>OX465496.1:14784900-17184900 GCA_950022335.1 Eurois occulta
TTATACTTATCCAAGATTTACACTAACTTTCACGTAATTAATGCTATTCTCATTTATTTAATTTGTTAGAAATTGTAAGATTAGATTCAAAAATTTTACTGTCACTATCTTCTGAACGCACATCAATTTGCATTTCACTTCACTCTTGTGCAGCGACCGCTACAACTTCACTGCGCTCCAATCCCGACGAGCTTTGATTTCGATTTACGGAAGAGTATAGATGCCTGTTAGAAAAGGATGGATGATATTGTAGTCAACGGCCTCTGTGAACTGTGAAGATACTGCGTGAAAAGAGCTATTATTTAGTAGACTGTGACATTTTCTCGTAGTACTTCGTAGTAAACTGTAAAACTATAATGAAAACTTGTATGATTAATATTATGTACCTAACTAAGTACTGTATAACTTCTCGTAAAAATTGTAAAGTATTAAGTATCTAGATATCTACAGATAATAATGCGACAGTATAGGTATTAATTTACTTGTGTTAATTTATGAGTTCTTTTAAAATTGAAACTACGTAAACGTTTAATATTGCTCATAAAGTTTTTCTTTAATATAATTTAGGTACCTATTCATTTTCTTGCCTATTTATTAAACAGCAGGTAATTAGATAGACTCGTGGAATGTAATCGGATTTTCTGCGTAGTGAAAAAAGCTCGCCCGCAGGCTATACGTTAATGAGAATGCATTTTCTTTCAGAGCTTTTACATTTTTGTGTGACCCAATGAAAGTTTGCACAATTTTGGCCCACCAAGAACACTGAACAGTTGATACTAAGACTGATTTTGGTTTGGTAATTGTTTTGTCACATGAAGTCATGAACCTAGTAGGCAGGCAACCTCGTTATTTTTAGTAGGTTAAATCGTAAGATCCTGGCTCATGGGAAACCCATATAAGGAACTGATCCTAGCAGTGAGTGAAATTGATTATAGAAGGGAAATTTGTAGGTACACAACCTACAAATTATTTTCTATTCGTCCGACGCGCAGCACAAAAACATAGAAATATCGAAATTATGGTCAAATAACATCCATAAAACACTTCCAGCAGCTAAATCCAGCTTCTATGCTTTACAGCTGGTCCAGAGATCTACGACTTTAGCGTCAGAGATTCAGATATATTTTTATTAAGACATCTTCTTAACATAATATACCTACATAGAACAAAGTCGCTCCCGCTATTTGTACGCTTAGATCTTTTAAACTACGCAACGGATTTTAATGCAGTTTTCAGAAATAGATAGAGTGATTCAAGAAGAAGGTTTATATGCAATGCACCCGTGTATCTACAATGCACCCGTGCGAAGCCGGGCCGGGTCGCTAGTTTATTATTAGACTTCCTTCGAATTTCCCTCTGAAATAACATGAAAACGTTTTGTGCCTCTGTGAGCTCTTTAATTCAGCTTTTGCAGCCAATAACTAGCATATGGCACTCGGAAGTAGGACAAATATTCGTCGACTTGCCACTTAAAGCGCTTTATATTGCTTTATTCGCTTCAATATGACGCATTATGGTGTAGCGACGTTTTATCGTGCTTGCTTTGAGGTAAGGGTTTTGGTTTTAAGAAAACAAAGGTGTGTTTAGTGACATGGTAAGTATTTTATTTTATTGAATAAGTGGGAGGGATGCTGAAATATGTTACTCGGCTCGGACCTAGTTACCTATGTAGGTTGCTTTTATTTGTAAAAATGGTTGCGTAAAGACACGTTCATCGCGGCAGATAAATCTAAGAAATGTTGAAATACCATGAACATTTTTTTGACTGGACCATGTTACTTACTTACTCTCTCAATGTAAACACACCTTTACACAAGTCACAACGCTAGCCAGCTAGTGTAGTCGTAAAGTCGCGTGAAAGTGAAACTTTTCCCGCCACTACATAGTATCCACTTTTAGCTCACTAATTTATGTCTAAAGTGGTTTCTAGAACTTTGGCACTAATTGGAATTCTGCATCTCAGCTATCCCCGCGGTCCCATCCCTGGCGAAGTCCCCTTCAAGTGGTATGGCTAAGTAAGTAGGTATAAAGAGGTATTTTGTTTGTAGTGCCACAAATGTCCCACCTGGATACGAGTTGCCACGGCTGACCTGGAAGTTTTTAAATAGTCTCCGGACACAAATTGACGGAGCAAGGACAAGCTGATCAGATGGTGATTCATAGATGACTGCGCTAGAGTGTAGGTAAATGTGGTAAGTATTGTCCCACAAATTATGGGACACTTGATGTCGTGTTCTACCTGCCCTGTTGTTTGTACATCACAGGAGCTGATGGACGCTACTGAAAGTGCCAAACTCGTTTTAGATTGTCATCGACTCGCTAAGATGCAGAAGATTACAATTCGGAAGGAGTATTAACTGCTAACCGCAGCTGCAAAGCCACCTGTGCAACGACGGGACACAGCGAGACTATTGCATTGAAATCGAGACTATTGCATCTATGTAACTCGGAAATGGCAATAAACGGCAATGTTGCTAGCTACGGGAGTAGAGGATGACATTGCGATGGCTTTACCGCTGCGGTTTAGTCACGGAATGTCACCTCTCAAAATTAATTTTTGAAATGATGTTTACGCTTCGGAGGGACAATTCTTACAGAAAAACTAACTGTGTGAGATTGTGTTGCGGTGCCTAAACCTTCGATTTTTAGGAATTTAAGAATTGAAAGTACCAGAGTTTTGGTTCCCAGAAACGAAGGCCTTCAAACTACGCGCAACTACAGAACAGAACAACACTGGCGCAGAACTAGCAGGAATTATAAATGGTAGGTATTCCCCGGATGAATTCCTTTACAAAGTGCTCTATCTACCTACATCATTACATTTTCTTGGAATTTATTTATCATAGGAAGTAGATCTTAGGCTTCCTAGTAATAGTTGATGCTAATGAGAAGTTAAAAATCTTCTTGATATTATTGTACCTATTGATAAAAGTCGTCGGTAAATAGGACATTACTTATTTGCCCAATTAAAAAAGTTGGTAAGTACCTACTTGGGTAAGGCTCAAAATTTTTGCGCAGTCGCACAGTGGAAATTACAACGGAAAGTGTCACAAAAGAAAATACGTTGCACAACGGAATTTATAAGGCATAGTGCACATGGAATTTAAAATATATACTAAATATTTTTTGCGGTACCTTCGGCACCTTTCTGCCGCAGACAAAGGCATCTGAATAAAAAAAAAATGATTACTAAGCAATTGAAAATAAATATACGCAAGTACCTACTTGCTTTGTCATGTTTTTATAAATATTGTTTAAAGTTGATGGGTACACAGCTTTATCATTTCCGTTGTGACACGTCGCACAATTTCGTGTCATTCGTCGCACAACGGATCAAAAATTCTACATAACCAATCATAAAAAAAAACATAATTCATAGAATGTGCAGTATAGATAATTGGTAGTGTTATATTTTATTAATTGAATAGGTAATAGATACTATCAAATATCATAAATCATGAAAATCATTCAAATTTCGAAAATATAATTAAGTAAACTTATAATTTCTTAAAGACACACAACAGGTTCCGTCACGATCTTCAATCTGACACAAAAACAAAATGGCAGAAGCACACTGAAGTTAGTCAAATATCATGAGCTTGTGTTACCATTCCAAAATAATTCGGTATTTATGGTAGAATGTCGATAAATCAAAAGTTATAGCGTTGCACAACTGAAGTGTCACACTGGATTGAAATTAGGGACATTTTTAAATTACTTGATAAAATCAAAACGCTTTGATAAATATTAAACTCACTTTACTAAAAACTTTACCAATCATATTCTGAAGATCATTAAGTATGTGAACTGAAAAAAAAATGAGTTTTTTAAATATATAAAATGAACTTTGAGAAGTTAACGTACACGGACATCAACAAATTGTATGGAAGTCAAACATGGACCTTTATATTTTCATGTACCGAACAGGTATATAATTGTATTATTTAAACGAAAAAAATCAGACGTGTTGACGAAATAGTGAACTTTTTTGCATTATTAATTTAAACAAGTATTTATTATTTTATATATTTGATTTCTACTCTTCAAACTCTCGGACAGCACATTTTTAGAGAGTGCGCGTAAAATTTGAGCCTTAGGGTCAACTCACACCAAAAGAGCGGCGAAGGGCAGCGAAGCGGAGCGCAGTTTCAGTTTCATATGAATTTTAACTTTATTACCATTACCATAATACTTATTATCGCATGAGAAACACGAACGAGTCGCGCGGATGCCCGCGGCGCCGCAGGAATTCCGGGGAATTCCATAAACGGAGTTTCTCATGCGATAATAAGTATTATGGTAATGATAATAAAGTTAAAATTCATATGAAACTGAAACTGCGCTCCGCTTCGCTGCCCTTCGCCGCTCTTTCGGTGTGAGTTGACCCTTACCCACTTAGTACATTATGGAATGTTCGAGAATGTCGATTTTATTAAATATTTGGAATCTTGACAGAGAGCGAAATTGGCAATTTTGTTAATTCCCTCGAAATTTTATGACATACCTACAAAAATCTAAACGAAAACACAATCCTTGTGTAATGTGTATACAGGGTGGAAGGGACACCGACGCGCGACGCGAAAACGGTTACCACGTAGAGATAGAAATATTTCATCGGTTACCAACAAAAAAAAAACAGCTGTGTCATACATTTTGACCGTGTAGGAGTATAGGTATTGCACTTTTGTAGGAAATAGCTGTTTTTTTCGCGTAGGTGTCTGTGTCCACCCCGTATAAGTAGTTATTTTAGATAAAATAATTTCTGTATTCCCGGTTTCGTTCAGGCTGCTACCAGGAAAATTCCTGATGGAAAATTAGTCAAGTACCTGGAACTCAGATGCTGAGCAGTTCCTGCTTGTGATTGCCTACGTAACGAATTTTGCGGTTTTTACCATAACTTAGTGAATTTATTTCGGAAGGTTTGATATTTATGGTGTTTGTTACATTCTTATTAGAGAAACTTCTATATTTAATCTAGTCGTACAAACCGTGCGGATCAAGAATGGGTTGGGTCCTAAGTAGAATACACGTCAATAATTATAGTCAGTTCACTCTCAACGTCGTCTTCTTTTTTGGGGTGAAAAATCACGTTTTACGGTAAAACTCAATGTAACGCACTCAAAACATTGTGCTGCAGTGGCGAAGGTTCCATACAACTCGATTCCTACCGGCTTCCCTTTGAAAAATGGCACAGTCCGTATTCTACAGATAAATAAGATAATGACATTAAAATTAAAAATATGTAGTCCGGCTTTACCTCTTACAAAAATTGACCCTTCGCCACTGTTGTCCTGATTTATGCATTGAATAGTAAACGGGTCATGCAGCTGTATTTAAAGTAAATTTATAATAAATAACCTAAAAAACCAGTAATCATTTCAACTTTGACCTCTAAAATCTCTGTAACTATAAGGCTCCCAGGTATGGTCTAGAACAAAAAAAATATCACAATGACGGGGAGAAGAAGTGCATTTAGGCTTAGTTAAGGGTCTTTTTACACCCTTTAGATACTTACCCAACTAGGTATGGCTCGGTCGGCACTTGGTCGATCGGAATAGTAGTAAAATCCTTTACTTCTCTCTCTCTTTCACCAACTTATGTATAGCAAAAATGCATCTAACACAACTGCACTTTACAATAATTCCCTACACGGTCCCATCATGGCGATGGCGGTTGTGTTACACTCCCATTGTGTTTATAGCACCCATGGGAAATATCCGTCTGGTTACTGTCTGCCAAGAGAGCTGCGGAAATAGAGGCTTAGGGCTCAGTCCCGGGAGAGGACTATTGTTGACGATAGTAAGAGATTTTTTTTATCAGATTTTTTTTCATTGGTGCGTTATTTATGGCTGAACTTTTCAATCTCAAACTCATAGCAGTTATTACAATTAAAAGTCAGTTATAGGCACCAACAAAAAGATGAAACAGCTGTGCCCTCACAGCCACTCTACCTCTGACAGCAGCAATCCAACAGCAACCATCATCATCATCATTTAGCTGATCTTATACCTATTTATTTGGGGTCGGCGCATCATGTCTCTTAGCAGTCACCTCCTTTCTAGCCATATCATCCTTCACGAAGTCTACACATCGTTTCTTTGGTCTTCTACTCTTTCAGCCATCTACATTCATACTCAACATTTTCCTCACTACCTACATTTTATTCATTCCTCCGCATCACATATCCAACATCAACCGTGAAAAAAAAAAAATCTCTTTTTTTTTTCTTTTTATATTGCAATGCATATTAAGATCACTGTGTAATTAACGGAGATACTAATTGAGAGGCATAACTTGCATGTTACTAACATAGTTTTTAAGTAAGATGTAATACTAACACCCTATGGGCTTTGATGCCTGACAATAAAATATTATATTTTATTTATAACAACTATGAAAGTACTGTAGTTAGCCAGAACTGCGGTGCGACCGAAATAGGAAAAGGATCGCCTTTTTCACCATTTTTTAAAAGTTTAGCTGTCCAGCTCAGTTTCGTCAACGTGCCTCGACGGAAATCTAAATATTGTCAGCCCAATAATTCTGCGAAGTCAGCACAGGCGCCATTGATTAGATTTGTATAAAATGTGTCGACTCATCAGAATGAAGTTGGCACAATCGTATTCAAGGCCAATCTTATTCTTTGAGTCGATCATAATAACTAAGTAGGTACGCGTCCTTCAAACTATCGGAGTTCTATGGGCATTATTAAGACGCCCCACTATGTCTTTCATTATCATCAGCCTACGTCAGTCCACTACAGGGCATAGGCTTCTTTTCGGCAATTGCACGAAATTCAGTTCGACTTTCGACAACTCTCATGCAGCGGCTACTCCATCCTGCGAAGATCGTTGCTCCACCCACATTAAGCTTGCCGATTTGAAGTCTCCACTGCAAAACACGCCTTTAACCAACAAAAATTCAGTGCCATGAGGACTGTATGCCAATGTGTCCTACAAAGTTTGAGCTGGTAACCCTTTTCGCATGGTCACGGTAACGACGCATTAATTAGGTCAAGGCTTCTTGCTTTTACTCGGTCCCTGTTTATGGCCGGACAAGGGACAAGATCGCTTTATTAGAAACGTGTCGTAAGTATCTATTTAGTAATGATGGTTGTAGTCATCTTCATCTTCACCTTTTATACTTGTGTTTTGCAAAATTCCTAGAACCTGAGGGAAGACACTAGACAAAAGACAATACACAATCATTAGACAACAGACAATCACTTAGGTAGCGTTTCGTATTTCTATAAAAGACTCAACAGGATTGAATATACATATTTAAAACGTCTCTGACTTTTCCCTCCACCGTTAATGAATGTTGATCAGAATGATAGCCAAACTAATGCCTATAATAAATTTTCCTGTATGCTTATTAAGTTCTGCTTCATTTATCATATTAAAATATAATGAAACAACATCATGAACGCATTCAACAGATCCCTCCTAAATTACAACACTTTCAAACTCCCGGCTTGTTATCGAACGCCAAACTTCCAATATTCGAAATTTAAAATGCATAAAACTTACCACATAAAGCTAGAACCTAGAACACTCCGCATGACGTGTTTCATAAGGTTTTATTACATACAGGTTGCATATGAAAAGGAATAGAACGTACAAGGATCGTCGCGCTTGTCCCCGGGGCGCGGTAGTACAACACACTGGTTCATAATTGCATTTGAAGCCCCCTTCTACCAATATTGCCTGCACTTTGCAACTATACCAACTTGTCTATGCATTTATATTTGGAGATCGCCATTATTTTGATGACAGACTGGCCATTTGCACGGGTGTTTTAAATTTAAAATATGTTTGGTGGGGGATTGGCCATGGAATGATGACATCATACTGGTTAATAATTTCATTTTATTGCTCTTATTAACCTGAGGCATTATAATTGGTAATTTAACATACAATTTTGTTGGAAAATTGCGCTTGCGAATGCGTTAGGTACCTACGCATTCGCATGTATAGCATAATAAATAATGCGTGGTCGGTCAACTTATATTTAGTTCATAGCCATTGTGATCATTTAGCTAAATTAGTTAGTACATGTTTGTTATTACTGATAAGGTACCACCTACTAATCTTTTATTTTACTCGTAGTACAGGTCCACAATAAAACTGATGGAGCCATCAGCCACTAGACAAAAATAAAAGTATGCAACATTTTCAATTTTAGAATAACGCAGTGATGTGCAGCTAACGCGGTGTAAATAGAGTATAAAATGTTCCCATAGATAAGTTGTGCTCGATGCTTTATGTGCAACAAGCGCGCGACAAATGGAGCGTGATATGTGGATAACCATTTATTTTGTAAAATAAATTGTGTCGGTAAAATTGCGTTGCGACTTGCGTTTCTATAGAAAAGCAATATCTATTTGATAATTACTTATTATTTTTAAACATGGCTATTATTGTCTTAATTTAACATGGGTTTTATTTAATAAAGCCTGAGATAATAATTAAAAGAAGAAGAGTAACAAGTAACAGCTATTGTTTTCTAACTTCTGCATTTGTAATGTTTCCATAACACCTTGCCACGTAGCCAAAGTATAATAAAAACTTGGCTGTAGGTACTTAGTTTAAGAACAGGTTTTTTAACGTTGTGCATTGGCTGGTAGTCAGTCGTGGTGACCTAAAATAATTTTTATTTATTTTATTTTATTTGTTAGGGACAAAAAACAGTTACATACCAGGCTTAACTAGAGATTCTTAAATTAGCACAATACTTCGAAATACATATAAACACAATTAATTCCATATTTATGTTACTACATATGTAACCAACAACATTGTCCACGAATTCACAAAAAACAAAGTTAATAGAGAAAAAAAAAAAGATAGTGTACATCGTAAAAGAGTAATAAGAAGAAGGGAGAAAAAAAAATATACTTATGAATTTAGTAACTCTATTGCTCCTGCCTTGAAACGATCTTTGGAAAGACTAAATATGTCAAGCTCCATAAAGCGAGCGTTGTACGCATCAACAAGGCGACGAAGAGGCACGCGTACCCCAGCGTTAGTCCTACACGAATTCGTGTGGAATAGTCGAGGCGCACGTACCCCACGAAGCATGACAGATCTAGGTACTATATAATGTAATCTATTTGACAAAGGAATGCAGTCGAATCTATTATTGCATATACCATGCAGCATCATTACACCCAGAAGAAATCGTCTAGACTCCAAACTAAGAACATTGTAACGTTTCAGTAATTGTTCATAGGAGACTTTAGGACGATGACATTTATAATTCATAGTACGTAAATACTTTTTCTGCACAATTTCTAGCCTATCCTTGTACTTATCATATAGAGGATCCCAAATTTGGACGGCGTATTCTAATTGTGACCGAATCAGAGTTTTATATAATATTAAGAATGTAGAGGGTCGCACAAAGCTACTTGAAAATCTCATCGCCAGTCCATACATCTGAAAAGCTTTTTTTACTATATTGTCAATATGAGTATCAAAATGCAGACTAGAGTCAAGCGTAACACCCAAGTCACGGACGGATTAAACTTCATTAAGACTGATATTGTTTATTGAATAATTAAATTTGATCTGATTTTTATTTTTAGTAAAAGAAATTGTGTAACATTTGGGAAGGCTAAGAAAGAGTTTATTTTTGAGGCAGTATTCATAAAATCTATCAAGGTCCTGTTGTAAATAATGGCAGTCGCGAATAGTTTCACAGGTGACATAAATTTTCATATCGTCTGCATACATCAAGAAATGTGAGTCGACAAAACAATGTTTAATGTCATTAATAAACAATACAAATAGAAAAGGACCTAATACTGATCCCTGAGGAACCCCGGATTTAACAACTATAGAGTCAGATTCATGCCCATTAATGACGATCTTTTGAGTCCTATTGAAAATATAGGAAGCAAACCATCTGAGTAAATTGCCACGTATACCATTAAAGGCAATTTTTTCCATGAGCAGGGTGTGATCCACCTTGTCAAAGGCCTTCTGAAAATCCGTGTAAACAGCGTCAACCTGTACCCGGCGGTCCATATTTTCAAAGAGATAGTTTACAAAGGTCATGAGGTTAGTGGTGGTAGAGCGACGTTTGACGAAACCATGTTGTTCTGGTATGATAAGATGACGGATATGAGGATATAGCGCACTGTGCACAAGTCGTTCAAAAACCTTTGACAAAGTGGAAAGAATGGAAATGGGCCGATAATTCTCGACATTATTTTTATCGCCACTCTTGTACACAGGGGTGATAGAGGCTCGTTTCCAAACTGTAGGAAAGACCCCTTCCTTCAAACATTTATTAAAAATTATATGTAAGGCGGAAGACAAGTGGTCAGCTGTACATATGAAGAAGGAGGGTGGTATGCCATCGGGTCCAGCTCCTTTAGAAGAATCCAGTGACTCCAAGGCTGTGCGTATTGATTCCTTTGACAAGTAGATGTCAGAGATACATGGCGAATTGTCTTCATAGCAATTAGACGGTTGCCATACGTCTGGGTCAAAGGTGGAGGGTTCGTAAACCGAACAAAAGAAAGTTGAAAACAAATTGCATATTTCCTTGGGGTCATCGGAAGAAACATTTTTGTAAAACATATTAGCAGGGTACTTAGCTTTGCCTTTCTTGGAAGAGACATACGACCAAAAATACTTAATAGATTTGGGAATACTGTCTTCAAGTGATGTCATATATCTCTTATAACATTTAGCGGTCTCACTATGAAACAATTTGCGATAATCTGAAAAATGCATATAATCAGAGTGATTACCATATTTCTTCCACTTAATCCAAGCGTGTTCTTTGGTTTTAAATGTTTTTACTAGTGAAGGTGAAAACCATATCGGAAATTTTGAGTTTTTAGTATGAGTTAATGGAGTGTGTGACCTGATAACTCTATATATAGTTTCATAAAAAAAATCAACAGCAATTTCAGAAGAATGATGAGAGAGTGACTCTTCCCAATCTATATTGCCTAAGTCGTGTTTAATGCAATCATAGTTTGCTTTGTAAAAGTTATACCTGCGAACCGGATGGCATTTCATTGGTTTGAAACGCACATCTAGGTGAGTTAATATCGAAAAGGGGGGGTGGAGGCTATCAGGATTCACCAGGATATTGCAGGGCATCGTTTGTGGATCTGATAATCTGTACATGTAAGTGAAAACAACGTATTTTTTTATAATGAACGGTAAAGCTAAAGCAATGGACGTCCTTTACCGTAAACTTACAATCCTAGAACTAAAACTAAAACTTATCAATTAAACCAGCCATCATTATTTTTAGTCTGTGGCCCAACAATATTTTCCCGCCGTTTCACAATATTCGATAAGTTTCCGTCCCTACTCGCATCAGGCTTAGTCGCAGCGACCTACGACGGGAAAATACGAGTAAAAAAAACAAGTAATTAGGAGAACCGCCACCGATAAGGTCGCTTGATGAAAAACTTGAAAGAATCCTTATTAAGATATGTCGCTAACATTCAGTCTTTGCCGAGACGATAATCGATTTTTGTCTCTGTGATCCAGGAGACTTACTGTTTTCGATTTTTGTCATTAGATTGATTTCGTAGGCTACTTCTTTCCACCTCTTTCAACAGATGTGTAGAATTTCTTTTATGTTTTGAAATTTGAACTTATGTTGTTTTCAATTTCAAATTAAGCAAAAAAAAATCAGCCTGTTATTTATGTAGGTATAAAGCTAAAGCGTACCAGAATTATATTCTTAGCTATTATTATTAATAAAATAAAAAAGAAGGAGGAGTAGTTACTCCCGAAGTCCACACTTCCAGTCAAGAACCTTCGAATAGAACATAATTCGGTCAGACATGATTTTGTCCATGATGACAATGTCGACCTATACCAAACAAGCAACACGAGACACAACATAAAATCCCAAACTCAAACTCAAAACTCGTCCTCAAAATATTTTGCCTGAAATAACTTAGTAAAACAATGTACTTAGTTACTGTAATGCTGTATGTTGAACGTTCTCCTGAGTGAATATGGCTAATTTTACCACCCATTAAGCCGGCTATAATATTAGCTTCGTAATATCTTAGTCTTGGCTGGAATATTGAGATTAGGGTGGGAACAAATGAAGTGGTTAATATGCAGATTTGGGATAATAAGGACATGGATTTCTCTAAGGAGAGCTAAACTAAGAGGTTCAAGCTTACTCAGATACGGTACGAAAGAACTCTCTCAGTTTCAAAGATCCCCTAAGGTACTTTTGAGGGTGTAGCGGCGATTGGCGGCGGCGACCTCTCGCGTCCGGCCCTGGTTCAAGCCATGGTCCGGGGCGAGAGGGAATGGGAAACCGTCACCTCCTTCTGCGAAACAGTCATGCTAGCGAAGGAGGTGGCGGAACGTGAGCGGGAGAGAACCTCACGTCCCAGCTGCTGCGGGAGACGCCCCGGGCGTCGGGGGCCACGTGGTGGCCCTGGAACTTAAACGGCAAAAGGAGGAACACGGATGGGTTTTAGTCAGTAAAAGTCTGACACTCCCTTACGCTCCGGCCAGAGCGGGAGGAGTCATTTGATGATTTCCCAAAAAAAAAGGTACATTTGAGGGTATGTTGAAGTTGGCAGGTGATTCCTTACATGCGCTAGGAAAAAAAGTAATTTAAAACAAGCTTCAACGCTCCTGTCAAAGTGTTTGAGAGAGGCGGATTCGAGGTGATGTTAAGTGGAGAAAATGACATAAAAATGGAGACCATTAATTTCCACTTGAACCAAATAGGGCTAAAATATTAAATACACAACAGCTATTATATTTGTCTCACAAAAGCGACCGACATAAGAGTAGGTATAGTAACGACATTTGCAAAGTGAAAATTCATTCAGCAAACGTTGACTGTATAAAACTAACATATACATACGTTGCAAATACATAGAAATGGTCGATTTCAAATAGCTGCACTGGTTTTGTTTGCACTTTGAATATGTACAGGCTACCTACACTCATCAGCTGCCTAGCCTTTTCAAAACTAAGCTTGGGTCGGCTTCCAGTCTACGGATGCAGGTGAAAAACCAGTACTTTGCTTGGAGCGACAACTTATCTAACCTCCACAACCGAGTTAGTAATTGGTAATATGATACACACTCACACACATGTTAACTACACTATGTTAACACAAATCAGAGTGCATTTTAAATAGCCAAAATAACGACGATGGCCACAGAACACCTTATTAAGTCAATGCTGTTGAAAATCGTTGTAGAAATAGGTAAGACACGCGTACATTGGCCAGTCTGGACCCTCAGTACACCCAGCAGGGGCATAGAAAAAAAAGCAGCCTATGTGCCATTCCATACTATTATTTATCTCTATGCCAAATTTCATCTCGTACCTTTCAGCCGTTTTGGCGTGATCGAGTAACAAACATCCATTCATAGAAACTTTCATCAACATAACACATTTGGCAGATGATACATGACACATGGAGCAATTCACTCGAGGGATGGATTATATTGTACACTAGGTATCGTATCTTAAGAACCAACAATGCAAATGATTTCGCAGACCTCACCCACGATCTGCAAATGTAAAAGACTTCTACAAAAGTTACCAGTATTTAGCCTTGAAGTCTCGAAGGTACATCTGGCTGGCTGCTTCGATAATATTGAGCCTGAAAAAAGTACATAGTAATGTAGGTTTAAAGTGATACTTTAATGAACACTAAAATAATTGAAGCTATTACACAAAAAACAACAAGAAGATCTTATATCAACGTTATTCTTGCAAGCACAACTTCAACGAATATCAAAAGACTCTTCTCATTGAATCCCAATTAGCCCAGATGCTACCAAATTGCCCCAATTTACAGTTCCTACTGAAAATATATACGAACGCAACTGAACGCGGACACAATCTAAAACCAGTCACTCAACTGTTTTGAACCAAATGAAATGGATTGGACGTAACATTAGTTATCCGATAGAAAGAGCTTTGCGGACTAACGCTTCAGCTAATCCGACGATACCAATTAGTTGTTAAATAAACCACTTACCACAAATACGATTTGTACAAATCTATCTATTTAGATACAGCAGTGGATTTCAAACTTTTTAAATGGATCTGTGAGTTTCTTTTATGTATATTTCGCATAAATATAAAACTAGGCTAAACGTATGAACTAGGTAGGGACCTATTTCTTTTATTAAAGAGAAAAACGAAACGCAGTGCATTAAAGAGAAAAAATGAAGAAACCAAGTTCACATTTCAGTAAATCAGATATGATATAAAAGAGTGTTAATTTTATGGAAATGCTTTGGAAGTTTCACCGTAGTGCGCTAATACAACAAAAAGAACGAGAAAATCATGATATTTATTGACTTTTTTCTTTTACTCATAGTCTAAAGGTTACCAGTAATTAGTTTTGCAATCAGATTTCCGCAAGTAATTCGGCAATTGGGCGGCGATTTGACGCCGAGAGCGGAGTGATGGATTGCCGTCCGAGTACTTACGTCCTCGAAAGTTCCACCTTCCTTGTGTTAGGCTCCAGTGAGCATAAGGGACTGCGGCCAGCCTCAATGACCTTAATTCGTATCAAACCGTGAATTTATTATGCTTATTGGTATATTGATACCGGATGTGGAAAGACGAACAACGAACAGGGATACATTTTTCAGAAATTAGATATGCCTTGAAATTTTATCAAGTTTCTTATCTAATTGTCTCTTGATAGGTATATCTTAGACACGATTAAAAATAATAGATAATGGTAAATAAAACCATCAAGTACTCAGCAAATGAGTTCGCATTCGAACCAAATCGGGAATTTTATATTCCGAGCATAAAATTCGGAACACCAGTTAAAGGCCATACAATTCCATACAACAAATTAACTCAATAATACGCCGTTTCACGTTCCATTTAAACGTACGCGTCAAAAATATTCACGGGCCAAACCGCAGAGGAAACAAAATGGCAGCCTGACATCAGCTGCCGGTTGGTCCCGCGCTTTTCACATTTCCCGGCAAACGCGAACATTTACAGCGACCGCATTCGTGTCGCTGTCATTCGGGGAAGGCCGAACGCCGCGTGCTCCGGAATTGATTCACGGGACGAGTGTGATGGAACAATGCAGATGCGTTTAGCCAGAGTATTCTGTAGCTTTTAACGTAACTACTAGTGAAACGAGCTTTGTAAACGGGTAACGACAGTACGTTTTTAAAACGTATAGGCTCGATGGTTGACCTAGTTTTGTACTAGGAAAAATCGTTTGGAATATAAAAGCATTTTTGAGTGTCATGTGCACACCGCAGCTATATTAAATTGTTTGTAACAAAAAGCTTTTTACCGTTCATGTTTCGGTCAATTGAATTTGGTGTTTTTTGACATAGTCGAAAATTGCTTTTAGTCGAATTTATTTACAAGGCTATACGGGCCGGAAGGGACGCCGACGCGAAAACGGTTACCACGCATCCAGTACATCATTCTAAGCCATCATTCATCGGTTATTAAAAAAAACAGCTGTTCCATTTATTTTGACCGTGTGGCATTCCACTTTTGGAGGAAACTGCTGTTTTTTTAATAACTGATGTAAAATTTCTATGTGGGGAATCATTCAGAATGATATACTGAATACGTGGTCGCGTCGGTGTCCCTTACACCCCGTATACATGTACCTAGTACAGTACCACTAAAATGGTGTAGTGTAAGTGGTGCAGACCTATCAGTTGCCGAGTCAATTACAATATCAATCTGCCCGCAAGAAACCGAATTATACCAGCCTCCTTCCATCATTGCCTCTAGGAAAACATAGTCCTATAAGTGCTACGACTATGTTACCTAAAGTCTGTTAACATCCTTATTTCTTCCCACTTTAATAAAAAAACAACCTTTAGTGATGTAAATTAAGATCATTTCAGTAAAACTTGCACTGGCTATTGAAAAAAGCCGTTTAAAAAGTAGTGAAATTGTAGCCGTAAACAGTAGGCTGCGCTGGGCCGGCTGCTGCAGGTGCTGAAAACCACAAACGGCGCAAATACAATAATTTAATTGGTAGTTATGTGTTCGAGCCGTTTGGGTTTGAAACACTAGGGCCATGTCCGAATGCCCACCTAGTATTTCGGGAAATCACCAAGCGACTGGTCGACTCTTTACGTGACCAGAGGGCGGGCCTATTTTTTGGCCAAAGAATCAGCATTGCCATCCAACGTGGCAATACTGCCAGCCTTCTGGGCACTTTTCCTTTGACAGCGATGTGGACGAATTTTTGGACGTCCTGTAACCCTTTTGATACTTGTACATATTTTTTTTACTATAGTAGTTTTGTAGTTTGTAAATAATTTAATAATGATCCATTCTCCTCTGTCAACCGTACACGCATGTACGGTTGACAGAGGAGAATGGAAGAAAAAGTCGTTTTGCGCCGACCCCAAATAACATGGGGCAAGGGCAAGAAGATGATGATGAGTTTGTAAATAATTTAATTATCATGAAAATAAACCTTTTATTAGCCGTAAACTGAACTTCGTGTGTGAGTTGCGAAATTAATTATTCAAAGCACACATTTTTGTTAATAGGTTTGGAAACTAAATCGCGATCACAGGGTAAATAAGCACACAAAGACGCGACGACGTCTTCATTCCTAACTCCTGCAAAGTCTGCAAGCGTCACGGCCCATTTATAAAATGGCGATGCTCTCACGACTTAGCCTGAACGTTTATCTTCAGTGCTCAACTTCTGTCTAGCTACAGTAAAATGTACCTAGTTTCATGTTTCGCAGCTTCATACTTATTATCTTTAATATTGACATTGATGATAATGTAAATACAAAAGTGAGTTATTTTGTTTATTGGTATGTTTGTTTGCCACGCTTTCACGCCTAAATGGCTGAACGGATTACAATGAAATTTGGTTTACGGATAGCTCGTAACCTTGGTTAGGACACAGGCTATTGTTATCTTCGTAGGACGTTCTAATGGGAAAATATTAGAGTGCCGCGTGACCGAAGCCGCTGGCAAAAGCTATAGTTTACCAATAAATGTTAGGCTTTGTGTCAGTAAAGACTTACATTCTAAGCTTTAATAACTTCTTTATCCGCCCAAAGTGATTAAATGGTAAATAAAAGCGAGATACAGTCGTAATATTGGAATAAAACCGACATGAAACTCTGTTTAAAGACAAACAGTATATTTTTTACTGTCTTTATCCACAGATGCGGGCCTTTTCTAAAACATTTAAATGTTAAAGTCTTTCAATGGATTTTAAATACAATGAATTAAGGACACTGGCCAAAACGGTATATGAATAAATAACAGGTTTATACTACTTCGTGATATTTTTTTCCGTTCCTCGGAAAGCACGTTAAGCCGTTCGTCCCGGCTGTCATTTATAGATCTTTGACAGCCGTTACAGGTAGTCAGTGGCCCGAAAGTCTGACAACCAGTCTTACCAAGGGGTATCGTATTACCCAGTGTTAACTGGGTTGTGGAGGTCAAATAGGTAGTCGCTCCATGTGAAATACTGGTATTCAGCTGTATCTGGTTTGACTGGAAGCCGACCCCAGCATAGTTGGGAAAAGGCTAGGCAGGCAGATGATGACTACTTCGTGCCGTATCTTAAACCTTTCTACACAGGAATTGAACACGACGATTTGTATTATAATGTCATAAAAGTCTGACACGACAGTTTTGACAACAAAAGTGGACTCATCTCTTAAAATTTTAAATCATGAGGAACAAAATTCGAATTCCTCTTGTCTACCATGAATTTAAATCGCTAGATTCACCCAACTGCGACAAAAAATGGTTACGTGACCGTGTCATTAACTATGATTTTTGAATAGTGTTGTCTAGAATTCTAGATCACTCATATTGAAAATCGTAGCTAAACGTAAGATTCTTATAGCACGACTTAAGAGGGAACAGGGCCTGCGAGGAATTTGAAAAATAGGTATCTTAAGAAACTATTGCTGTCGCGCTGCGTCAAGCCTGCCCCCGTAGAGTGCGATAGTGACAGCTGCAGCTCAGACCAATTATGTCACAAAAATTTTGAGGAGATCGACGTTTCTTGTTCCGATATTTTCTCTTCGAAAAGAAAGAGCATGTCTATAGGTTCTTATCAATTTCTATTATGTTAAAAACTTTTCAAATTTGTCTGGTAGTCTCCTAATCACGGCCGTAAAAATGGGGCATGTTTAGTCATTTTTGGAGGGTCTTGTTTTCTTTTCTTATTAATTATGAACAAAAAGGAAATGACAAGGACGTGTTTACAGCAGACTTTTATTTTATGAAATAAAATATTGCTCTAGAGCAGGCCTGTCCAACATACGGCCCCGGGCCTCCTAGCGGTCCGCATAGGTCTTTCATCCGGCCCGCGAACTATTTAAAACTTTATAAGAAATCAATAAATATTGCGCGAACATTGTTTAAAAATGTCCCTAAGTTACTTTTTCCAGAGCAATACCTATTTACCTACCCGCCCCACCTCACCTACCCGCGAGTGTAGACCGCGTCATTGCAGTCTAGTCCGGCGAAGCTTCTTTTATTTAAATTTAGCAGTCACTTTGCATCTCTTTTGGCCCGCTACGGTTACAAAAATACTAAACTTGGCCCTTCATAAAATTTTGTTAGACACCCCTGCTCTGTGACCAACATAATTTTCCTGCTCTAGAGGCATTATTCAGGAAGAAAAAAGGGGAATACATTTGGAGAATCGCAGCCCCTTTTCCCTCTTAAGTTCGATGAAAAACTGAGAGTACAAACAATCTAAATTGACGCATACAGACCTCTTTAAACCATCCCATGAACGCTCCCATACTACTTCCCGGTGCCCATTGTCCTCTATCCATATTTGATATTTCAATATAAAAACAAATTAACGGTCTATTTATTCTTTTATTATGCTGAAAGGACTGCAAATGAGAAGCGAGCTCACTCTACACTCTAGGTTAGTAAAACCGGCCAAGTGCGGGTAGGTCTTGCAAACAAAGAGTTCCGTACTACCGTCGCAAAAAAACACATTTCAAATAAAAAAATTAAGGGGGTTCCCCTTCATTTTTAATTGATTTTATTTTTATTACTTGTTGTTAGCGGCCATAGTAATTCACACTCTTTGAAAATTACGGGTCTACTTATTACGGTTCAAAAGACAAGCCCTGTGACGATGTGACGACGGACAAACAGCGGAGCCTTATAATATGGCCCCGTTGGGTACGGAACCCTAAAAACGACGCTCTAGCAATTCACATTGACCTGAAAGTGTAGTGCCATCTGCTTTATTGCAAAACAATGCTGTCGGGACTTTCGAGTTTACTTGAATGTTCCAGGTGTTCGTCTGTAACTGTAATGAGTAATTGAGTAATGACAGGGTTTGATAGTATGGAGTGCTATTTAAGGGAAGAGGTTTGCGTTTGTTGCAAAATTCTCTTTTCGTCAGCTAAACACTGAAGTTTTGAAAACTAAGACTAACCGTTGAAAACTGATTGATTCTTATAGTTACACAAAAAATAGGTTTGCACTTTGCAGCTTTTGAAGATTTTTTTTGGCTTAGCCTCTCATGTCCCTCAGCTGGCCAAACCTCCCCCATAGCCTTCCACTCTTCTTCTCACAACTACCTCTAAGTCGTCACGCCAACGTCGCCCGTCTTCTGGTACCCACTGCATGACGACTTTGGCCCATCGTTAATGATGCATTCATTAAAGAAATGTAAAATTAGAAATACGTTAGGAGAAATACTATTATCAGGAATCAACTTCCTTTGACGCGCGTGGGCTCTGTAGAGGTCTTTCAACAATAAACAATCTGCAAGTCTTGGGAAATGAGACGCAATTAACAAATTATTAATGTTAAGTGTGCATCCTTTCTTAAGGCTTACAGATTGGTGAAATAAATTCGGTTCTTGCAAAATATTTCCGAAACGTAAAAACATGGCCACAATCCTCATTCCGTGAGAGACAAGGACACAAACAACACCATCGTTTCCATGATCTCGTTTCACTCTTATTCTGAAACCATTTCCGGCCCTCACCTCACCTTTGCGTTCAAAGGTTCGTTTTTAATGAAAATTCTACCCATTTTGATATGCAAATGTAATCTATCGATCGTCAAAGATAGGCTCTTATTGAACGAATATGTGGCTATATACTTGATGTGAATTTGCACAAATACGGGTAACTTTGGAAGACATATCATCATCATTAGGCCTCGTCCGCCTCTCCAATGGCACACCGTTCAACTACAAAGATGGAAGAAACATAGTACCTCGCATTTGACTCGTTATGAGGCTAAATTCTTATTTATTCCGTCACGATTCGACTCGAAAAAGACCTCCAATCGAATCGGAAATTATTAGGACAATAAATACCTACAATAAAAAACGTTAAAACGCAAAAACGCAAAGTATAGATTCTAATAATAGGGGAAATAAGATATTGGGAACTGTGGCATTCTTGTTTCATTAAAACCATCTCAGAGGTCTTCACCGGTTCATGGAGAGGAGACCGATTGAAAGACAATCGGACTCGGATTCCCATTTTAATATTACGTAGAAAAAACAAAAGAAACGCAGGAGTGCGTGCAAATTGCAACGACTCAAAATTATTACAAAAATAGAACAGCAAAAGAAAAAAAAAACAAAAGACAGCCGCTTTATTTCTGACTTCATACACATCAAACAAAATCAGTTTTGAAGCACATCCGAATCAAATCTGTAGATTCAAGTTTAGAACGCCACACACGTTTGCCATCAACGGCTGATATTCTCGCAAAAGGTCTAAAGCTGACTCGTATCTTCTGTCTCGTGAGTCATTCTCGCTGTGCCCACTTCCTAACAAACTCAGCTTTATAGCAACCACTGTGCAGTGTAAAATTCTGTACCTCGCTCAATATGAGATAGGGCTGGTAGAAAATAGATTTGTTAGTGTTTAAATAATGGTGTAAGTGGTAGTTTTTCTTCGAAAGCTTGCATATTGTGCTAATCGTGTTCTCATGTTAGTGAACTCAACTTATCTACGAGATTATAATACAATGTACTAGAATACAATGTTACATATTCTTTCTATATAATTTTTTTTTGGCACTGGTAACATGTCTTAGAAATGTAGGCCGGGTAAATGCTCATATCTTAGAAGATAGTAGGTACCTATTCTATTTTCAGCTGACTAAACCTATGTTATACATCGAATAGACTGCTTTTTTATTAAAATATCATTCACCAATGATACTGAACGCGATGAACACACCTAAACGGCAACCAAGAGATACCGTCTTGCTGGCGTGTCAATATTGTCAGTATTCCATAACAATTATGAAACTGACAGCTCCTGAACGCGCCGCTTAGTTAGCCTTTCATTGATCGGTTCATTAGTGCAATTTTCCTGCCAGTAACAGAATTATTTGAATTAAAAATGTATCACAAAATCTACAAGCACATCAGAAAACAAACATTACATTCCGTGACTAAACGCCGTGCATACGACTATTAATGTCAACCACCTCATTACACTCGATGGGTTTTTAAACTGTTAACCGTTATTTACACGTGTCACTAGTACAATTAGTTCGAAGCTTAGCTTATCAGGTCGCATACATTTTAGGCATATCTTAAAACTCATTATTTACAATGACCTATATTAAGAAGTAACATTATCAACTCGGTAATATTGCAGCTTTCCATCGGTAAAAGTTTTCCGAAATCGGATGACTAGTTTACGAAATTACCTCTTACATGCAAACTTACAAAATTTTGAATATTTTTTATATATACCTATGTTTTTTTTAAAGTTTTTTTTCAATTGTCGTATATCGTGTTATATCTACGACAAGTATTACCAAGCCAGTATGTAAAAGGAAGGTATCTAGGATGAATTTCTGTTAAGTAGTTCGCGAATTACATGTACCAATATGGCATGACGGCAGCAGGAAATTAAAAGCCCATATCACAACAGAAAAGTCCGTTCGTAGAAAATACTGCGAACAAAAATGTTAAAGGCTTAAAACCAGAGCAGGGCCAAGTCTTATCGATTAGAACCCAAAGCAATAAATTGCGAAAGGAAAAGGCATAAACAAATTCAGCCAAAAAAAAAACGTAAATAAGCCTCCTAAACGCGCACTTCACTACACCCAAAACATGTTCCTAAGAACATAAACCGTTACAAATCCTTAGTAATCTTTGGTGTAGTCCCAGCCCTATGTATACAGGGTGATACGTCATGTCACAAACTGTATGACAAAACAGGATGTCCCCGGGCGAGTCGGGGAGGCTTTTAAGGAGCGTCCCCATGTTAACATTGACGCCGTGGTATGAGATTATAACAATACTTAGCGAAGTGGACTTTAAGTTAACTTGACTAAGTAATGTCGTTTTTACCCGACTGCGCAACGCAAAAGAGGGTAATGTGTTTATGTATGTTTGTTCCTGTGTCGTGTGGCGTTTGGCGGAGACCAAACTAGTAGGCCGATTTTGATTATTCTCACGTCAATCAATTCGTCTTAACCCTGCGAGTGACATTAAAGACATGACAATAATCAAAATTCACCACAGCGACAACCAGACGCCATATTGTCAAAATGAAAAAGAAAAACTCAAGTGGGGTATCGTTGAATAGGTATTTAAAAATGACTTTTAGGTTCCTTTCATCATTTTTCATTTTAAATAACAGTTTAGGATATATAACGATTTAAAGTTGTTAGGACAACCATTCTCACCAATTTTTTAAATATATTTTAGTGTTTCGTTATTCTGCCCATAGTACGCGGGGATTCATGTAAACATTTATAATATAAATTGATAACAAAACTGGAGGAATTGTTAAATATTTGACAGTCGGTTTAGGATCACGAGTTATGTCATGAAGAAAGGAGAATGGGCAAAATTGGCAAAAATCCAATAGCGTTAAGATATATACCAATGGATAGATCTCTTCAAAAAGAACATTTTTTAGTAAGGCGACTTCTCTTGATTCAGAGTCTGCGTGGAGCTACAAAGGTCTAAATATGAGAAATTAAGTATTATTTCGTCAATTTATTAACTTTCATTGATACTGTACGTTTAGGTTTACATAGGAGCTCGTGGCTAAATAATAACTGCCGCTTGGGTCGATCTTTAGGTTAAGCTGCGCTTGCCTAGGTTGGACCGTGGATGGGTGACCCATTACATACCGAGTTTCCACCGTGCCTCGGAAAGCACGTTAAGCCGTTGGTCCCGGCTGTCATTTGTAGATCTTTGACAGTCGTTACAGGTAGTCAGTGACCCGAAAGTCTGACAACCAGTCTTACCAAAGGGTATCGTATTACCCATAACTAACTGGGATGTGGAGGTCAGATAGGCAGTCGCTCCACGTAAAATAGTGGTACTCAGCTGCATCCGGTTAGACTGGAAGCCGACCCCAGCATAGTTGGGAAAAGGCTAGGCAGATGATGATGATACTGTACGTTTCAAACATCTTATTATAAGCTATTATACTTCCTTTTCAAAACATTGACATCTTAATACCATTTTAGGAACAAATCTTTACAGTAACAGTAGGTTGGACAGATCATTAATTCTACCCCAACGCCCAATAGCGTTAAGATATGTGGTAATGGATTGATCTTCTCAAGAAGTATTCTCGCTTCTGAGTCAGAGAGGAACTACAGGACGGTGCCCAATCAACTACCTAATTAGATCAATAAAATCGAACAGACTACGAATTAGCAAAAGTTGTATTGTAGCAAATGTTCTCATTGAAAGCTCTTTCGAATGGTGTATTTCTTATTGCCATTGGTTACTCAGAAAATCACAACTTCGGTGCCCAATTAGACACACATTTAGGTCCCGAACAGACTACAAATTAGCAATAGTGGTGCTAATAGCAAAAGTTCTCTTTGAAAAACTCTATACAATAGAGTATATCTTATGGCCATTACTTGCCCGTTCCCCTTGATTACTCGTAATTGGTTGTAAATAAAATCTTAACTTCGGTGTCCAGTCTGTTCGGAGCTATTGACCTAGCTAGGTTCTAGTGACCGAACTAGCTCCGAACAGACTGCGAATTAGCAAAAGTTATGTTAGTAAAAAAACCTCTCATGGAAAAGCTCTCTCCAATGGCGTATATCTTATTGCTATTGGTTACTCAGAAAATATTAACTTCGATGAACAATTAGATACACATTTAGGACAATAACTCGCGAACGGAATACGAATTGGCGAAAGTCGTGTAAGTGGCAAAGGTTCTCCTTTAAAAGCTCTATCTAGTAATGTATATCTTATGGCTATGGGTTGCCAAGAAAATTTTAATTGATTGCAAATAAAATCTTAACTTCGGTGTCCTAATACTCAGCTATTTAGGTTAATAACTTTGAACGAACTGCGAATTAGCAAAGGTTGTCATTGAAAAGTTCTCTCTAATGGTATAAATTTTATTGCTATTGGTCAGCCAGAAAATCTTAACTTCGCTGCTCAAATAGTCATCTATGTAGGACAGTAACACTGAGCGAACAACGAATTGGCAAAAGTCGTGTTACTAGCAAAAGTTCTCCTGCAAAAGCTCTATGCAATGGATTATATGTTATTACTATTGGTTACTCAGAAAACATTGGTGCCTAATTGGTTGCCAACAAAAACAGAACTTAACTTCGTGTTCCTAGCTTAATACATAGTTCCGAATGGACAGCGACTTGCCAAAAGTTGTGTTAGTAGTAAAGGTTCTCCTTAAAAAGCTCTTTTCAATTATGTATATCTTATGGCTATTGAACCTTGGGGAGATGTCCATACTTCGAAGGCATCTTTTGAATATTAACCGCGGTCTTGTTAACGGAGCAATGGGAGTTAGAATGACAATTGAGTGGCCAGCTCTTCGGAGGGACCAATTACAACCCATGGTATTGCCACGGGCTGTTTATATATAATTTGACGACAAAACAATCAAAATCAATGTTCCTGGAATAGGAGTCAGAATCAAACCATCAACGATAGAATTCGATGCACTTCGTGGACAGGGTAAAGTGAAGCGAAAAAAGTTGCCATTGTTATTGTGCTGGGGTGTAATTGTACACAAGCTCCAAGGAACTACTTTGGATCGAGCTGTGGTTGGACTTAAGTTCATGCATTTTTGCTAAAAGTAAGGAATGGTATGTAGCTTTGATCCGGGTTAGGTCTCTAGAGGGGCTAATAATCAGTAGTTTAGACCACCGGAAATTTCTTAATAATCCCCACATTGTTAACTCCCTTTGAAATCACAAGATTGCGAAATTTACCGTCTTATAATTCTTTTAACGAAGTCAATGTATCCTAACTAAAAATAAAAAAATATTAAAAATAAAAAAAATATTAAAAAAAAAACTACTAAGTTTTGTATTTTACTGGAAATTTTGTTTTTAAAAGCTTTGCTTCGTCTTCTTTTAATAAAATGTGACAACGCTACACGAAAACTATTCGGATAGATATTTCAGACAAATCAATCAGATGGTACGATCACAAGCTCAATATTTCGGTTCAAAAAACCAATCCAGTCTTCGAAATTACGTATCTATTTTATGTATTCTTCTCTAAGCAGAAAGCAGATACCTGATTTAAATAAAGTGAACACCAGAGAGGACGTGACTAAATATATTACTGTGATAAATAACAATACCAAGTTCGCTTAACTGTCTCTACGAAATGACTAAACTGCGAAGCTGCTATTTACTTCAAGAACTAAGTAAACACTTCACATTCCCGCCTGAACACTCGCTATGTAAAGTAACTCCATTACACTTACTCAGATACCATTTAACACCACATTACTCACATTTATCAAGATTTAAAAAACAATTTACATGAGGAAAATCTCGAAATCCGAAAATCCTCTTATCTGTGAAACATTCAAATTAAATACCGTTTGTAATGACATTCTCTGTCAATCTAGGGGAGGAAAGGGAACTTCTAATAACATTAAATCGTCAGACAATAACACCCTTGAATCATTGGATCCGAAGCCGAGTAAATTACATGTCAAATGGTCGGGAATCCAGAAATATTCCTCGATAATTTTCTCGACGATGTTCCCCCCTCTCCTCAGCGTGATGCGGCACCCGCCCCCCTCTGCCCTGGTGACAAGGATATCTAAATGTCATTATAAGTTTGAGTGGAGCACGGAATTCCTGGCTGACGGCGGTTTCCAACGGTTTTCTTGTTAACGCTGTTTATGAAAACTCCAAATAGTTATTTGCCATTATGTTACTTACGAAGTTCAATGTTGCCAATGTAAATATTTATTAAAGTTCGCGTCAAATTGTTAATGAGGCGGTAAATTTCGATTTACGTTATACGAGCCGAACCAATTATGCCTTCATTTGGTTTTTATCGAATTATTTCGATGTGTATGGAGGCATTAAGTATTTAATGGCGAACATAGCAGAGAATTTCGTTATATATTTACTTGACTGAACTTTATTTTATGTAAAAACTGAGGCTCGAAACATCAGCAGATTTTCAATTCTCGAAAAAAGAAAGAAGGATGAATACATCACCAAACCATAGATTTCGACAAAATTAAAGCCCAACGACAAAATTGATCTTTCATTGCCATCTTTAAAATTTATTGCGGCTTCCAAGAATTTATGAGAGCGTTAATAGTAGAAAGTGCACTCAGAACAATTTTAACTTACAAAGCTCGGCCCAGTAGAACTTATGAGTTTTCAAAAAAGGGCGAGTCCTTTTATTGTTATGGTCTTACGTGAAACCAGTGAGGGGTTTTTAATCAACAAAACGCGACACAACGCGAAGTAGGAAATCCACTGCTTTAAAAGTAAGAAATATTTTTAAAGCTTTTAAAAAGTCCAGGAAAAATAATCTTATTCATTTGTGTGTGTTTTTATAACAAAACATCAACCTGTGTATAATTGGTCTCAAGGACGCTTGTTATACTTTTGCTATTTTACATTTTAAAAATTGTAAAAACTTCTATATCATAATAAAAAAATAATAACTAAACGTAACTTGATATCTTGTAACAGAAGCAAATATTCCAAAACGAAACATTCGAATTCCAAAGAATCATTTCTTGTTCCGAAACAAAAGACAAACGCTGAGATATTCAGAAAAAAAAACCCATAAATTCAACATTAAACATTTCTTCTTTGTACCCATTACTCAAATATTCTTTAGAAAAATGCAGAGTGACCGTGTAACACCGTTGCAGTCTTCAACCGCCATTTATTCAAATTTATACAGCCCGCGATTTCTGGCGGGCCCTCATTGAGCTGAGCAATTTGTAAATGGAACGCGCGGAGAGGAATGATTTACCTCCTGTGGAGACGCGTGCTTACCACAGAGAATACATAGGCACCTATGTTTTTTTGTGGTTTTGGAGTGCTTTGTTAGTGGGCTAAATAGCTTCTTAAACGTACAGATTTGGGGGAATAGGAACTTCTTTGTGCATAAGCTGTGATTGCTTTTATAGTTTCAATGTTCGTCAACCTAACCAGCGGAGGTTGGCCACAGTTACAAATATCGACGTGGAATCGGCTTTTACAAGACGAGCTTTATGTCCATACAAAAAAGACGTCATTCGTAACAGTTCGGCTTTTTCCCCTGTGGTCACCCCTTAAAAAATAATTGGTCTTTTCTCAATGTTTCTCGGAACCCATTGGTTGTTTCCACAGTAAATGGCTTTGCACTTTCTTCAGGGTCACGAGTTTCTAGTACGAGGCACTGTGTCAAGTTATAACAAAGTATGGCACGATGGATTGGATGAAGATGCAAATATTTGCTGGCCTAGTCACGCCATTTGGCAGAATAACGGAGCGTGGTAAGTATTTGTTCACTTCTTTGCTGAAAAGGGCGCACTTGCCGACTGGCTTTTGTAAGTAACGAATAGTCCTCCCAAAAAAAAACAAAAAATACTAAATTTTGTAACCTAATTTTGTCACTGTAATAATTTTTTGTAAGACAAAAATTACCCTACAGTTAAAATTTACAAACACAAACAGATTTTTGTGCAAACAAATCGCAAATTACTACAAGCTATTTGAGGTTTTAAAAGCGACTCCATCCCGTTTTACCGCCGGTTTATTACCCGGTAAATTGTCAGTTTACCTCTCCCCAAACGTGGCCCATTCAGCTCGGGAGTAAGTACACAAATATCAATTTAGTGCTAAAACATCTGCGGAAAGTAGGTAATTGCAGGTGCAAGCTTCGCTTTGTCCCGTACGACGTTTATTTAAATAGTGAGATATTACGTGCATTTGAATAATGAGTTTGGTTGAGATTTTTTCTTTTTAATTACTGTTCCGTTTATGTCATAATATTACGCCCGTCTCCCCGCAGGTTAGACAACTGTGTACATTCCTAGTAATAGACCGTTGTAATAAGGGTAAGCTAAATGCAATTAAATGGGCACAAATCCAGACCATGGACTGATTCGGAGAAAATCCTGTTAACCTCCTCAGCCGAATAATTTACTGTAAAAATTGTTGAGATTTCAAGATATGTTTGTCTAAAAATAAGAACAAGTTTGTCAGTAAAGACCACAACATAAAACAACCCCAGGATTAACATTAAATTAACATTTTAGAAACACATGATATCAACTTACAGTCTAAGCAGGTGCGGTCCATCAAACTGACATTTACCTCCCAATGAGATCAAAAAGCAGTTCCTCCTCCTATCGGAATACATGCCACCAATTTAATCTACACCCACCATACAGGCCCAATCTATGACGGCACAGATTAAACGCATAGGGTCTCCGTCCCATAAATCGTAGTCGTGCGAGCGATTCATAAATTGCCTTCGCTCATATATCGCGCGCCAACTTGTGTACATAATTGGTTTCGGACCCCATAGTCTAGGAACTTATGGGACGATGTATGAGCATGTCTCGACACATCTTGGGCGTTAAATGCATGTGTTATGGGATGTTGCACTGAATTGCTATGTTTGGCAGAAGATTTCTGGTCTTGCAGTGTATCTGTGCTGTGCTTATAGAAAAAGTTTGTTAAAAAGCTCAAAATTAGTTTGAATCAAAGCAAGTATTCACCAATTTATCAGCAAAGTTCATGATTCGGTTGAATTTCAATTTATTTTCAAGCTAACAAAAACTTTTTCTGGGAGTTATAACACCATTCACAATTATTATCATGATTGCTCCCCCAAAAGAAAAGGTTTAACTTATTTGAATGTTTTAATATTTATCAGTTTATTCCTGGACCGAAGTAGGTCACACAATTTTTACATGCAGAAATTATTATCAAATTAAGTTGAAGATACACCATAGTTTTCCAAATCACACTAGAAAACTCAAGACCGATCAACACTTCCGCTTCTCCGAAGTCCCAAAACGCGTCCACATCAAAACGTCCTTGATAACAATAATCTTTCGGCCAAATGTAGCCACAGTACAGCATAAGATGCCAACACCTCGCTGACCCGTTTTCCTAAGTTAAAGTTGCGAGGAAAGCCACTGCTACATTTTATATTTTCCTTGAGTTCCAGATCAAAATATTTCATTTGAATGAAAAACTTTTGTGCAAAACGAAAGAGGATTCGAGATTTCTGTGATGTTTATGTTTCTTTGAAATTATATTTTTGTTTGGCTCTTGTAGTGATTAAGACTTACCTTTTTCAGGGTACTTTTCCTAATGTGTTTTTCCAGTGTGTCTGGTATTGTAGTCTCAGGCACGTGTACACGTGTAGTTTTTAACCTACTTCTAAAAAAGGAAGACGTTATGTATTCCATCAGCTTTTTTTTCTTGTATGTTCCCCGATTTCTTCGATTACTGTTTCGATTTAAGTGACTCTTTCTTCATGTGGTAGAGGAAGCTTGGATGGTGGTCCCATATAAATTGTATTTACTTTGCTTTGGTAGTTTATAAATTATCCACTATAATACGCATTTTTTCTTATTCGTCTATGTGGATGATATGCTACTAAGTTACGATGTGAAATTGATACTAGACAAGGTTTTTTTTGTAAATACTAGTACTACTAAAAAGGATAAACAAAAACTTTATGCAGATGAGTTTTGTGTAAGTTCTTTTTTAAATTGAAATATATTACGGCAAGAACATTTCGGAAAATTCTTTAAAAAAAAATACAGAAATCTACGAATGACCGCTTAAAAATGATCGATTAAAATAATTCCAAACACAACATTTTCAAAATAGAAAGGGACCAAGTAAACCAGCTGTCATCGCAGTATTCCGCCAGGATTTATGTGAAGATTAACAAGGATTTTAGAGAAAGGAATTCGGAAAACATCTGAGATACAGGACTGAGCGACTACAAAACAACAAAGCACGCTATTAGTAGTATTTTGTCTTCCAGCTTGCATGAAACCATCCACGATCTAGCGATACATTGTTGTGAGAGGTACATACATCATCATCAACATCATTCTCTTGCCTTTGTCCCAATTTATTTGGGGTCGGCGTGAGAGGTACATACATGGTTTAAAGTATAGTTGAATAGGCCGCTACTGGATTCAAGAGATCTAGCTGCAAGTTTAGGGACATATCCACCGAAGTCATGATCATAAAGAAAAAATCTATGAAACTAAAAGGTAGTCAAGATAGACAACAGTTTTTTTAGGACTGAAACTTCTAAATCACAATTTTATGTTCTTTTTAGGGTTCCGTACCCAAAGGGTAAAACGGGACCTAGCTAGAAAGCTGAAATTTTCATAAATGATGTATTTCCGTTGGCACTATAACAACAAATACTAAAAACTAAAAAAAAAAAAAAAAATTAGGAGGGGTCCCCATACAATAAACGTGTTTTTTTCGTATTTTTTTATAGATAATGGTACGGAACCCTTCGTGCGCGAGCCCGACTCGCACTTGGCCGGTTTTTGTTTAATTAAACAAAAAAATACCAGTACAAGATCCTAAGTGAAGAAGAGAGAATACTTACTGAAGTAAATTACGAAAGCACCCTTATTTGTAAAGCCCTCTTTCAGCAAACCCTCATTTGATATCCTATCCCAAGTTTAGTTCAGTGTAGCTTTTAACAGCAAGATAACAACGCAGTTTACTCCCAGGCCGTGAGAGGAAATATTTAATCTTCATGACAGGTGCCTCACGGGCGAGGAGAACAGAGTATCAACACAATAGCTTCGATTTATCACAATTTTCTATGTTCTTTTTCTTTTTAAAGGACTTGGTAGTTGAAATTTGTGTAAGTAGGAAGGTCCAGTAGGATGCAGTTTTATTATTAGTTAGCATAATCAGCCTAAATGTTCCCACTGCTGGGATACACGGCCTCCTCTCTAGGAGAGGCAATGGGCTATAATCCATCACGCGCGCCCAGTGCGGGTTGGTAGATGGCACATGTCTTCGAATTTTTGGTTCTAGTACATGCCGGTTTCCTCACGATGTTTTCCTTCACCGACATGAGAGTGGTGATGAAATAAATTACACAAAGTAATGCGCCTGCTATTATTAGTTATTTTTCAATTATTATGGGGACTATTAAAACAGACACCAATAAGGTTACTAGTTTTTGTTCAAAAGCTGTTCTCATGCATAGTCTCTGTTACCTTTTCACGCCACTTATTATCGAGGCCTAGCCTTTTCCCAACTATGTTGGGGTCGGCTTCCAATCTAACCAGATGCAGCTGAATACCAGTATTTTACATGGAGCGACTGCCTATATGACCTCCACAACCCAGTCTGTACTGGGTAATTCGATACCCCTTGGTAAGACTGGTTGTCAGACTTAAATCTATAAATGACAGCCGGGACCAACGGTTTAACGTGCTTTCCGATGTATGGAGGAAACTGTGTATGTAACGGGTGGTCCTGGTCACCCATCCACGCACCAACGTAGGCAAGCGCGGCAGATGATGAACGGGAGAAAACTTACTTGAAAAATGGTACTTAAAGTCCCTACGTATATTTCAATTCCTATAGTTTCCTACCCAGTTCTTTAAACTCTTCCAGCGATTTTTGCGATCCGAACAAGTAAAACTCCATTCTTTCCGAAAGTTATCAAGTTGCTATTATACGCAATAAACCAGGTTATCCTTAACTCAAAAGAGATCAAAGTTGTATTAATTCGCCAATAACGTCAGGTGTTCCAAAAGTTGTTTGTTGGAGAGCTTTCTAACTTCGGATAAATATTAACTTGTTTAATTTTAAACTCCAGACCAAAAAGTTGTCTTGAAGTCATATTCCTCGAATTATGTCTGAAAATTATTTCAACGAAACAATTTGATTTGGCCATTTTTTTAATGGTCGCTTTTTTACTGGGAAAGTCAGATTTTCTGTGACAACACATTTTAGGCTAGAGCAAGATTGGTATTGCGTCGTCTGGCGTGTAGTGGCCGCAGCAAGCGCAACAGATGAGCAAGATCCTGGGTTCAATTCCCAGGTCGGGCAATGTGTTATTGGTTTTTTCCATCAAGAATTTCGCAGTAGCAGCCATGGAGTCTGTATTTGTGCCCAGCAGATGGCAATAGGCTCGCCCCCTGTTACATGGGACTTAAACATAACTGGCGAAATGTGGGTGTACTATTAGGTACACCTCTGCCAAACCCTTCGGGGATTACAGGCGTGATGTTATGTTATGTACTAAAATGATGTATTTAAAGACTTAATTATGTATGATGTATGTAAAGACGTGTACAGTAAGGATCCCTGTTTCGTATTACCACGAAGAATTTTTAGACGGCTAGCATTTCATCTTAAGCTCGGCTCTTTGTAACGTCTGTAAATATGACTGGCACTGCACGCTGCACAAGCGGGCTGGCAACCTTATTTCACTCAAACGAATATTAATTTTAAAACGGTGTATTTTGGATACACTGTAGATTCACACAAAGTCTCTTATTGTTGAACATTTTTGAGGTAAACAGTAATATTTCCCAGAATTATCTTGGTATAACGATGGATGAAGTAAGCTCCCGTGAGCTATTACATAATAATCAACCGCTACACATTGTGGTAAACCTGAGCTACATGAGAGAAAACGAAAGCGACTGGTTTGCTAGTTATAAAGTTGGGTAATGGAGCTGAGCCTTCACAAGTTTTGCTGGATATACACGATCTATATAGTAGACCGTAACGTCAGGGACATTAGTTCATAGAATTTTGATTGGCCTGTTGGTCTAGTGGTTAGTGACCCTGACTGCTAGGACGGAGGGCGTGGGTTCGATTCCCACATAGGGCAAATATTTTTGCGATGAGTACGATTATTTGTTCTGGATCTGGGTGTGTAATTTATCTATAATATGTATGTATTTAGAAATATATAAGTATGTTTATCAGTTGTCTGGTTGCCATAGTACAGGCTCTGCCTAGTTTGGGATCAGATGGCGGTGTTGGTTGTCCCAAGATATTATTATAGAATTGACTACCAGTACCAACATTACCAACTGAATTTGCCCGTAGATATTCAAATCACAACTGTCATTTTTGACAGTTGCGTGAGATGAGTTTAACTGAGAAAATTGACGTAGTGTTTGTCGCGTCACAAGACCTTTCCCAAAATGGTCCTCCTACGCACTTGAGAACTTACAAAACAAATGCCTTCTATTTTGTTCAAGTGCCACAGTGTGTGTTCCCGGAGATTTATCACGAACATTTCATATTATAATAGTTGGTGCCACTGGGTCGCTTCGCAACAAAAGTCTATTAGGAAAGTTAGAAACTCCGTCATAGGTCCTATCTCGACGCCTCGCAATATATCTACAATATTACTTGCTTATCTAAACGGGAAACTTAAAGTAGTTACTTTACTTGCTAATAGAAAGTGAAAACTGCGGCTGTGTCTACCTTTGTTCGTTAAACGACGAAGACTGACATTTTTTCTTGAGAAGAATTAAGCGAAACTGCCTTGAAAAGTCAGAGTGGGAAGCGAGAGGTTTTTATTGAAATTACAACAGTATAAAGGCAGACTAAAAATTCCTACTCCTGAACAGAAAATGGAAACTATTGAAACACTTCAATTTCATCTGAAGGGATGAAATGGTTCCAAAGGAAAATCTATGTACTTAAGTGCCAACTGTTACTAAGATTACCAAAAGCTCCAAGTAATAAAGTGTTATTTGCCTTTAAAAGGCCCTGAGGGCCTAACCTAGATAACAGACAGTTGCTTTCAAAGACGTTCATATTTCTACTACGGCTTTCAAAATTTCCATAGAATTTCCCCAATTTGAGTGTGCCTATTGGCAAAGGCCTCCTCTAGTTGTTTCCACTGTCGTCATCGTTCACTAGTCTTCTCCATTTAGGTTCCGCTGTAAGTTTAATCTCATCTTCCCACCATCTATGCTGTCTGCCGTTTTTCCATTTTCCGCCTCTCGGGTCCTTTCAGTAGCATCTGTCACACCAATCCATTTTTGACCTTTCCATCATAAATACTTCATCGTCATCGCTGATACGAGTACAATGTTACTTTGTCTAGCTAGACCCACTTACAAGCTAAAGTTAACGAGCCCTTCTAAACAATAACATATGTCAAATAATACAATAATATCGAGCGTTACAGCCCATATGAATTTTATTATTCCCCAAATATATCACGAGTTAAATATCCGAGTGGATGTCACAATTCATATTACAATAATAACGTGGAAAACCGCACAATGATCATAAATTCAAAACGTGTGTTTCATGCTCCGATGACAACAGATTGCTCGACACAACATTGTGCCAGAGCAATACAATAATTCGGTTATACAATGTATTATAAGTAAGTAACCTACATACATAAACATAGGTTTTATATTTCGTTGGCAGCAATTTTTTATATTGGGTACAAGACAATGTGTCTCGTTAGAGGACGATTTAGCAAAGCCACGAGTATAGGTGTCTATATATGCCAATACTGGCCAGGGGAGCATGATGAACTCGAACTGCACTAGTACTCCTGCGTGTCAACCAAAGGGTAGTTGAAGAACACCGCGAGGTTTTAGTCAGTTGAACTCTGACCCTATATGCCCCAGGTCGGAAGACAGGCATAAGGGTTTACATATGCAAACAAGAAGATTACTGTAAAATTGGAGGTCCGAAATAATGTGATAATTAAGCAGCTAGTCTGCTAGAATTCATTTGTAAAAAAGTAAGTTAAGCTCCTACATTTAATGAAACAGAACAGACAAAAAGATTGTGCCTAGTCGTCGCCATTAAGGCATTGAGACAAAGCTAACTAGGGAAAACCTTTTCAACTAAGATTTTCTGAGAAAAATTCTGGCAGAGTCGTAACCGTTAGCTTTGAAATGAAGTGGCTAATACCTAAGACTGTTTGAGACAGTTAAAACGCTGAAAGTAGGTCCTTCTCCCGCTGAAAGACAGACGCAAGAAATTTAAAATTCTTTAGCAAGGTCGCAGAATGGGACAAAAGATGCAATGCAATGCAAAAGTTGAAATTGTGTGGGTCCCAGCAGTCCCTTCATTACAGTTTGGATAACTTATTTTACTTTTTCTAATGTGTTTGTATTATGTTTCAAGTTAGAGGAGGTCTGGAGGGGTCTGCCATTATTTCAATGTCTCAATCTTATTTGCGTAGGTATAACGTTTTAGGTTTTATTGAATTTTTCGCCTAGATAGTTAGAATAAGTTAGATATTGTTTTGATCTCTACTTACAGATTTTGTGGCCAAACAAAGGTAACTTATTTTATTTCAAAGATAATTAAATTATTTACAAACTACAAAACTATAATAGAAATAAATATGTACAAATATAAAAGGGTTAAATTCGTCCGCATCGCTGTTAACAGAAAAATGCCCAGAAGGCTGGCAGCATTACCACGTTGGATGGCAATGCTGATTCTTTGGCCAAAAAATAGGCCCGCCCTCTGCGTCCCACACAAATATTTGTTCAGATATTTATTCGAAAAAAAAAACAAAATACTATCGAACGTATAAATATGCGCATCGTGTACAAAATATTATAAGCATCATGTAGTATGGTAGGTTTAGAAAAGTACCTAATTCCAAATGTTCTTAAAGCCAATGTAAAACCTCTATTAAAAATGAAAACCATTCCATACAAATAACCTTTATTTCCACTAATTGGCTTTCGTTTCTCACCCTTAATTATCTCAAATATAAACACTCGGAGGGCGCAAAAAGAAAAATATTTGTCCCAACCTATAACGAGTGACCTCATTAGTGGCGGACTTACCCCAATTTCCTTTAAAAAGAAAATTAAAGAAGCCGTCAATAAATGTCAATGTTATCATGTGTAGAGCGATATCTAGTATGTTTATCTATGCCCATTGAAAACTTTAGTTTAGTTTTCGACGAAATACTCAATTTCGGCGAATATTTCGACTAAAGTTTTGTCAAGGAGAATTTTGGATTTGAAACTAAAATAGATGATGGTGTAGGTAGGAAGATCAACATCAAAGTTAATTATTTTCGAAATTGAGTCTATTTCATTGATAATTTCCAAAAGGATTCCCATTAGAGCGTCAGTAAAACGTTATATCTTTATCAAACACGGTTTTAAACTTTCACGGTTTAAAACTAAACTTATACTGTCACTTACGGGATAGAAAACGAAACACACGATTACGGAAGATATCCCGTAAGTGACATTATAAGTTATCTTTATCATTGTTGGTATAATACGCTGGATCAAACAATCTGCTGGATAAATCTTTGATTTTAAACTCAGAATATGGAAAACGTCGCACATTAGTGTGTTCATTCAACCAATGCTTCTTTTGTAAAAGAAATAGCACAAATATCACCCTTTAAAAAAATTTAATACGCCTTCAATTTACGTCTCAATTTCTCACATACTACCCTCTCATACGATTAACTACGGGTTACTCATAATGGCTCGAATTCCGAACACGTTGTCCTGCAATGACGCGAGGATTCTTGGCGGGAACCAGACGGCTCGTAATCCGGCCGCGCGCCATTTTGAAAACGTTTGAATAAAATACGGTCCCTTATTCCAGTAATGGGAATATAGTACCTACTGAAGTTTGTTGTGTCGTTTGAGGCTTTTGAATAATCATTTAGTGGAGTGCTAGGGTTTTTTATAGCTGTTTTTGTTATTTATGTTTGTCGTACTTATGGCTCGCACATACCTTACAGGCTTTGTTTCTGGGGTCTATTAATTCTTTCACCGCTTATTTATTCGCAGAGAAGTAGAAAGAAGGAACATCGTGCTTCACTACATGGTATAAAACCAAAGTCGCTTTCTCTGTCCCTATATCCCTATGTATGCTTAAATCTTTAAAACTAAGCAACGGATTTTGATGCGGTTTTTTTTAATAGATAGAATGATTCAAGAGGAAGGTTTATTATGTATAATACATGCACATGCACGCTAGTCATATAATATATGTTACATATAAGTAGTGATAGCCTAGTGGTGTGACCATCGGACTACCAAGTCATAGGTCTCAAGTTCGAACCCAAGACACGCACGTCTGATTTTTCAGATTTATGTGCGTATTGTATAATTACCACTTGCTTTGGTGAAGGGAAACGTCGTGAGGAAACCAGCATGCCTGTCAGATATTACTCAATGGCATATAAAGCCAAGTCAGAGGCCCATGGGTGGCAAAAAACTCTGACACAAGGTTAGGCACTGACCACGCGATAAATATATAATTATTTGTAAGGATAAAAGCCCAGGTTCGGTTTCATTAAAGTCCGTAAGACTTTTCTTCATTAATTTTGTTGTTCTGAGAGATGGCAACGAGAGAAACTGTGAAAAGAGGCTTATAGGAAGTAAATCCTACTCTACATGCAAATTTATCTAGCCCTCGATGTTTGTGCAAAATTTTCACCTTGACATCCCATGGGCTCGAATAGAACTCTCAATATAAACACAAAGTGTCCCAAACAAAGTTACGCACAATCGTTAGGTACGTTTCGGTTCAAAGATCAGAAGCGAGTTAAGCTTTTGCTAAACCAGAACAACACCGTAGTTCGACCAGAAATCGATGAAGGACCCTACTCAGTCGACGAAACGGTTTTGTAGTGTCAAACGCAACAAATGAAAAACAGATAAGCATTGAATTCTTTGAGAAGTGGGCACAATATTCAACTCAGTATAATACGTACCTATTTACATTTTTGCCTGGAAAATGTTTGAGTATTTTAAAATTGTTGCTGAGCCGGACTTAAGAATAAACCTCCTGTTCTTGGAATAGAAATAATTTAAATATTAATTTACGTCTAGACCAGATATCTTTACCAATTAACTACGTTTTTAACATCTTACAGGACAAAATAAATCTGAACAACCAAAACAGATTGAGAACAAATGGCACAATGAGTTTCACGCTTGACCAAATAGTAAGAAGCTTTACTATTTTATTGAATTAAGGAATTAACTGGCACGCACCATTTGGAACGATATAAAACTGTGCAGCACCGGTCACAAACCACAAGTGAGAAGCGACTGGATGTCGGACTACTCACTTCGTCATAAAACATTTAATTTTATCAATAAAATCTTTATTATTCCAATAAACCCATGAAACAATAGAAAATCAAGTATATTTTCCGCCATTTTGTTTAAAAACGCACACAAGATGGCGACGAACTACACGGACAATATCGGACCCATGGCTTACCCGCTAAAAATGTTAGTATCGCTTTTCATTAATTTGCTCTGTTTTATCAACAATTAATTTGGAAAAGAGCCTCTTTTTTAAGTAAAATCGTGCTTTCAATTACTTTAATTAAATATCGACTTCAGGTACTTAATTAATCTTTTCATGCCAGATTCTTCTAAGTAAATTATGTTTATAAATAACTTATCTTTTTGTTCGGTAGAGACAAGTTTTATTGCTTCTAAAGACGATTAATATCATATAACGTCTTGAAAATTTTCAAATTAAACCGTGAACAAAATCATCATCGTAACTACTTCCATTTTCAAACCTCACCATAGAGTCAATTCTAACTTTTTTATCTATCAGGGTGTCCCAGGAGGTGGTTGAGCACATGCTAGGCTGGAACATCCCCGAAGAACACCAGGACCTAGTACACGAGCACTGGAGGAACTTCCCTGCAGTCAGCAAGTACGCGCACTACGTCCTCGCACTCATCTATACCATGCTGATGGTCACCTCGTTCCTGGGCAACGGCTGTGTCATCTGGATTTTTGGAACGTGAGTAAAAAGACTCATTCCCAAATGTCTCTGGTCGCTTTCTTCTAATATACCTACTCTGTTGCGTTAGGTTTTCCAAAACCATGCAAAAGTTGACCATAAAATAAAAAAGAACAGCCTTATAAAATCCAGGATTTGTTTCAAAGAGGTATGGCAAGTCTTAACATCTTTGGAAACTAGGCATTTGCAACTTTTCCATCTCATAATTTCACGGTGTTTTCCAACATGTGGCCCTTTTCCCATGGTTCACTTCGCTAAACGGTCACGGGCTCATTGGAAACCTCACCGCCAGATTATTCAACCGTGATCATGAATTGGCGCGTTTCCGATTTTACCCAGAGGGCCTAAGCCTGAGAAAAACTCTCTTCTATTAAATAATGTTACGAAAAACCGGTCTTTGTGACGTTTAATCATTTCTTGTCGTCGCAAAGCATTGTTACTTAATATTTTTCGATATAACATACCAGATTCTTGTCCTTTTATGTCTGACTAGCTGATGCCCGCGGCTTCGCCCGCTTGGTGTTCGATAATTGTCTCACGGGATCATACTACCGGTATAAAAAATATATTATGTGTTAATCCAGATTATAAACTATGTGTGTGCTAAATATCATCCAAATCCGTTCAGTAGTTTTTGCGTGAAAGATAAACATCCATCCATCCTCACAAACTTTCGCATTTATAATATTAGTAAGAGTAAGATAAGATACAAGCCAAATATGAAAGAAATCAGAAAAACACTCGAAACAGAATATTATTGTTACCGAAAAGAATATTTAATTTTTACCTTACAGTAGACTCTGAATATGACAAGCAGACCTTTGTCGGATTTGTCCTTGTCGTACTATTATACTTATTTAAAGAATTTGCTGTGCCCGACAGGGTCTATAACTGTTTCTATTTTATTTTATTTACCACCTGAAAGTGTACATTATGGATATAGCAATAAACGATTTGATTTGATTTTTTACTTAAAAAAAATGCTCAGATAATTCTCGCGCTATATTCATTTTTAAATTTCGAATAGACGATGTCCTCTAAACGTCGACCGTCTAAACAGCCAACAACCCTTTACTATTCGATTAAAAATGCAAAAACGAATCCCAAATTAATATCGTGGAAAAATTTGACGATCCGTTCGTGAAACTGACGTCTTCGGCGATTTAATTAAATTTCGAACGCATCAAGATTCAAGATGGCAGGCGCCTAACAAAATGGTGACAAGTTGGGGAATTAAGTTTTAGTTAGTGAAATGTAAACGTTTAACCTTAATTATATACTTAGGAACGATTAATGTGTGTTCGTCAATTTGGTTTCCAGTGTGTTAATTTTACGAGGATTAATTAGATAGCGTTTAGTTGGATTGATTGAGGCAATTGGTAGGATTCTGTGAAACTGATACTGTATCGAATTGAACTGTTTTTACGTTGAAAGAGGATCGAAACAGTCGATTGACTTTTCTGTTTTGAACTGAAAAGGGATGAAAGATAGCCAGTGGAATACTTTCGCGCAGCAGTTTTTGCAATTTCAGTCGGAAACTATGTTCAAGAGATGTATTGATGTGCACTATTTTTCTTTCTACGTACTTTTAAGCACCGAAACTAATGTAATGAATAAAACTTATACTACTTAATGGTAAATGACAACTTGGCAACCTGGCAACATTTCCAGGGTCCTTCCTTGCAGATTATTTAACTGATCCCCAAATAGTGTTTCAGTCAAACTCAAAACATTTATATCAGTTAAACCATTTGTTTTGAATTTTCAATGAATCAGTCAGTTAGTCAGAAAGCTGTAACTAGTTCCTAAACGGAGAAGAATGGCCAAGAAACTTCATGGACACTCTCTTTTTAAATCCCATAACTTTTATATACGAGATAAGTCTCAACTATATTTTTTTCCCCATAACATTTGTCAGTGATCGCTAATCTAAAACAAGAAACACAAAAACAAAAGCCCATCAACAAAACAATTGACAAGAAGTCTCGAAACAATGATTATTATAAACAGAGGAATCCCAGCGATAAAATCCGCCATTGCCATCGGCGGGTGCGATCTAGAGAGCGTGTCAGGAGCAAAAGTTCTAAACCGCTCCGCACTCCGCACCAGTTCGGAAAACGTTTCTGATGTTCGCCGACTAACGTTTTTTGTAGCGGGTTCGTACTCCATTGAAGAGAATGAGATTTTCAGCTTTCTGTAGCTTCATTTTATTTTACTAGTTTGCTTGCCCGTTCAATCGCCCCAGTTTACCTACTCATGTGCTTGATAATTTTCTATGCAACACAGTTTCTCAATCATGAAAATATTACCTAGTCTAAAGTCTGTTCTATGTAGGATCTAGAACCAAAAAAAAACAATAGTGGAAAAACTGTAATTCAAAAAAGGAATCCCTACTTCCCTACTAATATTATAAATGCGAAAGTAACTCTGTCTGTCTGTTACGCTTTCACGTCTAAACCACTGAACTGATTTTAATTTTTTAGAGTAGACCTTGAGAAAGAACATAGGATAGTTTTTATCTCTTGGAAAGGCGATATAACCGAACTCGCGGACGTAGCCGCGGGCGGAAAACTAGTAAAATATATAATTTTTTGAGTGCTAAAACCTACTCGACACATCAAGTTCCTTCTGAAACGCGATCCCTCGCTACCCTTCGCGCAGCTTCCACTACAGCCTACCCCATATTTATCTTGGTCGCTTTACTGCTATCTGTGTCACTGGGCGCTGTTGCCGAGATTTTAGGCCGTTACGATGTTTTTACTATACATTTTTATGTTTTGCAAATGCTTATTCGTTGGATCTACTTACTTCGGCTTCGGTAGAGAAATCGTTTTGTTGGCAATTGATTGGCTCTTTTGTTGACGTTTAATGTCATTTTGATTTGAATTTGGAATGATTTATGTGTTGACAGCGAATATTGATGTGTTGTTGTTATGCATATTTAGTCTTTCCACAGTTTTCATACGGTTAGCTATTAATGAACCAATGAAGATCGAAAGAACCCCCCCCCGTAGAACATTTTTCTGTTCAGATTAGCCAACTTAATAGCAAGCCGTAAATAAAGTGAGTGCAGCCTCGTCAGTGGTCGCAAGCACGACTGCTGAGCATGAGGTCCTGGGTTCAATTCCCAGGTCGGGCAAAATTTTGCAGTAGGAGCCACGGAGTCTGGATTTGCGCCCTATTGGTGGAAACAGGCTCGCCCCCCGTTACATGGGAGTAAAACATAACTAGCGAAATGTAGATGTACTATTACATACATCTCTGCCTAACCCTCCGGGGATTACAAGCATGCTATTATGTTATATAAATAAACTGGGAAAGCACAGTAAACGCTGCTTAGTAATGATTGGCCTGAATTTTTAGTCATCTTAACAAATAAGACGATCTGTCACTTACGGGATATCTTCCGTGATAGTTCATGATTTTGAGCTTCCGATACTTCGACGCTGTTGCAAGTGCCATGATCGCGGGTTGACTGGAGAATGCGGGTGGATGGAAAATAAATAAGTGCAGACAAATCTGTCCACCGTCTTTCTTTTTCTTTTGCTATGCGCACTACTGGAACTCGACACTAAGTCACGGCAAAACACACTCACAGTATCACCAGTTCTTATCATCATCATCATCATCATCATCAGCCTATAGCAGTCCACTGCTGGACATAGGCCTCCTCAATCGCACGCCAATCAACTCGATTCTCAGCAACTCTCATCCAGTTGCTACCAGCCACCCCGCGAAGATCGTCACTCCACCGAGCCTGAGGGCGTCCCACCTTACGTTTGCCAATTCGCGGTCTCCACTCAAGAACACGTCTACCCCAACGGTTATCGGTCCTGCGGCTAATATGACCGGCCCATTGCCACTTCAGCTTATTCTGTGGGCTATGTCGACAACTCTGGTTCTCTGTCGGATCACCTCGTTCCGGATGCGATCCCTCAGAGAGACTCCAAGCATAGCCCGTTCCATAGCCCGCTGAGCGACCTTAAATTTATGGACCAGCCGTACCGTCAGTGTCCACGTTTCGGCTCCGTATGCGTTTCGGCTCCAGTTCCTAAATGGATTCATTATTACGATGCCGGCTGCTACTTTTGAGCGTACTTAAAACTAGATTCCACGTATTTCACAAAAAGATGAAAAATCAGGGAAGATATCCCGTAAGTGACAGTATAAGTTTAGTTTTAAACCGAGAAAGCTTAACAGTGTTTCAAGGCGATCTAGATCAAGATTAGGTTTAGGTTATCAAAAGCAAGACATGTAATTAAATAATATTCTTAAATTGATGTGTGAGGTTTAGTAGAAACTGCTTAAGATTCGCTGATGTTAAACTAGGTAGCTGCCTACTCTGTCTAAAGCAATTTAAGTTTGTTTGTTTCCAAGCGTCAATTTATTGATTGCTAATAACGAAGCAATCAAGAAATTTGTTGAAACACAAACACATTTGACAAGATTAATCTTCGTGTTGTGTGGTGTAAATTAATTATTCTACGTTGTTATAATACTAATCTGTTTAAATTTTTTATAATCCTCTTCAGTTTTAAAGTCTTAATTATGTGCTGATAATTAACTGACTAAATTCTCGATAACATCACGCCTGTAATCCCCAAAGGGTCAGGCAGAGTTGTACCTAATACCACACCCACATTTCGCCAGTTATGTTTAGGTCCCATGTAACAGGGGGCGAACATATTGCCATCAACCGGGCTTGTTTGTTTTTATAAATATTATTTCAGTTTCTAACATGTCTAAACCTCCCCAATTTTGCCTGTCATCGCATCAAAAATACTAGAAGATATCCTCTAACTAACCGAAAGAATGTTGGGTACTAAAGAGTTTTGTTTAAATGTTATAAATTAAACAAAACTCCTTAGTACCAAACATTATTTGCATTAATCCTTCTACCATACATTCTTTACATAAAAAATACAGGAGAATTTCTAGTCTATGACGTCTTAAAACTCCTTACACTAAGACAAAACAGAACTCAGTAAGGCCTTCTAGCATACATTCTTTGCATCAAGTTGTGTCTCATTAGGGGACTCATTAAGCGAACTTCCTGAGCTCACATCCTTAAGGCTAGCGTAATCAAGCCGGTTACGACCCTTTTAGTATTTGTGCCGGACCCAAAGACCTCGCTTTTTGTCCTTTACACCGTGACGCACTTTCTGCTTAATTTATTTTCGGTTTTATACTTCAAAGGGTTGTGTTCTTGTACGTACAGAAAAGGAACATTGATAATTAATACCTCTTCATTTTGCATGTTAGCACTCTGTAAACTTATGCCTAAAATGATTCAAGAAAAAGTCCGTCGGTCTATTACAGGCTGTACTTCGGTGAGTGTGCCCAAGAGCTCCACGAGATCATTCCATCAGCCCATCGGGAGTCCAGACGTACTGCTGGTTATGACTCATTCCTTGTCGATGTTCCACACATTCGCACAAAGCGCTTTGCTACATCGTTTATTATGCGCACAGCCAAGGAGTGGAATTCCCTGCCTTCGTCGGTGTTCCCAAGTTCATATGACCCCAATCTATTTAAGTCGCGAGTTAATAGGCTTCTTTTGGGTTAGCTCGTTCCATCGTCGACCTCATCTCTGTCCTCAGGACTAGATTGAGGTCAAGAGTAGGCCAAGTAAACATAAAAAAGAAAGAAGCCAAGTTTAATCCATAAGAAAAAAAAAACATAAAATTCCACTAAATTCATAAGGGTAATTTGTCAGGTTCTCGTAAGTATACCCCAACGGTAGTTGATTATTTCTAAAATCTGCTTGTAAAAGCCCAAAAGCCCTGACCACACTATTCTCCTCGCACTTATAAAGACCCAATTACTCTAACTGGATAGTCTCTGCAAACGGTCTATCCTAACCGTTGCCAAAACCACAGACAGGATCCTATCTGACGTGCTCAACTAAATTAGGACCACCACACCATTATCTGTCACCATACTCACCATCATGCTACAAACCAACTAAAACTCCTGCAACTTGAAGTTGCAGAAAGTGAACGAAAGAACTAACTAGGCAGGCAGTTAACTACATCATTTTAATGCCATTTTGTGCGAGTGCTGATTAGTAATTGACTTAATTTTCGCAGCTTCTTTTGTCTTAAAAATAATACGATTCAACTATATCGTTCTTAAATGACTTCTTAAGTGTTAATTGCCTGCATAAGGCATTCTTTGATGTTCATTTTATCACCTGCATACTAAACTCCTTTGCTGCCAATACATTTTCTGCATTGATTGTGTCTCCCACAACTGCGCGTATAAATTCACATCTAGTCGTTATCTTGTTTTGCTTACGAACATATTACTTGGAACTTCCCCCTATCGCAGTTGCTGTTAAATGACTTCGATTTTGTTTGGAATACGCTGGGAAAGGAATACATTTTAAGGACATAATAATGCATTTGTTTGACTGTGTTTTTCAGACTAGTGAGTCTTTGGGACGTAAGATCTGTGATATCACTACGCGAGAAACTGCCTCTGCTATTACATTTACAGTGCCGCATGTTTGCCGCGATATGTAGCATAGAGACTTAAATTGAACAATTTAAGTGATATAACATTACATAGGTAACATCACGCGTGTAATCTCCGAGGGTTAGGCAGAGGTGTACCTAATAGAACACCCACATTTCGCCAGTTATGTTTAAGTCCCATGTAATAGAGCTCCGGAGCCAGATCTAAACTCCGTGACTACTACTGGGAAATTCCTGATTGAAAAACCCAATAACATTTTCCCGACCCGGAATCGAACGCAGTCGCACTTGCGACCACTAGGCCAACGATGTAGTCAATTTAAGTGTTAGGTATATGCTCCAGTAATCTATTTTACACTAGCTTAAACTGATTTCTAGAGATATTTTAAACCCTAATGATACTAGACTCTGTAACAGAAAACCTGTATCATCTGTAACAAAAATGAAAATACATTGTAGCGTATTTCTCGTTTCCGAACTCCCGAAATTCCACCCAATGAAATACGCAACTCATAAAATCTAAGTAGCAACATGTGACGTATTTCCCAAAAAGGAAACCTCTCAAAGAGGGATTCTTCTTTCCTTTAAACCCTTGAGGAAAAAGGTTTTAGATACAAAATTCCTCGCGTAACTTTATATCAATCGACTAATTGGAACCGGACACGGTTGGAATCAGAGAAACAATCCAGTTAATCGGTTGTAATTAACGTAATTCACGCTGGATTTGTACGCTGGCTGGCTATTGTGTAGTCCGCGTAGATTGCGTATTGTCACAGCGGGTAATGGCGGTCCAATCTATGGCTGTTTATAGGTCAATCGGTAATGATGTTGGCAGCCCTTATGGGGGTTGATGGACTTTTTGGAAATTGGGTATGAGAAGACAATATAAACTCAGAACTCTTCTATTATAGTAAAGTATAAGTAAGGTTTCACTGAAGTTCTATTTCAGAAGCAAACACACTAGGTAGTTTTTATCGTGAATTCAAACTTCAATACTGTTTTAATTTTATATCTGGCTCGTGTTTTACCACTATCTAACTACTATTCGAAAGCATTCAAGACTTACCGTAGTTATTTGTATAACAAGTCCGTGATAGAACGTTCTTCGGGGAAAGTATTAGCGAACCCACGTTTAGCCGTTGGTCCAGGCTGTCATTTTTAGATCTTTGATAGTTGTTACAGGTAGTCAGTTGCCCGAAAGTCTGACAACCAGTCTTATCAAGGGGTACCGTATTACCCAGTTCTAACTGTGTTGTGGAGGTCAGATAGGCAGTCGCTCCATGTAATATACTAGTATTCAGCTGCATCCGGTACGACTGGAAGCCGAGCATTTTTTGGCATTCAAAAGTGCCGTAATGGTCTATTGAAATAAATGCTTTGAATTTGAGTTTGACCTCAATAAATTTTGAAAAAGGCTAGGCATATCATGATGACTACTGAACCCAAATTTCACGACGTTTTTTCTTCCTTCCACAGCTCAAAATCCCTCCGTAGTCCGAGCAACATGTTCGTCATCAACCTGGCAGTGTTTGACCTGATGATGATGATAGAAATGCCTCTCCTCATCATGAACTCGTTCTACCAGCGCCTCGTGGGGTACCAGTTAGGATGTGACATATATGCTGTGCTGGGTTCCCTGTCTGGGATCGGAGCAGCTATCACCAATGCTGTTATTGCGTTTGATAGATACAAGTAAGTGATTAGCGCCTTTGAAATAATTTACCGTAGTGTCAATTCAGTGTGGAAAAGACATAGAGATATAGTTTTTAAGGGACAGCCACCCGCAAACTAACGGGTGCATTCATGTCCTTATTTTAAATCATATTCCACCGAAATTTTCATCAGGAAAATTTTAATTTTTTATTGCTTTATTTCAATGTTAAATTACATTATCTGTACGCAACACTCCATTTATGTGTGTACGTGTTATTTACACGGCTAAAATCAATGGATGTTGAAATACTCTAACAAACGACGCGTGAATTCAGCTGTTTACTTCCTGCCTAGCTACAGAGTTCATCGAACTCGTCGTCGCGCTTGCCATTCGCTACGTGCGTTTTGCCACAGTAACGATACATTGCATATGAGAACATAAAACAAATCAAAGTTATTGGATCCCATGACGTTCCTGAAATTGTTTCTTGTACCGGTCATCTTAGTATGTCTGCGGAGGGCTGTCCCTTCTACGCTGTATAGAACGCCTAGCTCTATCTCTTTCCCACCCAAATTGACAAGTGAGATTAAAACAATACTGCTTTAAGAGGTCGTGGCAGGCCACCAGAAGTGCAATATCGTTTTGAGTTTTCTCATAGTCCTTTTCAGAAGATCTTCCCTGTATGTTTTCTATAAACAAACTAAAAATAATAATAAAAAAGCATATAGATAAGGAGAAAAGCATTAAAGGGCGTCGAAAAATAAAATTCGTCGACAGCGTTGTCAACAGGAATTATAGTGCCCAGAAGGCTGGCAGCATTGCCAAGTTGGATGGCAATGCTGATTCTTTGACCAAAAAATAAGCCAGCCTGGTCACGGAAAGAGTCAACCTACCGCTTGGCGATGTCCCGAAAGACTTAAGACAAAAGGTGGACCCCATGGCCCGGTATGCTTTATGTAAAAACATTCTATAATGGCAGTTGGACTCGAAAATTAACTCAATAAGAGGACATCCAGAAATTATTATTGTCCAGTAACATGCCTTTTTTTTTTTTTTTTTGGGGGGTGAGAAATCATCAAATGACTCCTCCCGCTCTGGGCGGAGCGGAAGGGAGTGTCAGACTCTTACTGACTAAAAAACACCCATGTTCCTTCATTGGCCCTTTATGTTCTAGGGCCGCGGTATCTCTTTCGAACAGTCCCGCAGCCCTGGCAGGCACCGGCCCTTGCGGGCTCCAGTAACATGCCTGATTTATTAAAATTAAATAAAAAAATTAAATATTCTTATAGAACAGAAGCTCATTTAATTTTTTAAAAAGAATAAGCAATACAACCTAGAACTATTTATTTTTAACAAATCACAAAATCAACACAATCACAAAAACCGTTAGATACAGAAATAATAACAACTATAGTTCACGATAACGTCCATCACTTCCGAGCTCCCGAGCAAAAGTGTCCGCGCTCTGAGAGTGCACCGCTTATATGTTGCCCCCTCCACTCGCTGTGTCACCACGATCGCACGATGTCCCCGCCCTTTCGGCTGACGAATCCTCTAAGACGGCCGTTCCTGACAGCTGAACGACCTCGTCAGCTTGGCTCTCTGGCATTGCCTGCTGCACTGTTTCATCCTCTACAAATAATGTTTTGCGCCTGGTCTTCACTGTCTTGGACCTCATTGGTAGACTCGTCATCTAAAACATAACAAAGCAAAGACTTGTATGAGGTATTCTGAAAGTTTGAACAATTAACTGCCCATTGTAATGAAATTACTAGCAATTGCACCAAAATAGGCAGCAGTTTGTAAATTGTATCACCAATGAAAGAGTTCCGGACCTCAATCATTACTGAAACAACCACAACATCGCCTGGCAACCACCATGGGGGTTCCAGATGGCCATAATGTCGGGGCAATCAGATAGCCATAATGTCGAGGCTATAAAAACAAAATTGCCACAATGTCGGGGCAAGCAGCCACAATGTCGGGGCTATACGAAATAAAATTGCCACAATGTCGGGGCAAGCAGCCACAATGTCGGGGCTTATACAAAATAAAATTGCCACAATGTCGGGGCAAGCAGCCACAATGTCGGGGCTTATACGAAATAAAATTGCCACAATGTCGGGGCAAGCAGCCACAATGTCGGGGCTTATACGAAATAAAATTGCCACAATGTCGGGGCAAACAGTTCCAGGACGTCTCAACTCAGCTGCGATCTGACACTCCACTGTCCACTGTCGCCTCGAGCTGAAGCAACAGGGCTCTGTCAAAGCACGCAGGGGCCCACCACTCGCACCGCAGGTTTGTAACTCGGTCGCGTGATGTCACCACTGGCGTACTTGCGATTCATTTTAAGCCCGTACCAATGACAGTCTCAGACACGGCCACACGTCCTGGTGTGATGGTTACTCTGCGAACAAACAAGTCTACGACAGAATTTTGTTCCACTCGGTCACTCCTGACCAAACTTTACTTACATCGGGTCAGTGAAGGTAAAGAACTCTACTAACTCTTTTTAACCAAATTCTACTCTTTGATTAAATCAAACACAGTCAAATTGGGAATAATCGAGAATGGGTCAACCCTTGGGCCATGTACCATAGTCGTTCGAATCAACCTTTTAAACTCTACTGCAACCAAAACTGCCAAGCTTATAGAAACTTTCGAGTAAAACCTCTAACGCCACGGCTCTCCAGCCGACCAGCAATCTCATTGCTCTCACACATCCAGCGCATGGATCAAAAACTCGCACATCCATCAAATGGATCGCCCGTGTGCATGTGCAATGGGTCACCCACTGATTACACAGTACGGTCTTTCTAGATCCCAACCTCCGTCAGAGTCAAACGCCTATCGCGTGCCCACGGACTATTGAGTTGCCTCAAGAGATACCTATTTCTACCGGGCTACGACTACGAACGTCGAACACACAACGGCCGATAGACTGCTTTACTCGACCTTCTACTACAACACTTAAGCTTGCTCATCATCATCAAAATCCTTGTCAACATCGACTGGTACGTGACCCGCTGGCATCTTCTTTAGCCTACCGTGTACATGTTTGTAGGCATACCTCAGATCTAACAAACAATTAGGTCAATTAAAATGCTAGAGCAACCAAGTACCTCTTCATCCATCTAATCAACACATATGGCCTATGGGAAACATTTATGCCCTCCAACAAACCCCTGTTTGTTATACTACGTTCCTCAAGAACGCAGAGTCCCACACGTCTCCATGGTCTCTACCAGACCTTTTGACTGTAGTTTAGCGTTGGTTGTCGCGGCTTTAAATTGGTGTTCAGAAATGTCACAAATCACTACGGCGGCTTTCAGTTCATCGGAAAGCCCCTTGACCAATAAGCCTGACATCATTCCTCCTGAAAACCCTCGAGATACTCTGTGACCGACACATCCGGGACGGACCTCTTCGGGAGCTACCACTACACAAGAACCAACACGCCTACTCCACAGGAAAATCAACAGAATCCGCACTACACAGTGTGATCTCCAAGATCGAATGTGCAGTAGACCACAAGTGCTCCTCACTAGCTGTTTTTATTGACATAGAAGGGGCTTTTGACAAAACCATTTTCCATAGCATCAACGCAGCCCTCGAGAATCACGGTGTGGACTCGACCCTGCGAGGATGGATCACAAATATGCTAAGACTCAGGGCCGTACAGGTTACGGTGAACGATACCACTAGAGCCATCGTGGCGAAAGGCTGCCCTCAAGGGGGCGTCCTCTCACCACTCCTATGGAACCTCGTGGTGGACAGCCTTATCAAACGTCTGAATGACAGAGGCTACTACACGGTGGGCTACGCAGATGACATAACCATAATAATAAATGGCACACATGAAAACACACTATGAACCTTATGCGCCAAGCCTTGAAGGTGGTGGAAGACTGGTGCAAGGAGTACAAACTAGCAGTGAACCCCACCAAAACCGAACTCGTCCTTTTCACAAAGAAAAGGAAGTTGGCAAACCTACAATTGCCACGTTTCTTTGAGACCACCCTAAGCCTGTCGACTGAAACCAAATACCTGGGTATTTATTTGGACAAACAGCTGAACTGGGCAAAACATACTGATTACATCACAACAAAAGCCAGCATAGCCCTATGGCAATGCAAAAGATTGCTTGACAGGAATTGGGGCCTAAGCCCCAAAATCACCTACTGGCTATACACCACCGTCATCCGACCAATCATTACATATGGCTCCATAGTTTGGTGGCCCAGGACCAATCTGAGCACAGCCCAGAAGGACCTCGAGAAGGTACAAAGATTTGCCTGTGTAGCAATCACCGGCAGCATGAGAACATCACCCACTGCCGCGTTACAGGTAATGCTGGGGTTACCACCTCTACACCTCGTCGTAAGAGAGGAGGCGGCCCTAGCGACCTTCAGGCTCGAAATATCCGGCACCCTAAGTAAGGATTCCAGAATCAAACATACGCGCATAAAAGACGACGCAATCAAACAACAGCCCATGATGGCATCACCCTGCGACAGAACCCTGAAGACCCACTGCTTCCAAAAGCACTACAACATAGAGCTCACAGCGGAGATGTGTGACTACTCAGGCCCAAAAGAGCTAAGGATCTACACTGATGGATCGAAAACCGACGATGGAACAGGTGTCGGAGTTTTCTCCGACGATCTAAACATCAAAATATCCAGACCCCTGGGAATGCTCAACTCTGTATATCAAGCAGAGTGCGTAGGCATTATCCAAGCGGCACACGCCATAGAGGCCAGGGAAGTTACGGATACTCACATCCGTATACTTTCAGACAGTGCCTCATTCCTCCAATCCTTAAAGAGAAATCAGATCACGTCGAGACTAATATTAGAATGCCATAATGCCCTAGAACGAGTTACGGTACTAAACCGCAACACGGTGACATTACAATGGATCAAAGGACACAGTGGATCGCTTGGAAACGATGCAGCTGACGAACTCGCCAGAAGAGGATCCAGCACAAAAGCTTTCGGACCCGAGACCCTTGGAACGCCAGGATCTCTTGCGGATGCCCTGAGAAGACCGGGAAGTCTGATCTGCTTCTGGAGGAAGGTGGGCTGGTTGGAGTAACGGCCACCAAGGCTCACGCACAATGGTCCACTTTAAGGACTAAGTGCGGAAACCAAAATCCCTAACATAGAACATAGAAGCCCCTTGACGATAATCAACCGCAACAAGGACTTTTGGGCATATTCTGCATACGTGGTGAATTTGTTTGAATTCGTACTCATCACGTCGTACAACACAGTGGCCATATCAACTTCACGCGGACACGTCATCTGCCTAGCCTTTTCCCAACTATGTTGGGGTCGGCTTCCAGTCTAACCGGATGCAGCTGAATACAAGTATTTTACATGGAGCGACTGCCTATTTGACCTCCACAACCCAGTTAGCGCTAGGTAATACGATACCCCTTGGTAAGACTGGTTGTCAGACTTTCGGGTCACTGACTACCTGTAACGACTGTCAAACATCTACAAATGACAGCCGGGACCAATGGCTTAACCTTTTCCTTTCCGGGGCACGGAGGAAACTCGGTATGTAATGGGTGGTCACCCATCCACGGATCAACCTAGGTAAGCACGGCTTAACCTAAAGATCGACCCGAGCGGCTGTTCTTATTTAGCCACGAACTCCTCTTTAGCCACGAGCTCCTCTTTAGCCACGAGCTCCTCACTAACTTCACGCGGACACAATGACCGAAATTCAGCTTTAAAATTCTAACAACTTTAAAAGTCTACCTTCGGTCATTGGTCACCCAATCGTTGAGCCACGTTATAGCAACACCACGTAAACAGCCATCAATGCGTCCCAGGCATTCCCAATCGCCCCAGTGGCTTAATTCGCACCCCTTATCCGCACCATACGTCAAAGTCATGTACACTGGGACCAAAATTCGAAATATAATAATGGTTCGATCTTACTTGAATCAGGGATGAAAGTGCACCCACAATCCTGTCCGCAGCGTCAACCTCACGCGATGCTTCGAAGGCGGCGGTCCCCGTAGCACGTGTTTCCATATTGGCAACAGGTTCCTCGGTTGCCGCTGATACTGGCACCGGCGTGTAGCTTCTCGTGCACGGGTGCGCCGACATTGGAGACGCCTGTATCGCGCTTGGAACCAACCGCGTTCAAGCGATCAAGCACTTCATTTAAAGGGTTGCGGCGAGGGCTGTCCCGACACCCATAAGAACAATCACGGCGCCTACGCTGACTTTTGATACTCGCTGATCTATCGCGACGACGCCTAGAGGATCTGCTACGTATTTCACGACAACGGTCTCGACATGATTAAATAGCAGTTAGCACACTACGTTGATTAACTAAAAACGTAAACCAAAACAAACACGTGGGCGTTAACCTAAAAACGCACAAGCACTAAAAACCGATAAAATAATTAACACGAGGCGAGTTACTTTTAAATTGTTTTTAAACTAATCAACACACGGCTTCAAACACAACACGTGGTTGGAATCACTTTAAAACGAAACTACAAAATTATTTTTAAAACTTCCACAGTAAAACAAAAAATAGATGGCGAACGATCAAAGTCGCGTGTATTGTTAAACTTATCCCAACTTCTGATCTTATAGAACAGAAGCTCATTTAATTTTTTAAAAAGAATAAGCAATACAACCTAGAACTATTTATTTTTAACAAATCACAAAATCAACACAATCACAAAAACCGTTAGATACAGAAATAATAACAACTATAGTTCACGATAACGTCCATCACTTCCGAGCTCCCGAGCAAAAGTGTCCGCGCTCTGAGAGTGCACCGCTTATATGTTGCCCCCTCCACTCGCTGTGTCACCACGATCGCACGATGTCCCCGCCCTTTCGGCTGACGAATCCTCTAAGAATATAGTTATTTGACACTTAAAAATACATGTTACAGGCCAGTCACAATAAGAACGTACACGAGTGTATTACCACAAATCTGATCCTAATCCCCAAACTAGGGTTGGACCTGTATTTTAGGGGTCAGCGTAGCGTTCAGCCATGAGTTCAATTTTCATTCTAACGGGCGGCGTTGAGAGATATATATTTCTTCTATTAGATTTGTGTTTACAAGTTACCTTTTCCTGGCCTTTAATTGGCTGATTATCACGTTTCAAAACAATATCAGTTCTATACTTGCTCTGGTTTTCCAAACAAGTAAATAAACCTGGATGAGCAATAATATTTCCTTAGATATTTTTAGAGGATACAATTGGGTTTGAGTTTTATAATGTCGTAAAGACTTCGACTTCCGCAAAGGGACTAACTTTGATATTGTTTTTAAAGTTCTTGAACGAGTCTGGAGTTTTTATTACAGCTTGAACAACAAAAAGCTAAGTTTGAGTTTTATCGCCTGTAGCTCATCTCTTTCGCGTTGGACAAAATGGCAAAGTAGATGCCTCGTTGATCCAATGGACGCAAGCGCCAGCTGAGCACTGGTTCGACCATTAGACCAGGCTAAATTCTATTTGGTTTTCAAGCGTGATAAGAAGATACGAATTGCGCAAGCGACATGAGCATGCATCACTTGTCTAAGGAGTCACGCGTGTGTCACTTGTAGCATGCTTCATGGTTTTCGTCACTGTGGCGAAGCCGTAAACTCACCTTTTGAATATTTTCAAGTGTTCTTACATATTACACACATTTTCTTTCAGAACGATCTCCTGCCCACTTGATGGAAGAATAAACAGAGTGCAAGCATTCATACTGATAGCGTTCACCTGGTTCTGGGCGCTACCCTTCACCGTCCTGCCCGCTCTGAAGATTTGGGGACGATTTGTACCCGGTAAGTTTCACTCTCTTACCGAGAGGAGACTATCCCAGCAGTGGGAACGATATAGGTCATTTGTGTAGAGACATATGACATGTTTGTAGATTTTTTACATATACGTTATGAAAAGATTCAACCATTTAAATCTCTGGTTGTTTATGAAACTAGCTTTTGGCCGCGGCTTCGCTCGCGTTAATTTAGAATTCGACATTCAATTCGGGTTCTAGTCTGCTTGTGTAGTAATATAATTCAATCATGATTCGAAAGACACTTGGCGCCATCTATTATCATGAGAACGTTATTGTTGTTTTCCTCGAGAACAGTACTTTTTTTTGGATGATAGGTACCCTATGTCCGTTTCTGTACACCTGACAACATATATGCCAAATTTCAGGATGATCGGTTCAGTGGTTTAGGCGTGTAAAGGTAACAAACAAACCAACTTACTTTCACATTTTTCCTGAAAATGAATAACAATAGTGAGGATTATAGTTAGGATAGTCAAGATTAGGATGCTAATTCCAGACGAAGAAACAAACATTACATCGAGTTCAACGAAAACTAACTCCCTTAAGGATTTCTTCCGATTACTAACACAGGAACTAAAGGCAGAAATTTTATTTTATTGATTTAATGCTTCTTTATTTCAGAGAAATGTCCATTTATGTCACATTACAGTACACCACGAGACATAAAAACATTAAAAAACATAACATTTAAAATAATTCAACATGATTTCATAAACACACTCCACCAATGCAATCAACAGACATGCCCAACACCACTCCGTACTCTTAATGAATATCTTCTAAATATTCAATTACAAAGAAATATCACCATCGGAAGCCATTCATTAAGGAGTCGCGAATAAATTAGACATTAATAAATAATGGACGTAATGGAACTCGCAAATATTAAAACGTTCATTTGAGATGGTGAAACGGACTGCTCTTATTAGAAAAGACGATTCAGGGTTAAATATTTGTTTAAATAAAGGTGTTTTGGAAAGTTTTAGCTAAATTCGATGTAACATTATATAATTACGAAGGTTACTTATTGTTTGATTCATTCAGTATTAAAAGTACTATCTTGGTTGGAGGTCAGTTATGCAGTCGCTCCATGTAAAATACTGGTATTCAACTGCATCCGGTTAGACTAGAAGCCGACCTCAACATAGTTGAGAATACGCTGCAGATGACTTATTGTTTTTGTGTATTTTATTTGCCAGTTCGACAAATATAATATCCTGGCAAGAATGTTCATCATCGCGATGTACGGAACTCCGAAAGTTTGCTATGATGAATTACATAATTGAGAATTCGAGATTCAGAGAGAGTATTGCGTTTTTTGTGTATACAGATGCAAAGAGAAATGAAAAATCATAATGTAAATAGATAATAGCAGTTTAATAAATTCAATGTAGGCATACGTACCTTCAAACATGAGATGATATTGTATATTATCATACATAAAAGCCAAATACTCTCTCAAAATCTCGATGATAAACATTCTCAATGAAGTAATTCGTCATAGCAAACTTTCGGAGTTCAGTACATCGCGATGATGAACATTCTCAATTATGTAATTCGTCACAGCAAACTTTCGGAGTTCCGTACATCGCGATGATGAACATTCTCAATTATGTAATTCGTCACAGCAAACTTTCGGGGTTCCGTACATCGCGATGATGAACATTCTCAATTATGTAATTCGTCACAGCAAACTTTCGGAGTTCAGTACATCGCGATGATGAACATTCTCAATTATGTAATTCGTCACAGCAAACTTTCGGAGTTCCGTACATCGCGATGATGAACATTCTCAATTATGTAATTCGTCACAGCAAACTTTCGGAGTTCCGTACATCGCGATGATGAACATTCTCAATTATGTAATTCGTCACAGCAAACTTTCGGAGTTCAGTACATCGCGATGATGAACATTCTCAATTATGTAATTCGTCACAGCAAACTTTCGGAGTTCCGTACATCGCGATAATGAACATTCTCATAATTCGTCATAGCGTACCTTTTGACTCACGTAAGTCGTACTTTCAAATTTTATGTATACGGTACACCGGTATTTTAAACTTCGAAGTTCAGTAATACATTCGTCTTGAAAAGATTGATTTTAGCGATAAGACCGCCCATTGTGGTACCCTATGTGAAATGCTTTCTTTTATGTCAGTTTAAATTTGTATTGTGTACACCGTGTAAAAAAAGAATACCCTATTTGTCTATCTATTCACACATAATTTATTATTATTGCTGTCTTTGTAATTGTTCGATCCTAAATCTAAATACAGTCGACCAAGGAGGCTAACATTAATCAATCTGCTCTGAAAATTCAGTAGGATGGGCGATGGGTCTATCAATCGGAATGTAATCTTTGACGACGCTATATCCGGGGGCTGGGTCCAGTTCGTATCGCTATTAATCACATTTCAGAGAGCTTAAATAAAGTGACATTCTTTCACTAATGAAGTATGACTTCCTGACTTTCCCATTAGTAGACTGAAGAGCCTAAGCCACTCTTTTGAAGCTCTTTAAAAAATACTTACAAAACGCTTTAACACGTTCACTGCGTAACAGGCCGATATCGGCCTGCCGCGGTACTTCAGCTGGTGCGGACGAAGAAAACTATGTCCCTCTCACTTGTGCGAAACGATTATCTCAGGTGTTTTTAAAAATTCGACAGAGACAAATATATATTTCATCTTGCGGTCAAAAATGTAGGTGTTCCCCATCAAAACATAACGGCAGGCTTTTATCGACCTACCACGCACTGACGGTGAAAAACATCCGCTGAGTGCGGCAGTGGGCCTGTTTCGGCCCGCCTTGCCAACAGGCAGCAAGCGACCCGATACCGCACAGAGCGCGCGCCCCGCCAGTTAGTGTTGTGCTATCTAACTGATCTGACGTAGCGTTCGATATAATCAACGATGGCAAGCAATAAAAGAAAAATACAAATTTTGGAAAATAGAGTAATTCGCCCTGCAGTTAGTGACAGCAGTGAAGAGATATTTTCCACTAAGAAAAATAAAAAGAATTTGGAAACAAATGTGCACGGAAAACGAAGCACAAGAGGTAAGTTTTGTTTACTGTCTACACATATTAGCCTTAGACTCATAATAACTTGGGGATTTTTAAGTAATATCATCCTTAATGAAAATGATTATTCTTAAAAACTAGCTAACTTGTACAGTAAATTGTTTTAGCAATATAATTTTTGACGTGATAACGTCTTATTTGTTCAGTTTCGCGAGTTCTGTGGTAAAACTCATAAATGGTTAATAAATCACACGGAATTAAGAAAAAAAATTCATTTCAGAAAATCAAGTAAAACCTAAGGACAATGACCATGTCCTTGAGATGAGCGCTAAACGAAGAAATTGTGCAGGGTGCTACGACAGACTGCGGAACACCTTTAATAGTAGGTACCCAAGCAAACAATAAGTTAAGAAAAAAAAAATATTGCAGGAAATGCAACCAACATGTTTCCAAGACCATAAGTAAATAAAAACATTTTTCAGTTCTTTTACGATAATTCTGTTTTATTTTCGATATCCCCTTATTTTTCTCTGTCCCACCACTACTAAAAATACTTTCTAGTGCGGTTCAGGTCGATATTGGCCTGCCGCTTTTCCTGCTTTATTTCTCATTTCCTGTTTGGCAGATCCCGGGGCGAATCAAACCTAAGGAAGTTGGGTTCAAGGTCATTCTAACAATATAAAAAAAAATGAATACATTATGTTTTCACAAAGTTATAGCAATTTAATCTATCCTAGTGCTGGTGGGTCTAGAAAGACCTGCCACGCACTGGCGGAAATATCATTGGGGGCGCATTTCGGCCCGCCGCCGCACCAGATGAAGAAATATGATTTTACTTGCCGCAGTTAACGTGTTAATAGCAATTTCCACTATCTAGGCCCTTAGATGAGGTGTCAGCTAATAATTTCTCCTTAAAATACACGTCATTCTGTTCAATCGTGACAATGATATAAAGTTACGAAAAAGAATGTTACCCAAATTTAACGCTAAAGTCAAAAACTTGGCAACCATTACTGGGTTCATTCGCGTAAAGGATAATGTAAACTATTCTTTGTTTTTCTACCAGTAGGTTCTCGATACGAATATCAATAAATTTACAAGAGTGAACATGTCCAACTGTCCATAAATATACCACAACCAATTTCCAAATCCAACGCATCCTAAATCCAATTACACATATGTAGTTGTATTCGAAACATGCATTTCGCACCAACGGCACTCGTAATTCCGAGTTAACCGACTGATTAAGTGCACCAATTGTGCGACAAATTGTACGCATCCGTCGAAAACAGGAGATTACCGCCATTGTCTTGGTGCAAACGGTCGATTGTAATCCGATGAGTAATCGACTTTAAATTTTTATGATGAGTGTTTTGTGCGTCAGGCCTTAGTCATAAACATACGCAATGCGTATGAATGAAAGGGAAACGAATGTGTATCTTAAAGGGTCACAGAGAGATGAATTTGGTGAAGTTTACAGAATTCCTTAAACTTTTCCAATAACAGTTGTAAATCACACACACATCACATGAAGAAGAAGATCACACAAGATAGTGAGTTTAGCTACAGTTTTCAAACGCAAGGCCTTTAAAATAATGGAGTCCCTAAACATTCACATTTGACTGCCTCGTGGCGCCAATGCTGAGCTTGAGGGCTTGGGTTCGATTCCCTTTATTTAATAAATTAACAAAAGGAGTGGTGTTACAACTTTTCAGCTCGCTTCACTCGCTAATACACCCTGTACTTTTTCAATTCTCCATAACTTGACAGAGTTCCTCCTCCTATTCTCATTCCTGTATGAACAAAAAGAACTTAATTAAGTTCTTTTCAAATTTCAAAAAAGTTTAAGTTTTTTTCAAAAATTTTCGAGCTCGCTTCGCTCGCTCTTGCTTGCGTCTAAGTACCTACTATATAACTCCTGTATGAATGGTCAAAAGAAAATCTAACCTACCCGATGTAGTGCTAAAATTTTCAAGCTCGCTTTGCTCGCTCTGACATTCTGCGTTCCTTTTAGTTTTTTTTTATAAACTGACATAATTTGTGAAAGTGAAAGCGTAGACGCCCATGATCGTTTTGTATAGGTAAATCCAAAGATGGTTGCAAATTCCTGGCTACGGCCCTGTGTGACCCAACCCCCCAAAGCCCCCCTGCAAAGTCTTAAGCTGGGACCGCGCCTGTGTCGGACAAAGGTGTTATTAAGTTTTTCCATCAGAAATTTCTCAGTGGCAGCCCGTAGTAATTACTGATCAAAAGCGATAGACTTGCTCGTGTTAACATAACTGAAGGATGTACTAAACACCTCTGCTTAATTCTTCGGGGATTACAGGCGTGCGTGACATTCATCATCATTCTCCTGCTCTTATACCAATTTATTTGGGATCGGCGCAGCACGTCTTCTTCTACCATACTTCTCTATTACTCGTCATCTCATAAGAGACCTTCTTTCTTGCCACAGTTGCCACATCATCGACGTTAAGTTGTTTTTTTTTATTACAGAGGGCTTCCTAACAACCTGTTCCTTCGATTACTTCACGGACGACCAGGACACGAAGGTGTTCGTGGCCGCCATCTTCGTGTGGAGCTACGCCATCCCCATGACGCTCATCTGCTATTTCTACTCGCAGCTGTTTGGTGCTGTAAGTTTTATCTTCCTCTTTGTTAGCCCTATCTAGACGGACTGGCCGGCCGTTCTGGCCTTTAAAAATGGCTCAGTCAGACTGGATGCGGGAAACGGTACTTCTATGGTCCTTTTCGTGCTTTGTCTGTCTCTTTCTTAGAAGGCGTACTGATGAAGCTGTTCTACTAACTGAAAGGTAACTGTTCTAACTAGAGGGCTATGAAGCCTTCTTAGCCATCTTGGAAAAATCAATACCTAGAAAGAGATGAGATTGTCGATAGTGTTGTTAAAAATAAGCACTTGTGAAAATATGAAACAAAAATTCATGAATCTTTTCATTTTTTATAAATTTCGGTTCCTGAAATAAAACAGAGATGCGAAGACAGTATGAAGTAGGAACATATTGTATCTACCTGAGAGAATCTAAGCATATAAAATACACAAAACAAATTGTGGCAAAACTCGCCAGTTTTACGCCGTCAAGAGAAACAGATTGCCTCAAACTTTAAGCATATATTCACCTTATTATGTTAATTACGAACCCCGGTGTTCTTGAGTGAAAAGCAGCGTAATTTTTGGCAGCTCATGTCAAAGATTTATATTGTTAAACATATTCTCTAAAAGTATAACGCCGACAAGAGACGGAGAACAAGCAAGGAACACCGAGGATAGAAGAGTATGTATACATTTTACGATATGCACACTATGTACAGTTTCGCAATCAGCCTGGCTCGGGCTGTCTCCGCGAGAGAGTCACAACCACCATAAAAAGAGCTCGCGTATCCCGCATTAAACGATATATACGATTTTCTGTATGAGAGAACGAGACAACACTATTCAAATGTCATTGTCAACGAAACGAACACGTGATCAGTTTTTGGCGCGCTTGGACAAGTCTAAGGATTTAAATCTTTGGCTTGTTTGGGTTTCAAGGTTATACCTAGACTAATTAAGCAAGTTAAGGCGCCAAGTGCTCCTAAGTGAGCCTAACCGAGACCTAACGAACCTAGTTTAAATCTAGGTCTCAGGTGATGAAAGTGGACGTGCGTGTGAATAGATGCCTTGTGATTAAGGTTTCCACTGGATTTGTCTGAATTTTTGGCTCCTCTTCTGGACTTTGTCCGGCTTTGATATTTAACTGGACTTTTCGACATTTTTAGACTAAAAAGGGTAAATGACCTACTTGTGAGGCTTCGTTTTTTAAGACAAATTGAAAACTATAAAACTGTCTTTAAACACTTTAATTTATTCTGAAATTATACGATAAGTACCCGCATTTTATGAAGAACAAGACGTTAGAAAAAAAGCACAACATTTTACAAAAGTTAAATAACAAGTTTTTTATGTTCTTTTGAATCTGTAATGTTTGTCACATTTCAAAGATGTGACTTAAATTATCTTTTGTGAAAAGAAACTTTTTCGATTGGGTTTGTATTAAAAAAGTTAGGAGAGCTATTACTCTCAACCATTAAGTAAATTCTTAACAAACAACTTTTGTTTGAAAGTCACAAAACAATCAAACAATTTTATAAACATGCAAACAAGTAACATCGAAATGTTACTTTCTTCTTGAAGTAAATCAAGTAATCCCATAAGATTAGTTTTCTACCACTACCTAAGTCTTTATAAAACACTCATGAAAGAGGGAATCCGAAAGTAGGTGCCGAGTTCACTGACAATGACGGTCGACCACTTTTCAACCTTATTACTTTTTTTTTTTTTTTTTGGCGGGGTGGGAAATCATCAAATGACTCCTCCCGCTCTGGGCGGAGCGCAAGGGAGTGTCAGACTCTTACTGACTAAAAACCACCCATGTTCCTTCATTGGCCCTTTATGTTCCAGGGCCGCGGTATCTCTTTCGAACAGTCCCGCAGCCCTGGCAGGCACCGGCCCTTGCGGGCCCCTCCCGTTTGCTGACAACTCCTTGAGGCGCGCGTGGAACACGAACGCGCCGTCGACACGGCCTGCCCGTCGTCATACGACGGACGGACGGCGAGCTAGCCCATTACTCGCCGTCCACAGGCCCGCGCCTACGGTGGCCGAGAGCCATCACGGCGTGGCCCCCGACGCCCGGTGCTTCTCCCGCGGCGGCTGGGACGTGAGGAGGTTCTCTCCCTCTCACGTTCCGCCGCCTCCTTCGCTAGCATGACTGCTTCGCAGAAGGAGGCGACGGCTTCCCATTCCCTCTCGCCCCGGACCATGGCTTGAACCAGGGCCGGACGCGAGAGGTCGCCGCCGCCAATCGCCGCTACGAGGACACGGCGGTGCTCCGCCCAAGCAGAGCAGACCTCCACGGTGTGCTCCACCGTGTCCTCCGGTCGATCCTCGCAATTGTAGCATCCGGGCGTTTCCTCCCGCCCGATTCGGTGCAGGTACCTCCCGAAACATCCATGTCCGGTGAGGACCTGCGTCAAGCGGAAGGTGAGGGCGCCGTGGCGCCTCTCAAGCCACTCCTCAAAGAGGGGACTTATCGCCACTATCGTGGCGTGCCCTGCACGGGGTTGCGATAGTCGCTCTCTCCATGTCGCCATGAGATCACGGCGGAGGTCTGTCCGCCGCGCGACAATATGCCGCGGCAGCGGAGTTACCCCCCGGCTCTGTACCTCCGCGCGCCACTCGTGCAGGCGCGCGAGGACTATGGCCTCCAGATCCCATGGCGGCAATCCGGCAAGGAGGCTCGCCGCCTCGCGGGAGATCGTGCGGTATCCACGGATGAGCCTTACGGCTACCACCTTTTGGGGCGCGTTCAGGTAGTGCTTGGCACGCAACCTCAGCGAACGCGCCCACACCGGGGCCCCGTAAAGGGCCATGGACCGCAAGATCCCCGCATAGAGCCATACCTATTACTTAGAGCATAAGGGTGACAAGTGGTAGACCTACAGTAAACTTAGTAGTACCTACGTCGCTCATAACTACTTCAATTAATTTCATAATAAAAAATAAATGAAATGAGATTTGTGGGCTCATAAATAATGCCAGAGACTAGAGTTAGGTTTGTTATTGCTGAAGAATATCCCATCATTTTATTATCTTTTCATTTTTTTATTGTGGCAACACTCCGCATTTAGAGGTACTGTACTGAAACATTTTAATACCTTTGACAATACTTTGCGGTCCATTTTCAATTAAGCCTTTCATTAAGAAGACGATGACGATATCATTAAAACACATATTAAAATATTCAGACACAATTATCTCATGAATTTAGTTCATTCTTTGTCACGTTTATCAGGTAACTTCCTAATGGATTTTAATTGTAAACAAGTAACTTATTTTAAATGAAACAATATTATAAACATTTATAAATTAAAATAACCTAAAGTAACTAACTTAACAATGAACTAAAAAAGGCGACGAAAAACTCCTCAACGCTGTCAACTGGTAATGTCCCCAAGAAACTGGCTTGCCACGTTGTATTATTCTTCTTAATTAAATATTAAACACTAAACAATAACTAATCTTGTTTAAGTAGATAGAAGAAAAAATAAATAAAAAAACCATGAATCATGAAAAAAAAAAAAACAAAAAAAATCAACAAAATCAATCAATCATCATCATTTTCTTTCATGAATTATATAATTATTGAATGACATAAATACCCTAATAATAATATTTGCTATAGTTGAATATGTAACGATTAATGTAAGATTTATTATTTTATTGTAACAGATATTTGCACACCTGTTAAGGTAGGATATGGCTTAAAGAACTTCTGTTGTATGTATCACCTCATGTACCTACCCATATTCAAGCAAATAAATGATTTGATTTGATTTGATTTGAAGATTTATAAATATAACTGTTTTTTAAATATTTCTCAACTAAAAACATTCACTGACAAACACAATCCCATCCCAATCTAACCCTAAAATGGCTCAGTCAAAAACTTGTAATAATTTCCGTCCGCAAACTAGGCTCGGCGTTCAGCCACAAAAGGCCGAAAGATCTTACGTCCTATTTAATTCAGCCTGACCCTAATACCGGCCGTGAGTATTACCACAGATACATTTCGATTCAATTAACCTATTTATATGAAGGGATCATACCCCGTTTTGTTCTACGGTCTTATTAGCCGATCTCGGAATCTCGGATTGAAGGAAAACAATATCAGTTTCCTGTCATTGTTTTTTTAGGGAGCGAACAGACTAGGGACTAGAGAAACTTGGGTGATTATTTGTACAAGTGGATGCCGTAACTAAAAATGAAGTAAGTACCTACTAAATGATTTGATCCAGTACTACGGTTACACTGGAAACGGATCCAATTTTTAAGAGGCTAGACCATGATAGATGTGTTTTAAAATTACTGAAAAAGCTATTGTTTCCTGTAGATAAAATATCACTACATATTCTTTAAGTCCTCCGCCACGTCTGTCTGTCTGTTAGCGATAAACTCAAAAACTACTGCACCGATTTCCATGCTGTTTTCATCAATGGATAGAGTGCTTCTCGGGGAAGGTTTTAGTATATAATTTGTCAAGTTTTTGTATAAATTGGCTAAAATATATTGTTATGATATTTGTTGGAGGTGTCGGCCTAAACCCTTTGAGATATAACAAAATGATGTATGGTGGAATTGTGTATCTTAAATAGGTCTACAGAAAAGTCCGCCATAGCATATGTCTATCTCTTAAGGATAGCAAACTATATCCATTTTAATACTTTAAAAAAGCCGAAAATTGGCTGAAATTTGATACAGGGATAGATCATAGCCTGGAAAAGACATAGACTACTTTTTATCCCTGGCATAGGTTCCCATGGGTTGCGGGAACGGGATTAAAATTTCATGATTACTTTTGGTCGCGATAACCGACATCCACGCAGGCGAAGCCGCGGGCATCAGCTAGTTATGAATAAATTAGTCTTACGGCTTTAGTTGGATAAAATAAGAACACTTTTGCCGAAATGAGACAGCAAATCTAAATATAACCAAAGCAGGGCTGGTTGATCTCGTCACTTCTTCACTTCGAAATCGGCTTACTACGTACTCAAGCGTAATAAGATTTGGCTTGTGAGGTAATCTCTGCCAAATACGCCAATGAATAACATCAAAATCCGATCACATTTTCGCTATTTCAGACGAAAAAATCATGTTCAAATTGGTGATTGCATTTTATTATAAATGTTATCAAACACAATACGTTTTGAATTACTAAAAGTAAAAAGCTGTTTTATACTCAGATAAAATTAGTTTAATTTCAGTTTATTTTCCAAGACAGGATTTAAATATCTTAGACATGTGCGGCTACAAAACTTCAATTGGTATCTTAGCGTATATTTAACTTACAAAAGCCACTACGCCAATCATTATTAGTTTATATCAGCTCGACAAATAAACTAATTTGATACGTCAAATATTTCAACAAACATTTTCCCCCTCTTCAAGAACCCTAAACAAATAGTAACCTTTTGCCGCTGCCCCAAAAACCCTAACAATCAATTTTTCTTCAATAAAACTTGAACACAATAACAGAAAATAACATTCATTCGCGCGTAACCTCGACACGGCACTCGTAAACTACGTTCAGACAAAAAACGTCGAATCACTAAAGTTCCGACGAGGAGCGAAAATTGTTTGTTAAGTTCGTCACCTCGAATTGTTTCGGATAAACTCGGGCTCGGCGAAGTTTCCAATCACTAGAACAGACGAAATTAAATTCGGATTCGAGTTCCATCGCGGTTTGAGTGCAAACAGTTTGAATTAAATAGTATAGATCTCGGGGAATGTATTTTGACTTATAAGTAAAGTTCATAGATCGTTCTGTTATACCGTCCGCGTTGGGCAACAAGGGATACTTCACGTAATTATTAATTTTACACAAACCCAAGTTCTGCCGCAGCTTTACTAAATTAACGTGCAGCGGGAAATGGGTTAAGATTTTGATCAACGTTTTTTCAAGATTAGTTGCGGCTGCGCTCCTTGCGTTTTCCGATAAATTGCTATTAAGTGAACTTAAGTAGTGCCTTTCATTAGCTTATTATTTTGAGATTCTTAATAAAACTTAATTCTTAATTGCTGTTAATTATGTTGTTTTAGTCAGCCGCACCTTACCTACAAGGCTTATTGAGAATGTGTTATAATGTTTTTTTTTTATCAAAACATCACTTTTTTGAAAATCTATTCAGGTGCCCATGTTAGACAGAGTAAAAGGATGGCTTAACTTAGTATTAATGGCTTATGATATATTAAATGTGATAAATAAATGATTTAAACGGTCGATGTACCACCGTAGATCATACATAACCCTTTCTTTTGCTCTTACCGTAGTCGAGTAAAAAGCAAAATGACACAAATGATATAAAACCTAACTTAATACTTCATCGCCACTTTGAAACGTCAGTCTGCACGTCATAATTAAGTCAATAGAGGATGAACAAAACAGGAGCTACTAATGTTTCTTTTTTCAATTCAGAATCGTCGACGCTCGAAAAACGCGATTTAACAAGACTGATAATTAAAACTCTGATTGCTCAGGTTTTTTTTCTCGTTTCCCCTACAAGGAAAATTGGACAGAAACGCTTTCGTTCGACCAAAATTGAAAAATTCGGGTACTGTTCAACCGTTCTTTATTTGCTTCCTATTTTCAAATTGTATATTTTAGCTGTAGGTACTGTTATTAACTGGGCGATTCTTGTTAAATAACGCAAAATTAAAATCGAGCTTCTAAATTGTAACGGGTTCTCAGAATTTTAAAACATGAATGTTCTTTTTTGCAAGATTTCTTAGTAGATTAAAGACCACGTAGAAATTCGAAGTAACAACTTAGGTACCTACTTCTTGTTATCTAGTAAGAAACGTTCGCAACTAGCCTAATATCTCATTTTTGCCGAGTGATTCATATAATACGTCAAAGCATCTCGTAAAGAATCAGACACTTATTTCGTATGTAAATTACGCAGTTACAAAAATCTATAAATATCATCACTAATTGCAGTAGACACAAATTTAAGGACTTCCTCTTACTCAAACTTTCCAATCCCGCTTATTCAAAAATTCTTTGAGTAACAATTTAAGCGGAAAATTCGCAAGTTTTCCTTGAAAACGGGGAAGAAGCATTATTTGTGTTTGAACCAGTGCACAAATTCCCGATCTGAGTTAGTGATGGGCGTATTTAAAATGCTTGATTCGACTAATTACATTCGTGTCGACAGCAATCGATTCTCTCTCTCCTTAGTCGTTCACTCTTGACAGAGTGGTCGTGGTCGGGGGGGGATCGCCCACAACTGCGGTCGCTGCCTTCGCGATCCTTTTCCACCGGTCTCTATTGGCCGCGGGATCTTGGTGTCCATGTTGGTGATCGACCACGTAGTCTCGTGCCTTTGACTCTGCCCTGAATCACCAAACGCGTCATTAAATCATTGTCAGCAGCATTCGATTAATTCACCGAAAATATATGGAACTACTTCTTTCCTCTATATTTTCGGTGAATTAACCAGGGACATAGGTTCAACAGCAGGAGAGCAGCGATGGTCCAATGGTGGCAGCCCCGACTTACGAACAGTAAGTCGTGGGTTCGAACCCATTTTTTTGTGTAATGTATTTCATCACCACTCCTAGGCATGTCCTAGAACCAAAAATTCGAAGACATTTTGACATCTACCAACCCGCACTGGGCCCGCGTGGTGGATTATAGCCCATTCCCTCATAGAGAGGAGGCCATGTGTCCCTTTTCTTTTTCGGATGGGAAATCATCAAATGACCATCCATGTTCCTTCTTTTGCGCTTTATGTTCCAGGGCCGCGGTATCTCTTTCGAACAGTCCCGCAGCCCAGGCCGTGTGTCCTAGCAGAGGGAATATTATAGGTTGATGATTATGCTATGCTATAGGTTCAACATAGGATAGGCTAACTTGTGTAGCTAAAAATATTACCTACAGATGCAAGCGGGTTCCAAAAAATTATTTGTTTATTAGTAAGTGAGTAATCCCTAAACTAAACGGTTAGTCTGTGACATCATGATTGAAATCATTCTATCATATCATTTAATTTTGAATATAACAGCCTTTGTTTATAATCGTATTTAATTAATTAAGTACCAAGTACCTACATGCAATCAAAGGCTTTGACTACTAGCACAAGACCGATTTGAAAAAAGAACATCTTAGGTACTGCATCTCGAATCATTCGAATAAAACGGTCGTTTAATTAATCGGCGAACGCACCAATTGTTCATTCGAATAGAAATTCTTACTACCTATTCGATTTTCGAAACATTTCGGAATCCCGCAACGCTAATCTTGAGAATCTCGGAATGGGAGAGGAATGTTATAAAAGAAAAGAACTGTTGTTGCTTGTATTGGTTATCGCTTAGTGGTACCTACTTGTTTTTGTTGTGAAATTAAAGTCGAATATAGCGTGTACGTAAACATGTAGAACCCCTTGTTATTGTTTTGTTAACACAGCCACATGATGAACATCGCATAGAAAAATCCTGATATTTTTCTATCGTCTGATAATGTGAGAATAGAATACCTAACTACTTTTGAGACAGCCTCGTTGGTCTAGTGGTCGCAAGCGCGACTGCTGAGCATGTGGTCCTGAGTTCGATTCCCAGGTCGGGCAAAGTCAAAGCCGCCGCGGGAGACGCCCCGGGCGAAGGGGCCACGTGGTGGCTCCCGCCCACCGTAAGCGCGGGCCTGTGGACGGTGAGTAATGGGCTAGCTCGCCGTCCGTCCGTCTTATGACGACAAGCCGCGTCGACGGCGCGTTCGTGTTCCATGCGTGCCTCAAAAAGATGTCAGCAAACCGGAGCGGGTCCGCAAGGGCTGATGCCTGCCAGGGCTGCGGAGCTGTTCGAAAGAGATACCGCGGCCCTGGAACACAAAGGGCAAAGAAGGAACATGGATGGGTTTTAGTCATTACAAGTCTGACACTCCCTTCCGTTCCGCCCAGAGCGGGAGGGGTCATTTGATGATTTCCAAGGTTGGGAAAAGTGTTATTGGGCTTAGGTAATGTGAGTGTAATAAAGGGTACACCTCTGCCTAACCCTTCGGGGATTACAGGCGTGATTTTATGTTATGTTACTACTTTTGAGAATAAAATCTACATGGATATTTCTAATTCGCTTTCAATGTCTCTTAAAATCATTACCTTTTTAAATCGCGAAGGATCACTCCCAAATTAATTAATTTCAATTGTCAAAGCGGATTTACAAGCTTGACAGAGCGTTTCTTTAGCCTGGGGGTATGCGGAAAACGAGAAAAAAGGAAATAATTCGAATTATACGAACGTAAATAGAATCTCTGAAATATTACAGGTGTTAAATTTATTAGGTCAGCAACGGAAGTCAGTTAACATTTTTGCTGAACTGGTTGAAGTGATAATCGCGTTTTGTTGCTGACTATACCTACATACTTTTGAGAATTTTCATAAAGGGTTAATTAAAGGTACGTGCCAAATGAAGAATTTTTCCACAAGAACCATCAACATCAAGTTGGTGACACCTTCACATTATTTGGCCACTCTGTAAACACTTAAGCCCACAGCAGACTTATAAGCACTGCACTAGATCAACACCACTTCACCTCATCTTTACCAGCTGGTTCTGATCCCAAGTGAAGCCGTTACGGTGCTTAAAAATTTACAGTATATTATTTTATAGAAGGAATCCTGAACGGCTGCAGTCGAGGCGATTCTGATCCAGTGCAGTTCTTAACCTTAAACCTTTTACTCCTCAGGTTCGTCTCCACGAGCGCATGCTCTCAGACCAAGCCAAGAAGATGAATGTCAAGTCCCTAACCGCCAACAAGGACGATGCCAGCCGCAGTGTTGAAATCAGGATCGCTAAAGTAGCCTTCACCATCTTCTTCCTCTTCGTCTGCGCGTGGACGCCTTACGCTTTCGTCACCATGACTGGCGCTTATGGCGATAGGTAAGTGATAAGAGGTCAAAATGGTGAATGAAAACATCGTAGGGAAACCGACATGTCCTAGAACGAAAAAATCAATTCGCAGTGGGTACGTTATAACGTGGAATTCGCGAACTAAAGTTATCCAAAAAAACACACCGCGTGATATCGTTCTTTGGTGGATCCGCGTTCCGGCAGTATAACGAGATTGAGTGGATTCAAAGGTTAAGCATGAGTGTTAAGAGTATTCTTGGCTGGTGATAATAGGTACCTATTTTACTACCAGCCTGTTAGCCAGGAGAAATATCCCATGGAAAGTAAGAGTAATACCTACGAGGAACGAGAAACGCTTAAAGTCCAGAGGTCCGAGAAAAGTGGCAATCGGAGGATCTTTCATATCGTCATTTTGTCTAGGTTCTCAATCTTTTAGACATCGAAAGTTGGTAATGTCCAAGATTTTAAGCCACTACGTGATACTTTGTAGAAAGCAACAATACATTGTGATGAAAGAGAAAACAGTGTAAAAGATGACAAGTTGGATACCCTTGTTATTTCAATTTTACTTATTTGACAATAAATTCGCTTAGATTCACTAACTACACTGTCTCTCTTCTAGAAATCGCTCTACAACTTAAATATTTGCGTAGGCTAATATTAGAAAATATCAAAACGTTTTAGAGGGCCAAAAATTATTTCAAATAACGTTTTAAATGAACACCTCCCTATTCTTGAAATTGTTAACTGTCCTTTAGCAATTAATCTTATAAATCTTGGGATTCGAGGGCGATCGAACTTAAATTATGGAGTTCTTCCTTCCGCAAATTCTTAAATGTCAAGATTAAGAAGATTTAGGAACAGTGGAAACAAAAATTACAAAACCTTTTTTAGCAAGTAACTTTTGCGTACAGGAACCTTCTGACTCCCGTTGCAACGATGATACCTGCCGTCTGCTGCAAAGTAGTGTCCTGCATAGACCCATGGGTGTATGCTATTAATCATCCCAGATACAGGTCAGTATTCGTCAGTAAAGATTTGTGTTTTGATTAAGACTGCATTAAATTACCTCTATTTTATAAATGTTTTCTTCCATCACACTAGAAAGGCAGGCAATCCCATTCAAATCTTTAATCATTATTTTAATCCTTTCTTTTCAAGATAATTCCTCTTGCATATCATGTGGCAAAAATCTCACTGCAATTTTATCCAACATTATCATGAGCATCGCGTTATCCATTTTGCCAGCCTAAAATTTGCTCTTATTCACTGCAGGGCGGAACTCCAGAAGCGTGTCCCCTGGATGGGCGTTCGCGAATCGGACCCTGACTCCGTGTCTACCACCACCAGCGTTGCCACCGCGCAGTCTACTGCCCAACCTGCTGCTGAAGCCTAAACAACCACACAAATACCTACAACTCCTGCTACAATGAGAATTTGATGGACGCCATCTTTGATTCAGAACATTCTAGAATGTTTTGAAAAGTGACAGTTAATTTTATGAGAGTTCCATAACCCATAAAATTTTTGAAGTTTGATGTGTTTTTGTTGTTGTTTGTTTGTCGAAATATGATTATGCTTAAATGCTTATTCATTATAATAATTTTCTACATTATCTAAAGATACCTAACTAAGTATAATTTTAAAGGGATTTAATTGTAAGTATATTTTAATGTTGGTAACACTAAGCAGAAAATCCTATTATAGTAAGAACATTTCAAACGTGGGGACATTACACACGCTCTCGTTAGTACCAATGAACTCCAGAAACTCAACAATGTTCTATTTCTGTGACTATAAACAAACAAGGCTCGTCCACCCACGCCGCCTGTCTCTTAAAATTAGATTATTACCAAAAACATTTCCTATTAGAGTACAATATAACTTGAGCTTTCAAATCCATATTGTGATGAACAAAAAGTTTTGGCTATTTTCGGCAAAATAAATGTCAAAAAAATCCTTACTATATTTCGCCAAAAACTGAAGAATATTCCTGGTTTTAAATAATCTCAGAAAAAAGAATCAGTTCAATACAGGACTTGCGTGTTACTTAGACAGATACTTGTCCAAAATACATTTTTCCTGTAACATAGGTACTCCCCTTTGTTAAAGTTAAATGGCCCACTTATTAGACACACTCGGCCGACAAGTTGAGTGGGTAGTGGACGTCTTCTGGGAGTGGGCAGCTTAGTTGGGTCCTATCTACCATCTCCTGAACAATTTACCACTCAATTTGTCAACTTAGGCTATATATAGCCTGAGGCTTCAATAGAACCGAAATAGACCAATAGTGTTGATCTAGGTCTCTACATAATAACGAATACTGTACTGAATAATTATGTTATCTATCTTAACTTAACCGTTGATATTTTACTGAAGTACTTAACTAAATAATGTAATTACTTTCGTTTAAGTTATTGCGTAAATCTTTAATGTTTTATAATTATGCCTAAGTTATTTATCAAAACAACAAATTCTCATTGTGGCAAGTTGTGTATCAAATTTTAAAACAACGACACAAGCAAGTCTATGGTTCAACGAGTATGCAAGAAAAATATTTTTTTACGAAGCAAAATATGAAAATTAAAAAAAAAATACGGACCGACCCCGACGAGCAAGCTGATTTTATGAGCAAATAAAGTTTTAATGCAACTGACGAGTTCGTTTTATTTAGTTGTAAAAGTATTTATCCTTGTGTAGAGAAAAATGGTGAACGAGGTCAGGGGGGTTCATTTGGGTCTGAAACACCCGCAAAACTTTTGTTGATACTTAAAATTTTACTCGTTTGTGGTCCTGAGGTAACATTACCTTAAATAGCTAGATAGGATAAGTACATACTCAGTTAACAAGGTGAGACTGAGAGTAACCAAGTTACAATAATCTACCAACATGCAAATACATAGTTGGTGACCGAAACGTGGTGTTGTAAGCTTAGAAGGATGTAATTTTCCACAACACACAGGATATAAAGGAGCTTTTTTTTTTATTTGGCTCACCAACAATTGAATACTCTGCTTGAAACTCATTTAAAGATACATACATCCAATAGACTCACGGACAAGTGTACCAACCTCTTACAGGTAAGCACATCATGCACTACTTATTTTTCGTTGAGTGCCTACTTAAAATTAAAATCTTAGTATTACATAAATATGTAGGTACATACTTTTGGGTTTGTTTTTTGGGTACACTCTTAATTTCTTGTGTTTACTAAAGATTACACATTTCATTGGCAATCAGATTTGATGAAATCAATGAAAAATTCCAGAGCCTATTACAAAATACAACCGAACATTCTCCTTTACCACAGCCACAGGATCTACAAAACTTACTACACTCTCATTAATCTCAACAACAACAAAACAGAATTTATGCAAACCAAACCACAAAAAAAAGTATTTCATAACCAGAGACAAAAATGAAATAAAAAAACAAGAAGTAATGAGACGCGCAAAGCAGCTTACACTTGGTGCCCTTTTATCGGGCACTGAGGCTGCTACTAATGAACTGTGGGCCAAGATAGACGGTTTTATGGCTGCTTTCTCTTATAATACGATTCTTATTTCATTCTCTTGATCCTCGAAAAAAGCGGGAACGCTCATAGACATGAATCGTGGAAATGAGTTGAGTGTGAATTTTAGTGTTCTCTGAATAGAATAGAATATTTATTTATTGTAAAACATGAGTATACATCAAATGATATGTGCAAGGTCTTAAAATAACAGGTAGATCTACATGTTTTGCCATTTATGGCGTACAAAACAACATATTTTTGGCTTAGTATTAACCATAAAAAATAATTATAAACAACTGTTCGAAATATAAGACTTAATATAGACGAGACAATGATGTCGTAAGTTTTGAGTATCTATGTGCTGGATGGCAACAAGAGCAGGGCAAGACCAAAGAAAATGTTGGAAAAATTACGTGCATGTTGAAATGGCTAGACAGAGGATGGTTTCTGAAATGACAGCCAATAGGAATTAAAAAGAAAATGAGCGACAACCCAGAGTAAATAAGTGAATCAGGACTTTTTTTTTAAAAGTAGTTACCTATTGCACTTACTGATGCTGGGCTTGCTTGCATTGCATGTAGCCTTCCAAAGAACCGTGTCATTTTTTACCTTCCTATTTTGTTTTTATAATGATTTATTTTATAATATCGCCCTGTTTTCCACAATCTCATTCTACATGTGTTTAGGAACGGAATAGTTACGTAATTCTCCCGACATGTGGCAACCGGGCCGGGAATTGGTACTTTCGACTTTAAAATCGGCTTACAAGTCATTTTATGAAGTGGAAGCTCTCACGCTGTTTGTTTCAACAAGAAACCAAGTTTTACGAAGTTACGAGAAATCTTTAACAATCATAATAGGCTCTTGTGAGTGGATTTTATAAGTACTCACGAGTTCACCGACTGTCTGCCACTTTTCACCCTTATGCCCTAAGTCCTAAGTAATAAAATCGAAAAATAGTCGACCATCACCGTCAGTGAATTCGGTATTATACCTTTTTTTTTGGGATGGGAATCAAATGACTCCTCCCGCTCTGAGCGGAGCGTAAGGGAGTGTCAGACTTTTACTGACTAAAACCCATCCATGTTCTTTCTTTTGCCCTTTGTGTTCCAGGGCCGCGGTATCTCTTTCAAACAGCCCCGCAGCCCTGGCAGGCATCGCCCGTTGCGGGCCCCTCCTGTTGCTGACATCTCTTTGAGGCACGCGTGGAACAGGAACGCGCCGTCGACACGGCCTGTCGTCATAAGACGGACGGACGGCGAGCTAGCCCATTATTCACCGTCCACAGGCCGGTCTCCCGCGGCGACTCGGTAACACCTAGCAATGGAAAGTGGTTACCTATATAGAGAATAACATGCGCGTTTTCTGAGTGCAATAACATTTATGCATTCAATATTAATTAGCCTGAGATCCTTTGATTCGATTCTCAGGTCAGGCAAAGTGTTTTAGGTTATTCCACGGAACAGAACACACAGACAATTCCGTGGGTTATTCCATCAGAAATTTCTCAGTAGCACATTAAAATGAAACATTACTAAATGAAGTATATAAAAAAAACAAATCAACAAACCATTTTGATACCCAATCCAATAAAGGTAAGGGTAAATCAATCAATTAACTCGGCCATTCGAGTGGCGAGTTCGATTCATCACTCGCGATTTCAAACCGCCCGCGTCTGGTCGAAATGTTCGCACTTCGTTAACGATTAATTAAATATCGACTCGATTTCAGCGATTAAACCTCGGGTAGACGGGCGGTGTTTGGATGGTGAATACGGCAGATTATTTGGCCAATTAGAGGAGGATATGATTTAAACCATTTGTGTAGAAAAATTGCTAAAGGAAGAGCAGAATCAATGCAACTTAAATTTATTTTATTACAAAATATATGTTGGGTTAATATTGGGTCTCAAACTTTTACCGTGGACCAGTAGCGAAGGGTCAATTTTTTTAAGAGGTAAGTCGGTGTAAATATCTTTAATGTGATAACATTATTTGTCTATAGAATACTGACTGTGCCATTTTTCAAAGGGAAGCCGGTAGGAAACGAGTTGCCTTCGCCACTGCCGTGGACTCAGTTGATGATTTGAGACCAGCGTTGAAATTGTGCTGAATCCACCATTATCCATGGTACAACCTTGTGCCACACGATGTCCTTTCCATCATGTACCTTTACATCATCCTCTCGAGGCATTTTCTCGAAGAAGATGCTCGACCAAGATTAATTTTGATTCACCAAATAAAGGCCTCCTAAGTTTTGAGATAGGTAAATAAAACAGCTGTAGGAACTTATTTATTAGGTATCGGTCGGTATTTAGGTAGTCGGTTTTATTGACTGGAAAACAAAAATGCCGATATTTTTTAGATGCTCGGAGCATTTCTAACGGAAAGAGGAATTTCAGGGATGTTAGCTAAATTGTAATTAAGAAGCGCGACGCGGTGGGGCGAAGGGGTTGCTAAACGTCGCCATTTTAAAGGACGTCCTATTTTCTTTCGATTTTAATAAGTAGATAAGTATAGTTATTTCACGGAATGTGGAAAATCTAGATTTTTCTTTTTACAACATTATACCTAGAACAAGAAGATACTTGTTTTTATTATATCTGGGTCATACGTAAACTGGTCAGCGGCTCGTTGGTCTAGTGGTCGCTAGTGCGGCTGCTGAACATGAGGGCCTGGGTTCCATTCCCAGGACCGGCAAAGTGTTATTGGGTTTTTCGATCAGGATTTTCTCAGTAGCAGCCACGGAGTCTGGATTTGTCTCCGGTTAGTGGCAATAGATTCGCCCTCTATTACATGGGACTTAAACACAACTGGCTAAATGCGGGTGTACTATTAGGTACAGTCGCGATCACTTATATACCTACACCCAACAACTTTTAAAAGTAATTTCCTCTTACTGTATTGATTAAAGTTTTACGTTTACACAAACATAGTATTTTGGAAGCCATACTATTACGAAATAATAAATCGCTTTTGAATTGTGCTATGTGTTTACAATTTATTGCTCGTGACTGTACACCTCTGCTAAACCCTTCAGAGATTACAGGCGTTATGTTATGTTATGTGACACAAACAGGGATATTGAAAAAACACTAACAACCTCTTAAAGTACTGTATACATATATAAACTCACGCTTTCGATATTTTTGGGGTAGTAACGCCAGCTGCTACGATCCTCAATACCTACTCGTTTCGTCTCGTCTACGGTCATACATCTGATCATACACACACCGATTTCTAGGCCATGGTGTCCATAAATCTCCAGGATTATAAACGCTGTGCAACTGGCTCTGGCTACATAATAATATGTACCTACTGTTCGTACAAAATTGAATGAAATTTACACGTAAAGAAGGATAGTACGAAAAGTAATAATTTCCCCTTCATATTGGTTCTTGTGTTTATTAAGAAACCATGCCTCATTTGCTTAGAAAGGACTTCAAGGAAACGATTTTTTCCTGTTACATTACAGCTACAGACAGGCGTTGTTTTAGTTTTGCCTTCAGTTCTTCCTGGAAAATTAGGATTTTGTGTCATAAGTTATTATGGAAAATTATATTAGGAATCATGAGAACTTTCTTGGCGCGCTAGGAAAATTGTTTTCTAAAAGGATGAAGATAACACATTTACTATCATATCACGCTGTGAAACTCAAGATTAGTTCCTACTGTGATCGAATGACCTAAATGTCAACAGCCATCAAACTACTTGACATGGATTTTCACAATATATTGAATTCAATGAATGTTAAAACGCAAGTAGGCATTTAATTTTGTTCAATATCAATCACCTATGCCCTCAGAACGGCAAAAGAAGAAACCGTGTGGAAATGTTTAAAACCAAGCATTCCAAGACATGTGAAATGTAACAATCCACACTTGGCCCACAGTCGCATAGTGGATACAGCCTATTCTGCCACACAGTCAGGAGGCCTGCGACCAAGTGATGGGGTCATCTTGGGCTGATTGTGTTGCTTTTCAGAAACCGCGGGTGCTTGGCATGCTACGAAATCATCTTCCTGCCCTTGTCCCATGTAACTTGGGGTTTACCCTGTCAACCGTCACGCTATCATTTAGCGTGACGGTTGACAGGGTAGAATTGAAGAAAAAAACGTAAACGCCTTTTTCTTTCATATAATTACTCACACAATCCATCCATCGTTTCCTTGATCTTCCTCTCCCTCTCCATCCATCAACATTTATATTCATCACTCTTTTAGTCACATGCTATATGCTATTTGTCCCTCCCCATTGTCCCCCATCCTTGGCATACTTACGAAAAGCAACAAGTATATTACCATGTTCATCAGAAGACTTCAAAAGACACGTTATCACTCTAATGCTACACTAGTCTACTACCCCACTAACTCCGTCAACCACCCACCGTCATATACCACAGACAACAAAAACTTCACATGTAATCTCTTTGAGACTTCCAAACTCATTAGATGTTAGTCGTCTCGTCTCGGAGCTCGCTCGTCGCGGTCGCAACATAAATACGCGTTCCGAACAACAAACCACTTTGTTTGAGGAACGGCCATATACTCTATATGAATGACAGAAATATACTCAAGTATATGAACTTGGTACTTTGGTACTTATGTCTACTTTTGTACACTGGTTGTGGTTTTATTTATGGGCGCTCAGGATGCTCAGATGTTTAGCTTTATGAGTGTTTGGCTTTTTGTACATGGATGTAAATTGTTGAGGTAGATAGGTCTAGGTACAGTAGGTAGTATTAGGTGCTAGCATTAGGCAGTGTACGTTTTTAAATTGGAAACCAATGATATTGTACACAAGGCATATTACGTTCATAGTTACCGACGCTTAAAATCTGGTCGCGCTGGTATGGTGATGGCGGGTTTGACGGCACGGTAGGCGCAGTTGCTGAGCGATTGGCTGCGTTGCGTGTCGTGTGTTCGATTCCCGCACGGGACAAATATTTGTATGGTCCACAGGTAGTTGTTCCGAGTCTGGCTGTTTGTGTTGCGACTTTAAATGTTTGTAGAGATAGCTATCATTTTAACAATTGCTCTTCAAATGTTTTGTCGAGGTAGATTATGATTTTCTTGACGCGGACTAAAGACAAAGTTGTCCCAAATGGGACGTTTTCGAGTACTCACAATGCGCACGCTAGTAACATATCTGCCTCATTTTATATATAATACCATGTTAGGTTCTATGAGGAGCTCGTGGCTAAATAAGAATAGCATCGGGTCGATCTTTAGGTTAAGCCGTGCTTACCTAGGTTGGTCCGTGGATGGGTGAACACCCATTACATACCGAGTTTCCTCCGTGCCTCGGAAAGTACGTTAAGCCGTTGGTCCCGGGTGTCATTTGTAGATCTTTGACAGTCGTTTCAAGTAGTCAGTGACCCGAAAGTCTGACAACCAGTGTTACCAAGGGGTAACGTATTACCTAGCGCTAACTGGGTTGTGGAGAGTGTCAGATAGGCAGTCGCTCCATGTAAAATACTGGTATTCAGTTGCATCCGGTTAGACTGGAAGCCGATCCCAACATAATTGGGAAAAGGCTAGGCAGATGATGACCATGTTAGGTTCTATATGGTAATTCGCTTCTAAAACGAATAAAGAACTATAGAGCGGTAGAGTAGAGTGAGTATGGAGAAACTCAATAGCAGCCTAGCAGCCCAGAGTTGACGTTTGTGCGCTGCCCACCTTTCAGAGAATACGCAGCCAATGTTTATGAGCCCTTTGCCCTTAGATTGTTAATAGCTTATTAGCCCTTGGCTTTTCTAGGAACAATCTTATTGGATTGGATAATTTTACTGGTAATTCCTTCTTAATATTAAAGTACTGAAGTTGCCTACTAATTAAGTCGTTCGTGGTGCGAGTTCAGACTCATCATATTGAGACCTTCCTCAAGGAAGAGTTTTGGCCGAAGGGTGTCATGTATCGGCATTTCCGCGGAAGGCTAACACCACGCAGCGCAACACGACGCCGCGTGTACAATAGTTGCCATTATTTTCTGGTTTTTTATAAATATGTATGATAGTGACATATGGTATATGTTATGGGTCGTTGTTACCTGAAATAAATGATATATTATTAAGGCTGTTGCTAATTGCTTGCCTCCACCAGACACAATTATGTGGTTACCTATACAAGTAGGTACTTCTACAGCGCCCTAGGCTAAAGGGTGTAAAAGTACCCTTAACGAAGCCGAAAGGTACTTGTTCTCCCCGTCGTTGCGATCATTTTTTTGTTGTAGACCATACCTGGGAACCTAGTTACGGAGATATTGGGGGACCAGTTCCAACTTTTTCGTAGGTTTTTATCAAATACAAATTTTGAATGTTATAACTTTGTATGCCTCCACGACCCCCACACTATTCAATGCATCCATCAGCACAATGTTTTGAGTGCGTTACAATAAGTCCTACCGTAAAACGTGATATTTCACCCCAAAAAAAAGCCGTTTCCCAGCAATATTTTTTGAGTAGAGTTACTTAGTTTGATGTACAGAATGCTTGGTTGCCGTCGTCGTGAAGGGTCCGTTTACACCCTGTATTAATCCAAACAGTCACTAAAGTCGAATTCAGTAAAAGTCAAAACTGCTAATGTAGTAACATAGGGTCATCAGGCAATATTCAAAGCGACTAGAACTAAAAAATATAACTGGCTGATATTCCAGCGCGCGCCCTAATTGTATTAAAAAGTTTGTTGAGTTAGTTATTGACGTGGAGACTATGAAAAACGATACGATAGACTAACTTTTCCTGAGGTAAGTATCATTATAGTCCGTACGTACCTAGTTAGAGACCTAAACAAAGTACCTATACACTTAGACAGTTATTGTCTATCTTGGGAAATACCTAATGATGAGATGAAATATGGTTACAACCATGGACGTCATTGCTATAGTTACAAAAGGGTAGTAGGTATTTAAACGCTGTGCAATCAGTATTTATGCTATGTATGTAGTATTTTTGTACAAAAATAAATTTAACTGATGTAAAAAAGAATATAAATGATGAGTATGTATTGATAGGCGATTATTTATTAGATATGCAATTTATAATATCCCGTTACAAAATCGTAGATCTGTATTCATTTCCAGAAAACTTTTGAGTGACAGATGACTAAAAGCGATCGGATTACGTAACCCGGAGGAGAAAATTTCGTACAAATGCAATGTGCATTACAAAGCGCGGCAATCCGCGTAATCCGTGGCGACGTTTGGTAAAATTTGGAAACACGAAGAATACAGAAACGCAAACAATTTCTGGTTTTCCTTAAGTACCTACCTAAATAAAGTTTTAATAAATATAGTTGCATTCCCTTGGTTGTCTGAACATAGAAGATACGGATGCACCGTCCACTTCATCGTTAACAGGCATTTTAGGTACCTAACTCTTCAGTTTTGGACCCGATAGGTGGCGCCCTGCGAAGCAGTGGCGGGTCGCTAGTAACTTATACATTTGGAATCATCATCATCATCATCATCATCATCATCATCAGCCTATAGCAGTCCACTGCTGGACATAGGCCTCCTCCATCACACGCCATTCAACTCGATTCTCAGCAACTCTCATCCAGTTGCTACCAGCCACCCCGCGGAGATCGTCACTCCACCGAGCCTGAGGGCGTCCCACCTTTGGAATATGGTTTTAAAAATAATAGACAAAATATTTACTTAAAAAATTTATTCAAATCCGTAATCTGCCAGCACTGCGTCACTTAAAACGTATTTACAATAGTTTAGAACGCTAAGTACATGCGTGAATGGAATGTAGTTGAACTTTATTACCGGAAAATGAACTTTACAGCCTACAGACAAACGAACTAAACCTTTTTTAAACCACACTGTCTATCTGAGGCAGATCTAACTTCAGGAAACTACCACTTTTATAGCAGCATTACTTTAGTCTTTCTTCAGCGAGGGAAAGGGATGGAGATATACAGATTGTCTCGCTCCATCTCTATCGCACACTACAATAAGATTAAAATAATACTGCTATGAAAGTGGTAGTAGTACCCCAGGGTCATCTCTAAAAGCTACGTTCAAATTACACTGACGAGAATTCAAAATGTTAATTAAAGAAATGCTTCGATCAATTTAAATGCACGTCATTGTACGGTCATGCTACGCCAGTGTAACCAAACGTATGTCAACAAGGCCTATAACACTACCTCTTATAGCAGTATTACTCGCTTTAGTGTGAAAGGTGTAGACAGGTTCTGTATAGCTGCCTCTCTGTCGCACATTGAAGTAAGATTTAAGTTGAAATCACATTTACATGAACAGATAAGCATTTTATTTCATCTTTTTCGCTTTCCATCACTTAAAATTGCTACTCCAGAAGTGAGAGGTCCAATCGCACATTAAAATGCTTCCGATGCCAATGAATGCGGATGCTTGCGACCGGACTTCTCGCTCCACCGAATGACACCTTTACGTGACAGAATGAGATAGAGAAACTCGAAACGCCGATCCGTGCGTGCAAATATGATGTTACCCTAGAAAATATTGCTATATGAAGTCGTGGCAGGCCCCTGGTCATGTTAAAAACACAATATCTAGCCAATTCTATGAATATTTCACTTACAAATTATTCAATTAATAATAGAAATTCATACTTACTTATTTACATTACCTAAATTCTACATCATTGAAAAACATTTTTAAAAACATCGTTTCCCGCCTTCATGTCAACTTTAATTATTGCTTTGACAAATAATTTATATCACAATTTATTAAAAACGCGTTTAAAATGTACTTTAAAGAGTTTATGTATAGTTTAAAAGGTTCATTTTGCATTCGAGCTTTATTCATAGTATTTACGTTTGTTTTTATGTATCTATGTCGCCGTATTGTGAATATTAGTTTAAAATACAATTAGAAATGTATTGTTTTATTATAACAATTTAAAAGTTTTAAACAACTTATTATAGCTAAAGAATTACAACTTAGTATTGCTCGAAAAATTCACAAAAAGATTAAAATATTTTGAAAGTTCACATAATGAAGGGAAACCAAATAAAGTAAAATATAATCTCGGGCAGTAATGTCTCATTGCAATAATATTAATTAATTGTTAGGATATTCCAAAAGAGAGTGATTAATAGTAGAAGAAAGAGATAATACGTAGTTAATTTTAAATTTCTGTGCAATAAGTTTAAGTCCGTTTTCATTTACAGTATAAAGCGACACATAAACGAAAGCTTAAACTGCACTGTTGAAATTCGAACTCTAAGCACTGAACTGAACGTTGAAAATTCAATATTTCGTTAGGCCTTCATTTAGGTATCGTTTAGTGTTAATGAAAACGAGTATTAGTATTCCTACCAAAACAAAAACCTTATATTACATTATAATATTCAAAAAGCTTTTCAAATGGAAACAAAAACTTCTACCCGCTATAACACAGCAAAATAAAGTTTAACTATAATAACTACAAAACAAATTGATAGTGTATATTATGAAAAAAACAAAAATTACAAAAATCTACTCGCATTATGCGTTCTACTAATATTCATTGATTATATGGTATAGAGCCGCATATTAAGTGCAACAAAACATGTATCGCAACATGTTCCCTAAAGTTTATTTAATGTGTTGCAAACACACTAAAAGAATTGTGCAACATTAAAGTCTATGGGGAGTGTTGCATTACACGTTGCGTTGCATGTTGTGTTACAAATAATGTACTACGCAGCTTAACAGTGTATCTGCATCTAATACTTTGAATAGAAGTTAAAATCTATTTACTTTAAAAAGAGAAAATAAACTGGAGACAACACAGACGTCAACAGATTCATCATATTATAAATTAAAAAAAAAATCAATACATTACATATTCGACACTGAAGGAAAAAAAATTACTTTCGCGGACTTGATGAGCCTTTTGACATAGAATTTTATGCTTGATGCCGTTTGATTATTAGCGGTAAAAAAAATTAATGGACTGCAACAGAATTCATCGGAAAACTGATAGAATTGATGAGGTAAATGTAATGTCATCTCCAGTGTATAAACTCTGCGTCTATTGATACAATATATAGATTAAATTTTTGTTTAAAAATACTTCTAAGCTCTTTAAACGAGCATAGTCAATTTAAAAACTGTACAATGAGACACTACACTTCGTTTATGAAAGACTTACTATATACCCACTGTTTATTACATTATTTTTATTTATGTTTTCGATTGCTTCATGTTTAATTTCTAATTGACAATACATAACAACCTTAAAGAATTGATAGTACAGCATGCAATTTGTCAATATTCGCAGAAGAATTGAAAAAGTGTTGTGTGTAGATGAAACATTAAAATCTTACATTTTTAAAACATGATTATTACTGCCTAAATTCTCAATTCACACCTTAAACATACGAACTTAATTTTCGATTGTAGATTACTTAACAAGCCGAAATTAAATGCTTCTGCGTCTGTTAAACAGTGCCCATGAACGCCCCGACCAATCTGGTTGGGTCTGACCAAATTAGGACGTTTGTAGGAGTCGGAACGATAGCTCTATGTATCGCGAGATTGGGACCGACTACCTAATCCTGTATACTACAGGGGAACGTCTACAACCACTTTAAAGCCTCGTATTTTTGTTAAACAAAAGTTGCACAACATTGTTTCAAAAACATGTTTTTGTTGCAAAATGTTTTGTAACTTTTTTTTCCTACAAATACAAGGCTTTCCTCTACATTATCAAATACCAAGCTAAAATTAAACATTGCTTTATTCCTTCCAATGGGCACAGTTGTCAGTCGTTCACCAACGAATCCTGGGGCTGTTCTAAGTCCGGTGCTTGTTACGGTTTATGCTCTGGACGAGACGACGCGCCCACCACTCGTCGAGGTTGAAAGGTCTGAAGTTGGCCAGCTGACGTGGTGCCACTACCTCTTGGTAGTATTTCGCGTCTTCGCTGCCTCGTTCTAGTTCGCGAGTCACCTGGAAAGATGAAATGAATATGGTGGTATTAGACGGAACAAACAGACGGACAGACGTACCGTATATACTTTCATATGGATTTAGTAATAAGCTGTTTTTAATTACAAACAGACGCTTCAATCTTATTTATGTTTGTGCTATTCATGTATGGCTTTCCACTTCATAAGTAGCATAAAGATCGTGACAATCTTAAGATTCAGAACGTGATATTACCTTATTTTCTCCTATAAATAAACTTTTTAAGAGTAAATAATGTATTATTTCTTTCTGGATATCAAAAATGTTTCGGTGTTTTTTTTTATCCATGGTCAAGTTTTTGACAAAAACCAGCGATATATATTATTTTATTAATAAACTAGCGGTTCGCCCCGGTTTTGCACGGGTGCCTATGTTACTCAGGGTGAATGTAACTTTCCAATGGTGAAAGAATTTTTGAAATCGGAACAGCAGTTTTTGAGTTTATTCATTACAAACATACACACACACAAAAGTACAATTTTTTCCTCTTTATAATATAAGTGTAGACTAGACAACAGTAACATATATCCAGGTGGTCCAGATGTGCGATTTTATAGTTCCTGAACAAAACAATGTTATGCCATTTCTACACTATTTTAATTCAGCCAAACTTCTGTTACAATCAACTTCCATTACTGAACAAAGTGTGAAACCTATTGTTATAGGTAAATTTAGGAATAATATTTCGCGGCCGAGGCCTGTACACATTTAAATAAACTTCTTATATAGTAATACTAACTAGACTTCTAAATATAGTAATAATCTATCAAATTAAGACTAATCTAGTTATGAACACATCAACACGATTAAATCCATCTCAACAGAAGCGAATCTATACCTAATTAAGCGCTAATCAAACTGACGAAAGCTCATGTCAAAGACTACACAATGCTACTACTAATACTGATCTAAGATTAATATTATACTTTGACACTAGCTGTCGCCCGCGACATTTGCCTCGTGCAATTATTATTATTATAAAAATATTGCTTCCATATTTGAATCAGATTTTGTTAACAATTTCAAGGGGTTTAATTTTTGCACGGAGCCCTTATACTTTTTCTAATCTAAAAGTTGCCAAGTTACCCCTTATGACATCAGCTATCTGCCAGTAAAAGTCCTGTTAAAATCGGTCCAGCTATTTCGGAGATTATACGGAACAAACAGACGGACAGACGTTCTGTATATACTTTCATAAGGATTCAGTAATAAGCTGTTTTTAATTACATACAGAGACTTCAATTTTATTTATTTGCATAGATAATTTGTATGCTTTCAAGTAGAATGTAGCGAATGAACCTATTTGATAACTTTTTGTAATTATACCTGCATTGGCAAATAAAATTGATTTGACAATAACTACCCCTATATCTGATTGATTTGATTTACCTGATTATTACTACCCGTCTTGTGGTCGCAAGCGCGACTGCTGACCATAAGGTCCTGGGTTCGATTGCCAGGGCAAAAGTGTTATTGGGTTTTTCCATCGGGAATTTGTTAATGACAGCCGCGGAGTGATTATGGAAATAAGCTCAAAAATAACTTGCGAAATAGTGTGTACTATTAGGTACACTTCTGCCTAACCCCTCGGTGTTATTCGTTTGAAGTAGACCACGTTCAAACTATGATGAATGACGTATGGTACAGCCGTTATTACTAAAGCTGAGCATTTTCGCTGTGTTCGAGTCACGTAGCACGATATATAACATATTAAGTTTGCAATGACAAGATGTCAGCTCGTTGTGTGGTACCGTATTGTGTATTATAGCGTTTTTGTGAATGACTTTTACTTGAAAAGGCTCAAAAATGTACTTTGGAGAGCTGCACTAGTGCACAGGTACCTATACAGCGTGCATCCGAAAAGTGTAGTCTTATTAAAAGGCCCATAAAACTTGCGAATTGTTCTAATTTTTTTTTTATGGGATTTTTATGCCCTTTCGTCGCGGCAGACCTTTTTTTTGAATGGCCTCTCGCAGCGCAACAACTCTCTAAGGTTGAAGCTGCTTAACCGGACAATATCGCAGCAGACCAATGCGAAGATGGCGGCCCGTGAAAAGGCTCAAAAATGTACTTTGGAGAGCTGCACTAGTGCACAAGTATACAGCGTGTATCCGAAAAGTGTAGTCTTATTAAAAGGCCCATCAAACTTGCGAATTGTTCTTTTTTTTTTGTCATGGGATTTTTTTAGGCCCTTTCGTCGCGGCAGACCAAGTCGAAGATGGCGGCCCGAGCTTGACTCCTACAGAAAGTGTTTGAGAGTGAGTGGCCGGCAATAGTAAAGGACAAAATTGGGTGGAAAAGGGAAAGTGAAATATTTGCACTGCAGTGGAACAATACAGGCTAGTTAATTGGTAAGTTTTAAAACGGGGTAAAGCAACGTAGGTTAGCTGAAGAAACGCACGTGGTTGTACTTCACGTTTCTTCAGAAAATATAGTACAAGGAAGCCTCCAAAAATCCTACATAACTGAAGAAGTCACATGGACATAGAAGTTTTATTTCAGATCTTGTAAACGTTAATGCGCGGTGTTACCTCAATATTCCCAAAAATTGGTAGTAGTAGATAGTCGAGTATGACGTAATGCAATGAAAATATCTAACGGAAAAAATACAGTGGACAGAGAAGGGTTTAAAGAAAAATTATAACCGAACAGAATAATAATAAATAAACGTTTGATATTCCCAATAAAAAAATTGGAAGTTGAGGCACAAAAATACTAACTACTACTACTACTGGCACAAAGGCACGATAACAACAGTTCTTTTTTTAAGAATAGAATTAGATTTTTTTTTAAACTTACCAAACAATTATTTAATTTAATGTCTATATTTTGAATTATCTAATAATGAATTTTGAATTGTCTATATTTTGAATTATGAAAACTTGTAAAATAAATGCCCATTCGCAGCTTAGTCACATCACATGTCAACACAAATACGCTCCATAGAGTGACAATGGTTTACGCGGTCTAGTAGCGATTAAAATCGTAGTCAGTCTGCGCCATATGGCGAAATACGGCATGTCTTAAAATATTTAGACAAAGGAATGCTATTTAATTTATGTAATTGATTTCTATACATCAAGCGTGCGGAATTTGTTCACGATACCTAATGCCTTCATGCAAAGCTGGTTTTGATAAATCGATTAGCGAGATCGTAAGCGAAAATTCCTGAGGTAAGTAGCTACCTACATTTAATTCAATAAATTGTTAGTACTACAAATAAATGTTAGATATCACTAAGCCTATTACAACGAAGGCCAAGACTGCAATGACCCAGATCGTGTACAATTTTGTCACGTGGTCGTAAATTGATGTTGCTAAAGAATGTGAATAGGATAGACTAGTTTCTCTATGCGACAAAACAATATGTCGGTAATCTATTTAGTGCACCAGAACTGCGTAGTAAAAGTACAAGTATATGCAGTGCTGTTGAACTAAAACTGTCCTGTGTAGGGAACCTAGAGGGGATGTCGCTTACGCAAAACCGAATCAGCATCTCATCATCTGCCCAGCCTTTACCCAACTATGTTGGGGTCGGCTTCCAGTCTAACCAGATGCAGCTAAATACCCGTATTTTACCAGGAGCGGCTATCTGTCTATGAGACTGGTTGTCAAACTTTCAGGTAACGACTGTCAAAGATCTACAAATGACAGGCCGAGACCAATAGCGTAAACCAAACCATCCATACCAGTATTATACTCGTAAGTGCGAAAGTAACTCTCCTCTATTACTTTTTCACGGCTTGCGGGCTGAAAGGATTTGGATGAAATTTGGCGCGGATAGACACCTATGTTATTTTAGGTTAAAGGTTCATTCCGGTAGCACGTTCTTGTGGAATCATTTTTTACCTCTACGCGTTCGAAGCGGTTGACAAAAGCTAGTTAGCCCATAATTGACTGATATCTTAGAGACAGTAAAAAACTTACAGAATGTAATAATAGGTTACAATCCCATTCTCCTGAACTTATCCCAATTTATTCGGGGTCGGCGCAGCATGTCTTCTTCCATACTTCTCTATTACTCTTTATCTCAGCAGGCCAGCAGTCACCTCCTTTCTAACCATATCATCCTTCACATAGTGCATCCATCGTTTCTTGGCCTTCCTCTACTCTTAAAGCCATCCACATTCATACTCAAAACTTTTCTTACGACATTTTCCTCACTCCTGCGCATTACATGCCACCGGTCAACATTTAATAAATCTCATGCATGAAATACAAAATGGCATTTCAAATGATTGCTGTATGAAATTATGAATCACTCAACCATAATGGACTAGAGCCCATAGCTAATTTAATTGAAACTCACTAACCGTGCAAATGTCTCACTCTATTGAGTTCTACGAGCAAACATGATGAATTGTTGATAGATTTTTTCATGACAGGAATGCCAAGATTGACTGAGCGAATGACTGTTTATAGTCAGCGTTGGTGGTGCGAATAATTTTATTGGCGGATAATTCATACGTTAATAACTAAGCCAATAACAGTTAACTGCGATCAAGTTACTGGTAGGATTCCGAAACGGAAAAAATGAATTAATTTAATTTAGTACCGAAATAACTCTTTCAACCATAGATTTAAATCGTTAGAAGAAGAGGGCTCCTTCTTCCCTCTTGACAAAACGGTCATTGGCACCTGGAATTGTGTCCAAGCACAAGTGCAAGCTCACCTTACTACTAAACAAAAGTCGCTGTACGCGACAAAAATGATTGTGACATCTACTGATTTAAATCTTAGCTGTCAAATCTATGTAAGAAAAAAATTAAGTCCCTCACCTTATTCCAAGAATCATAGATATAGTTGATAAGATCATCATTCTGGTTGTTGTTAATGTTGTTGTTGTTGTTGTTGCTATTATTGTTGTTGTTGCTGGGGTGCGGCGGCGGCGCCTGCGCAGGGGGGCTGAGCCGTGCGGCGTGCCCGTTGCCATTGTGCCGCTTACTGCCCCCCATGTGTGGCAGGGACCGAGGCCCGCTGCTGACATAGCTTGACCTGAAATTGGATGTCCTATGATGGGTTTAATACGCCATACTGAACCCTCCTTTGAAAGCTACAGTTACGAAAATTACTATCGATTTCGACGGCGGAAATTACATTGTTGCAGGATTTTTACCTTTCGGCGCTAAGTTGAACGTTGCAAATTCAACAACACGCCTAATGTCCTTGACGGCATTTCTAATTTCCACCGTCGATTTGTTATGGATAGAATGAGAGCTGGTGAACAATAGATTTAGTGTTTATGACTTCGCGTCCCACCGACGCGATATCGGGCGACACACAATTACTTTTTAATTGTGTCTATAATTACGGTATACGAGTGATTAATAAACTATGATAGGTCTGGTGTAAACTAAATTTCAACATCTGGCAGAGGCTCTTTTCCGTTCCACTCTCTCTCATTTTCAGTTTATTAAAATATCCCTCAGAGCAAAAATTATTACAATACAAATGTACTTAAATATATTCAGAAAACGAAAGAAAGTCCGTCTGGTCTATTTTTGCCAGGCCATTACAGTTTTAAGCATTTTATAGAATCATTCTCTAGCTCTCGGACTATTAGTAGGGTAATGTATTAATTTAAAATTAGAACTCGGCACTCGGAACATCGTACGGCGCGTGATTCGAAGCGTAAAGCGGGCTATTAACACTTATGTCGATGCAAGGGTGTATGGGCAAGCGATGCGGAAGAACGAGGAAAATCTTGTGAGGAAAGTTTTGAGTATGAATGTGGATGGCTATAAAGTTAGGCAGGCCACACTTCATTGTTTCTCTGGGACTTCGTCGAGCTTCATTGTCTCAGCGCTTTTCTGGTGGTCGCCACTGTTGATTCTGGCTTTCAGGAGTTACAGTGGTTTGGGAATAGAGTGGCGGGCTTGTCCCAATTAAAAAAAATATATAAAAAGGCCACACTTCATACAAAAAACCTCCAACCCCTTTTTCAAATATAGAACTTGAGTAGGGGAAAACCAAAGAAACAATGAAAGGACAGTGCGAAAGATGATATGGCTCGAATGAAGACTAATGGAGAAATATGAACGAAGCAGACACGAAGCGAATTAATTAATTTTGTTAATGTTATTGCACCATAAGTGTACCCTCTTCTGCAAATCTCGCAGTCAAAATTTGGTTTGCTGTAAGAAAACCCAATTCTGGGTTAAGCTCGCCATTGTACATAAGCTATATTATTGCAATTTGTATCCAAATTTATTATTTTGTGTGCAATAAAGAATAAGAATAAGCAGACCTGCTGCGCTGCCCCAAAAAATTGGGCTCAGCATAGGAGAATGATGACGATGTATGGGAGTTTATACAGTATACTGTCTGCTACTCCAGGTAACATGAGGTCCTATGATTGCAGTGAAAGCAGAACAATAATGGGGAACGGCTTTTAACTGAATGAAAATTGGAGTATCTATGTGGCTAGATAATATATCATAAGTCGCTTTTCTAAACTCTGAAAACCAATTCCTACTTTAATAAGATACATATATTTGTGTGTGTTTAGTAGTCAAATCCTTGTGATTGAAAAGTTAACATGGACAGAATAACCATTTGTAGGTTTCTCATTAGAGAATTTGAAATTCAGTATGTGGCAAACTGGACTCTAGCAGTTTATGTACAAAGTTTAATTCTTTCTAAACTTCAAAAGTGCAAATCAGAAACAGACAATATGAACAGCCTCTATTAGGGTCAGGGTAGCCCGCGAAATTCAAATTTTCTTATGTTTTTTGCAATTTGCAAGTCAGTGTCATGTTGTATGTTGATGATAATGCTGGAAGCATCAGGGTAGCCCCGCCCCTTAAGTAATTGATAGCTTTTATGACAAAAAATAAATTAAAAGTGAAGTTGCCTGCGAGGCCCAAATAATTTGATAAGACACTGTCCATACGAGAGAAGATAACATGTGTCTCTTGTAACTTTATATTATATCTATTCAAGTTGTATAATAAGACGCAGAATAGATCTTGTGGTTAAATCAATCGCTACCGCACATATCAATTAATATTCAGTGTGGTTATGTTTCATTGCCACATTCAAGGTTACTGATATTTGCATTTAATCACCCTTGGGCATTGTGGTCTAAGTAGCAAAGTTTATAATTGAATACTTGGAGGACATTATGTGACACTGCATATGGTATGATCACTTTAAGTGTGCAGTTCAAGGTGGCGCTGCTTGTCAAGAACAAATGCATTGATAGGTCAAACTTGGTACATTTATTTTATTCCAGCGTTTTTCCACTCATGTTTTCAAATTCAGTTTTATGATATTGTCTATCAGGCTGGTATCTGCAACTCAAGGTCTAAAAACTGTATTTTACATATCGGTGGAAATTTTTATTATTATTGAATATAAAATTTTCCACCAATATATAAAATACAGTTTTTCCCAGTTCCCCAAGAAAAGTATAAATGAGAGTGATTTAATATCAATATTTTTAAAATGTACCCCCATGCCGCATCCCTGAAGTTTTAACGTTAAACCTTGTCCCTTTTTAACACTATAAATATTTCTTATGATAATTATACAAAATAATGATAAGTAATTAACATGTGGTATTTCTGGTTTTTGTAGTAGTATCAGCTACATAATTGAGCTAAATGTGATTTTGATGTTTATGTTTCATCAATCTTACGAACCAAATCAAACATACCAATCAGTCATTAACATTGTTTTCATAACAAAATATTATCTAATCCAAGTATTTACAAACAATATTATGTTACAGTTCAGTAGATCAGAGTTAATCGTGAAGCTGCAATAAATGTTATATGAATAAATTGATAAAACATAAAATATTAGATGTTACACTGTATATTGCGGAAGAGATTAGAACTTTATCTGCTCTCATTGATATCTTTGTTCAAACCAAGGTTATTGTACTGATAGGTTAAAAAAAAACTATACTTAATTTTTTTTTAAACTAAGTCATGTATAAGAATCTACATGATTAATGAAATGAATTTATGAGCAAAAAATGCTTCAGTTAGGTGCATACTCTATGCATTGGTGACTTTGTATGTACATAACTGTTCACAAACGGTGCGATAAGAAACGCGTGGCATGATAATAATATAAATAACACCCACACACGCTCAACACTTGTAAACATACAACTGTGCCTAATAACAATGTATGAAATACTTATTACTATCACGAGTGCTCGCTTACCACTCACGATTACACCTCTACGCCACGATTTCGCACGCTATCTCTTCACAAACAAAGCCAAATTAACGAAAACTGGGTTATCTTCGCATGCACTCGAAATATTGATACAAATATAACTAAATATTATTCCATTGCCACCAACACACCCCACATTGTTTTCTATAAACTATAAGCACTAGCCAAACGTGAAAGTAAGCACGATTGCAAGCGAAAGCAGATTCTTCTTACCTCATATTATTACGGTCCATGTTTCTAAACACTGTGGTCTCCTCTCCTTTCAGAATATCCTAACAATAATTACTAAGTACACTAGGCTATTCTTATCTTACACTTTAACACATTTCTAAACAAAGGATCGTGTAAAAAATCTGTAAATAATAATAAAATTCTAAAGATAAATAGACAGGACGCCACACAACGCGACGACACACATCTGTCAAAATTATTAGCTATCAGCTGCACTTCCGTACGTTGAACTCGGTCTACGATTGGCTATTGGTTGAAATAAACGAATTTTAGCCAATAGCAACGAAATAATATGATTGCGCAAAATCATTAGATCCAATAAAGCGGGAAAAAGTATGAGATGTACAATCTATAGTTGACAAGTATACAATACGTTTAACGAAATCGATTTTTCTTTTCCAAGAAATCTATTACACTGACTAAAATATATTTGTAATCTATTATCCAGTTATCCACTATCCACTATTACGCAGATTGCATACGGTCATACGGAATGTTAATATTTTTTGCATTCCCCAGTCTATTAACTTAACTTAAAATATAATATTTTTAAAATCGCAAGCATTTTCACGAAACTTTCAGACTCATTCTAAAGAACAATAATAAAATTTAATAAATAACAGATCATTTCATTGAATCACAATGTTAGTATTGGTAGTAAATAGTCGATTTTAAGATGACGTGCGTTGAGCATAGAGGAAACATGGAGCGAATCGGCGAATAAATATTTCTGCCACTTTTTGCGGTAGGCGCGGTAAACACATACAGCTTACTACGGGAATTTGACAATCATCCGACAGAGACATGCATCCTATTGCTACAAACGCACACGAAGAAAAAACAACCACACAATAAAGAAATACACACACATTGACAAATTAACGTGACAACGAACAAATGATGACATAATCAATGAGTGGTATTTCATTCGTCATCCATGATTGAACAAAATTATTATGTTATTTTATTTTCTTGGTACTAACTTAATAATTTCACAAAAATAAACAAATACACGATATGTTAAGTGACCCGACCACCGATACCAATTATTTTTATATAGTTTTATTTTCATAATTCAAAGAAGCCCCATAGCTGTGCCTGTACCTTTCGCAAAAGAAGCTAGTTTCCCTACTGCATTAAAGAAACACAGACACAAACCGCCGTCATGCCGACCTCGCCGTTGAGGTCTGTCACGACGTCCCCTTCATGTCCCCCGACCCTTGTTCGAGCCAGCCGGCGATGGTGAGCCAGTCAGTAGTTTGTATCAGCTTCTCAATAATGATCTCACTCAGATCCAGCCTAACCCTTTGCTGCCCTCCCCAGTGACGCAGTGACTAAGCTAAGGATCGTACACACCACAGGGGCTGCCCTTAGCGTGCTGTTAGACTCAAGGCACCCCACAGGATAGTCCGGTTAAGCAGAAGTCAGCCTCGTAGGTTGACTTGCGAGATGCTATTCTAAAAAAAAGGCTTGTACTCAAAGTACATATTTTTGGAGCTGACTGTACATACATACCTACTCACTTTTAATAATAGTTTGTTTTTGTTACAACTTAACTTCTATCTTTCTATTCAAACACATACATTCGAAAACTATTTAACCTACTGAAAATGCCAATAAGTAACTGTTAACTGAACTAATAGCATGTATTTTTTTTATTCATTTATTCCTATTGTCCCAGCCCTATGCCAAATCACCTATTTACTTATAGCCTAGCCTGCGTTAGAGTTAACAACGTACTACGATATTTTTCTATCGTTACGGTGGAAAGATTAATTCGATGTTGTGCTTAATTAATAACATGTAAGTGCATAATCAGTTTAATCAGCATGGTTTGCAGATTTAAAGTGGCAGATCAATATTTTACGACAGGAAACTTCATAATTACCTATTTTTAAGAGCGAGACACCAAACAATACACAATCGTGGCGATGGGCGAATGAACTAGTTTATGGTGTATGGTTAAATGGCCGTTGTTCTTTGGCAGAGGAGTAAGCCCAGCTATGTCTACTCTATTGCTTATTCCTCTATGGCGGTCAGTGGTGACGGACGCCGGACGCCTTGATTTTTTTTATTTACTCGGAAGGTTAGGCTATATAATAATTATATAGCCTTCCCTTCTGAGTAAATAAAAAGACGGTCAAAAGACTATAATTATTATAGTCTTTTGACCATTATTGCCTAGTCTTACGTCCAAACTCCAACCGGACGTTGACCGGACGCCTTGAGTGAGCCAAAGGGCAACACTAAACACTATTGTAGGGATGATCGCAGTTAGAAAAACATCGAAATTGAAAGCGATTTAAAAGCATCGATGTATGCCAGCACATCAAGCTACCACAATCTGACCATTTTGTTTAATAGACTTTCAACTTTATTGTTGAAGTGTTAGGTTCAAGGTTGATTGGGAAAGTTTGACAGTTTTGGGTTAAAATCGAAAGGAAAATTCGATGTCTGAAAACATCAACATCATCGTTTTAGATGGTAAAATTAAGTTTAAATTATTTAATTTATTAATTGTACTTATTACGCCAATTAGGAAAAATGTCATTCCCTGTATTTTTTGCACAGTGTACAGTTTGTTAAAAGTTTTCCTTTTAATCTGTTCCTTTGTTGATACAGATGTTTTCCCGCTAAACATCTACTATCATCATCTACCATCGATGGATATTGAATCTGTCTCTACACTACACTATTGATCGCTTGCCTTTTGCAAATCGCTCAAATAAACTTTAGATAATTCTTTCGTATAACTTGAATTTATTACACAATGATAGCTTGAAACGATCTCATCACAAAATTGGCAAAAAAACGTCTGGCAAAGATGTCCGATAAAACGGGATTTGAAGAGTTGCGGAATAAATACAAGGTATATTTCTAACCTCTCATTCTATATTTTTATTTTGCTTCAAGAGTCACTAAGTAATTTGATGTAACTTAAAAAAACAATGCATTCTTACAGGATGTGCTGTCTAAAGCTTTTACCACTAACAATATCGACTTGCTCGATTCATTTACAAAGAACACGAATGAGAGCGACCGGAAAGCGGCGATGGACCAAGCGTTCAGGGACAAACTCCTGGAACTGCTAGTCGAAGACCCGGACACGTTAGAAAACTTCGTGTCTTTCTGCATAGACTCATGTAGACGACAGATGGTGACGCCTACAATGCCGGTCGTGCTTCTTGGCGACATTTTCGATGCACTAACACTAAACAAATGTGAAAAAATGTTCTCTTACGTGGAAAATGGTGTCAGTATTTGGAAAGAAGAGTTATTCTTCGTAGCTTGTAAGAACAATTTGCTCAGAATGTGTAATGATCTGCTGAGGAGGCTGTCCAGGTCCCAGAATACAGTTTTCTGTGGTAGAATTTTGCTGTTCCTTGCAAAGTTCTTCCCATTTTCTGAAAGGTCTGGTCTGAATATTGTCTCTGAATTTAATCTGGAGAATGTAACAGAGTTTGGCAGTGATAGCTCAAGCACACTGAAAGATTCACTGGATGAAGAAATGGTGGTTGACAATGATGAGAAAGGGAAATTGAATATAGATTATAACTTGTACTGCAGATTCTGGAGTCTGCAAGACTTTTTCAGGAACCCAAATAATTGTTATAATAAATTACAGTGGAAGACTTTTGTTGTTGTAAGTATTTTTTCTTTTCTTATAGTTCTCTCTATAAATTTGTACTAATATTAAAAAGAGCTAAAGTTTAATTTAGGAACTACTGAGCATTCTTTCATTGTTGGAAGCTACATTATACCGGAGTGTCCCAAACTATATTTAAACCATCCTATGGGATCATTTTTCACCATAATGCTAGTGAAGCCGCAGGCATAACCTAGTTAAAAATAAAGCCACTTTTCATTACATTCTGTGACCTTGATGTTGATAAACTACAGTGCTCTTCACCATCATTATAGAGAACTAATTCTGGAATGTTTATGTGTCAAATACATTAATTTTCAACTGTCATATAATAAATAATTCTCAATGACATGTGACATCTACCAACCCGCACTGGGCCCGCATGGTGGATTATAGCTCATTCCCTCTCATAGAGAGGAGGCTGAGTGTCCCAGCAGTTGGAACTCGTTGGCTGATTATGCTTAACCTTTCGTGTGCCGGAACGTAGATCTACACAAGACACAATGGCTTTTTAATTGTGTCTATATACTCAGCATACAAGTGGTTAAGCAATGTTAAGTTATTCTCTGTGTTTAGTTGTAAAAACTGAGAAGCAGGAGTGGAACTTTCATTCTATATAAGGGGCTCATGCCATGTAACTATGTATATGCAACAACAGGTCCATGAAGAAAATGTTGAATAAAATTCCTCACATCAAAAATGTTACTTTTCAGCATTCAGGCAGTGTCCTATCGGCATTCTCATCCTACAAATTAGAAACAATAGAACTACAGAAATCTAAGCTAAACTTACTGAAACCTGTGAAAACTCTGGCCACTGATGCCGAGATGAAAGATTCAGAAAGCAATGAACCACACTACTTCGCAAAGTTCCTGACCAATCAGAAACTGTTGGAGCTTCAACTGTCTGACTCTAACTTCAGAAGATGTGTTCTCGTACAGTTCCTGATATTGTTCCAGTATTTGACTTCTACGGTGAAGTTTAAAATGTAAATATGATGTTCTATTTACTTTTTTATTTTACATAAGTTTATTCATCTTCATTCTAATATATAATTTCAAGTGTTCATAAAGTAAACTGCTGAGCATGAGGTCTTGATTCCCAGGTTGGGCAGTGTTATTGAGGTGGTAGGCAGTACAAAAAGTACTACAGCAATATAGTACAAAAAATAGTAAAGCCACTTATGGCACAAATGAAGAACTAATATCAAAATTCTAACTCGCGGTATTAAAGTTATCCGCGACTTAAGACAACACATAGAAAAACCCCACAACCTGCAACAGGCTGTCAGGCATTAACCCACCAGGCAGAACACCCGTCTGGTGGAAGGATCCTCCCTTTTCTAACTCCTATGAGGTTTTTCCGTCAGTTATTTCTCAGAAACAGCAGAGTCTGGATTAGTGCCCTGTTTATAGCAATAGGCTTGCATCCTATAACAAGGGACTTAAACATAACTGGTAAAATGTGTGTGTACTGTAGGTATACCTCTACCAAACACTTGGGGGATGTTTATTTTATTTAGTTAAGAATTACAGAATTGAACTTAATATTCTCACCAATAAAGTTAATTTTCAATCGCTTTCAGGGAACTTGAGCTGAAATCTGACCAAGTAGATTGGGTGAAGGAAACCACGACTCTTGTGTACAAGTTGCTGGGTGAAACTCCACCGCATGGCAAACAGTTTGCGGAGTGCGTAAAACATATACTTAAGAGAGAGGAGCACTGGAATAGCTGGAAGAATGAAGGGTGTCATGGTAACATTATACTTGTTATTTAATCACTGTTTTTAGTATTCAATACTTACAATTACTTGATGCTATCTTGTATGACAAATTAAGATCTATCCATTACCCTTTTACCACCGGACTAGCAGACGTACTGCGGCGTACCATCCACACTTGGTTGATATCCCGACAAGTCGTACTCGGCGCTTCTCCTCCACGTTTATCATGCGCACAGCCAAGATGGGGAACTCTCTGCCGGCATCTGTGTTTTCTCCCACATATAACCCGACTGCCTTCAAAGCAAGAGTGAACTGGCATCGTTTGGGCACGCTCGTTTCATCATAGACCTCATCCATCGCTTTCCACCAGGCGTGATCGAGGTCGAGAGCAAGCCCATTTTGTAATAAAAAAAAATAAGATTTCCATTGATGACAGTAGTGATAGCTCTTTATGTACAGATAGATCTCTCAGGAATAGTATATTCTTCATCAATTACTGTCTATCTTCGGAAATATGAATGTGGGATGTTCGCATCTGATATAGTGCTGCTACAACCATGGAAGTTCTTACCTATATTGCATTACCATAATTAGTGAGAAAATTTTAGAGTTCGAACTCATGCAATTCCAAATAACTTCAAGCGATCCGTGACTGAAATAGGTAACCGTCAGAGTAAACTACATACATAGCGTGGCATTACAAAATATAGAAGTTTTGGGTGTGTGACGTGATATTCGTGCCTATTCGGAAACGCAAAGCTTAACAAACAGCATACCTTTTCTTTGAATCGAGAAGAGTGGAACATCGGAAAAGAGGTCTTTGATCTGCAGTGAGACACATCGGGCTCAGAGTAATACCTTTTTCGGCCTAACGAGAACCTCGTGAAATCCTAGAAAAAAAAATATTTTTTAAATAAAAACGACGAATAATACTTTTATGGTTTAACTGTATGTTTGTTATGTATGTAGTTGTGTTAAGAATTACTCTTTTACAGAATTCCAGAAGCCAAAACCTCCAGTGCAGGTAGAATCAACAGATGAAGTGAAAAGGTCTAGAAAACGTCGCCGCCCAGTAGGAGACGTCATCAAAGAGTATGAAGGACAAAATAAATCCTATATGGGGAAGTAAGTACCAGACATAAAATGATTTTTCCAATTTAAATCTTAAAATTACGAAATAGATTACATTACCATTTGTACCTTTGTTTTTCAGCAATGAGCTGACGAAATTGTGGAACTTGTGTCCTGATAATCTTGCAGCGTGTCGAACCAAAGAAAGGGACTTCATGCCTTCATTGGGTATGTTCTAAATCATCATTCTCTTGCTCTTGTCCCAATTTATTTGGGGTCGGCGCAGCATGTCTTCTTCTTCCATACTTCTCTATTACTCGTCATCTCATCAGACACCTCTTTTCGTGCCATATCATTCTTCTCACAGTCCATCCATTGTTTCTTTGGCCTTACTCTACTCTTATACCCATCCATAATCATACTCAAAACTTTCCTCACGACATTTTCCACATTCCTCCGCATCACATGCCCATACCATGACAACCGATTACCACACATTTTCAGTCACCAGTGCCACTTTTAGACTTCCTCTTATGTACTCATTTCTTATTTTATCCATTTGGGTAAGTTCTAAATAAATGTCAATATATCCTTTTATTTGTATTAAAATAAAACTTGAAGAATTGTATGTTTTTCGTTCATTGGTTCCAGTATACTCGCACCTTCTCACTGGATGCTTGTTTTGTCCAATCTATTATGTTGCCGTGCCCTAAGGCTGGTTTTATAGTCACGCCGCTAGACGCGCCGTTGGGCAGCGCGCTGTTGAACAGGAACACCGAACGGCGCTGCTCAAGCGCGCGAATTTGAAACGCTACTACTACCCCAATACATATCCGAGCGCGCGCAGGCCCGACGGCGCTGCTGAAACGCGTGACTATAAAATCAGCCTAACTGGGTTTCATGTTGGAAGTTAATTAGTGTTATAAGTATCCAAAATTTGTATCCCTATTAGTTTAAACGTAGCGATCCTGACATCCGAATTAGATCTTATTACATTGTACCTGTTTCAAAAATAAATAATTTTAATTTGAAATGTACACATGAATGCAATAAAGAGTTTGAGTTTGAATACCAATTACTTGGTAAAAATAGTTCGTTTTCTCTACTACAATAATAATAAAGCTAATCTTAGATAATTTATTTATTTAGTAATAATCATTCTCCCAATGCATGTTTAGATAAAAACTAGTAAAACTACTAATTTGTAGATTCTATTGAATCTAGTAGACCATCAAATGTTTTAAAAAGTACTGTTTGTTACCATAGTTAGCCTTTTCATGTCACTCCGGGCTCCTTCGAATCGCTGACACTGCTGGCACTACAGTATTTCCATTTTGTTGGCCTTAAAAGTAATCTGGGTTTTTTATTGGAATTGTAGTAGCTAGTCTGGGTTTGTGCCCAGTTTTTGGCACAAACTCGCCCCTTAATACATGCATGGGACTTTAGCCTTTAACGTTTGGAAGTTGGCGATATATGTATAGGAAAACATATATTTCAGCCGTCAGTCCTGTGTCTGATTTCTCTCCGGACGTTTCAGATTGGTTTCCCAACAGACAATGAGTGTGAGGTAGAGAGAGTGCACCTTTGTCTAAACACATACTTGTATCATATAATATCTCACGCGCCGATGGCTAATCTCTATTGCGAATGGCCGGAAGCCCACTATTGTTTTATTTTATTTTAGTTATTAGGGACATAGAACAGTTACATGCTTCAGAAAATACAAAAAAATCCTTAAAAGCTAAAGATCACAAACATGTAACCCACACCAATATCCACGTCTTAACAAAAGAATAACAGACTATGATAGATTTTACAGAATACAGAGCCTTCTGTGACAGCTATTTTTAATGTATTACCAATTAATTAAATTAAATTTAGTTTGATTACAAATTATTTCAATTCCATTAAGTTATTTATTTAATTCAGTTCCATAAAGTTAAGTTTAGTCTATTTCAAATCAAAATAATTCAATTCAGTTAAATATAATTTAACTCAAAACAATTCAACTCAAAATGAAATACAAAACAATTCAATTCAAAATAGTTCAAAATAAAATACAAAATAATTCTATTCAATTAGATTATCACTTATCTTTACTGCTTTTGTTACTTGAGACTGGCGAAATGTGGTTGTACTACAAGCGTAATGTTATATTATTTCTTGTTATCTTTCTTCAGAGTCTTACATGGTCAGTCCTGGTTCTGCGCCACCCGCGTCCCGCACGTCTAACGGCGGCTGGGGCTGGCGCGCACTGCGCCTGCTCGCGCGTCGCTCGCCGCACTTCTTCGTGCACACCAACAATCCTATAGGACGGCTACCTGATTATTTGACTGCTATGGTGAGTGATGTTGCATTTTTAAGATAATATTGTGAACCCTACAATGTTCCCACTGGTGGGACACAGGCATCTTCTCTGCTAAAGGAAGTGGGCTGTAGTCCACCACGCGGGCCCAGTGCGGGCTAATAGATGTAACATGTGTTTAAATGTTTCCTCCCAATTTTATGGTGTTTAACTATTTCATGAAAAAGTCATTCAATGGGGTTAAATGGACTTAGAGGGTTGGATGAATGACGTGCTACTCGCGCGAATCATTTTCCATCAACATACACCTGCAAATTGTAAAAAAAGGACGAAAATTTGAATTTCTGACTATGTGAATTAACAACTTTTGAATGCATGATGAATGATGGATGTTGAGTTAGGACGAATAATGATTTTAATGTTAAATAAATATTGTACACCTTATTACCTACCTATACCTATCACCTTATATGTCAGTATACGAGGGCGGTACTGAAAATTTCGGGAATCAAGGAAGTGACACAACGTTACTATTTAAAAATGTATTTATTGCTTTTCGAAGTATTCTCTGCGAAATTTGACACATTTTTCCATACGATGGAACCAATCATTGAAGCAACTATTCCATTCGGAAGTTGCGGTCTCCAAAATGGCCGTTTTGTAGGCGTCCACAGCTTCTTCAGGTGATGAAAATCTCTAACTACGCAATTTATTCTTTATTTTAGGGAAAGTATGGAAATCATTAGGGCTTAGGTCGGGGCTGTACGGCGGATGGTCTAATAATTCTATGTTTTCTTGCTCTAAAAACTCTTTTGTTCTGTGCGCGGTGTGAGAACTCGCATTGTCGTGATGGAGGATGATGCGGCGGTTGTAGTTCTCTTTACGGAGTTCAGAAACGACCGGTGGCAAACAAATGCTAGCATACCATTCTGCATTAGCCGTTCTTTGTCCCTCAAGAGGAATAGTCGCAACATGGCCGGTTTTGGAGACAAACGTGGCCACCATTTTTTTTGCGACACTCCGTGAACGAACAATTTTTGTTGGCTTTAACTCATTTTCGAACACCCAAACTCGGGACTGGTTTTTTGTTTCGGGTTCGTACGCGAATATCCAGGTTGTCACCTGATATGATGTTGTATATAGCATTTGAGGATCCTGCGTGGAATCTTTCGAGAGTTCTGATGCACCAAGTAACGCGAGCCGCTTTTTGCTCTTCACAGAGCGAATGTGGTATCCATCGGGGAAACAAGTTTTTTACACCTAATTGTTCATGCAAGATTATTTGTATTTGACTCATGCCAATGTCTAAAGTTGCCTGAATTTCGCGGTATGTCACATGTCGATCTTCCTCAATCAGCTTACGCACAGCATCAACGTTTTCTTGGGTGACTGCAGTTTTTGGACGACCTTGACGGGGATCATCACTGAGCTTGACACGTCCACGTTGAAATTCAGCAAACCAGCGATAAATTGTGGTTTTGGATGGGGCTTCATCACCAAATGCAGAAATCATCCGGTCAACACACTGTTTTTGTGTTAAACCACTTCGAAAATCATAATAAATCATCGCTCTTGAATTTTCTCGAGTCAATTCCATTTTCTCAACGACTAAACAAGTTTGACAAACCTTGTGAGAAGACCGAGAATCTTTTTTTAAATAAATAAATGGTATTCGATTTTTAAAACCAAGGAGTTTTCAATTAAAAAGATTTTAATATGACAGGAACAGTGAGAAATATTGCATTCCCGATACTTTTAGTGCAGCCCTCGTATTTATGAAAACATTATGTATGTTCGGAAAAATAGACATATTTTTAGTAAAATAAGCGACAGGCATAATTTCAATACTAGAAATAAGGACAAATTAGATCAGCCACGTTTCAGATTATCAAAAGTACGCACTTCTTTTATGGGGTACTGTGTAAAATACAATAAAATACCACTTGACATTCTACAACTAAATGAGAAATTTAAAACATGCCTAAAACGCACACAACGTAAACGAGCATATTATAAGTTGGAAGACTATCTCGTAGATAAAAATGCTTGGCTCAATGCTGGTCCTGCTCCACAGCCACTTGGGCTCACGAACTAAGATTTTATTGTTTGGAAGAGATGCTCCCCCTTTAATTCTTTAATTATATTTTTTTTTTCTTTCTCGTTTCTCTTCTGGAAACTTAGGGTTTGAATTATATATTTTTTCTATTTTATCTCTACATTGTGTGTGCAAATTAATTGATTACCATGTTAAATTATTGTGGAAGCTGCAGAAGATTGTAAAAATATCCTTGCAATGTATAGATTCCATCTCCTAGAAATATATAATTGTATAACACACATGTGTGAGTACTATGTACTGTAAAGCGCTACCATTTATATTTTGTTATCTTTCATTGACTTGAATGTGTCCTGGTGGCTGAGAGAATGTCATGCTCACTCAAATGTCTCGCTGATGGTGGCGGGTGTGTCGGGTCATTTAGTTCCCTTCAATATTGGTAATATTTATATAATAAGGTTGAGTTGAATGGCGCTGATCCATGCGTCATGTTCGTGAACGGGTGCTGTCAGTTGGGACTGGTCATCTCTTAGCTGCCACGGTTTATTTTAATTACTTTATTTTTAAATTGTTGATTTAATCTTTTACTCTGGACGCTCTTAATGTGCACGTCTTTGTACATCGTTCTCACATATATGTATAATCTCAACATGAATGATGTAACCAAGATTTTGTAACAATATTTTGATTTAAAAGAGTGTCCATGGAGTTTCTTGGCCATTCTTCTCCATAGAGATCTACGATTTGGAATGTGCAACTATAGTACTTTCGCTAGTTATTATGCCTTGTAACTGTGACTGTAGCTTAGCTTTTTTGTTTTTGACTTTCAAAAGTGCCTGTAATGGTCTAATTGAAATAAATGCTTTGACTTTGAATTTGACTTTTGTATGTTACAGCGATCCTTTACGTGATAATAATAAGAACTGATTTTTCATCTGGCACAAAAAATAAATGAATTTGAATTTGTGCATTTTTTTCTTAAACCTCACTGCATGAAACCAGAATAAAACAAAGTGCAAAAGCAAAAATAAACTTAATTAAATATATCTAATCTCCAGGTGGACCGTGTGACTCGTGAGGTAGCCGCCAACGCAGCTGCCAGTGCCAACGGAGAGTCCTCAAAGAACCATATTGACAAAGCTAGCAAACAGGTAAGAATAATGAACGAGAGTGAGTTTATGAGGCCTACGTTTTTTTTTTGCTGAAGACTTGTTCTAACACTGGAGAAACATTCACATAAAACTGAAAAGCAATGGCGTGCCTAAGGGCCAACAATACGGCAAACCCATAAGGCAAGCACACAGTTCAGAAACCCTAGCATGGTGAAGTGTAGTGTGTTAGAAGGGCAAGCCAATACAACCAATGCGGTCGCATGGGGAAAATTCCAAAGATTTGTTAATTGCAAGTTTAGTTAAAAATAGCCTTTACACATCTTAAATAAAGCTTATTTTCAACTTACTGAAGATTTTTCCCGAATCCCGGCAAAAAAAATATAGTCGTAAGGAAGTCTCCACTTTCTGTCTCTGTTCTCCGAAGTTTAGGTAAATATAGTCAGCCTATTCAGATCACTGATTATAACCTAACCGCTTCACCTTTTAACCCCATTAATCATTCCCTGCGTCGAGGAGCTCGTGGCTAGATAATAACAGCCGCTTGGGGTCGATCTTCAGGTTAAGCCGCTCTTGCCTAGGCTGGTCTATGGATGGGTGACCCATTACATTCCGAGTTTCCTTTGCACCTCGGAAAGCACGTTAACTCAATGGTGCGGCTGTCATTTGTAGATCTTAGACAGTCGTTACAGGTAGTCAGTGGCCCGAAAAAAGGGGTATCGTATTACCCACTACTAACTGGGTTGTGGAGGTCAGATAGGCAGTCGCTCCATGTAAAATACTACTATTCAGCTGCATCCGTTAAAGTCCCAACATAGTTAAGAAAAGGCTAGGCAGATGGTGATGCATCAGTCGCTACATAAATAATAAAACATGTTGCAATCTCTTATTTCCCTCTCTCATTCTTCTCTCTAAGTTGAAACCTGTATTTTTATTCAGACATCGTGCTTTTACTTTTATGTGAATGTTTGGGCAGTGCGAACGCACAGTAAGGACAATCGTTAAAGAAATTAAGTTTATTCCCGGCACCTGAAGGCCTGCGCAGACGAGGGACTGGTCCGCCGAATAGAAATGACCGTTCCTGGGGGTCTAAAATGGCCGCTTTAGCAGAATCATAATAGGATAATAACAAGAATTACGCTAAAATTCGTAAAATGGTCACAAGGTGACAATTCATAATAGTAGGTACTTCTATGACCATTTTAAGAATTTAAAAGTAATTAATTTATTATTATCCTATTATGATTCTGTCAAAGCGGCCATTTTAGACCCCCTGTTCATTGGTTGTGTTGTTTTTTTCATTTATTGGTTAACGTCCATTGGTTGTTGTAAATTGTTTGCGGACAAGTTGACCCTCGTTTGCGCAGGCCTTAAAAGTTTCAAATTATCAAGTGTAAATATATTAACATTTTAAAAATCGATATCTTGCTTATTTAATTTAATTTTTTTGGGCACTGTTTATAAGGCTTCGCTTATTACACCAGTGAAAAGAAAACTTCAATAACTTATTTATTCTGGTGGCATTAGATATTTTAATTTCTTACAGGCTACGAATACCTGGGATACTGTAATGTAATTATAATTACTTTTACTGTTTTTTGTTTATGTTTTAATGTGCTGTTATTAGAAAGTCTTCGGTTCAGATGGTTGTGCGTTTTACTAGCTGACCAAGTTGGATACATAAACTCACGCGTTTTCGGGGATAGGCAGAAACTACACAACGCGACCTGTTTCGATCCTTACATACTCCTTTCGCCTCGTCTATGTCCACACGGCGACACATCATCAGCTATACATATCCAGTATAACCTGACCTCGCTTTGTATGAGCTTCCTGTACAATGAGATCAGCTTAAGTTGGTTTGGCATAACTTGATTGTTCGCCGTGCGTACATTCATCTGGTCATACGCTTATAGTATGGGATGCGGCATTGAAATAAAATAGGCCACATTCCAGTTGTCAATTTTAGTATTTGCCACAGCTAATATGTTTGTTTCTTAATAACTGGGATCATTGGAGTGCTTAAACGACGAAGTCACACGGCATCCAGTATCACTTTTTGCAGATGACAGCACGGTCACCATTAATTCTACAAATAAAGATAGCTATGAACATGAAATTAATAATACAATCAATTTAATAATTAACTGGTTAGATAACAATAATTTAAAAATCAATCTTGAAAAAACAAAAATTATGTTCTTCAGTCAACGTTTAGAAGCACCAAATATTAATGTTCAACACAGATTAACTGTTATAAAAAATGTAGACACAGGAAAATTTTTAGGTGTAACCATTGACAAACGTCTGAACTGGAAAGCACACACAGAAGAATTAAATAAAAAAGTATGTTCTTCTGCTTATGCCCTCTATAAACTCAAACCTATTATAAATACCAATGCGCTTCTAACAGCCTACCATGGTATTGTCGGCTCCATATTGAGATTCGGAATTATATTTTGGGGAAACTCTACTAATAAAGAAATCATTTTTAAGTCACAAAAAAGGTGTATTAGGGCTATGTTTGGTTTGAAAATGACTGATAGTTGCAAACAGTACTTTATTAAATATAACATTTTAAGTCTGCCTTCTTTATTTATTTACGAAGTAGCAAATTTTATACGAACCAATCCTAACCTATTTAAGAAACTATCAGACGTTTCTATTCGTAATCGACGGGATAATAATATATTATGCGTACCAGGATCAACCACGGCATTGATGCGTAAAAGTGTTTTTTGTTTAGCACCAATCATTTACAATAAAATCCCAAAACCTATTAGACTAATGCCTACTGCTCTGTTTAAAATACATTTAAAAAAATATCTCATAGCCAAATGCTATTATTCCATATCGGAATTTTTAAATGACCGCAATTAATTAAATATATACCTAAAATTACGACATTTTCACAATTTGACCCCCACATCTGTAAAAGAATACTTTATTTTTTAATTAGCATTAGCATTAATTATTTAAATTCCATAGTTTGCTGTGTAGACTCAATTGTTTATAATTATTTTTTATGGTTAATACTAAGCCAAAAATATGTTGTTTTGTACGCCAGAAATGGCAAAACATGTAGATCTACCTATTATTTTAAGACCTTGCACATATCATTTGATGTATACTCATGTTTTACAATAAATAAATATTCTATTCTATTCTATTCCAACAAAAAATAAAACTCCCTATTGTTGAACCAGACAACATAATGCCAAGTTTACATTGAGATCAAGATTTAGCCCGCGAAATTCAAATTTTCTTGGTTTTATGCAATTTGCAGGTCAGAGTCAGGTTGTATGTTGATTAAAATATGATTCGCGACCGTAACAAATCTGGCTTTAAAGAGATATAATCATTAAGTTCATCAATACAACCCTCGAAGTTCATTAAATCCTATTGAATGACTTTAATTGTAAAAAACGTAAGAAAATTTGAGTTTCGCGGGCTACCTTGGCTCTGCCACCTATAGAGCACTTACTTTTACATTCTTCAGCTTCAAGAACTAATCCTTGAGTTCTCAAACGCGACTCACATGAAGGGACTATGCATGCGGCATTTTAATACGTTCCATTTAACGCGCGTAGACTGCGCGTTTACTGCCTCGAAAATGCAACACTAGTTGCGTTTGCAGCGCGTAATCGTGCGTCAACGGCGCGTAGGAACTAGGAACACGCTGTTTCATTTATTATTTTCTTTTTATGGACCCATAACTCCCATGCCAACTAGTCGAACTGTAATTTGTGTTTACGGAAAGGCAATTTAGAATAACGTTTGATAATTTTAGAGTACTAAATTACCCTACATATAAACATACGTGCGACCATCTGAACTAGAGTTAAATGTGTTAACATGGACGACACGTATAACAAACTTATAAAACTATAAATATTGTAGGAAAACGCCGAAGAAGAGATTACTGAGGAACAGATGGAAGCTGACCTCATAAAGGAAGGGGACGCCAATGATATAGAACAGGTAACAAAGATTTTAATACATACGTACAGATTCCAGCACATCAAGCTACCCGAAACTGTCAAATTTTCCCAATCAACCTTCAACCTAATGCTGTATCGATAAAGTTGAAAATCTATAAAAGAAATTTGACAGTTTGTATTAGCTTGATATGCTGTACATGCATAAACTAACGCCTATTTCCTACTGCGATTGGCAGTTACTACAGAACGCGTCCAAGCTTTAATACTAACTCTCTCTTCTCTCCTTCTCTCTCCAACCTTTGGCCACCCAATGCTAGGTCTCTTCCAAATCACTCCACTTATGGCGGTTTTATGTCATGGCTATTGAGTTTCTTCCGGTCACTTAAAAACCATCGTCGGTCCCCCTAATTGGATGTCTTCCGACATTCCTCCGTCTCGTCTGTGGTTTTCACTCCAGCACTTTCCCCATCTTCCATCCAGCCATATATGACCCTCCCACTTCTACTTTATTTATTTAAACTTTTGTACAAGAGTGGTACATAGGCGGACTTAATGCCAGAAGGCAATTTCTTTTTTATATGAGAGCGAATCAAATCGAGGCACTTGTAAAGTCGAAAAGCTTAAAAGTCTCAAAGTCAAAAAGCTGTTAACGCTTTCTTCAGAATGTGTGCTCTCAGGCGCCATTTTCAGACCGGTTTATCAACGTAAGCTTTCATTTGGAAAGCATAGTCAACCGCATATTGAAAATTTGATATTGACGACGCCGTTATGTCGAATCGGTAAAGGACGTCTTCGTAGTGCAACCTACCCCTGATGTGCGATTGGACAGCATATTGCTAATACCCGCTTCATAGTTCTTATTTACTAATTCACGTTGCAGAACAGATTTTGCAATTCGGCATTTAACTTAACTAAAATACAGTAATTTCTATCACTTATATGTTCACTGCTTATCACTCTCTAAAACTCATTGTTTCGCTTTCCATCCAACACCCTTAAAATGTCTAATTTTTATATTCATTTAGATATCATTTTCTAAATGAAATTAAAAAATAAATAATCTTGGGCACCGTTCACACTGTCGATCATCAGTTGGCCGATTGTCGTTTCTTGGACGACATAATCCTTGTTCATGGATTTTAAACACTATGGACCAAAACCTCGTGACCGTTTTGTTTTTTTTTTTTTTTCATTTTATAGAAGCTGAAACTTTTTCTGTGGAAGTACAGACGCCAGCATATCAAGCTACTACGATATGTCAAATTTCTTTAATAGATTTTCAACTTTATCGCTAAAGCATTAGGTTCAAGGTTGATTGGGAAAATTTGTCAGTTTCGGGTAGCTTGATTATTACAGGTAGAACTATTGGCTATTATCAAAACTCCTGTTGTGGCTTTGGCAGGTATTAGATAAACAAAGGTGTGCTGAATAGCTGCCAAGTTACGTCATACTATAAAGCTTGATTCTTGATATTACATAAGTGATAGTGTAGTGCTTCACCTCCTCCATTGCCAGCCATTTTGTGTATTGCAACCAGCCGCCGACACCTTTAATGTATGATAAATTGTAACTGAACTTACATTATTTTTAAATGAAATTACTATTTTGTTAGTAAAATTGAAAGTTAGGCAGGTCACGCTTCATACAAAAATCTTCCAGCCCCTTTTTGGCCATTACTATATTCAGTTGAACAGCTCAATTTAAGTATAAAAACTGCGACATTTTGAACAGCTATCGTTAATATTTTGACACAGTAGGAACTATGGCTTTCATAATTCATTTGCTTCTTACACTCCAAAGTTTTCACTAGCAAGCATTTCAGCCCGACACTGGAATTCGGCGGAAAATAGCGTATATACGTCCTGTTATCAGAAGATCAGCTATCAATAAGGTCAGTATATATACCCTTGCTCGTTCATAGCATTACTCATATATTGACCATCCAACTTTATTTCAGTTTTCAACCTTATTACTAAGGTCATAAGAGTGAAAAGTTGTCGACCGTCAGAGAACGTGGTAGTACGTGGCAAATTATTTCTTTCTAAAATACTGTGTAAAGGAATACTTTTTTGGTATGGGTTTAATATGCAATTTGGGGACTCCAGAAAATTATCTAGCGGCCAATAGCAGGACGGTCAATATCTTAATAAGTACATTAAAATCACTTGTTTGTACATTTCAAAGAATTTTTGCGAATGTGTATGCAACCATACACATTCGCAAACGTTACAACTTGCTTAACATATACAATAGTTAAGTAATAGTTAGTTTAGTTCTATTTAAGTCGAGATTAATAGGCTTCTTTTGGGTTGGCTCGTTCCATTGTCGACCTCATCTCTGTCCTCAGGACTAGATTGATGTCAAGAGTAGACCCATTTAATATAAAAAAAAATAACGGGTTGCACTCCGGGAGTGCCGGCAGAAGTGAAAACTTGAATATTAACGTTGTGCATTTTTGATATTTTGGAATGTTTAGGGAATAATTTTACACGAATTGCTTTAATTAAGAACATTGCTATACTGAAAATAAAAATATGTTCGACTTGCTTTACAGCCATTCAAAAGCAACATATCCCACCACTATCAGTTTACAATGGATTCAAATATCCACTACTTCCAGAATGTCTTAAAGACTTTCGCGCCGGCGGCGGTCTCCCTCCGTCTTAGGTCACGTGTCCTGACGCGAGTTTAACATTTTTAACCCATCACAAAAAAGTGCACAACGCAGCTAAAGAAGTTTTCACTTCAAAAAAAAAATATTTCTAAATTAAAGGGCAAAAGAAAACCTATCAAGTTTGAGGTGAGTGCTAAAATTTTCAAGCTCGCTACGCTCGCTCTTCCATCCTATTTTTTTCGATTGATAGGCTTTTCTGTATAAATCGACAAAATGACTTCTTATACGAATTGATAAATGAAAATCTAACATATCCAAGGTCACGATGGAGTGCAAAAATTGTCGAGCTGTTTTCATGGAACTGAAGATGCACCCCCCTGGAAATAATCCAGCCGGCGCCTATGAACCAGATGTAGCTGAATACCAGTATTTTACACGGAGCGACTGCCTGTGTGACCTCCACAACCCAGTCATTGGGTATTACCCAATACCTTTTTACCGATACCCTTTGGTAAAACTGGTGGTCAGACTTTCGGAAACACAATCAAATCAATATTCTTATCTACTATATTCTTACAGGTGCCAGATTCCACGCACGCTTCGGAAGAAGATTACGACAAAACAGCACGCTCTCGAGTCACAATGATTTCAACCTCCCAACTCGAAGCCTTGTCCGCCAAACTCACAGATTGGAAGAAACTGGCCGCCAAAGTAGGCTTTAAACCTGACGAAATAATATACTTCGAGACAGAAAACGCTACGGAGCCAGCCAGAGCCAAGCATATGCTTCAACTTTGGTTCGATGATGACGAAGATGCGTCGGTGGAAAACCTCCTCTATATCATGGAAGGTTTAAAGATGGCGGATGCGTGTGAAGTACTGAAAAACGCTAAATGACATAGGAGAAAACGTAGCCGTAAGAAGATATTACAGTTTTTCTTATAGATTTATTTGTTTGTTTTAATTTGCTAAATATACCTTTACCTTACCTTGAAACCGGCATGTTATACTGATGATAACATGTATGTAGCTTAGCTTATCCCTTGACTTGAACTACTTTACTGAGGATAGACAGCAACTGTTTTTTTTAAATTCAGAATTATTCGTATTCGCTGTTGCCCGCAACCAAAATTTTAATTGGATTTTGTTAACAATTTCAAGGGTTTTAAATTTTTGTCACGGAACCCTATTTATTTTTCTAAAATAAAAGTACCCTAAGTTACTCCTTATAACATCAGCTATCTGTCAGTAAAAGTCCCGTCATAATCGGTCCAGCCGTTTGAGAATTAGCCGGAACAGAGACAATTTTTTAAAAGTACCGAATTTTTCAAGTGGGCTTGGATGGCGAAATCCGAAACATTGAGGAATAGCGAAAAATACTCAAAGGAGTCTCGAGCCCGATTTTGATTTGAAAAATCAATATTCTTAGCCAGGAATCAAACCCATTGATTTCGGAAAAAAACACTGTATTACACCATTCGATAGTCTCGCTAATAATGATCAAATTCTGGGAAAAAATTACATACGGCAAACTGAAGGAAAGAGTTAATTTCTGATAAAATACATAAGAGTATGCAAACAGTAGTATCAACGAAACGTCGAACAAAATCGCTATTGATGCCAACTCACTTGTAAGTTATCAACGAAACGTCGAACAAAATCGCTATTGATGCCAACTCACTTGTAAGTTCAAATTTCAATTGTTTATGATTTGTTTCTTTTACTGTGGCCTTTAACCGCGAAGAGTCAATAAAATTGAAATTAGAACAATATTGTGAAGATCGGGTGTCATCATCTATCAAGGACATTCATTTAAAATGTGAAAAAACATAAAATGTATAATTTTTCTTAAGCTTGCTGTATGTCATTACTTCCCAGAATTTGATCATTATAATTGCTTTCATAATGCATTCAGTAAAAAGCTGTTATTTTGAAATTACAAACAGACACTTCAATTTTATTTATTTGTATAGATGGCCCTGTTCTTGTAATACCAGAGGAAGGTAAAGACTACGTAACTTTTTAGAAGAGGCCTACCAGTAATTCACATCCGGGCCTGTGTGGTGCTGGTGAATTACGTCCCAAGCAGAGGAAGCCTGTCTCACCAGTGGCAGCGTTAAAATTGTTGATTCTTTGTTACGAGTCACTTATTCTTACATATTCAGGTGTAGGACGCTCTTGAGTGTGTTATGGTAATCCTACAGTGTAATTTTGTAGGAATGGATTTGGTCTCCGTCAATCTGTGTTTTTAGACAATTTTATTGAAGAAGTTGTTATAAACGCACTGAGCAGCTGCCGAGTAGAACCTCCCGTGTTTGTAATAAAGTAGGTGTAGTAACAAAATAATATAGACTGCTGTTAACAGAAAGTTCAGGTGCGTAACTAGTACTCTCAACCTGCGTGCGTGTAAGATCAGATGTCATATTATTATGGGCGAAGCAAAAAAAGTTTGTAATCGTAGGAACGTGAGTTTATGTTAATAGACCTTTAGAACACGTAGTACATCCTTGGTTCTTCAGCTAGTTAGATAAATATTCCAGGGTTTTTTAATCGATAAACTTCAGCATAACACGTTGTCTTCGCTATTAGGTTGGTTGGATCTACCCATGTGATAGTACTAGATCAGGTTTCTGAGTTGATTACCTACCTCGATACCTGGAAGTCTAGGTTCTGTTACTGAGGTACCTACACGAGAACGTGGATCAACTACATAAAAAAAAACCAATTCAATTAAAGCTTATTATGATTTATGTAGGTATGGTCATAAGTATATATAAATGCTACTTTATTTATTCCATATTATATTAGATAAGTATTGCCATTCACAAATATTTTCCTAAGGTAAAAGGCATCCAGCAATGATTTATAAAATCATTCAACAATGTCGGCCGCTCTGAATTTATAACTTGCACGCATTTCCTCATCCCGACTGACTCACGATGTGCCCAAAACAGAACTTATTACTTACATAATTACCCTTTCCTCTCAGCTGGACCAAAATAGACCTTAGTGTAGGTAAACAAGGCTGATTCAAACTGCTTGTGTAAGGTTGCAACACTCCAGCGTTTCCAATGTATTTTGAGCCATCGCGTCTCCCTCTTTTCCTTGATTTTGAGAAGAAAACGAAGAAGTCACCATGTAGGTGGGGGGCCAACGTTTTGTAGCCAAGTTTTACCGCCGCTGCGGTGTTTACAGAATCGCGGAATAGTCGTTGCACCGAAATTAGTTCGAAACGAATGCGTCAATGGGCAGTCGGGACGCGGCTGGTGTTGCGCGCGCGGTCGATCCTAAAATATTTATATTTTTATGATCCGATACGCGACTAGAGAATTTTATATTAAAAATATAACGGGGTAGAGTTTGGCGCTGCTGTGACGTGCGTTTGCGCAAGGGTGGCGCGGGCGCTTTGCTGTGAAAAGGATAAATTGTGATTTGTTCGTATACACCTGTAAGTAGTTTATGTTGTGGTTTTTGTGTGCTTTGTTACATGGATCTTCAATCAAAGGAATTCGGATCAATTTTGAAGAAACCTTCAGCTCTGGATGGCCATTCATGTTGAATAAGTAGATACCTATTGCATGATCCATCTGTCCTAAATGCATATTTTTTCTCAACTTCCTATCTTCAAAACAAAGAAAATCTACGATATTATAATACTTCTTAATATTTCTTTTCTAAATAGAAGCAGTCATTTGTTTTAAACTGATAAATCTGAAGCTGCATTCTCATCAATTTTTAGTTGCAACATTTATTTTGGTCGAAAGTCTGAAACATCATATAAATCATACTAGCAGCAATAATCCTACTGAAATAAAGCTCTGAAACGGTTATTTTTGTCCGTTTCAGCACTTTCAATAGGCATGCAGGGCCGTAAACTTTTATGACTATGTGATCTCACTAAATACCAAATGTATCTTTTACAGATTTTTTTTATATTTACGATCATTTTCATATCCTCATGCATGGTTGTCTTGGCCAGTTTTTTAGAATTTAATTATGCTGGCAAAGATAATTTTCTTTCATCTTTCTTTTTAACGCAAAGGAAAGAAAATGGGCAGACTCGTGTTAAAGCTTTATGGTTTCAAATTATGTATAATGTTAACTTTTATTCGTATTTTACTGGGACACATGGTTAAACCTTTGAAGAGAATTTTACGATGAACGATACGAAAACGCAACAGTTACAGGTAGTCAACTGTTTCGTGTTTACCATTCGACTCATCCAAAAAGGCGTCGGTCCCATAATATAAGTATTATTTAAGATAGTCTACTGCTGCTTTACCTTTTCCAAAATGCATTTTGTTAACCGTACCTAACGTCCTAACGTGACCGTTTTGAGAATTCAGTAGACTCCAGAGAATAACTTCGCACTTCCGGGGAATTCCCAACCATATATTTCCCCCATTGATAAAATACTTAGTGAAAATTACCATTTGCCTTAAATTGTGAATCCCCGTCCGTAGTACAATAATTTATGTTTGAATCACGACATAAACATTGATAGACAATACTATAACAACTGATAACTATGTAAACATACATAGATAAGTTACCTACACCTCTATATGAGATGCTTACTATTTATAGGATAATGTGTAACTATTATTATCTATAACATAATATGAATTATTGCGGTAAGGATGTGTCATCCGCCAATCCCATAATTAGTTTATTGGGGAAGTTGGAGTACCTACTTACAATACCTACTGTGAACATGTATTTTGTAGAAGATAGGTACGTAGCTACCTGTAGTATGTACCTACCAATCGCTATACATTCTTAAGTTACTAAAGAGAAAATTTACTTCCACTATTAAAAGTCTCAAAAGCTGTCCCATCTATTTCCCAAATACACGTTGGATTATAATTCCTATTGGTAAAGTAGGTACCTAGGTAAACAGCAAAAACAAATTATTTAAAGCTTGAGGAAAACCACACAAATCTTAATGATAAGGAAGTTGACCTCAGGCAACTTAACAAATCTTTTAAACGACATGACACATGGACAAAACTGTCAACCCAAGAGGTTACAGCTCATCAGATCGGTCGAAGTACGTTAGTTCAAAATCCGCTCAGCGAACCGTCTTTCCATCTTTATCTCTCTGAAACAAAGGTCTGTTAACAAACATTAGAGCAGATGTGGCTGAGTTGTGACAGCAACCCAGGCGCGTTACTTTGTGTCAATTAGTTCACTACCACTGCGCTCAACACGATGGTAAAACATTGTAAGGAAACCGGCATGTCCTAGAACCAAAAAATCGAAGAAATTGTGACATCTTCCAACCCACAGTGGTTGGTGGATTATAGCTCGTTCCCTCTCATAGAGACCTGTGTCCCGGCTGATTATGATTATGTAGCGAACATGAAACGAATAAAATACTTGTGTGTTTTATAGGCCCTAACCACAAAACAACAAGAGCATAAGTTTAGGAGCCTTCTTAATAACAGGCCGATAGCTAGGCATCATCCCTAATAAATAATTGATGGCCACATTTAACAACTGACAGTAAACCAGATTACGTTATTTATGTTCCTCGAAGGTCTTTTAACATACCAGGACATCAAAGAGCGAGGGAAGCATATCGGTATTCTAACTACTGCACTAGTGTTGCAAAATCGTAAAAGAGATATAGGCCGGCCAAATAGACCGCGAAATTAAGACATTTGCAACAAATGAGTCACTGTTTCTCGGATTGTGCAGCCTACTTCAGTTCTGAGAACCAGGAAAATGGGCTTAGATGATGGAAGACATACCTACTTGCAAAATAAATTATCTCACTGCATGTATTTGCGAAGTCGGTTTCCTTTGTTGTCAAATTTTTGATGGGCACAGTGATTGTGCAATTGGCTTCTGTGCGAGAGTCAGTACCGCTCACCAGGATGGTCTACTGGTTTTGGAAGTCTCTTGTGTATGACAAGCAAGGAAACTAAGAACAATTTAATATACCTCCATAGTCTAATATAGGATACCAGAACTTATTACTACTACTTTACTTGCTTAGCTGGCAATATAGCACCCAAAGTGGAATTTGACCCCCGCACATCATCATCACACACCTAACCATCGTTGCCAGGCATCTCATTGAATGGCTTCTAAATCGTTAATCCTGAGAATCACATTTGAAAGATCTGCTGTTGATAGATGAATTTGATCAATAGGTACACTTTACATTGATAGCTTTAGGTAGGTACGTACTGTTATTTGCAGAGACTACCCACCACTATGCACTCATGTCAGCGTCCTCCCACAGATACCAGGAGATTGTGCTCGATACACCGATCAATATGTATTTAAAACACATGGCTAACACTCTACATGATGCTATATTAATCTAACGTTTCCATTATTTATTTTACCCACATTCTTTCTTTAGAATGGTTCTGCTCAGCCCCATAAACCAACGAAAGCAAACCAAGAGCCGACCAGACGCGAAAAAACTAAATAAACACTGAATACGCGTTTCATCGCATACTTAAAGTGCTGGCTATAAGCTTTAACGAGTATTAAAACTAGGGCATATAGGCTATACCTACTGTGGATAAAAACTACTGATACATATTTCTTTAGATACATATACAAACATCCGTCAATGCCGCGCTTGCAGACTGAATTTCAGCAGCCCATTTTTCAGGCGATTTTCTCGGCGTATATTTTAGTATGTGGGGCGCCACGGGCGAGGCGGTAAACATCGCAGTACTATAACTATGCTACTTTTGTGCATAAATTGGAGAACAACTTTAGTTTGGTTTACGTTGCGACGAGTGGGCTGACTGCGAATAGCGCACTCCATCAGTTCTCGTGTGTGTTAGAGGCGACTGAATTATGTATGTTGTATGGATTTCCATCCACCGACCTGCCAAGTCTACAGGGACTCACCTCTCAAACTTTCAATGTTTTAGCATATTTACATTAATATATCTAAGAAATACATTATGACCGCCAACTGACTTAACAAGATTTGCAACTAATCTAAATCTGCCCCTTTTCGAGTTACCCTAGTACGTGTATGACCAGGTGTATGAACGTGGACAAGGCGCAAGGAGCATGTAAGAATCGTAGCAGGTTCTGTAGTTATTAGAAGGCGGGCCGATCCCGTTAATGAAAGCACAAATCATCATCACCATTGACAGCGTCGTTCTACTCACTGGTAGTAGTATAGGACTCCTCCCTTTTGTCATTCTTCCCTGATCTGCAAAAGTAGATCTGATTTTATTTCCCAAGTCAGTTCGTAAACAAAAGCTACCCATGTGTTTAGAACCATTCATCTTCTTATGTCACCGTCTGCGTCTATTTGCAAGTGTCAGGGGTATTATTGAGCTGTCCGTTTGCGTCAAAATTATTGGTTTTAGCTGTGGACACATTTGACACTACAGCGTTTTCGGAATATAGAGATTCTCTTGTTTAGACAATATTTTCTTATTATCAGGGGCCCAATTCTGCTATTACAATTAGACGACAATAGTGTCAGAATGGTCTGTCATTGATTTCATAATTGTTGATTTTGACAAGTCAAAATCAACCATTATGAAATCAATGACAGACCATTCTGACACTATTGTAATAGCAGAATTGGGCCCCTGGTATTAAAGGTGTGTAAATGGTTGGTAAGCCCAATACAACTTCCAACGATTGCACCAAAAACTGGACAAAACATCGGCAAGGCCGCACCTTTGATTGACACTCTTTAACGTTAAATTAGTATCGGACATCTTTCTAAAGACCTAGCAAAAACACAAATAGATCATTAAAAAAATGTTCTTCCAGACACATTTCAAAATACAAATGACCATGATCCGTGGGTGGCCGACTCGAAAATATACTCGGTAACAATAGATTTATAAAAACAACTAATTAACGATTTCCTGTGACAAAATGGTGTTAGGTACAGGTGTTTCATTTTGATTTTCTTCTTTGGAATGTGGAAGGTTTAGCCAAGTTTAGATCTAGGATTTCTAATGGTTCAAACTTAAAAATCACACGACATTAGTATCCTTTTTAGAAGCTTTTATTTAAACAGTCTTTTAAGCTTAAACGGTTTAAAACTAAACCTACTTATACTGTCACTTACGGGATACTTAACTTCCAACCCGCGATCATGGCACTTGCAACAGCGTCGAAATATCGTGAGCTGAAAATCATGAACAATCACGACGGCAGATATCCCGTAAGTGAAAATATAAGTTTTGCTTTTATTTCATTTGCAATGTTTGTTTAGGTCAAATATTGCAATTGAAGTTTAAAATAGTTAACCCCGACCGATTTTTGCATATCTACCCATGTTTAGTTTGGATGACAATGCATGGTTAGTTAAGTGACGACATTCCAATTCCAATATGGCGGACTCCCAAAGATGGCGGACAAGAAGTTATTTTTTATGCACCCCCATGATATAAGTATCCATTTAAAGGGTTTGCTGAGAATAATACGAAAAAAATGACGTCACACCTATATTTAAAAGCTTGTATTTTTACTATAAGCTTGTTCTCTCTAAGTTTAGGCCCTGCCAAAAGTTTTGAGGTCACCATCAGTTCTGTAAAGCTTCCCCTAGACGCCACCAAACTCCTGCGCTAGTTTGCCGACATCTAACGTCCCAACATAATATTCACCCATCTCTGTTGGATTGGGCAATCAGCACGTGAAGCAATCATCTTCAAGATACCGTTGCTGCCGTCTCTCACGCGCTTAAAAATAGACGCGACTTTCTTGCGGATAATCGCATCAAAGCCGTCTGTGCGCGCCTCCGTAAACATTGTAGATGCACTGCAGTAACGAGGCAGCCGCAACAGCATCCTGAATATGTTGTTGTACTGTACGTTTACCATAATAGGCGGAACACGGACCGGTGCGTTTTTAGTACGTTTAAATATCAGAACTTCACTCTTAGTCGAGTTCAGTCCATGCTCCGCTGCGTATGCCTCCTCTATATAGCCACTAATTTTCTGATCGCACCTACCGAACCGACGGCCCCAGCAATACCACATTGTCCGCGTAGCTTATATTGTTGACACATACGTCATCTATGTGACACCCCGTATGCAATTGCAAACTAATGCCGATACCAAATTGTTGACATGCGGAATGTATCAGAGAATACCAAGGCTACCCCAAAAACCTGGCCACAACGAAGTAAGTACAGACAGCAGGTCAACCTACCCGAAGCTGTCAGATTTTCCCAACCAACCTTGAACCTAATGCTTTAGAGATAAAGTTGAAAATCTATTAAAGAAATTTGACAGATTGTAGTAGCTTGATGTGTTGGCGTCTGTACCTAATGACAGTCGTTAGTTCCACGTGTACGATGAGACCAATATATCTTGGCAGCTGATAACCCTTCCGAATTAAAAAAAAGAATTTGAATTTGACATACCGTTGACATCTGCCAAAGACATTTAATTATACCTATCGATAGATGGGACAAAGCGAACATCGTAAATCTACTAGCAATAATCGACTGGTTTTCGTTGGTAAGAGTTTACCTTTTCCAACTTGGCAATTCTGTATTCCGTCTTGTGGCATCCTTACACTTAAATTCAGCCAACTTATCTGTGCAGGCGGGAAAACACAGAACTAAAATAAATGTAGGTATCAAGTTTGACATATCGATGAATTTTTTGTTGACAAGCAGCGCCACCATGGACTGCACACTTGAAGTGGTCATACTGTACCTACTGAGACAATGCATCACAGTTTTTCTATTACATTATTCTTCTCTTTTTGACATCTGCCTTAATAATGGATGTATCAGCGTTACTTTGTTGTCGTGTGTTTATTGACGACCAGTCATGAAGTAGGTACCTATATGCTTCCAAAAGGGACCTAATACTATACCGTCTTCTTAATTAGGAAATTTAAAAAATCCCTCAGAAACGCTACTCAAATTCAAATTCATTTATTGGTGTGATTTTTGGTGCACTGGTTATAAAGTATCCTTTGCACTAACCCTGGTCATCAGCCATGGTCCACCTGTGGGCCAAACACCGAAATCCGTTCGGACGTTAAGGTGTTCAAAGGTGATAGACAGATAAAGGTACTGTCACAATTATAATATTAGTATGCCTCAATATCGCGATAAAGCTTAAAAAAAGAGGATAAGTTTTCACAAAGCTGGACTAAAGTGGACAAGGAAGGGCGAAGAATAAGTTTACGTATCATAGCATAGCTTGGAAAAACCCCTATATCCAGCAGTGGATTGAGATAATCTTATGATTAAGACCAAAAAGATGCTGGACTTTGGAACTGCAGTCATCTACCATCATCATCATATCCACTGTTAGACATACAGTACTGAGCATAGGCCTCCCCCAAGAGTCGCCACATAGTCCGTTCCTTATGTTCTCACCCCCAATACTGATGTGATGGACAAACAATTTGTTCCGAAAACAAAGTAACAAGATTGTTTTCAGAAAGCAGAGTTACGAAACTAGTCTCTCGTGGACGAGGCGCTATAACATGAAGTATGACGTCATAATAAACATTATAAATAGCTTTCTTCTACAGATCTGTTGTCTAACATAAATCCTACGAAATTAACTGCTCGAATCTGTTACGTTACTTATTTTAACTTTCTAATTTAAAATAACGCTTCCTTGCACGATTTATAACGGCGGGCGAGCATCCATTATCATTTTTATAATCCTAAAATGTGTTTTTCTGGGTTGAAATATTGTTTTTATTTGGAACTGTTATTTGTAGCTTTGTAGTTTAGATTATTCATTTGGAGTTACAGAGATTCAAATGCATCGAATAAAAAATCTGAAAGAACAGTTGAACCATGTCTGATAGTTTACTATACAAAGATTTGACACAAGAGCAAATTAAAACTGGAGAACGACTGGAACAACCTGACATTTACTCTGTTATTTTGGTGGCCTAGAGTTATACCCGAGACAACAAAACAACTACCCAATAAAAAGGCTATGTCATAGCCGCATCAAATGATGATTAGTTCTGCATAGGCAAGGCAATAACAGACAACCTGAGCTGGTAGTTTGAAGCTGACGCCACAGGACGAAGTGATGGGTATCCAGATAGGTAGGTCTAGGTAACCTACCTATTAATGAAACTCTAGAACAGACGACGCCTCTAAGTCGAAAACTTTCCGTATCAAGACTACCTGCATCGAATCTGTCTTCTGTTTCACAGCTTGTACAAGTTTTAACATCGCAAACTTATGAATGTAAAACAGCGTAGAGCATTCAGTTTACGAGCTTTGTGAAATATATTCTCAGAACTGAACACAACAAGCATTTTCCATGAGTCAACACTCAACAGTAACTCTTCACAACACTCCGTTCTGCGGTCGGAGCGTTACGGTTGAGAGATGACGATTTATTTGACGCTAAAAAGAACGTTGTTGCATATTTCTACAATCTCCTGTCCACAGAAAACATATGAAGCGACATCAACCAGTTGATAGTCCATTAATGTCAAGACGAGAACGAAATAATAGTAGAAATATATACATTCAACGAGCGACTTAACAGAAATGTCGTTCAGCGATCAAAAGACGGCCATGGAAATTGGTGAATAAAATTTTAATTTTACTAAAGTGATTCATAGTTATAGTACTCGATGATAGTTTGGGACTTTTATAAGCTGAATTTATGGCATTTAATTAGATTAAAACGTGGTCCGATAAAGACCTCGGCGACGGACTTGACTAATTCAAGACATGGCCACTCACATTCGATGCTACACGCCGTGAATGAAAGCGAAAAAAAAACTACTATGAAGACAAATGAAGATCAGCAAAAAATTCTGTTTTGGAAATCGATTTTTTGAATTTAAATCCCCAAGTTCTACAACTAATGAATTCTCGAAACACTGTTCAGTTTTACACCCCTCGTTACGAACTCTTTACAGTCCTCCTTCCACGTATTTCTAGCCGTAAACTTACTTTTATTTCTGCAGACGGTAAATCAAATAACAATACATTTAATTCTCGAACAAATGTAAACATGCACCTTATTTAATTGCCTGTGTTTAACAAGCTGTTAACCCACTTGTTTATGCTACCACCGTAGTTTATAAATCGGTTAGAAATCTGTTGGTCTGCGAATTCTATTCCTCAATCATCGCGGGGAGGCATCAACGAAACTGTCTAAATTGGGAATGGTGATGCTTGGCAGATGGTCCAATGTACTGAAATATAAACGGGCGTATTAATATGGAAATATTTCAATTTCTTTAATAACAAGAATCCTTGTACGTTTAGTCGGTTACCTAAAACCGACACACACACATACACACTTTGTATGTGCTCTCTGGAGCAATATCCAGAATACTTACAGAAACAATATAAGTAAGTACCTAATAGCAAAGACTTTAACATGCTCGCAGCTTAAAATCCGGAAACTCGTATTGCTGACGAATTGTTGGTAGTTAGTCTACCTGCCTATAGGAAACCAGCCCCGGTTTTCTCCTACGGTTTCTCTTTTCAACTTTTATCGTTAAACGAGAGTAGCGAAGAGTACCTTACCAAAACCTCAACACGTTGAACATCTATCTTCACGAAAACTCTCCACGAAACCGTCTGTAAATCATCCAAATATCTGTTCAGTATTATCCTCACGTTATTAAACAGAAACACATTTTACAACCGCGTCGAATTTCCGAAATATTCTGTCGACCAACCAAAAACGAGCGATGCAGTTGTAACGCCCTGAAATACACACATTTTAGTATCGTGAGGAAAGTTTTGGAGTCATAACTGAAGCTTCAATATCTATAGAGCTGTATTGTAATCACATTACTAGGTTCAATGCGAAATTTTTTACATGCTGCTTTATGTACGGATTTCGAATTTCATCCAAATGTCCAAACATTTGGATGAAATTTTGTGCACACAGGACACTAGTACGTATATGGTAGGTATATGATACCTGGAAGAACACATTGGCAACGAAAACCGAATTTAACGCGCGTGAAGCCGCGGGCAAAAGCGAGTAGGTTATAATTTGAAGACATTTCAATTAGGAAGTTCACAAGTATCCAGGATAACATTCGCTATATGTGCTAAAATCAACCACAAGGGCAAAGACCTCCTCAAAAACTTTCCAAAAATACTTTATTCAGCAGGTGGTTAGGACATCACTCATACACAAATAAACACCTACTCCAAAGAGATTGCCCATCCCTTTGAGTTAACCCTTTCCACGTTCCATTACCGAAAAATACATTGTTTGGCCAATACAAAACTCAAAAATAACCCTGCTGCCTAAGAAGCTTATGGCCGTTTTCATAAACATTGACGCCACGTTAACCTCAGGCGATGCAACTTTATTGTGTCAACGGACGCGCGTAAGGAACTTCTCCCTTCGCGTGAGTAAAGACGCGTTTCGGTATCTCGTGGGCCGTGGCATGTCAAATTCTTTCATTTGTTTTACCCGGAGTCGTTTTCGCAACACGCGTTGCTTGACCGTGTAATTCGTGACCAAACGGTATGCGACATCTAAGCAAATACATATTATATCACTGTTGCAATTTGAACTCTTCTGAACCGACCGATAGAATTCTAACAGTGAGGCTTTTCGTGGCGTTAGTGAAAACCGACATTATAGTTTTAAAATTAAGGGCGTTACCCTCCAAAACAAGCTACGGATAGGCGTGAACACAAATAGATGTTCCTTCAAGATTTGTTTATTGTATCGAACGTTTATGTGAAGAAATACTTTGATATGGTTCTTCGGTTCTTGAGTTTCTTTCGCCGCTTCGATAGCAATGTAAACAGTTGCTGCTTGTGCGGTATGATCCACATATTTTTTGGCGAAAATAGAATCGGCCTACGATCGAACATCTTTGAGATCGTTGATGTTTGTGGGATGTAAGATAGAGGCATAGTAAGTACTTGCTAGTCAGTCTATTTGAGTAGGTATAAACACTTGATGTGCACTATATCTCCTGTGGGGATGACTATTCTCCGTTGAGATTGGGCACTATGTCCAAAATTCGGTGAAGAGTGGGTTTGAAGCTTTTTTTTACTTATTAGTCCACCCTTGTTATGGCTTTGCTGGAAGTCACTATACTCTTTGAATTCTTTGATAGAAATGCTGCGGTGTTCTTCAAAATCAGTAGCTGGTTAGACAAGCTGGTTTCTGCTTAACCTTTGGTATGCCAGATGAACGTGGATCCGCGAACTAAAGTTATCTTAAAAAACCTGTGATGTCGTTTTGCCGAGGATCCGCGCTCCGGCAGTATAACGGCATTGCGCGTATTTGCGCTTCCAAAGGTACCAAAAGTTAATTATTACTTTTGCAATCCTTATCAAATCTATTCAAATTCTTTGATTTTTGGTCCTCGTTACTTAGACTAATAAGTTACCTTCTATTACTCTCTCTCTCTCTCTCTCTCTCTCTCTAATATCATAAGGTAGGTAGAGAACTATCAAAGTGGGACAGAAAAGTGTTCGTATAGGTAACAGATTTGTAAAAACTAAGATGAGTTCCCTGGAAATCCCGGACGCCATAGATCCTTTTCCGCATTAAGCAAATCAAGAAATAATTATTAATCAAGATTTCCCAATAGCTCTTTGATCAAAATGTAAATGAGGGAAAAATCAAACGAAATTCTCTGAATATCCTCCATACTAATTTTAGATGGTTCACGTTGAAAGTTTTATTTTTAAAGAGCACCCTAGTGATTTGTAATGCGATACGAGACACCAGCTCCGTGAGATTTGTTGATGATCTTATTTTATTAGAAGACGTACTGAAAAGTGTTGAACTACTGAGACGAAAACACGATTCAAAAATATGATATTTCTCAATAGATATTTCAGTCTTTTAATCATTGGCATATAATTATCATTTAAAACTTTACGAACTTAAGATGAAATAGCATTTGAATATCGACCAGATTCTACTGTAATTTTTACACTCAATAAGCAACCTCGTTTTTGGAGCATAGACAAAATAAATGTAAGCAGAGCGTAGCTCATAAATATAAACGCTAACTCAGTTCAACTATATAATTTTCAATTCTGATGCACCAACACCGAATACAAAAAAATCAAAGGAATGACGGATGAAATGTCAGAGAGATCACAATTTGGCTTTGAAAAGGGGTGACTACTAAGATCATGGTTTATAAAGATGTATAGAAGAAGACATGCTGCTCCAACACCAAATATTTAAATTAGAATAAGAGCAGGACGATAATGATCGTAGACTACAATAATCTCAGTAATCACAATGCTAAACAAAAGCTTGCCAAACTATTCGAAAACAAGACAAAGCAAACGAAAACAAATTAATTACTCTGCCATTTCAACGAGTTCAATATGGCTAACAAACGAGATTTCAGCACTGATCCTAAACTAAACGCAGTTAGTGAATGAACATCATGTCGGGGACATTAAAACATAAATTGTAGTCGACTCATTAGAGGTGTATTTCGAGAGTGCACATGCGTGCATTCATTTCATTCATAATATCGTTCACATGTTCAAATGGTACATCGTCTTCACTATGTACGCTAACATCGACGATATTATAACTAATATTATTATAATTCACATCGCTATTGATTATAAACTTATGAGAATAGTTGAATTAGTCCAGTACGTCGTGATTATTAGGATTGGAATGTGGAATTTAAACAGTAATGCTGTTAATGAGGGCAAGGAATATGATTTTAATAAGATTTTGTAGTTTTCAGAAATACAATTTGCGGATTTTGGCTTCTGCTTCGGTAGTTAGATTCTTCGTTATGCCACTATCTTGTAATATGATATCTAGAACTGCAAAAAGTTCACGACTAGAAGAAATTAAAGTGAGCGCAGTTTAGTTACCCGCTTATATAAAAATGTTAATCACAGCAGCTGTAAGATTTTTCGAGAACACCAACATTGCAAATATGATTGAGATTTATAACAACGATCTAATTTCAACAGCTGTAGTGGAAATTTGTTGAAACGAGAAATAGATGCTCTTCTAAATCACTACAAGCTAAAACAATTGGCACGACTTTCAAAGACAAACTGCACGTATTTTGTCATTACAAAATCAAAACTAAGACATGTCTTTTGTTTCTAGAAAATAAATGACAGAGTGATGGGCGATCGTCATGCAACGACAAAAAACGTTGAAAGCACAATAAAAATGAAACTGTAGAAGTGTGGACGGTAGACATCCGCCAGACAAAAACATCAGTGGGGATTGCCAACTAGCGTTCGTCCTGAAGATGCACTTCAAGAAGACAGCTATTGCTTTCATTGCAATATTAAAAACAGCTGACAATACAAAAGTGTTCTTGTAAACTTGGCGAAGATAAAACTGAAGATTTCTGGGTGACGCCAAGAAAATGTTTTTGAGCTCTCACAGGGGTGATTTCGGGCGTCTGTACCTACAGGCGATTAATAATGTCTTGTTTTGATGCACACAAAAACTCGCTTTCGAATAAAAGCAGTTTATCATAACATCGTTTACGCGTATGTAGATTAATGTTTTCTGAAATGCTTCTTTTGTTTTCTAATTCATAACATGTTTTTTTTATCACCTACCTAGATATCATTGAAACCAATCTCCATCATTTTCTCCAAAATATTTAGGGTTACAGATCTCTGGAACTTCTTTTACGAGAGAATATCTTAATTTTGTTGTATTAGTCATCCAATCCTTTGAATACCACGAAATTTTACAGTTTCATGACGTTTTGTCCCACTACATAAATTACACCTGACTTTTATCTGTCTATACCAAATTCAAATAAAAGTCACCTAAGAAACCATTTTCTTCACTAGCACTATCTGACGGAAACATAAAACTGTTGGAAACCGCAACGTAAAGAATAATAAAACACGATATAATCTCTGCTTTACAAGTTTTCTGTGGCACCTATCAAATCAAAAATGTCGCGATCGAAATAGGTGACATGAATATCTAAACATTTTTCTTGGATTCTGAAATAGCCACGGGCCTACGGGTTATATGAATGGGCCAGGCGTCGTGTGGGCTCCCCCTTGGCATGACAGCTGTCACCTTATTTATCACAGTCGAAGGGAATGTCGAGACCAATCAGAAGACACGTGCCGTAAGTCATTTTTAATTTGACTAGTCTGCAAAATATCTTTGAACTGGAGGGGTGCGTATTTTTGGGAGAACCGCGTAAATGGGAGGCCTGATGAATTATTTCTTTTAAGGAAGAATCTTCAAACGGCTTTTTACTTTTCCGTATCTACAGAAGGAATTACTTCCCTCAGTATTTCTACAGCAAGTTAAGGTAAATACGGAAAATTATAATTCACAGGATGACTGCCGATGATTGCTAAGAAACGTTTTCTTCCGAAACACGTCACGTCAAGCCCATAACTCATCGTTCAGCTTTATAGCTGAACCGTTTCCTAACTGTGAATCGGCGCGGGAGTTATCGAATTTGTCAACAAACCTAATGTCGCCTGAAATAGTTCGTTACAACGATCACGGATTTCCTTAGTACCGATTAAAAATAAACATCCTCGATACAAAAATCGATCTATGACGTTTCCGATACTCCTATAGTCCGATATACAGTACGTCCCACTCTATGGAATTTACAGAAAATCACTGAAATATCTTGTTCTAATAATATCGGGACTAAACTACAGTTTGCGTCATTTGTGCTTCCGTTGCGAAGATGCCAAATCTTTAAGGAAAGAGGCGGAAGCTAAACCAATTCACCGATTTGTTTCGATTAATTAATTACTGCGTTTAATTCAGACATTTTTGTCAAATGTTAGTTCACACCTACTTTTGACGCCGTCTCGTAACGCCTCTTCTTGTAACGGAAATCAGATGAGCCGAGATCATTGGACCCACCACGTCGAATCACAATCTTGTTAAATCTCGGCTACTCCCAGTTCCTGTAACTACAACTATGTTAGGGGTCTTAGGACCAATTTTCAAACTAACTTTTATACCTAGTTTTATTTTGCGAATAATTTATTTTTGACACTTTTTCCATAATGCCAGACTAATTTTATCCCACGGTTAGTAGATAATATCTCACTTGGGACAATATAAGCGATTAGGTTTGAGTAGCGCATTCAGAATTTCAGACTATAATAATGATCTGAAACCAAAAGTGGTCGACTACCATTTGACCTCTTCAAACCATTCTGATTTTAGAATTCTCGTAACAAATGTCATCTAGGTAAAACAAAGAGTTGTAAAATGATTGATAGACAAAGAAATGAATATCTAGGATAGTGAGCAATCTAGTCATCTAGGTTTCGTTATTAATTTAGATGAAAGCTGAAGGCTTAAGAGTTCACCAATGACGTCAAAGAAATTATTTTTTTAACAGACGGTGACACATAAGTACCTACGTGCGGTTTTAATTTAAGAACGTGCTATTTCTGTTTGAGTAAAATTACTAATTTTTTTACTCCTCTAGAAATAGGTACACGCACTTTTATTACATAAATTTTAAAACGTCAATGCCTGATGATTTTGTTTTCAATTTTTTTTCATTTGTTTAAAAACGATTGTATTGCAAAACACTGTATCGTTTCTCCTGTTTAGGAAATGCTCCAGTTATATTTTGCTGTATCCTTTCTTCTTGACTAGGGACTTCCACAGGAAATTACAATTCCCAAGTATACAAATATTTGGCAAACCCTAAAATGGAATCCTAGGGTGGTCTATAAGTTTTGGCTTGGTCTATAGTAATTTTTATTGACATTTGAGAAATTTTGACTAGTTATTGGAACACTGGCCTTATCACTAGTGCATGTTGGCTTTGTAGCCAACATAATCAAATTTTTAAAAAAGAACGCCATCATGACATCTACGACTCAAATTAAGAACAAAATCCTGCGTCGCGCTATCAGAGTTATCCGCAAGATAAGTTAAGAACTCGTCGTCGCGCTTCCCGTTCACTACGTGCGTTATGCCACGGTAACGATACATTTCGTATGAGGAAATAAAACAAATCAAATTTATTAATTCCCTTATCGTTCCTGATATAATTTCTTGTACCGGTCATCTTAGAATGATATACTGAATTCACCCCATCAGTTGCGGAGGGCTGTCTCTAACACCCTGTATACATAATTCCGACAGCAACCGTTGGGCAGTAGCCCACCAGACACAACACTCGTCTGGTCGGAGGATCCTGCATTTTCAGCGGGGGATGAGGACATTATACCCTGTTCCTCAGTATCCCAATTATTTTATCATGTAGCACTTAGATAATTATAATACGCGGCACATTATTCATTTGAGAGCATAAAATGCAGTGGTAAATCTGTAAAGTTGAAACAAAAAATAAATTCGTCTATATTAACGGCACGGCTTTCTTCAAGAATCTGACATTTCGCCCACTATTTGCCAACACCCTTGCCTGCAGAATAATGAAAGCTATAAACCAAAGTCTAGAAAAAACGGAATGTAAAATCTTTGTTATTTTCCCAATAAATCTCTCGAGCGGTATAGATTTCTCAAGAATGCTTTTACTTTAGCAAAATTCTTGTTCTTCCATCGATATTTACACTAACTTTTGAGTGCAGTACTTAGTAACTAGTCTAGCAAAAATTAGAACTGTGCACCTAATGTAACATCTAAAAAGCCACTAACATTTTAATCTATTGTCTTCATGCTTGTGTAGGAAGTAACATCTTTATGTTTTCTCGTCAAAAACAAAATTCTCGACGTTCAATGACTCCATGAATTCCAAAAGAAAAATGTATTAGTAGATCCGTCGGAGGCGGGCGGCGCGGGCGCACATTTTGACGCGCGTTTGCGCATTGCCGAAGTAATAGCCCGAATAACCCACATCAGAAACGTTCGGGATTATGCCGAGAAGAATTTGTGTGAAATACTTACAAGAGTTACAAGTGAAGTGCGTTCCTGAATTTACAGTCCTTTAGTTAAGTTTTTTACCTCTGTTGTGCACAACTGTCATTATGAAAGTCATCTTCGTTTTGTAATGTCAAGTTTGCTGCTGTATTGCTGTTGTTATCAGAGATAAAATAACTTCCTGTTACTGGACTGCAATGCTAGCGTTCGTTACGTCAAATTGCGATTTTTTTACTTACAATTTCTTCAATTGTGATCTTCCTAGCAACCCGTAGACGAAGCAATTCGGTGATCAGTGATAAACCGTGGGAGGTATTGTACGGATGGATTCATTCAGTTATACCTACTTTTATTGTAAGTGTCTCTGGCATGACCGTCGTGAAATTATCACCGGATTCCAGCTGCGACGTTGAAATACGGGGTGTGTCTCTTAGATTCAGTGATTCAAAGTTTCTAATGTTGGTAGTAGGTTTATTCGTAGTTGGGTGTTGAAATCGTCGTATTTGAAACAAGCTGTTGCCCGCGACTTCCTCTGCGATCTAGGATGAAAAGTAACACATGTCCTCCTCCAGGTTTCGGTTCTGTCAACATTCATATCGACCGGTTCAGTAGTTTAGCCGTGAAAAGGCACACAGACACAGAAACACACAGACATACATAGACACAGGAAGCATTTATAATATTAAGTATGGATTCTATTCAGAGCTTAAATTGCACCTTAGACTGCGCTTAACTTATCACGGACTGTTAATTATGGAATGAAGTAGATTCTTAGACGACACGCTACCAAAAGTTATTAGGTATGGATATTCCCTAATATAATCACTACCAGATAATTGCAGTTTCTGATAGTTTACTACAGTAGAAATGGATTATCAAAATGATCGATTAAGAGATGAAATTGAGAGAGTACAGGCTTTACTGATATTTGGGCTGGAATAGTATCTATAGACGTTCTTCTAGATTTCTTTCTTATTTTGTTCAAATAACAAGTACATAATTGTTTTTATTATTATCAATAAGTTTATGCGTTGTTACTTCTGAACTGTGCCTTTGAAAGACGGAAGGTTATTTTAAATCCTGAAACGAATGATACCTAATGAAAGTTTTTGAAATTATTAAGACTGAGTTCGCAATCACGCATTTCCAGATAAACGTTTGAACGTTTGGTGGTTCTTCAACTTCTCAATCAAGGAATAGGAAAAAGTCCGAGTGAAACCATGGACAACAACTAGCAGATTATTAGATAGTCCTCCAATGGACCATAGTCTCTGTGATGATCTCATCAATAGGAAATTTCCACCGTCTATCAAGACACAATTTAATTTACGTTAATGTGAATTACACATAGATTTGTTACACGAAATCTGGACAGAGTATAAATCGTCTGTACTCCAATCCTACGCTTTCCTTCGAAGCTTTTGATTATTTAGAGATCAACCTTGTACTATTTCGATCTCCGATCAAGCCAGACTGTACAAAAATACATTTGAAATATAAAATGTGGAATAAAACGGTCAAATTCAGAACACCTGGATGTGTAGCGTTGGATACACGCCAGTTTGATAACGAAGATATTGGGAATTTATTGTTTTACTAGCTGATCCCATTACACCATGATTGCTCCGACCACTGGATTATGTTTTTGGGGTCCTATGTCCCATTTTCTAAAGAAGGATTCCTGTATTAATTTTACATTACATCAACTACGTCTATTGTCACAGTCCACTGTTCATCATAGGCCTATTCTCTTTCTTCTTCTCTTCTCATCAGGCCTCAAGCTGCGCCACAAAACCTTCCTCCGCCTTACGTGACGTATTTAAAATGGGGTCTCATCATCTAGCTAGGGAGCGTCCTACACTATGGTTACCGATACGTGCATCACCCAAACCCATGGACGCTCTTTCATGTCGATGTTTTGATTGGTTTAAATAGTAAGAATAAGTACTGGTTATTTCGGGCAAATAACTGTTAAGATAAATTATATCTAAATGCCAGTTTCTTTCAAGATCTATCGCTAATACGTCGGTACGGTTGAATTACCGGTGTTCTACGACACCGGAGACCGACCTCTCGCTTTGGCTTTCAAAAAAAGTTCGGTCCTGGAGGTAATACCAATAACACCGAAAGGTAGATACGGTTGTGTTATTCGTACATTGATTGCTATTGTAAACCAGATGATTATTCAGTTTCATACCTTTTGACACAATCTTACTTAATATTATAAATGCGAAAGTTTGTGAGGATGGATGTTTGTTACTCTTTCACGCAAAAACTAAGCTGAACAGATTTGAAAGAAAAGAGAATGCTCATGGAAGTATGGAATCCCGTACCATGCTGCATCAAAATCAAACCTTGTTTTTTATAGACTACACTGATCGTATTAACTCCTACAAAAATTATTTTTGAAAAAAAAACCCGCGTTTCAGAGTTATTTTATAAAATCGAAACTAACCTAAAAAGTAGGTCTATTTTTTCGACGCTACCAACGACGTATTTTAACACACATACATTACATTATTGCTCTAAAAACAGCGTAATACACTAATATTAGTAAGAATTACGAGTTAAAGTAACATCCACAGTATGCTTGACTGAAACTCGATTTTATTTTAGACCTTTACATTGCCAATAGTCAGTCAGTACAGTACAAATGTCAGATGCCACAGATAAGATAACTATAAACCATAGAGTATAGTAAGTGCTATAAACTAGTCGGGATTTAGGGATGTAATCGATAAATCAAAATCTTTAGGCTGAGAAAATCTATTTTGTTGCAAATAGCAATAAACCAAACTAAATCGATTTGGTGTACTGATCTTACTTAATTGTAATTAATTTTAGAGTCCGCTCGACAGACAAGGGTTTGTTCAATTGAAACGGAACGTCATTTATATTCAGTTGAAACGGAACGTCATATAAAGGGAGTAAAACAATATTCGTACTTTTAAACTCGAAAAGTATATTTCCAGTTCAAAAATCAAATCCCCGACGCGTAATGCCGTAAAAAAATATGAAACTAATTACTATAATATTTTGGTTTTGAGGCGCGAGACTTTTTGGTACCAACTTTGGTCATTGTCCTTTAGCAACAAAAATAATAATAATAATAAGTCTAAGGGCTGAGAAGAAAAACACTTTCCGATATTAATAATAATCTTTATTGTGTCTCAAAAGTTACATTCTATACATGAGTTGAGACAGCCCCAGTAAGTAATTAAAATACTTGTGTTGGGGTAAAAATAGTTTATAACTTGGATTAACACATAGAATCCCCGGTAGTATGATCCCGTGGGACTATTGTCGAACTCCGCGCAAGTGAAGCCCCGGGCATAAGCTAGGAAAGAATAATCTTTGTTAATTTTTACAAAGGGACATTTGTTCTGAAATCCTCATAACCTGAGATTTAAATCGCTCACAACAACATTAATTATTCGAATAATAGGTATAGTTTCGTGAACATTTAACGGTTTTTCTTTATAACTGTAGGCAGAGGGCATCCCTGAAATATCGAGCTTTTGTTTCATCCGATCGTTAAAATGTCTTCTGTAATGGCACTACAAGACTGATTTCATGTTTTCGTCTTTTTATCAAATAAACACTTTAATTCTTTACCACTACTCCGCCATTAAACGTTTTTTCTTTTTAAATCGGCCGTTCGAAATTCGAAATGATGACACTGGCATTTATCGTGATGACAAAAAGATGGTATTTAAATACATCAGCAAGTAGCACGTATTAGACACATGTGGTCATATTTTAGTACTTATAAAGGGTGTAAAAGTACCCTTAACGAAGCCGAAAGTTATTTGTTTTCCACGTCATTGCGATTATTTTTTTGTTCTAGACCATACCATACCTTCTAGTTACGGATATATTACTAGTTATTAGTTACGGGATATTGGGAGTCAAAGTACCTACCAACTTTCTCACAAGTTTTTTTTTATCCAAATTTTGAATGTTATAAGTATAACTTTATTTACTCCACGTTTCCCGTACTATTCAATGCATGAATGCATCAATCAGCACAATGTTTTGACTGCGTTACGTTGAGTCCTATCGTAAATCGTGACTTTTCACCCCAAAAAAAAGTCGTTTCCCCAGCAATAGTTTTTGCGTAGAGTTACTTAGTTTGATATACAGAATGCTTGGTTGACTGCTTCGTGAAGGGTCCGTTAACAACCTGTAGTAGTTGGTATAGACCATAAAATTGAACACCCGAATGTATGAAACAGCTGATTTTTTCTCAACTAAGATCTTGGAGACCATGGAGATAGGTAGGATAGTTGTTCAGTTCACGGACTGATTAATCGGGTTAAATGTTAACCGGTTCCAAAATATTTTTATTTCACATAGGCCTACATGGGCACTTATGAAACGTCGACAAAAAGGTGCACGGTTCGGGTTGGTCGTTTCCTATGGAGAAGAACCGGCAAGAAACTCCATGGTTACTCTTTTAAAATGATTAGATTTTACAATATTGGTTAGTCTTAAAACCCATAATGTTTTATTTATCATTTAAATATTGGTAATGAAATTAACCAGAATTAAAGAGACAAAGCAACGAGCGCGGGTTAACACCGTATACCTAAATAATGAACTCTTTGTGTGAACTGGTTATTATAGGTAGATTATCCTTATTATACGGGTTAGCTAAACGTTAACTTAACTCTAGGGTTTTTAACCGAACCCTAAAAAAAACTTGATTAGAACCTATACCTTTCAGGGCTAAATTATAACAGACGCTCGGGTCGATTAAGCCGCGCTTGTCTAGGTTTATCCGTGGATGGGTGACTACTCATGACATACCGAGTTTCTTCCGTGCCTCAGAAAGCACGTTAAGTCGTTCGTCCTAGCTGTCATTTGTAGATCTTTGACAGCCGTTACAGGTACTTAGCCAGTGGCCCGAAAATCTGACAACCGGTCTTCCCAAGGGGTATCGTATTACCCAGTACTAACTGGGTAGTGGAGGTCAGATAGACAGTCACTCCATTTAATAATTATACTAGTATTCAGCTGCATCCGGTTAGACTGGACGCTGACATCAACATAATTGAGGAAAGGCTAGACAGATGATGACCTTTCTGATACATGCTGTACCTATAAATAGATGCGAAAATAGGCTTTAGAAATAGCTAATAACTTATGACAACTTGTCGAAACAGGCCTATAAGATAAGCCAAAATTAGGATAATAATTTTCAGTTTAATGGGTGTCATTCACCGCGGATATATTTTACCGCCTACAGGCATCTAAATAATGCACTAATTTGGACAGACGAGGCATTGTTTGATTCTTTTTAAATTACGATTTGGTATTGCAAAAAAATTTTTAGTTTTTTAATTTGCGATTTGATTTTTAACGGCGAGATATTGGGCAATAAAATCAGTTCCAAGATTGTGTCCTCACTTCTGTGTTATCTTCTAAGGGTTCATTTGGAATCAAGGTATTGCAAAAAACAATGTTTAAATTTTTAATTTGAACGGCGAGATATTGGGCAATAAAATCAGTTTCAAGATTGTGTCCTAACTTCTGTGTTATCTTCTAACCAAGGGTTCATTTGGAATCAAGGTATTTCAAAAAACAATGTTTAAATTTTTAATTTGAACGGCGGGATATTGGGCAATAAAATCAGTTCCAAGATTGTGTCCTCACGTCTGTGTTATCTTCTAAGAGTTCATTTGGAATCAAGGTATTGCAAAAAACAATGTTTACCTAGATTTTTAATCCAAACGGCGAGATATTGGGCAATAAAATCAGTTCCAAGATTGTGTCCTCACTTCTGTGTTATCTTCTAAGGGTTCATTTGGAATTGCAAGGTATTGCAAAAAACAATGTTTACCTAGATTTTTAATCCAAACGGCGAGATATTGGGCAATAAAATCAGTTCCAAGATTGTGTGCTCACTTCTGTGTTATCTTATAAAGGTTCAGTATTGTTTCATAGTTAATTCTCTTAATTAAAATAATTGACTAAACTTATGGTACTTATTACAGATTGATTTAGGCAGGCATTTCCAGTTCCTGAAACTTTAAAGACGACAGTTTTCCTCAACATATTATTTAATTTTCGGGACTTTCATTTATTTACACTACAGTTTTCAACACAAAACACGCCTGTAAATATCGAAGGATGAGGCGTAGGTGCACTTATAGAAGGTAGGTTATAGTACCCCCACATTTAGCCAGTTATATCTACCTAAGTCCAAATTAATAGCGGACAACCCTATTGTCATCAACGGAGTACAAATCCAGACTGCGCAGTGTTACCGTTACTGAGAAATTCCTGATAGAAAAATACATAACATTTTGTCTGACCTGGGAATCGAAACCAGGACTCATGCTTAGCAGAGCGGTCACAGTGAGTTTCGTGTGTCGGGAACAGAATCGAGTTGCGATTGACAGTGGTAGCGGTAATGAGTGCAAAAAACGAACAAGAAAGAGGGTAGACTGATTTGTCTGCTCACAAACACCCACCCGCAATAACTTCAGTTTATCTGTGATCATGGTGCTTGTAACAGCGCCGAAATATCGGGAACTCAAAACAAACATTAAAGATGTTAAATATCCCATTTCTAGTGTTAATGATAATGTTAGTGGCCATGACAGTTTAAAAACTTATAACTTTTAATAGGTTGATTTCAGTATTGGGCAGATATTTTCGGCTTTTTTTAATTTTGAAGACTTTAGGGTTCCGTACCCAAAGGGTAAAACGGGACCCTATTACTAAGACTTCGCTGTCTGTCTGTCTGTCTCCAGGCTGTATCTCATAAACCGTGATAGCTAGAAAGCTGAAATTTTCACAAATGATGTATTACTATTGCCGCTATAACAACAAATACTAAAAATTTTAAAAAAATATATTAAGGGGGGCTCCCATACAACATATATGATTTTTTTGCCGTTTTTATAGATAATGGTACGGAACCCTTCGTGCGCGAGTCCGACTCGTACTTGGCCGGTTTTTTAATTTTCGGATTTCCTCAACATTCTTATTTAGTTAAAATCTTCCTGCAGTGGATATCTTTACGTCTTGTTTTATCTTTCTAAATATCGTCGGAAGCAAGTACCTACTCAATTTCAACTCTCAAATCTCACTTCATTTCGCATATCGGCCGGCCTTCGCGTTCTATACTCGTGTATATTTACACAAACAGTAATTTTGTTTACATTTTCCGTGCAATGATATACAACACACTATAAATAGGATACATACGTGCGTCCGCCAAGAGCTATTTTCTCGGTAATAATAAAACATACGGTTTCATTTGGGTCTGTCGGTGTGGTCGGCGAAAAAATTCTTGGAGAAGAACTTTTGGAGGTAGAAATTGCGGCCGGTGAAGTTTGAAGCGGCTCTTTTTTGAAGGCCAAAACTTTGGGACCTACTTACATTAAAATTACAGGTCTCAATTAAAACCTAAGTTAAGGTAAAGTTGGAAAATTATAGAAAAAAACTAACCTAAACGACTTGACCGGACTGATCTTGATCGGATCCTTGTAGGACTGTCTTCCAATCTTGTGATCAGGTTCACAACCTATGTATAAGGAAAACTGAACTACCGGTGGGTAGGCTTACAAAGCTCATTTCTCACTACGAGAACTTTGCATCTGTGTGAGTTAGTGCCAAAAACAAGTTCAATCTTATTGGCTAATGTCCTTTGGTCTTGGACTCACACTAACATGAAGATCACGTCTCATCGCAAGCATTGTAGATACCTGCGTAGGAACTCTTACTTTCAGCCACAAGCGAATTACTACTACTCGTACTAAAAGTTAAATTACTCCTCATTATTTTCCTGCTATTGTATTGGATTCGGCATAAGTCGGGCGGAAAATTTTATCAAATGAATATCATGCCTGGCTCTGACCAATCCGGCTGATCCGAACGTATGTTTGTAGCACGCCTCACAGCAAGCAAGCATTCCAGGAGCCGAAGTACAGAAGCAACAAGCAAGAAGAAGCAGAAGAAAGAAGCAACAGTTCTTCATAAATTTGTCTTTTTCCGCTTTGCTGCTGATTCTTGTTTGTATGTCAACAGCAAAGCGAAAAGGTCTCCTTTATAAGAACTTTCTCCGAGGCTATACATCGAGCCCGCTTCGGAAGCAAAGGAGGTCCGAAGATACATCCTTGCAACATTTCTACAAATAAAATGTTCATTCTATGTACTGCATATACGAGTTTTTAGTGAAAATGCCTGTGATATACACCTTGTGGCCTGTCTTTTATTCCGCCAATACCTCTGAATTTTTGACACGCACCCCCGATTGCCCTAATCCAAAAGACAAGTCTACAAATATTATTTTAGCGACGTTGTAAATTGTATTAATTTATGTACTCGATAGCTTTTATTTTCCTTATATTTTCGTTCTTAACAGAATTTTCTTAAATATTTTTTTAATTTAGACGTTGTTTAACATTTTCAGCACGTGTTTTTTTTTCAGCATTGGAAATTGGAGAAATCACGTACATTATCTTCTACTATATACGGGTGGAAGGGACACCAACGCGAAACTGTTACCACGTATTCAGTATATCATTCTGCCTATTGCCCATTCCCCCCCCCCCCCCATATACAAACAACCAGCAGCATCTGAGCGGAAAAAATATTAAAAAAAAATACTAGAAATTTTTCATAGATTTTTTTTAAATCAGCTGTTTCCTATAAGTGCACAATACCTACACGGTCAAAATGGAACAGCTATTTTTTTTTTAATAACCGATTAAAGATTTCTATGTGAGGGGCACAGACTGCTGATGCTGTAACCGTTTTCGCGTCGGTGTCCCTTACACCCTGTATAGGCTTCCAATAAAATGGGGACACCCATTTTGGTGGAGGCTTCCGCCCATATTCACGCGTGAAACAGATTGGCGACCGCAGAATCATTTCGGTCAATTACTCCCACATAGATGACCGTCAGCGCGTCAGCTGCCGAATAGACAAAACACGACACATAAATATAAGGACAAATCGTGTTTAGGAAAAGTGAATCATTAATTATTCCTTTACGCTGAACGATATGTGCTCATAACGGCATCACCTCGCTTCATTTTTACGAGCTTGTCTCGATCCCAGGCGATGCCGTCTGTGCGCCTAATGCGTTGCAGTATGAGTTTCATAAAAAAAAACCCTAACAGACTCTACCTGGAGATAAAGAGTTTGAAGATAAAGAAGTTTGGCTTTAGTTCCTTCTGCGCATGCGGCTTCACTGGTAGCTCATAAATGGCACAAAATGTGGGTGTCTCTAACTATTCTCAATCTCATTATTTCATTTCCTTTTAAACAGATTTTTTTTAACAATAGTTCACAAATAATTTAAACACCTTTTGTTCAAATTCAAATAGTTGCAGCACTGATGACAATATTTTTGTCACATGTTTAATTTAGTCTTTTATAATATTTCCTTGCCTTTGTATAGATTCTTTTTAACGATTGTTTGTGAATGTGCGAACGAACAGTGTAGGCCTTGTAGATTCCTAAATGCGTGTTAACTTTTGTTAACCTCTTATCTTGTTTTACGTTTTTTGTGTAGTAAGCAACGACTTGTTGTCGGGCCTATGCTGTCCCCCCATACTTAAGTACTAATGCTGTAACATGATAATATTGTCAAACCAAATCATTTTAAAAGAGTAACCATGGAGTTTGTTGCCGGTTCTTCTCCATAGGAAACGACCAACCCGAACCGTGCACCTTTTTGATTTTGGGTAAAATCCAGAGAGCCCTAGCACAAGTGCGCGGTGTAACGCAAATGCATCCGATACCGATATATTGGCGATATCACGACTTTTCTGATATATCGGAATCGGCAATATTAAATTTGCCGATACACCGATAATTTTTGAATTTCGCGCTATAGACAACCCATGTGAACGCGCCATCACCGTGCACCGTTACCGAATAATTTAAGAATGTTGTATTTCCTGAATAAAAATCGCATATCTGTGAATTTTGTCTTCTGATCTGATATCAATTGTCATTTATAAATAAATATTATGATAAAATAAAATAAATTACATATTTATTTATTTATCGTATCGGCTGAAGTCCGTATCGATGCATCCCTAGTAAATACGTCGATTATTTAATCGAAAATACAATAATCCTGTAGCATCCAGTAGCATCCATAGTTATTAATAAATTCTTTAAATTATGAAAATATCGTATGTGAAACGAGTAGGTATTTTTATTTTAAAATCGCCGTGTTTTCGTCACGTTTGCGCTGCTGGTGCTAGGGCCTCTGATCAAGCCCAGCCCCAGGTATTGCCGTGTGATGCCTAATTCAATTCCTACACATGTTTTAAAAGATCGAGTTTGCTAATCATTTTAGTTTAAGAATTTATTTTTCTCCCGTTAAATAGATAGTTAATTTTCATAATTTGTTCGAAGCTCAACACATTATTTTTATTTCGCTACCGTTGGAATTTCGCGATTTCATGTTGAACAATCTTGATTTATAGCTTTACAACTTCAGTCAGAGCGCTTATTGAGTGATTCATTTTAAGTGTTAAATATTCAGTATTGATAGATTTATTTCATTTTGTATTACGCACACATTATGAGACATGTAGACAGTTTATCATGTTATTGGAAGATTTCGTTGGATGAAGCGGCAAAGCCCATATCATTGGACGATCAAAGGAGAAACAATGTCGGCCTTCAGACTCGTGAGTTGACTCACTCTTCTTAAAATTAACACTTAAATAACCCACATCCTACCTACATACATATATCAGAGAGGATCATAAAAAACCTTGAGAGTTGAGGTAAATAGAATAGGTGAAGAGAATTCGCATCGAAGGCTATCGTATCGACAGCTCAATTTCTACAGCAGTAAAACGTTTTTAATTGATTTGGTTTTTTTTTCAGCACTTCTGCACTTGTAGCACGCACCATCGACCACACGCAAACAACGCACGGTAAACATCATCAGCCCAGAACTCACAAGACTCGCATGACGAAGACAAGTGCGTAAGTACCTCATCATCATCTTCCTGCCCTTATCTAGGGTTTCCATCCGTCCGGGTTTCCTCGGATTTGTCCTAGTTTGGAGGGCGTCCGGTTGCCGTCCGGGCGGGGCGTGAGGTGTCCGGTTAAAACCTTTTGTGATAGTTTTTTGGCTGTTGATGGTTTGGGGTCCTTGCTTGTAGATCAGAAGGTATGTTGAAGATAAACTCCGTTTAAGAACGAATATTGAATGTATGTTTATTTACAAAAAGGGTCGTCTTTTATACAATTTTACTAATTAACAATAGCCAATAGAAACTTGTACATTAAATTTGAAACACTATTTACAAAATAAAAATCCAATAAGAATCCAAGGATTTTTGACCAATCGCGTCACAGCACTGTTGTCGTGTTATTTCCACGAGAGGCGCTAGTGTTCTCACGGCGCGGCACGGCGCGGCGGCGCGGCGGGCGACTTTTCCCGCCATTTCGCCGCTCGCGACGAAAGCATAAATATATGTGCCATGTCGCGCGCGCGTTAGTGTCGGGCAGGCCTCCGTCGAGTGAAGACTGAAGATGCAGTGATGAAGATCGAAGACACGTCGAACCGAAGCTAGAAGAGTGGCCTCACAGCTCCCGACACTCCTATTTCTTTACGGAATCGTCAAAACGTTGAAATAGTTCTTTTCAGAACTGCTTGCTTCGATGTTTCTTATCAGAACGTCAGAAACGTTATACCAAAGTTCTTATCAGAACTGCTCGCTTCAATGTTTCTTATCAGAGCGTCAAAAACGTGGTAATGTGCGTGGTGGTGGCTACAGTACTCCCCCTCAAGCGAAGCGTACCGGCAGCTTGACGACACGGCCTGAGCGCGTTGACCTGTTGATGGCGGGCTGTGACGTCACGTTGACCGTAGGTACTTTGGCTTGTTGCTTGGTAACAGCTGATGTGGTACTGGTTTTCTTGGTAATGGTTGGTGTGGTACTGGTTTCCTTGGTAATGGTTGGTGTGGTACTGGTTTCCTTGGTAATGGTTGGTGTGGTAACAGCTTGGGTTAACTTGGTAATGGTAAACTTGTTTGGAGGTAAGGTACAGGTATTCTCTGAGATAACATATGCAGGCTTAAGTCGATCAATGGAAATGTTGGCTTGCCGATTCGGTAGCTGTATAGAGTACACTTTATCTGTTCGGCTTATGACTCGATATGGGCCTTCATATGGAGCTTGGAGTGGTTTCTTGACTGCATCGGTTCTAACAAACACGTGACTGCACTTGCGTAAATCTTGATGCACGAATACGCGTTTGTTGTTGCTGTGATGCTCTGTGACGGCTTGCGGTTTGTTCGTTTGTATGACGTCACGAAGTTTTTCCACGTAATTATAGTCCATTGTAGGTGCGTAGGTATTTGGTGTGAAGAAATCGCCTGGCAGACGTAAGTTGTATCCGTAGGTAAGTTCGGCTGCGCTCACGCCGGTGTCGGTGCGTAAGGCGGCACGTAGACCAAGTAACACGGTAGGTAGCTCGTCGATCCATGTACTCGTGTCGGATAGTTTGGCGCGTAATGCTGTTTTGAGCGAGCGATGCCATCGTTCGACCATACCGTTGCTTTGAGGATGATACGGTGTTGTGCGATTCTTCTTAATACCCATTTGTTTCATTAGGTTTTGAAACAGCTGACTCTCGAACTGGCGACCTTGGTCGCTTGTAAGTGTAGTCGGGCATCCAAATCTTGATATCCAGTGTTGGTAGACGATATCGGCGATTCGATCAGCTGATATTTCGTCGGTAGGTATTGCTTCAGGCCATTTCGTGAGTCGGTCGATCATTGTTACTAAGTAGCGATGTCCTTGAGCTGTTGTAGGTAAAGGTCCTACAATGTCCACATGTAGATGTTGAAAACGATCGCTTGGCGGGAAAGCAGAGATGTTCGAGAATGTGTGACGTTGTATCTTGCTTTTCTGACAATGTAAACAAGTTCGGGTCAAACGGCTGATGTCGGAGTTCATTGATGGCCAGAAGTATTTTTGAGTTATAAGTTTTCGAGTCGTTCGCGTACCAGGATGACTGAGGTTGTGCACGCTGTTGAAAACTTCTTCTCTATGTTTTTCTGGTATATAAGGGCGTATATAAGACGTAGATGTTTCGCAGTATAACTCGACGTCAGTGTTTGGTATTATTATTTTCTTGAGATTGATGTTTGTTTCTTGCAATAATTGTTGAATGTTGCTGTCCTTTTCTTGTGCGCTGGCTATTTCCTTGAAGTTTATTGTAGATGGGCATGAGATAGTTTCGATGCGGCTGAGTGTGTCGGCGACGATATTTTGTTTACCGCTCACGTGACGTATGTCGGTGGTGAATTCACTGATAAACAAGAGTTGTCTCGTTCGTCTCGGTGTTTCAGTACTCGATTGAGTTTTAGACATAACATATGTTAGCGGCTTATGGTCGGTGAATATAATAAGGTGACGTCCTTCAAAAGTCTTGCGGAAATGTTTGACTGACATGTAGATTGCAAGTAGCTCTCGGTCGTAGGTAGAATACTTCTTTTGTGCGTCGTTGAATTTCTTGGAAAAATATCCGAGCGGTTGCCACGTGTCATCGATGTATTGTTGTAGGACGGCGCCAGCAGAGTTATCGGATGCGTCGCAGAATAAAGCAAGTGTAGCATGATGTGATGGGTGGGCGAGTAGAGCTGCGTTTATGATGCTAGCTTTACATTGCTGGAATGCTTGAGTTGCTTCGTCGGACAACGTGATCGGAGTTTTGTCTCGCTTCTTTACGTTGTGTAGGTATGAATTCAGCGGGGCTTGTAGGGCTGCAGCGTTAGGTATATGATCGCGATAAAAGTTGATCATTCCAAGAAATCTTCGTAGTTCTTCGATTGTGGTAGGTTTTGGATAGTCGGTGATTGCTTGAATTTTATGTTGCGGAGGTTTGATGCCTTCTTTTGATACGGTGTAACCTAGGAACTGGGCTTCTGACTTGCCTAGATTGCATTTGGCGGGGTTTATAGTGATGCCATTGTCTTCTAATCTCTTTAGTACGATGTGGAGGTGTTCTCTGTGTTGGTCTTCGCTTTCTGATGCTATTAATAAGTCGTCTATGAATGGGAAGACGAAATCTAATCCTCGTAGTACTTCATGAATGTAGCGTTGAAACGTTTGTCCCGCGTTCTTCAAACCGGGGCACATACGTGGGAATTCAAATAATCCCATTGGGGTGATGATGGCTGTCTTCTCAATGTCTTCTTCTCTTACGCTCAGCTGTTGATAGGCGCGGTTGAGGTCTATTGTTGAGAAGATAGTTTTTCCGGATAGGTGATGTGTGAAATCTTTGATGCGTGGAACAGGGTAGCGATCTGGTATGGTGATGGAGTTTAGTCGGCGATAGTCACCACAAACTCTTATGTCGCCATTCTTCTTAGGTACGATGTGTAGAGGTGATGACCATGGGCTTTTACTAGGTCGACATAGTCCTTGTTCGATCATGTTTTCGAATTCCTTCTTCACTATTTCGAAACGATGTGGTGGAATTGGTCGAGCTCGGCTGTGTATCGGTGGTCCTTTTGTTTCGATGAAATGTTGCACTTGGATATCGGAGTTTAGATTCATCGATGTTAATCTCGTTATGCCGGGATATTGGGCTAAAATGTCGTGGTAGGATTGCGACATGTCGATGCTGCGTATCGTAGGTACGTTCGATACTCGTACCGGGGCATTGACCTTTAAACTCGTAACACCGTCGATTAATCTTCGGTTTTTCAGATCGACGATGAGTTGATGATGCTTGAGGAAATCGGCTCCGAGTATAGGTTTTGAGACGTCAGCTACGATGAATTTCCATAAGTATGGGCGACGTAGATTGAGGTCAAGGGATAATGTTTTCTCGCCATACGTAGCTATAGTTGTGTTGTTCGCTGCGTATAGCTGGAATGGTAGCGGCGTTGGTACTTGTCCCTTACTTCTCGGTAGCACGGATATGTTGGCTCCAGTGTCGACTAAGAATGATAATTTGGAGTTTCTGTCGGTGATATACAGGCGGTGGGATTTTTCTTGAACGCCGGTGTCCGCCACTGCCAACGTTCCGTCTAGTTTTCCGTGTTCTGTTTCTTGCTGAATGAGCAAGGTGATGTACAGCGTCTAGCTTGCTCCTTGAAACGGCGGTGATAGTAACAGAATGGAGAAACATCGTGGCTTCGTTGACGTGATGTGCTGCGGTGACGAGATGAGTGACGACTACGACGATAATTGTTGTTGTGAAATCGATCTGACTTCAACTCTGCTATTTCTAGCGATAATTTTCTTATCTCGCTGATTAGGTACTGCGTATCAGCTTGAGGTGCGGCTATTGAAACTGGTGCGGGTGCATGAACGGCTGCGACTTCTGTTGATGCTGTCTGCTCCATAATTTTGTCGGCGAGTAGCGCGAGTTCGTCGAGCGTTGTCTTGGTGATGAAGGTTTCGCTGACTGCGAGGACTGACCGGACGTGTGGTGGGAGGTGATTCGTCCACATAAGTCGCAAGGTGGAGTCGGGAACCTTGTCTCTGGCGAGATTTCGCATGCGACGGAGTAGTTGCGTTGGCTTTTGATCGCCGAGTTCCATGTCGGACAGTAGTTTCTGGAATTGACGGCTGTCGGATTCCTCGTAGGCAGATATGAGCCTATTTTTGATCGCGTTGTACTGATCAGTCTCTGGTGGGTTGTAGAGTAGGTCCATAATCTGCTCGATGTCCTGTCGCTCGAGCTGTGCGATGACCATCTGTGCGATTTGGGCTTGGCCTTTCTTGAGGTCGTTGGTTGCGGCCTCGAAACTGATGAACCAGAGCCGTGGTCGATCACGCCAGAAAGGTGGAATACGCATGGTGAGCGATATTCCAGCTGCTTCGGCCTTCTGGACTGGATTTGAGCTTGATTATTGTTCTTCAATTTGGCAGGGATTCGACATCTTGATTTATTTTGCTGGAGACTGGCAGAGCTTCGTTTGGCGATACTGGCAGAGCTTCGTTCTTGATTCTTCAGTGTTCTGGCAGGAGAGGTCATCACGTCGGTAGCCACCACCACGTCACTGCACATTACCACGTTTTTGACGCTCTGATAAGAAACATTGAAGCGAGCAGTTCTGATAAGAACTTTGGTATAACGTTTCTGACGTTCTGATAAGAAACATCGAAGCAAGCAGTTCTGAAAAGAACTATTTCAACGTTTTGACGATTCCGTAAAGAAATAGGAGTGTCGGGAGCTGTGAGGCCACTCTTCTAGCTTCGGTTCGACGTGTCTTCGATCTTCATCACTGCATCTTCAGTCTTCACTCGACGGAGGCCTGCCCGACACTAACGCGCGCGCGACATGGCACATATATTTATGCTTTCGTCGCGAGCGGCGAAATGGCGGGAAAAGTCGCCCGCCGCGCCGCCGCGCCGTGCCGCGCCGTGAGAACACTAGCGCCTCTCGTGGAAATAACACGACAACAGTGCTGTGACGCGATTGGTCAAAAATCCTTGGATTCTTATTGGATTTTTATTTTGTAAATAGTGTTTCAAATTTAATGTACAAGTTTCTATTGGCTATTGTTAATTAGTAAAATTGTATAAAAGACGACCCTTTTTGTAAATAAACATACATTCAATATTCGTTCTTAAACGGAGTTTATCTTCAACATACCTTCTGATCTACAAGCAAGGACCCCAAACCATCAACAGCCAAAGTGGGGAGAGGTCATCACGTCGGGGTCACCACTTTGGCTGTTGATGGTTTGGGGTCCTTGCTTGTAGATCAGAAGGTATGTTGAAGATAAACTCCGTTTAAGAACGAATATTGAATGTATGTTTATTTACAAAAAGGGTCGTCTTTTATACAATTTTACTAATTAACAATAGCCAATAGAAACTTGTACATTAAATTTGAAACACTATTTACAAAATAAAAATCCAATAAGAATCCAAGGATTTTTGACCAATCGCGTCACAGCACTGTTGTCGTGTTATTTCCACGAGAGGCGCTAGTGTTCTCACGGCGCGGCACGGCGCGGCGGCGCGGCGGGCGACCTTTCCCGCCATTTCGCCGCTCGCGACGAAAGCATAAATATATGTGCCATGTCGCGCGCGCGTTAGTGTCGGGCAGGCCTCCGTCGAGTGAAGACTGAAGATGCAGTGATGAAGATCGAAGACACGTCGAACCGAAGCTAGAAGAGTGGCCTCACAGCTCCCGACACTCCTATTTCTTTACGGAATCGTCAAAACGTTGAAATAGTTCTTTTCAGAACTGCTTGCTTCGATGTTTCTTATCAGAACGTCAGAAACGTTATACCAAAGTTCTTATCAGAACTGCTCGCTTCAATGTTTCTTATCAGAGCGTCAAAAACGTGGTAATGTGCAGTGACGTGGTGGTGGCTACAGTTTTATTATCACACCGTCTGAACCTAATTTTTATGTACCGGAATGCAAAATTTTTAGCTAGTTTCGTTTCTTCTTGCATCCTAGGTTCTCTTAAATATTTTGAAACGTTCCTCATTTTGTTGGTAGATAAATAAATGCACATTTCTATATGTAAGTAAAGTTAAATATAAGAAAGTTAGTACGTCCTCCACCGCGCCCTCTCTTCTTGTTTGGATTCACGCACTCACTATTACCATACTGTTCGTCTAACGATGTTTTTCTTTTGGATGTACGGGAAAATATCTCTATTTCACCTTTATCGGCACCTCAGATGATGACAACCCTACCCTTGTCCCATGTTACTTGGGGTCGGCGCATCACGTTTTTTTCTTCCATCCTCCTCTGTCAACCGTCACGCTATCATTTACTTCTTTATCTTGCATAACATTCCTCACACAATCCATCCATCGTTTCTTAGGTCTTCCTCTCCCTCTCCATCCATCAACGTTTATATTCATCACTCTTTTAGTCACATGCGATTCGTGTGCGTAAGTACCTACCTAATTCCTATTAAAAACGCACTAAACCCACATATTTCAAGACAACCGTCAAGTTCCAATTCCGTAACTAAAATTTGTGACTAATAACTACACGTCCGACCGTTCATAAAACAATTTATCGTATTTCCTATATGTCAGGAAGGAAGCCCACGTGGCGTGGTCTGATAAATGTTGTCATGTTATAGCTCAGCGCAAAATCGGGCACTTGTCTGAAATTAGCTCGGGCGCAGTAAATCAAGGGATTTGGGCCAGAGTTACGCCATAAGAATGCCTCACATATTTGTGAAACTACGTGTTTATTATAACTAGTACATATACAGCACACTTGGTGCACTCATTATGAGTTACGTTGGCACGACGTGTAATTGCTGCGACTATTACTTGTAATTACCCAAAGAGCTGGATTTTATATGTTGTGACTCGAATACCAGATGCAGGCGTCAATGAGTACCTAATTCGGGTATATGTTCAGAAAATATTGAACTGAATGACAACCACACTGACCTGCAACCTGCAAATTGCAAAAACCGTAAGAAAATTTGAATTTCACCGGCTTCCTTGGCGCCTTAAGCCTTCTGGGTATGCTCATTCCATCGTCGTCCCCAATCATCACTTTCATGATTGAATACAAATATTTCTTCTTTCTCTTCTCTAATCTACACTAATATTATAAAGAGGAAAAATTTATATTTTTGTGTGTGTGTATGTTTGTAATGAGTAAACTCAAAAACTACTGTGCCGATTTCAAAAATTCATTCACTATTGGAAAGCTACATTCACCCTGAGTAACATAGGCACAAGCAAAGCCGGGACGAACCGCTAGTCTTTTATAAAAGAATTACTTATCGGTACCAGCCACATTCCAAAGCACTTCATAACAAAGATCAAAAATGACAGCACTGATTTACAGTTGGCATCGCATCGGTAGCTTTCTCGTATTTCGCCCACCTACGAAGAAGATACGAACAGTAGGTATGACGTGAGTATGGTGGATAAGAGGTAATGAAAGAGAGAGAATGGCTCGATTTACTAAACTAAAACAGAAACACAGCACTGAGTTATAATCAGACTTGCAGCAAACATGACTTGAATCCTCTCGACTTTGGTTTAACCTAAACAGAATTTGTGACGTCATTTTTAAGGCGTTTGTGGCGCGAACACCGACGTTTATTGTTCACCTCGTCTTGGAAGAGGACTTTTGGCTGCAGGGAGTGGTGCGGTGGCAAGTATGTAGTAGGTACACAAGCGAAGTGTTGCTTACATAGTTTTAAGGTTCTATTTACTAAAAAAAATTGTATTTTAGGATATGTTTGTTAGTGTATCTATATAATTATGTATCTATGGGCCAAAGTTGCCAGAAAATAAATAAGTTTTTTGTTAAGTATGTTTTGTTGTAAAAACTACTTCATAGGTCTTTTGGAATGAGCGCGTTAGTCATTTACATTTTTATATTACTAAAATATTAACAACAACGCAGATTGTCTACTTAAATCAACGTTCTTCAATCTCCAATAGAATTTTGGAAATGAATAAACATTATAGTTAAAAAAAATCGCTTTCTCGTATTTTTCTCAGCAAATCCTTTCATTTGATACCCATAACAAGGCAATGCATTAAAAATAACTAGTCCGCCATCTTTGGGAGTCCACCATATTGGATTTAGAATTTAGGTTAGTTAGTTTAGGAAATGGGTCATATTTAACTTCAAATTTTTTTTTACATAGTCACATGTGAAGCTATTAAAAGCATGTTAGAATAGGCCCACACACCGCGAAAATCGCCTAGTTTTTTGTATATTTTTTCTACAAATTCCCCCACAGCTACTATGGATATGGATCACCGTTAGTATAGAACTGTCAATATTGTTTAGTCTACACAAAGGTGTTCTAGAATTTTAAAGTCGGCTGTTACCTATCAAACGCCTACACGAAGAATTTCAAATCGAACGATAAAATAAACGAAATAGCCAATGCTCCTTTCAACCTAGGTAGAAGATAAAACGGCGCTAGATGGGGATGTGTGGACTATCCCTTCAGGGATGTAAACAAAAACTGTTGTCTAAATAAATACATCTATAAATTTATGCGAATGGCGCTGGATTAAGAGCAGTGATAGTCTTGCTGAAATGGCCGCGACTTCAAAGTTGTAGATTCAAACCCAGGCAGTCACTTCACTAAATATAAATTACTTCATTACCACTGCTCTCAAAATGGCGACGGAAACCACGGAACCAGAATTTCGAAGACATGGACATCTACCAGATCGCAAAGAGCCCGTGTGGTGGCGCTTAACTGGTTTGGAGGCCACGATTAGTTGGCGCATCTTAACCGACAAAATGTACAGCAGCAGGCTTCGATAATCTGAGTCATACTAAAAATACCGCCTTTATATGTATATTGAAGCTTGCAGATATTCACTGACGTTATAAACCATCTTGAGTTAGGTTAAGAAAAATTAATCTTAAAACTGTTGTTTACGATAAAAGGCAAAAGGAAAAGTATGTTACATCCTTTTTGGCATAAACGCAGGAATTTCTCTTTCAGATGTCAAAACAACAGATTGTAAAAATAAACAACTTTTTTCACATTAAATGCATTTTATTTTTGTATACAAATTTTTTATATACGGCAAATGATAAAATAACAACACTATGTATAACGTATTGTCGCCTGGATTTGATGGAAGGCCAGGGACAGACGTCATAACCCATGACGTCTTAAAGCAGGTGTAATTCCAGTGTAGGAAAGAGACAGAGCTATACAGGTCGTCTAGCGCCATCTCTTTCCCACACTGGAATTACTCCTGCTTTAAGACGTGGTAGGCAACCTGGCTTATGACGGAATAGCTTAAAACAACTGAGCATCTGAAACGCTGACACGGCGAGACTTTGTCTACAATATGCTAAATATACCACCATCCCTCTCACTCGTAGGCACGTCGCATATTTTCGTCTCACTCTAACATCAGTGCTCATCTAAGTGCGAATACTTCCGCCTTAGCTTCTCTCTCTTATTTTTGTTCGCGTGTTTCTTCTCTTGCTTCCATGGCTTGCTCAGTTGATTCTCCGCGGACTGCGTCCCAACCATGCTGTAATAAAATAAACCTTATTTCTTAGGGCGTAAGATTCACATTCCCTTGACAAGTAGCACTTATTTTAGTAATTTACAGTTTATTTTTCGGTTGAAAAATAAATCATCATTTCAAAACAGCAACATTTTTTAGGCCCACGCGGATTCCGCTATCGAAATTATTATAAACTTTGGGATAGTACAGCCAGCTACACAAGTGTAAAACAAACTGTAAGTGTGCTCAATTGAATGTAGGTATAAATGCACACGGTTGAGTACTCCCATAAATAATGTCTAGTTAATTAAGCCGTCTGGCTAGTTCAAAGTATTTCTTGTTTCATTTGTTTTTTGGTTCTGTTTGCGACAGTACATGGTTTATTTAGTTTCGAAAAGCCGGGTCTTGGTTAGAGACCAATTTTCGCGACGGTTAACGCTTCTCGTAAAGATGCTCAAAGTTTATGAATTAACACTTGGCTTGCATCCAGGGTGGCGATTTCGTCTTCGCAAAGTTTATTTAGGTTTCCCTTAGCTCTAATTGATAATAACGCAGAGATATCTTTCATCTTGGCCAACTATAACTGGGATATTTTGATATTGCACCTTTCCATTTTGGAGGTCGACACGTTCACTGCAAGAATGGTTTAAAAAACAAGTTGCTAAGGAAACGTTTCATTGAAATTCTTGTGCGATGTATCATTTTGATTTGGCACACAGTAACACAATATTGATTTTAGCTCATCTTGAGAAAGACTGTAATGTAAGCACATCATTACTCGCAATGCCGTCCATAAACAAACGGATCTGATGGTAACTCTACTATATTTTAAACGAAGATCATTTTTCTAAAAAATAAAGAAAAACGAAAATTTGCGAGTTTGATGAATTGGTAACGCTGACAAAACCTGCATATTTATCAAATAAAGTCGATCATTTAATAGGTTGCTGAACACCAACCACCATTCAAACAACCAATTGGCCAATTTTAAACTCGAAAGTCGAAAGTAACCTTACGATCTATTATGACAACTCATATCACTTAAAATAATTAAACCTTATTGTAGTCTGCAATAAAGTTTAATTTATTTCGCTCAGTCACGTTTTTTTTTTTGTTATGGCAATTTCAATTCACGAAAAGTGTCAATAAAAACTTTACATGTTGTATAGGCAAGCCGCTGGGCCAAACTTTTTAAAATTGGAAGTGCCAGGGTAGCCCGCGAGATTCAAATTTTCTTACGTTTTGTGCAATTTGCCGGTCAGTGTCAGGTTGTATGTTGATGAAAAATGAGTCGCGCCAGTAACACGTATGTAGTTACAGAATTATAATCATTAAAATCATGAATACAACCCTCTAAGTTCATTTAACCCCATTCAGTAACTATTTCATAAAAGTTATTCAAATGGTCGCCAATCATATTTTAATCAACATACAACCTGACACTAAACCTGAAAATTGCAAAAAAAAAAAAACATTAAAAAAATTCAATTTCGCGGGCTGCCTTTGCTTTCACCTTAAAACTCATTTCTTTACAAGCAATTCATCCAAGAATACATTGAAAACATTGAGTATATAATATACTATCTACTTTAACATCAATTCGACATATATCGGCAAGTACTAGGGATAGAGAAGCCAGAAGGACATTGAGATAAAAGGAAAGATTTCATGCGCTTTCTTACCCAAAGACCGGCTTCCCTTTTACGTGAGCCGCGCTTTTCTGCATCGCGAAGAACGCGTTGTCGATCTCTTTCGATTTGTTCAGCCAACCCTTAAAAGATGAAATATTTTAATTATTTTGGAGTAGGTATGTTATGGGGGATGTGTGGTGTTAGGCGAATGGATAAAATAAGAAATTAGTACATAAGAGGAAGTCTGAGGAGCTCCTGGTTTAATAATAACAGACGCTCGGGTCGATCTTTAGGTTAAGCCGTGCACAGACCAACCTAGGCAGGTTGGTCTGTGGATGGGTGACCATATTACATACCGAGTTTCCTCCGTGCCTCGGAAAGCACGTTAAGCCGTTGGTCCCGGCTATCATTTGTAGATCTTTGACAGTCGTTACAGTCAGTGGCCCGAAAGTCTGACAACCAGTCTTCCCAATGATATCGTATTACCCAGTGGACCAACTGGGTTGTGGAGGTCAGATAGGCACTCGCTCCATGTAAAATATTGGTATTCAGCTGCATCCGGTTAGACTGGGAGCCAACTCCAAGATAGTTGGGAAAAGGCTAGGCAAATGATGAATGATGAAGAGGAAGTCTGAAAGTGGCGCCGGTAACTGAAAAGTTGTGCGGTAATCGGCTGTCGTGGTATGGGCATGTGATGCGGAGGAATGAGGTCGGTCCGCGGATGGGTGACCATTCAAAGACCGATTTACCGTTACATAACGAGACCTATGATTTTAGTTTTTTAATGGACGTGCTTTATTCAGGAACTGAATATTAAAGATTTTAAAACTTATAACACCCCTCTTTTTGCTTCAGGGGTTCTATGGGCTGTTTACGGCCTCGCCAACGTAAGGCCGGTAATAAGTAAGCGATCTGGTGATCTCAGCTCGGTTTTTCGCTCAGGTATGTACTATCGAGTTCACTGAGGGTCTTTGAATGGCCACTTTTCACCCTTATGCCCTGCGTAATAAGGTTGAAAAATGCGTAAGAAGGTCGTCCCTCAGTGAACTCGGTATTACATTATGATTTTGGCCATCTCCTGTCTAAAAACTTGAGCAGGCAGCAGCTTCAGTATGATAGATTTAAATATTTTCATCCAAAGGTTTTTAAAGCAGTTCAAAATAAATGGAACCCGGAGATGAGGTCAAATCATGATATTAGGCTCGCTCCATCTACCTACATTATACCTATACAAATAAATGAAATTGACGTGTCATCAACATTTGAAAGGACAATGCTCATGGATATATGGAATCCCGTACCATGCTGCATCAAAATCAAACTTTGTTTTTTATAGACTACACTGATCGTATTAACTCCTACAAAAATTATTTTTGAAAAAAAAAACCCGCGTTTCAGAGATATTTTATAAAATCGAAACTAACCTAAAAAGTAGGTCTATTTTTTCGACGCTACCAACGACGTATTTTAACACACATACATTACATTATTGCTCTAAAAACAGCGTAATACACTAATATTAGTAAGAATTACGAGTTAAAGTAACATCCACAGTATGCTTGACTGAAACTCGATTTTATTTTAGACCTATAAATTGCCAATAGTCAGTCACTACAGTACAAATGTCAGATGCCACAGATAAGATAACTATGAACCATAGAGTATAGTAAGTGCTATAAACTAGTCGGGATTTAGGGATGTAATCGATAAATCAAAATCTTTAGGCTGAGAAAATCTATTTTGTTGCAAATAGCCATTTAATAAACCAAACTAAATCGATTTGGTGTACTGATCTTACTTAATTGTAATTAATTTTAGAGTCCGCTCGACAGACAAGGGTTTGTTCAATTGAAACGGAACGTCATTTATATTCAGTTGAAACGGAACGTCATATAAAGGGAGTAAAACAATATTCATACTTTTAAACTCGAAAAGTATATTTCCAGTTCAAAAATCAAATTCCCGACGCGTAATGCCGTAAAAAAATATGAAACTAATTACTATAATATTTTGGTTTTGAGGCGCGAGACTTTTTGGTACCAACTTTGGTCATTCTCTTTTCTATCTGTCTATGTGTTTCTTCCGGTTAATCTTCGAAACGGCTGGACCAATTTTGACAGGACTTTTACTACAAGATAGCTATGCTATGCAGCATGTTATAACTTAGTCTACTTTTATTCTATAAAAAGGATTAGGGTTCCGTGCAAAAAAAAAATCCTTGAAATTGTAATCAAAAGATTCAAATAGGGAAATAATATTTTTATTTTCCTACTTCTAGGTGTACCTAATAGAGAGATTCAAGCGATCAATTCATATTTTAGATGAGTTTACAGATTCTTTCAACACCTTTACACTCTCTATTACCTATCGACATGTAAATGTTCTATTTACGAATCCACCATGACTTATAATAACCACTAGTTTTCCGCCCGCGGCTTCGCCCGCGTCGAGTTCGGTTATATCGCGTTTCCAAGAGAACTCTTCAAAAGTCCGGTATAAAAACTATCCTATGTTCTTTCTCAAGGTCAACTCTATCTCTGTACCAAATTTCATTAAAATCAGTTCAGTGGTTTAGACGTGAAAGCGTAACAGACAGACAGACAGAGTTACTTTCGCATTTATAATATTAGTAGGGAAGTAGGGATTATCGAGGTTAACTGTTACTACCGAAGATGGATAATGTAGGGTAGTACATTAACTGTTAAAACTGGAACATTTAGTTTCAAAAGTGAAGAGTCGTTTAAGTGAATGGGCAGTTTGGACTATATCTGCTGTGGAGTTAATCATTGGTAGCGACTCGTAAATGTTCGGTGATGAATAGGGGCATGGCTTAATGGAGGTTTGGGAAAACTGTAATAAAAGTGTTAGTAGAAAATATTATAAGTTTCATTTGGATAATTGAAACGGGATTTTTAAGAACACTGTCTAATAGGTACAGCCATGTATGTGCCCGCGCCTTTGAACACCCTCAATTAGTTTAATTTGTAAAAAAAATAAGCTTTTAAATAAATGTAGGTGTGACGTAATTTTTTTAGGTATTTTTCTCAGCAAACCCTTGTAATTGATACCCACATCATGGGGGTGCATAAAAAAACCAGTCCGCCGATCAGTAAACCAGCTTACAAATCATATACCAAACTTATACTGTCACGTACGGGATATCTTCCCCCCCCCCCTCCCTCTTGACTCTTTCTTTTTTTTAAGCTTAGAACAGTGTTTGAAGTCATATACCTATTCATAAATGGTCAACACTAGAACCAACTATACACCATTATCTTTAGGTCGTCCTGGAGCCGAATACCATGAACTCGATCATCGAACTCGAAACGATTGGGACTATTTTAAAAAAAAATAACAATAAAAAAAAACACGAAAGAATATATTTAATGTTTTTTTTTTTTTAAATAATGAGAACTCAAATGCTTATGTGTGTGTAAAACGTATCCACGATCGGCAACACATGCGAACGATACCCATTGAAAAATTCATTCATCGATAGATTCTCATTATTTCACAAAAAAAACATTAAAATTCTTTCGTGTTTTTTTTTTATAGTTATTTAAAAAAAAATAGTCCAAATCGTTTCGAGTTCGATGACCGAGTTCATGGTATTCGGCTCCAGAACGACCTAAAAATAATGGTGTATATAAACAGACAAGATATTACCATATTCAATAACTACCAGTCAAGACAACACATCACGCCTGTTTTCCCAGAAGGGTTAGGCAGAGGTGTACCTAATAGTACACCTACATTTCGCCAGTTATGTTTAAGTCCCATGTAATAGGGTGCGAAACTATTGCCATCAATCGGGCACAAATCGAGACTCCATGGCTCCTGCTGAAATATTCTTGAAGCAAAAACCCAATAACACTCTGCCCGACCTAGGAATCGAACCCAGGACCTAATGCTCAGCAATCGTGCTTGTGACCACTAGACCAAAACGGCAGTACATTTGCAAAATTGAACTGAACAACAAACATAGCTGCATTTGTTCCCAATTTCACCCCGCGCTAAAAACTCCTTGTACAACTATAAAATAAGTGGTAAAACCAACCTCAACCGCTCTCGTTTCCCTTGGCGTAGGTTTCCTATTCTCATTCTTCTTCCTTTCCTGCAGCATATCGTCGAGGGGCTGAGGGTCACAGCCGGGAGGTAGCTGCGCCCAGTGTAGGACTCCGCTCGCGGCTTGCTTGAGCATGATGCGAGCTGAACGGGATTGATCAGGCTGGCCCGCAGCCGTCATGAAACCTCTGTTGACTGGAGATGGGGAGAAATGAATATAAATTCTACTTTATTGACATCAGTTTTTTATTTATTTATACCCCTGAATATCGATCAACATTAAAGATTAGTGGCTGTGGAGCGGCACTACAAAAAGTACTACAACGCCATCTGTGACACAAGTGAAGAACTAACATCAAAATTCTAAATATCTAAATAAAATAAAAAACTAAACTAAGAAATAAAATAAAAAATAATCTCTTTTTATTTATTATGAAAATTAGTTTTTTTTTTCCGCGACTTAAGACTATTCAAAAACCCGACAAAAACTATCGGGCAGTAGACCACCAAACACAACATCCGTCTGGTCGGAGGATCCTCCCTTACTGTGGAGGTTGAAGAGTTTTACACCCTGTTCTTCATACCCCTATAGCTGCAGACACTAAATGGGGACTCAAATCGAATGACCCCGCTTCCTAGCCAAAGCGATCGGTCGTGCAAATACGTTAACGTCGCGTTCAAACACTAATTTGTCGGAAAACCGTAGAGCGCCCTCTGGCAGCGCAAGCACGCGAATGAAAAAATACCGCAAATGAATGCGGCTGTCACGTCGTCGCCTGACGATCGTGTTAATTAGGATTAGGACGCAGCCTCATTACTCAGAGACTTTGGAACCCATACTTATTCCTGTTGTCGCGTACATCACACGTGATACATATTTGTGCCGTCCCGTGGCGTTCTGATTCCTATTCAGGGTATAAACCAAAACTAAACTATTCAGGGTAAATAAATTGACTACAGAAAATTAACAGAATAATTGGAAATATGATTTAAAAAACTGAACAATATACTCACAGGCATGCGCAGTAAGTATCTGCTTGTAGTCCGGCTCCTTGGAACCGTCGTCGGGCAGCAACAAGCCATATTTAGTAGCGAACGTGTGCTTGCTGACCAGCTCACAGAGACGCGCCATTGCAGCATCGTGGGCGCGCATCTACGGGAAATTGTGGTGAATAAAAAGTGCGTTTTCTTTTGGATTATGTGTTGTTCTATTTCCTTGTAATTTTTTATTTTTTCATGAAAAAATCATGTAGATCAAAAAATCATGAAGAATGAATCATGTAGTTTTACGGTCCGGTCATCGGAGCATTACAAGAATTTTCTTGAAAAATTCGAACAATCTATCTACTATTCGGGTACTCCGACCACATCATAATCATTATTCTGCCCTTATCTCAATTTATTTGGGGTCAGCGCAGCAGATCATAATATGTTTATAAATTTATTTCCCTGATTGTAAGCGAGGTCAATCTGTTCACGAAGGAGACTCAATTGATGCACTACCGCTGTACTTAAACCATAATAATATATGAGTCATATATCTGGAATAAAATCAAGGGAACTGATTTCGACGAAAGTAATTCTATTCCAATATCGTTTAGTCAACTTTTCTCTTATTGATTACATTTTTAAATATCTAAAAGTATACAAAATATTTAAAAACAAATGGCCCATTGGCATCAGGAACAAGATCCAAGCTGCCGGTGGTCAGGGCTCCAGAAAGAGGAACCTCCGCACTATGAGTGCCGTCCAGGAGTACTGCTATTCCAATTTTTATTATTATTTATTATGCACCTGATGTGTCCCAATACAGGGCAAAGACCTCCCATCTCTCTTTCCTTTTTTCTCTATCTTTGGCTATTTGGACACACTCCTTTTGGTAAGAGTCCAGCTCGTCACGCCACCTCCTTCTGGACCTACCCCGTCGCCGGCTTCTGTTGTTTGGAACCCAATCTGTTGCCGCTTTGGCTCAATTTACTGTATGTATGATTGAGTAACCCAATGTGTATGAATATGGATTTTGTTTCGCTGTCGACTGACCATTATAATATTCGATGGATTTTAATGATAATATGAATCATCAACCGACAACAGACTTTAAAACTGTATTAAATAAACTTACATTTCATAAAATCTAAAAACACGCCCAAAAATCGTAAAAAAAAAAATTGCATACCTGATCAATTGGCAACACAGCCGTCAACAACAGGTCCGGTGTGACGGCGTAGGCTGGCAACACCAAGCCGGGACAGTCGAGCACCTCGATGTATTCGTTTATAATCAGGGACTGTATGTGTCTGGTGTGGCCTGGCATTGAACTTACGCTGACCTGGTGAGGAAAATTAGAAAGCTCGAATTTATGCTCTCATTTACTTTCATAGCATTGATAAACAAAACAGCAAACTGTTTTTCTTATAGTATAATTTACTAGTATACAGCCTGTTTCAGACCATCATCATGACCATCATCGTAACCGCGAAAAAATCTTGAGTTTTCCCACACAAAATTTCAATACCTACCTGTCCAAATGTATGAAATAGCAGATTTTTCGCGATTACGACAGGGTTCGCGTAGGCGTACTAAGAGCTTCGGCAAAATTAAAATACCAGGTACCTGCTTAGCATAAGGGTAAATAGTTTCAAGCACATGTTGGTTGTGACTGTCACTTTTTCTGTCATAAAACAGCAATAATGCTTGATCGACGTCAGCCAGCAATGTAGTATTGGACAAGCTCATACACACTACACAGACTCTATAAATGTTTGCTGCAGGCTCCCAAATTATAGCTCAATATTTTAACCTACGTGTATATCCAATGTAACCTACATACATTTTTGTCTTTGTCTTTTACACAATCATAAAAAAAAACATACACTCACCTTTTTGACCTGCATTAGAACATTGACGGTACTAGATTTTCCGACATTGGGGTAACCAATCATGCCAACAGTCAACCTGGGAGGATTCTTTAACCTATCTACATGTTGCTCCCTCAATACTTCTAGAAGTGTCTCCCTGTCTAATATTTTATGTGAATTATGTACTTTAGTCTCATTTTCCAGTCTATCTTGTGAATTTTGTCCTTGATTCTGATGTTCTACTATTTCTGATGAATTCTGTACTTGATTCTCTTCTATTTCCGGTGTAGGTTCCTTATTTTCAGTACTTTCTGGAGCAGGGTAGTCTTCAATAGGCTTACCCAGTCTTAAATTCTCTACAACCTTATCCAGAACTTCTTGAATCCTATCTATTTTATCAGCAGTATTGCACACAGCCTGATCAAGATCTCCTAGTTGCTTCTTAAACAATTCTATATCTTCTACTGCACATATTACGGCATCTATTTCATCGTCAACGTCGTCATCATCGTCTGATTCCTCATGTTCATGGTCAGAGATTGCTGAATCAGTTTCTGAGTTTATTTCTTCAATGCTAGATTCATTTTCATCTTCTTCTTGTATTTTACTTTCATTTGTTTCTTTAGCTGCTGAAAAGAATATTATGGAAACATTCTGGAAAAAAGAATCATAATGTATTGCTTGCACTGTGAATTATATTACATGGTCGATAAGTAAACACAAGCACTTTGCAACTGCAACTGTAGTTCAGCAACGCAAGGATAGGAATGATTTTTTGAAGAGATAGGCATTAGCTATAGTCACGATAATAACTACCGGCTGCTGCTTACGTCCCACGCCCGAGGGTACGGGTGCGGGTGCTCGTGCAAGCTGTCGTATCTGTTTTAAAAAACATATGAGCACCACCAGATTTGACAGCAAACACCCTCTCCTTGCATCTGCGCGAGTTTTAGCAGACGCCTTAACCTTGTGACCGCCATAGTCACATATACGTGACAAGAAAACGCGGCGACACAAATATGTGACAAAATGGTAGGTGAAATTGTGGCTAGGCGTAGAGGGCACGCGCGTGCGTTTAGCCTCTGGTGTTCAAAAGGTTAATGGAAAAACCCACTGATGCAAACTCACCTCTTTTGTGAAATACTCTGCCCAACATTTCCGTTCATATTCATTAGTTAAGTCTGCCTTGTTTAGTAAAAGTATGCATTTGCAGTTCTGTTCCTGAGCATATTTCTCTAAGTCAGCACATCTGTAAAATAGAGCAATATTTAGATAAGTATAAAACCTGGGTCAAAATACTGACATTTCCTTTGTATTTCTGACACTTAACTGTGAATTCTATTCAAATATTTTTTTCTGAGACATGTTTTGTACATTTTAGTCAATAAACTACCTAGAACATATACCTTGTATCTGCCTCAATAACACACTTTTTAAATTACAATCTTAACACTACACCCTGCATTCCAGAAAAAACAAAACACTTTACCTGAACAGCAAAGGATTCCTAGCATCCAACAGAATCAGCACAACATCAGACTTCTCCAATGTCCTCCACAGCTGCTTCCAAAGCTCCAGGTTCCTTTCATAAGGAGTCACAGCAGCACCAAGCTTGGCCTGTAGCTCATTCAAGTGACGTCGCCATTCCAAAAAGGCCTCCCGTTCGCGGGTAATCTGGTCTTCAGCTGATATACCTGGGTGCCAGGCTGGTCTGGAATGGAAAAGAATAGAAATTATAAACATGTTTGTTGAAAAAAACTTTTCAATACTGAGTTATAAAGCATTGGAGACAAATTGAGAACTGACTAAGAATTAACCACAAATTATGTCACAGTAAGGAAGATATTCACATTTCAAAAGAATACGCCCTTTTTGTGACTTTTTAGCGTTCCGTACTTCAAAAGGAAAAAACGGAACCCTTATAGGATCACTTTGTTGTCCGTCCGTAGGGTACTTCCCATTGACTTAGAATCATGAAATGTGGCAAGAAGCAATGTCTTAGAGTACGGTCACACGCAAAAGTCGATAAGAATTCTCACAAGTATTAGTTTGACGTTTAGTTTGACTTACGACCTTCTATTTTCAAGTTATCGCCAACAATTGATTGTAATCCTCAATTTCATCAACTTAGCATAAGTCAAGATGGCCCAGTGGTATAGAGCACACAGATTGAAGCGCAAATCAGTGTGCCGCAAGTTCAAATCCCACGCAATTGTTGACTTTTTGTAAGTTCTTACCCGATTGGAAGTTATGGATTAGCATTACATATTATTATATTAAATTATTCTTTAACTTGTTCACACATTTCTTAGAGTTAGAAAGGTAGATCACAAAAAAACTAAATAAAGAATTAGATTTCTGCGAGGTAGACATGAGTTTTAACTTGACCGAAATGAACTGTCGTTTGGTTGTAGTTGTTGGTTAGTGACGTGTGGTTAACAATATTGTAATATTCGCAAAATGCAGGCTAATATTAGTATTGAAGTGAGGGCGACTATCATTGGGCTGCATAAAAGTGGTCTTAATAAAACACAAATATCTGAAGAAACCGGACTGAATGTGAGTATCTATATATATAAAAATGAAACCCGTTTTCCTTGGTCACGGCATCACGCGTGAATGGCTGGACCGATTTCACTAATTCTTTTTTTGTTGTATTTGTTATTATTAGGAGAAGGTTCTTACGGAAAAAAAATATTAAGAAAATCTGTCAGAAATATTGAAAAATATACATTTAATTTTACATATTTAAAAAAACGCGCGTAACGAATGTCAATGTCATTCACAGCCATAGACTATATTGAAAGAGCATTGTTTGTTCGGAAACGTGGTTACTTAATTAAATTCTAATTAATTTTTGAAAATAACTCGCCACGGAATAGTTATGTATAGATAAATATTATTAAATGTTCCGATTTTATGACGTTACTAAGGTAAAATATAGGTAGGCGCACCTAAGTGTGGTCTGAGTATATGAGTTTGATTTCAGAACGCATTATACAAACTTCGCATAACCTATTTAGTAATCTGTGGTAGTACATTGGCTTTATAAAAAAAATCTGTGGTAATCTGTGATAGTGATGTGCCAACTCGGAAAAAATATTACTCGATTTAACCCAATGGTAGGTAGGTAGGGTAGGTAGGTAGGTAGGTAGGGTAGGTAGGTAGGTAGGGTAGGTAGGTAGGTAGGGTAGGTAGGTAGGTAGGGTAGGTAGGTAGGTAGGGTAGGTAGGTAGGTAGGGTAGGTAGGTAGGTAGGGTAGGTAGGTAGGTAGGGTAGGTAGGTAGGGTAGGTAGGTAGGTAGGGTAGGTAGGTAGGGTAGGTAGCTAGGTAGGGTAGGTAGGTAGGTAGGGTACCTAGGTACGGTAGGTAGGGTACCTAGGTACGGTAGGTAGGGTAGGTAGGTAGGTAGGGAGGTAGGGTAGGTAAGTAGGTACCTAGGGTAGGTAGGTAGGTAGGGTAGGTAGGTAGGTAGGTAGGGTAGGTAGGTAGGTAGGGTAGGTAGGTAGGTAGGGTAGGTAGGTAGGTAGGGTAGGTAGGTAGGTAGGGTAGGTAGGTAGGTAGGGTAGGTAGGTAGGTAGGGTAGGTAGATAGGGTAGGGTAGTGAAAGTAGTAGGTAGGAAAACATGCATTGCAACGCATGCCGGGCACAGCTAGTAATAGCTATTAATGAATTGTAACTTTATTATAAATTAATCTTCTAATTAAAATGTATGCCATTTATGAATCCATCCATCGTATCTTTATGAGGTTTAGAAGAGAAATACATAAATCCTTGGGTTTATTGGGTTGGTTATTGGATTTATAAATGCAGTTTTATTTTAAAATTATATTCAATAATTATGATTATTAACATTTTATATAATGAAAATGAAGTCAAGTAGGTATAGCTGCCTAATATATATATTTTTTTGTTTTAGAAAAATACTGTTAGTCTTTGGATAAAAAGATATGAGGAAGAAGGTAGCCTTGCTAGTCGAAAGAGAAGTGGGAGACCGAAGCTTATTAGCGAGGCGCAGCGACGACATATGGTGGACATATACGAAACGAATGGTTTCGCACCAACGAGACATTTTGCGGTTTTATATGACACCTCGATGGATAATGTTCGCCGTGCACTTCACGCTGAAGGCGTGCATCACAGAAAACCAGCTAAAAAGCCGTACTTGACAGAGAGGCACAAACAAGAACGATTACGTTTCGCACGTAATTATTTAGATTTTGACTGGAATACTGCGGTATTTTCAGATGAAAAAACATTTAAATCCAGTCAAAAGGGCAGGCTTCACTTATGGCGCAAGAATAACACTCGCTGGTGTGATAACAACGTCATTCCTAACACCGAATCAGGTCGAATCACAATTAATATGTGGGGATGGATGAGTGCAGCAGGACCAGGAGAACTGGCTTTCATTCCTCCACGCGCAAACAGTTCAACTTATGTGGAAGTGTTAGACTCAATTATGCTACCTACTGTGCGCAACATTTACCCAGCTGATGAGTTAGCAGAATTTCCGTTTGTCCAGGACAATTGTCCTATTCACCGAGCGAGTACTGTGCGTGAGTGGTTTCACAATCACCCGGAAGTAATTGTTATTCCATGGCCAGCGCGATCACCCGACTTCAACCCCATAGAAAATCTATGGGGTTTGATGGTGCAAAGGTGGGACTCGCGGAATGAGAGGTCTACGGAACAATTAAAAACCCATTGCATGGAGGTGTGGGAAAGTTTTAGAGGGAGCGAAGTATGCAGTAATATTGTTGGGTCCATGCGCAAACGTCTACTTGACTGTATCGAAAATAATGGGGGTTATACAAAATATTAAGTTTTAGTAAAATCAGTAGGCCATTTTATTTTAACATATCCGTGATTATTCGTTAACAAACACTGTATTATATTGTGTTTACTTTCGTTTAAAATAGCTATATCTTTTAACTTGTGCCATCGCCTTATCTTAAGAATGCAGTGAACTCGCTATCAATTTTGTTGACAATAATCATGATTCTGTTTTGTTTTTTATTCTTCTACCCGCACTGTTCTAACATAATAGTTCAATTTATTTTTCTCATCTAATTGACGATTATCTTGTGAGAACTAAAGTTCTTTTAACAGAAATTGAGGTTTAGTTTCAATCTTCTTTTCGTCAAGAAAATGAACAATTAAGCTATGACCTCAAAACATTCATTGTGACGTTACATAAAAATAAAATGTTTACAAAGTCTAAATCATATATCACTTTTCAATAAATAACTGGATATAAACAATTATATTTTATTTTATTAAAATTTTAATATCCTTTCATTGTTACGTTATTCATATTATGAATGGTCTAAGTGGGTATACTTCCAACAAACAATCTTACACGTAACATAGGTAACGGTTACAAGATAACTTTTTTGTCTAGGTAACAATTCGACGTCACAATTCTCATAAATGTTTAATTTGTAAATAAAAAGAATAAACATTTTTATTAAACACGTCTTTTTATTTCCACCTTACAACATCGATAAGATGTAAACAACTAAATAATGTAAACAACGAATGTGATTTTTCTTGTAGTTAATAGATCATATTCGTAATTTGCAACAATTTAGTGCAAAAAATGCAATAGTATTTTTCATAGAAATATAAAAAACAACAATATTAATATAGATTGGGAATTTTCAAAGTAAGAAATAACCGCAACAGACCGACCATGATTTGAACTCGGGCTACGTTATTTGCGAATCCAACACTTAGTTCATTAGGCTACCAGCACATGACATATTTGCGCGAATTTTATCAATACAATGGTTAGAACAAATCGCCTCTGTGACTGTGTGATGCGTATTCAATGGCACAGAAAAATAATAATGATGTTTTAAGCTCAGTGTGACGACAGTTCCTTAGTGTGTGTTATCTGTTGAATGTGGATACTCATACACGCGTACACATACGCACGGAAGTATCGCGCTCGCTCGGTTCGTAGCAAAATAATCTTTAGCGTTCCTATGGACTTTTGCGGCCTACCGTACATGTAAAGGAAACAATCTGAAAACCGGAAATATGTAGTTTAATAACAAAATACCTACAAGTTTATACAGAACCCTCGGTGCACGAGTCCAACTCGCACTTGGCCCGTATTTTATAAATTAATGGGCCTACTCTAGGCCTTGATAGAACAAACTAACCATGTAGCATGCATTATTTTATAATTAGTATATCCAGCGGTGAATTGCGATAAGCTTAGTTCATTGTTTGCCCCCTAAGTAGTTCATAGGCAAGCCGAGCAAGTAAGAAATCAACAAGAACTCACCTCCTTGGTACAGTTAATGGCTCATCAAAGTTAGGTTGTGAAGTTGCCATCTCCACTTCATAAGGCACAGACTTCACATACTGATAGTTCATTTTCTCTGCAGTGAACTCTCTCTGTGCCAACTCTGCGGTGGAGAGGAACTCTTGGAGGGAAGACTCTGCTGTGACCGACTGAAGGTTGAGACGGCCCCAGTCGTAGCCATCATTGATTTCTGTGGTGTGTAACTAGAAGAACAGGATTTGATTAGGTTTGAGAATAATAGGTGAAGGCGGGCTGAGAATGATGATGGGTAATCGTTATAAAATAGGCTGCTGTGTCAGTTAAGACTAATGACTTTATTTTACTAGTAAGAAGTGGAAAATATGAAGGATGCTTTAGATATTTTTAGTGTAGGGTACATTCGTCAATCAAATTATTTATGTGCGTGTGAACTGAGGGACCAAGCTGGTATTTCGCAAATAAATATCGTAGGATTTAGTAGTAGTCTTAAAACAATTGTAAAACAAATCTGGGAATTTGTAAACAAATGCATTAAAAATTACAGCCCATAAAGTGTGGTCCCTCAGTCCTCACAGACCATCAGCCAGATCTCGGAAAGTATTCAGCAAATTCACATAATTATTTAAAACATCAGTTTGACTTTACTTGTGACATTTTTAAATCTCATCACAATATTCACATCTAGGAAACCTGCACTAAGGTCTCATATAATATACGCTTTAAGCCCGGTGGGGATTGAAAATTCATTGATGAAATACTAAGTGTATGAGAAAACTAGGCACAAAAACTTGCAAAACAAATTCAGATTAGAATATTTTCTTAACAATGATGTGGATAGATGTGAGTTTTATTTTATGTAAAAGAAAGTTATTAGGACCCATTTACAACACGTTGTGCAACTTTTTAGGCGAAGTTATCTAGATCTAAGATGTTTATAATGTTGCAAATCATGGTTATGTTTCAGTTTGGCATTTTTTTGCCAAACTGGAAAGTTAAATGAGACTTACATCTTCAGACATCAGGGACATTTAGAAAATAAAGTATAGGACATATGTTTTAATAAAGAATTGAGGCATTAGCGTTTACTTGTAATAAAAACAATTACAAAAACAAATACTAACCATGGTGTTGTCCTCGACATGTTTTCGGTGACGATTTTTCGCAAATCTGTCTTTGATGAGGGCCCGCCCCAAAGATTCTTTATTTTTCTTTCCCATTCTCTTAAATATGGTGCAGTATTACGTTGAATTTAACACAAATAATCGGCATCAGAATTGGAACAAACGTGCCGCACTACGATTGAAATCCAAATGTCAAAGTGACAGATTCAGAATTTCAGATTACAGACAATCACAAACACCCATGTGTTCCGTAGACCTATTTTAAGGATGTCGTTACAATATTAATTATGAATCGATATTAGTTCAATCAATTTTTGCAAATATTTCGAAATCGCTTTACATATCGTAAAAAGTATCGGCAATGTATTAATGTGTCGAAAAATATTAACGAAGTAACACGCAAGTATTAAGTTTTTATACGGATATTTTGTCTATTCTACTTTTTTATTACTTAGTGTAAGTCAGTTTATTGATCCGATGTTTTGTTTTCTATTTTTATATAACTTAACGATGATGTTAAAGCATTATTGTACTTAAAAGAATGTTGTGTACAACTGTAATTAGTATGAACCCTAATCTATATATGTACTTTTATTGTTAAATGTAAAATGTTGGCGTACCTATCTAAAATAAATGAATAAACACACCAAAATTAAATCAATACTAGTTTTGTTTTGAATGATAAATCAATGAGGTTAACAAAATCCATTGGTAAAAGCCATTTTAATACCAGAGTGGTTTAAAATACCCAGGATCTATTAAAAAAAAAAAAACAGTCAGTGGGTCGTCTCGTCGTCTCACTGACCGTTTATGTTACATTACAATAAACTGCGATGCATTTTGTGCCAATCGGCCTCGACGCTATTCAAAAGGATGACCAAAAGAATTGAAATATTCATCTCATAATACTCCAATCCACTATTTCAAGAAGAACCGGAGACCAAAGATGCGATCAATCGAAAGTGTTCTATTTTGTTGTATTTCACCGAAGATTTCAGGATTTACAAGTATCACTATTTCTGTTCTGCGGCAACGGTGTCCATCAAAATGGAAAACAGAGTATATCGAATAACGAGTAGTTCAACTATCACGACACCAGTTACAAATATTTTCATTCGATGCTTAGGGACTCATAAACGGATATGAGTGGTTATTTATCCTAAATTATCACTAATCAACTACTATAATGTCAATCTGGTGCTAATAAATGTTTGAGTGGTAATGTTCTAAGACCGTCCGTCTGTCTGCCTATCTGTCCGTCCGTCCTTATGTCACAGCCATGTTACTCCGAGAGTAGGTCTTCTATGAACCGCTACCCAAAAGTAATGTGAAATTATTAAAAAAATAAAAATAGGGGTTACTCTCCATAATATAACTCAGGGTTGAAATAAAATATTTCAATGTGGAATAAAATGGTGTTTTGTTTTTTGTTCAAATTTAGTTTTGTTGTTCAGTGTTTTACATATGAACACAGATATGAATGAGCTTCTAAAATATAGTTATTATCTTGTTAACAACCCTGTGTGTGAGAGTCTGACTCGAACTAGTCCGGTTTTTATCATTTCATTCAATTATGTTATTTCATCATGGGTAATGCAGCTTTTTTTAGCATAGCAAAATCCACCTGACCCCGCTCATTTTAACTATAATTATGTTTCTTTACAAAACTTGGTACACAATAACTCTTTCTTTGTCATTACCGGATAAGTACAACATTTTGAGTAATGTCATTTATACGAAAAGCGCAGAAAAGCGTCTTTATAAAACATAACCCTTCCTTGGCAGTCGGGTAAAAAGCGATCTCAGGTTTTGACAAAAAAATACCGATAGTAACAGAAATCGATACCTACATAGTACATGCATAATTATATTTTGTCAGAATGGGCTGAACCTTTTTCATATAGGTACTCAGTATGTTAAATCATTGTTAATTACTCAATGAACATAAATATTTAATGAATTCAGGACGTGTAGGAGAAAAATAAAAAACCAAAAAAAAAAATAACTGAGAAACAATATTTTTATCGAAGTCGGGGGACTTATAAATACACTTCTCATCAAAAAAATCGAAACACCTCGCAGTTTATGATTTGATAAGGATTATCAGAAAAATGTGTATATTTAGGAATAAATGTAAAATGTCATTTAATAGTGAGTAGTATGAGGTTTTAAAATCCTAATGTTATTGTTCTAAATTCAAATTAAGTCTTCATAGGTTTCGTATTTTGTTTAATGAGTAATTTTTACCCTGTATGGAATATGAAGGAAATGGGTAAAACAACACGCGTAAATGAAAAAAAAAATGTAAGAAACGTTTATTTAATAACTTGTAGGTATTCCCTCCGCGAGCTCTTATTACTGCTTCCATACGGTTCTTCATCGATCGGATGAGAGTCACGATCACATGTTGTGGTATATTATCCCATTCCTCTTGGATTGCATTTTGCAGCTGGCTAAGTGTTTCTGGGGCTGGATCTCTTGCTCGAATTCGTCTCTTTAATTCATCCCATAGATGTTCAATGGGATTCATGTCCGGGCTTCTTGCTGGCCATACCATAATGGAGATACCGACTTCGGTAAGATAATCTCGTACGACGCCCGCGGTGTGAGCTCTAGCATTGTCGTGCATGAATATGAAGTCGTTGCCAATAAAATGTGCATAGGGCATCACATGAGGTTCAAGACACTGTTCGATGTACCGATGAGAGTTTAGTGCAGGCAGCCGTGGCCCAGACACAAAGGCAAGTTCTGTCTTACCGTCGTCGCTGATTCCTCCCCAAACCGTCCACGAACCGCCACCATAGCTGACCTTTTCTTCAATGCAGCATTGTGCAAAGCGTTCTCCATCTCTTCTGTAGACCTTGTTCCTTCCGTCGTTACCATACAGCATAATTTTACACTCATCAGAAAACAGTACTTTGCTCCACTGAAGGTATGACCAAGTTAGGTGCTCGCGTGCAAAGTTAAGGCGCGCTCTTCGATGGTCTGCAGTTAATTTCGGCCCATTCGCTGGCTTATGCGGTGCCAATCCGCGTTCCTTCAACCTTCTTCTTATTGTAGAGTCACTTACAGCTACTCTTCGTACAACGCGAAGCTGCTGCTGCAGTTGAAAAGCGTTAAGGCGTCGATTTCGTAAAGAAGTTGTTACAATAAATCGATCATCTCGCTCAGAAGTGACCCGATTCCTGCCAGATCCTGAACGGCGCGTGAACGAACCAGTCTCCCGATAGCGTTTGTAGACTCTATGAACAGATGATAAGCTTAGATGCAATCTTGCAGCCACAACACGCTGACTAAGTCCAGAATCCAGCAATGCCACCACTTGTGCGGCTTCTGCGGGCGAAGTATCCATATGTTTTAGAAAAAAAAAGTTTTTTCAGACGTCCCAAAGTCACAGTAAATGAAATAAGAAACAAAAAGTTTAAAGACAAGCGCTAATTTTTAGTTTTTAAACGAGAAACGTACTCCAACCCTAAATACACATTTGTCTCAAAACAGTGATTAATTTCATCTAAAGGATAAACAAATGAAATTCTAATTTCGAATTTTGTTTTTTTTCTTCTTACTGTAATGACCAAACTGCCAGCTACACAATAATGTTTTTTTTTCATGGAATTAATTCTCTTTTGTAAACAATTAGGACAAAAACAATAAAAACGAAAGTGTTTCGATTTTTTTGATGAGAAGTGTATGTCGGATCCGGTCATTGGTACGGGCTTACAATGAATCGCAAGTACGCCAGTGGTGGGGGTAGACTTGTTGACTGACAAGTCTACCCCCACCACAGCGTGCTTCTACAGAGCCCTGATGTTTTCAGCTCGTGGCGTGAACGACATTGAATGCATATATATATAGTAGTCTTTGATTGAATGTCTGAGCGCAGTGGAGTTGAGTAGAGACATCCTGGAACTGTACCCGATTCATTGTGCCCAGTGTTATTGTGTTAAATTGTACTTTTTTTTTGACAGGGTTTATTTAAACTATTCAGTACCTACCTTGTTCTCATTCAAAACTGAAATCTTTCAACTTACAACTTTTCATTTTTAGTTCACTTTTTGCCACGGCATGACGTGTTTTTTTTAATTTTTTTTTTTTTCGAAATGCAGTAGTAAAAATAATTTTAATAAAAAAAAAACACGTACTTAATCACTTTATTCTGAATGTACGCGAAGCAAATGAAACGAAATAAAAATGTATCATCATATATTTTATTATGAAAATTATAGTTTGGGCATGTTAGGAGAGTGGCCATTGGTCTTTCTGACCAAATAATCCCGCTGTATCTTTTTGATACGAAACTTTGTTTTTAAATGTTTGACGAAATTTTGTAGGTTTAGTAATTTACGTTTTAAATGTCTATTTTGCTGACCTAACTGTTTAATTCTAGCCTGATGTTGCATTTTTTGTTTTTGTAGCTTACGAATCTGCGCCTTGAATGCAATTCTTCTTGGAGAATCAAAGATTGAATCAGAGTCTGAAACATCGACATCGATTGGTGAAGTAGGTTTCTGAGCCTCGGCATTGATTTCAGAATCCTGAAATTTAAAAAAAGGTCAATTGCTAGTCGTAGACCGTACTTACCAAGGTAACTATACCAAGTTTGGGTTTCCCTGACAGACAGATACCGCAGACTCAAAAAGGTAGATTCGTAAAAACACTGTTTTCAAAAACAAATTAAGTCTGCAGATAGGACTATAATATTATAACAGGCTGTATTCTATTACTTACCGTAATATAAGGTACTGATCCTTTTTTTAAATGGTTACGACCAGACTTTCCACGTAAAATATCTTCTTTTCTAAAATGCTTCGAACATAACTTAGACGCAGAAGATGGAAGCCAAAAATCTTCTCGGCGCTCATTCTGTACAAACCGTATCCACTTTTCTCGTACAAAATCATCTGCTGGTGGAAACCTTAAGGTGGGAGCGCCAGGGTAGCCCATTAAATTTAATTTTTCTTTGGTTTTTTGCAATTTGTAGGTCAGTGTATGTTGATGAAAATTGAGTCACGCCAGTAACAAGTAAGTAGTTACAGAATTATAATCATGAACTCAACCCTCTAAGCTTATTTAACCCCATTCAATAACTATTTCATGAAAAAGTTAGTCAATGGGGTTAAATGAACTTAGAGGGTTCTGTAACTACATACGTTTTACTAGCGCAACTCGATTTTTCATCCACATACAACCTGACACTGACCTGCAAATTGCAAAAAACGTAGAAAATTTGAATTTCGCGGGCTACCCTGGCGCTTCCACCTTAAATAAAACAAATAACCTGAACGATAAATTATGTACTCGTGTGTTTGCGTTAGTGCAACAATATCAATTTTATTTTTGATGATTATTTAATAAAATTATTTACCGGCCTCAATAAAATATTTTGGAAAACGCTAATCGATAAGCATAAATGATAATATAATAATAAGTATTCTACTTCCGTTTGGTGGAAAAAGATTAGCGAAGTAGTGGTACAGCTACTGAGCAACAGAGGGCGTTTATTGCAATTTATGTAAATGTTCTAGGTTACAGGAAAAATATTTATTATATCCTAAATACTGGGTAAATAAAGAAAATACTAACGAAAATAAACTGTATTCAAGTCCACTCGTTGTACCATATCGAGATTTGCAATAACGCAAAGCGCAACAGGGCATATTTTTTACAAAATAATATATTTCTGTTAGTCAAAGTTATGTCACATAAATGCCACCCTGACAGGCGGACGTATCGCACTAGACCATAGACCTATAATTTATATCTCAATGCACTAGACTAATCATAAACCATGGACCTATATAATCGACTTGTTACCAAGTTGTAACAAGTATTGAATTACGATTTTCTTCGTCTTGTCCGTATAGCTCGAAATATTTGAATGTCTTTGCCTTGGTATAGTATTCTACTCTTTGAAGCAGATGGTAAAGCAATTCGTAGGTTTCATTTCATTTGAATCCCAGATTCCCAGAGGGCATTTATTACAACCTTACTAAAAGTCCCAAGATATTTCTTCAAAATTATTTATAAACTTGTATTATCACAGTGCTTTAAGTCTTAGAGCATCTGTTAATCTAGAGTCTCAAGATTAACAGACAATACGACTTGTCTTATGGATGGAGCGTATAACACGAGTTAAGGAACTAAACCAACCAAGCTGAGTGATCTGGGACCTGAAGGCAAACGTAAGCAGGTTTTGATATGGTATATACAGTTTCCCGTGATCCCATCTATTGTAAGTATATTTAATTATATATTTTAAACGTAGAACTATAAATGTATGTACAAAATAAATACGAATCTTTTAGCGCGTGGTCAATACCGGAACTAATGCTCCCTTGTTTTTATTTCTAGCAATTTTTACAAGAATGATGATCGAAGTTCTAAGTTAATAAAATATATTACGTTTATGTTTTTTTTTCTTCAATCTTGATAAATTTAATATTATTATGAACGTATTATTTTAACGTGCTGATCTACGCAAATGTTGTCACAGATTCAAGCAAAGGACTCTTCATGTTATGTGGTAGTTCTCACAAGAGATAATGATGAAACACTGCTAATATATACTCTAATTGTAATGGAACGTAAGCAAAAGCGAGCGAGACTTCGATTTTTTGGGAAGGTTACAAAATAATCATTTATTTTAATGAAAAATCGGATGAAATAATGAATATATCCATCAAAATTAACACATAATTGAATTGGTTAAGTAAAGTAGATAAGTGCGTGTTTATAAAGATGATGTCTGATTATTTTGAGCATTATCACAGATGTGAGACACTTGCTGAATTTAATTTTTACTTTGGCGATGATACTGAAGAAGAAATTGATGATGATGACAACTATATTTACTGTTACTGCAGCAGAGTCTACATAAAGTAAGTTCTCAGATAAGGTTTTATTGAGAAAAGTAGTTTTTCGAGGTTTTTATCCATTGTTATGAAAATGGATTTTCATAACAGGAGACTACATAAATAAAATAGTTGTAGATAAAGTTCTAATCTACAGAATTGAATCTTATCCCAGTGTATAGCTGGATCGACCCATGCTACACAATACACACACAATATCTTAAACTGACACTGAAAAAGAATCATAATTACAAATTACCAAAATGCATGTGTGTTGCTCCCTTTTCCATGCTTTCTCATCATGTTGGCCACCCACAGACAATAATAAATTTAGATATCTTTGCAATATTTATCTTTATATTACATCAGGCAGGAATGTGCCAAATCAGCTTACAATATTATTATGGCTTGCAGGTTTAAAACCCAAGCTGGTTGTCAATTTATTACCTGACTGTGTAAAAGCAAAGACAGAGTTATGTTTTGCCTTGCTGACAGGTTTTGAACTTACAACCTCTTAGAGACTGCAGAACCAGGACTGATGCAAAGAATAAAGGGAGCCTTTTGCCCAGCTGTGGGACCGTACAGGCTAGCTATAATAATATCAATAAAACTTCATAGCAACCCTGCCTTAATATACTGTTTTGAAGACCTCACAACATAGGCAAAATTAACCTCATATTGAAATGTTATTCATGTACTAATTTATGGTCTTTATTTTCTTTTATATACAATTTTATTTTATTTAGGGATGGAGTCAAAACCTACTATGCAGACAAGGAGGATGCCAGCGAGAGTGACGTGGAGGTCCTGCGTGACTCACAGTCTCAGGATTTGGAAGACCACTCTCATGTTCACTTCTCTTTAGATACTTCATATAAAAATAAATGTGAGGTTAGTAGATTTTACTTAATCTATTAAATTGATGAACCTAAATTATCCAGTTCCAAATGATATATTTAAACTGCTGTCTTGTTATAATATAATAATGCTCTATATTACACACTAGTTTCTGCCTACAGCTTCCATATGGAAGTCAACTATACTATGAAATAAATCTCATGGCAAACGTAAACATAGTTTAGCATGAGTAAAAAATTCTTGTAATGGGATCAGTACTTACAGAGATAATGTCTTACAGACAAACCAACCAACCTATTTTTAGTTTAGATTCTATTCCATGCTTAATAGATACCTACAATACCCATAATATTTGAATCCCGCAGAGAGATGAAGGCGCAAGCTGCTACTGCAGTGCGTCCCACACGGACAACTGTTGCTCCACTGACGAACATGATGCTGGACACACTCATGCCACAGTATCCCATGCCTTACAACCCAGTGACAGTGGTGCAGACCTCACGTACCAAGACTACCACTCCGACACACATGAAAAACTCGAACGCATGGACCAAGACTCCCCAGATACAATAGAAAACTACATGACTGAAGATACCTGGGACAAGTTCTGGGCTATACATGGAGAGAGACTCATTTGGGCGTCCTGGATCAAAAAGTACAGTGACTACATCAATCCAGCATACCTAGATGATAATAATGGCCTAGCAATGGATGAAAACAACATACCGAAACAGCATTCCGTAGATCAGATTTATAAGATACAGACAGATGCTAGTCCTAAGGCAGAGGATGAGGAAATGAGAGAAAGGAAATTCTCATATGATTCTAAAGTAAATCCGTACAAGAAACGTAACGCTGTGCAGAATCAAACTGAGAAAGTTGATAGGAATAATGAGATTAATAAAGACGAAGTTTGGTTACCCATAGCTAGAAGACGATCTTGTTCAGAACATGATAGGATATTAAGTCCTAGAACTGTGGCTTGGACGGACTCAATGACTAATGTTACTAAACTGACACTATCAAGCTATGACGTCAATTCTAGTCATGTGACGTCAGAATCAACACCTACCGACACTGACTATAGCGTATCATCATCTTCATCAGATGACCCATCAAATGATCAGACAAGAATAGTTAATTTAGATGACAAGTTAGAAAATACTGAAATTCCATCTGAAGAGTTAGATACAGAACAATACTGGCAGTTTCTATGGAAGAAACATTTTGGGGAGCAGTATGCACTACACTTGGCAAACTTTACTGAAAGTCATAATGAACCAGAGAAAGAAGTCCCTGAAATACAAATTGAAGTGATCCCAGTTACAGTCCTTGAAACGGTTAAAATTGAAGAAAAACCTTTAGACATTGAATGTGAAAACAGTGAAGGAAATTCCCAGGAAACACCAACAGTTATAGAAATCCAGAATCAGGTTGATCAGATCACATTAGAAGACAAAAGTAACGCCAGAAAGAAGAATAAGAAGAATTCTAAAAAGTATGTAACTTCTGTTGGGGTACTGTTACAGAATTTGTTGAAAGAAGAACAGGCAAAAAAAGAACAAGAGCCTGAAGGAGCGGGCGAAAAAGACGGTACAAATAATACAGAAAGTACGCAAAAACCTGATATGGATGTGGTTGATTGTACAACCGATTCAAATAATGCACAATCAGTGAATCATAATAATTTAAATTCAAACAGCTGTGATGGTGACGACGAACCACCTGAAGAGACCCCTGTGATATTAAAAAGAAGGTAAATTATTTTATCCATACTAATAGTATAAAATAGCTATTGTTATGTATTGTATAACGGGCTGGTGTCCGCAACTCTACGTATACTACGGTGCGTATTTTGCGTGCGGACATATAAATTTGCTAATGCCTGTGGCTTCGCTCATGTGGACATCTCAGTATCCCACAGCATCTTACGACCTACACTTTGGACGTGGAGTAGCAGACACTACCCCAATATGCAATACCATATTCTTTATCCGGATAATTTGCTATCTACATGGCCTAAGCTATTGGAAAAAGCTAGACATTGCTATAAAAAGATATCTTTCTATGCCATTAAGTCCGCCTTTTACACACTGCACTATGACTATGACTATTTCAAATGCAATGCCTAGCCTCTTCTGAACTATGTCGGGGTTGGTTTCCATTCTAACATGAAGAGTATTTATAAGACAGTTAAATATCGACCTTGCAAGAATCGTGAGAAAATTTGAATTTCACGCTCTACCATAGAGCAGTTAGTATTCTACAATTTATTTAGTCTATACCTAGGACTTTCCCTTCATTTATAATACGATAAAATTGAAAAGGCTTTAACTTTTCTTTTGCTTGTTATGGTAGTGTACTTTTCAATTTATGAATTTAGTAAGACTTTAGATGTGAGACAATGCACATTGCGGAATAATTTTGATATTTAAACATATGTTCACTTCACTTGAAACAGTGCAGAGTATTAGATAACTAACTATTTACAGATTTCTGTGTCTCGAACTTTCCATAATATTCTTTCAAAATGCCCAGAACTAGAAGACCTAGAACCAAACACCCGCGATTTAAGAAATTAAACATATCATCTTGGTATAAAAAGTGTAAAATATGTGGTACAGTTATTGTTGCTCCTAACTACTCCATCGGTATGTGGTTACATTTCAATAAGGTTCACCCTGAACTGAACAAGAGCCTTGTTGTACCAGAGGTCCAAAGTCGAGGCACTCAGGGATCTACATCATCAGTTCCAAAGCCTCACCGTAAGAGGCTGCCAAGAAAACCTCGGAAGAATTTACGGCAGCCAAAGCGTAAATTATAGTATGTGTCTATTTTATGCTATGAATTTGCACTTTCTAAGTTAATCTTGGTTATCAATCACATCGGTCACGGAAAACATAGTGAGGAAACCTGGACTTACAATTAATATAAGTCTGAAATCGCCACCCCGTCTTGAACAACTGTGGTGATCAATGCTCGTGCTTTCTCTTTAGGAGAAGAGGCATTTGCCCAGCTGTGGGGCAGTACTAGGCAGGTGTTATTTAATAGTCTTTCAGAAAATGAAAGAAATAAAACTGAGTTATGAAATAGTTGTGTGAATGCTTTTGTTTGGATCTTTTTTTAGATAGTTGGCGGTGACGTAATTGATTCAGTGCATACACTTCGCTCCGATATGGGCAAGGTCAAGTCTAGAACTGACTAGAAGTAATAATGATTGTTGTCATCATTCGATATATTATTTTGATCAATCTTTTTAAACCTAAGTTTACTTAATTGTACGTTGTAGAACCTTACCTTCCTATATTATTTTGTTTTTTTTTTCTCGTTATTTGTATTGGGTTTTTTATCTAATCAGATATGTCAACCCCATCGTGCTTTTTACGTTGTTACGTTAAACCTTATAACTAACACACACATTATAAACTTAAATAATTAGATAAAATATATAAAACACTTGGTGTAAACATACAAGTCACCGATGAAGGACTGTTATTAATCGACATAGCTATATTTTGTTTTAAAGATCAAAATCTTTACACCAACCATCATCTGCTTAGCCTTTTCCCAACACTGTTGGGGTCGGCTTCCAGTCCAACCGGATGCAGCTGAGTACCAGTATTTTACATGGAGCGACTGGCTATCTGACCTCCACAACCCCGTTAATACTGGGTTATACTACACCCCTTGGTAAGACTGGTTGTCAGACTTTTTGGGGCACTGACTACCGGTAACGACTGTCAAAGATCTACAAATGACAGCCGGGACCAACGGCTTAACGTGCTTTCCGAGGCACGGAGGAAACTCGGTATTGGGTGGTCACCCATCCACGGACCAACCTAGGCAAGCACGGCTTAACCTAAAATCTTTACACCAACCAAATCTGATTAAAGTGCAAACTAAACAGCATTCACTTTTTTACCTACTTCATGCGTACTCAGCCTCTTTTTCAAGGGGGTAAGCAGAAATGACAGACTACTTCATGTCACTTATCCCAATGAATCCATTGTAGCCACGAAACCGAAGAGGCGGAGGAAGACATTGCCCATGCCAAGATCAAGAATACTTTCCAAATGATGGGATTCTGCGTCCACCCTGAAAAACTGCCGAAAGGAGAGCTGATCTATCGGAAGCGCAATGCAAGGCTTCGACCACCGAGGTTCAGGAAGAACTTGAGCAGTAGGAAGACTTACTTCGATGATGATGGGAACCCTTATACTTTGGATCAGGTGAGTTCGATATGTAATTCTTTGTTTTACAAGTACATACGGGGTGGAAGGGACACCGACGCGAAAACGGTTACCACGTATATTAGTACATCGTTCTGAGCCCCCCACATAGAATATTTTCATTGGTTATTAAAAAAAAAACAGCTGTTACATGCTGCAGCTGTTCTATACATCCATGTTTTACAATTACATCATATTTAATGAATAGGTATTGCACTTTTGTAGGAAACAGCTGATTTTGTTTAATAAGCATGAATACGTGATCGTTTTCTCGTCGGTGTCCCTTCCATTCCGTATAATACCATGCGGCGAGTTCTCTTTATAAACAAATATTGTGCTTGGAGTGTTTTTCAAAGTTTTTCCAGCAATTTATTTATAAGCTAGATTAGAATTTTAGTAGTTAGTAGTATTCTCCATAATATATTAAATTTTTGATATCATAAACCCTTTTTGTGACATAATTTCTAATTAGTTCAATTGAAATGGGTTTAACATGTCAATTCTATAAATGTGCCTTTCAAAGTTATGTTATTTATGTTCTATGTCTTTCATTGCATTAAATAAATATTTTATCTATCCATTTTCTCGCCCAAAACCAGACCAAAGACTCTCAAGACGAAAGAGAATTGCAGACTGACGATGATTGCGCTGACGTGAGATCAGACACAGACCGGGCCGAGGATATGCCCCCGGGTACTCCAAGAACCCATCACGTTATGTCACAAGACACAAGTTTAGATGATGAGAGCATTAAGCTGGCTGAAGCGGCGGCAGTTCCCTTGCCTTGCGACGCGGAGGACTCTAATGATGATGAGAATAAGGAGCAGAAAATTGAGGAGGTTGAAGGTGCAGGTATGGTTCTTTGACTTCTTTTTATCTATACATCTATACAAATAAATAAAATATAAGTGTCTGTTTGTAATATCAAAATAACAGCTTTTTACCGAATGCAAATGAGAATATATACTGCACTAATAACAAAAACATATTTTTTAATTTTTGTCTGTCTGTCTTTTGTTCCGGCTAATCTCCGAAACGGCTGGACCTATTTTGACGGGACTTTGACTGGCAGATAGCTGATGCTATAAGGTCTAACATAGGCTACTTTTATTTTAGAAAAAATAATTAGGGTTCCGTGAAACAAAGTTAAAACCCTTGGAATTGTTAACAGAATCTGATTCAAAGCGAATTAATAATTTCATGCGAATGAAGGTGGTGGGAACGCGGGCAACAGCTAGTAAATATGTGTAAATATGTCAAGTAAACGCTTTTCACCAGTCGATGTAGAGGTCAAGAGTCGGACATTTCTATAATTAAAAAAGAACTATTTGTGACATGAATTTGATCTGGACTGCCTCGTTGATCTAGTGTTCGCAAGCAAGACTGCTGAGCATGAGGTCCTGGCTTCAATTCCCAGGCCGGGCAGTGATATTGGGTTTTTCCATCAGGAATTTCTCAGTAGCAGCCACGAAGTTCAGACCAGTTGATGGCAATAGGCTCGTCCCCTATTACATGGGACTTAAAACACAACTGGCGAAATGTGGATGTACTATTAGGTACACCTCTGCCTAACCTTTCGGGGATTACAGGCGTGAGGTTATGTTATGAATCTTGTTGTGTCGCACTGCAGAGGAAAGGTTTGCCTTTCCCTTTCATCAGTGGGCCCAATCCTTTTAGGTACAAATGCCAGCACATCAAGCTACTACAATCTGTCAAATTTCTTTAATAGATTTTCAACTTTATCTCTAAAGCATTAGGTTCTATGATGTTTGGGAAAATTTGACAGTTTCGGCTAACTTGATGTGCTGGCGTCTGTACATAAGTCTAATTCGCCACGCCATTCCCTTCTGCGCCAACTGTGGCGCCATAACAAATTGATAAGCATTACTTAGAAATTACTTAGAAATTTTATGACCAGCAGGCCAATTACAACTTCTTAATAGCATTTCACAGAGTAATTAGCAAAATACGAAGAACTAAATAAATTATAATTGGACATAATGTATTTTTTGCAATTGTCTAATTACTTATCATTAGGTAATCCAATCCTTTATTATGTTAATTACGCCCTTAAGTAATTGATAAGTGTATAAAATGAAACACAAAATTTAAACCACTCAGTATACGAAAAGCACACGGCAAAAAATCGTTTTCTAGTGTCATTTTATTCAAGTAGCATTTTACTGTAAACTGTGTGAAAGTGTAAAAAAAAAGTGGAATTAAACCTCCTTTTTAAAGTCAGTGCAATGATTGGTTTTGATAAGAACTTTTTCTCGAATATCTGGCCTGCAGTGACTCAACAAGTGGAATCGACGAAGCGCAGAAAAAGGGTCCCCAAGAGGTATTCTAAGTTTGATGACGACTTCGACATATCGGGTATGCCAGTCGAGCTGAGGGATGACCCCAAGATGTACAAGTATTGGAAGAAGAGGCACTCGCTGTTTCACAGGTAAGTTGCTGCACTGTTAACTGCTTTTCATAGTTTTCGGTACAAAACAGTTACTACCATACTAACACTTTGCCAAAATTGTTTACGAAACTTTTGTAAAAGCCAACTGTTGCTTGTAAAATTTATTTTCATTCCCATCTTTTAATAATCTTACTAATATTATAAAAGCGAAAGTTTGTGAGGATCTATGGATGTCTGGAATTCTGTGTCGATGTAGTGATGTTTGTTACTCTTTCACACAAATACTACTGACCGGATTTTGGATTAAATTTGGCACACAGATAGTTGAAAAATTCCATCCAGGTTAGGGATGGAATTTTTAATCCCGTAGTACGATCCGGTGGGACAACTACCGAAATACGCGCGGGTGAAGCCGCAGGCATAAGTTAGTAGAGATATCTTTTGAAGTTATGCTTATTGTAAGGGAATCAAATTCAAAGTTACTTTTAAATGATATACATATTAGGACCAGAGCTTTTCCGGTTCTGAGTTACACGGGTCGTCCATGTTTTGGTGTTTTCGGAGCACATACCCTGGAAAGCCTCTTCCCAAATAGAGTATTATTGTAAACCTTCTAACCTCTATAAACAAATACTCAACAGATTTGACGAGGGCATAAAGCTGGACCGCGAGAGTTGGTTCAGCGTGACGCCAGAGAACGTGGCGTGGCACATCGCCAACAAGTACGTGTACGACGTCGTGCTGGACGCCTTCTGCGGCGCCGGCGGGAACACGATACAGTTCGCGCACACCAGCAAGAAAGGTAAGCATAACATCACGCCTGCATTCCGCAATGGGTAGCTAGAGGTGTAACGTGTAGGTATAGTATGCCCACATTTTGGCATTTACACCAGTACATTAGGCAGAGGTGGGTCCTATAGTACACCCATATTTCTCAAGTTGTGTTTTAGTTATAGTGAGATCAGAGCCTATTGATGCCTAGCCTATAAACGGGGCACAAAACCAGAAATCGAGTCTGATACTGAAAGTCTTGAAAGAAAAACCCTATGTCACTTTATCCGACTTGAGAATCAACCCTAAGATCTCATGCTCAACACTAAGTGCATATTTCCTGTCTACCTTGAAGATGTCTGTCCCAGAAACTGATAAGAAAATCGTTCATTCGAAGAAGTTTATAACTCTGACCCAATCAAGACAGTGTACATTCTCACTGTAGCTAATTCATATTCCAATTTGCCCAACAGTAATAGCAATAGACATCGATCCTGAAAAGATTTCAATGGCGAAACACAATGCAACGGTATATGGCGTCGCCGATCGCATCGAGTTCATTGTGGGAGACTTCTTCGAGCTCGCGCCGACGCTGAAGGCCGATATGGTGTTCCTCAGTCCGCCGTGGGGCGGGCCTAATTATGCTGATGTGAGTATTTAAATACACAATTTTCTCAATTTCACCTACCACAGTTTGTCTCTGCATCACATAAAGGTTGACTGGTAGTGAATGTCATTGGCATTAAGTCCGCCTTTAAACATGTTTTTTTTATTAGAAATGGGCCTGCCCTTGATCACGTCTGATGGTAAGCGATGAATGAGGTCTATGATGGAAAGAGCGTGCCCAGAAGATGCCTGTTCACTCTTTTGTGTGGTTTAAGTATTAAATAAAGAAATAAATATTTCCAATATCTTCTATACGTAGTATAAAACAAAGTTGCTTTTCGTGTGTATCACTTGGTTCTTCTAACTCCACAATGGATTTTGTTGCGCGTTTCACCATTTATTACAGGAATCTCGACGTATTGGCAAGTCACCATAGCACCTTTGCGAAGCAAGGGCGGGATGGGTCGCTAGTAATAAAGAAATATCGATATTTTGTCAGGCATCACAAACCGTGCTAAGCGAAGCATGTAAAAGAGCTCATATTGAAAGGTCCATTTCACTACTTTCGAATAACTAACGCTATCCGGCTGATAATTTCATACGAGTACTGTTCCTTATTTTTCATTTTTCAATAAGTATATTGGGCAACATGACCGAGATTGGAACCATATGGCATATTGAAAACAACCTCTGCACTGATCTATGGCCAAATTAAATGAATGTAATATTAATTTTTTAGGTTTCCAGCCGTAATTAATCAAAATTCTTATATTTCTCCCCCACAGAATCACGAGTACGACTTAGAAACGATGTTGGAACCTAAGCCAGCATCTGAACTGATGCGTGTGGCGAGAACGATATCACCTACCATAGCGTTCTACCTTCCCAGGAACTCGAGGCCGGATCAGGTATGAATCAGTTCTCCTGTATAGATTAATCAGCTTATAAAGTTCTCATTGCTAAGACAGACTTTCTGTATGTAAGAAGGTGTGAACCGATTTGCACCTCGCGGGTCCAGCGGTTGATGTTGATGGCGTTATCCTGTATGTCTGTTACTAATAACTAGTAAAGCTTTAAGCCGCAAGCCCATAGGGTAAGCAGAGCAGTACTGCACAGCACTAAGTAGGTTGTAAGGGTCACTCTCAGGATATCCACGTTGTAAAATGACCATATCGCCTTAACATCTTAATATTAAAAAGAGCAAGACAAGCTTTTGGGATCGCCGTTTTCAGTTCAGTGTTGATGAAATTAAGTACACACCTGGGGGCCTACATCGCCTGGGGGTGAAAATTCTTAAAATGGTCTCAAACGCAGTTAATATTATTATGAATTGTCACTTTGCTATTATTTAACTATTGTATGGGCTTGTGCCTGAAATAAATGTTTTTTTTTTTAACGAATTGTAACGTAATTCATATTATTGTCTTATTATGATTCTGCTAAAGCGGCCATTTTAGTCTCCTTGAACCCACCCCAAACCCCCACCTACGTAATACGTAAGTCGGGTCCATTACCACCACCACGATCTTTACTGAAGAGTACATTATAAACATTATATACCAACTATAGATTAAATCGTAATAATGCTATTGTTTCAGATACTGAACCTTGCGAAAGAAGTCGGCGGCTCAGTGGAGATAGAACAGAGCTTCCTTGACAGAAGATTCGTAGCTATTACTGCATATTTCTACTAAGTATATTACTGTTAATCCATTTGAATGTGACAAATAAGGTTATTCTAAATATTATGACTTGAAATGACTGTGGTTAGGGACTTATGACCAGTTTAACTAACCTTAGGCGACACCTAATGTAATGTCAAATTCGCATTATTGGATGTTCAATACACCGGGTTGAAACTCTATTAGGAAAATATAAAGGGTGGAATGCCCCACACAAAATTTTAATTGTTTTTTCTTTTAAACAGTGTTTCCATACATTTTGACCATAAAGGTATTGCACTTTTGTAGAAAACAGCAGACTGAATCTCGCGTTTGAGCGACAGTGTCCCTTCCATTTAGGCATTACGTTTAGGTGACGCTCAGTGTTAGAGTAAACAGGGAATTAGAGTTACACGATACCACGGATTAGATAATAAATGGATTTTAAAGTCGCTCAATTGGAATCCTAAATATTATAAATGTGAAAGTATGTTTGTTACCTTTTGAAGCCTAATCCACTGAACCGATGTTATAAAATTTTGCATATACGTTGTCGGGTGTACAGAAACGGACATAGGGTACCTTTCATCCCGAAAAAAGTACTGCTCCCGAGGAAAACAACAATAAAGTTCTTATGATAATAGATGGAGCCACGTGTCTTTCGAATCGTGATTAAATTATATTATTACAAGCAGAGTACAACCCGAATTGATTGTTAAATTCTAAAGAAACGCGAGCGAAGTCGCGGGCAAAACCTAGTTTAATATATTTCTCCAATGGGTGTAATTTTTGGTTGCCAAGCCTGCAGAATTAGCAAAAAAAATGTCCAATCTTCCACTTTAATAATCCATTTTTTATCTTCTCTGTGTATAATTATTATTATCACTTGTACACAAGCTAGTTCTATTCACACAGTGGCGCATGGTTAGTTTGGTGCTTGTTTGTCTGACAGGCGGGTAATAATTTATTAAATTGTCTGTGGAAATTATATTTGAAAAACAAGATGGCGCCGTTAGGCCACGCGCCAAAACATCCATGTACAACTATGCAATAATTATTCATTGTATGTTCTAGTGCTACATTCATAAAATCTAAGTGAGGGATAAATTATTATGTATACCTAATCCTAAGTAAAATATATCTAGTTTAAGTGTAACGAGAGAAATTTCACCTGTCATTTATATACTATATTCTTAATGTTCGAATTCACCAATAAATCCCTAGCAATGTCGGATACCTAATGTTTTTTTTTCGAACATCGCGAAGCCAGAAAAATATTCAGTTTCACGAGAGACGAAGGACTTGTTGGTGAAAATGGCCTTATAAACTATCGATGAATGTTTTAGTGGTTAGTAAATAAACGATAAATTTCATATTACGCAGATAATACACTTGGCATTGACACAATTTCATACACTGAGTCAATGAAAACCTTTTCAAAAATCGGTAGCACACACATTCCGAGTGACAATTTTAAAATGTCGCATCTATATACAAATAAATAAAATTGAAGTGTCTGTTTGTAATATCATTTACTTTGCCGCATATGAAAATAACTATCATATAACAAAAACATTTTTCAATTTTTGTCTGTCTGTTTGTTTCGGCTAATCTCCGAAACGGCAGGACCGATTTTAACAGGATTTTGACTCCCAGATAGCTGATGTAATATGGAGTAACTTAGTTTTACTTACTTACTTTTATTTTAGAATACGAATTAGGGTTCCATGCAAAAAAATAAAACCCTTGAAGTTGGGAACAAAATCCGATTAAAAAAGGTTTTTTTTAATAATTTCACGTCATCGGAGGTCGCGGGCAACAGCTCATTCTGATATAAAGAAAACACGATGTTTGATGAACTTATGTAATTTAATGTATCATTGACTGTATGGAGTAGTTTACATTACATAAAATAAACGTTTTATGTCAATAATCAATAACATTAAGTGAAATGCTTAGCACGCTATGTGCTTTATTTTAGCAATTTCATCATTTAGAGTAAGTAGAGGACCCGTTAGTATCTTTCAAAATAGAGTATATTTATCATACTATATGAAATTATTATTATGTGATCCTGTAAACGTTCTTGTTTACTGCTCTTACAGCAATAAATTAAGTAAAATTTAAGAAATCAGCTCAAGGATATATTTTTAAGGTAAAATGTTTTCAATCAGCCCAATATTCTGAATAACGTGACCGAACATAGTGGCAACTAATAATAAAATACGTAAAATATTTTGCTATCTCCTTTATCTAGGCCGCAACCACCGCAATAACAGTCCTTTCAGTTATATGATTTACCATAACTGTCAAGATCACGTACATAACATCACGCCTGTAATCCCCAAGAGGCTAGGCAGAGGTGTACCTAATAGAACCCACATTTCGGCAGTTATGTTTAAGTCAAATGTAATAGGGGGCGAGGCTATTGCAATCAACTGGGTATAAATCAAGACCCCGTGGCTGCTACTAGGAAATTCCTGATAACACTGTGCCTGAAAATCAGTGATCTTAATTGTCGTTACATTAAGGATGATATTGGGTTGATGCTGACACCGTCAGAGTTCAAATAACTGAAAAGACTGGAGACACATTTATGCCTCCATATCGGGTGGTTTCTGCTTAAGCTAACCTACAGTTTCACTGAATTACTAGTAATCTATTCACGTAATTATAACTAAAAGCAAATAGTGCCAATTCTCGATGTTGTACTGTTTATTTCAGTTACGGAGTATGAAATAAGGCTGCGTTTCCACTAGAGATGTGCGAGAATGCGTAGCGAGGGATGTGTTTGTTAACAATAGAATCACTTCATTTACCTAGCCTCTCTCAGTTCTAGTTGAAATGGCTCAGCGGAGCGAGGTTTTTGTACATACAAAACAAGGGAAAGATGTGTGCTAGGGACGGACCCAAGCGAAAAATAGCACTAGACAGTGTAGTTACCGCTTGCATAGCTGAAACGAGCCAGCTACACATCCTCACAAAGCTCATCTCCGCACCTTTCTAGCCTCGCTAAGCATCCTGACACATATCTGGTGGAAACGCAGCCTAATAACCCGATTTAAATGAACCTTTTTGGTTTTATTAATGCATTTATAGAGTGCGCCTTTGGTGTAAAATGTATTTAAACGCATAAGTATACCCTTTTATTTGCACAAATAAATTTTCCAGAAACAATAATACTTGAAGTAAAGTTGTAAGGAAATTAACTTACTGAGCCGAGAGCGGCTGTCTCTTTCGATGTTATTTCAAAGTTGTTTATCCTTTGCATTTTGTCACTATCTAGAGTAGTAGTATCCTAATTCCTAAGTAACGAATTTATTTTCACAGCACATAAGATGACTACATATGTATTTCCATTGCTTTTCGAGTTGTATACCATATTTTAGTAAATATATTGAGATGACTTCCATAGTGTTCACATGCTTATCACTAAAGAAATTCTTCATAATATTATGTAGTACTATTTCAAAATTATGGTTCTTTATTGTACTGCATTTTAGCACAACAATAATAACCTTTTAATGTATGATGGTATAAATGTTGTGATCTCTGTAAATATGATTTGTTAAATAATAAAAAGAATATGATAACTTGTGTATTTTTTATTGTAATTGGTAAAGTATTCGCATGCAAGTGACATTTTCACCAGGTGACTTCTACTGTCATACGTAAATTGAACATAAAAAGTGCAAACTTTCAGCTGAATAAAATTTGGATAAGTGTTTTAATTTTGATTTAGGAAATCAATGAGACAGAACTTTAGTACAGAGGGATAACTACTGGGGTGTTTTGTATGAATGATAACAAACAAAAACCTTTTTATTTGGTTTATTATGAGATATTTGGAAATGTGAATGCAAGTGAATTACAATTATTTTATATCACTCTTACTTATTGTGGAAGTACCTTATTTATTACCAATCATGTTGGCTTATCCCAGAAAATGTGATACAGAAATCTGTATGGCTGTTGAGGAACTTACAAATGGACGTAGTTATGCAGAAACGTTCCAACCCACAAGTCTCCCGAAATCGAGATAATGTGATCAAACTACCTTATGACGTTTAGCATCTTAAACTTGATGAAATTAGCAAAAAGGTTTTAAGTCTTATAACCTTTTTGCTAATAAAAGGTAGTTTGATCACATTATCTGGATTCAGGTGACTTGTGGGTTGGAACGTTTCTGCATAACTACGTGCAAATATGGAAAACTTAATCTAACCCTTACATCTAAATAATTACATTTAACTTTGTTATTCTTTCATTTCTCCCTCTTCGTCTTCTTCCTCGGCTCCTCTTACATACAGTACATTGTTACATCTGATGAGGACTTCTCCAAGATTACCTGAAAAATGAAAAAAAAGGTGATAGTTATTTCCATCACTAAAATAAGCTATAACTCTGTCTGAAAGAACAGATTTCGATGAAGTATAGCACACCAAAACCATGGTATGGGTTGGGATACTTTTATCCAAGCAGTATGTCCCGGAGGATGAATTCCAGATCTCTAAGCAGGTGAAGCCGTGGATAATAGCTTGGTACTCTTTATTAACTTTTTGATGGCCGGTTAAACACACACACGTGCCCTCCACTCCAAGCCACAATGTCACCAACTTGGTCACACATTTGTGTCGTTTGGCGTACAGGGCCCGCGCTTGCTTATCACAAATATATGTGACAAGGGTGTTCAAAAAGTTAATGCACACATACTGCATTATTATTTCTTCTAAGGCAAACAAAAGCTAATCGAGCATCTCAACTGGATTGAGTGTCCAGTTGAGGAGTTCTTAAAAGTAGCTTTCAGCAAGCAATTTAAGATTAACACAGAAGTTTTTACCCGGAGATCATATTCACTGCTTCGTTATTTACTAAGCAGAAGTGGTAAGAATGGTAAATTCTGCTTAAAAAATACCTGACAACCATAAAATAAGATTTATGGTTCTCAGTCTCAATACAACCTCTTTGTACCTACAGCATTGTTTGTTATCATCTCAAATAAACTAACCTGTACATGAGCCATCGACGATTTCTTCGGTATTAGCTAGTTGTAAGTTCATGTATCCGTCAGCAGACACAAGTAAACCTTTGTATTCATGGCCCCACTTTAGTTTAACTAGCACGGATTTGCCCGTTAGACTGTTGAGGAAGGGTTTAGGGTTTATTGGCATAGCCGTCGACATTTTAATAGGATTTTCTGCAAAAGAAAAGATAAATGTAGTTTGGCATTCAATGTGTCAATATAAGCCCAAAGGAATTTTAATTTTTGTAGAATTTGTACCTTTTTACTTTTAAATTGAAAAATATAACCTAAAGACGCCGCTTATGCCAGCCGCCACAATACATACATACAGTATAATATCAACCACAGATAACTAATTAACTGTATAAAGTCCGAAACCAAAACCATAGACCATTTAGGAAAAAAATGCCATGAAAAAGATTATAGATTATCATTTTCTGCCATGCTAAGCTTAGAAATACCTGAAACTAGATTTTACATACAAGGTCCGTATCGCAGTTTTTTAGTCCTCAAGTTTAAGCAAGTTTTGAGATTTTATTTCTTGAAGAATGATAAACAAAAACAATACGCAGAAACACGTCACCAACCACGAACTAAACGTCTTTACGTATTCCCTTCCATCAATGTCATTTTCTCACAAACAAATGTCAACTTATAAACTTGTCGTGTCGTCACTGTTTGCGACCGCAGTTTTCCTATAAAACGGAAAATTATTACAGTTTCTATTTTATATATTGTGCAGTACAATATAGACATTTATCATTCATGAGAAAAGGTGATCCCGACATCCTTGTACTATGTCGACTTTCTCGGGTTTTAGTGAAGAGGAACTGAAACGAATAAAATCCGGTGAAACGGGCTCAAACAGCGGTAAATACGTACATCCTATTCCTATCCGTAACTAATTTTAGCGAATAGTTTAAACCACAGGTTTATACCATGACTACGAATGCAAAGTGAATCATAAAGGCCATAACAGACAAAGGTTGTACTGTTAATTGTTTAAGTACTCTAAAAATATTGAGAAACTGTTATACAAATAGATTCACAAACAAAAAGCACTGAGAGGCATGGAATAACTCAATATTATCTAGACTCAAAAATTTGATAACTGTTAAAAAAATGTTTTGAAAACACAAACCCAGATAATGGTGTATTGTTTACATTATTTAAGCTTTTGTACTGTACTTTTTTTCTAACTACGATGATCTCACATTATGATGCAATTAAAATATCTCGCAAGTTTAGAATCAAACTAAGAAAATTATTGCAGAAGTTGAAGAGTTTTTTTCAAGAATACTAAAGTACTCAGTAGTATTTTTTGTATTTAAATTAAATGTGAATGTGAATCAAGCATCTAATCATCTAGGTTGTTCACTAATTGTGTATATATCCAGTAGTGGTTGTTACATGAAATGGTACGCTAAAGCATGTTTTTAGTAAAAAAAAAGTATTAAACTAACGAAAGACTATTTGGAAGCAGGCGGGTCATTGGTCCAGCCTTCTTCCAAATGTGCTTGTTTTGTGCTTTCCAGTTTTTTACTGCAGTCAGTTTTTTTTATTAAGTTTTTGCCTCCAGCTTTTTAATTAATAATGTGAAAGATTTTATATGATATGTCATTTTTGAGAAGTAAGTTTACCTAGATTCACAGAATAAAACATTTATGGGGCATAGTAATCAGCAGTCAAAACAAATTATGGAGGCACTGCACTATGTTTTTAAGCTGCATAATAATATCATCATTGCTCTGAGAATGCTGCTGTTTTTTAAAAGCTAATTGGTAATTAGCTCTACCAGTGTTGCACCAGTGTGGTAACCAGCAATCAACACTAGAATTAATGGAGGAACTGTATTTGGTGAAATATATTTTCATAGGGTGCAAAACGCGCGCGCGCGGTGGTATACGGTGTGTAGTGAGTGCTCAAGTGAAGTGTTACTAACATAGTTTTAAGGGTCTATTTACTAACTCCAGTTGTATTTTATATATTAACATAAATATATTTATGTTAGTCTGTAAGGTATATATATCTATGGGCGAAAGTCGCCTGACAATAAATTAATGTTGTTGTTATACATAATTTTTCTGTGAGGAAAAGTGTTAGTTTCTGAGAAACTAGTTAATCTCAACTTACAGAAAAAATGTTCACTATGCTAAAGAGTAATCAGCAATCAACACTGGAAATGATGGGGGTACTACACTATGTATTAAGCTCCATGATTATAATATCACCATTGCTCTGTGAGGGCTGGTGCTGTCCGCCGTGTCCTCGTAGTGGCGATTGGTGGCGGCGACCTCTCGCGTCTGGCCCTGGTTCAAGCCATGGTCCGGAGCGAGAGGGAATTGGAAGCCGTCACCTTTTTCTGCGAAGCAGTCATGCTAGCGAAGGAGATGGCGGAACGTGAGAGGGAGAGAACCTCACGTCCCAGACGCCCCGGGCGTCGGGGGCCACGTGGTGGCTCCCGGCCACCGTAGGCGCGGGCCTGTGGACGGTGAGTAATGGGCTAGCTCGCCGTCCGTTCGTCTTATGACGACAGGCCGTGTCGATGGCGCGTTCGTGTTCCGCCTGCGCCTCAAAGTGATGTCAGCAAACCGGAGGCAAGGGCCGATGCCTGCCAGGGCTGCGGGACTGTTCGAAAGAGATACCGCGGCCCTGGAACTCAAAGAGCAAAGAAGGAACATGGATGGGTTTTAGTCAGTATAAGTCTGACACTCCCTTCCGCTCCGCCCAGAGCGGGAGGGGTCAATTGATGATTTCCCATCCGAAAAAAAAGGGCTGGTGCTGTTTTTTGAAAAGCTAGTTGATCTCAGCTTTACAGAATACCATACTAGCTCTGGAGTGCGCGCCCGGCCCTGGTTCAAGCCATGGTCCGGGGCGAGAGGGAATGGGAAGCCGTCGCCTCCTTCTGCGAAGCAGTCATGCTAGCGAAGGAGGCGGCGGAACGTGAGAGGGAGAGAGCCTCACATCCCAGCCGCCGCGGGAGGAGAAGCACCGGGCGTCGGGGGCCACGCCGTGATGGCTCTCGGCCACCGTAGGCGCGGGCCTGTGGACGGTGAGTAATGGGCTAGCTCGCCGTCCGTCCGTCGTATGACGACAGGCCGTGTCGATGGCGCGTTCGTGTTCCACGCGCGCCTCAAAGAGATGTCAGCAAACGAGAGGGGCCCGCAAGGGCCGATGCCTGCCAGGGCTGCGGGACTGTTCGAAAGAGATACCGCGGCCCTGCAACATAAAGGACCAAAGAAGGAACATGGGTGGTTTTTAGTCAGTAAGAGTCTGACACTCCCTTCCGCTCCGCCCAGAGCGGGAGGTCATTTGATGATTTACCACCCTCCAAAAAAAAAAAAGCTCTGGAGTGCAGTCACCAGCAATTCACACTAGAAATGATGGAGGCACTGTATTTGATATATTTCTTACTAGTCTTACTAGTAGGTATTATAAATGCGTAAGTTTGTGAGGATGGATGGATGTTTGTTACTCTTTCACGCGTAAACTACTGAACGGATTTGGATGAAATTTGGCACATAGATAGTTTATAACCTAGATTAACATATGGCATACTTTTTATCCCGGTAGTATGATCCCGTGGGACAGTTACCGACCTTCATGCGGGCGAAGCCGCAAGCACAAGCTAGTTAAATATAAAAATCTAGATGCACAATTCCTTGCCAATCAATGTCTTTGATAAATCTAACTAAAAAATATATATATTATGGCCTGACAGTCATTATTTTTTGAGAATCCAATTAGAAACGTGATACAAAATACGTTGCTCGCGTTCAAATAACAACTTTGTGTGGTTCGCAACAAAACGCAACTTACACCAAGTTGCGTTTTGTTGCGAATTTTTTCGAGGTGCTGAGTGCGTATCTTGGATCTTTTATATATCAATGGTTGAAATGATATTTTCTTAAGCTTCATTTCGTCATTGCTCAATGAGGGCAGGCAGTACTTTCTGAGAAACTAGTTAATTTCAGCTTCACAGAAAATTATCGTTGGCTCTGCAGTGTCGTAACCAACAATCCACACTAGAAATTATGGAGGCACTGTTTTATGTATTTGTTGATATAATATTTGCATAAGCTGTGTATTATCATTGCTCTGTGGCAGGCGGAGGATGGGTAGCAACCAAGCTTTTATGTATTCAACTGTCTTATATTTTAAGTAAATACATAAAAAAACAATGTCGAATAAAATTCTGCATTATGTGAAGTACATCTACATGTACATCTCTATTTATAAATCTTTTAACATCTTATTTTATATATTTCATCTCTTATTTTAGTGATGTGGTGTTTACACCACACCACCATCACACCTTTGAATTATTTCTTAATTAGCTGTTACACGCGCGACCTTCGTTCGCGTGAAATTATTATTATATAAAAATATTACTTCCTTTTTTTAATTGGATTTTGTTACCAATTTCAAGGGTTTTAATTTTTGTTGCATCGAACCCTAATTATTCTTATTCTAAAATATAAGCAGTAGTAGTTAGGCCTTCTAACATCAGCTATCTGCTAGTAAAAGTCCCATCAAAATCGGTCCTGCCGTTTCGGAGATTAACCGGAACAGACAAACAAAAATTGTAAAAAAAAAACAGTTTTTGTTACAGTATCAGTTGCCGTTTATACATATTTTCATATGCATTCAGTAAAACCTGTTATTTTGATATTACAAATATACACTTTTGTTTTTTGTGTAGTTGTGCAAGTAAGATTTATCCTACTTGAACATTATGAAATAATTCAAAGCATTTGATTCATATCTACAACTAAATAATATTTATTTTGTTCATGTCTAAAAACAATATTTTCTTCTGTTGCAGCCCCTCAAATAAACGCAACAAATGTGAAAAAACTCGACAAACTTGCCCACAGACTGAAGAGACCCACCTCCCAATACAAATCACCAATATTACAGAAACTCAATTCAGATGATGCTATAGACAACATTGAATTCGACAAATGTAAACTTAGCTTAAGATCGCCCACAACACCAAACCGAGACATAACTGTTGAAAACAACAAAGAAAATGTTGATAAAAACGACAATGTAAACATAGAAGTTTGTAAAGAAAACAATACAGAAACATATATAAAAAGTAGCGAAATGGATACTAAAGAAAACACATACAAAAGTTTTAAAGAAACTGATTCGCCAGTACTTGATAGACAGAACAGTATAAATGAGGCACCAGACATTGTAAGAGGTGTCGATAATAATTATTCAGAAGACGAACTGGAGAATCATAGGGCGAAGTTACAAGAGTTGCAGCTGAGGCAGAAACTGATGGAAGAACAGAACAAGAAGAGAAAGGAGATGCTAGCGAAAGCTCTGGCTGATAGGTATGATATCATTCAAATAACTCAATTTAGCCTATAGCCGCAGTACACTGCTGACTATAAGGTCCTCTAGGATCACCCACGTTAGAACACTCTTCTTCTTTGGATAGGCAGGGCATATATTGCAGACGGGCTCCAAACTGGTGTTGTATTTAGAACGGGTCGATGATACTCTATTTGGCCAGATTATTTCTACACCGGCCAACCTGGCCGGGCCCGCAAACGGTTAGAGATTTCCAGATTGACCACTGCAATTCCTGTTCAGGAGGAAGGTGTTCTGCTGGATTGATGAAGTGAGGAGGGGTGGGCTGTCTGCTAGAACACCTTTTCCTCTGGATTCCGCATCTAGGCTGTCCCAGCCCCCTTTAAAGGTCGTTGGTCTAGACATCTACCTGGGGCATCACTCTCACACTCACCCTCACTACACTTGCCGGAACGCGGTCTCCATGCCTGAATTCGTATAACATTTGTTGGTTTAAAACTAGAGAAACTGACCTCCCCTGCTCCGATCTTCGCCACCTATATCGTATCAAAACTATCTTTCAAGGTGGAACCAACCGAACACGTTCACAAAATTTCATTGGAATTGTTTTTGTGGTTTCCGAGATTTGAGGCGGCTGGTAGAGTGCTGGCCCAACTTGTTGGAAGCTAACCCTCATTTGATACCTTTTCCCATTTCTTTACTTACTCTTAACCAAACCCTAAACCCAAATGGCCTTACTATAATTATTATGTATTAAAAACAAGATTCATCTTTGGACGTCGACATCGAGCCATTTTTGAATTTTGAACTTATCATCAACTGCCTAGCCTTGTCCCAACGTCGCGCGTCGGTCGGCTTCCAGTCTAACAGGATGCAGTTGAATACTAGTATTTTACATGGAGCGACTGCCTATCTGACCTCAAAACCCATTTAGTACTGACTGGGTAATACGATTATTAATAAGACAGGTTGGGCCACTGCTAAGTACTTGTTACGACTGTCAAAAATCTATAAATGACCGCCGGGACCAACGGCTTAACGTGCTTTCCGAGGCACGGAGGAAACTCGAAATGTAATGGGTGGTCACCCATCCACGGACTAATCTAGGCAAGCGCGGCTTAACCTAAAGATGTTTGATGTTTTGTGAACCTAGGCTGTTATTATGTAACCTTTGAACTTAATAAGTTCTAAATACAAAAACTGGCTGAAAGGTTTACGCGTTTACCAAGGTTCTATCTAACCCGATTTGTAATATTATGTTATGAACCGGACTGCAGCGTGGCACAACACAACACACAAATTTTGCGGTTGCCAAAGAAGTGTGCCAGTAGGTACATTCATTTCGGGCCTCCCATTGATGAATTGCATTGTCTTTTTACCCATAAAAATATGATGTTGGGAATAAACTAACAATGAATTGAATAATAAAGTAGTAGGTAATGGCATAAAAACTAGGTCAACAGTACCTAATTGTTTAATCACATGTTTCTATTTAAATGCCACGCTCGAAATGTCGATTATTTTGTATCACCAGCATTTTGTTATGCATTTGGCTGACAAATTATACCTACTTCGATATGGTATATTATGCCAAAATGCAACCTAATCTTTTCAATATCCACTAAAATACTGGTCAACAGCCTACATTGCATTTATTATATTGTAGGTAGTTGAAATCAACCTCTCAAATAAGACTCGTTTTAGGAGGAGTCTTGCATCCTCCACATATAAGCATAATATTGTCCTTTAACATTGGGCATGTTAATGTTTAACATTAGGTTGGGGACTCGGACCTTCTCTCTGAAAGATTTCTTGCAGTTTATTCCCTTTCTGTCCCTTAAAATTGCTAGTCACTAAAGTGAGAAGTGTAGTCATTAAAGTGCTTCTGAGGCGAATGAATGCGGATGCTTGCGACCGGACTTCTCGCTCCACCAAATGACGGCTTTACGAGACAGAATGAGATAGAGATACTCGAAAACTGTGATCCGTGCGTGTAAATATTGTATCCTTCCCGAAGTACTAATCGATATTTAGGTGACCCATCCTTTCATACAGGTTAAGCCACTTGTAAAATACCTACCTACAATGGCGCCTCAGCTTCGCAGATCGAGATATAACTATATCGCCTTGACCGTTACCTATTTTTTCATGCGCTCCAACGGACTGCAACAAAGATGTGATAAATTCTTGCAAAATCGTTATTTTATAGAATAAACTGACCATTTCAGGCATCTATATCTCGTGTTATCATTGCCCACTATCAACACAAGTGGCTTTATCTGTTCTATGATTCAGTATTCTGTATTCCGTTCAAATGTCCTGTAGTGATATTTATTTGTGCTTTACAAATAAATTTATTTATAAAAATGGTTAATATGAGTAAGTTTTATAATCTCGTCACTAAGGCTATATGGTTAGTGGTTTGTGTTTGATTTTAAGTGCTGTTTAAGTTAAGGATTGTTTTATAGGTAGGTAACATTGTGTGAAAAGTCAGCGAGCTTGTCACAGCATCTTCATCTCAGGTCGTTTAGATATGTATAAGTCAAATATTTTCTGGCTGTACAAAATTAAATTTAAAAAGATTACCTTCTTATTTTAAAGTTCATTTCTTAGTACTCCAGTTAGTAGACCGAAGGGGTCTGTTTCCAAATCGAAGTTGCAAAAGAACATCATCTACGGCGTTTTTCAGCCCAATGCAGCAAGAACTCCCATTTATACGCCATTTGTTCCTGTTTTCGTATTAATCTAAAAGTCAAATACACTGCATCCTTTGCATTTGATTTATTGTGTATCCCACTGCTGGGCCAAGGGTTTCTTTTTTCCTCTAACTTCTCTGCCTTATCTAATATTTGGCTAAGTTTACCTTGGAAATTAACAAATGTTGGTTGTTTAATGTTACAGGACCAAACAAACAACTGAAGAGGTGATGAGACTAGAGAAAATCAAGAAGGAGCTTCAAGTATTGGACAGTCAGTTCTCACAAGATGTTTCTGTATTGAGGCAGAAGATCGACGAGGCTTGTTTGAGCTATTCTGATGCTGAGTAAGTTATAAGTTCATTTGAATGATATGAAGTATCGCTGTATCGGTGGTATGACCCCAAGGTCAGATGTAAAACGACTGGGTTTTTTTTTACAGGATATAATATTTTTTTTAGTTGTCGAATTCAACGTTAAGGAACATTGATAACATCGACGTTTGAATTTTAAAATTTCGTAAGGGACGTTGTATTTAAATGTGTCTTACGACATTTTAAATTCCGACAGGCTAAACGGTTTTCGCGCACTTAACTAGCAGGTTTAGTTGTATGATAAGCTTGAATTTTAAAATTTACTGGCTCTACTTTATTTAATTGGTTGTGAAAACCATGCGATAGGTGCCGTGTGCATTATTTATTCTTCGATTAACACTTTTGACGTTGTCTGAAAATACTAAGTCACGCACGATTTTAGCCTGCATTTGTAACAGAAGAAAATCACTTCCTTGAAATGTTGTTGAACCCATAGACCTTCTTTCGTGTCTTTATGAGAATAGCTTAAGTATACTGAAGCGAAAATGTGAACTTAGCAGTTACCGTTGCGTTCAAAATACGCCCGAGGTTAGCGTCATAGCTTTTAAGCTCATCGCAGATCTGACTGAAGATCCGCTGCGCATCGCCGGTCGCGTATCGCCAGAACCGACAACTAGATAGTAAAACATCCAACCTTATACAAATAACCGATACGCCGGACGCATCTTCCGTCAGTTGTGCGATTAGCATTAACAGCAATATTGCCCTTTAGGGAGCCAAAGGCATTGATTTAGTTGAACAAATAACAAAGTATTAATAAATATGAAATTTCTTATTCCAGAAAACACTATCTAAAAGTCGAAAAGGAGTTCCTACAAGCGAAAATCCATTTACAAAAAGAGAAAGAGAAAAAAGAGTTACTAACAGAACACTTATGTGCCTTAATAACACACAACGAGACCAGAAAAGCTCAGAAGTTAGAAACTTTAATGTTAGAACTAGCTACGGATAAAAAACAAGAATTGAGAGTAGAAGTTAATGATGTGAAAACAGTAGAAGACAACAAACCAGTGATTGTTGATGGTGTTGATGAGAGAACTGGTAAGATTGTTGAAATGACACCTGAAAGTTAATTTACTGTAGTCGATTTTTACTTGTGTTGCCGGGAATGTAAACAAAGCATAGACTAGACGCTGAAGTCTTGTGAAAAACGGCGCCACTTTGAAAATGGTGTGTGTGAGTGTACTTCGAAATTACTCTTGGTCCAAAAAGGGTATAACCTTCATAATTGTCAATTTTAGGAACTAGTTATGCAAGGAGGTTAAACAGATCGGTGTAGTGGTACATATGTGTATACCCAGTGCATTTTGAGAGGTAGTCATCTTGGAAAAATAAATTATAATATTATGTGTCAGTGTTAGTTGTGAGTTCTTTCGCCATTAACATAACAGAAAAAAAAACATAAGAATTCATAGACAAGGAATCAAATGTTTCCACTTTTGGCAATCACTTATAAATCGTGTATAGTTTTTAAAACTGGTGCATTTAAATATTAAAATATCCTCATAGACTGTATTGCTGTCTTTAAAATATTATTCTAGTTTTCTTATCATAATAACTTTTAAAAATATAAAAAATAGTTATAATTACTAACTTATTCTAATTCGTCAGTAGGAGTAAATAACACACTGAATAAAAAGATAATTTAGTTTTTTATACTAGTTGTAGCTTTATGGCAACGAATTTTTAATGTAGGCAACTAAACATGAAACTATTTTCTAAATTAAGATTGTATGTGCCTTATGTTTATGTACCTTTTATGTGTTTGGGCTGTATTTTGATGGTTCAAAATGATGATAAATTGAATGAAAAAAAAAAAATGTTTTTGTTAATAATGTGTGTTTTAGCTAACTAGACTTATGCCTATGTTGTAATAAGGCTTCTTTCAGTTTAAATTTTGACTCTGTAGCTCAATATAAAGCATAAGCAAAATAATTCAGTGGATAGCGTTTCTCCTACTGGTACACAGGCCTCTCGTTCTTAAAAGCATGTGGCCAAAATCCATTTGTACCAAGTGAGTAAAATAGGCAGTAAAATACAGCTCAAACATAAATTAGATATAAATTATTATCTAAGTTATTTAAAAGTCGTGTAGGACATGACATAGCACTAAAAAAACTGTGTATTATCATAAGGTTGAATATTTTCGGCCAGTTGTACTAAAGCCAAAAATAACAAAAGTAACTATTTTATATCTGACGTATATAACATTTTTTTTTAAATTGTTACTTCAGATAGTCTATCGAGTTATGTTAATTTTATTTAAAACTATGATATTAATAAAACAAATTAGTACGCAATTACTATGTAGTTTATTTTTAAAATATACAATTGACTTAACCAAACTATTTTTAGTGTTTGTACTTACGCATAATCAAATTCGGAGTATGATCAAAATACTCTTTGAATGCATTTTCTCTATTTGTGCACCAAATGCTATGCAGTTGAAAAAGGATTATTCCTTCGACTATGACTTCAAAATGTTCATTCTAAAACATATCACATTTTCTCAGGAATTCTCACACAACACAGAATGTAGCGAAATCATCAACATTTAGAATTACTAATAATAAAATATATTTTCTCAAATCACGCATTCATTAAAAATAGGCCTATGGACAATGACTATAACATGAACGTATAAATCTAGTATACTGACTCAAATAATTCTTTTTAGTTCTTCTAAGAAAATACTGTTCGTTCCATTTTTTATAGAAGAATGTTCACCGTCTCTTGGTGAAGAACATCCTTCTACCTGTATGCTATCCCCAATTCCAGTACGAATACTTCTTCCCGTTTTCTTTCAATATTTGTTTGATGTTAGTATCGGCGTTTTGTAGCTCTTTGCGATTATCTCTCTCTATTTTGATGAGTTCAAGACCACGTTTTGCTGCGCAATGGTATCGTTGACTGAGCGACGCTTCAGATCCTTTGATTCGTGGGATGTGTCCGGTGTAGCCTGCAATTGGCGGAAATTCTGGCGATATTGTGTTTTCTGAAAAATTGAACAGTAAATTAAATGAGGACCTAAGATAGAGCCTTGTGGAACTCCTAATAATCAATGTAAAAGTAAAGTGCAAGCATGTTTGAATTTCATAATTTAAAAAAAACTATTATGTTATTCGACTTTTTCGCAATCGCTAAAGCCTCTTTACATTCCTGATCTATTGGTTTTCCAATTCAATCCCTTCTTTCACCTAGCTTACAGTATCGAAGGCATTCCAAAATTCAGTTAGCTTACCTTTATACTTGTTGATCTCTCTGAATCTGTTCAAGTCCCGTCGTATTTCATCTCTGGAGTGTATTGTTTCCATCTTGGGCGCGCTTCTTGATCGAACATAGCTTCTATTTAGGTCTGCTTTACGTCGAAGTTCCCGTTGCCTATCCGTGAAATTCGCCATGCAGTCGTCTGCGGTTCGTCCGTATGATTTGCCATAACTGGAAATTGGCATAAACATTCATTAGTTAAGGTTGATTTGTATCTTGTTCAGATCTTAGATTTTAATTTAGTTACCTTCTATGAGTGGTAATTTAATTATAATTTTTCATATCAGATTTAATTTGTATAGAATCCGATAAGATTTGAAATCAATTTAAATTTTCAGGTGGAATTTACTATTATATTTTATGATTGAAATCGACAAAATATCTATCCATCGGCGTCTTTTACGTAGTGTCTAGCCTATTCTATTTTAATGTTACTTTTAGTATCTTTAACGCAAGTTTGCTTGGTATCTATCGTCAATTGCTGTTCCCAGAACTGTCATACTAGTTATTGGGAGACATGGCTGACAATTCTCCATTACGCCTTAGAATGTCGTGTTACGTAGGCGCATGGTATTATAAACTAATATTTTTCCTTCCTGAGTATGACGCAAAGACAGCACAGTAAACAACAACCAATTATCATGTAAACGTTTACCTATCACGCTCTTTCTTTGAACTTGATACCGTTTCCGATCGTAAATCCTATGCAAAATAATCCTTGGCATTTGCGTAACGATTGATTTTGTGTCAGTTTTGTACGTCAAAGTACAGCTAAATATAAGTTGAGACAGCTGTTTTATTGGACTCGGGCTGGTTGAGCCGAATATTAAATGGTAAGGAAGATTGTAAGTATTTCGTTTAGGCTACGATTTCATGAAAAGTCGTAAGCATAGAAGGGAGTTGACAATTTTAGTAGGAACTCTCGTGTCACGGTGTTTGTGGTCGCACTCCTCCGAAACGACTCAACTGATTTTTATGATTTTTTTTAAGTATATTTGGTAGGTATGAGAATAGGTCGTAAATTATATTTCACACCGCTAATTTCACGCGGGCGTTGGTCGCGGGGCACAGCTAGTAAATCCATTAAAAACAGCCTTTTATGTTATGATATAATCTACTTGAACATACCTACTTGGAGCATATCTACTTGTATATTATTTGTGTTTCCGACCTTTGCAGTCTTTTCATTTTGGCGTACAATGCTGGATGCCAAACAAAAAAGGCAGTAAAGGGGCTGAAGCCGTGCAATCTGCAGTGTGTGTAATAAACATTATGGCGCTCTCTCACCGAAGCATTCGCCTGTAATGTACAATATTTTGACTTTGAGCATTACGTTACATATAGACGCTCCCGGTGTGCGAGAATTTGCCTTTAATTAACAATCCAAGATTCGATTATGTATAGAAACAAATGATTGTTATAAATTGTATCGTTACAGGTTGCTCGCTGTAATGCTCGGTTCTCGTCACTCATTGATGTAATGCTCGAATCTGAAACATTACATTACAGGCGAGCGCTCCCTATGAGGCAGAGGGAGCGCCTTTATTCACTGTCTTGGACAGTTAACTTATAAAGCTGTTGATGCGGATGATTTGAGTTGGTAATTCTTCCTTCGTATCAATGGTAAGTCCAGTTTGGCCCCAGTAGGTGGCCAAGTATCGATTTAAGTTAGGGCCGCATTTATGGGTGTTGAGGCCCTGGGGCAATCTAGAAGTGGAGGCACCGAAATTTATTTTGGGACAGACGAAAAAAAATATATAAAGAAGGTGTAACATAATAACCACACAACCCTCTTCGAATAAATTACGTTATTTTTGCTCATTCATTCAGAAATGAGAAAAGGAGTAAATCTGTCAACTAATATTGAATTGAGATAGGATTAGGATGTATTAGCGAGCGAAAAAATTGTAGTATTCCGCCTGGGATAGGTAGATATCCGAGATTTCGGAGGGTGAGCACTCTTTGATGGACTCTTGGATTTATTTTTTTCTTAACCAAGTTGTGGAGGCCCGTTCCTTATGGAGGCCCGGGGCAAGGGCCCCTGTTGCCCTGCCCTAAATCCGGCACTGATTTGATTACTACATTCGGCTTACCTAAAGTTCATCCCGGGGACGTATCCCGTGTAGCCGGTCATGTGCGCGGTCGGCTTGTTCCGGATGCCGTCGTACACGTCACGCTGGGGCGCCTCAAAGCGCGGCAGGTTGTTCAGCTCGTAGTTGTCTCGAGGACGGTATTCTAGTGGTTTGCTGGAAATGTACAATGGGTAACTTTAATTTATTTAATCTAGATTCTGGCGAAAACATGATTCTTACTTTAGCCAAAGCTCAAGTCTTCGAGCTCGTTCATCATTTGCCGAGTCTTTTTCCAACTATGTTGGGTTCGGGTTCCAGTTTAACCGTATGCTGCTGTTTACCAGTATTTTCATGGACCGACTGCCTATCTAACCTCCACAACACAGTGAGTATTGGGCTCTGGGTAATACGTTACGCCTTGGTTAAACTGGTAGTCAGATTTCCAGGCGACTTCCTGTAACGACTATCAAAAATCTACAAAAATTGAAAGCACGGAGGAAATTCGATATGAAATGGATGGTCGTAATTTCATTAAAATATGTGTTCTGTGTATTGTCATGGCTGGCAAAGTGGCAATCAATTATAGGTAATAGAAAAATACTTAGAATGTCGTCATCTTCTGCCCATATCCCATATTAGTTGGAACTGACGCAACACGTTTTCATCTTCCATTCTCTCCTACGTTATTTTTAAGTGTAGGGTACAAATCTGAATCAGTTATTTTTTACTATCTATCCGTATTGGTAGTCAATCCCGAAATCATCACAAGAATATGACAACATCAGTACCTACGACACGTCAAAATATAAAAAAATCCGATTAGCGACAATCTCGTTTCAAGTACCTACATAATATTATTAGCAAAACATACAAGTGGGTTGACATTACCTGGTTCAAAGGTCGAGTTTATTTTTACTCGTTGTTTCAAGGGATTCCGAATTCGGAAGGGAAGTGAAGCCTTTTACGTGAAGCTTTTTGAATAAGTACTTAATCGATATACAATCTGGAGATTTTCCGTGTCTGCTTAAATTATTAACGCCCAAGAAGAAATATACTTTTAATATTGTGATACTAGAAACTTGAGGTTTGGGAATTAGGACCTTGAAATCTTCCACCAGAATCTCTTTTTCTTCGAATACTGATATCACCACGCCTTTATTTGCTGAAAGGTTTGACTTTAATTATGTTGAAGTCTCATGAAAACGAGGACGTCATAGATAGATCTGTGGGGGACATGCCTATTTGTAGTCTTCAAATACAATGAAGATTTAATTTATTTTTTATAAAAAGTGTGTAACAAGACCCTAAACCAGTGGTTCTTAACCGGTGGTCCGCGGACCACTGATGATCCCTGGAAGCATCCCAAGTGGTCCACGGAGCCATCCTTTTAATAAGATAAGATACAACAAGCGCGAACAATTTGCAATCACAAAAATATCATTAAAATCTGTAACTGTAGAATTCATCATAACAAAGAATAAAAATTTGGGCTTTGAATAATTTTATGCGTGTTTTATTTCTTTATAGATAGAACAGCCCATTATTTATTTACATTTAGGTGCTGTAAATTACCTCCAAACCAATAACCCAACTGGGTGGTCCATGGTAAAACAAAAATTTTGTCAAATGGTCCCTCACGACTAAAAGGTTAAGAACCACTGCCTAAACGAAGCCGAAAGGCACTTGTTGTCTCCGTCATTGCGATTATTTTTTGTTCTAGAGGGTTCTGGGGGTCAAAGTTCTAACTTTTTCACAAGGTTTTTTTTAAATACATGTTTTAAATGTAAGAACTTTACGATAAACACCTCCACGACCCCTGTACTATTCAATCCATCCACCAGCACAATGTTTTGAGTGCGTTTACATTGAGTTTTACCTTAAAACGTGATTTTACACCACAATAAAAAAACTCGTCTCCCAGCAAAAATGTTTGCGTAAAGTTACTTAATTTGATATACATAATGCTTGGTTGACGGCATCGTGAAGGGTCCGTTTACACCCAGTATTTACTTAATACTCTTAGTGGTATTTCTCCGCGTGGATACCGGAAAATACTATAGAAACATACTACTTGTTCTAACTCAGGTAATAGGCTTAGCCTTGGCTTGGCTTTGGCTTGGCTTTGGCTTTGGCTTGGCTTAGTTAATAGGCTTCTTTTGGGTTAGCTCGTTCCATCGTCGACCTCATCTCTGTCCTCAGGACCAGATTGAGGTCAAGAGTAGGCCCATGAAACATAAAAAAAAAGGTATATTCATTTCCCAAGGTTCACCCAAATCTGTTTAACCATTAAGTCAGAAAACGGTAACAGACAGTCAGTTACTTTCAGATTTATAATATAATACTTATTAGTGTAGGATCAATAAAGCCGCATTAACATTCAGCACCGCGTGTAAGTCTAGTTAATTAGGTACTGCTCACGTGGGCATAATTAATAGGATAAGATGGGTACCAAATACCAATTAAGGTAGGGACTTCTCAAGCTTGTGTTTGAACAACCTCGTTCGTCTTGACAGGATGTTAGCTAATTTCCTTTTTATAAGTTGAAGTTCTTAGGGGACTCGGGGTCGCACGATAACCAGTTTTTTTTACGTGCGATCTTCCATTATTAGGGTTCCGTACCTCAAAGGAAAAAAAACGGAACCCTTATAGGATCACTTTATTGTCCGTCTGGCTTGTCTGTCAATACCCTTTATCTGGAGAACGCGTGGAGGTATCGAGTTGAAATTAAAACCGTATACTCAGGTCTTCAGTCCCTTGAAGCTGTGACAAAATCAAACTTTTAAGTTAACGTAAAAAAAATACGGCCGTTTATGCCGCAAAAAACGTATATTTCGACACTCTCAAGGGAATCAAAATTTATAGGGTACTTCCCGTTGACATAGAATCATGAAATTTGGCAAGAAGCAATGTCTTATAGGCTATAGTACATGTAAAGGGAAAAATCTGAAAACCGTAAATATGTAGTTTAATAACAAAATACCTACAAGTTTATACGGAGCCCTCGGTGCGCGAGTCCGACTCGCAGTTGGCCGGTTTTTCCTAGAACCCCGACTCATGGTAGTGCTAGGAACCGTAAGGTTTTACTCGGTAAGAGTTCGATAATTATATCTTACCCTCCGTTCTTCCGGACAGATCATCCATGCATGAGGTAGTGCAATTTCCCAAAAGAAAAAAAATCTTTGACACAAAACCCCTAAAAAGATTCTGTGACGAAAAGTTCGAATGAAATATGGGTGGATATTTGTAAAATGTACAGACACCAGCTCACATCAAGCAGCAACTACAATGTGTCTAATTTCTTTAATAGATTTTCGACTTTATCGCTAAAGCATTAGGTTCAAGGTCACCCGAAACTGTCAAATTTTCCCAATCAGGGAAAAAAATTATAGTTTGGAGTAGCTTGATGTGCCGGATGTCTGTACGAACCTATACGAGGTGGAAGTTTTTCTTCGGTTATAAAAAAAATAAATTCAATTGTTCCATACATTTTGACCGTGCAGGTCAATACCTGCGCGGTGAAAATGTCACTTTTGTAGGAAACAGCTTTTTTTTTTTTAATAACCGATGAAAAATTTCTATGTAGGGGGTGCTCAGAATGATGTAGGTACCGAATACGTGGTAACCGTTTTCGCGTCGGTGTCCCTTCCACCCCGTATTTGTTTGGGTTCTTTGCATGTCAAAATTGTCAACTGATTTGATTGATTAATGGTTCTTGTTTTCTGTCAACAGATTTGAATTAAGCTAGTTTACGTAACTACGGTGTACATACATACGGGAGCAAGTTATTGTGTCGTTGTTTGCCACTCTTATTCCATGTTACGTAATACTCTCGTATTCAGAGGAGCTCGTGGCTAAATAATAACAGCCGCACGAGTCGATCTTCAGGTTAAGCCACGCTTGCCAATATAATTTAATTAATAATTTGTAGATCTTTGACAGTCGTTACAGGTAGTAAGTGGCCGGAAAGTCTAGTACTAACTGGGTTGTGGAATGTGGAGGTCAGATAAGCAGTCGCTCCATGTAAAGTACTGGTATTCAGCTGCATCCGGTTATACTGGAAGCTGACCCCAACATAGTTGGGAAAAGCCTAGGCAGATGATGACTCTCATTTTCAACTAAATCGTCGCAATCGAGCGACGATTTAGTTGAACATAATATGCCTGTGTAAAGTAGTCGTAGATACTTTACAAAACAATCTTACAAGCGTATACAATTCTAACTTACTTGAACAGTCCCTTAGAGCGTATCTCTCGGAGTATTTGCCTCGTGTTGTCCCCGTAGCATTTGCCGAAGCGGAACTTCAGCATCGGACAGTGCCCAGTATACCTGAAACGAGACGCAGTCGTATAAGTGAGCGTCTTTTTATTTATAATTCTGCTCGTATAGGTAGGTACGTGGGGACTTTGTGAGTGAGTGAACTGGGTTTATACTTATTAGGTCCTTAATTAGTTGTATTAGAATGAATTACTGCAATGAACAATTTTTCTATGACGACACAGGGTTTTAAATTTAAATTCAAATCAAATAATTTATTCGTTAGATAGATATGGTACATAGTTGTTACATTACATAATATAACAATAGAGATCCTCATATTAACCATTTCTGGTATAGGCTACGAACATTAAATAAAAGCTTAAAATAACAATGAAACGAAATGAGTGATAAAACAGGAGACAACAGTGAGTGACATAGGAACTCTTTTTCATTTATACTAACTTAACTAGCTATTATTGCACTAGAATAGGAACATAGTCCTCACTATTTTACAATCAATTTCTAATCTTATAACTAAGATATTCCTGGGTCGTGTAGAAAAATTTATTGACTAACCAGGCATACATTTTTTTTCGGAACAAAGTAATGGGTAGGTCTTTTAGTTCACTAGGTAATTTGTTAAAGAATTTAATTGACATGGATGGGGTAACAGTTTCTTCTAAACAGATCAGTTTTTATGTTTGTCAAGGGAAAGCTATTTGGATTCTCAGAGAAGAAGTTCCCAAAACGATTCATCAATATCCCAAAACGTATCTCATGTTTCCAATATACTAAACATTAAAGGGTATACCTAAATAAAAATTCAATCAACAAAAAAAAACGCAATTTATTTCTCATATCGCAACACAACGCATCAAATCTAAACTTGTAATTTTCCATTCCAATAACGAACGAAATTTGATTGAATCACGGACAATCTTCGTACAAGAAGCAATAGCCTGACGACAGATGTAGGACGAGTGGGAAGTCGCAATCGCATCGCGACCAGAAGCAAATGAGGCCCATGGGTATTGCGACTGGTTCGTCGCAAGTCCGCTGTGAAGGGGTCGGCCGGCATTCGCTGTTCAGTCGGTGCATGGACTCGGGGCAGTGTTCAACACCTGTATAAAAAATACATTGATTTATTTCCAGCATGTATTATTGTCCAATCAATCTAATTAAGGCCCGGAGTACACCAAAACGGAGACGAGCGAAGATGTGCCAAGCGGAGAGGAGAGCCGCTCACGTCACGCCGATTACGTCTCTTCTCTTTTCCGCTGGCCTAAACAATTACGAGACTCTCTACTCCTCTCCGTATCCACTAAAACTAAACGGAGACGAGAAGTGTTAATTCGATATTGGTTTACAACACATTTCCTCTCCAGTCATCTCGTCTCCGCTTCGATGGAGTCCAGCCCTTTTTTAAGCTTTTAATGCTGCATAGTACTGTAAAGGCCCTCGCCCACCAACCGACAAAACGGTCACGATACGTTCATGATGTAAACGAGTAGCTCCCGCTCTCCCTTCTTCACTCTTCGTTCCCCTGATGTCGTCAGGATCAGTCGCGTGCATTGTTGCAATTATGCGACTAACGCGCGATTGCAGGGATACTGAAACGCGCTACAAAAAGTCGCCGCGGGCGGTTCATCTGCACCTTTCATGTGAACTCTTAGACACTCTCGGGATCCATATCATACCATATACCTAAATGGGTAGTCATCCATCCACAGACGTTGGTCCGTGGCAAGCACAGCTTAACCTAAGGATCGACCCGAGTGGCTGTCATTATTTAACCACGAGCTCCTCAACTGTTCATAAGAAAACAAAGTATAATTTGTTATTCGCTGGCAGTCAACATAGGATTATTCGTTCATCTAAGCGTCGCGTAGTTGAAATTAGTAAGTGTGTGATGTACTTAAATAACTTTCTTCAAGTGGCGTTTACCTAGTCACCTAGTGGACCCTAAAAGTGCAGATTCTTTTATTCTTAGAAACAGCTCAACTAATTAGATATACTCCTAGTTACGGCTAAGCTAAGCCGAAGCCTCAGTCCTGGTCGAGGAGCTGAGTTCAATTAGTGACTAGTGAGAAAAAATTAAAACAAAATACATTGAAGATACTTACAACTTCCATTGTACATCAAGCAGCCGATCTTCCCTACTTTACCGTAGTACCCAGACTCTATGGTATGTAACAAGCACATAACGAGCACCAGAATTTGTTGCATGGCGTCTACACCATTGATCGTCTTCACAGAAAATGAACAGAAACTTATTATTGTTTTCTTTACCATCTTCCGCATTTGAATGGTTGTTGATAGTCTTGGTGTACAAAGCAGATATTATTCTTTGTAAACTTAGGTGAATAATCTTGAAAAAATCATCAAGTACTCTGCGTCATTCTCTGTTCACATGATTTCCATATCTTTCAATCCAGGGTCTCATGTGGACCACTGGTTTATGGTTTTGTTCAGTTCGTCCCACAATCTACGAGGTCCGCCGCGGCTTATAAAAACTCGTTGGACGGCAAAATAAAGGGGAGCAAAGTCCAACACATCATCCAAAACTTTCCTTCTGGCGTTTGAAACAGTTGGCGGAAAAACATCCGCGAAAATGATCCATAGGGGACCACTTTTTCACTTTTGGGTCGTGGTCAAGACGAGTATTGAGGAATACTGCTTTATGAGGAGATGGTGATGATCTTTCATTGATCTACTTCCATTAAAAATACTATATTCTTAGAGGATTCGTCAGCCGAAAGGGTGGGGCATCGTGCGATCGTGGTGACACAGCGAGTGGAGGGGGCAACATATAAGCGGTGCACTCTCAGAGCGGGGACACTTTTGCTCGGGAGCTCGGAAGTGATGGACGTTATCGTGAACTATAGTTGTTATTATTTCTGTATCTAACGGTTTTTGTGATTGTGTTGATTTTGTGATTTGTTAAAAATAAATAGTTCTAGGTTGTATTGCTTATTCTTTAAAAAAAAATTAAATGAGCTTCTGTTCTATAAGATCAGAAGTTGGGATAAGTTTAACAATACACGCGACTTTGATCGTTCGCCATCTATTTTTTATTTTTTGTTTTACTGTGGAAGTTTTAAAAATAATTTTGTAGTTTCGTTTTAAAGTGATTCCAACCACGTGTTGTGTTTGAAGCCGTGTGTTGATTAGTTTAAAAACAATTTAAAAGTAACTCGCCTCGTGTTAATTATTTTATCGGTTTTTAGTGCTTGTGCGTTTTTAGGTTAACGCCCACGTGTTTGTTTTGGTTTACGTTTTTAGTTAATCAACGTAGTGTGCTAACTGCTATTTAATCATGTCGAGACCGTTGTCGTGAAATACGTAGCAGATCCTCTAGGCGTCGTCGCGATAGATCAGCGAATATCGAAAGTCAGCGTAGGCGCCGTGATTGTTCTTATGGGCGTCGGGACAGCCCTCGCCGCAACCCTTTAAATGAAGTGCTTGATCGCTTGAACGCGGTTGGTTCCAAGCGCGATACAGGCGTCTCCAATGTCGGCGCACCCGTGCACGAGAAGCTACACGCCGGTGCCAGTATCAGCGGCAACCGAGGAACCTGTTGCCAATATGGAAACACGTGCTACGGGGACCGCCGCCTTCGAGGCATCGCGTGAGGTTGACGCTGCGGACAGGATTGTGGGTGCACTTTCATCCCTGATTCAAGTAAGATCGAACCATTATTATATTTCGAATTTTGGTCCCAGTGTACATGACTTTGACGTATGGTGCGCTGAAGTAGATAAGGGGTGCGAATTAAGCCACTGGGGCGATTGGGAATGCCTGGGACGCATTGATGGCTGTTTACGTGGTGTTGCTATAACGTGGCTCAACGATTGGGTGACCAATGACCGAAGGTAGACTTTTAAAGTTGTTAGAATTTTAAAGCTGAATTTCGGTCATTGTGTCCGCGTGAAGTTAGTGAGGAACCCGTGGCTAAAGAGGAGCTCGTGGCTAAATAAGAACAGCCGCTTGGGTCGATCTTTAGGTTAAGCCGTGCTTACCTAGGTTGGTCCGTGGATGGGTGACCACCCATTAGATACCGAGTTTCCTCCGTGCCCCGGAAAGGAAAAGGTTAAGCCATTGGTCCCGGCTGTCATTGGTAGATGTTTGACAGTCGTTACAGGTAGTCAGTGACCCGAAAGTCTGACAACCAGTCTTACCAAGGGGTATCGTATTACCTAGCGCTAACTGGGTTGTGGAGGTCAAATAGGCAGTCGCTCCATGTAAAATACTTGTATTCAGCTGCATCCGGTTAGACTGGAAGCCGACCCCAACATAGTTGGGAAAAGGCTAGGCAGATGACGTGTCCGCGTGAAGTTGATATGGCCACTGTGTTGTACGACGTGATGAGTACGAATTCAAACAAATTCACCACGTATGCAGAATATGCCCAAAAGTCCTTGTTGCGGTTGATTATCGTCAAGGGGCTTCTATGTTCTATGTTAGGGATTTTGGTTTCCGCACTTAGTCCTTAAAGTGGACCATTGTGCGTGAGCCTTGGTGGCCGTTACTCCAACCAGCCCACCTTCCTCCAGAAGCAGATCAGACTTCCTGGTCTTCTCAGGGCATCCGCAAGAGATCCTGGCGTTCCAAGGGTCTCCTCGCGTATCTGGGTGACGCCAGTACACTCAAGGAGTACGTGCGCTATCGTTTCCTCAAGGTCCACCACTTCTCCGCTTGTGTTTGAGTGTGATCCTTTAGCCAACTTCTGAGCTGCTTGAAGGGTATGGGGACAATGGGTTCGGGTCCGAAAGCTTTTGTGCTGGATCCTCTTCTGGCGAGTTCGTCAGCTGCATCGTTTCCAAGCGATCCACTGTGTCCTTTGATCCATTGTAATGTCACCGTGTTGCGGTTTAGTACCGTAACTCGTTCTAGGGCATTATGGCATTCTAATATTAGTCTCGACGTGATCTGATTTCTCTTTAAGGATTGGAGGACTGAGGCACTGTCTGAAAGTATACGGATGTGAGTATCCGTAACTTCCCTGGCCTCTATGGCGTGTGCCGCTTGGATAATGCCTACGCACTCTGCTTGATATATAGAGTTGAGCATTCCCAGGGGTCTGGATATTTTGATGTTTAGATCGTCGGAGAAAACTCCAACACCTGTTCCATCGTCGGTTTTCGATCCATCAGTGTAGATCCTTAGCTCTTTTGGGCCTGAGTAGTCACACATCTCCGCTGTGAGCTCTATGTTGTAGTGCTTTTGGAAGCAGTGGGTCTTCAGGGTTCTGTCGCAGGGTGATGCCATCATGGGCTGTTGTTTGATTGCGTCGTCTTTTATGCGCGTATGTTTGATTCTGGAATCCTTACTTAGGGTGCCGGATATTTCGAGCCTGAAGGTCGCTAGGGCCGCCTCCTCTCTTACGACGAGGTGTAGAGGTGGTAACCCCAGCATTACCTGTAACGCGGCAGTGGGTGATGTTCTCATGCTGCCGGTGATTGCTACACAGGCAAATCTTTGTACCTACTCGAGGTCCTTCTGGGCTGTGCTCAGATTGGTCCTGGGCCACCAAACTATGGAGCCATATGTAATGATTGGTCGGATGACGGTGGTGTATAGCCAGTAGGTGATTTTGGGGCTTAGGCCCCAATTCCTGTCAAGCAATCTTTTGCATTGCCATAGGGCTATGCTGGCTTTTGTTGTGATGTAATCAGTATGTTTTGCCCAGTTCAGCTGTTTGTCCAAATAAATACCCAGGTATTTGGTTTCAGTCGACAGGCTTAGGGTGGTCTCAAAGAAACGTGGCAATTGTAGGTTTGCCAACTTCCTTTTCTTTGTGAAAAGGACGAGTTCGGTTTTGGTGGGGTTCACTGCTAGTTTGTACTCCTTGCACCAGTCTTCCACCACCTTCAAGGCTTGGCGCATAAGGTTACATAGTGTGTTTTCATGTGTGCCATTTATTATTATGGTTATGTCATCTGCGTGTAGTAGCCTCTGTCATTCAGACGTTTGATAAGGCTGTCCACCACGAGGTTCCATAGGAGTGGTGAGAGGACGCCCCCTTGAGGGCAGCCTTTCGCCACGATGGCTCTAGTGGTATCGTTCACCGTAACCTGTACGGCCCTGAGTCTTAGCATATTTGTGATCCATCCTCGCAGGGTCGAGTGCACACCGTGATTCTCGAGGGCTGCGTTGATGCTATGGAAAATAGTTTTGTCAAAAGCCCCTTCTATGTCGATAAAAACAGCTAGTGAGGAGCACTTGTGGTCTACTGCACATTCGATCTTGGAGATCACACTGTGTAGTGCGGATTCTGTTGATTTTCCTGTGGAGTAGGCGTGTTGGTTCTTGTGTAGTGGTAGCTCCCGAAGAGGTCCGTCCCGGATGTGTCGGTCACAGAGTCTCTCGAGGGTTTTCAGGAGGAATGATGTCAGGCTTATTGGTCAAGGGGCTTTCCGATGAACTGAAAGCCGCCATAGTGATTTGTGACATTTCTGATCACCAAGTTAAAGCCACGACAACCAACGCTAAACTACAGTCAAAAGGTCTGGTAGAGACCATGGAGACGTGTGGGACTCTGCGTTCTTGAGGAACGTAGTATAACAAACAGGGGTTTGTTGGAGGGCATAAATGTTTCCCATAGGCCATATGTGTTGATTAGATGGATGAAGAGGTACTTGGTTGCTCTAGCATTTTAATTGACCTAATTGTTTGTTAGATCTGAAGTATGCCTACAAACATGTACACGGTAGGCTAAAGAAGATGCCAGCGGGTCACGTACCAGTCGATGTTGACAAGGATTTTGATGATGATGAGCAAGCTTAAGTGTTGTAGTAGAAGGTCGAGTAAAGCAGTCTATCGGCCGTTGTGTGTTCGACGTTCGTAGTCGTAGCCGGTAGAAATAGGTATCTCTTGAGGCAACTCAATAGTCCGTGGGCACGCGATAGGCGTTTGACTCTGACGGAGGTTGGGATCTAGAAAGACCGTACTGTGTAGTCAGTGGGTGACCCATTGCACATGCACACGGGCGATCCATTTGATGGATGTGCGAGTTTTTGATCCATGCGCTGGATGTGTGAGAGCAATGAGATTGCTGGTCGGCTGGAGAGCCGTGGCGTTAGAGGTTTTACTCGAAAGTTTCTATAAGCTTGGCAGTTTTGGTTGCAGTAGAGTTTAAAAGGTTGATTCGAACGACTATGGTACATGGCCCAAGGGTTGACCCATTCTCGATTATTCCCAATTTGACTGTGTTTGATTTAATCAAAGGGTAGAATTTGGTTAAAAAGAGTTAGTAGAGTTCTTTACCTTCACTGACCCGATGTATGTAAAGTTTGGTCAGGAGTGACCGAGTGGAACAAAATTCTGTCGTAGACTTGTTTGTTCGCAGAGAAACCATCACACCAGGACGTGTGGCCGTGTCTGAGACTGTCATTGGTACGGGCTTAAAATGAATCGCAACTACGCCAGTGGTGACATCACGCGACCGAGTTACAAACCTGCGGTGCGAGTGGTGGGCCCCTGCGTGCTTTGACAGAGCCCTGTTGCTTCAGCTCGAGGCGACAGTGGACAGTGGAGTGTCAGATCGCAGCTGAGTTGAGACGTCCTGGAACTGCTTGCCCCGACATAGTGGCAATTTTATTTCGTATAAGCCCTGACATTGTGGCTGCTTGCCCCGACATTGTGGCAATTTTATTTCGTATAAGCCCCGACATTGTGGCTGCTTGCCCCGACATTGTGGCAATTTTATTTCATATAGCCCCGACATTGTGGCTGCTTGCCCCGACATTGTGGCAATTTTATTTCGTATAGCCCCGACATTGTGGCTGCTTGCCCCGACATTGTGGCAATTTTGTTTTTATAGCCTCGACATTATGGCTATCTGATTGCCCCGAAATTATGGCCATCTGGAACCCCCATGGTGGTTGCCAGGCGATGTTGTGGTTGTTTCAGTAATGATTGAGGTCCGGAACTCTTTCATTGGTGATACAATTTACAAACTGCTGCCTATTTTGGTGCAATTGCTAGTAATTTCATTACAATGGGCAGTTAATTGTTCAAACTTTCAGAATACCTCATACAAGTCTTTGCTTTGTTATGTTTTAGATGACGAGTCTACCAATGAGGTCAAAGCCAGTGAAGACCAGGCGCAAAACATTATTTGTAGAGGATGAAACAGTGCAGCAGGCAATGCCAGAGAGCCAAGCTGACGAGGTCGTTCAGCTGTCAGGAACGGCCGTCTTAGAGGATTCGTCAGCCGAAAGGGTGGGGCATCGTGCGATCGTGGTGACACAGCGAGTGGAGGGGGCAACATATAAGCGGTGCACTCTCAGAGCGGGGACACTTTTGCTCGGGAGCTCGGAAGTGATGGACGTTATCGTGAACTATAGTTGTTATTATTTCTGTATCTAACGGTTTTTGTGATTGTGTTGATTTTGTGATTTGTTAAAAATAAATAGTTCTAGGTTGTATTGCTTATTCTTTAAAAAAAAATTAAATGAGCTTCTGTTCTATAAGAATATGTTCTCAGAGACGAGCTTACATTACCGCAGCATAAGTGTATGATTACTCTCCCCATAATACAGCTAAAGTTTACTTACTGATTTCATTCAAAAGTTCAATTTTACAATTTTATGATATTCCAAATAAGTCAGCATTTAAGTCTAATCAAACAAAAAATATTTCACATGATTCTTTAATAACAACCTTCTACAGTATACCCAGGGAAGATATGCGCTTCAGTAATCTTTGTGTTTCCGAATGAGTGCGAACGTCGCCCCACAGACGCAGTTTCTAACTTTGTCGAGCCACACTTTGTAGTAATGCACTTATATCGCGCGTTTATGGAGGGTTCTGTCTGCCATTAAAAAGTTGTAAAAGTTTTTTAGAATTTTAATGAGTTATTTGTAGTCATGTTGATATAATACGAAATAAATAATTTCGTGGTTCCAACAGCTCCTTATAAGATCTCATCATCAAGCGTATGAACTCAAACTCAAAGCATTTATTTCAATTAGACCATTCCGGTATATACTTTTGATTGTAAAAAAAAAAACAAAAAGAAGCGAAGCTACAGTCCCAGTCACAAGGCATAATAACTTGAGAGAGTACTAAAGTTGCACATTCCAAAGCGTAGATCTCTATGGAGAAGAAACTCCATGGACACTCTTTTCAATCAAAATATTGTTACAAAATTTTGGTTACATCATTCATGTTGAGATGACACAGCCTTAGACTCTTAAAAGAATATATTAATTACCGATGTACACTTAAAAAAGTACAATAGAGCGTCAATACCACAATCATAGAACCGAAAGGTCTGCAATGGTGGATATAACTAGCGGTTTAAATCAATAGAATGGTTCTAGTAAACTCTGAAGGCTGTTGTAAGTTGTAACCGAGACGCCATTATAGTTTTTAATACAAGCACTTCTCATGATTTTTTATAATTTATTTATATCATAAATATGTATAAAAACCGAATTCACGTGACTCTTTCTCACCCAGGATTCTAAAGAACCCACCTAGAAAGCTAAACTATCTTAATTTAAACTAAATTCAAAATTCAAACCCATCATCATTCAAATGTACTTTTATCCAAAAAACTGCATAAATGGCAGGCGCGTGAAAATTTTAGCTGAAATATATGTATATATTTACAATACACTGGTACCTACTCGCATTGGTACTTTGCATGCATAAAAGGAAAAATTAACATTGTTTATTTTTAAATTAATTCAATTCATTCCATCAATCACTTTTTAGTCTTTACGTCTTTGTTAAAAAATCAATTATGTTTGGTTCATTTCCCCAAAATATCGTTACTTTATATCTAATACAGATCTGTTAACTCTAATTCAGAGATACAGACGCATCTAAATAAAATGCGAGCACTACAGTCGCGTCTAAATAAGATGCGAGCGCTACAAGAACTTATTTTATATAATGAGGCGCACACTACTGCTAGCATAGCACCTTTGTATCCCCGTACTAACACATATTTACGACCATTTTAGAGACATTGTAGAACCTTAGGCGAGATAAATCGGTGCCTCTTTCGGGAGTACAGCGGCGCCGTAGCCGCTTGTACATCTAATATAGAACTTATATTTATAGTTATTAAAAACTTCTAACCGGCTGATGTACGGCTTGTTATAGAGCTTATGTGCTACTTATGATGTGAGAACGATGTAGAAAGACGTGTACATTAAGAGCGTCCACAGTAAAAGATTAAATCAACAATTTAAAAATAAACTAATTAAAATAAACCGTGGCAGCTTAGAGATGACCATTCACAACTGACAGCGCCCGTTCACGAACATGACGCATGGATCAGTGCCATTCGACTCAACCATATTGAAGGGAACTAAATGACCCGACACACCCGCCACCATCAGCGAGACATTTGAGTGAGCATGACATTCTTTCAGCCAAATTGACTTGAATGTACCCTACATTCAAGTCAATTTAAGGTGAATGCTCCAACCAGCCCGCGAAATTCAAAATTTCTTGCGTTTTTTGCAATTTGCAGGCCAGTGCTAGGTTGTATGTTGATTAAAATATTATTCGCGGCTGTAAGACGTATGTAGTTACAGAATTATAATCATCAAAATCACCAATACAACCCTCCAAGTTCATAAAGGCGTAGGAACAAAAAAAAACAGAAAAAGTAATTCCTACAGCTTTATGAACTTAGAGCGTTTTATTGATGATTTTGATGATTATAATTCTGTAACTACATAAGTCTTACAGCCGCGAATAATATTTTAATCAACATACAACCTAGCACTAGCCTGCACATTGCAAAAAACGCAAGAAATTTTGAATTTCGCGGGCTGGTTGGAGCAATCACCTTAAGATAAATATATTTAAATGGTAGCTTTACAGTACATAGTACTCACACATGTGCTATGCAATTATATAATACAAATAGATTAAATCTATGCAATGCAAGGATATTTTTTTACAATCTTCTGCAGCTTCCACAGTAAATTAACATGGTAATCAATTAGTTTGCCCCTATGGTTGTGGAGCAGGACCAGCATTCGCAGAACGCGTGATGATTAGGTCTTATAACATAGAGTCTAGTCCTTGTACAATAGACAATGTTTCCGAAGCGCACACTTTTCCTTGGCGATCTTTACCGGATTTAAAATTAATAAAACATCAGCCTCGTTGTTCGGTTCTTATGTGGTCCAATGCCGGATCAGGCTCCAAATCCTGAGGTTTCACTTTGGGCACACGGAATGATTTCTGCCTCCTCCCACCTCGTCTACTGAACTTAAGAGGCATTAGTGGGGGGCACTCGTAGATATCGACGCAGTAGCCGAGCTCTTCATTCAGTGCCTTATCGCCGTTGCAGTCGCAGCGAGACCAACCGCATGTGTAGCCTGAAATAGAAAACAGAAATAACAAATATTTATTAAGCACACAATGATGATAATGTATTTAAGACAGCGGTAGTCTAATGGAAACGGCAGCAACTTCAAGTTGTAGATCACAGATTCGAACATAGACGAGCACTTTAATTTGTGTAAATTAATTCATCACCACTGAAATCGTACCCAGGACCAATGAGAGTTAATTGGGCTTATAGATATAATAACTTAGTACCTAATACGTATGTTGTTGGACTGGTGCAAGTGCGTTGAGACATCGTCTCGCCGTCGCACCGCGTGTGGTACGGATGCATGTTTCGTGGACAGTGATCCACGCCTGAAACATCAGTAGAATATTTTAATAGACAGAAAAGGTACCTATAGTATGTCAAAGAGAACATGGCTAGAAAGAAAGTAACTACGGAGATGACGAGAATTAAAGAAGTATGGTAGAAGGGCAAGATAATAATGGTGATAAGTCCATACAAGTAGGTAACTTGAGGTAACATGCTGCTGGTTGAAAGGGGCTGTTCTCTGCCCCAATTAACCCACTTCCTCGACTGCTCGTAGAGTAAAACACACGGAACATCGATAAAGAACTAAATTTAAACTATAACTACTAAGAGCGCACACAGTTACTGTGGGACTCGGCTTGTCCGTACTGGGAACCTTTGTGCAAAGAATATAACGCCCTAAGAGCAGCCTAAGAGAAGATTTCCTGCCAAGAACATCGAACTCGAGCATTTTACTGGTCTACCAGTACTAAACTTTCCCTTCGCCAAAGATAAAAAAAAAACCTACATCACGAATTATTTATGATAATAATGGGTACTTACATGTCTTAGCGAAAAAGAGACACCGCCACGTACTGAATGAATCCACTAAACCCACAAGACATACCACTAAAAGTAGAACAACTACAGAGTCGACCATTGTTTGGTGAACATAATACCGATGAGGCGGAAAAATCACTAGCACTTCTCACGACATAAAACGTCCACTTTTATCTTGATCTGCGTTTACATTTTCTCCGTGTTTTGAAAATATTACCTAGATGTTAGTTGTTTCGGCCGATGATTACGACGCAAAGGAATCATGCAACTTAATATTTCTCACGGTCAGATTTGTTTATCTCGGTGTTCCGCATTCGGATGATTCCGCAGTTGAGTCCGTCGTCTTTGCTGTCTCAGGAGTCATTTGGTTGGAAGTCATTAGAATCTCTTAACTCCTTTCAGTATTTGGTACTTTGAAAAATGTATTAGGGAAACCCTTAATTTAAGGTTCGTGGTTCAACATTACAATCCTGCCAATTCTGCTGAAACTGCTGTTCAGAACAGCAGTCACTGCTAGTAGAGACTGGGTCGAGTCTCTCTTCTGTAAGAGTGAGTGGATCGTACGTAATCAACTATCACCGCGGGCCCAATGCAGGTTGGTGGTCACAACGTCTTCTTTATGTTTTCTTCACGATGTTTTCCGGAACATAGAAGACGATGAACGCAATTGAAGCAAACTGGGTCAATTTCTCTCAATGCATTGAAACTTACCTAGACAATTTACTCTTACATTTGCCTATCTTTTCTAAACGGTATCATTCTAATGTAACTACTAATAAAAACGATACCTACCAATCAAATTGATTGCACTATTAAACCCATACCCTGGCAGAAACTTCAAAAGTGTTTATTAAAACTTCCCCAGTACCTAAGTGGTATCAAAGGAAAACAGCTGTTAGCGAATCCTAACAAACGAGCTTTGATCACGAAACTATGACCCGTTTAACGCTATAAAATATAGGTGAGTAGGTGGTGTATACCGTACACGTATACCACAGTAGTCAAGATATCAAAATGTGCCTGGTACGAAACCGTGCGGCGCGGCGTGCGGCCTTCCCACGTCGAATCGACTGATAGTACAGTAACTGGTACATTAAAGGTAAGCTGATATCGTGATAATTTCGCTACTATTGTCTTTAATTACTGCTTGATTGTATCATGAATAAAGAAGGGCATTGATTTTCTGTTAGCACTAGCAGTTGAGTTAGTGTCTATGTTCAAAGTTGCATGGCACAGTGCCAAATAAATTGATTATTCGATGGGTACTTTTGTGCCATCGTGATTTCATGGCTTCCGTGTTACTTATTTAGATTACCTTTTAGGAGATTTCCCTGCATAATTTTCCCTTAAACTCTGTCCCAGAGTGTCCTCAGATTAATTAGTTTGTTAATGTTGTTGTTCTTTTGCAGAGAGACAGGGGTAAGACAGGCTCAATACAGGAAAAAGTGAACCTGGTGTCGCTTGCGCAATGGTGATGAATTGATGGTGGATATCAAGTATCAACTAAGCTATTAATCCTGCTATAGAAGGTAGAAGTTGTTATGTTATTAGATATCTAGGTCAACTTATATCCAGTTTATAAAACCTATCTACATTGGAAAATTTCAAGTTCTGCGAGGTCTAAAACGTGGAAATTCTACTTAATTCTACAGTTCTCGTTGTTCGCCACACAAAATCAAAGAATGTGAGTTATGAGTTTTCCACTCGCGTGTTTTGAAATTGAAGTTCCAAATTAACTTATTACGTAATAAACTTCATAATTCACATACATCAAAAAACATGGCGTAGGGTGTACTTATAGAAGGTTATAATCGATTTCCCTATTCGATTTATTGTTTTCAAGGTTGAATCGATTCACTAATTTGGTGAATTTGAAATCGGAACATCTCATGTTTTATTTTTTAGTGTGGATGGAAAAGAGTTTTGTTACAAATGAGTTCTGACATGCATGGGTAGGTGTCAGCTGTTCTGTGGTGAGGCAGGGTTGGTCAGGTCAGACCTAGGTCAGGTGACCATGACCCAAATTCCACCCTATGGTGTTAGTGATATGAAAGCATTTGCTTTGTGGTTTGACCGTATTATTACTCGTGTTCACGCTTTACCTTGATTTGCCACTTTTAAAGATTAAAGAAAGGGCTGGGTGGACGTTGATGTTCAATCGATGAATGGAAGTGAATTTTCATTATGTCTTCAGGGTCTATGCAAATAATAGGTGCAGTAAGTCGATGAGTAGCAAACCTACCTAAATGCTTGCAGCAAACACTACGTGATCTGTGAGACAGTGACAAATTGATGACGCGAATTCTGGTGAGGATAATGGAAAGGGCATTTCTTTGCTTATCTTTTCGGCTGAAGCTACAACATTGCTCAACGACTTCAATCGGTGTTATTTTGATTCTAAATTATGACCACGTAGGTGACCTTCCAATTTATGCTAGCACAAGCTGCATAATCGGCCTATAATGTTTCTACTGCCGTTGATCCAGTGGTGGCAATCGCGACAGCTCACCATGAGGTTCTCATCCATCAGGATTTTCTCAGTAGCAGCCACTAGTCAGGATTTATGTCCGGTTGTTGGCAATAGGCACGTCCCCTATTCTTCTTCTTCGTCGTCACACTCTTGGCAGAGTGGTCATGGTCGTCACATCAGTCAGGTACACCGCTGTCTTACCCTTCGGGGATCAGGATACAGGACGGTTTTCTCTTCGAGATGAATGATGGATTGAATTTCTCAGCAGCAATATTGAAGTACTTCCATATAAAAATTCTCAATTTAACCACCAATTGCACAGGAAAGAGAGGTTTGGAAAGAGAAAGTGGAGGCCTTTGTCCAGCAGTGGGACACTCAAATAGGCTAACTTTAGAAGATAAATTTTCAAAACTCCTTCCTTTGTAATAGACTCAGCGACTGCGTTGTCTATCAGTGAATGAATGAATTAAATTTAATTAGGTATGTAGGGAAATTTCTAGTGGACTTCATTTAAATCAAATCGATTTTGAATCGGATAATACTGTTAATTTGACTCTTATTTACATCAAATAAATGTCAATTTAACGATAATTCCAAGCAATTTATTTATTTTATTTATTTATTTAAACTTCATGTACAATAGTGGTACATAGGCGGACTTAAAAAATTCGAGCAATCGAGCAATTCGTTTCGATTCAGAATTTAACGACTGACTGCGGTAATGGGATCGAATGTAGCGTTGCACCTGCAGTTTAATCACTACCTTTCTAATTAAAAACTCATGCCTCTTCCATGGAAGTTATGTGGTGTTCGGGTCGTCATGATTCGGCACAAGCCCCGGCAAGATCGAATATTGTATAACGGTTTCAAATAAGAATAGGAACGTCAATGAGCTTTATTTTTCAACTGTCATTTGAAAAGTAGGTACGTATTGTTAAGTCATAAAAAACTATTCATAAGGTAAAGAAAGATAACAACGATCGCCGCTAAGAAGCTAAATAATATAAATATTATTACTTTATTAGACAAAAATATTCGTAAATTAAAATAGTATTGTAAACCGTAATTTTCAAGTGACAGTTGACAGGTAGAGGTCATTGACTTCCTATTCTAATTAGCAACGCATTATAGACACATACTTTCGGTTAAAAAACTGCTCGGCTTAGCCCGAATTATCCCTAAGCGATCCGAACGTGATTCAGCGGTGATGGTAGATGCCGAACGGGGTTTGCCGATCGGCACGAGCTGAATTGCATTGAATGGCCTATGCGTGGTAATAGCTTCGGAGCCAATCACTTAAAATATTCGGCTTCATTGTTGTTCGACAAATAAAGCAGAATCGAATGTGGCGAACCGAACAAATGTGTCCTACCCCACACCCTTGGAATGTAAATAACTACCCTCTTTTGAAAGTCATTATTAATTAATGTCAATTAATGACACGATATTATGACGATATCGAGCAGTGGGGCTCGTGGTTAAATGCTGCTTGCCTAGGTGATCTGGTGGTCTGTGGATGGGTGACCGTATGACATACCGAGTTTCCTCCAAGCCTCGGAAAGCACGTTAAGCCGTTGGTCCCGGCTGTCATTTGTAGATCTTTGACAGTCGTTACAGGTAGTCAGTGACCCGAAAGTCTGATAACCAGGCTTACCAAGTATATCATACTTAGTACTACACAGTACTAACTGGATTGTTGAGGTCAGATAGGCAGTCGCTCTATGTAAAATACTGATATTCAGCTGCATCCAGTTAGACTGGGAGCCGTCCCCAAGATAGCTGGGAAAAGGCTAGGCAGATGATGATTATGATCGATATCCAAGTACTTCAAACAAACAAGAATTGAAGGCAGAAAGAAAAGAACGCCGAGCGGGTAGTCAAATTGTATGTTACATTTAAATGCCTGGGTTCGATTCCCAGGTCCGGCAAACTGTTATTGACTTTTTCCATCAAAGAATTATCAGTAGCCGCCAGGGAAACTGGATTTGTGCCCAGTTGATGGCAATAATAGCCTCGCCCCCTATTACATGAGACTTAAACATAACTGGCGAAATCTGGGTGTACTATTAGGTACACCTCTGCCTAACCCTTCGAGGATTACAGGCGTGATGTTATGTTATTTAAAAGCCGTAAGCTTTACTAAAATCTCGCCGCAAATCTGTCTAGGTAAAAGTTCCTAGATGATTTTCGTTTGAAAAGGATTAGGGCTCCGAAAATGTTCTTGTTTGAAAATAGATTTAGTTTTCTTCTCAATTATATTAGATTGGTTAAATCTAGTCCAGGCACGTAGGGCACACCGCGTAGATACAAGAGCTCTTAGAATCTCTCGTTTGGAAACTTCAGCTTTGTAGGCTCGAGCATAATTGGTAGAAAAATAAAATCTTCATAGTTAAAGGCAATTTTTTTTCTTCCACAGATTAAATCAAGAACATATGTTTTTATTTAAAGGCGAGCCGCACCTAATTACAGCCTCGATAGGTCAGCATCTGGCACTGAGGAAGAAAAAAGAGAATTTGAAAGAACGCTGCGACGGTAATTCTTTTTACCCGACTGCCGAAGACGGGTTATGTTTTTCGCGCGTAGCTTGTATGTATGTATGCATGTAATATTCTTTATTACTTATCTTCCAAACCGCTGCACGGATTTAATTTAATATATCGTTAGATGCGTCTTAGTAACTCAAGTGTTCTTAGAAAGGTGACGCGAAAATAACCAACATGACGACTGTGAGACGCTATAGTTTAAAGTAAAAAAAAAATGCAATATGGGTATAAAGTTAAAGGGCTCATCATGAGGATTTTAAAATGGTATATCATGACCATATTTTAATTTAAATATTTGTAACTAAAAAATGTTAAATAAAAAAAACCCGACTCCGTAAAAAATAACTACTTAAATAATAACTTACTAATAACTTAAAATAAAAACTGAAAAGAAAAAAAAACAAGTTCAGTCCAGAAGTGTAGAAAGCAATTTAATTACTACAACATTAAAACAAAAAAATAAAAATTCTAATACGGAACATAATGACTGCAACAGTTGGGACCCACTAAATAATCTAGACTAAAATCATTCTATCCATAATTTTTTTTTCACAATTTGTCTTGTGTTGCCTGCCTATACAATGAATGAATTATTCTAAGATTTCAAAGTAAGTACATAATATTATATAATTAGCAGGGAATCCCTAACTAGTACATAACCAAAAGTATAATTATAATCAGCTTATAAAGGGTGTAAACGGCCCCTTCACGAAGCTATCAACCGACAAACCGTAAAATCGGTTTTGTGGGGCATATTAATTATTTTATTAAGTTAACATTTTTATATATTTTTTTTTTATAATTAATTAAAAAATAATAAAATCAGTATTCTATACATCAAACTCAGTAACTCTACGCAAAAATTATTGCTGGGAAACGGGAAAAAAAATTGGGTCAAAAATCACGTTTTATGGTAGGACTTCACACTCGCACTCAAAACAATATGCTGATGAATTGCACGGGAGTCGTGGAGGTATTTAAAGTAGAGTTATAACAAAAAAAAGTTAGAACTTTGACCCCCAATATCTCCGAAAGTAGAAGAGAGGCAGAGGTACGGTCTGGAAAAAAAAATATCGCATTGACGGCGAGAACAAGTGCCTTTCGGCTTCATTAAAGGTATTCTTGGGGTTGTGGGTGTACCCATTAGAGTTCCCACTGTTCCTCCTCTTTGTTAGAAGAAGTGGGCCATAATCCACCACGCAGGCCGAGTGCGGATCGGTTGATCAGTCGAGGTCACTTAAGTACAAGCCAACAGTTAATTGGCTACCCTTTAATTATTCGAACCATTAACCACCACCATACTTCTAACCAGCAACCACTAATCAAACACTACAAGCTCAATCAATCTCTATTCCTATCGCTATAAGATTGATAATTACTTGCCATCGATTTGTTCCACATTCAAAAGAATCGTGTTAAAACAATCCGTGCGAATCTACTTGAGAACAATGAGAGTTTTCACTATCATCGGAAAGTATCGAACATTGAACAAGTAGATATTGTTTGAGATTTCGTCTTTTGATATCTAACGTTTTCGCTTGTAGTTGGACATCACTTTCTCTCAGTACTTACTAAAACCATTGAGATAAATAGAATTATGTTATATACAGGCTGATTTTGATTTATTGGCAAATCTTGAATGAATGTGAAAAACTTTCACGATGGTGGTACAAAGAATATAGAAAGCCTAGTACAGAAAATACCCCATTTCATTTTAAAAATGCATTTGAAATTTTTGATAAACAAATTGAAGTTTTGTATGGAATAGCCAATTATTTTAAATCATTAGTCCTCACAGTACTTAACTACTACACCGCCGATGCAGTGTGAAAGTGTACCTCAGGAGGTATATGAGCACTTTTCATCAGAAGAGAAAGCTCAAATCATCATGAAGTTTTGTATGAAATCGCCAATGACTTAAATCATTAGTTCTCACCATAGTATTACTAGACTACTACGACGCAGTGCGAAAGTGTACCTCAGCAGGTATATGAGCACTTTTCAGCATAAGATAAAGCTCAAATCATCATGAAGATTTGTATGAAATCGCCAATGACTTAAATCATTAGTTCTCACCATAGTATTACTTGACTACTACGACGCAGTGCGAAAATGTACCTCAGCAGGTATATGAGCACTTTTCAGCATAAGATAAAGCTCAAATCATCATGAAGATTTGTATGAAATCGCCATGATATAAATCATTAGTTCTCACCATAGCATTACTTGACTACTACGACGCAGTGCGAAAGTGTACCTCAGCAGGTATATGAGCAGTTTCAGCAGAAGATAAAGCTCAAAATATCATCATCATCATCATTCAGAATCTCATCTCGCGCAGCATGTCTTCCTCTTCTTCCATACTTCTCTATTACGCGTCATCTCATCAGACACCTAATTTCTTGCCAAATCATCCTTCACAGTCCATCCTCGTTTCTTAATTCAAGAGAAAAGCTCAAATATCCAGGGGCGGATTTCCCTATAGGCCCGGGCCTAGGGCGGTAAAAGAGAATGCTCATGGAAGTATGGAATCCCGTACCATGCTGCATCAAAATCAAACCTTGTTTTTTATAGACTACACTGATCGTATTAACTCCTACAAAAATTATTTTTGAAAAAAAAACCCGCGTTTCACAGTTATTTTATAAAATCGAAACTAACCTAAAAAGTAGGTCTATTTTTTCGACGCTACCAACGACGTATTTTAACACACATACATTACATTATTGCTCTAAAAACAGCGTAATACACTAATATTAGTAAGAATTACGAGTTAAAGTAACATCCACAGTATGCTTGACTGAAACTCGATTTTATTTTAGACCTTTACATTGCCAATAGTCAGTCAGTACACTCAGTACAGTACAAATGTCAGATGCCACAGATAAGATAACTATAAACCATAGAGTATAGTAAGTGCTATAAACTAGTCGGGATTTAGGGATGTAATCGATAAATCAAAATCTTTAGGCTGAGAAAATCTATTTTGTTGCAAATAGCAATAAACCAAACTAAATCGATTTGGTGTACTGATCTTACTTAATTGTAATTAATTTTAGAGTCCGCTCGACAGACAAGGGTTTGTTCAATTGAAACGGAACGTCGTTTATATTCAGTTGAAACGGAACGTCATATAAAGGGAGTAAAACAATATTCATACTTTTAAACTCGAAAAGTATATTTCCACTTCAAAAATCAAATCCCCGACGCGTAATGCCGTAAAAAAATATGAAACTAATTACTATAATATTTTGGTTTTGAGGCGCGAGACTTTTTGGTACCAACTTTGGTCATTGTCCTTTAGGGGGCGGCAAAATTTGTTTTTTTTTAGTAGTTGCACACGCGCCTACGTGTAAGACAATTTGTGAATAACGATTCATTGGTACTCACAAATAGAAATGGTAAGAATCAGTATCTGAAATACTGATTCAGATAATTAAATCATTAACTGACTATCGTTTTTTTCCATTTAAATTTATTTTCTATAGTTTATTTAATTTTTCGTGCTTTTCAGCACATAGGGGGGCGGCAATCTTTCGTAGGCCTAGGGCACTCAACGTATCAAATCCGCCCCTGCAAATATCCCGTCAATGAACTAAAACGCAATGGACCACCTTCTAACGTGGTCAGATTTAAGTCTTTGGAAATAGTAGATAACTGGGTACTTGTTCCTAGCCTGTATTTCCAATTTCCCATTACTATCTATATCATCGTAACAAAATCCATAGGGCTTTCCACTAGATTTCCACAACGATAGGTTCTGTGCCGCTTGCAAGTCTTCCAACTAACGGCTACCCGTAGTCACGTGGCTATCAGGCGATGTAATCACGTGAAACAATATGTGACCTGGGGGTGGATTTGATAATAGGTACCTATTACCGGCTTAGGTATAGCATGACGAATCGAAACGTGAGTGAAAATCTGAAGAGATTTTCGTGAACAAGTTTTTGCAATCCTACAAAATTGCATCTAATACGAAAGCAAAACAACCAACATTTTTGACGGCCTGTGGTGTGGATGTTTTACTTGAAAAATAACCCACTGCCGCTGCCACTGCCCGTCTGCTGAGTTTGGCTAGCAAAAATATTTGAAACAGTTGTGAATCGTGTCATCTTTTGTCTTTCGATGACGAATCGGAACAGTGACGAGTCGGGCATAACTCGTTCATTTGACCCTGTTACCTTTACCTGATAACTTTATAAAAATGTGACTCCCGGTACAAAAATTTTGGTCCAATTCCTAGAAATTCCCTAATTCGAGATTGAATTTAGGCTTCGGAGTTTGGCAAATATAAGTTATATCGCTTCAGGGAATACGTAGCAAATAGGCAGTAATGAAGGACAGAACAAAACGAAACATTATTGGTAATACAATATTGCCAGCACAAAAATCACGAAGATAACGTATTACCACATACGAAAATTAAGTAGAAACGAAACGAGGCAAAAGTTGATAGCACTATCATATTTTCCCATCAGACATTTCCATTTTCCGCTTAGTAAGCACCGATGCCGGAAATAAGCCGAGCTGAGCGAGCCTATTAACTTAAATGCCTTGTTTTTATTGTCTGTAATATTATAATAACTTAAGTAAGTAAATTCGGTCGTCAATCATAGCCAAGAAAATTAATCTTTGATAGTTTGAGAATGTTTAAAGTGTCTCTACTTTATTCATCGCCTATAATAACAGTGATAAATTAGTTCTAGGAAATGGTAATTGTTCTAAACTCTAGAACAAGTTTCTGAAGTTAATTTTATAATTTATTGCTAACTACGCTACGTTGTAATTCTTGAAAACTTTTATTAAAAGCATAATATTATGCCATAATAACAGCATTTTACATTTTACATTAATAGGTTGATTTTTTTCGGGTATCTAAGTCATAATGACTAAGATTTTCGTTCCAGGGCGAAAGTAGTTAGACAAAGACCAAAAATAAAAAATGCTTAGGTAAAACTAATTAATTCCTAGTGACATCACGTGATAATTAGCAGTATTAACACAGTAACCTTCCCAAAAAATAGGTTTAACTAGATTAGATAGTGGTTTACTAAAATCCGGTAAGTAGTTTTGGAGATTAGCCAACTGCTCCACCAGAACGCGGTGTGGAGATTGCAGACAACGCTGCTTTTATCGTAGTGTAATGTTATAGGTTTTGTAATGTATAAATTGGTCAAATCAAATCAAAATATTTTTATTTCACATAGGCCTACATGGGCACTTATGAAACGTCGACAAAAAGGTGCACGGTTCGGGTTGGTCGTTTCCTATGGAGAAGAACCGGCAAGAAACTACATGGTTACTCTGAAATCTGGTCGAAAAACTGTTTTCTTTGGCAAACTGGAACTACAGATATACCAACTGGATTTTTCAAACACCACCGTTCTTAAAAGAAAATGCACATCCAGCAACTCAGAAAAACAAAATTAAAATATTTGAGCGGCGCCTTTGTGTACTACGGTATTTTGATTAAGAAATTTCTTCCAGCAGACGTAAACTTGCAAATATTCAGTACTGCTTCGGATTTTCTGAAATTCTTTCTTAAATAGTAAGGTCACGTGCAGTTGTAGGCAGGGAGCCAAAAAAATTTCATCATCATTCTCTTGCTCTTATCCCAAATCATTTGGGGTCGGCGCAGCATGTCTTCTTCTTCCATACTTCTCTATTACTCGTTATCTCATAAGACAGCCAAACAACCTTTAAACAATAATTCAAAATAGTTCTTCTGACAACATCTGCCGAGCCTTTTCCCGATTCTGTTGGAGTCCGCTTCCAGACTTACCGGATGCAGCTGAATATCAGTATTTTACATACAGCGACTGCCTATCTGACCTCCACAACCCATTTAGTAGGTACTGGTAATACGTAACCTCTTGGTAAGACTAAAGACTGTTTGTCAGACTTTCGTATCACTAGATTCACTACCTGTAACGACTGTCAAAGATATACAAATGACCAATGGCTTAACGTGCTTTCCGAAGCACGGAGGAAACTCGGTATGTAATGGGGCACCCATCCACGGACCAATCTAGGCAAGTGCGGCTTAACCTGAAGATTGATCCGAGCGGCTGTATTATTTAGCCACGAGTTCCTTAAAATAGTTCTTCTGTTTCACTTTCAAATAACCAGACTCACTTTCATAATTTGAATTTGGTTACCTGTGGCCACTTAGTATGGATTGTATGTGGCGCTCAATTGGCAAACCACAATTTAATTTCAAAATAAGTACCTACGTCTTAGGTACATACCTACCTACCTGTCTACTCTGGATTTTAGATTGCTACTTTTGCATAGCGTAGGCACCTGAATGAACTGACTGAATGCTCTCATTTCTTCTATAAAGAGACTTTTCCTTAAATTTTTGTTGCAGTATACGATATACTAGAAATGTATAGCTTGATGAATCGCCGTGTGTACGCTATAAATTAATTATTACCATATAGTTGATATAGTAATTATTACCTATTTAATGCAATCTGCACAAACTTATAACGTGCTTCATTTATTGTCCCTGTTGACAATTTTATTGCATTGCCTATGAGAGTTGATTGGATATCTATGCTAAAACGCAAAAACTTTCCAAGTCCTGGCTTGCCACAATCTTCCTTTCTTTCAAGGATCCCACTCCGTATGTAAATTCCTAACTTTTCAACTTCGTCAACTCGTGAACGAAATCGTTTAGATTACTATCTCAAGTTTTCGTGTTCGCTGTTAAGTACGGAGTGCCAACGATATATCAGCGGCGAAGGTCATGAATATTCACATGTTAAATACTGCAAAAGTATTTAAATACAAGCTGGATATAGCATTTTAAAACGGTATATTTGTGAGATGTTTATCGAAAGTGCAACCATCCTCAGTGTAATACTTATAAGACTTCTGTAAAAAGATGAGGGCCGGCAATTCTTTTGGAACAGTCAAGATGCTGAGAGTCCAAGACGGAGGAGTATAGTGGAACAAGTTAGAACGAAAAGAACTTGATAGATGTTTGGAAGCCATACTAACTCTAAGACAAGAATAAAGGGACTAAAAGGAAGCCACCCTACTAGGACGATTAAGCGTTTTTATTAGAGCAAATTAGAGTTCACCTAGGCTAGAAGCAAGCCTCCACAACCTTAATTTATTATAATTTCCGAGCAAGTTGATGTTATCCTAATATCGACCTAGCCTACAACACCATCATAACTTTAATCAATACAGTTTTCCCTGTCAAATAAAACACGACGGATCACAGTAAAAGAATTTGAATTACCATGTTTAGTCAGCTCGGCTCATCAGTATGTCGCATTGGCAAACACCGTGACGGCAGTATTTACGAGTATGTATCAACTTTCTCCGTTGAGAAAACATTTCCTGATCAATACAATGAGTCTAACGCAATTCTCTAATAGTCGGAGCACTTGAGCAGCATTTGTGATGTAAAAGTTACAAGATTACATTTTTGGACATGGAATTTGGTCCTGAGGAGTTAGATGTGAGGGTTTTATTTTATCCACCCTTTCGGGCTTACGACCTCGCAAAACCGGGTCCATTCAAGCTTGTTCTTACCATGGTGTAGTTATTACACAGTTTTCAAATGCTGGGTGAAAATAATTCCTGATTTTGAAGCCCCGATCTAGAACTGTGTGGAAAATTATGCGTAAAATATTCACGTAGAAACAGACTCTTGAAGAGTCTAGTCTACAGTGCCGGATTAAGCCAGCGCGGGGCCTGTAGCAAATTCTACCAAGGGGCCCTTTTTTTTTTTTTTTTTTGGTGGTTGGGAAATCATCAAATGACCCCCCCCCCCGCCCTGGGCGGATCGGAAGGGAGTGTCAGACTCTTACTGACTAAAAACCACCCATGTTCCTTCATTGGCCCTTTATGTTCCAGGGCCGCGGTATCTCTTTCGAACAGTCCCGCAGCCCTGGCTACCAAGGGGCCCTTAGACTGTTTTAGGTTAGGTACTTATCGAGTTTATGGTATTATAATAAAACAAAACTGTTACAAACAAATGTTTCTTGATTTAATTTGGGCAAATTTATAAATAATGCTGTTGATATCGACTTCTCGGAGTAAATCATGTTCAATATTCATTAAAGTGAGGTGATTAAGACGTTGTTGGCTCATCGTGTTCCTTAATTCATTTTTAACACGTTTTAATGTTGAGAAAGATCGTTCACCACAGCTGCAGTTGGTGATCATGAGAGACAAATAAATGCGCACAGCAATTTCAACGTTCGGGAAACAAGATTGTAAAGAATTTTGATATAACAGCTTCGTTTTTTTTTTTCTTGTTCGTCTTTTGCCTTACGCTTTGCACTTCCTGAAGCGTAGTGTCGGCCAGTATCTCTTGATCTGCTGCTCATATTACCTACGATTAATAATTTTTTTAAATTAATGTTCAGAATAATCAAAATCTAACTTGACACAGCAGGCAGGATCGCAGCTAACGCTCAATTTATTTTACGAGAAAAATCCGACCGTATTTAACAAACCACATAGACTCTAAAAAATATTTAGGTAAGTACATATTACAAAATATTCTAGATACAAGAACATATTAAAAAAAAACTGTTCTGAATAAAATCATAAAATTTCTTCGATAAAAAACAATCACAAAAAGACGTCTTGTTTTTAACCAATTTACATGTATTTTCAATAGTATGCATGTGAATACGCCAATATTTTAATAACAATATGTAAGTAATTTTACCTATTACGAAGTAAATGTATTAGCAAAAAAATAATTTAAAGAAAAACAAAAAAGAAAGAAACAAGCCCAGTAGTTCAGAATTCTGTTAAGTAATATTAAATAACTACACAATTGAAATAGTTTTATAATCGATACACACATAAAACAAATCATAAATTCTAATGCAGAACAGAACGACTCACAGTCGGGGCCCATTCATATTTTACCAATCAAATCTTCCCAAGGCAGGGGCCCCGACTGTGTGTGAGTCGTTCTGTTCTGCATTGTTCCTCCTTTGCGTCGCGCAGTCGGGTAAAAACCGAAATGGTGCTTACGGTCTTTGTGGGTCTGATAAAAATCAAATATACGACCTGGCCCACCCGTATACAGTATAAGTATCATAAGTATGTATATCCCTTCTTAAGAAATAACATAATAAACACTTTCGTCACTTTCCATGCGAATGGAGTCACGGACATCCAATCAGATAATTAAAAAAAACACAATTAATTGTTATTTTATAAGGTTGGCTACGGTCAGATCTTTCAGATGAACCCAGCAACTGCTCAGAGTGAAAAGTAATAATAATTTCTTATTTTAACTTAAAAATATCTTACCTCATGCACAGTTATTGTCGTTGAATACTTTTCTCTTCTTGACTACGTCAGAACACTGATCTATTTAGTATATTTTAAGAGATAACTGAATACTTAAAAAAATCGGTTGCTCCGCTATATTATGTAAGAAAACAATACTCAACACAATTACGAAACCACTTTTCTCAAGAATGGTTCATATCGAAAGTACTATTATTATCATTCAAACGTAAATATCGATCATTCCTCCTCGATTGGTAGTCAATATAACCCTTTTCAAATCGGTCGGGTTATTACGACTAGCACGGAGAAAATATTAGGGAATTCCCCGTTTTGTTTAGCAGTATTGCCAACTTGCGTGTACTGCGGTGCGAAACATGATTTTTGGTATGACCAGCAGATAGAAAAATAAAATTATAGTTGATCATTTTGATGCAAATATTTTCTTCTTAGTAATTGTGACTAAATCTAATATATAAATAATACTTTTTTATGGTCAGAAAACGTTGGTGCGCGGGGCCCCCAAATGCGCGGGGCCCCCAAATGCGCGGGGCCCGCAGCATTTGCTACTCTTGCTTCGTGGCTAATCCGGCACTGCTAGTCTAGGTAGGGTACCTCTTCCTACGCACTCGCTTGTCGCTAGTAACAGCATGCTCTGATTGCCAATTTACCACACATCAGGCACAATAGAAAATGATTGCTCTTGTGTCACTTTTGATGAGTTGTGGTTGTGATCACTGCTGTGAAGGTAATTATGACGCCCTACCCTATTTCCAAAAATAACACAGTATTGTAAAAGGCAAACTCTTTTCTGTGTTGGAGCCAACCCATCGGTCCTTCCTCTGATCTATCTCCGGTTATGTCCGGCATATCAGATTTTGAGAGTGAGAGAGGAGAGAGTGTTGTGCACTATAATGCTTCATTCAAAACTAAATTCGGTTTAGCAAGTCATATCCGCGCACACGATAGGAAATAATTTTGCTATCGAAATCGATATGAAGGAAGGATCGATATTTCCGGCATCGATATATATATATACTATATACACCATTATTTTTAGGTCGTTCTGGAACGGAATACCATGAACTCGATCATCGAACTTTTTATTCATTATTTCACAAAAAAAAACATTAAATTTATTCTTTCGTGTTTTTTTTACTGTTACTTTTTGAAAAAAAAATAGTCCCAATCGTTTCGAATTCGATGATCGAGTTAATGGTATTCGGTTCCAGAACGACCTAAAAATAATGGTGTATAGGCTATACTTTCTGCTGATATTTGCCACTATGACCTAAATCAGTTAGCAGAACAGGGCCTCAATTCTGCTATTTTTATAAAATTCGACATTCCAACACGATCCCATTGTCATTTTGCTTAAAGTTCGTAATCTGCTAAATTCATAATGGTCGATCATTGGTCGGTCAGTGGTCTCGTAATAGAATTGTGTTATAATGACATTGTAGTATTGCCATTATTATAAAATTCCTTGGTAGAAATGATTTTCGAAAAACTACTACTAAATTTGAACATCTATTCATGTGAGATTTTATTTATATATATTTTTACATATTATTTATTAGTATTATAAGCAATCTGAAGTAGTAAGAAGTTCGTAAATAGCAAAAAAACATTAAATTTATGTCATGTTTAGCTGTCAAAGTCAAATGTGACATTACTTTGACGTTTATCTGTTTATTTATTTCTAGCAGCCGGTGTTTTGTTATGTTTTTACATTTAAGTGTTTTTATTAGATTTTTGTTTGTATATTTAAATTCCCTTTACAGAGAAGCCTATATTTATTGATTTTATACAAAATGGTGCTAATTGAGCAAATTTCGACTCTTGGAGGGCGAAGTTCATCGAAACGATATTGTATGAAGTGCGCCCAATTTTTAAATTGGGTATCGGTGGACTGCCCCAATAAAACGCCGGCAGAGTGGCGCACAGTAAGTATCTAAATACAGTATAATTAGGTATGCATTATAAAATGTATCATTATTGTAATATTTACACTTTTTTTAGTTCTAAGTACAATGAATATAAGAGTAAAATGTTAAAGAAAATTAAATCACAGAAGAGTCACATAAGTGCAACAGGTTACTCATTGTATGTACCTACAAACATACCCACAATAAGTATTAAGGAGCATTGAAAACAATACAATAAAAATTAATATAACCCCTCCGGCTAAGCTTAAAACCTTTGTTAGGTGTAGACTCACATCAGTGGTAGTACATTGGGCAGAATTTGACATCTTGATTGTAACTCAGATCAGATACTGAGCGCTAGGTTACACATCCTATTGAAGTGTTGTAACTATTGTATTAAAGCTAAATTTGTTTTCATAGAAACTCCGCAGAATTATAATGTCATCAGATTCTGAGTCTGACTAATGTTTTCTAAAGTATGCAAGAGGTTTTGTCAGATTATTAAAAGATAAATGAAATCTATTTAAGGAGGAGTCTATGTCCAGCAGTGGATTCCAAATGGCTGTAATGATAAATGATTAAATGAAACAGTGTTTATAAAAATAGTATTAATTTATTTTAAATCATATTTAGTACAATACTGTGGATCTGTAAAAAAGAATTAAATCATTTTAATAATAATTAGAGCATTTTCGCACTTCACTAGAATATTGAGGTGGGTTTACATTACATATCTGCTAATTTAATTTATGTATTTCTCCACAGTCTGTCAACAAGAGCCTGCTGCAGTGCCCGACCTTCAAGAAGATCCCGATTCACCCTTTGATGGTCTTGATGATTAGGTGCTGCTTAATTATTTTCCTCCTAAATTAAAAGACTTAGTAGTGATTAATGACATGACTGTTATTATTTTCATTATATATGGTAAAATTTGTTATTTGTTTTTGAAATGATGATTAAAATATTATGATAATTTAACTTGGATTTGTTTTATTATTTAAATGATTTTCACATTTTTCAATTGGCTTGAAAGTCAACTTAAATATTGTTAAATAAATATTTAGTTTATGATAAATAAAAAGTAATTTAAATGTTGATTTTTTAACAATTGCTTCTGCATAAACTTCATCAGGCAGGTGGCAACGGTGCTCTTGCCATGTTTGCAATATTGTGCAATATGCAACATGCATTCACAATCTTGCCTGCAGTTGTTGGACTATAACGTAAAGCATGTGCTGCAACGCTGCAAGCAAACACCTGCAAAAAATAAATTTACTTTTATACAACCCCATTTTACTGAACGTCTTATTACTTTTATATACTCACTGTTCTTGACATATAGGTACAAGAACTGTTGCATCTAAAGTTCTATAACAAGAAATTCATTCAATACCTCTCTAATGCCTGTTACTTCATTAATTGCTCCGGATACAGTAATTTGTGAAACATTATGGAGGGCAATCTGTCCAATCAAATTTTGGTAGGACCCTGATGCATAAAATGCAAGTGCTATTAGAATCTGCAATAAAAAATATCAACATTAATCAACCTATTTCGTGTATATAGTAGAATAATAAATCAATGTCAAATTCAGTTTTCTCACCTTCATTTCTGCCGTTACGCTATCGTTTCGGCGCGGTCTGGCCATAAGGGGAATGAGTTCTTTAATTAACCCCCTTACTAAATCCTTTCAAAGGCGAAAAGTTTTTACAAATTCCGCCTCGGGTATATCATGGGTTCGTATTCATTCTCGTCAAGTTATGGGCCCGACGACGTCTTCTGCATTCCACCCATCTTCTTTATCTAACATCCACTGCGTTGGCTAGCTCGAGAATACATTGTCTCCATTCAATATTCCACAAACACTTACTCGTAACTAAATAAAAGCAATGACTGCACGATGACGTTCTAATGGTAGGTCAGTGATCAAAGGAACTGTCAAAATTTTAGCAGATTACCGCCTTAGTCAGTCATTCATTTGTCATTATGTACAAGATTACCATTCTATGCCATTTCTTTCAATGGACTGTCAGTGGTTGACCATTGGAAAGTCATAATGACGCCATTATATTAGTAGATTACCAAACTTGTCAAAATCAACAATTATGAAATCAATGACGGACCATTCTGACACTATTGTAATAGCAGAATCGGGCCCCAGGACTATGAATGTGTGTTGAATGCTTTATTTTCTGTAGAGATTTAAGATAAAAATGAAGCCCTTGGTCTAGCTCCGCAGCTCGTAGTCTTTTGTAATCTTTACGTGTTGTCATAAAACTGCAATTTATCTTGTAATTAACTCCCACATTGTTCTTCACAGTTATTTAAATTCATTAGCTCTTGTTATGAAGATATAGCGTGACTTGGAGTAGATGTCTCCATTATTTAAGAAAATACACCTGCCAAGCCATTGTTTGTCAGATAATAGTAAAATATTGCGTTTTTATTAGCTCTGGTAGCTCTGTTATGTATATATGTTTTGTAACTGTCTTTGTTATGTTTTGAAACAGCAGATGGATGGGAATTCTTTTTTCTAATAGCGTTTGCATTTACTATAGTTGAATTTGTGCCTATCACTAAGTTTCCTGGATATCTTTCGTGGCATATTGGAAACTGGAAACTGACGAACTACCCTCGAGCTACAGTGTCCAGAATCTTCAATTTTCGTCGCTGATCTTAATTTCCTCTACTCCCGGTCCCAATTTTCAAACAAGCAGAAGATATGCCTTAGCAAAACTCCTAACATAACATCACGCCTGTAACGTACGACGGGTTGGGCACAGGTGTACTTATAGTACACCCACATTCACTGTTAGTCCTGTTAAGTTCCGTGTAATAGGAGGCGACTCTATCGCAAGACAATCTATCGAATGTCATACTTTCTGGCTTCCCGTCTATCATGTGGTACCAGATTATAAAGAAGACCTTGAAGTTCCGAAAGTCACCCTCGCCGAATAACAACCTGTCATGATAGATACCTATTATATAAACATGACAAAACGCGAATCCTAACGATAAGCATGACCTTTGAATTCCGGCCACAAACGGGTAAAAGGCCCTTCTCTATCTTGGTAGATTTCCGCAATTTTGAAAACGTTTATTTTTGTCAAAAAATTACTCGGATTAAAAACAAATAGCCGGTATTTAATGAAAATACGGCCTTTTTTTAATAATATAGGTAGTTATTTGAATAAGATCAAGGATTTTGGGAGATCCGTTGCCCCTCGACTAGGAAGTTTGGTACCCAACTGCAGCGGTGCCTAAAATGGGTAAGGGTAATGTTTTCAGTCAATTCAAGATGAAATACGAGTGCGATTGGGATCCCTTTGAATCACCGAGTTTGAGTTCTAATCCTTTTAATAACTAATGTTGTCTAAACTGATATTTCTGATGTCCTCGATATTAATATCAGAAGTGGGATTGGGTTGAAGTTCTAGCAGTGGGCTGCTATGGACTCGTGAGTCGTGACTCCTTAGAATAACCCTCAACGGGCCTAAATCTTAAACGTAGGTACGTCTAGTCTAACAAGACCTTGGTCCTAGGGCCTTGCAAACCAACCAATTAATACACATGTAAGGTACCCCCCATTATTCTTTCAGATACTTGTTAAACTAGAATTACAAGTAACTGTATCCATAATGAACCCAGTATTCGGACAAACCAAGCAAATTACACCTAGTCTACGTATTAACTTTACAAAAGGAATCCCTGATTATTTTGATCACATCGCATTTCTCCTAATTTAGCCGTACATTTTAGTTTCGCAAACTATTTGTTACTAAGGTAATTATCTTTCATATTTCAGCGCAGAAACTTAGAAAGGCATTTTGTAAAGAATTTAATAGTTTTTTTTATTAATAGGCATTCTAGGCACGCAACAGACTTTACTTAATGTCGGAGAAAAATTACATTTTTATGGAAGTCAGGCTCGCGGCTGACGTGCTGACTTTGTTGAATTTTACATAACATCACGCCTGTAATCCCCGAAGGATTAGGCAGAGGTGTACCTAATAGTACACCCCCATTTTACCAGTTATGTTTAAGTCCCGTGTAATAGGGGGCAAGTTTATTGGCATCGGTTGAAGGCAATAAGCTCGCCCCGGGTGGTGTGGGCATAAATCCAGACTCCGTGGCTGCTACTGAGAAATTCCTAATGGAAAAACCCAATATCACTTTGCCCGACCCCGGAATCGAACCTTTGTTGACTTTTTTCGTCAAACTATCTAGCCTTCAGATTAAGATCAACATCCTAAAAGAGCGCTAGTTACTGCATGGTCTATGTCTAATCTAAAATTCCATCATCCGATTTTCTTTTGCCGTTCGATCTCGGAACCGTCGGCCATCGGGTAGTTATCAATATTAGGCACCTTCTCTTAGTATTTATTCGTCTACTTTTTTAGATCATCGTAGATACACGGCGACATTTAATAATACATTTCCAGTATAACATGGCCTCGCTTTGTATAGATTCACCATACAATAAGAGATCCGCTCATACCTATTGTTTTTTAATAGGTAAGTAGTTTGATTGTTCGTTCTGCGTACCTACCTAATTCAAGAAAATAATCGTAAACTACGCAGTGTAATTTTTTAGCACACAATTTTGGTTCCTTGTCTACATATGGGTTGTTAAATGTCTATTAGTCGAAAGTGTTGAACAATGCCTGAAGAGGCTCTTGATTGGGTCAGGGGGTCATATTAGGGGTGACTTAGCAGAAACAAATAGGACACACACCTGCACTCCGGAATGTAGCTTTAACCAAGAGCATTCATCCAAACAGTTGGCAACGTCGCATTTAGATGTCAAATATTTACCTGATTTAATGAATTTGGTAATATTACTGTATGGAAATAAGAAATATGGTTAACTAGCAACCTAGAATATAAATAATGAATAAATACCTACCTACGAAAATAATAGGTACATAAATGCGAAAATATATACCTACGGCACTTATAACAAAAAAAACTTTTATTTTTTGTCTGTCCGTCTGTTTGTTCCGGCTAATCTCCGAAACGGCTGGACCGATTTTGACGGGACTTTGCAGACAGATAGCTATGTCAGCTTGTTAAGGATTTATGTACCACCAGTGAATTCTTATACAACACATAGCATTTAATTGTGATTAATGCGGTACAGATTGGTTGTCCGCCATTTTTTAGGTTCTAACCTATTTATTATAATAATACTAATGGTTTATTTTTGTTTAGTCAACGAAAATAACAACTAGATTTGATTATTTATATGTAAAGAGCTTATTGTCAAATTACATGTCATTTAAAAAGAGATTATTAACTTTTTTTTTGTATCATCAACTTATATTATTCTATAATTTTAAGCAAACAGTCATATTTTGAGAGCGCGTGAAATATTTCTCCTATAATCATACCATATTTGACAGTAAACTTGCTTTCCCAATCAAATTTTATGCATGTTAAAGAAAGAATCAAGGTCACAAAATGGTTCGCGCACAAACAACACCAAAATAATAAATAAAAATCATACACAATTTTGCCACTTTAAATTTTCAACAGCTTTAGCTAAAGCTAAAGCTTTAAAAAGATCCATATCTATAGTTTGTGTTGAAAATTAGGTAACTCACGTCTAATAATCAGCCATTGTGCTACTTATTAGATAACATCCACTCTAACAATCAGCTAATGTTCAGCTCTTGGAGTGACTGTTACCCTTATAAATGCTTAAATAATGCTAATATAATGCAATTCGTTACAGTTATTCAGCTAACAGCTGTTTAATTTATGCCCAAATCAGAGTTATATCAGCTGAAACAGCACTGTTAACGCTCTTATTCAGCAGGCTTGTACAGCTTAAGATTCTATGGTAGACAGTGATTCAGCTGATATACAGCGCTTCGGTGTTACTTGGGAGGTCTGACATAGGGTAGATTTATTTCAGAAAAAATATTAGGGTTCCGTGCAAAAAAATTAAAACCCTTGAAATTGTTAACAAAAACCCGATTCAAAAAGGGACGTCAATTTTTATAATAATTTCACGCGAACAAAGGTCGCGAGAAACAGCTTTAGTAATATAATTAATTAATTAGTATTGAAGTCCCTGATCCTACAGTCCGAGAGGCAATCTTTTCAGGAAGCCACAAGAATAGCCTAGGCCTAGGACCGACATGTTAACTTCTGGCGTCAAGCCAGGACAAGTAGTCGGAAAAGAATCCTCAGCACTTTGGGTCCGTGTTTAAAGAAGAATGAAGAAGTTAATTGTAGTCTCTCATCAAGTCTCATGCTTTTGTCGTTTATTAAACGTTTAAGATTTGCGCAATATTTCGGCGGTGTAACCTAGATACAGTGAAAACACGTCACGAGCACCAACATGTAAACACTTCTGTTCTGATTCAAACAATGTTGTCACGAACATAGTATTTTAAATCTCATATTTTATGAGGAAAAAACCTATCTCCAAATTACAGTAGTTATTTCTCGCGACAATTGCTTTTAAATTTAGGAAAGTGTTTACTTATTGGTGCTCGTGACTGTACATAACTGATGTTAACATCACAATTACTAACTCGAAGGCTCTAACAATAAAACCATTGACGTCACAATTATTTTTACTAAACACGATACTTATTTCGTGCTTTAACAGAGAACGGACGCTTTCCCTCCAATGTTTTCCTTATCAAACAAAACATAAACTACAAAGTCACTTACCCAGGTATAAAAGATCCATTTGTTTGTGTGGTATAATTTTGTTTTTCGCGCGCACTCACGTCTACCCACATTTTTGATTCAGTTTATTTATGTTTGTCGAAAATAAGCCATGGCGAATTGGTCGCGATGCGGCGTTTGTCCACCAAGCGATCTCTGTCGTGACTACCGAGTGCCGCTTGTTATGAATGAAAGTTTCTGCGGTACCCACGGTGTTAAGGGCTTGCTTATAAAATAGAATGCGCGCGCAAGGGGAAATCCAAGATTGTTAAAGTACGTGGGAACGGCAGACGGTAATGGCTAATAAATCTTGTACTTTAAAATATGAGGGGGGAATCTCGAGGATGCCTGTGAATAATATATGAGCAAGATAGATTGTTTCCGTATGAGAGTAAAGTGGATCACATTTTCACAAGGCGTTGTATTGTTGTTTTTCTTTGAACATGAGTCTTTTGTTATCAAGTTTGCTATTTTCATAATTCGCTATCATTTATTACTGAGATTATTTTCTATGAAATACTAATTGGAAAGTATGCAATGCATTGTAAAATAAAAGTTGTTTTTAGAGAAAAAATTATATGATCAATTCTGTTTATTTCGTTTGGCAACACCATAGTCCGCCTGTCACAAAGTTCAAAAACCTTTACAGATATTTAATCTGTGGCAAAAATTGTTGTGAGTCAGGCGATATATCGGCGTTTTATTTTGCTTTTTTCCTACGATTCGGCTTCTTTATTTCGCGTAGGAGTTAGTACAAATAATGTAAAATGGCCATAAATTTAGATAAACACAAGCAGGCGTTAGTCGCTGGGTGGAAGGAGGTATTAGACGAGAAAAGTGATACCAACTGGTGAGTCCAAATCTTCGTATCGTCGACCTACTTGCTAGGGAAATTAAATAAACAGCCGCCGTTGATTAAAATTATGAATTGAATTCATTAGCGTGGCGTTTACAGTGGTCCTTATAGGTGATGACAATAGATTGGAGTAATAAGCAGTGCATTCACTTGCGCTTGCATTCCATTTACCAAAAGTGGTCGCAATGAAACTGCGGTTGTGAAAACGTTCTACACGAAAAAGTTGTTAGTTTGGTTGTTGCCCACATTTTTTCCAATTAGCATGTAACCCTGCCACCAGCGGATACCACTCCTTTAACTAAAATCAACTTTTGGATGTAGTTGATAGGCAATAAAATTATTCTACAGCTATAATTCCAGTTAGGGCTTATAATTTAAATTTAGATCACTACAAGTCTGTTAAGGATGTACCTAAGAATTATATGAGTAATATTAAATTGTTCGACTAATCATAAACTGTGTAAAATATTTGTAAGTTTACTATCATAGTTGTAGGATGACTAAAAATATTTCCATATCATTTCCTTACTCATTAATCCAAAAAAATCAAGGATAACGTAAGATAAAATAAAATTACAATCCCTATCTAAATCCTCATAGTATGCACAATGATAAAATGCCCTATTTTATCAAGGCAAACTTATCATGATGTAATACCTGTAAGTTAATTAATCATATCTTGAGTCACACTCAAAACATTCAATATTATGATGAATGAAAACTGAGATAGTTTCAAAACATTCAGTATCTTATAGCCCTTGTATCTGATACTGGTTTTATAAACACGATATTATAGATGTAGTAAGAAGTAATATACCTTCTTCTTTTGTTTTTGAATGATGGCAAAAGTTGTCTAATGATACAAACAGACACTTTACTGTGTATTTATTTCATCACCACTGCACCCATAATATCATCATCTGCCTAACCTTTTCCCAACTATGTTAGGGTCAGCTTCCAGCCTAACCGGATGTAGCTGAATACCAGTATTTTACACAGAACAACTGCTTATCTGCTCCCATAACAAAAAATGAAATCATTGTGAGAAAACTGACATGTCCTAAAACCAAAAGTTCGTAAATATGAAGTCTATGCCTGCACGGTGCATGATCATGGTCCATTCCCTCTTACAGGGATGAGACCTGCGCCCCACCATCATCATCATCTGCCTTCTTTTTCCAACTATATTGGTCTATGTTGGGTTTGGCTTCCAGTCTAACCTGATGCAGCTGAAGGCCAGTCTGTGTCTCACCAATGGGAATGTTAAAAGATTATGTTATAGCTGTATTTATTTATTTACATACACACAAATACATACACATACATATGTGTGTGTTGTTCATAAATGGTAAGGTAGTCAGCAGATGGTAGCAGGTTTGACTCTCTAGAGTCCATGGAATGTAGTCACCGTCAAATGTTGGCTCTAGTAGTCTGTTAGTTCATTCATATAAAAAATTCAAAAAGTTTTTTACTAAAAAGGTTATCCATAACAATAAATTTTATTCTTTCAGGGCCTTATTTGGCTATGATGGTCAATCAAACGACTTAAAATTTATAGACAAAGGCGACGGAGGCATAGACGAACTCCTAAACGAGTTTAACAGCGGCAAAATACAGTATGCATTCCTCAAAGTGGACCAACCAAATGGAAGCATATCTAAATATGTGCTTATCAACTGGCAGGCAAGTATATAAGATAGTAACTGATAAGAGGTGTTTTGTTTTCTTGAGATAAAGAATGTATTTTCAATGCAAGCCCTTGTGTAATGTCTGAGTAACATTATTCATTTGAATAACTTAGATAGGTGTGGCCATTTTCTAATGAAATAGTAAATGTTATCAATGGTTTCGTCACTAAAGTAGATTGGAATTGATTATTGCAAAAGAGGTTTGTTATACTTGTCCGGTTCTACAGAAACTGGTCTGTTTATCAGAATGACTGTTAAAGAAAAGCATGTTTTGTTAAATAGATAGTTTTGTACCTAATCTTTCTGCTTAGTTTAAAAGCCCAGTTTTAATCGTATTGGAAACACCATATTTTCGGTTTATGTACTTTCCATAATTTATTTTATTTATTAGATTCATCTACTGGAAACTATACTTATCAACACAGTGTTTTTGTACAAAAGTAAAAGATTGTGTTATACAATTAAGTGGCTTATTTAACGAAATCTATTGGTGTTATGATTATGATGACATGGCAAGGCATAGTTTTTGTGCTAATATGATTCAACCTATTTACTACTTATAATTTATATAAACAACTGTTTTATTAAGGAAAATGTTTAAATAAATCCCAACATTCCTGTAAATAATACCTACATTCACCTACATAATAATATATTGGACCACATAATTTTAACAAAATTGTAACAGTTTTGATAAAACCAAATACTATGTACAGTCGCCAGCATATCAAGTTACTACAAACTGTCAAATTTTCTCATTCGATTTTGAAGTTATAGTGGAAGCGTCAGGGTAGCCCGCAAAAATCAAATTTTCATACGTTTTTTGCAATTTGCAGGTCAGTTTCAGGTTGTATGTTGATTAAAAATGAGTCGCGCCAGTAACACGTATGTAGTTACAGAATTATAGTCATTAAAATCATGAATACAACCCTCTAAGTTCATGTAACCCCATTGAATGACATTTTCATGAAATAGTTACAGAATAGAAAACAAAACGAATTGAAAAAAAAATGAAATGTCTAAACTTTGGTCTAACGATAACAAACAATAAAGATCTTTGACTTTGACTTTGAATAGGATATAGTGAAATTAGAGGGTTCATTTTGAGAAATTTGACAGTAAGTGGTAATTAATGTGCTGGCGAATGTACAAAAACAATATTACAAAATAGTGTGGCCGCACAGAGGAAAACCCAATTAATTACGATACATACAGGAAATAATGTTATGAAATGTAGTTATTTTTACAATAGTACTCTGGTGTATCCTGCAGCCTTGTGTGAGTTGTGTGGTTATTATGCCTGACAGCTGATATATGATACAAAGCCTAGTAGAAATCCGCAGTGTACCGATGATTTTTACCATACACTGGCTATGAGACTGGCTTCTCTGGGCCGAGTAGATGGACTAGCATTAGGCACTAGCACTGGTGTGCCCGTGAGATTAGCGCGAGCTACTGTCGCTATGTAAATTAACCTCCTTTAAAAACTATCCCTCCTCATGTTATAGTTGTGGTAAGTTATCTTCAAAACTAGAGATCTTATCAAAGTGCCTCATCATCCATCTCAGACTAAAGAGTTCCACTGCTGGATAATGCTCACCCGTTTGTATAGTCAGAACACTCAGTGTCAAGTCTTGCGGTTTCCGTATCCGACGGATTCCTTCAACCTACGCTTAAGATGGTAGCGCCAGGGTAGACCGCGAAGTTCAAATTTTTGTACGTTTTTTTGCAATTTGCAGATCAGTGTCAGGTTGTATGTTGATGAAAATATGAATCGCGTAAGTAACACGATGATAGTTAAAATCATTAATACAACCCTCGTAAGTTCATTTAATCCCATCGAATGACTTTTTAATGAAATGGTCATTCAATGGGATGAAAAACATGATTTTAATGATTATAACTGTGAAAAGCCGTATTTGTTACGGCCGCGAATCATATTCTAGACAACATAAAACCTAACACTGACCTACTAATTGCAAAAAACGTAAGAAAATTAGAATTTCGCGGGCTACCCTGAAGTTTCCACCTTAAGTGTAGCAGGTCGCCGGGCATTGCCCCTCCTAAGCCATTTTAATTAAATACTCATAATATTGGTTCGTAATCCAAATCTTCATACTTATTTCTGAAAACTTTATATAAATACTAATGATAGTATCTCCATTACGACTATTGTTTATTTAAATATTCAAGTTATGTATAGTGTAATCCTATAGTACGTAAGTACGTAGGTGCCATTGCACCCACACTATCGCAGACAGTTCCGTTCATCATTAGGGATGAACGCACCGATAAATAAGGTAGTTGACATTATGACGAAGTGCGATAAGAACTAATTATGTGATCGTTTTCATTTACGTTAGCCCTGTGCTTATTGGCTTAAGATACTCTACAATTACGTCAGCAGTGTAAGAGGATCATATCTGGTGGATTGGGTAATTTCGATAGGAATTTTACCTTCCCTCGCGTATTAATCCTTTCGTCCTTGTCGTGAAAATGATAGTATACATCAGAAATCTACCAAATAAATACGGCAGGTGTGCAGTAAACTTTGCCAGTTGTTATTAAGTTCCATATAATCAGGACGAGCCTATCCTATTGCCATCAGCTGGCCCTAGAATCCGACCTCTACTGAGAAATTGCTAATAAATGACAAATCCCGCACGCACATGGCACAAACAATAAATTATAATGCCAATTAATTCGAGTCTCACACTCACTCACTCTGGACTAACTTTTTTTTATGTACTTCATAATGTGCGCAATGTTTGATATAATAATTTTAAGCTACCTTTCATAAAGTAATAAAACTGAAAATACTGTTCAACTTAGGAATCAAACACAGGGCGCAATACTCAACGAGGCCACTGTCCACACCCATTTAACTCAACCAAATCCTTTCTTTCTAGGGAGAAGGAGCCCCAACGGTGCGTAAAGGCACGTGCGCTAATCACATAAAGCATGTGGCGAACTTCTTCACCGGGTTCCACCTGACCATGCACGCAAGAACTGAGGATGACTTAGACGAGAAAGTCATTCAAGATAAGCTGGCGAAGGCTGGGTCGGCCTTCAACTTTAAGACCAGTCGGCCAGAGGAACTGCCTCCAAGTGGCCCCGTTGGAACTGTCTACCATAAGGTTAATCCAGGTGAGGATTGTGGACGTGAAATTGTGAAGAATTTTCTTGTAGTTATGATTCATCATCATCCACAGCTAGGCCCGGCGCCCACTATCGGCATCGGCACGGCTGAGGATTTTAGGTGATAGAAAGCATTATATATTAATCGGTATTTTTGTTACTACGATCATATATCATGGAAATTTCTACTTTATTGCTATGAAGTTAATGTATAATGCTTTTTATGACCTAAAATCCTCAGCCGTGCCGATGCCGATAGTGGGCACCGGGCCCTAGACTGACTTCACCTAGTGCTGGGTTTAAAGCTCTCTTTGCTTGTGCCTATTTCCCCGTACCTGTGCCAACCTCATCCAAGATTTCATCTGCCTAGCCTGTTCCCAACTATGTTGGGGTCGGGTTCCAGTCTAACCGGATGCAGCTGAATACCAATATTTTACATGGAGCGGCTGCCTATCTGACCTCCACAACCCAGTTAGCGCTAGGTAATGCGAAACCCCTTGATAAGACTGGTTGTCAGACTTTCGGGTCACTGACTGTAACGACTGTCAAAGATCTACAAATGACAGCCCGGACCAACGGCTTAACGTGCTTTCCGAGGCACGGAGGAAACTCGGTATGTAATGGGTGGTCACCCACCCACGGACCAACCTAGGTAAGCACGGCTTAACCTAAAGATCGACCCGAGCGGCTGTTCTTATTTAGCCACGAGCTCCTCATCCAAGATTTACCAGGTCTATTAAGCTGCCATAATCTTTAAGGAAATAAAACGGTAAAAAGGTGTTGGAGACTGCACAATCAAATCAAATAATTTATTACCCAGATAATACAATCCAATTTGTTAGTAAAATAATACATACACATCTTAAACAACATAGTGTTAGTACATAATTATATTTGGAAAATCTTGGTATTTAGTTACTTACTAATAATGTCAAAACAATTAATAATAATAATGTCAAAATCATAAAAAATAATGTGAAAATCACCATTAATTATGTCAAAATTATTAATAATAATAAAATATAAGTAAAGCACAATAATCAAATGAGCAATAATATTAAAATAAACATTACTTCAACGCACGATTTGACGGCAATACTTATGTTGTGGTCCAGTGCCAGTATTAGACCTTCCGCCCTGTCGGCCACAGTGACCAAGAGGCTGTTGGCGCTGCCCCGCACCCGCCGCATCAAGGAGGCGACACGCGCACGCATGATTGCGTAAAAGTCGTCTATACGTGCCTCTGCCAACATCCCCGATGCGCTACAGCATCGTGGCAACCCCAACAACGCCCTGTATGCGTTATTGTACTGGACGCGCAAGGCGCTGTAAGCCTTTTGCGTGTAGTCGACCCATAGACTGCTGGTGTAAAAAGATTGGCAGTATGCCCTAAATAGTGTAGTTTTTACACCCCTCGAGCACTTTGCAAACCTACGGAGCAACATATTGCTCCTGACTGACAGCGCCCTACGTTCCCTCTCCATGTCAACATTGTCCGTCTGCGTTGCAGTGACCCAGATATTTAAAAGATTTGACCCATTGCAGCTCAGTCCCACCGAGAACAATAACGGTGTCTTAAAATGACCAAATTGGAGGCCGGATGTGCGTTAACCATATTCCTCGCCTCGTGCCATTTTTATAGCTTCCTTTTCGGCCTATTTAATTATTGCCAAGTTCCGTATTGTGGACTAAATGTTTCACTGCCTTGTTTCTGTTGGTCGCATGTGCGACTGCTGAGCGTGGGTTCAATTCCCAGGAAGGAGAAACCAGCAAAGTGTTATTGGGTTTTTCCGCACGAGTCTGGAAGTTGGTGTACCCTATCACATGGTAACACCCAATCTTCCGCTTGGTCAAAAAGCATGTATAACCGTTGATCCTGCGCCTCATCTCTCCGCTGTCGGATTGCCATCCCATTGCATTTTGAGTAAAGAAACAGAGGAGAATCTTTGTATACGCACACATTTGAGCATCATAATCTACTTCGTACTATCCTCCGTGGAAATTGGCTACCGTGACCAATTCTTGGCCTGAAGAAGAAAAACCACCGTGGGATGGCACATGTGCACTATGTAACGGGCACACCTCCACCCGAATGTGTTAATAATGAGGTAATACTATTCGATCCATTCATGAAACTGTACGTCTTGACATAACATCATGTTGGAACTCATGTTTACAATAACTCCAACAACAATAGCACCTCACAAAGGATTTATTTACCATTCTGCGTCAGTTTTAAACTGTAAATATAAACAAGAAACGCTTGGCGTTTGTAACAGTGCGGTCTGCGCGTACGCAAGATGCGTGGTTATTTAATAGTTTACCTAGTGGTACGTTAAGTGGTGTTTTCTGTAAAATGACGAGGAAGGGGGCGGAGGAAATTATAAAACGGAAAAGTAGTTTGAGACGAGGTATAGTGGCATTGAAGTTTTATTTTGTAATATTTTAATCGACGAACGATTTGCCGACTTCAAAAAGGAGGTTATGAATTCGTCTATTTTTTTTCTTCCTAAGATATTATAGTCTTTTCTGATCGCGATCCAAGGCGATGCCGTTACTGCGCTGTATGTTTTGCAGTTTCATAGACTAAATATGTAACGTTCAATGATTTGAGTAAAAATGCAGTGCTTATGTGTCGACCTTAATTATGTGTTTTTTGTTGCCTGATATGTTTCGAATATCGGGCAAAAGCCACTTCCCATACAGAGAGAAGACCGAATGAGTTTAGACCGAAGGGTTCAGGGTTTCCTCACGGTGTGTGTATTTATAGAAAGTACATAATGATGACTCTGATAGTCACATTGGTACACTGGGTTTGAACTCGCAACTTGGGGCGTAAGAAGCGGATCAGTTATGAATCAGTCAAATTAACTCAATTTTTCACTTTAAGCTTGTATCGATAATTCTACAAGTGTCTTGTTAATTTCCGTTAAAGCAGACTTGATGTCTTTAAGTTGAAAAAGTAGAAGACGCCCTCCAACATACGGCCACCGGGCCACCTAGCGGCCCGCATAAGTCTTTCATCCGGCCCGCGAGCTATTTAAAACTTTATTAGACATCAATAAATATTTCGCGAACATTGTTTAAGAAACGTCCGTAAGTCAGTTATTCCCGCACCATATTTACCTACCCGCTTCAAGTCCCTACCTGCGAATGCAGACCACATCATCGCAGTCTAGTCCGGCGAATCCGTTCTAAACCTTACAATAATTAATTATTTATCAAGCACTATTTTTTTTTGTGTTGGGAAAACATCAAATGACTCCTCCCGCTCTGGGCGGAGCGGAAGGGACTGTCAGACTTTTACTGACTAAAACCCATCCATGTTCCTTCTTTTGCCCTTTATGTTCCAGGGCCGCGGTATCTCTTTAGAACACTCCCGCAGCCCTGGCAGGCTTTTACAAGCACTCTGGTAACACAATAATGGAAGCCCTGTTTTGATATCGAATATCGTGTATCCAACAGTTATGGATCTAGATATTGTACATAGTTACTCCTAATCCCTGTGTGAAGAACCAGAGAGGCAACGGACTTGTCTCATGAACTATCTCTCGTCATCATAACAAGCTGTTGCCCGCGACCTTCGCGACCTTCGTCGGCGTGAAATTATTGTAAAAATACTATTTTCTCCGTTTTTGCAACATTCTTTGTCGTAGCGTGATGTTATTATATAGCCTATAGCCTTGTTCGATAAATGGGCTGTCCATCACTAAAATAATTTCTCAATTCAAACCAGTAGTTCCTGAGATTAGTTCAACCAAACAAACTCTTCAGTTGTATAATACTAGTATAGATTACTTTACTCACTAGTATAGATTACATTACTCAAAAGTGTTAATTATCATCATCCATAGCCTGACTTCACCCATTGCTAGGCCTCTCTTTATTTATGCCAATCTCCACGCTCCTTTGTCAGTCTCGTCCAGGTTTTACCCGTGGTGGCAAAATGTGTTACCAGTCCTCAATCAAAATCGAATGTTCAGCAAATTTTTTGTGATAATGTTTTATAGTTTGAATGTAATACCAATTTGGTCCGTTGTTTTAGTTCAAGAAATTAATTCTAAAGAGAGGGACCAGTTTTGGTTGAAAGAGGAACAAGAAGAGAAGAAGCGAGTGGAAGCCGAGAAGAAACGAAGAGATGAGGTACGTTTACATTATTTTTTCCTCTTTCATCATGAAGAATTTTGTAACAGTTAAGTAAGTGGCCATCCTCCCCTTGAAATATAGCTACTGGGCCCAACGTCACGTGGGTAACTGCCCTGATTTTCGTATAGTAGGTCGTAGTTTCGAACTCCAGCAGGCACTTCATCATTTGCCTAGCTTTTTCCCAATTATGTTGTGGTCTACTTCCAGTCCAATTGCATGCAGCTAAATACCAGTATTTTACATGAAGCGCCTGCCTGTCTGACCTCTACAATCCAGTTACTACTGGGTAATACGATAACCCTAGGTAGGCACTTGTCTGTGTAAATTTTGACATTACCACTGCTCTCAGAACGGTGTAGGAAACTGTGTTGCAAAATTTTGAGGTGTCAAAATACAGGGTTATTTGTAAAACACCAGCAACCTCTTAAGAGGTCATTGTACTCATCATTATGAACAACTTTTACTATGGGACCAAACCTGAAATCGCGAAAAAAAAATCAGCTGTTCCCTACATTTATGATCGATTAACTCGTCAAAATGTAGGGAACAGCTGATTTTTATTTTGATGAGTACAATGACCTCTTAAGAGGTTGCTGGTGTTTTACAAATAACCCTGTATATAAACCAATTTAAAAATGGACTATGTAGCATACTGCAAGAAGAATGTAGTGGGGAACATCAGGATACAGGCAACTATCTGTTGTCTGCCTGATAATAATTAAATAAAATAGCTGATAACAAACATGAAAGCAGGTTTTCGTGTGTTATCTTTTGCCTCGATTTGCCTTGTAACTGAGCTAGCCAATAATATTTATGTATGGCATAAATCTTTGATTTCAGGAGAAAAGGAAAGCAGAGGAACTCGCCAGGCGAAGAGATGAACTGGAAGGGGAGAGGAGAGCTAAAGCTACGAATACCAAGTGCGTAAAGTGTTCTTATTAGACTCTAGTAACCGTAATGACTGTCAAAGTACTGCGGATGAAGGGGGCCTTATAACTTAACGTAATTTTGGTAAAGAGGTTTTAGTATTTTTAGGGACCGTCCCTAAATTACGTCACACGAATTTCATGATTTTTTGATCTGGTCACATTTGTGAGACTCCCCCCTCTCTAGTGTGATGTCACATATTTTGCAAATTTTACATGTTCATACAGATGAAGTTAGAAGTTTTTTAAGTTTTTCGTTATTGTTCAAATTTCGTGTTTTAGTACTTACATGTGTTATACTTTGCAATGTGACGTCGCAAAATTTAGCCCACCTACCCCTTGTCCCGACCCCCCCCCATTAACATGTGACGTTATTTATGGATGGTCCCTTAGAAAGAAAGAAAGAAAAAAAAAATTATTCGTCGCAGGGAAATGACGTGCATACAAAATGACAAAAAATAAAATAAACATACAGTGCGACATAAAAGAGTAGAAAATAAATGAGGGCGCCACAATAGCTCAGGTAGCAACCCAGTTAGTACGACCCAGCTGATCTTGATACTTGAATACCTAGTATTATTTATCTATATCTATAACTAATGAGTAGGTAAATATTTTAAATTAGTATGTTTATTAATCAATTCCTTTCAATAAGTTCGGCGTAGATAGATGGTTTGGCATGTAGTAGTAATAAAACCACAACTTTACAAAAAAATAGTATTTTTATTAATCAATTGCTTTTAATAAGTCCCGGATAGATAGATAATAAATTTGGTATGTAGTAGTAATAAGTTCACTCAAATCATCATCATCTGCCTAGCCTTTTCCCAACTGTATTGGGGTCGGCTTCCAGTCATGCCGGATTTAGCTGAATACCAGTATTTTACGCAGAGCGGCTGCCTACCAGACCTCCACAACCCATTAACTGGGTAACACGGTATTTCATGGCAAGACTGGAGTCAGATTTACTGGCTTCTGACTATCCGTAACGACTGCCAAAGATCAACCAATGACAGCCGGGACCAACGGCTTAACGTGCTTTCCGAGGCACGGAATCATCTTTTTATCAGACAATCAGGTGATTCAAGCCTGCAATGTCCTAACCAAACTGGAAACAACTTCACAAAGTATGCTTCCCGTAGGAATCGAACCCACGACCACCGGGTCACAAGGCAAACGCCTAAACCACTCGACCACGGAGGCAGTTCAGTTGAATAAGTTCACTCAAATACAAAATAAAATTAATGAATATACTAATCTAATAAATCAAAATCTAAATATTCTACATCTTCTATGGGATCACTTAAGTTCGTGTCGTCTATTTTAAGGCCTGGCATTGATTCGTCACTGCTTTCTGAACCAAGCTCATCGTCACTGCTGTCTGCACCAACCTGAATAACTAAACGTTCTATGTCATGGTACAATGTTCTTCCACGCTCATAATATTCCTTCTCAATTTTTTTAACATGCTCACAGCAATTCTTCCAATCCTGAGCTGTTATCAAATTGAATGGCTCTTCGGTTAGCTCCTTAATGTTTTTTGCACCCACATTCTGTGAAGCGACCTTTCGCTTTGCCAGTGCCCAAATTAACTCGATAGGGTTAAGATCACAGTGGTATGGTGGCAGCCTTACCACTGTGTGCCCGTATTGCCCTATAATCTCATCAATTTCGTATTCTGGTTCAGGCTTATGTTTCTTTACCAGTGCTAAAAGCGAAGGTTTTCTCAAATCTGGCTCGAAAGGCACGTTGTTTTGTTGTAACCATATTTTTATTTCATTAATCTTATTTGCTGATGTCGGAGCTTTATTCTTTACAACAGAGTGATAGGGTGCATTGTCCATCACGATGATTGAGGGCTCTGTGATGTTGGGTATAAGTTTTTCTGTAACCCATTTAGTAAAATTATGACAGTTCATTTCAGAATGATAATCCTCTTGTTTGTTCACACCGCTAAAGAGTAGTAGAGCATTAGGTACAAAGCCTTTTTCACTTCCGGCATGAACTATTATCCATCGCTTTCCCTTTGACATGTCTGTTGTGAATCCTTCAGTTTCAATCGACTGCCAGCATTTTTTAAGCTTGTAGCTGGAGTGGATGTAGCTTTCGTCCAAATATATTATATCTCTTTGAAGCTCTTCAGGCAAGTTTCTGTTTTCCATAATTAATCTTAAATATTTTTCTCGTTTGTGTGCAATAATAGGTTTTTCCATCAAAGCCTGTCTGTTCGTTTTACATTTTTTATGTCGAAATCCAATCCTTTTTAGAAGTTTTCGCAAATGCTCCCGACTTCCGTCATAGCCGATATCTTCCCTTAATTGAACTAATAATTTACCAATTGTCGGTACCTCTTTCTTTACAGTATAAAAAAAATTAATCTTCTGCCGAACTGCACATGTGTCAAAGTCGTCTAATACCTTTGCAGGACGACCCTTTCTGTGTTTAGCTGGTGTCGAGAATTTCCCGCCGTTTTCCATACCGTGTTGCACAATTCTGCGCACTGTGCTTACAGAAACACCTAAAACAAACAAAGCATGGTATTAACATAAATAATTATAGATACAACTTTAAATTAGTGCTTTTATCTTCTAATAATTATTAAAACCACTGTCAGTCCGACGAAAGAAATCCCGCGGAAAATATTTTGAAAATATTGCTTCAACAAATATGGTTTAGCAAAAAATGTATTTCGTAATACACAATAAATTACTTTATTGTTTTGCCTTACTATCAACGTTGTTAGGTCGCGCTATAACTACAACGATATTTGTTTATCTTAGCATAACCTCAAAAATGGTAAACAAATAATATTTAGTTCGAAAATTTTGCTCCCTGAATGTATTAATCGTTTGTAATTAACGTTTAGTGCCACTTTCAATAGTTACTTACCAGTAAAATCTGCTGTACGATCGTAAACATCTTCGAAATTGGATAGCAGCTTCCCAGCTTGAAATTCGGCCATACACCGCATGAAAACTTTATAAATTATTTCGAATTACCTTATTCATGATATGTCACTGTTTACCTGTCTACACTCAGAAATAACACACAAAAACTAAAATTCTAACGAAAAACGAAACCGGTCGAGCAGAATTGACAATTCAAGTACTCATAAAAGATGTTGCCAGAAAACGATAACATTTTAGTTCCCAAATATTTAATTTCTACTCTTTTATGTCGCACTGTACAACGCCTAACAAATATTTATAAATACAACAGGACGGAACAAAAAAAACACGTTCGACAGCTTGCACGTCGTGGACAAGCAGGCGTGTGCTTGGGGTGGTCACCCATCCTCGGACACCTCCACGAGTCTTTGTTTTATCGCGTCAACAAATCTTGACATAACACATCTTCCACCTCCCCAGGCCAATAAGCCAAGAGACCGCTCCCTCGGAGGGAGGAGTGAGTGCCAGCGAGGCGCTGCGACGGCAACGTTCGGCCGAGGCGAGACAACTCATAGGATCCTCTACTTCTTCAGCCAGGGCAATGTTCCAGCAGAACTTGGCGCAAGGACAGATTGGTGTTACCAGGTTAGAATATATCCTAGTTTTACAGGAAATGTATGTGCTTTATTAAAACATGGTTTAGCGGACGCGAGGCAACTCTCAGGATCCTTCACTGCTTCAGCCAGAGCTCTGTTCCAGCAGAACTTGGCACATGCGCAGATGGGTGTTCACTTATCCTTTTTTGCATTTAAAACTAAACAGAACAATCGAAAATCGAGTGTGCTGTTAGATTTTTTACTTCGTCATTGAGCCGAATGGTGCACATACAACAGAACACTGAATGTCACTTACGTCATTTCCAATTTCCATCGAAATACCAAAACAGCATGCATTCCACAATCTCCTGTGAATTTGTCAACTGGGCCATTGGAATGGAATTCAAACTGCTAAAAACTTAGATCACATCAAGATGAGACGCCAATATTCATTAAAACCTGTTTTTTCTCAGATCAAACTCAAACACACCAGAAAAGCCGATCCGCAGTTCCGTAATAGCGCAACGCATCAACACATTCACTCAAGCGCAATCCCCACAAGCATCACCAATCAAATCTCCAACGAAGCTAGAACTGAAACCGGTAACTATACCGGAGGGCGAAGAACCCAAAACCAGCCCTCTAAAGAACATAGACAAGATAAAAATGAGTCTGGAAACTCCTTCACAAATACAATACGAACCTATCATAGATCCGGCAGATTTGAGTCCTTCAACTGACAACGAAGCCAGTTCATTCAGTGCCATCAACTACGCTGAGACGAAACAAGAAAATACCTACAGAGATATTGAGCCTCTGAAGCAAAGTGAGCCGATGATAAAACAGAATATTCTAGAAAACGACATGTTTGATGCCTCATACTCCAGTTCGAACGAGAATGATGACGATGATAGCGATAATAAGTTCAGCACAATCAAGCGGTCGCCGTACAGTAAGAATAATATCGCTGATGAGAACGAGCGGACGGAGTTGTCGAGGCAGAATACGGTGATAGAGAATGTTAATTTTAAGAAGGAGACTAATGGGACTACGCTTGATGGTGAGGATTTATTACTTCTATTTTATTTTCTTAAACCATTGTATATCTAGGGCTCATGAAGCTTGATTTCTACATTGATCTCTTTTGTGGCACAAAATTTCGGCTATCTTCGCCTGTACTCTGCAAGTGAATTAGTGGAGTGAAAGAGAACGCAATATATGTGCGTAATACGCTCTCAAAACGCGATTTACGTGCGTAATACGTACTCAAAACACAATATACGTGCGTTATACGAACTCGGAACGCGATATACGTGCGAAATACGCACTCAACGCAATATACGTGCGTAATACGCATTCAAAATGCGATATACGTGCTTAATACGGACTAATATTGGACGCATCAAGTCCTGCCTGTATCTGGACACCTGCATGTGGAAGGAATGTGCTGGCTTTCAAATTTTTAGTTATGCTCATGTCTTGACGCCCGTCAAATTTACGTCGCGCACAGTTCACGCGCTTAAGACACCGTAATTTGGACATTCACTAAGCTACTACGTCCCTAAGAAAGGCGTTCTACACGATATTCTAATTTATCATGGTGGCTTAAACAATCTTTCCTACATTTCAGATGTATCACCAGAAGGTTTGGAAGATGAAGCCGCGATATACGAAGATCTTGATGACGACCCCGGTCTTACCGCGCGGGCATTATATGACTACCAAGCCGGTGAGTTCATTATATTGTTTATTATACTATATATTTTAGGTATCGTTTATTGTATAAAAATGTTGCATAACAAATACTTACATTCATTGAATAAGATATTGAAAAACAATAGTATGTTTACCGTATGGAATGCGCTCGAGATGCATAAGGCATTGCTAATTAGCATTATTCAGAGCCTGACTTTGTCTGCGGCTGTGCGTAGCATCTCTTTTTGTGTCAATCTCTACATTCTTGTGCCAGCTTCATCCAGATTTTACCCTTTTTTGTTTATTTTTTAAATATTTGCAGCTTTTATTAGAATTCTATTTGTATGATATAGCTGTTCTTATATTCTTCTTAGGTATAAGAAGATTAGTTAAGAGTTTAGTTTTATTTAAAGTCAGACTAAATTGCTTACGATCTAGTCATTACTTAGAGTCATAGTAATTATTATAAGGTTTCTCGTATTTCGGACTATGTGTATAATATATATTAGTTTATTTTATCTGTATGTATTAGTATGTACCCATTTATGTGTATCAATTTCTGTTAACAAAATAGTAAAAAAAAAATTGTACTCTTACCACAATGCTGTCCTATTTGACCCAAAGGTTGACTGGTAGAGAATGCCTTGTGGCATTAAGTCCGCCTATGTACCACTATTGTACATGAAGTTTAAATAAATAAATAAAATATTAGAACATTTAGAAGAATTAAAAGAAAAAGTTGGAAATTAAAACCGACTACGACAAAAACGGCCACTAAATATGTGTAAACAAGACATTGATTTCATTTTTTGGTTTTCGTATAACCTGACTCACGTCCTAGAAATCACATCATCATTACGCCTGTAATCCCTGAAGGGTTAGGCAGAGGTGTGCCCACGTTTCGCCAGTTATGTTTTTGAGTTCCATGTAATAGGGGGCGAGTCTATTGCCATCAACCGGGAACAAATCCTGACGCCGCGGTTGCTGCTGAAATATTCCTAATGGAAAAACTTTGCCCGCTCTGGGAATCGAACCCGTGACCTCATGCTCAGCAGTCGCGCATGCGACCACTATTCAGACCAACGAGGTCCTACTAGAAATATATCATGTATTTGATACGAAATATATGAATTAACTCAGAAAGTTATCCTCTTCCATCTCGATAGGTTAGCAAACAATATTTTCAACGACCACCTCTTGTTTGGATGTAGCATCTGCCATATTGATTTAAGTCGCCCGGACCGTAATAACGAATCGATTTGACACCTCATTCATCAAAATCGGCTCAACAGTTTAGGCGCTACGGTGGAACATAAAAAATGTTACAAACACACACGCAAACGTGAAATTCAAGATCTAGATCCAGCGGTTTAGGCTGTCGGTGAATGAATTAAAGACTTGTTTAACATAGATATCTAAAATACTATTTCCAATTTCTTCCAGCCGATGAATCAGAGATCACATTCGATCCCGGCGACATTATCACCCACATAGAGCAGATCGACGCGGGCTGGTGGCAGGGACTCGGGCCGCACGGGGTGTTCGGACTGTTCCCCGCCAACTATGTGGAGCTACTGCCGTGCCAACCACGTTAGGGACATAGCGTGAGGTTTGTGGCTTGGTGGGACTATCTGTGAACCAGTGATGACTGTGTGCCTTTAAAATGAATGATTGAAGGGTATAACATAACATCACACCTGTAGTCCCCAGAGGGTAAGGTTGAGATGTATAGTCACGTCACGAGCAATGTATACATTTAGCAAAATTCAAAAGCGATTTTTTTCTTTCTGTATTGATTATTATCGTTTTACGTTTTCACAAACATCATATTTTTGAAGCCATACTATTACGAAATACATAGTTTTTATCTTTAAGGTACCCGTTATCCGTTACTTCACGAGGAAATCGCTTTTCAATTTTGCGAAGTGTATTCATTTCATTGCTTGTGACTCCACCTAATAGTTCACCCATATTTCGTCACTTAAGAACGCTCTAAGATCTTGTGTATTCATATGAATGTATTCTGTACTCAATAGAGTTAAAAGTGAAGTCATAATAATTGACAGTTAATTTGCGTTGTAAATAAATGATGAAAAAAATCTATCTGCAAAAAGGAATTAGTCGAGGTTCACAGATATTTCTGCTAAGTACTTAGAATGTAACGTGTAGATTACCAATGTTTTTTAATACCCTCCAGTTTATAAGTAATTTAAAATATGGGACTTGAATGGGTATTAAAACATACTGGTTAAACTTCTGTGTATGTATATGTGAAATGTATAATTGTATACATGTGTGGGTGGCTTGGTCGAGTGAATTTTAATTCCTTTTAATATAATTACATTTTTGACGTAACAAAAGTTATTGCACAAAGAATATATTCTCGAGTTACATTGATACAACAATACTCTCTAAAAACTTTCATATTTAAAAGTCGAACGAAAAGTTACCATACTTGTCTCTTTCAATATAACATTATGAATATACTTATAAATGATTTGCATAGCGCATAAGTTGCGTTATGTGCGCGATTTGGCCTTGATTATAGTAAGCACGACGTATGTCTTGCGTACTCAGTCCATCATTCTGAACCAAAAAGAAATAATGATATTAGAAATTTTACATCGGTAATTAAAAAAAAAACAGCTGTTTCCTACAAAAGTTCAAAACCTACATGGTCAAATTGTATGGAACAGCAGTTTTTTTTTTTTTAATTTCGATGTTTCGGGAGGGTTTCGAATGATGTACTGATTACGTGGTAACCGTTTTCACGTCTGTGTCCCCTCCACCCTGTTTACCGAACTACCGACACATGTGCTCAATACGATAATTCTAATGTGTATGCTATAAGATGCGAGTTAAATGTGAGAGAGTGTTATTATCTTAAAATTAACGAGGACTGATGCAAATCGCACTTTACGAAGTATAATCGATTAAAAAATGCGTAAATGCGGTCCCGGATATAAAATAATAAGTCTTATACTCGTTTAAATGAATGATATACCTTGATAAATACATGTATATTCTCGTATATACATCCAAATATGTATACTTCGATAACGCAGGACATGCTTTGACAAAATAATCACCCTGCACAGTCATTAATTCTTACCTTTTTGAAGTAATGTTCCATGCATGAAAACTCCTTGAGCGGATCTCAAACTTGTGTCGTCTGGGACCGAGGAAAATGTATTAAAACTCTATAATATGTAGTCTAGAGTAATGTCTTTATTAGCTAGTCTGAATGGGTCAAAAATTGAAGAATGCTTTTTCAAGAATAGTCAAGTCTAACATAGCATTCTATAGACTAACCATAGACTCCATTGACAATTATTTCAATTCGAATTCTAAACATTCTCAATAGCATTTAAAATGAATTAAAAATAAAATAGTCCATTTTCTAACTTCGGATTCAAAAGTTTTTTATAATGGCAACAATAAACAGTAGGTTGGAAGCAATTTAGACTGTGATGAGAAAGAATTTTTAATCGACTTCGAGTTTTCAAAATTTTTGATCGGATGAATTTTATAGATTTAGATTTTTTTATAAAAACTACTTTTAGATTTAGCACGTATAGTGCCGTCTCATGAAATAAAATAAAAAAAAGGTAGTTGACTTACGAAAAACAAATGCACACTTTTCTTTGTAAATCAAAAATTAAATAGTTGTTGCCTTTTCAGTAAAATTAGGAATACATTTTCCTTCTTATAAGGTAAGATAATAATTAAATTTCAGAGAGAATATCGATTTAAAAACGAATAGGGCCTAAAGGGCACTAAAATTATGTCTATCGCTTTTATAATGATACCTTCTTGGCCCAAAAATGCGAGTATTTCATTGGTTCAAGTATAATAATGACGAAAAAATTTAAACTTTTTGAGTAAGAAATTATATGTTAGGTTCTCTTTAATAAAAGATATAAAAACAAAACTGATTTATTTGGAAATATTGTTATTATCGCTCGTTTGTTTGAATATGAAGCAATAGTTGTAGTGAAGTTATTATTTTTTAAAGAGCTTATTATCAACTGCGTTAGTAATTGTCTAGCTTAGTGTCTAAGTTCATTAATTTAGACTTATTATTGAGTCATTAGACTGCCATTTATTTATGAAAATTTATATTTTAGGCATTAATATTATTTGATGAAAGACTATTTCTGCATTTTGTATTTTTAAAGCATTGTAGTTTAATATATTAATTGGCAACACAAAAATCGGAGTAGCCAACATTTCGGCCAAAGCGAAGAATAAGTAAATATTTTGATTTACTCCTTATTACGTACTAGTGTTTAATATAAGCTTCAATTTTATTTAACTGCTTTAAATTTTATACCTTTGACTGCATTTCTATTAAGGCTTTTTAGCTGTTTTTAGAAAATGTTATGTTTGCGGGAAGCGTCGTGTTAGTGAATTAATCTAAATGTATTTTTTATTTATAATGACATTTATTAATTGACTGTAAAGAAATGAAATGATGTATTTTGGAATCCTTTTCGTACAAATTTTCTAAGTAGTGCCAAACAGTTTTAACTAAAAAAACTATTTTGATCACAAAGTTACTGTCACAAATAGATGTTCACTACCTAATGTACTTTAAACACTGCATTTTTCGATAATTTAATTAATATTTATAATTGCAGATGTTCCTTTTCTTAGGTATTAAATTCTGTCACAATTTGCAAGCTTTTGAAATATTCTATGTTTAGCTAAATAATTTAGTACTTAGGGCGCTTACAGACAAGCAAATATGTATTCTTCGGTGCATTTACTCAAAGTGGTGCTCCTCTGTGTTCCACACTTGTTACGGCACGCTTATTCCATTCGATAGTATTTGTTGAATCACAATCGACCCGAAGCTAAAAGACCCTATGTATGGGCAGAGTTGGTTCGGCAGCGATCATCGCTGAATCATGTTCGGGTACGCTCGGCACAAGTCGAGCGAACCCGAGCGGGTTTTTCTGAACGTATATCTACAATTCTACATAATCATGCCGCGTGTAGCACCCCGTAGGCGTCATATTACTTTTAAAACGACAACAGTATCCAAATGTACAGATAGGTACTTATTTTTTAATCGAACAAAATCACTTTTTTGTACAGAAAACTTAGCAGATGTATAAGTATTATTATCACACATTGCATTGTTATTTTTCTACTACTTACCTAGAGTGGCGAAGGGACAATATCAAACTGAAAGACGATTTAAACATGTGTGCTGTATTTTAATCTTTTCGCCAATATTAACTACGCTTTATTTTCTCAGGACTTTTATAATCTTGTGTTACAAATAAGTAACTTGACTTCCACATAGTCCTCGAATCATTTTATTAATGTATTAATTGTGTTTTTTATCTATATACACCTGTATAACCATAACATATTAATAGACTCTTTTACATTTGTTTTTATGAATATCCAGCTTTGCAATATTGATAATACCTATGTATTGTTAAAGAATGTTAGAGTCAATGTGCCCCAATTAGGAGATTAACTAAGACTAAGCTTCGCCTTTCTCCTTCTATACATATAGTCGTAAGTGAGATGTGTATTTTTTGTATTACGTTGAAACATGTTCTCTGTATGTACCTATATTATTGCAATATAATTTTATGTGTATGGTGCTCCATTGTATTGTAATTTGTAACATAGGTTTACATTTGTATCCTAATATTTTCAAAATAAACAAGTCCTAGATTCCAGAATTTTGTTTTTTATTTATTGACGGCTGTTGACCGTTGGTCTGCTGTATTAGCCTGGCGGTTTTATTCCAGACATACATCTACATGACATCGTTGGCGTCATTGCAGGACCTTGTATCTACATTTTTATTGGCATTTATGTAATACATTTTGTCATCAAAATGGATAAATTATGGAGTCTGCCATAAAGCGGCAACACATTGAGATAGCTAGGCACATAGAGCATCATAATTATATAATAGCACGTACGGTCGGTAAAACAGACCAATCTAGGGCCTTCGAAATACTTGTTGGTTGAAATTTAAAACAGTTTTAGCTTCTGTAAAAAAGGCTGATGTGCAGTTACAAGGTTTTGCAGGATTGACGCAGCGGCTGCTGCTTGCTTGCGTGTCGCTGGTTAGATCCCCGCACGGAACAAATATTTGTATGCCCTACCGGTAGTTGTTCCAGGTCTGGTAGTTTGTGCATATGAGCTTAAAGGTTAAATGTTTGTAAACGCACCCACGGTACAGGAGAAATTCCGAGTGGGGTCGACGAGAAAAAAAAACAAAAAAATGTCCCGCACTGACGATAATTATTCGCTTTCGTCTGGCTTTGTCGAATCGTGCCTATCCAAACAAACGAGTAGCTCTACCTTTAGTGAGAGGATTGATGAAGCAAAAATTCTATACTATTAACGCACGGTCACGCGCGTGCGTTAATGCTAATGCGGTCAAATGGTTAAAATTGTCTCCCTAAAGTCGATTAGATTACATCTATTTCTGAATAAAAGGATTTAAGAAAAGCTAATTGATCCTGGGTTCGATTCCCAGGTCGGGAATTTCTCAGCAACTGACCCAAAAATCCAGACTCCATGTCTGGATTATTTGTGGGTCTCTGTTGATGACAATAGGCTCGTCCCCTATTACATGGGACTTCTGACGAAATGATTGAAATTAGGTATTCCTCTGTGTAACCCCCCTTCTGGGATTAAGGGCATAATGACTATTGTCAAATAAAAAATATCTTTATAAAAATATGTATATAATCATATCAACATTTGATACATAGGTAGTAACAAAATTACACTTATAACCTATTAACTCTATCCTTCTTGTACTTTATAAATCTCGGTAAGTTTGAAGATGCAGTAGTGACGAGTGCCTTGTACTCTTTTGGCAGACTTTTTTGCTGTCTTGCTTTATTTTTCAGAATTGGCACTAGCGTGCTCAACTTATCAGTCAGCTTCACTTTAGCAGCCAAAACATCAGTTTCATCTTCAGAATATATATCTATGAGCGTGTCTATTGCTTCAGCTAAAACCCATACTTCATTCTCCTTATGTGCTTGTTCTAGAATAAATTCAGTGATGGTGCATATTACGTTGGAGGTGACGTCATTCAATTTGTTGACCAATAGTAAAGCTAAGATGCCAACCATCCGGATTAAATTCGATCTTATTTCAGGCACTTGACATTCTCTTACTCCAGAGAGCATTATCTCAATATCTGATAAAGCCAAGTCATTAAACAAACTACAGTAATTACTGTTGCTATTTTGGTGAAGCTTAATCTTGTCTAAAGCAGCTCTCATGACTGCGGTTGCAGATTCTGACAGAATTACATTTTCAACGTCTTGTTTGAAAACTAATTTTCCTGTGTCCACCCAGATTTTATAAACACCATTGACTCCACCAAGATTTTCAATAGGAAGTGTTGATAGCAAGTTATTTATGCATAGTAGTGCTCTGGTTTGCAAGTTGATCAGCTTTTTGTGAATAAATTGTGATCCTTCATATTCTTTCAATATTAAAATAACATTCTGTGCAGGTAATTGCGTTGTAGCCCAAACTTTATTAAATATTTCCAGAGATATAAAAGCTTCCATCACTTCAGGGGGCAGCTTGTCTTCTGCAAGAACTGTCTCATCACCATTATCAAGAACTTCTTCATCAGCACCGTCACTTTCTGATGAGTTATTACTTTCCAAGTCATCACTATCTTCTGATGAACAAATATTAGCAATTATTTCAATAGAACTTTGTTGTGCAGTCAGCATTTGTGATACAGATTTTATCTGGCTATCCAATTCTTGTGCTTCTTTGCCTTGTGGTGCTTCTACTTTTCCTGATCCATTAGCCAAAGGCACAGTGCTTGATAACTGACTACAAATTAGTCTGTGATCAAAAGACAGAGTATTAGCTAATATAGACATAATTCCATTGATTACATCAGTTGGCAATGTGGCTATATTACCACCACATGTATTGATTATCACTCCTGCCGCTAGGGTTTTCAATAATAGTATTGTGGGATCTCCTCCCTCCAGCCCCAATAGGGCTTGTAGTTGTTTTTCCGCATTTGACTTTATCTTAGCCATTGCTGCGGGATTGTCTTCCACAACCACAAATAAACATTGCAATACTGCAATTACTATGTCACTATTAAAAGTCCCAAGATCTAAATATCGAGGTAATATCTCGAATGTTCTAGACTGTCCCAAGTATTTGACAGCAAGATCTGAACTCTCACAAAGGTTCAAAAGTAAATTAACTATTTGAATGAATGTATCAATATCCTCATCCGTTGATTTGGATTTTTTATCAGGAACCCAACTTTCAGCGTGCTCATGAAAAAAACATGTCACTGGAGTCATGATGTCCTGTTCCATCATAGCATTGCAGGTGTCCAAGTTGACTGTAGATAAATTTCGGAGTGTGCCCACTGCCGCATTCCTCACTGAGCTCGCTTGGTCAAGCAATAATGGAGCTGCCACCTTCACCAATCCTCGTCCTATAAGCTGAGGTATATTCTCCGGATTTTCTATCATCATGGCAAAAGTTTGTAAACCACAGTATTTTTCTTCCACATCGGCAGCCTGTAACTGATCCAATATGGTTTGAATAGCATTTTCCTTGCTGTCAACTGGGAGTTGCTCCTCCTCATCACTGTTATCTTCTGCCAGGCTTCTCCTCGCTCTAGCCGGCTTCGATTTCCTTATTTTTCCCATTTTGTGTATAATCTAACCTTCAAAATTACGAAACGAACACGCCGCGTTCCGTTCCGTAAGTTCCGTTCGTTCTACAAAAAACAGTGTTTGACAGTTGACATTCCTCTATTTTCCCTTTAAAACTGACGTATGTACTTATAAAAATAGTGACGTGAAAAATAGTTATCGGTTAACCGTTATGTTTTTTCATGTACATTAAATATATTTTTCATTCGGTAAACATTGGAGGATTAGGCATTTTTTCAATAATAGACAGAGTTTATTTAAAATTGTGGAGATACCCCAGGGTGAAGGGGAATTATATCCGTAGGAGCAACTGTTTCACTCGCGTTTACATATAAACGTTAAAGACGTACGTCTTTAACGTTTATATAAAAAATATTAATAATAGTCAGTCAAAGCAACAACAACAAGTCAATATAAATAAAGCGAATACACGAAGGGCTTGCTTCAACAGTACTTGTTAGATCGATCTGCGTCTACGCTTCAACTTTTTTTTTGCCCGTTCATCAGAGTCCTTGGAAAAGTATCCGCTTCTGCAATCATGATCTATCTTCGGAAATACGAGGTATAATATTATTGCCCTGTTCTGCTGCTTCTTTCCTATCGATGGTAGGTCTTATCAAATGATTAACACCCAGGTGGCTACGTAAATCGCGGTTTCTGTTTGTGACAGTACACTTTGGATACTCCAGCAAGTTAGCCATGGTCTGGTTGGGAGTCCCGTATTCACATTAAGCTGCTACAAATTTACAACAAAAATATTTTCAAAACTTTTGAATAACATAAATAAGACGAAGTGCGACTAAAGGTGAGAGACTTCATAAGTGCGCAATGACTGTACTACAATGCGTTGAAAAAAAACAAACTTAGAAGTTTTGCATCTGCCGGTCACACTGCGGCGCGATGTTAGTGTTAATTAGGAAACATGAAGATTATCGAAGCGGTCCGTGGATCAGTAACCACCCACTACATACCGAGTTTCCTCCGTGCCTCGGAAAGCACGTTAAGCCGTTGATCCCGGCTGTCATTTGTAGATCTTTGACAGTCGTTACAGGTAGTCAGTGGCCCGAAAGTCTTACAACCAGGGCCTGCAGTCTCGACTTTAGTAACGACATTGTAGCAAACTTGAGATCGCTAAATAATACCGAAAAAAATCGGTTGCCGTATCGATGCTTGCGACAAACGCAAGTCTCTACATCCAAGATAGCGGGCAAAGTCGTATATTATCTTGACATAAGAATGTCGGTACGCTAGCAAAAACTGTATTCATAGTTCAGCTTGTTCTAAGACAATTTTTTGGCTTTACAAAATCTCCTTGAATCTGGGGAAAAATAGAGAACATGGATCAATAAAAATAATTGGTTTTCTTGTAACTTAAACTGAGACTATACAAGCCTTTTTTTGATAGATCTGGGGGCACGGCCGTGCCCCCGCCAAGTCGAGCAAAAAAAAATAAAAGGGCACGGCAGTACCATCCTTTTCTCGAAGCGATTCAAGACATTTTCGACACCCCTGTAACTTAATTGTGGATAAAGCTAGAAGCGTGAATTTTCAGTGACTAAGAGGCCATATTATACCTAGGTATATTCCTGAATTACATTAAATTCGAACCTGTGGTTTATGAACTATTGCAAGTCAAAATACCTTACTTTTGTCACTCACTCACTCACCGATCATCATAATTCTAAGGTACTTCTAGCAGACACACAAGCTTCAAGTTTTGAACACAATTAGTGTTTAGCCTACAAACCGAGGGAAAAATCCAACATACTGCAATTTCAGTCCAGATCTCTAGATATAAAAACTGCATAAGTAACTTTGTAATCCTATATAAGTAACATGCAATTACAAAGTTACTTTTACACTTCCTTGAAAATGCAAAAAGCTAAAATTCATAGTCATTCTCTAGCGACCGCTGGGTCCGTTGCGATGAGAGATAAAGTTGGGTTGAGTATTATACTCGTATATCTATTAGCTGTGCAATGCATCTTTTCCTACCTACTATTTTCACTACTCTACCCCACCTACCGTACCTACCTACCTACTTTACCCTACCCTAACTACCTACCTACCCTACCCTACTCTACCTACCTACATTACCCTATCTACCTACCTACCTACCTTACCCTACCGTACCCTACCCTACCTCCCTACCGTACCCTACCCTACCTCCCTACCGTACCCTACCCTACCCTATCTACCTACCCTACCTACCACCTACCTACCACCTACCTACCACCTACCTACCACCTACCTACCACCTACCTACCACCTACCTACCACCTACCTACCACCTACCTACCACCTACCTACCACCTACCTACCACCTACCTACCACCTACCTACCACCTACCTACCACCTACCTACCACCTACCTACCACCTACCTACCACCTACCTACCACCTACCTACCAACTACCTACCACCTACCTACCACCTACCTACCACCTACCTACCCCCTACCTACCACCTACCTACCACCTACCTACCAACCACTTAACTATTACAGAACTGTAAAAAGTACCAGGCTGGCATGCATTCAAGGTGGTACTTTAACAGTTCTGGATCTTAATCATAATTTTCTGTAAAAAGTACCAGGCTGTCATGAATTCAAGGTGGTATTTTAACAGTTATACATAATTTTCCGAGCAATTTTTCTGATATTTTAATAGTTATTCTGCTATTCGGGGCGGAGACGAATCCAAAAAATCAGAGATCTTTAAAATCGGTCCAGCCTTTCTTGAGTTATAAATGGTGTAACTAACCCAACTTTGTTTTTTAAAAATTATTATAGATATATAGATAATAGTATCAATTACAAAACCTATTGTTGTAAATGGCGGTCCTCTCGATGTTGTTTGAGAATATGTTTACCTCGGCAAACTCTGCAGTTTGGTAAGAACAACTTTGAGAGGTAGGCTAATAGAAGAATCCAGCTGGGCTGGGCAGCGTTTGGGAAGCTTCGCCGGGTCTTCTCGTCGCGTATTCCACGGAGCCTAAAGACTAAGGTCTTCAATCAGTGCGTCCTGCCTGTTATGACATACGGAGCCGAAACGTGGACACTGACGGTACGGCTGGTCCATAAATTTAAGGTCGCTCAGCGAGCTATGGAACGGGCTATGCTTGGAGTCTCTCTGAGGGATCGCATCCGGAACGCGGTGATCCGACAGAGAACCAGATTTGTCGACATAGCCCACAGAATAAGTAAGCTGAAGTGGCAATGGGCCGGTCATATTAGCCGCAGGACTGATGACCGTTGGGGTAGACGTGTTCTTGAGTGGAGATCGCGAATCGGCAAACGTAAAGTGGGACGCCCTCAGGCTCGGTGGAGTGACGATCTTCGCAGCGTGGCTGGTAGCAACTGGATGAGAGTTGCTGAGAATAGAGTTGAATGGCGTGCGATTGAGGAGGCCTATGTCCAGCAGTGGACTGCTATAGGCTGATGATGATCAATTATCAGGGTATTAATTGGCCGAGTTGGTGGTGGTGCAAGAATTCCTGTTAAAAAAGTAATGGCAATGAGTCGCCCGAGATTATTTTCATAGGAGATTTTCAATACAGGCTACTACAGTTTGCCCACACAAAGCTGCTTCAAGGGCTTTTCATTTATGTTGGGTTAGGGCCATTGCCTATTCACACGGCATATTTTTTGACGAGCATTTACACGCTTTAAACAAGATTCACTCGCAGTAAGCAGCAAGTGTGCTTAGGTTTACTAGACCTAAGCACACTTTTAAAAATTATGAGGCGACCTAAACACGCGTCGTATGTACACGCAGATGCGGCGATGCAAACGCTATGCCAACGCGCTTCTTGCGCACGTTTGTATCGATACAAATGCAACAATTGAAGGAACTTTCACTTGCAACAGTTCATAAAGCACAAGTTCAAATTGAATGTAATTTAGGAATATACATAAGTATATTATGCCCTCTTGGTCACTGAAAATTCAAGCTTCTAGCTTTATCCAATGTCCTGAATGGCTTCGAGAAAAGGATCAACAATCTGCTTTGAAAGCGTAGTGAACGCGCGTTCGTGAAACGCGCGTCGACGTCGCGTATAGAATAAACCCTGTGAATACGCTCTTACATACGTTTGTAGTATGCGGCGTTTGCAATGCTTGTATGATCTCAACTAAAATGGGCAGGACAGATAATAACGCTGATGTTTTACGTTGTTTTATGAGTAGAAGTTTAGTGGTGTGGTACTGGAAAAAGCTTTTTGATAAAAACGCGGAAAGTTTGGGTCCAAACGCATTTAAATAAAAAAACGGCAATTAGTGCTCCGACAGTAATTGCTGTATTTAATGTAAATGGCTTGACAATACACAGACTATTGCAACTGCCCGTGGAACATAAGAAAACACCTGGGTATCTACAAGCCATTTTCTGACGAAGTCCTCCAAGTTCTAAGTTCGGATCCGAAAGAAGTAGTATTATGTATCTTATACAAAGTGTCGATGACATCCAATCTTACTCTAAAATATATTCTTTTAAGTTTGTCCGAGATATTCGATACCGGTGACGATCAAATGGATGGTTTGGAAAAAAACACATAGTTTTCGGGGATCTTGTACAGCTTCCGCTGGTTAGAGATAAGTCTCCTTTTGAATAACTTTCAACCACTGAAATTAACAAACTGTTGGGCTCCCTCAGTATGCCCATTCTATAGGCTGAACTGTTTATATATGATGAACCTACCAAAAACATGAGACAGCTCAATGATTCTGACTTTGTAGAGATACAATTTCTGAATACAATAGACTTAGAAGCATTTATCGTCCAGACTTACTAAAAGTACTTAAATCAAAGCCTCTGAAAAAAGCCAACAGACAGGCAGTGGGCTTTGAGAAAGTCCGTAGCTGTCGCACAAGAACCAACCCGAACCCGAATAAAACCCCCCAAACCCGGTAAAGAAAAGGAGGACTACCTACAAAAAGAAATGAGATCCCATCAAAAACATAACATGTACAAAAATGCAAGTCTCGCAACGCAGTTCTTCTACCGTAAAAAGTTGTGAGATTTAATTTAGAACCAAGTCGATTCATTTATTCAGTACCTGCCTATGTGAGCATCTATCCAACCACTTTGTCATAAATTGTTACCTAATTAGTAACTTACAAATTTTTGTAGGGACCGTATCACTATGAAACATCTTTATTTCTTTTAAAAAAAGGATGACTTGGCAATCGCAATCACGGCAATAGAATCTACATACATAAGCGCAGTGAGCGTTTTGGTTATGTTTGTGTACACATTTAATAAATTGGCCCGCTAGCGCTATGTTCAATTAGGGCTATTTAATCCCATCAAAACCGTAACATGTACCAAAATGCAAGTCTCGCAAAACTGTTCTTCTACCGTAAAAAGTTGTGAGATGTAATGTCTTTAAAGAATGACTTCTCCATCGCACGGAAACATAATCAAATAAGAATAAGCTTCTATTTTGAATAGTCCTAACTCCTAATTGAAAATAGCGCCAGCAGTCCAAATTAGAGTTTGTTGTGTGACATGAGATTCTATTGCCCTTGGTGATTGCCAAGTCATCCCTTTTTTAAAAGAAATAAAGATGTTTCATAGTGATACGGTCCCTACAAAAATTTGTAAGTTACTAATTAGGTAACAATTTATGACAAAGTGGTTGGATAGATGCTCACATAGGCAGGTACTGAATAAATGAATCGACTTGGTTCTAAATTAAATCTCACAACTTTTTACGGTAGAAGAACTGCGTTGCGAGACTTGCATTTTTGTACATGTTATGTTTTTGATGGGATCTATTTTTCATGAAAAATCGTAAGTAGAGTTAAAAACGTTTTCAGGTCAGATAGGCAGTCGCTCCACGTAAAATACTAGTATTCAGCTGCATCCGGTTAGACTGGAAGCTAACCCCAAAATAGTTGGGAAAAGGCTAGGCTAGGTATTAAAAAAATACAAGAGAATTATCTTAAAACATTTTATATTTTAATTACTCATTATCTTAAACAAAATACTGGTATCTTCTTTGTCTCTTAGTCTCTCAGGATATCGGAGAACACTCCGTGCCGGGGAAGAGATATTTTGTTTAAGATATCGGGAACAACCTGGAACAAAGTTTTGAATGAGAATTGTAACAGACCATTTGACACTGGAAGGTAAATCTTTAATTTAATGTACGGTTGGACCCATAAATGCGGTTCTATACATAGAATCTGATGCTCTTACGGACTACATCGGCTAGCGCTGTGCACTACGTGGCCGCGACGGCAGTCAGTGGCCGCGGGTTTGGTCCCCGGAACAAATTTGTATGACCTACAGGTAGTTGTTCCGGGTGTGGCTGTTTGTGTATGTGAGTTTAAATGTGTGTAAACGCACCCACAAAACAGAAATTTCAGTAGTGTGGCAAAAAAAAAATATAACCGCTGTTTAACCTTCCCAAATAATTATCATTATTTTAAAATTGCTGTGTAATAATTTTGGTTTGCATAATCAGCCTGTTTCTACTGCTCACATGCCTCCTCTCTATGAGAGCGAATGCGCTACACAATCTATCACGGGTCCAGTGCGGGTTGGTAGATGTCATACGTCTTTGAATTCTCGGTTCTTGGACATGTCGGTTTCCTCACGATGTTTTCCTTCACTCATTTGACAGCATTGGTGATGAAATAAAGTAATGCACCTCCCTGGTTCGAATCCACGACCTATTTTACGAATACTTATAGTTTATAATAAAGATATTAATGGAGATTAATTAATGACTCTGCCCTGGGGTTTAAATGTGGTGCTGTACCACAAACCATGGGGCACTTAATATCGTGTCCTGCGTGTCCTATTGTTTGTTCATTACGGGAACTGATGGACGCTACACAATTTAGTTTGCCATCGAAACACTAAGAAGCATCCATCGCTATTTAAATCTCTCTCCAAACTTACCTTAATACGAACTTCTCTAGGCATAAACTCGTGAAAGAACTCGTAGAACTCAAAGTGCGTGCGCACAATATCTAGCCTGGCGAACTCGTGCTTCAGGACTTCGACGGCGTCTGTGGGCGCTACTTTGTGGCGACGTAGGTCTTTGGTGAAGTTGTATATCGTTTCTGCTAGCTTCTCGGCTCTAACGCGGGCCTTGTAGTCGTATCTGGAAGTATTTTTTATTGAACAAGAATGTGAAAGTGATAGGGAACGATGAGACGGATAAGATTTTGAATACAAGATGGACATTTTGCGAAAAACTGCTTTGATTGACCCACTTTGAAAGAAACGTGACAGAATCGCGTTTTTTTTTTCAAAGGGATGTGTATGCTCGATATCGTGTGTTAAAGGCTTTTGCTGTGTGTGTATATGATCAATTATCAAGGTTCTGCCGCTGGACATGACTTTTGTAAATTCTGAGTAGTGACAATCCCTACTTCCCTACTATCCCTACTAATATTATGAATGCGAAAGTAACTCTGTCTGTCTGTTACGCTTTCACGTTTAAACCACTGAACTGATTTTAATGAAAATTGGAACAGAGATAGAGTTGACCTTGAGAAAGAACATAGGATAGTTTTTATCCCGGACTTTTGAAGAGTTCTCTTGGAAACGCGATATAACCGAACTCGACGCGGGCGGAAAACTAGTAAGTTATATTTGTTTTGTGTCAAAGTACGATTAATATTTTCAAAATTTGCTTACTTAGCTATAAGAGTAGGAGAACACAAAAGAAATGATGGATGGACTGTGTGAAAGATGATATGGTTAGAAAAGAGCAATATGAGACGACGACTACAAGATAAGTATGGATGAATACTTGTTGCAAAAATCTCAAATAAATTGGGGTAACACCAGGAGAATTATAATGACTCACTTGGCCTCTAATTTTTCCTCCAAGAACTTGTATAGTCTCTTAGTGATCCAGGACGCGTTGGAAGGTCGGAACCTCTTCGGAGGCTTATACTTCATGTCTTGTATTACCTCAGCAGGCAACTCATCGAGAGGAATGAGAGACTTCAACTGTTTCTTAGGCTTGATCTGTGCAGGCTTCAGGCGGCGTGGGGCCGGCTTGTTGGGCACTTTGAAAAGGCTTAGCGAGCTTGTGGGTGGGTTTTTCAAGGAGTTTCTTACTGCTGCTTCCTGTAAAGTGGATATAAAATAAATAATATAATTGGCGATGTAAATTGTTAATGATTTGTGAAAGATTCACTTAAAAGTGATAGAAATAGTAAAAGACCAACTTGTATACTGTTACACTGGCGTCAGTAGCACTGACAACATTGAAGCCAGAAATTAAAATGGCCTTAGTGAAGAATAGAAGGACTAGTCTTTAATATATAAATATAAATATTTAATATATATCTTATCGCACAGTTCGCACACACACAAAATAGACACTATTGTCTATTTTGTCATTTCTCCTTTAGCAGGTCTACTTGAAGGAATTTCTCAAGAAAGAAGCAGAATACTCAAAACTTATGTATAAAATTTGTTTTCATTATTTTGCTGCTGTGTATGCGCATACATTATAAAATAATTAAAGTAACTAAAAGAGAAAATAGAAAGATAGCAGAGCAGCCACTTACCAACTTAAGTCTCTTCTCAATATTTTGTTCCTTAATTTTCTGCAAAGCCATATCTAGCGCCGTCAGCCGCGTTTGCCTCGACATTTCATGATCAGACTCCACAATATCTTCAACATGATGAGTAGAATCCTCAGGCATCTCAGTAGAATTTGCCAGAGGAAATTTCACAGTTTCCGAATGCGTTTGCATATGTTCGGTTTGCCTTTTGGCTGATTTTTCCATAACCAAGGCTCGTAAAGATTTTCTAGGGGTAAAGTCTTTACCAAAAGTTTGTCGTAACGTTTTGCGGGTGGTTCTATGTGAATCCCAGCCTGAGCCTTCAGCGCTGGAGTTTCTAGTACCGTCAGAAAAGCCTGTGCTATCTCTGTGAGGGGCTAAGCTAGGTCTTATGTTCAAACTGTTGCTGATCATACTTTTGGTTTTTCTGACACTGGTATTGCGGCCTTTGGCTGTGAAGGAGTCTATTTGGTTCGTTTTATCGTGTAGGATCACTTCTGGAGATTTGTTTAAGTGCTTCTTTCTATGTCTGCCGGTAGTATCATGTGTTACGTTTGGCGATTCTTCGATTTCTTCACTTGGTTCTATTTCATTCTGTTCTTCAATCTGTCTTTCTTCATGGCTTTCATGTTCGTTTTGATCACTTTCGTTTTCCGATTCTTGTTCTTCGTCTTCGTCGTCATCAACTTCCATTTCATCGGCCTGATTGTCATCAGAAATCTCTGGGTCACTGGCGATTGCTTTGTCAACCTCATCACTGCCGTCCATTTGCTGATCTTCTTCCTCACTATCGTTAACTTCTGCTTCACTTGCTACTTCATTGGTTTCCTCTTCGTCATTATCATCTTCTTGACTTTCGTTTGCAGAAGCTTCATTGACTTGACTCTCATTGGCTTCTTCCTCATCTTCACTCATTACTTCGGCGTTCTCGTCTTCAGCATCATCATCTTCGACTTCTTGGCTATCATTTGCTTCTTCTTCGACATCTTGGCTTTCATTTGCTTCCTCTTCTTCGACATCTTGATTTTCATTTGCTTCTTCTTCGTCCTCTTGACTCTCATTTACTTCGGCGTTGACTTCTTCGCTTTTGTTTGACGCTTCTGCGTTTTCAGGGCTTTCGTTTGCCTCTTCTTCGACTTCTTGGCTTTCATCTGCTTCTCTTTCGATTTCTAGACTCTCATTTGCATCCTCTTCTATTTCTTGACTTTCATTTTCTTCTGCTGCCACTTCTTGGCTTTCATTTGCATCCTCTTCTATTTCTTGACTCTCATTTTCTTCTGCTGCGACTTCTTGGCTTTCATTTGCATCATCTTCTATTTCTTGACTTTCATTTTCTTCTGCTGCGACTTCTTGGCTATCGTTTGCATCCTCTTCTATTTCTTGGCACTCATTTTCTTCTGCTGCCACTTCTTGGTTTTTATTTGCATCCTTTTCTATTTCTTGACTCTCATTTTCTTCTGCTGCCACTTCTTGGATTTCATTTGCATCCTCTTCTATTTCTTGGCGCTCATTTTCTTCTGCTGACACTTCTTGGCTTTCATTTGCATCCTCTTCAATTTCTTGACTTGCATTTTCTTCTGCTGCCACTTCTTGGCTTTCATTTGCATCCTCTTCTATTTCCTGACTCTCATTTACTTCAGCTTCCACTTCGTGGCTTTTACTAGCTTCGTCATCATTGTTATCGCTTTCATTACCTTCTTCCTCATCTTCTTCACCTTCATTTTCCTCATTTTCAACTTCTTGGCTCTCCATTGCGACTTCCTCACTTTCATTCTGTTTATCTTCATTTTGATGGCTGAGATTTATTTCGTCTTCGTTCTCTTCACTTTCATTTGCTTCTTCATTTTCTTTACTTATATTAGCTTTATCCTCACTTTCTTGTTCTATCTTTTCATTATTATCTTCGCGGCTATTATTTACGTCTTCATCAATTTCTTGATCTACCATTTCTTCATCTTTATTTTGTTCAGTCTCTATTACCTGATCTTGAACACCGTCAACATTATCATCTGGAGAATATTGTTCACTTTGGGATTCTACTGCTTCTTCAATTGTTTTCACGGGTATTTGTATTTTCTGTAATGATTTGTTGGTTAAATGCTTCACCAGAAATAAGAGACAAGTCATTAAACAGTTCAAGGAGTACACGAAGTATGTTAAAAAATACCTCGAAACGTGAAGATGTCATACATCAGTAAAACGGTATGCCAAGAGCAATAAGTGTCAAAATAAATCTAAAGGCATTGACTTAAAGGTAAGTCCTAAGTCTGATACGGATAAGTAAAGTACCACACGTCGTAAATGCCATTAATAACGTAACACGGGTCTATTCTGAAGCAGGAACTAATACTCTACAAACAAATTCAACAGTTGGTTATAAAACCAAGTAATCTAATAAGTCTGTTTCTTCTAAAAGTAAGTCTAAAGCTTCACCAGAAATAAGAGACAAGTCATTAATGTGTGAGTCTATCTAGCAGGCCCCAACGAGATTTATCAACAGATGATAGCTTTTCATAAAGACAGTATTTTGTCAAGTACCTAAAGAAAATAAATAAGATATATTTTGTACCTCGACAGTTTTTGATTTAATGACATTTCCATGAAGTGTCTAGCTAGCGGGCCCCTTATGATTATTTTTTTTGTTATTATACTTTCAGATCGCCTAATAGTGCTCGAAGTTACTAACTATTATGTACCTTACAAATCCAAAAATGTCGACTTTCTGCGAGCTATACTTTAAAAGATATTCATTATTTAGACAAACGTCCAGCCAGCGGGCCCCTTTTTTAAATATTAGTCTTTTATATCATACAATAGCATTAGGAGCTTGATACTATTATGTACCTTACTAATCCAAAATTTCGACTCTCTGTGAGCTATACTTTAGAAGATATTTGGAGACATATTTTTTTTTTGGGAACATTTCTGGATGTTTGTCTAAATAACGAATATCTTCTTCGAAACGTGAAGATGTACATACTCAGTAAAACAGGATGTCAAGAGCAATAAGTCTCAAAATAAATTTAAAGGCATCAACTTACAAGTAAGTCCTTCTAAGTCTGATACAGGTAAGCAAAGTACTATAATTATCAAATAAATCTCGGAAACAAAACAAAAGCAGGACAAGGAATATTTCCAGAGCAATAGAACCTGAAATACTGGTACTCTGGTAGCTTCGGATAGTTTACAGAGTCTAGTTTGTTTTACAGGAGTGCTTACCATCATATCTTCTAGTTGATTTTCAACCATTGTTGATGATGGTAACATGTTCCTAAAATCCATTTCTATGTCACAAGTAATGCTTGATGAAGGAGATGGATCCCGCCCTTTGGATGCTGAACTAAATCGCCTTTGTTCAAATTTATTTTGAAAACCAAATACTTTAGGTTGAATTTCCGATATTTCATCCTCACTTTCAGAAACAATGAAGTCAGCGAACATGTTCTTTCTTTTGTTTGCTGGTCGGTTACCAAAGATATTTCTAACTTGAGGTTTGGGATCAGCAAGAACATTTTCTTTTGTTTTATCAGCAGCCGTTTTATTTGGGGATATATTGAGTAGCGCTGCTGGGAATATAGGTTTAGACCTTTTGGCATTTCGAAAGAGTTCTCTTGTTCCAACTTCAACTGTCTTATCAATGTTTGCAGTGTTGGTCTTGTGGAGTTTGGCCAATGTTTCTCTGTTGTCTATTAGATGGCCAAATTTCTTTTGAGGTTGGTTTTCTTTCTGTGTGAAGAGCCTTCTTTGTGGGAGAACTATGCTGTTGATGGATTCATTGTCACTGCTCTCTGGTAGGTCAAGAGTGTAGCTCTTTTTTTCTTGGCTGTAAATAGAAAAAAAAAATTGTTATGTGTTAAAATAAAAAGTAGCATTTTGAAATTAACATAGTTTTGGTTATGTCATACTGCCCATAAGATTTTTTTTAAACCTTGGGGGGAGGCCTTTGCCCAAGAGTGGGACAATACAGGAGAACTAAAAAAACCATACACTCCTTTGTATCCTACTGCTTAACCTAGGTCACGGTCATCTGTGTGCCAGATTTCAACCAGATTCATTTAGTATTTAAAAACTTAATAGATAGAAAGACATATAAACAGACCTCAAAACTTCAATATCAACAAACTCCTCAATGGCATTGTTTACTATCAATTTATTGTCTTCTAACACTTCCATCACATCTTGGGAGTTCTCATCGAGTTTCTTCCACCAACTTTTACCTGAAAATTTATTCATGTTGCATTTAGCACCTTATTATAATAAGTGTTAAAGGCTGTTTTGCTTGTAACTTATGAGTTCACTGATTTCAAATTCAGATTTTGATGATGCCTACTATAATCACTGAAGAGACAAGGTTCTCATCAATAATAATCTGATTTTCTCAACAATAAATAGTTACAATTCAACACATGAAAGTTTTAAAAATGGCCATTAGACAACTTCAAAATTTATTTGTAGTTATATCAGTTTGGTCATGGGAAGTGAAAGTACTAATAAACTACAACAAAAACTACTTATCATACAAAATAAGAAGTTTTGCACCAGTATTTTAATATCCACCAAAACAATCATTCCTTATAGTGTGGACAGGAATATTAAAAGTAAATTGACTTGCTATTTATTTAAATTACAATTTCACTGACAAAGGCTTACACCCACATTAAATTAGCTAAACAATAAGATAAAAAATCATTGTTGTTTTTAGGGTGATTATGGTTGGGGTTCCTGATTGCAGGTTAACCAAGATTTTCCAAAATCCTTTCTTGACAGATACCTACTTTGTTTAAGTCGTAGTACCAATCTATATGCGGCACATTGTCGGCTGGATGAACATTTTCATAGGTACAGATCAGGCTGTTGTCCACACCTGCACCACAACAACCCTGGCAACAGTTAGTGTAACAAAACAGTGTACTCACGTCTAGGTTCCTCAATCTCAGTATTGTCATTCAACACAGATCGGCCGCTCAACGGGGACAATGCAAATGATTCCATATTTTTGTCTTTGAACTGGTCTATGAGTGATGTAAGCCTGCCGGACGCCGTGGATAAGGCTGGGGAGCATAGACTACGACTGCCACGGGTGGACTTGCGTTTCGGCGTGGGTATACCGCCCTGAGAACGCGCCGGGGACGTCTTTGTTTTTGGCATTTTTACAGCTTTTTCTCACCTGAAATTATTATTTATAGGCTAATCATGTGGTTTGATCTGATATTAAGTAGAAATGAATGGGTGTAAAGCAATTATTAGACTTGTTTGTTGTGGATTCATGATACGAAGTTCGTACACAATAATATACTATGCGATGTAGAAAATGTCATATTTTTTCTAATTGCAATTCCTCCTGCTCCTGGTGATGTACGTTTGATTATAATATAAACGAGTAGTTAGGACATTCTGAATAAATGTAAACGACTACAATACATCTAAAAGTAAAACAGAAACTTTTAGAAAAAAAGTGACAGATACGACACTAAACATTTACGAACATTATAAAAAAATTATAATTAGATCACCTCGGAAGAAAAGGGCCCCACAAGCAGTAATAACTATAAAACACAACGCCCAAAAAATACCATTCAAAACGTAGTGATAATTATTTTCTCTTTTGATTACAGTTTACTCCATCAAAGTCAAACAAACGTCGTCGTCCGTTTCTTTCTGAACTTTTAAAAAGTGTCACGTTCCGTTACAAGCTATTTTGACAATCATTCATTTAAAGTTACCAACAACTTAAATCAATATTGACAAAAGGAGAATATACACTTCTCATCAAAAAAATCGAAACACCTCGCAGTTTATGATTTGATAAGGATTATCAGAAAAATGTGTATATTTAGGAATAAATGTAAAATGTCATTTAATAGTGAGTAGTATGAGGTTTTTAAATCCTAATGTTATTGTTCTAAATTCAAATTAAGTCTTCATAGGTTTCGTATTTTGTATAATGAGTAATTTTTACCCTGTATGGAATATGAAGGAAATGGGTAAAACAACACGCGTAAATGAAAAAAAAATGTAAGAAACGTTTATTTAATAACTTGTATTCCCTCCGCGAGCTCTTATTACTGCTTCCATACGGTTCTTCATCGATCGGATGAGAGTCACGATCACATGTTGTGGTATATTATCCCATTCCTCTTGGATTGCATTTTGCAGCTGGCTAAGTGTTTCTGGGGCTGGATCTCTTGCTCGAATTCGTCTCTTTAATTCATCCCATAGATGTTCAATGGGATTCATGTCCGGGCTTCTTGCTGGCCATACCATAATGGAGATACCGACTTCGGTAAGATAATCTCGTACGACGCCCGCGGTGTGAGCTCTAGCATTGTCGTGCATGAATATGAAGTCGTTGCCAATAAAATGTGCATAGGGCATCACATGAGGTTCAAGACACTGTTCGATGTACCGATGAGAGTTTAGTGCAGGCAGCCGTGGCCCAGACACAAAGGCAAGTTCTGTCTTACCGTCGGCGCTGATTCCTCCCCAAACCGTCCACGAACCGCCACCATAGCTGACCTTTTCTTCAATGCAGCATTGTGCAAAGCGTTCTCCATCTCTTCTGTAGACCTTGTTCCTTCCGTCGTTACCATACAGCATAATTTTACACTCATCAGAAAACAGTACTTTGCTCCACTGAAGGTATGACCAAGTTAGGTGCTCGCGTGCAAAGTTAAGGCGCGCTCTTCGATGGTCTGCAGTTAATTTCGGCCCATTCGCTGGCTTATGCGGTGCCAATCCGCGTTCCTTCAACCTTCTTCTTATTGTAGAGTCACTTACAGCTACTCTTCGTACAACGCGAAGCTGCTGCTGCAGTTGAAAAGCGTTAAGGCGTCGATTTCGTAAAGAAGTTGTTACAATAAATCGATCATCTCGCTCAGAAGTGACCCGATTCCTGCCAGATCCTGAACGGCGCGTGAACGAACCAGTCTCCCGATAGCGTTTGTAGACTCTATGAACAGATGATAAGCTTAGATGCAATCTTGCAGCCACAACACGCTGACTAAGTCCAGAATCCAGCAATGCCACCACTTGGGCGGCTTCTGCGGGCGAAGTATCCATATGTTTTAGAAAAAAAAGTTTTTTCAGACGTCCCAAAGTCACAGTAAATGAAATAAGAAACAAAAAGTTTAAAGACAAGCGCTAATTTTTAGTTTTTAAACGAGAAACGTACTCCAACCCTAAATACACATTTGTCTCAAAACAGTGATTAATTTCATTTATAGGATAAACAAATGAAATTCTAATTTCGAATTTTGATTTTTTTCTTCTTACTGTAATGACCAAACTGCCAGCTACACAATAATGTTTTTTTTTTCATGGAATTAATTCTCTTTTGTAAAAAATTAGGACAAAAACAATAAAAACGAAAGTGTTTCGATTTTTTTGATGAGAAGTGTATACAGAAATCGTATTAGACATTATTATTGCACATGCAGGGAAACGCACACTGGGCTGCTGCACCCATATAATGTGTGAAATATGGTTTTTGGGGTGGGCCAGGGGGTCTAAAATGGCCGCTTTAGCAGAATCATAATAGGATAATAATATGAATTACGTTTAAATTCTTAAAATGGTCATAGACGTACCTACTATTATGAATTGTCACCTTTTGACCATTTTAAGAATTTATACGTAAGTAATTCATATTATTATCCTATTATGATTCTGCTAAAGCGGCCGTTTTAGACCCCCAGGCACGAGGACAATATTAATCACCCATCTGAGTTTTCAGATTACGTTCTCGATCTCTGTCTACGTTCTCGATGAAGAATAGTAGTCATAATCAGTTTTATCTATGTTAGTAACAAACATAAACAAAATAACATTTTATCCTCTTTGACCCTTTTTACTGTTCTTTAAAATGTAAATACACATCACACATGTAAAAATGTCCTCTGGGATATTTTGTTTTGCTGCCATAATAAAAAAATATTGTAGTCGGTGACACCTGTCATTTAAGGTACAATGTATGTACATCTGCAACACATTTGGAACAAAGTTGACAATCTCCTTTATTTTGTAACGATTATTGCGGTTAATTTATATTTTATTTTTATTTTGGAGACATTGAATGTGAAACAAAAAACTTGACTAGATCATGGAATGGAACGGAATTGTCTTTACGTTCCGTTATTCCTTAACAAATCGGAAAACATTAAATTGCAAAATATACTAAATTCTCATTTTAATTTAATAACTGACTTAAATATATTATTTATTTTAACTAAACGAACCCCGCGTCCTTATTTGACTTATGGTTATAATAAGTTAGATGGACAGAATAAAAGATTATTTCGTAATTTTTTACATGTCACACGCCTTTTATTTTTTTTACCGCCATCAAAAAGAACCAAATATTGATTTAAGTCCTTGCATAAGTCTAATACATACAGCTGGCTGCACAGAAATCTATATTACACAAAATAGAGTAAGATCCCAGAGCAATCAGACATAACTATAACTTATTTTCACACGGATGAAACCTGAAGTTTTCAGTAGCATCTCGTGTGCCTTGAATACCTACGCGCTTTGTGGAACTTGCCGAGTGACACCTTAGTCCAATCAACGAGGATATTTGTTATATGGAGACTTACGAAAAATTCTCCCGCCTATGAAATTTGGCATGTGATGAAATTAGGTAATACTGATTACAAATGTACAATAATCCAACAAATTTTGTTACGAGAAGTTGGGTATTTTTACCTAAACGTAAAAATCGCTTATAACTCTCTGTGAATATTTGCTCAGACTGAAATACTTTCTGTAAATATACGTATGTACTACTTATAATAAGTATGTAGAGGAATCCAACATTTTTTCGATTTCGGAGATACCCCAAATTTAACTTTTAACATTTTGCACTATAACTTCTACTGAAAAATTGATCTGCTAAATGTTATTTTTTAATTTGTTTTTATTTCCTTAATTATATAGCTTTGTTTAGTTATCCAAAAGATTTTCCTTTTTAAACATTTTTTTTTTAATTTTGCTTAATTACATAATGTGAAAAATATCTCCGCGCTTTTTCATACCTTTATTAGTCATATGATTTAATATTAAAACAGATTTATCAATTATCCAACAAATTTTCGAACGTTCACTATATTTGTGAGGAAAGTTCGCTGATTTATGCTAGAACGTAAGGGTTGACCTTTACTTGACCGCTCGGAGCTGCTTTGCCACGCACTACTTTTGGAGTAGTGTAGGCGAGTTTGGTGGCATCATCAATCAATCTGGCAATCATCTATAAGAGTTAAAAAACAGTGGTAGGTATTTCTAAATAAAACAATCGGTAAGCTAGGTTAGGTAACTTAATCACTTTAATCAATAGCAACATAGATAATCGACTAGGTATAATCACATTATTTGTATTTGGTTTATATTTTTTCAATATAAGAATTAACAACACGTGCCTACAATAATTTTAGGCTTTATTATTATTTTAAACACTCTTTTGCAAAAAAAAACGGGCACCTAAGGAAATTTACGTTCTAAGGTCGATTTGAGTTAATTAAATGAAATTTATTTCTTTGACGTAGTCTGTATACTTATAATCGTGTAAATTAATGCGCGTGAAGTGAATTCGGACAATTAAAAGAAAAAAAATGATGGATCCTTCAAAACCGATGTACACGCCCAAACAATAAGAAGTGGTCGGCAATAAAGACAAGATTTTTTAAACTTTTTTTAATTAAATAAAGTTACAAATGTAAAAACCTAATAACGAGTGTGACCTCCTCTTGCCAAAATCACAGCTTGAAGCCTTCTGGGCATGCTTTCCACGATGTTTTTAATAACGTTTTGAGGAATACGTTCTCACTCTTCTGCAATGACTGTTTTTAGCTCCCTGATGTTTTGTGGAGCAGGTTGCACTGATCTTACCCGTCTCTTTAGAACATCCCAGACATGCTCAATTGGATTGAGGTCAGGACTTCGAGCTGGCCAATCTAAACGACGGATCCCAACTTATTGCATGTTTTATTATTATATTTTTGTAATTTTATTGTGACAGTCGCTTGTCAATGAGCGACTAAAATTATATGACATAATTGTATTTATATTTTAACTGATTTTATAATTTTATTGCTTTTTGTGTTCCCCCCTTTACAGGGCAACACAAGTACCAGTGTCCAAAAACCTCTCCTCGAGCAGATATTGTAGTCCTGACCTCCTCTTTACAGGGGTCCGTTCTTGCACTATCTGCTCTCTAACTGATATGTTCTGCACCCTGGCCATGAACTCAAAGACCCAGAGCTCCAGGAGTTCGCCGTTATCGGCGGAAAAGGCGGGCCCCTCGTCTCCTGACGCGAGGAGGAAAATTGTATTCGGAAACGATACACCTCTCGCGTCCCAAGAGGGTCCTGTTACTCCGCTGATGCGCCGAGCTCTTGTCAACGCTCCAAGATCGCTCATAAAGCCTGAGGCTGAGCACCCCAGTCGCATTGCGGAGGCGAGAGCTTGCCTAAATAAGGCAAAGCTTAATTTGGGCAACTCTCGCAACCTCAAGGCGGAAATCAAGACTACGGTGCTCGAAGCCATAAACAGGCTTTATGAGCTGGTCAAGGAGTCGGAGCGAGACAAGGGCTCTGCCGCACCCGTTGCCGTACCGGAACCCGCTTCCCCTGCTAACTGCTGCGGTCCCCAACCCATCATCAGTGAGGTCTTTGCTAGCCAGACTGAGCTCCTTAACACTCTTAAGGAGCACATCTCGGAGTTAAAAGAAAACTCCGAGAAACTCGAGAAACTCCGAGACAGTCTGGCTAGCAAAGAAAGTGCGGGGGAGACAACCTACGCCAGTGTAGTAGCCGTCAGTAAGTGCCACACCGGGGCTCAGGCCCTGGAGCGAACGACGCTGCACTCCGTGGTTGTCTCCTCGACACAGGAGATGGATACAGGGGCCGAAATACTCGAAATAGTTAGAAAGGCAGTGGACGCGAAGGAGGGCTGGGTGCGCGTAGAGAGGGTCAGGAAGGCCAAGGATCAAAAGGTAATCATGGGGTGCGCAACAAAGGAGGAGAGGGAGAAGCTAAAAAAGCGACTCGAATCGGCCGGAGAGAACCTCGTCGTCAAGGCAGTGAAGAATCGGGACCCGCTTCTGGTTCTTAGGGACGTGCTGTTAGTACACAGTGACGAGGAAGTGTTGAGAGCCCTTAGGAACCAGAACCGGGAGATCTTTCACGGCCTCGGGGACGAGGAACTCAAAATGTCAGTAAAGTTTCGCAAAAAGTCGCGAAACCCGCACGTGAATAGCGTTGTGCTGAGTGTCACCCCAGCAATCTGGAGCCTCCTCCAGATCGCTCATAGGAGCACTCGAAGGAGGCAAGCTTCGGATTGACCTCCAGAGATTGCGCGTCGAAGATCAGACGCCTCTGGTGCAGTGTACCCATTGCTTGGCATATGGGCACGGCAAACGCCTGTGCACGGAGCCAGCCGATCTGTGTAGTCACTGTGGCGGTCCGCACCTCAGGGTGGACTGCCCGGACAAACAGATCGGCGAAGCAGCGGTGTGCGTAAACTGCACCAGAGCCAAGCTGGGGGAGCACCGGCACAAGCACAACGCATTCAGCAACGATTGCCCCGTGCGTAAGAAGTGGGATGCATTAGCGAACATTAAAGTCGACGCTGCGCCCACTTCTGAGCACACAGAGATGACCGCTTCGACACAACCAGATAGCAGACGCATTGAGCGAACCACTAGGGTTGGCTTAATGGAGAACGATAATTGGAGTCACTTTCTTGAGAAAGTGGCTAAAATTATGCTGGACCGTAAGCCAACTCTAGTGGAATCGTCAAGTTGTGTCGAATCTGGTGAAACATTCTGCAGTCTTTCGACTAAAGCAGAAGTAGCATTCTGCAAATTTAATTAGGCATCAATACATGATATTGACTTATATAATGAGTATATGAAGCAAATATCATGGAAAAATTAAAAGTAGGAAGACGTAAGAGCTGAAAATTTGTAGAGGTATAAATATAAGGGTAAAAGACTTAAACATGGGTAAATAATTTAGTGATAAATACAGTATTTTATTGGTAGTATTATAGTAATGATATTAGAAAATGTAAATAAACTTAAAAAATAAACGATATTTTTAGTGAAAACAAAACTTAAATGTAATTATTAAATAGTTTATATTGTTTGTAGAATCATTTATGAGTTAAAAACAAAAGAGTAAAATGAAAAAAGTTACTAGACAATAGAGAGTGGTCTCCTCGGCCTCTTAAACATAAGTCGCTAAATAAGCTGTAACAAGTAGATAAGGTCTCTGATCATGTCAGAGGGACACTGGCGGGGCAGGAGTGGTTTTTAGTCGGTTCGAGTCCGACACTACCTCCACTGTCTCACACCCTGTGAGATAATGGAGGTGTCCGTGGAGATTTCCCACTCCTGCCAAAACAAAAAAAAAAAAACTTATTGCATGTACGCTTCCACGTCGAGCATTGTCGTCCATAAAAATGGAATCTTCCCCAAGTGTAGTCAATGTGGGTTGTGCATATGGAATTAGGACTTCCATTATGTACCGGTGTGCATTTAATGTTCCATTTTCTATGAAAACTAACTCCGTACGCTCCGTCGAATTAATTGCTGCCCAAAACATAACGGAGCCTCCGCCATAAGGAGTGATTTCTTCAAAACACACTCCCGCATAGCGTTCCCGTGGTCTTCGCAGCACTCGCCGGCGTCGGTCCGCTCCACACAAAGAGATTCTACCTTCATCAGAAAACCATACTTTATTCCAGTCCTCCAGAGTCCATGAAGCACAGTTCCGAGCAAACTGAAGTCGAGCAACACGGTGCTCACGGAGTAATTTAGGGCCCCGAGCTGGGCGGTAACTCCTGATATTGGCATCCAAAAGCCTCCTCCTGACCGTCCACAAGCTAACTTCTACTCCTCTTACTTTTTCAAGGCTCTTCTTCGGGTCCACACTTGACGCCTTACGATTCCGCAACGCCTGACTCACCAAAAAGTGGTCATCTCTTGGTTCTGTGCATCGTTTTTTTCCCGAACCGGGTCTTCTTTTGACCGAACCGGTCTCTTGATACCGTTGCCAAGTCCTCTGGACAGTTGAACGTATCACATTTTGCCGCTAAGACACGTAAGTTTGCGAATAACCTTCTTCAAGTAGGGCTATAATTTTACCGGCCCTTATCGCTTTACATTAAATACCACTTTTTGATATGATCACTCATATCAAAAAGTGGTATTTAATGTAAAAAGAAAGATTAAATTGTTTAATTTGCAGAAAATATTCAAAAAGTTTTAAAATATCGTAATCAGTTAAAAATCGTTTCAGCAATTCGCGCCATTAGTAAAGCAATTTTAGAATAATCCACAATAATCATTATTTTTCTTTTATTAATTTCAAATTTTAAATTTGGAACGTAAAGAATCATGCCAGGATGCTTCAAATAGCATGCCAATACATCGTCAAATTAATAAAACCTATTTCTTGTTCTTCTTCATTGAAGTAGACAACCAAATCTAAAGTGCCCGTTTTTTTTTGCAAAAGAGTTTATTTTTATTTAGTTTGCTTATATTTTTATTTTAGGGTTCAAGGTTTTATTACTTATTTCTAATGAATTTATTTGTCTTACAGCAAAAATCTAATATCTTAATCTTTTGGAGCACGAAGCTTCTTCTAAATTTTCTTGGTCATCGTCAGCAATAGCAACATAGATTGATAAATCATCTGATGCTGAAATAATCGGTTCATCTTCATCCATATCAGAATCATGAGGCTGGCCAGATTTTGAACAACATGTAAGCATTTGTTCAAATACTGTCTCATCCTCATCTGGTGCATCGCTATCATCAATAGTTCCATAACATGCGGGAAAAGTCCATCATCTCTTCTTCTGCTTGATTGTCGAATCTTTTCAAGGCCCTTTTGTGTCACTTTAACAAACCCCACTATTAGAGGTTTTTTACACAGCACACACAACTCGCCGTCGCCTTCCTCCGTCATTTTTAAACAAACGCTCCTTGCACAAGTAGGTGCACAACTGCTCCGTTTCGTACTTCGAGCGAGACACAAAGAAGATGCCGCCTGCGCGCCGCCGCCGTCGCACCGCTGCGCGTGCGCCCCGCACCCCTCTTCACTCCCGCGACCGGTCATTGCTAACTGACGGCAATGCATGTACTTAACAATTATTGAGATTGTAAAAACTTTGGTATTAGGCCGAATTTCCATTGGCTTCTTGGAAAATCTATTACAATACAGCGACTCATAACTAATAAACGTATTGAATTAGCCTGAGCAATTATTCACATGACTTAATTAAGTAAAAAATAAAAAATAAATGTTTTGAAGGAAAATCTTTTGGATAACTTAACAAAGCTATTTATTTAAGGAAATAAAACCATATTGAAAAGTAAAAATTAGCAGACCAATTTTTCAGGAGCAGTTAAAGCGCAAAAAGTTAAAAGATTAATTTGGAGTATCTCTCAAATCGAAAAAATGTTGGATGCTTATACTTACCTATTCTAACTAATATATTCATACGTATACAGAAAGTATTTCAGTCTGAGGAATTTTTCACAAAGACCTATAAGCAATTTTCATGTTTAGGTAAAAATACCTAACTTCTCTTATCAAAATGTTTTGGCTAATTTGACATCTGTAATCTGTATTACCTTACTTTATCACACTACCTATTCTCACTGGCAGGGGAAATTTTCGGGTTACATAAGCCCCGTTGATTGGGCTACCTGGGCAGGTACCAGGTGAGAAAGGTAACTAAAAATAAGAATTATTTGACTTAAATTCACATGGCTGATTTTTATATATGTCATGTAGAATATTATTTTAAAGTAATATCATAAGTGTCAGACACTTTTGATGGACCAGAGCTTTTATCAGACGCTTTTAAGCTACCCAAAAAATAGATGAACTTTACTTATTTTTACATGTCTGATTTTTTAATATGTTATTGAAGTATTTATTTGAAACTTATATTCAATCAGTCAGACAAATTAGAGTGACCAAACATCCCCTAAGACAAAAATTATTCAGCCAGAAGTATGAGGGCGAGAGCACTATGCATGCGCTTCAGAGTGAGTGAGACGTCCATAATAACTCGGTTCCCCTTCTTAAAATCTACATTTCAATTTCTCTTCTTCCATGATTATCACTATTACAAACAACTTAATAAAACACTCACAAATAACCTGATGTAAACAACAAAAACATGTGCTCTCGCAGGCCCGAACTATACTGTATACTATAAGTTATATTACACGCAAACAGCACATACACAGTAGATTGAAACATATGGTGAGTTTAAGAAGGGGAACCGAGTTATTATGGACGTCTCACTCACTCTGAAGCGCATGCATAGTGCTCTCGCCCTCCTACTTCTGGCTGAATAATTTTTGTCTTAGGGGATGTTTGGTCACTCTAATTTGTCTGACTGATTGAATATAAGTTTTAAATAAATACTTCAATAACATATTAAAAAATCAGACATGTAAAAATAAGTAAAGTTCATCTATTTTTTGGGTAGCTTAAAAGCGTCTGACAAAAGCTCTGGTCCATCAAAAGTGTCTGACACTTATGATATTACTTTAAAATAATATTCTACATGACAATATAAAAATCAGCCATGTGAATTTAAGTTAAATAATTCTTATTTTTAGTTACCTTTCTCACCTGGTACCTGCCCAGGTGTCACTCGGCAAGTTCCACAAAGCGCGTAGGTATTCAAGGCACACGAGACGCTACTGAAAACTTTAGGTTTCATCCGTGTGAAAATAAGTTATGTCTGATTGCTCTGGGATCTTGGACTAAAAAGGTTTCACGCCACATATTCCCCCTGGCCAGATCGTAACTGCGGTCAACAAAAATCGGGGAATCTCACTCGTTGCCACCTTCTCGTCCTCTTTTCTTCTTTTGTAGATGGAGTTGTAGGTCAGCAGGTGTGATTGGTTTTTTCCTAACTTCTTCACGTAGCAAGTAGGCCGGTTTGAGTCGATCAACTAATACATTATTTGGTTTCCCTTGCATCTCGATGGTGAAGTGTTTTGCGTGCCTCTGTAAAACCTTATAGGGTCCAGAATACGGTGGTTCCAGTGAACGTCGTACGTAGTCTCTTCGGAGGCACACGTGACGAGAAGAGTGCAAATCTCGTGGCGCGTAGAAGGGTTATGTGTTATGCCAAGTAATAGGTTTTGGAGTCAGCTTGGCCATGTGAAATTGTAGACGGTTTGCATACTCGGTAACGTCAGCTGTAGTGAAGTCTTCTCTTGATGATAGGAACTGGCCAGGAAGCTAAAGTGCTTCTCCGTAGACGAATTCGGCCGGCGTAGCTTGGATGTCTTCCATCCACGAGTTACGTATGCCGAGAAGTACCAGTGGATGAGCTTCAGTCCACTGTGAGGAGGTGTGGCACATGATGGCGGCCTTCAGCTGACGATGCAGCCGTTCTACTCTATGCCGTTTGCAGCTGGGTGATGCGGAAGCGTTGTGCACCCACCAAGGTTGCGTAAGAGAGCTTATTCAAGGTTCTCCCTGGAATAAGATTTCTCGAACTGCCAACCACGGTTTGTGGTCACCCGTGCAGGACAGCCGAACCATCTATCCAGCCAGCCAGATACTAGAGCAGCTGCGCAGGTCTCCGCCGTGATGTCCTTCAAGGGTTATTCCTCAGGCCATCGAGTAAATCGGTTAATGACGGTAAGCCAGTACCTGAAATCAGACGAAGGGGTTGGGGCCCTACGATGTTGACGTGAATGTGATAAAACGGGAAGAAGGAGTCAGGTAAGAGAAAAGTGGAGATTTAGTATGACGTGAAACTTTGCACGTCTGGCATTTTAAGCATTGCTTAGCCCACTCTCTACAATCTTTGCGGATCCCTGGCCAAACAAAGTGTTGTTTCACCAGTCTCACAGTAGCAGTATTGCCAGGACGATGTAGGTTGTGAAGCGACTTGAAGACTTCCCTTCTTAGGTAATGTCAGCGTTATGTACGCACGAGGTTAGTGGAGGTAGGTAAATTGTTGCTGTGTGTAGACGCTAACTTTTTCAGTTTAAGCGTGAAGTCATGAAGAAGCAAGTCTTGCAGTTCTCGATCTTTGTCATGCCTTTCGTGATCCTCGAATTGGACAGCGGCAGATATCTCCTCAACGCGCGACAAGCAGTCGACTTCAGACGATCGACGAGCAGGCGCAGGTGGACTTTGTGTTCTTTTGGGGACGCTGAGAAGGTGAGAAAGTCATCAACGTACCCATAACAAAAGTCAAGGCCAAGTGGGACTTCATCGATAAATCTTTGAGAGGTTTGGGCTGCGTTCCTAAACCCAAAGGTAATGAAAGGAAACTCGTAAATGCCAAAGGATGTTGTGAGTCGCCGTCTTGGGAATGTCCTCTGGGTTGACGCCGATCTGGTTGTAGGCCTTTACGAGGTCGATTGTTGAGAAGACAGTGCAGCCTGATAGTTTGTGAGGAAAGTCGTGAATATGGTGGATGGGGTACCTGTCAGGCACTGTTCTTGCGTTAAGTGCCCTGTAGTCGCCGCATGGTCTCCATCTGTCGTCCTTCTTCTTCACCAGGTGCATTGACATAAGTCCAGTCTAATACATAGAGCTGGCTGCACAGAAATCTATATTATACAAAAAGGTTTCTCGCCCCAGAGGCCCAGACTCTTTACAGAACTGTCTCAGTACAGTCGCAACTGCGTCGAAATATCGGGAGGTCAAAATTATGAACAATCACGGACGATATCCCGTAAGTGCAAAGACATTCAAATATAAGTGACAGTATAATTATAGTATTTTTGAGAAGTCGTGCATTACATTGTTTTATTTGATTTGTTTATAAATTTGGCCTATCAAATGAATAACATGCCACGTAAGACGACTTTTTGTTAAAACTGGCCGATAGTGATGGGTGCCGCCGGGTAGTCGGGGTTAATACACTTCTCATCAAAAAAATCGAAACACCTCGCAGTTTATGATTTGATAAGGATTATCAGAAAAATGTGTATATTTAGGAATAAATGTAAAATGTCATTTAATAGTGAGTAGTATGAGGTTTTTAAATCCTAATGTTATTGTTCTAAATTCAAATTAAGTCTTCATAGGTTTCGTATTTTGTATAATGAGTAATTTTTACCCTGTATGGAATATGAAGGAATTACCCATTTCCTTCATATTCCATACAGGGTAAAAATTACTCATTATACCTTATACCATAACAACACGCGTAAATGAAAAAAAAATGTAAGAAACGTTTATTTAATAACTTGTATTCCCTCCGCGAGCTCTTATTACTGCTTCCATACGGTTCTTCATCGATCGGATGAGAGTCACGATCACATGTTGTGGTATATTATCCCATTCCTCTTGGATTGCATTTTGCAGCTGGCTAAGTGTTTCTGGGGCTGGATCTCTTGCTCGAATTCGTCTCTTTAATTCATCCCATAGATGTTCAATGGGATTCATGTCCGGGCTTCTTGCTGGCCATACCATAATGGAGATACCGACTTCGGTAAGATAATCTCGTACGACGCCCGCGGTGTGAGCTCTAGCATTGTCGTGCATGAATATGAAGTCGTTGCCAATAAAATGTGCATAGGGCATCACATGAGGTTCAAGACACTGTTCGATGTACCGATGAGAGTTTAGTGCAGGCAGCCGTGGCCCAGACACAAAGGCAAGGTCTGTCTTACCGTCGGCGCTGATTCCTCCCCAAACCGTCCACGAACCGCCACCATAGCTGACCTTTTCTTCAATGCAGCATTGTGCAAAGCGTTCTCCATCTCTTCTGTAGACCTTGTTCCTTCCGTCGTTACCATACAGCATAATTTTACACTCATCAGAAAACAGTACTTTGCTCCACTGAAGGTATGACCAAGTTAGGTGCTTGCGTGCAAAGTTAAGGCACGCTCTTCGATGGTCTGCAGTTAATTTCGGCCCATTCGCTGGCTTATGCGGTGCCAATCCGCGTTCCTTCAACCTTCTTCTTATTGTAGAGTCACTTAAGAGTAGCTACTCTTCGTACAACGCGAAGCTGCTGCTGCAGTTGAAAAGCGTTAAGGCGTCGATTTCGTAAAGAAGTTGTTACAATAAATCGATCATCTCGCTCAGAAGTGACCCGATTCCTGCCAGATCCTGAACGGCGCGTGAACGAACCAGTCTCCCGATAGCGTTTGTAGACTCTATGAACAGATGATAAGCTTAGATGCAATCTTGCAGCCACAACACGCTGACTAAGTCCAGAATCCAGCAATGCCACCACTTGGGCGGCTTCTGCGGGCGAAGTATCCATATGTTTTAGAAAAAAAAGTTTTTTCAGACGTCCCAAAGTCACAGTAAATGAAATAAGAAACAAAAAGTTTAAAGACAAGCGCTAATTTTTATTTTTTAAACGAGAAACGTACTCCAACCCTAAATACACATTTGTCTCAAAACAGTGATTAATTTCATTTATAGGATAAACAAATGAAATTCTAATTTCGAATTTTGATTTTTTTCTTCTTACTGTAATGACCAAACTGCCAGCTACACAATAATGTTTTTTTTTTCATGGAATTAATTCTCTTTTGTAAAAAATTAGGACAAAAACAATAAAAACGAAAGTGTTTCGATTTTTTTGATGAGAAGTGTATTTACGCATGTTTCATAAGTATAGTATTGATATTATAAATCAGTTTAAAAAAATATTTCGTAGGATTTCTCTGTAGACCTATTCAAACCAAGTTATTTATTTATTTATTGAATGCACAATGTATAAAACTATATTTACAAGCTAGGCTTCAAACTAGTGAGTACATGACCCTGTTAGGGCGCAGCAAGATTACTTAAAACTAATAATATATTAATATTGCAGTGATTATCTAGGTCACAGGGGCGCTGTTGTGTTACTGTGATAAAAGTGAATGAGTATAAAAAATAATGTTTTTTTGGGAAAGTTGTTTGTTATCATGCACAACCACGTGTTTTAGTATCGGCACTAATTACCAGTCACCCTATACAGGAAGAAATTTTTATCACGTTCCAAATTTTAATACGTGTTTTTTCTTTTAGTATCACTCAGTACTTAAATATTAAGATTTAGCATCACATACTTAGTTGTCCAAAAAAAGTTAATGTTTGTGAACATCATGCGCCGCGTCGAACACTGACCGCACGACTCGCGCGCCTGGCCCCGCCCCCAAACTTTGATAACAATCAAAAAATAAATTGCAAATTTTCCCTTCCCGTCACCATGCAAAATTGAAATTTTGGATAGAATATTTTGAAATTATTTTGAAAATTTTACATACCTAAGTACTTTTTTTGGAAAAATGATAACTTAAAAGATACCTAATTCGTAGAAAAAATTTGGAACGTCATAAAAAAGTTCCTTTATAAAAGGTATATAGAAATTCACTTAGAATCTATTTTATCCGTCCTCGGCTTTACACTGGAGCTGCCTATGTACCTAATACTGTGTCTGGGATAAGTCATAAAACAGATCTAGGATCAAGAAGGCTCAATACAAAGTTTGGGGCTTTCGTTACTGCGTAAAACCTAAGTATAAACTTTCACTTTATTTGAAAAATGGATGGTATAAAATAAAGATACCTATAAGTTACCGGCAGAACAAGCGCCAGCTTTTGAGCCAGGGGGGTGGAGGGGCAGGACAGTGCAAAAAAACGGAGTAAAAACGAATTTGTAAAGGTTAAGTTTACTATAATATACGGATGCAGCTGAAGTTCTTCTATGAATCTAGAATGCAATAGACACTTCAGAAATGTTAGCACTTCGATGACTCGGATCGGGTTAGATTTTCCATAGGTACCTACTTGTTTTTATAGTGCAGTAGAAGTTAGTAATTTTGAAGACTTATTTGAAAAGTCTAGGAACTAAAAGAAAATTTAGGTTCTTCACGTCAGACAATTCATTTTTTAATTTTTTTATTAGCGCTTAGGTCTAACTAAGCGCTAATAAAAAAATCGATCGATGAATGAATTTTTCAATGGGTATCGTTCGCATGTCTTGCCGATCGTGGATACGTTTTACACACACATATGCATTTGAGTTCTCATTATTTCATAAAAAAAAAACATTAAATTTATTCTTTCGTGTTTTTTTTATTGTTACTTTTTGAAAAAAATAGTCCCAATCGTTTCGAGTTCGATGATCGAGTTAATGGTATTCGGTTCCAGAACGACCTAAAAATAATGGTGTATAGACCAACAATAACATAAAACAATGTTCAATGATAATTCATTTGAAAAAAAACCACTAAAAAATATTTACCTTTACAATTAAGTACATTTTTTTTTTCATTTCTCTTTCATGTATAGCCCCCCCTCCCCCCCCTTAATCTTTTAACTTTTTCAATTTTCACAGAATATATCTACCAAGCCTACCAAGTTTCAACTGTGTAGACTTAAAATATAATAATGTGACTGACATACGGAAGGACAGACAGACATGACAAATTTATAAGGGTTCCGTTTTTTTGGCATTCGGCTACGGAACCCTAATAAAGGGTCTAAAATTGATCCTTCAGGCACTCTGGCTGTAATGTTTATCATAGATTTTTTGCAATCTTGTGTATGTTAGGGCCTCGGGGCAAGGGCCTCCTAATTTATTTCAGTCTATGTCTATGTATACCGGTCGATCATGCGAAAATCCAATAGGAGTGCCAAACCAGAGGCACTAAATGGCCTTTTTGATAATAGTACATTTTGTTATAAGTGGGGAAACTTTGTTATTTCATTCGAGGCGGAATTAACACACGAGTGAGGTGCAGGTGAGGGTGTTATGGAGCCGATAACTTTCCGCGTTTTGCTTGCCAGGTTGAAGAAGAAGCAAAGGTATGATGTCGCTAAATAGCCTTATGAAAAATAGAAAATTCAAATATTTTTGAATTTAGAACACAAATAAATGTATATTGTTCATAAAAGTAGTTTTAAATAATCATGTTTATTAATGATATTCTATTTATAAATACAATTTAAATACTCAAAAAATTTTTACGCCGTAAAGACGCATCTCTTTGCCGAGATAAAAAAAAACAATCACCGCAGACTATAGTCATTGAGCCCATTGAGCCCATTTGGACTTAATATCATCAGTATTAGAGTAGTATCTGTGAAAATATTTATTTCCACACGTGTGCGGAAAAATATTAAAAATCCACGCGTGTGAAATACATTGCCTGTAGTGCAATAAGAGCCAGTTTTCGAGAAAGTATATTTGAAAAATAATTTAAATAATTAAAACAATTTAATTTAAAAAGAGTAACCATGGAATTTCTTGCCGGTTTTTCTGTATAGGAAACGACCATTCTGAACCGTGCACCTTTTCTCGACGTTTTATAAGTGCCCATGTAGGCCGATGTGAAATGAAATATGTTGATTTTAACTGCGTTATGCAAGTGAAGTATTTCAAGAATACCAGCCGTCTGACATACCTACTTACAAACAAACGAAAATTCGCCACAAATAGGTTTGTACATGAGATTATTTTGTCATGCGGTGGTCGCAGAAAGCAGTTTCATTTAAAATATAATTGTACAAAGGGGAATTGCCTAGAACGTTGCCTGTTCAAACCACTTTTATACGTAATATCAAATACAAAATCGCGATTGGTTTTTGTAAAGTTTCTTTGTGGCTACTGCTGCAGTGCAGTTTCAATTTTTAATCAAGCGCGGGTATGTACCGGTTGAATTCTTTGGATATTGAATTTTTAATATACCTGTAATATCTGCCTCGTGGGTTTAGTGGTCGAAAGCGCTAACTTGGGGTTTTTCCATCAGAAACACAGTTGCTCAGCCCGGAGTCTTGATTTGTGACTGGTTGATGGTGATAGGATCGCCCCTTATGACATGGGACTTAAACATATCTGGCGAAATGTGGGTGTGACATAGGTACACCTCTGCTTGACCTATTGAGGTTACTTTGTCATGTGGAATATTCTCAGCAACGCTTTTATTCATGGTTTGGATATTATGTTCTGTGTTCTAGCTTACTGTATCCCTCGACAAAGGGGATGCTCAAGACTGACTCAATGTTCCCGAAAAGAAACACACTCACATGACTTATATCAGCATTGAGATTACTTTCCACCTCTATCTCCATAACCACAAGGTTGATCTTCCTCTGTTTTGGTAGTAAAGTCTTCAAAATTTAAAACAATTTGCGATTCGCTGCCGTTTCTCAGCGTATTTCCTAACAATAAAATGTTGAGAAGATGGTGAAGCATTAAAAATGTATATTTATTACTTGTTGTGTTGTTTAATGGCTATAATTTAGTCTTGGCTAGGTTTTGGAGGTGATTTGTCAGTGGAGAAATAAGATTTTAAGTGGGGAGTTCCATTGAGGTCGTTTTGGTTTTGTTTGATAAATTGCGCTCTTCTTTGTTCACTTCTAAGTTTGGCTGGTGCCCAGGCCATTCGGGCGCCATTTAATGCCTGAAAAAGTATTTATTATTTGCAGGTTTACGTTTTTGTTTAAGCCTTTTACGTTCTTTTTTGTTTCTGTTTTACGCTGAACCGTTCACTTTTAAACCAAGTGATAAAGTTTTTCACATTAGTGGTATTGAGTAGGTACAGTGTGTGCAAAGACATGTACCTATACTCATTTTTGTACATACCTCACTGTTTTAAATTAACAATTTGTTAGGCATAAAGGAGATTGCACATTCCTTTCAAAAAATGAATAAAATAAGCCTTTATTACTGTTTTTCGATGTTTATATAATATTTACAATACACATGCTATTTATTTATCGCTCTTTGACGAACTGTTTTAATCAACAGTTGGTCCTTCGACAAAAACCTCTTCTAAAGTTTTCCATTTCTGCCTGTCTCTCGCTGTTCTCGTCCACTCTGGACCAGCTACTTTTTTGAGATGATCTTCCCATCGTTTTGATTGACAACCTTGGCTTCTTTTTCCATTCCTGGGATTCCACTCTGTTATTATTTTTTGTCCCTTTTTCATTCGTCTCTCTTAGGATATGTCCTATCCATCTCCATTTTAAAGTCATTCGAACATTTCTTATTCTAATAATAAAAAATAATTTCGAGTTTAAATTTGAGTACTATCAAACCAAAAATAAGAGTAGGTATTAAAAAGGATTAATTTATTTATTCGGGAGCGCGCTCCCGAACAAATCTAATTTTTAAAACAAAACCCTCTAAGCCCTAATTTACTACAATCCTATTACGAACCTTAATTACGGACTTTCCATACAAACTCGTTGGTACAGTCACGAGCAGTAAGAAGTATTAATATACACTTGGCTACTTGTTGAAGAGGTTTTCTCATGGTATCGGTTGATATAACATGTTTTTACGAACCGAATGGGATTTCTGAGTGCTTATTATGAAAGGATGGAGAAAGAGCTGGCGGCGGCGAGGTGGAGCTGAGCGTCCGGGGCTGGTGGGCGTAAACATCGTGCTGCTGATCTTGTTAACATTATTTAAAACCAACAGAGTTCGAGACAGACTCGCGCACAAAATTTAATAGTTAAAAATAAATAATATTAAACCTCACCCATTTATCCAATTTACACTCAACCGTAAAATTAAATTTGTTTTTCAAAATATGAAAATGAAAAACAAAGTCACTGCTGCAGTTTTACAAAAAAGTCCTGTATCTCAAAAACTCAACATCAAATATCATTCAAATCCATTATCATTGGAAGTCCTTTTTACGTTCGACAAACCCAATTTTTTTCAGAATTTTCATCTTCAAATTTTTAAATGTTCACGGTTTTAGAAGCGAATATCGACTAACGAAGGTTGACTGGTAGAAAATGCCTATGGCATTAAGTCCACCTCTGTACTATGTACTGTGAAGTTTTAAATAAATAAATACACAAATATCTTAACAACCATTGTAAAGAAGCAAGTAAGTTATAAACCTCGATATCATTTTTCGAGAGCTCTGCTGATAGATACCCCAATTAGTTACATACGTACATTTTTTTTCAAAACCTTATTTAGATACTATGGGTGGAGCTCGTGGCTAAATACCTAATATCAGCCACTCGTGTCGATCTTCGGTTAATCCGCTCTTGCCTAGGTTGGTTCGTGGATGGGTGACCGCCCATTACTTACCGAGTTTCCTCCGTGCCTCAGAAAGCACGTTTAGCCGTTGGTCCCGGCTGTCATTTGTAGATCTTTAACAGTCGTTACAGGTAGTGTCCCGAAAGTCTGACAACCAGTCTTACCAAGGGGTATCGTATTACCCAGTACTGGTTGTGGAGGTCAGATAGGCAGTCGCTCCGTGTAAAATACTGGTGCATCCAGTTAGAGTGGAAGCCGACCCCAACATAGTTGGGAAAAGGCTAGGGCAGATGATGAGTTAGATACTATCCATAGTATCTAACTCATCATCAGCCTAGCCTAATATTTTTTTTTCATATCAATTTTAGGTAGCGATCCACAGAAGACCTACTCTCTAAATATGCACCGTGTGGTGCCAACAGTTTTGGAGTAAAATGGCTGCGACATACGTGTAGCCAGACGGACAGAACGAATCTATAAGAGTTTCGTTTTTTGCCATTTAGCAACGGAACCCTAAAAAAAAAGAAAAAAAGATGGATTGTATTTGGAAGTTGGCGGTATGATACGCCCGCACCTCGGAGAGCACGTTAACCTGTTGTTCCTACGCCTGATTTCTCTTCGGTCGTGTCGCTTTGCCGTCCCATTGGACTACAAAAGAGAGTTAAGGAAGAGAGAGTGCATCTATGAGTATGTCTCCGTCAACATTTCGGCACTATAGTAACTCCCGACGGGTAATCTCCGCTGAGATTGGCGGTCGTAACCGAAAGCTGTCGGAAAGATTATTTTTCTCTCAAAGTTACAATTCTAATTCAGGTATACTTAAATATAAGTGCTCGTGAGTGTACGTGTACAATTTTGTTGATTACGCGCTCAAATTCGGTGATTGATGGCGTGGCTGGTCAGCACCCAGATCTATCATTAATCTCAATAGCCTGTATCTAGAAAAGACATGTGTAATGAATATGTATGCGAAAACGAGGATCGAATGAATATTAATCAGCAGCGAATTGCTTTTTGCAATACCTACCTACCTTTGTATCGTTCAAATATTTGTTTTTTTTAAATTTAACGAAGAAAGATTTATTTAACACTTCAAGCGCAAAGTACAGAGGTGGACTTAATGCCATAGGCATTTTCAACCTTTGGGTGATGAAGAGCCAAGCAGTGGTAGGTGTATATCTGAAAATAATTTTAATGAATACTAAGATATATAAAATACTAGCTGACCCGCGCAACTTCGTCTGCGTCACATAAGAAAGAAAACATAATATAAACTACCCTACCTACCTACCCTACCTACCTACCCTACCTACCTACCCTACCTACCTACCCTACCTACCTACCTACCCTACCTACCTACCCTACCTACCTACCCTACCTACCTACCCTACCTACCTACCCTACCTACCTACCTACCCTACCTACCTACCCTACCTACCTACCCTACCTACCTACCCTACCTACCTACCCTACCTACCTACCCTACCTACCTACCCTACCTACCTACCTACCCTACCTACCTACCCTACCTACCTACCCTACCTACCTACCCTACCTACCTACCCTACCTACCTACCTACCTACCCTACCTACCTACCTACCCTACCTACCTACCCTACCTACCTATCTACCCTACCTACCCTACCTACCTACCTAACCTACCTACCTACCTACCCTACCTACCTACCTACCTACCCTACCTACCTACCCTACCTACCTACCCTACCTACCTACCCTACCTACCTACCTACCTAACTACCTACCTGCCTACCCTACCTACCTACCTACCCTACCTACCCCACCTACCCTACCTACCCTACCTACCCTACCTCTCTTTTCTCGCTTAAAATGTAGCTTATATGACACGTTCGTAGATTTATCATAGCAGCGCCATCTATTGATTACTTACTCAACCCAGTCGAAAGGTATTGACATCTGTTAGAATCATTTGGAGTTAACAGATAATTGTGACTGTCAAATAATAACAGACAAATAATTAGCAATAAATTAAAATTGCGACTAAAATTTGAGATTTAAACTATCCTATCTCTCAAGTTGGATCGAACTGCACATGGTGTGCGAATTTTATTATAATCGGTTAAGTGGTTTAGGAGTCCATTGAGGACAAACATTGTGACACGAGATTTATATATATTAAGACTATAAATATACACCATTATTTTTAGGTCATTCTGGAGCCGAATACCATGAACTCGATCATCGAACTCGAAACGATTGGGACTATTTTTTTCAAAAAATAACAATAAGAAAAAACACGAAAAAATAAATTTAATGTATTTTTTGTCAAATGCATATGTGTGTGTAAAACGTATCCACGATCGGCAACACATGCGTACGATACCCATTGAAAAATTCATTCATCGATCGATTCTCATTATTTCAGAAAAAAAAACATTAAATTTATTCTTTCGTGTTTTTTTGTATTGTTACTTTTTGAAAAAAATAGTCCCAATCGTTTCGAGTTCGATGATCGAGTTAATTTTATTCGGTGCCAGAACAACCTAAAATTAATGGTGTATTTAATTTAGGATTTTGGGATTTAAATGTTCTGGGTTTTCCATTAGGTATTTGTGTCTGTGCTCGGTTGATGGTAATAGACTTTCTCCAAAATGTGGGTGTAGTATAGGCACACATCGGCCTAAACCTCCGGGGATTTAGAGGCGTAATGTTATGTTAATTATCAGTTAGAGATTTCGTCATATTTATATCACACTAGCCGTTGCCCGCGACTTCGTTCGCGTGTAAATTTTGATGTGTTTGAAGTAGAAATAAAATAACAAAATTCTATGTGCTATTTCAGAATATACTCTAAGTCTGTGTCAAATTTCATCTAGATCCGTTCAGTCGTTATGGCGTGATAGTGACAAACATCCATCCATCCATCCAAACTTTCTGTATAATATGTGTCGAAATCGATTGAAAAAATATGGGAAAACAAAAAAGCTATGTACTTATTTTACTACAAGACGCCATGATGTTGGCTACGTCATGCTACGACTACGTAGCTAAGTCGTAGCAACCGTAGCAGGCGTCTACGAAAGCGTAGCGGCGTTGAAAAACCAAACTTAGAAGCTTTGCATCATTCTGTAAGGATAACTGCGGCCGATGTTCGTGTTAGTTCGAAAACATGAAGATTACCGAAGCAGCAATATATGAAATTCAAGCGTTTACAATATTTTTCAGTAACGGGGATTTTGCATATTCTAACTTTTGGTTTTCATCGGCTGATTACGCTCTCAGAGTTGAAAGTTTTAAGTTTTTAAGAATACTCAGCGTCGAAACCTGAAACTTCTTCCTAGCCAATCGATGCCAATCTAAATTGATTCCCCCCAGAAATTAATCACGAGTTCGTATGATACTAAAAACAAAGATTTACTAACATGTTTCAGGTTAAATTAACAGTAAATAAGTTTATTAGTATAATATTTTGTAGAGTATGTTAGGAATATACTTGACGATCCCATGTAATTAATGTTCCCTCATAATGCCAAAAAAATACGTGCTCACGTGAGCGAAGCCGCGGGCACAGCTTGTAACTAATGTAATAGAACTTTGGCCAAATAAATAAGCCGAGCGATATATTTTCTTAAATTATAAATCAGTATTAATATTTCTTATCCGAGCAACAAAAATCAGTAAAGAAACGAAATTGTCTAAAATGCTTTATTATCTTAAATTATCTACCCAGACTGAATCTAAAATCAACTTAAAGTTTGAATTACTTCTCTGGGGCATTATTTTTACATTATTTATCAATTTTCTTGGGAATTCACGGGCCGACCGTTCGAATGTCTGTTTGATGTCGAACAAGTGATTTTATGAAAAGGTAGGTATTTGAAAAAAAGTTTATATATGTAATTTATTTAAAAACTAGCTGTTTCCCGCGAACTTCGTTATGACTGCCTCGTTGGTCTAGTGGTCACAAGCGCAACTGCTGAGCATAAGGTCCTGGGTTTGAATCCCATGTGAGACGGACAAAGTGTTATTGGGTTTTTCCATCAGGAATTTCTCAGTAGCAGCTCCGGAGTCTGGATTTGTGCCCGGTTGATGCCAATAGGGTCGCCCGCTATTACATGGGACTTTATTATGATTGGCGAAATGTGGGTATACACCTCTGCCTTTTCGTGCAAGAACAGGCGTGTATGTTATGGTAAACTGGTGACGACACTCCAAATAGATTGCTACATCGTCAACAACTAAAACACAGGTAATTTTAAACTGCTTCCAACCGGTTTCACTTCGCTTTTACTTTTTAATTAAGGCCCTCCTCCCGTAGCCTCTGGCTCCAACTGATACTGATCTTAACGAAGTTAATCAGCTTTTCCTTTAATTATTACTTGCGGCCATTGGGAAACAAATGTTTTTGAGGCGGTTTGGTTGATTTAATTAATAAAAAACTTCAATCCGTTCATTCACTACAGTGCAAAGCGTTATATCCTGGTGGTAAACTTTAAAGAATTCATGAGTTTTTGTGTGTGAGTTTCAGTGAACGAAACTTATTAAAGCCTCCGAAACTTATTCATAGTGTGGAGTAAAGTTTTGGTATTTAAAAAAAAAACACGTTTGTATCAGGCGAGCAAAAAGTAACACTTGAACTTGCATTACGATTTTAAAAGAGAGAGTTTGCTTACGTAGCTTTAACTCGTGGCTAAATAAGAACAGTCGCTCGGGTCGATCTTCCGGTTAAACTGCGCTTGCCTAGTTTGGTCCGTGGATGGGTGAACACCCATTACATACCGAGTTTCCTCCGTGCCTCGGAAAGCACATTGTCATTTGTAGATCTTTGACAGTCGTTAAGGTAGTCAGTGGCTCGAAAGTCTGACAACCAGTGTTAACAAAGGGTAACGTGTTACCCAGTTCTAGCTGGGTGGTGGAGGTCAGATAGGCAGTAGCTCCATGTAAAATGCTGGTCCAGCATTCCAATTCAGCTGCATCCGGTTAGACTGGAAGCCGACCTCAACATAATTGGGAAAAGGCTAAGCAGATGATGAAGCTTACGTTGCTTTAACTAAATAGTCCCATTTTAAATAGGTGCTTCTATTTTTGAGATGGGACTAATTATTTGTTAAATGGACTTCTTGGCTGATAGGACCTCTTTAGTCTAATTTTAAGTTTATTCAATTTTAGGTGGTTGTGCAGAAACCGTTATGTTTTAGGCAAAGATGGCACTACGACACTACTTAGGTACTTCGAAGTAGGCACAGAAACAATAGCACTATCATGCAACAATACAGGGTGTAAACGGACCCTTCAGAAAGCCGTCAACCAAGCATTCTGTACATCAAACTAAGTAACTCTACGAAAATTTATTGCTGGGAAACGACTTTTTTTGGGGTGAAAAATCACGTTTTATGGTAGGACTCAATGTAACGCACTCAAAACATTGTGCTGATTGATGCAATGAATAGTGTGGGGGTCGTAGAGTTATATAAAGTAAAGTTATAACAATCAAACCTGTATTAAAAAAAAAGAACTTGTGACAAAGTTGGAACTTTGACACCCAATATCTCCGTAACTAGAAGGTTCCCAGATATGGTCTAGAATAAAAAAAATGATTACAATGACGGAGATGGCAAGTGCCTTTTGGCTTTGTCAAGGGTACTTTTACACCCTTTATGACGTAAATTCGATCGATTTTAATCGAAATTACCACCAGCCGCAGCATTTGCCGCAGCTTTTTGGCTAAAATTGTAACATAGATTTCAGTCCCCTTTTTCAACTTTGAAACTTTAGCACCCAGGTACTAAAACATACATAAAAGTAAGTACAAAATCTTATCTTTTCTAAATTATTTCCAGCCAGCCATAAAGCCTTTGTTTCTAAATAATGAGTATTGCCATAAAAAATATAGCTACACGTTAACGTGAAAAATATTCAAGTCACGATTTGTAACGATGTCGAAATTATATCTCCTTTCATCCGAACAATTTGTCGTGCGTACAGACGGTGACGTGTGAAATATCGACTGTCTTTCGGCCCAGCGATGAGCGGAAGACTGTTATCTGTCAACGACAACTCTTAGGAAATGGTCTAAACGATCGACTGAAATTATTTTTAAAGGGCGGTGTGAGGCGAAAGATATAGATAATATATACTTAGATAACGCAAGAAAACCTACTTCACGTGCCCGCTATGCTCAAGGTGAATTCTGTCGCAGCATTTAAAAACAAAAAGTTACAACTCAAGAACTTAATTCTAGACATTTAAATAACAAAAACGTAGTCGTCTGTTTTGTAAAAATAAACAACAAAAAAGGTGAAAAGCAAGTTACTATACAAGTTACTAAATAGTGCTTATGACGTCATAGTAGGTAGTCAAATACATATATATTATACGGAACGTGATACTTGCGTTGTATTTATATCTTTTTTTTATAGCAAAATGCGGCTGGTCTTGACCTCGATCACGCTTGATGGAAAGCGATGGATGAGGTCTACGAAGGAACGAGCGTCCCTGTTCACTCTTGCTTTGAAGGTAGATGGATTAAATGTGTGTGGGAACACAGATGCCGGCAGAGAGTTCCAAACTGTGGAAAACTTTCTGTGGGCGAAAGCTATCATCGCGCGAACGCCTGACTGTTGCGACTGTTTTTATCGGCGAACCCGAACATTCAGATTCAGATTCAGATTCATTTATTTGCCTGAAATATGGTATTTTACAGATTTTATAACACATAGACACACACACACACACCACATCACACACACACACACACACACACATTGGTGATCACGGCGAACCCGATTTTCTGAAAAAATGACGCAGATCGCGCCGATCGCGTATAATTACATGCGTCCGATCGCTTTGGTTAGATGGGTGATGCAGGGTTTTTTGGAGGTAGGTAATCTTTTGGGTGGCTGATTCAGTTCCAATGGAACTTTGACAGATATTTCGAAAATATCTTTGATAAGGATTATATTTTTAAGGATTTCTTCGCACAACAAAACATTTGCGTCTTCTCGTAAGTTGTAGATCTATCGGTAGTACTATTGCCGTTCCGCTCCACTCCTGCCGTTATCTACACGGTCAAAATATATCAAACAGCTGTTTTCTGTTTTTAAAAATAACCAGTGAAAAATTTCTATTTGGTTAGGAATGATGTAGGTTCTGATTACGTGGCAACCGTTTGCGCGGCGATGTGACTTCCAGCCTGAAATCAATATAATCTGCAGCCTTATTTACTCTTGCTTCATGTGGAGTATTTTCAAATTTCGAACTTGTACCGTACCAGTAATTGGTACCAGCAATTAGGAACAGTAATTTGGCATTATTGTTAATGTTACTGGTGCTTTACTTGCTAATGCCTCCAAAACGGTAATGAACTAATGACACCTTTTATACAAATTAAGGCATTTTGGTGATTAGTCGTAATAACGTTTGATTAGAATTTCCATGGAGCTGAACAATGTTTAACTAACATCAAAATTCAAGTAAGATATTCCTCTTCAATTCAAAAGTTACATAAAAGTCTGAAATCGCGATAAAATGCGCACCCACGTATTATCCATTACATTTGTCGTCCTAAAGCATAACGTAAAATATATTTAATGTTCTACTAGATAAAGTTGAGACTCGCTTACATCGGACGTGGAATGAATTGATAAGAGGAAAAAGATTTTCTCAAATAGATTTCTCTGGATTCAGCTGTGACGTGGACATTATTTTTGCTCGTCTTTCTTTAGGGGATTACCTGCCTGTCTCTTACCTATCATTCTTATTTAAAAATGATATCTATCTTCACGTTAACGTGGAAGCGTCTTCATAGTTTAGCAGAGAGATACACTTTCTCCTTTGTGTAAGTATTCGATCCTACTATACTATAGTATTTGTAAAAGATAAATCAAGCGGAGTCTGTATTTAATACTGGATTTTACGAGAATGTTTTTGGGCAATTTAGTAATGAAAAACCTACAGAACTTCAAAATACAAAATATTATTATTCTTTTATTATTTCACATTTTTTATATTTTTATATATTTAAAAAAAAATGTAAAAATATAAAAAATAGGTTTCCGCCGGTTTCGGGAGCAGAGTCCAAGCTACCGGTGGTTTGGGCTCCAGAGACAGGAACCTCCTCACAATGCGAGCCGTATCGAGGAGTACTGCCTTCTGAATCAGGCCTTTGATCCAACCGCCTAAGCAGAGCCTCGAAAGATGGGCGTCGAGGCCATTGGCCGTTATTATTCTCTTTATTAATTTTTCTTCAATAATATTTACATTTTTATTAAAAAAAAAATGTAAAGATATTTTTTTTAACAAAATTGTATAAAAAACAATTAAAAACAACAACATCGCGAGCCAGATCCAGATACTTGAATTGCTTATCTTCCTCTACTTTCACGAGGTAGAAATATTAAACATTTAAAAACACTACCTCTCATTGTGTCCATAGCTAGTTTTGCATCTGCGGATAATAGCAATTTTCCATAGGTGTAAAATGTGTTTCTTTCTGTAAACTCACTTCCCTTATTTTATACTTTACTTTATAATAATAATAATCGAAATTTGTTATAAAGATATTGTGAAACGAGAACAACTGCCGACAAATTGTTTTGTAGTATGGCAGACTTTTTATATGTTATTGTTAAACAGATTTTAAATAAAAGAAACAAAAGTATTACCAACCAATTACAGCTCTACTGCAGATTGTAGGGCGAATATTTGTTCTCACACAGAGAAGACACGGCGAGCACTATAGTTTTTCGCTAAATACGTGTTGGCCATTCTAGAATTATGTTTAAAACAAGTAATTTTTATTAATTTTGACCCTTGTGGAAATAAAGTTAAAGTCCTACCTGTTAGGGTAGGAAATGGTCCTGAGCTCTATTGTGATCCATCCTTATGTGTACCCATATTTAAGCAAATAAATGAATGATTATGATTTGATTTGATTTGACAAGCCCCTGGTCTGCTGAGCATGAAATTTCAGGAGGTCAGTCGATGTGTTATTAACAACATAAACAACTGTTTAACATCCATAACCTCACTAATCCAGGTCCAGTTGAAAACCAGTGTCGGGCACTAATTTGCTGAACTGGGCCTATTTGGCGCAGCCATGAGCCACACAGTGTTATAGGTACGAGCTGGAAGGGACTTCGACGCGAAAAAGGTTACCACGTATTCAGTACGTGCATCATTCCGAGCACTTAGAAAATTTTCATAGGTTTAATAAAAAAAAACAGCTGTTTCCTACAAAAGTGCAATACCTACACGGTCAAAATGTATGGAATAGTTGTTTTTTTTAATAAACGATGAAAATTTCTATGTGGGGGGGCTCAGAATGAAGTACTGAATACGTACTCCTACCCTGTATTTTGTGTTTAAAACGTATTTTTCGTTTATTATAATGTTTTATATTGTGTGCCAAATTAATGAATTTTCTTCTTCTTTCTTATTAAGTTTTTCATCAGGAATTTCTCAGTAGGAGCCTTAAATATATATGTACAAAGACACCCTCGTTCTATCACAATGACAGTCTATTCGCAGTAAGGACCATAGACTTTATCCCACCTAATAACTGCTGCGGGCCGCTAATATTCCTCGCAATCGCTTTATACTCGCAGCATCATCGCTACTCATTTTTCATATCTTTTTGAAGTTTTATCAAAAGCTGCTTTAAGCTGCTTTAAGATTAAAGTACGCTCTTAAGCCACAGGAACCGCAATATAATTTTATTTAAGAAGATTAATGGCTAGCACTAAATATTGCCGGCTCTTAGGAACGTATTGTGCAGTTTTGTTACAAAGGGATTTGGTTCTCTCTGTTTTTCGGATTAGTTTCGCTTCAATTAGTTGCTGGAGAACATTTTTGTGTTTCGAAGATTAGTGGGAATTGGTGATGTTTTTACTTCTTTTCTCATAACATAATATCACGCCTGTAATCCCCAAAGGTTTAGGCAGAGGTGTAACTTTAGTATACCCACATTTCGCCATTTCGTTATTAAGTCTTATGTAATAGGGGGAGAGAGAGAGGGCGCCACGGTGCCATTGTTTACACCGGCTCCGCAAATAAAGTGAAGTTAAAAATATAAAAAGTGCTACGCTATAGTTAAAAAACTTTGAACCGTAGATTAAAAAGTGCATTTCAATGGGACAAATTGTAGAACACTCAGTGAAAACCCTGTGAAGTGAAATAACTATAAAAGTGAAACCAACGGACAGTTGTGACAATATGAACAATACCAACAAAAACATAGAATACCACTATAAGCATGATCTTAAGTGCATAAACCAAATACAAACAAAATTCTCAGCGTATTAAGTGCCGCATAATAAGTGCCATCAAAATTCAATTGTTTTTTCATAACCCTAAAATACAAGGCATAGTGACTCAGCACAGACACATCACCAACGTAGAACAAAAACGCCATCTAGCTTCAACAGTCAACACTCCTACCAAGCATTCAATATATATTAAACTTGAATGAAGAGCGAACCAAAGATCGATACGAATAACCAAGCGCTTTTACACATAACTGAAAGAGGGCGCTATTCATAGACCCAAGTGAGTGTACCTTACGATCGATCGGAGCTACGTACCTAGCAAACTGACTCAATAATTTAGCAAAAGAGGGCGCAGGTCACAAATACAGGGCATTTGTTCAAACATTCCTTTCAATTGTATATCTTACAATGGAAGAAATAAAAAAGCTTTTGGAAAATATGCAACAAGAAATAAGGCAACAAAAAACGGACATGTTGGAAATGAAAGAAGATATAAAAAGCACAATAAACAACAACATCAACGAAAAATTTAAAAATTTAGAACTAAAAAACGAATTCTTAGAGAAAAAAGTCGAGGAACACTCTATAGCAATCAACAACTTCGAACGATACATAAGGCGTAAAAATCTGATTATATTTGGTGTCGAAGAACAGGAAAAATCATACCATGAGCTAGAAAAACTTATAATAGAAATAATCAACATATATTTTGGCTTTCAATATGAAAATAATTGCATCGAAGCGGTAAGAAGATTAGGAAAAAAAAGTGGGAAAGTCAGACCAATAGTAATAACGTTTACTACAATGGGGTTAAAATTAAAAATCCAGAAAAACAGCAAGTGCCGTGAAAGATCACCATATTACATAAACCAAGACTACCCTCTGGAAGTATTAAATAAACGGAAAGAATTGCAACCCCAACTTAAAATTCAAAAAGAACTGGGGAAAAAAGCATTTATAAAGTATGATAAGTTAATTGTATTGAACGACCAAGAACCAAACACATCCCAAAATTTCACAAACAAGAGAAACCTGTCTGAATCACCAGAAATAACCACAAATAGTAGGGAAGAAAGTCAGCATAACAATAAAAAACAACCAACTAAAAAGAACAAGACAGCCAATATGAATATGAAAAAGTTTATAATTCAAAAACCGAAGCTTACCTTCCCCCCTCAAGAAGAAGAAAATAACCAAGCCATATAGCAACCACAGCTGGCCCCCTCTCACGATCTCCCAATACGGCTTGTCACCGCGGGGGATAAAGACAATAACCCTCCAACACACCAACAACTGTACATCTGCACATATAATGTAAGATCGCTCCTATCTCCGCAAAGAATGATTTTACTCAAACATTCCTTAAACAGAATTAAATATGATATTATCGGTCTAGCTGAAGTCAGAAGAACTGGAAGCCACATAATAGAACTAGAAAAACATATATTTTGCCATACAGGAGAAACAAAAGGCCTGTACGGAGTTGGCTTTCTGATTAAAAAGAAATATAAGTCAAACATTGAAAACTACATAGGACTATCTGAAAGAGTGTGTTTACTCAACCTAAAATTTGAAACACAAAAAATATCACTAGTACAAGTATACGCTCCTACCCACGAGGCACCCGAAGAAGAAATAACATCCTTTTATGACCAATTACAAGCAGCTCAAAACCTCGCCAACGGAATACTTATTATAATGGGGGACTGGAACGCAAAAATTGGACAGCGTAAACAGGGCGAAAATGCAGTGATGGGACAGCACGGTTACGGAAACAGAAATAATAGCGGCGATCGTCTACTACAATATGCATTAGAAAACAAACTAACCGTTATAAATACAAAATTTAAGAAAAACAAAAAACATTTCTGGACTTGGATTAGTCCAGATGGAAACACAAAAAACCAAATTGATTATATTCTCAGTAATAACCCAGAAAGTTTTACAAATATAGAAACCGTGAATAACAACCTATTCCCGAGCGACCATAGGCTAATACGAGGTACATTTGTCTTAAGAAACCAAAAGAAAAGCAGATCAAAATTCGGCAATAAACGGACCATTTTGAAAGGCGATGGAAACATAAATATTTTCTTAAACACACTAAAGACAACAGTAAGCGCAGCAATTTGGCATAAAACTGAAGATGTAGAATCTTATTATAATAAATTAGAATCAGCCCTAACACAAAGCTTAGATAAAATAAGTTTCACAAAAGAAACAAACGACATAATTTCAGTGGAAACAAAGGATATGATAAAGAGACGAATTGAATTACAAGGCAAACCAGCAAAAACTAAAGAAGAGAAGCAAGAACTTTCAAGCCTATATAAGAACACAAACAAACTTCTCAGGAAAGACTACGAAAACCATAGGATGAAAGTAATAGAAACTAACTTACTGAAATCTGGAAGTCAAAAAAGAGCGTACAAACAACTTAATACTAACAAAACATGGATACCAAAATTAAAAACAAAAAGTCCTCAAAAAGGCACGCAAACAAGGGAAGATATTGTCAAAATAGCCTCAGACTTCTACAAAGACCTCTACAGCCACCAAAGCCTAAATGAAAAACTAAAACCACGTATAAATCAAGAAGAAATCACAAAATCACCAATAGTCAAACCTTTCGACGAACCTGAAATATTAATGCAAATAGACAGACTGAAACAAGAAAAAAGCCCTGGGCACGACAATATACCAAACGAAGCTCTCAAGCTCGGGAAGTTTATTCTGGCTAGCCCGCTTACAAATCTTTTTAATAAAATCCTCGAAGAACAGAAAGTGCCCACAAAATGGGCTGAGTCCAGAATAATACTCTTGTACAAAAAAGGAGACCCGTCAGATGCAAGCAATTACCGACCTATCAGCCTTTTGCCGGCTATTTACAAACTATTCGCAGCCTGCCTAAATAAGAGAATTGAGCCAGAAATCGAAACCCACCAACCAGTAGAACAGGCCGGCTTTCGAAGAGGTTTTTGTACCATCGACCATATTCATACCTTAGAACAAGTCATCGAAAAATTCCAAGAACTCCAACAACCCTTATACTTGGCCTTTATCGACTACGCGAAAGCCTTTGACTCCATCTCCCATGACAGCTTATGGCAAGCGCTAGACAATCAAGGCATACCAAAAATGTATATAGATATCTTAAAAGACATCTATGGCAAAAGCGTAAGTCGCGTAAAACTAGACCGATTGGGGCCAAAAATCCGAATATGTAGAGGCGTAAAACAGGGAGATCCGCTATCACCTACGATCTTCATATCTGTTCTACAACACATAATGCAAGACTTAAACTGGGAACAAAAAGGCATTAATATTCACGGAAAATACCTCAGCAACCTCCGATTCGCAGATGACATAGTTCTCTTCTCGAAATCATCTAGCCAATTGGAAGAAATGATAGCAGAATTATGCGAGACTAGCAACAATATAGGATTACAACTTAACACAGCCAAAACAAAATTAATGACTAACGCTGTTCAAAATCCTATACTAATTAATGAAACACATAGACTAGAGTATGTAGAAAACTACATATATTTAGGAAAACGCATTTCTTTCAGCAATTCGAGGAACAAAGATGAGATTGACAGGAGAATCAACTCGACATGGAATAAGTTCTGGAGTTTAAAAGAAATACTAAAGTCAAAATTACCCTTAAAATTAAAAAAGAAAGTCATGGACTCGTGTCTGCTACCCTGCCTATCTTACGGGTCTCAAACCTGGATTTATAATAACTATACACGAGACAAAATTCAAAAAACCCAACGCGCAATGGAAAGAAGCATTCTGAATATAAGGTTGAAAGATAAGCAAAAATCCAAAGACATACGCAAAAAAACTAATATAATAGATGCTCTTCGACATACGAAACGCCTGAAGTGGAAGTGGGCTGGACACGTAGCGAGAATGACAGATGGAAGATGGACACAATTGGTAACTCAATGGCAAGGCCCAAGCGGCAAGAGGGCCAGAGGCCGCCCGAGAGAACGTTGGGCAGATGATATAAAACAAATTGCCGGAAAGGACTGGACAAAGCAAGCGAAGGAGAGAAACTCATGGAAAAAGTTGGAGGAGGCCTATACCCAAACGGGGCCTTAACTAAAAATTGTTTACCTACCAATAGAATATTTTGTAAAATATAAGGCATGTAGCGTGAAATGTAACATTAAAAGAACTGCTAAATTGAATATTAAATTAAATGAAATGTAATGTACTAACGTTATAAGAAATGTTTTAAATGGCATGAAATGTATATACTACTGTTTGTAAAATATTATAAAATCGTATAATGTAGTGATAAATGTAATTTTACATGTAATACGGTTTGATGACATGTTAATTGTTTTTAAATTAAATGAAAAAAAAAAAAATTTACTTATGCCTCGAAAATTTTTGTTTAATGAAATGATAAATGTAATCTACTACTAATGTTTGATGAACCGAAGAAAAAAATGTTATCGAAGTGTAATGTTAATTAATGCATGGTAAAATGAGATGGAATGTGTTGCTTCATGTAATGTTTAATGAAATGTACTTATGTTAAAAGAAATGTTTTAATGGTATGAAATGTATACTACTATTTGCAAAATGTAAAACAATAAATGAATTGAAATAAAATTAAAATAAAAAATGAAATGTACTAATGTTCATAAAATGTTCAAAACTTTTGTTTAACGTAAGGAAAATGTAATGAAATGTTTGATGAAATGAAGAAAAAAAAAGTATTTTTATTGAATTGTAATGAATGCATACTTAAATGAGATGAAATTTCAAGTGTATTGCTACATGTAATGTTTAAGGAAAATAAAATGTAAGGTAGTGTAATGTTAAATGAATTGTATTGTAAGAAATGTAATTGTTAAGGCAAATAAAGGCTAATTATTATTATTATTATTAATAGGGGGAGAGCCTATTGCCATCAACCGAGCACACATTCAGACTCTGAGGCCACAACTAAGAAGTTCCTGATGGAAAAACCCAATTACACTTTTACTGCTACTGATCTGACCGATATTTATATCGTAACTCAAGTGTACTTCGAAAGGATAAGCTACTCACATTTTCCCAGTCATCTTAGGTATCTGTTGTATAATGTAATCGGATCACTCCCATACATAGAACATTACCTGGCCCAAATCTGAAATCCAAGGCTGATGCTAAGACTGTGTAAATAACATAACATCACGCCTTTAATTCTCGCAGGGTTAGGCAGTGTATCTACCCACTCTTCGTTAGTTATTGATATGTCTCATACACAGTGGCGAGCTGAATGGCAATATCCATCAACCGGGCTCAAATCCAGAATACAAGCCTGTTACTGAGAAATTAAAGATAATAACCGAATAACTCTGCTCGCCCTGGGGTATGTTTAGATCTTACAGTTTACAATAACTCTGCTCGACCTGGGGTATGTTTAGATCTTACAGTTTACAATTTCACGTTTGCAGGTCCTACTTTTATCAATAGACCGTACAATTTCGATGACGGCCACAACCAGAAACCACACCGGCAAAGGTGTGTGTTACCCCAGCCGGCTCCTACAATTAATTGAGTTCTGTGAATAAGTAGTACTTCGCCGGTGACTTTATCCGCAAAAATTGTGATTGCTCGGCTAATATGCATGATATAAGTATAATTTGTAGCACCCACGAATAATGTAACTTTCTGCCAGTAAAACAATTTTTAGAATTTGATCACTAGTTCCGGATATTACCTCCTACATCCAACTTACAAAAAAATTTTACCTACTTATAGTATTAGTATAGATTAGAGCGTAATCTGCTGTAACTGTGCGCCAAATAAAAAGCTGATACGATCTGTTGTTTCGGAAACCGGAAAAACTAATGCTGCTGGAGTAACGTTGTTCCGCCAAGAAGATTCTAAGCGAAAAATTAGCAAGAGAAATAAAGTAGATTGGTAGATAGCTTATACAGGGTGGAAACGGACCCGGTTCACGAACTCTTCAACCAAGCATTATGTACATCAAACTAAGTAACTTTACGCAAAAATTATTGTTGGGAAACGACTTTTTTTAGCGTAAAAATCACGTTTTACGGTAGTACTCGATGTAACGCACTCAAAACATTGTGCTGATGGATACATTAAATAGTGCGGGGTCGTGGAGATATTTAAAGTGAAGTTACAACATTAAAAACTTGTATTTGAAACTCTAAAACAAAAAATAAATGCAATGACGGGGACAACAAGTGCCAGTGTAAGGGTACTTTTACACCCATTATTTGTGCATAAATGAGCCGAAGATGACATTTGTGCGTCTTAAGGTTTTAACGCAAACCGCAGCTACACGACTCACTTTGTTTACTTTAATTGTTTTTCCTCTTAACACGTCCTCATTCCCAATCCTAAGCTCTGAGGCACCACAGCACGCATTGTTATGTTTATGAACGTCGTTAGAATGAGATATCACCGTCATTTTGTCTGAAGTCGTGTTTATAATCAGAGAAGCTAATCAGAATAACAATAAGCGAGCATTTCCTACAAACGGCGTGAGCATGTGAAGCATACATTATCGTATGTTGCGATTATGTTAAATCGTTGGGGAAACAAACACCGTAGATCATGTTTTCGAAGTTCATGTTCCTTAGATATTGAATTATTTATCAACTATGTGTTATGGGTAAGTTTTAGAACAAAAATGTATACCAGCGAGAGCAGCGGTGGCCCAGAGGTGGCGGCCCCGACTTACGAACAGTAAGTCGTGGGTTCGAACCTAGGCAGGCGCATTACTTTGTGTAATTTATTTCATCACCACTGCTCTTAAAACGGCGAACGAAAACATCGTGAGGAAACCGTGTGATGTGTTAGAACCAAAAATTCGAAAACATGTGACATCTACCAATCCGCACTGGGCCCAGCTAGATTATAGCCCATTCCCTCTCATAGATGGGAGGCCGTGTGTCCCAGCAGTGGGAACACTATAGGCTGATTATGATGTATATATGTATACCAGATTGGAAAAACAAGCGCCTCTTAAAGGCTTCTTTTTTAAGTAAAAGAAAACGCAATAATTTACTCTTTAGTGTAGTAGCTCCTTTTATTTATACTTGTATCTTCAATTAAGTTGAAATCAAGGAATTCTTTAATAAAATAAATAAATAAACATTTCTTTGAGAGTCACTTCCATATTTGTTAATAACAATGAAAACTTATACACTAGTGTTAGTAACATTTGTTCTATGCTACGTGAGGCACGCCGATCCTGGGGAATGTCTACTTGACTGCGTGCAGTCGTATCCACCGCCCCGAGAGTCCCAAGTCGAATTTAATATCCAATTTGCATTTACCAAGTAAAATTGTTATGAAGCTATTTTTTTACTGACGCCATTTATTACTTAAAATATGATTGATTGAAATTAATCCACCTCCCATAGGTATAGGTATTTTCAGTAGCAACTAGGGAGGCCGGGGCTTCAATTAACAGAGGTAAGTATTAACAAGCGAATTTCTAATAAACTATAAACAGCACGTCACTAGTGATTCCTAAAATTCGTCCCTGTGACAGTGGTCTACAGGTTGAAACTCGTCAGTGCAACTCAGTGCGCCGTGGGAGTGTGTTGTGTGATGTGCGTCTATTTTGGCCAGGTAACGAACTTTTTTCACTTTACGATTTTTTGATTTACGTGTTAAGTATTTAATTTCACCGTAATATTTATTTTTTTCACAGTAGCTTGTTTTATTCATAATAATCTTACATAAATTTACTAACGCTAATGTACGCTATTTCTTAATTATATTTTTTTTTATTGATAAGGTACCCATGGGGCTAAAACTAACAAAACATACGGGGTAAGAATTAACATGTTAATTCTTACCCCATATGTGGGGTTAGCATTAACAGTATATACCTTTGGATTCTATTTTTGGTTCCATACCCGAAGGGTGCCCAACAGGACCCTATTACTAAGCCTACGCTGTCCGTCCGTCTGTCCGTCCATCTGTACTAACTTTATAGAGCTTAAACGTTACAGCATGAGGACTTACAAAAGGAAAACGACTCGAGGCATGACTTCGCTGGCAACCTACGAGTCAGCTGCTTTAGAAGTAATGGAGAAAAAAAGGAACTACAGAGAAGTAGCCACAGAATTTCAAATTTGTCACGTTTCGCTGTTCAATTTTGTGAAAAAGAAGAAAGCAGGAGTTCCAGTAGAAGTAGGCTACAAAAAGACCCGGTTAGTATTCACTTCTGAGCAGGAGAACAAAATGCAGACTATTTATTAAAGTGCTCCAGTATTTATTTCGGATTGCTACCTGCGGAAGTAAAAAAAATAGCCCACCAGTGTGTTGTTTATGAAAATGATTTCTAGTAGATTATAATTATTGTTAAGATGTTGATTTTATAATGAAACTAAGCATTATTGAGACTGCTTTAGTCTATATAGGTAGGTTTTAAAAAGACTGCTACGTTTAAGAATAAGCTGTTTACTACCTCATTTAATTTTAAAGTGATTATATTGTTATTCGATAACACACATAGGTAAGTCTGATTAAACTACATAGAAGACATAACTTAATAGTAACAGTAAAAATGGTTATTATTTAGAGTTTTTTTAAAGATTTGTTGATTTTTGTACTTCTACGAAGAGGTTTTCTTTGAGTTTTTGTTTCTATTCATTGATATAGCTGAAATCGGAGTGTTACAACTTTTAAGCATAATGTTAATTATAAATTATTGTTCCACTAAGTGAAGATTGTGATTATTAAAAACTAACGTTTCCTTCAATAAAATAACAGTAAAAGTAACTGTTAATAAGAAATCATTCAGATATTTGTTGAATTGTGTTATTATATAGAGAGGTTTTGTTTAGGTTACTTTATCTATATACTTATATCGCTGTTGCAGGGACAAAGTGCTATATTGTTTAAGCCTAATGTTAATTGTATTTCTTAATAAAAAAATATCATTGTAATTTTGCGTTTTCTTTATTCATAGAGGAAAATACTTACAATGTTAATTGTTGCCCCTTTTGTTAATACTTACCTCGGAACCGTTAATTGTAGCCCCGATCGCGGGGTAAGTATTAATTTCTGACTTTTCTGAGTAAAATCGACTTTTTTTAAAAGGTACCAATTTATTGTCAAATTAAAACCAACGATATGGTTATTGAATAGTTTGGACATCATTTGACACAAAAATTATTTCAAAATGTTTAGGGGTTTTGAAGCTACAACTGAAAATATAAATTTTGTTAAGTCGCGCCCCGGTCTCCCTACGGAGTCAATATTTGTGCCAGGATTATGGCAATAGTTTCGCACTCTGTTACATGGGTCTTATTATACAGTAAGTAACAAAAACCCTGTTGTTCCTGTTAGGGACGTATACATTTACCTACAAGCACAACATTGATGAAGTTATAATTAAAAAAAATTAAGCATTGGCCAGTCGAGAGGCCAAAATCAAATAACTATTAAAATCGACACATTCAAAAAAATGTTTCGAGTATCTGATTTTACAAGTACATCTTTATTTCGCTAAATAGCCGAGCTCGGCGGCTTCCTTTGACGCGACAGAAGATGCCTAGAAATCAGTTAAACCTTACAAATATTAATAATTAATTTTTTTTTTTTAAATTATTTTTGTTGACCGTTTTTTATAAATGACTTCCTTTATTACGTGTGTATACCGATTCTTAAAACGTAGGTAGAAGGAACAACAGGGTTTTTGTTACTTACTGTATAACTGGTGAATTCTGGTGTACCATAATTAGGTAAGTACACCTCTGCCTAACCCTTCGGGGATTGCAGGCGTGATGTTATGCTGGTACTTAAGAACTGAAAATCAATTACCTTTAACTGACTTTAATAAAATTTTGACCTAGTAACACTGAAGCTCTAAAATAAGCAGACCTACGAACATCTCACTCCTACAGAAAAAGTATGATCATTTAAAGATGGCGTTGCATTTTTCCGCCATGAATAATTCACGTCATTCATATTTAACGAGAAATCTGTATAATCGCCTTGTTGGTGGGTTTAAAATTGCTAATGGACGCTGATACTACTTGTACTATGAATTTAGGGATATTTTATAAGAAGAGAATTTTAAGTTTCGAACATTCAATACTTAAAAACACAAAAGTGCGGCAAAAGCGATTATTGTCTTTCACGATATCCAATATCGTGACTTTCAAAATTGGGAGCATCTGTGACCAACACATTTTTGTATCTATTTGGGTTTAAGAAAATCGCGTGACGAATTTTGCTTGAGATAATCGTGAGTGAGTTTTATCTCCAGTGGTTTTCTTTCTAGTGTGTGAAAATCCCTTAGCGATTGTTGTCAGCGAGTCTCGCTTAGACATTAACGACGGGCAATAAATTCTGCTCGTGTAAATGAGCTTCTTTTCTTTATAATAACGGTATCAAGTTATCACTTAGTGTATAAAATATTTAAATTGAGATGTAAGCGGGCGTCTTTTCTACATTTTTGTTAATTCTTTTCCAATGTCATTTAGATATTATTGAGCGATAGACGGGACTAGACGAAGAAAATTGTAATCCAATACTTCTTACTACTTCGTAACAAGTCTCTATGTCTAGTGTTATAGGCCCGCTTAATTGTCAGGTAGTATTCGTGCGTCAAAATCGAAAATATTCGGTATCAAATTTTTTGTATGAAAATATTCCGCTCTTAAATATCTGTCTTTTTCATAGTTGTTAACTAACAGATAGGTATAAGCTCTATACATCTTGAAGTTATGGCAAATTTCATCTATGAAACTGAAGGCGATCAGCATTCAAAGGCGAATGCGCACCACGACGCACCGCAGGAGCCGTACGCGATGCAGTTGTCGAAACATGTCAACATGCAAAACTGGCATTCAAATATATGAATAGGAACGAAACTCTTTATTACTTTACACTAAAGTAATAAAGAGTTTCATTCAGGTGTGTTGATTCGGTCGAACTCGCCAAAGGTCGGAAAGTAATTATGGCGAGAACACGGCGGAGGCGCCGCCCGGGAGAAAAATAAACAAGGGAATAGAGTAACTTAATCTGTTGGAATGCAAAACTATGGTAAGGGGCAGTTTGTCCCGTTTAGCATTTTATCACGCCTCCCATTTAAAAACAAACATGAATGACGTAACCAAGATTTTGTAACAATATTTTGATTTAAAAGAGTGGTCATGGTGTTTCTTGCCCATTCTTCTCCATAGAGATCTACGCTTTGGAATTTGCAACTTCAGTAGTCACAAGTTATGGCTTGTGTCTGTGACTGTAGCTTCGCTTTCTTTGTTTTCTGAGATTCAAAAGTGCCTGTTATGGACAAATTGAAATAAATGCTTTGAGTTTCAGTTTGAAAGTTCAAAATAGAATTACCTCAAAACTAAATTAGTACTGTTCCAATTTTTAAAGCTAATATTATTTCAGTATGTTTATCAGTTGTCTGGTGGCCATAGTACAGGCTCTGCCTAGTTTGGGATCAGATGGCGGTGTGTTGGTTGTCCCAAAATATTATTATTATTAGAATTACTCGCTATTAAAAAAAATTGGTACAAAAGAAATAACTGGCAGCAAATAAAAGTTTTGAAACACAAGTATTATTAATTTTCAGTTGGCTTTATGATTGAGTATCCTCGCTTCTGTAACTGATAAAAAGAGGAATTTTCAGTAAGGATTTTTGAACTTTGTTAAAGTTTTGTAATTTTTATCTAATAAAGAAAAATGGTTTGTTATCTTTGACTTTCTGAATAATCTTCTTTTGAACTCGAAAATTAGCTTCTAGTAATAACAGGCGCAAGGTTCGATCTTCAAGGTTAAGCCGAGCTTGCCACGGTCGGTCCGTGGATGGGTGACCATCCAATGTCATCCATTACATACCAAGTTTCCTTCGTGCCTCAGTCGTTGGTCCTGGCTGCCATATATAGATCTTTTACAGTCGTTACGGGTAGTCAGTGGCTCGAAATTCTTTCAACCTGTGTTACCAAAGGGAGTATAAAAGTACCATTAACGTAGTCGAAAGGTACTTTTTGTCCCCGTCATTGCACTTATTTTTTTGTCCTAGACTATACCTGGGAACCTTCTAGTTACGGAGATATCGGGGTTTAAAGTTCCGACTTTTTCGCAAGTTTTTAATGTTATAATGTTATAACTAAATATTAAAGTTACAGTTAAAGTTAAAGTTAATTAAAGTTAAAGAAAATTATAACTATAATTAAAATTATATGTAAGCCTCAACACATTTATTTGGCACATGCCACAAGTGCACACAATAGAAACAAAAATAACAACTGCTGATGCTGTTGCTTTACAGTTTGGCAGAAGTAATTTTTTTTGTAATACTTGGGATGTCACCACGAATAAACGCTTTTTTATATATATATTTTTTTCGTAATATAACTAAAGGAAAAAAAAAAAACTTAAATCTAAACAAGAAATCTAACAAATTGTGCCTCACGGCTGCGCCAAATATGGACCTGGACTAGAGAGGTTACGGATATAAAACAGTTTTATATGTCGTCTCAATGGTGAAAGTGAATAGGTACTTAAATATGTAAAATAGATATATTATGTACAAAAAATAAAAGGATAATAAACATACAACAAATTATTAGTAAAAACCGGCCAAGTGCGAGTCGGACTCGCGCACGAAGGGTTCCGTACCATTTGCTATAAAAACGGCAAAAAAAACATATCTGTTGTATGGGAGCCCCCCTTAATTTTTTTTTTTAATTTTTAGTATTTGTTGTTATAGCGGCAATAGTAATACATCATTTGTGAAAATTTCAGCTTTCTAGCTATCACGGTTTATGAGATACAGTCTGGAGACAGACAGACAGACAGACAGACAGCGGAGTCTTAGTAATAGGGTCCCGTTTTACCCTTTGGGTACGGAACCCTAAAAAACCAAGTAAATAACTAAGAAGATAACTCATAAACTACCCTACCCTACATGAATACCTTAAATGGGCCACCGAGCGAGCTTTGAAAAAAAATTCACGTAAACCGTACCACCAATCACGGAGCGATGAGGAAACAAACATTAAAAAAAATATACATTCAAATTCAGAACCTCATCCTTTTTAGGAGTCCGTTAAAAAATAAGATGGCGTCGTCGTTAGTTCCGACCAACCAACTATTTGAACGCGCCAAAAGAACCATGACGCTTTCTATATCGCACGAAAACTGTAAAAACTAAGAAGAGTGAACAACATCCCGGCATTTCATGGCAGCAAGCGATATCGTGTGTGACAGGGTGTCAAATCGAAACAAAAACGCGATCGTAGGGTGAATTTAACGATTTAAATCTTCGTTTGAAGCAACCTCTTTGGAGCAGATCCAAAGTGCTGTCGATTCTCTGAAAGAAAGAAATAAGCTCGGAATCAAAGCTATCGGTGTTCAGATTGCGGTCGAATTTACTTGAAAGTTTTGTTTGAAAAGAATGGCAGGGAATATGCTATCTTACTCCATTTATTTGGGAACAATGTCGTAGTGCACACTGCAGTGTCATGTAAGGAATGGGGTTATAAGAATTTGGTATCATTTTAAAGTTCAAGTGGCTGCAGTCGTCGGATGGTTGGAACGATAATAATATTATGAATGTTGGTTTTGACTGGAATCGACTAACCGAATGCAGCTGAATATAGTTACTGGGTGACACGATAACCAATGGTAAGACTGGTTGTTCGTTACTTGGCTTCTTTCTTTCAGTTGTTAGGGGCATAATGACTGAAAGAACATAGTTTATGAAGCTAAAAAATCTGCATATGAAAGACGGCACCCGTCCGGATACGTGCTTTCCAAGCGTCGAGGCGGCCTCTTATTTCTATACGAGACCCCCTATATGATCACGCCGTGATGGCTCTCGGCCACCGTAGGCACGGGCCTGTGGACGGTGAGTAATGGGCTAGCTCGCCGTCCGTCCGTCGTATGACGACGGGCAGGCCGTGTCGACGGCGCGTTCGTGGTCCACGCGCGCCTCAAAGAGTTGTCAGCAAACGGGAGGGGCCCGCAAGGGCCGGTGCCTGCCAGGGCTGCGGGACTGTTCGAAAGAGATACCGCGGCCCTGGAACATAAAGGGCCAATGAAGGAACATGGGTGGTTTTTAGTCAGTAAGAGTCTGACACTCCCTTCCGCTCCGCCCAGGGCGGGGGGGGGGGGGGTCATTTGATGATTTCCCACCCACCAAAAAAAAAAAAAAGACCCCCTATATGATCAATTGATCACCCATCCGCGGATCGACCTCAGTCAGCGTACCTTGACTATATCGACTTAGCCACAAGTCCCTTATAACGGACTTACACATAATTCAATCCTAAATTCACTCATTCACAGACAACGCATTGTCTAAATCGCTGAGTCTAAGCATGAAATTTTGCACAGGGAAGGAAAAGGAAACTCCATAATAATTATGCAAAATTGTATCTTATTGCAAGTCAAGTAGCGTTCCTAATAGTCAGCTCAGACCCTCAAGAGTCAGTTTGTTGATACAGCAAGTTGTCGGCAAGTGTCGCTGAGTTCGAAGACATTTATTGCAATCTCTGAAGAACAGTTATTGCGTTATTACGTGTAAAAGAGATTGCTTCAGATAGTCGGATTCAGAAAAGTTTTTTAGGGTTCCGTATTTCAAAAGAAAAAAAAACGGAACCCATGTACTCGAGTGTCTGTCTGTGTGTCCGTCTGTCACAGCCAATTGACTCCGAAACTATTGGATCGATTGTGTTGAAATTTGGTACACATATATAAATCGGTGACCCAAAGACGGACGTGTAACGTATGAAAAAAAAAGATTTGCTAACTATATCGTGTTACATATCAAATGAAACGGCTCATTGTGAGCATCTCAAATATATTTTTTTATAAATAGTTTTGAAGTTATTAAAAAAAATTGGTGAAAATTGACCTCTCCCCCCGAAACTACAGGGCAGAAAAAGATAATTAAAGCACGGAACCCACGCGAGTCGAACTCGCACTTGTCCGGTTTTTTTTTAATATTAAGGCTGATTTTATAGTCACGCGTTTCAGCAGCGCCGTCGGGCCTGCGCGCGCTCGGATATGTATTGGGGTAGTAGTAGCGTTTCAAATTCGCGCGCTTGAGCAGCGCCGTTCGGTGTTCCTGTTCAACAGCGCGTTGCCCAACGGCGCGTCTAGCGGCGTGACTATAAAACCAGCCTAAATGGGCCTACTCTTGATCTCAATATTGTCCTGAGGACAGCGCTGAGGTCGAAGATGGAACGAGTTAACCCAAAGGAAGCCTATCAACTCGCGACTTAAATATATTGGGGTCACAAGAACTTGAGAACACCGACGCAGGCAGGGAATTTCACTTGGCTGTGCGTATAATAAAAGATGTAGCGCTTTTCATGCGTATGTGAGGAACATCGACAAGGTATGAGGACAACCTGCAGTACGTCTGGACTCCCGATGGAAGAAAAGAGATGGTGGAATGAGCTGGTGGAGTTTGATAGATAGTTAGGTATAATATATTTTATTGTACACCAAAATTGTAACACAACTCTTACTATATTGCTAATTCTATGTAATAATGGTGGTCACCATTATTACATAGAATTATCGTTTATAGTGAGGTCTACCTTTTAGTTTAGTTATTTGGCAGCAGAAACCCTTTTAACAGTAACAGAGTTAGAAAGAAAGAGTGATAGAGTACAAAATATAAACCTTTGTCTTCTATTCAGGTCCTATTTTGAGAGGGGGGCCGAGAAAAAGTGAGATGCTATCATAGACGTGTGAAGAACAGTAGGTGTAAAGTTTTCCCCTATGGAAAAGGGACGATCCTCCGACCAGACGGGTGTTACGTCTGATGGGCTATACAGTAGCTGCAGTATGGGTTTTCCTATATCGTCTTAAGTCGCAGATAACTTTAATAACACGGTTTAGAATTTCGATGTTAGTTCTTATAATTGTGGTATAGATGGCGCTGTGGCAGTTTTTTTGGTTGTTTGTAAGAGAAAACTTTGCAGTTATCCTTAGAATAGAACTCGCCTTTGTATGAAAGTTTGCATGCACATTTAAAACTGTCATGCACACCTAGCGTTTACAGTTACCGTAAGGTGTCTTTAAAGCTTTGACACGTTGGTCTAGTAGAAATCTTAATCAGCTTATTACGGCTCCACTGCTAGGATACTGGCCTCCTCAGTGTGAGACGAAGCAGTCCATACACCACCACTTCGGATCTGTGCAGGTTGGTTAATTACACATGTCGTCGAATTTTCGGTTCGAGGTTATATACCTACAGGTTTCCGCACGATTTTTCCTTCGGTTGAAATAAACAAAATGGTGTAATAGATTGATTGGATTTAGCAATGGTGGAATATTAATTGTAAATGAACCGGGCAATACTCTGAAAACAAACTCAATCAAATCGTTAGAAGGATAGTTACAGCGTGTTCGTTTTACGATAGATTACATCTCCGACGTATCGATAGAAATAGACGATAGAAATTTCTTTAGTAAAGTCCATTGACACACGTAACTGTTCTTCGAAAGTTGTCAGACAAGATATTGGAAATTGCTAGACAACTGCAAGTCAATAAGTATTTATGACCCGCGTGTGGCTTCTACTCGTTACTGGTTTGTTAGCTCAGTGTCCGTGAGTTAAGCAAGTTGGGGCTAGGATTTAATCGTTTGACTAATCTGAAATGTTACTGCTAAGTCGTTGAACGTGCCGAGTATGTATTATACGCGTATGTGGCGCATTCCCATATGCAATGGCCCACCTCTCCACTCGATGACCATATGACTGCGTCACTCAGCGCTTTTTGAGCCGGTAGCATTATACGCCATGAAAGTCGTCGGTTATAGAATTGTCTGATTGGTATGAAAAATATTTTTTCTACTTGTTTTCAAGTTAACGGTGCAATGTACCTTACATACATGAATCTTCTTCATTCGATCTAGTCATCGTTAGCTTCGGTCTCGGAAGCAATTAAAAAAAAAACCGTGAAAAATTAAATCCTTATTTGAAACTTGACTATCAAACAGGTACAGTTGAATGTGTGAATTCCCTCTACATCGATTTCCTTTACTCGAACGAACGAGTCGAACTCGTGAAATAAATGACATCTGTTTTAAAAAGTTTACGTTTCACCACAAGGTTAGAAAAGTAAATTTAAAATAAAAAGTGAAACGCTTTTATTAACAAATAAAACTATGTCTGCTTACGAGAATTCCGCAGCTCTGTAACCATCTACTCAATTTATGAAAGTTTCTTTCGACTGCATTGCGTAAAAATGTGTGCCTATTACTGTTAGATGTATGATGCCTTTACATCTCACCAGTTCCAAATAATAAAACAAAACCTTGTTACTTCTTATACAATAACAGCAATATCTTGCTAAAATATAATCAGTGGAATCTTCGGCTCGCTATTGTGTTGAAAATATTAAAATAAAAACTGCAAATGAAAGCTCCGTATTGTTTCTGAGATTTCCAAGTAATCTTGCACTGTGGTCCCTTGATTATTTGACTGGGAAACTGTGGCGGGCCGTGGAGTTTTTTTTTAATAATATTCAATGCTTACTATTTATTCTCTTTTTTTTGGTTAGTGTTTAATATTATAATAATGATGTTTTTTTAAAATGAGAAGAGTCTAAACTGCGGTGGGACATTAATAGGCTAATCTTAATAGACTTGCCTCCTACAACAGCAAAATGTGAGTGAGAGGGCGCCACCAGTTTAATGAGATTAAACTTGGACTCACTTAGAAAACGCAGTTCAGCATTCTTCACTATATTAATTTAAATCTGGAGTGCAGTGCCACGCTCCTAACGTATAATAATAGGTTTTCCACACACCTGGCAACTAGCACTTGTACGTGTTAGACAGTAATATAAAATAATAAATTATGCACTATCTCTCGCCTGCGGTATTGCACGCGAGGTGGGACTGTCACATGTGTGTTCGTAGCCTTGTGCAGAAATGCAAGTCATTACTTTACGGGTTTATGTTAATTTGGAATGGGAATATGTAGATATGACACAATTACGTGGAATGTTTGAAGTCTTGGTAACGTTCTTCTTTCGTTGCATAACGACTCAAGAGGTATACCAAGTCTAGGGCAAAAAATTTGAAAATATCTACCTAACCTTGGTAGCGGCGCTAGCTGCGGTTAGCTGCAGCGCCGGCTGGTGATCGATCACCTGATGGGTACGTCAGACGTATTCGCCTAATAATATTCTAACTTGTAGTATTTTTTTAGAATTTTTAGTAATTTCTAGGAGTGATTTGTAATCGGCTCTTTTCGATCATATCGTTTTGAATCGTGTAATATCACTGACATTTAAATAGTTAAAGGTATATGATTTGTGCATTGGGTACGTAATTCCAAACAAATATAATAATGTGACTTTCGTAAATAAATAGACGAAGGAAATTCACGGATGTAGCAAAATCACATATTAAAATGTTGTAGGTCATAATAAATTAGTCAATGCAATCTGCAGTGCCACAAAACGTAGATACGGGAACAAATTATGGTGGAGCACGAGCTACGTGGTCGTAAATTTGCTGATGTTACCCAGGACATATTTATAGTAAAGATATCGTTTGACGGCTCGAATAAAGAAGACAAACCTAGTGTAATGCAACATAGGTACTACGACACAGGGCACACTAATAGTGCTCGCAAATTAATTCACTAATAAAAAATCTCACATTGGAACTGATATAATACATCTTAAAATAATTAAGGAGATTAAATAAAAATAAAACATCATCATCATTATCCTGCCCTTATCCCAATTCATTAAAAGGTCGGCGCAGCATTCGGATCAAAAGTTTTTTGGTATTACAATTAGCAACGCTACCAAAGAGTCTAAATCAACAGAAAGGTTATTAATAAGAAGAAGCAATAAAACCCCTGTATGTCCAAGAATCTTTACAATATTTCACTGAATTGTAAAAGATGGCGTCGTCGTAATTTTTTCATTGCGCAGCCTTATGTAACAGTCTCAAGACAGCAAACACCTACTACTTCATAGTGACAAATATAAGCGTCGGTACTTTTATCTAGACAGAACTAGGAAATAATAAATTAGTCTATCTCACTCATAGTGGCGCCCAACGTCGGACACTTGCGATATGAATATTCAAGTGCAATTCAGGACCTATTAGCAAAGCCGCATTTTGTAATATGCGTACATTTCGAAATGAACGTTCACCTGAAGTTTATGGAGACAGAAGTAGGAATGTCAATTTTTCTTATAGTGGCGCCCAGCATGGGACACTTGTAATGGAAATATTCAGTTGCAATTGAGGACTTCCTAGCAACTAATGAATCCCACCCCCCTGCTTCTTACGGATTTGACAACTTGGCAAAACAACGAGTTTCTTTTTTATTTGTTAGTTTAATATTAATGTAAAATACATTAAAAAAAAAATTTCGGAACCTATTCTATTAATAATTGTGAAAACCGCATGAAGATTGGAGTTAAAGTAAGCGATTTTGAAAAGAATAACAAAGCGATCACACAGCAAGCGAAAACCTACTTTAATTACAAAATATTTGTAGATAGAGGTAGGATATGCAGTTTGCTATACAAAGTGGAAAGGAGACCCTTCCACTTTGTATAACAAACTCGTCGCGAAAACGGTTTCCACGTATTCAATACATTGTGAGTTTAGTTACATTTTTTATCGCTTATTTAAAAAAAAACAAGCTGTTCCCTACAAAAGTGCAATACCTACTCGGTCAAAATGTATGGAAAAGCTGTTTTTTTTAAATAAGCGATAAAAAATTTAGCAAGAGAAATAACTACGGCACCCAGCATGGGACACTTGCGATGTAAATATTTAGTTGCAAAATAGAACTCATTAGAAAAACTGGTTTTTATTATAAATGCGTTAATTAAAAAACGTTTTTCTTGGTAAAATAATTTCTAGAATTCAAATGGTGCCCCCAGCCTGGGACAATTCCGTATTTTCGATTTGTTTATCTCATACTTAAACAAAATGCAAAAGTCGTCAGAGGTATCCTTACCAAAAAAAAAACCGTACCTGGCTGCTAAGTTTGAACAATACAAAAAAATCTTTTGAACAGAAAACAAAACTAATACTACTAAAACTTTAAACATCCTAAGTTGTGTGCTGCATTGAGTTGCAGCACAACTTGAACTACTTCAAACTCGTAAATTAAAGTAAGTATCCGATGTTTCACTATACGAGAACACGGATATAAATCCAGTTTAATGTTCAAAATTTATCGATAGCAGTATCTCTTTACGTATTATTAGATTTAGAAGTTTATTGTCTCTACTTTGAAGCATACGGAATTAGGTGCTTTTCCCATGTGTAAAAAGATAGAATCCTGGAAAGAATGGCATAGAATTCCCTTTGTATTGGTTGATCCTCACTAGACACGATGATTTCTTTTAGTTGTCTGTGATGTGATATTAAAAAAACAGATACTTAAAGAAAATGTTACAACGGTTAGCGCTATCTTTTTAAACATACTTTTATAATTTGAAATATATAAAGTGATTTAACAAAATAAATAAGATAAATAAAATCAGCATGACTAGGGCGGGTTATCCAGTAATTAGATTGTAAGATTGGCAGCCATCTTAAGAACTGCATCAGGTTAAACTGGAAGCCGACCCGAATTGGGGAAAAACAGATGAAGTCGGTTATGTTTGTGAACATTTACATTAAACATACACATTATACGTACATACAATAAAATACATAATTCGTACATACAATAAAAAGAGCACAAGACAAGGTAAACAAATGCACGGGGCATTTGACACAATAGCCTTGTTTGCCCACAAATAATTGGTTATTATCGGAAATGGCGGCAATTTATCAACATTTCGTTAAAATTATGTGCTGCAAACATCGGATAATGTTTGTAGAAAGCATTCGAACGGCAATAAAATTGACCATTTAGTTATCAACTTGGGTAATTGGTGATTGTTTGTTTTGATAGTTTAAGTATTGTCTAACGACGGAACTTAACCCAAGTTCAGTTTGCTTCAGTCAGGGGACTTGAAGATGTTTATTGGTGACTCGAAATTATGTCGTTCGTCTTGAATTTCGACTCTAAACTTGATTTAAGTAAAGTAGATATTACTATGAAATTCGTCATTACCGTACCCGCTGAAAGTTGACCTTTAAAAGCTTATCCTGGGGACATAACTGGAATATTCCGCAAAATATTTTGCTGTTGTGTCATAATCACCTCCAGTGGCCAGTCTCCACGTTTCTGTGTCATGTTAACAATGCCGCTTGATGTTATACTGCATGGCAGCTGCTGCCTACATTTTTTGATTTACGCGACCAATAATTTATGGAGCAGCTGATATTTTTTCGCCCCACAGTAAAAGTTGTTCATTTTTATGAGTACTACACGCCCTTAAAGTATTGCCAACGTTTAAAAAATCAACAACCTGTATAGCCAACATTAATTACTGCTGCAAGTCATTAACCGATCTACTTACAAGTCATACAATCATGGATGAAGAAGCAGCTCGAAATCTAACTATTCACACTCCAGCTCCTCTAAGAACAGTAAATTATGTTAATAGGCCCGAGGCACGTAACGAGGAACAATTATGCATAATGCTGAGACGCACAAACATAATGTTAATGTTACGTTATGTTTATACACGGGGATTCAAGATTTTGCATAATTTGTTGTTATGTAGGCGGGCACAATACATTGTCTACGTAAAGCTTAATCTTCCAAAATAGAGGTTAGAGGATTGTTTATGTTCATTAACAAATTATGTTTTTTAATCTTGATATTAAAGTTAGAAAAGACATTTCACTTTTGAGACGAGTCATTCAAGTTGAGTTTCTCGATTACTGAAAAATACTATACCTAAGCTTTTAAAATGGCATGATTACTAACTACTGACAAATGAATGCACTGACTGGACAGGTCCACACAAATCTGTGTGGTTTCCTCAAAAGACCACCTCAGACACTAATGAAATAAAGCAATAATAAATTATACTTGATGCAATAACTTCAAATGACACACAAGAGCTATACAAACTAGAATTATGTCTGCCAGTGCATATACATATACTTATTTGACAAATATAGGGTACAAGAGATTTCCCTTTTTTACTTTTAAAAATAACTTGGGTTATCAGTCTTTCTCTTGTCAATTTAACAATCTTCTCATTCTCAACCTTGCGTTGATCCATAAAAACTTAGCTATTCCTTAATAACTTTCGTAATTTAGGTTTAACCCAGGATATCGTCAAGTTCTTATTAAATACACAACTAGTTCATGAACTTAACTTTCTACAAGACCAAAGTGGGATGAACTAAGTTCGTTGCACAACAAATTGAGGCGAAACGTGCAACAAGCAAAAGAAGTTTAATCTTTAAAACAAGAGTGTTACAAGTTTATATGAAATGTTGTATTACTAGTTACAAAGTTTTAAAATCTTTTACTCTTGTACATTGATCTGAAGGAGAAACAATTGAATTTGTGTTGGAGAATTACGCATTTTGATTACAAATAGAGCTGACAGACGTTGTCCTGTTCCCGAATTTTCCATTTTTTTGGGGTAACATTTCCAATTTCGCATTCCCTACAAACATTATAAGAACTACCGAATCGGTCAAGCCAAGTGTCAAGTGATGCATTTGCCAACGATGAGCATTTATTTTTTATTTAACAAGTACTCAAAAGATAAGACGTACTTTCTTTATTTCGTACATCACAAACTTACATTTAAATATCCAATCTCATGTTAGCTACTTACAAATTGTTACTTTTGACGTGGTTGCCAAAAATAAAGATGTCGGATCTTGAAAATTGATACGGCGTTTATCTACAGATAACAAAGGAAAAATAAACCCATACGAAAAACTACTTTCTTTAAGATACAAAATAAACACTTAGGTATATACAATTTCACGAAAATCCGGATCGAGATCCGAAGTCATAACTTCCAACTAAAATGTACCTACCTACTTATCCGAGTGGTACCTACGTGATTCGTGACCGCATCACGTTTTACGATAAATCGCGACCAAATGTTTTTCCGACAACCCAAATAGTTTTCAAAGCGCGTGTCAAAAAGCATTCGGAAAATCGCACAGAGTGAATTGAAACGCACAAGGTTTTATTTTTTTTGTTTGATTTTTTACATTCGATTTTTGATTTGCCTCGTCAGCCAGCATTCAGTGCTTTGAAGAGAACCGGTTGAATATTGGCGGGAAAAGGAATATTATGGAAGGTTTTAATGATTTTACGTTGTTTCTGAATATACCTTTGTAGCTGGCAACCATTAATATAAAGAAGCACACAAAAGAGAGATTACGCTTATTAATATATCCATAAGGAAACCATACAGCTGATAACAAAAGTGCTCCAATGATGGAGAAAATTCAATCAGATTAGTTTCGTTCGAGAAAAATTTCCACAGCGTCATTGCTATTTTAAAACGTGGATTACTTAAAATAAATATTTTCTCGGCATGGAATATCAGAATATGAAGACATTGCAAGGTTTTCTTGTGCTAACTAACGTAACGTACTAGGTACGGGACCTATTGAACGATACAAAAACGATTGCAAATATATTCTTGAAAGTAATTCATTGGTGGGGATCTCCCACACAGGCCCAGTGAGGGTTGGTTGGACAGGACATGGCTTTGAACTTTAGTTCTTGGACATACTGGTTTCCTCAAGGTATTATCCTTTACTGTTCTGAGAGCAGTGGTGATGAAATAATTTAACTAAAGCAAATTGCCTACTGGGGTAGTCCCACCCCATACGATTCAGATGTTGTGGCCGCTACAACAGGGTCACCGATGCTCTTATAATAAATAGATGAATTATTTTTAATGAAGTCTTAAAAAGTTACATTATCAATAACATCATAACATAGCATAGCATCACGCCTGTAATCACTGAAGAATTAAGCAGAGGTGTACCTTATAGTACACCCACATTTCGACGGTTATGTTTAATCCCATGTTAAAGCATGAGACCTAATCATGCTTCGTACGGTTCGAGGTTTCACGAACGTGAAAGCTATTATAGCTTTATATAATGCATTTGTGAGGAGCCAGTTAGAATGAAATGCAGTCATCTGGGCTGCGCATGAAGCTAAATATAGTCTCATGCTGGAGAGGGTACAATTTTTTTTTAAATATATTAATATAAGCGTTATTATGGAGTCTATCCCTTTTACCCGTTAATGTATCCAACCTTATTTTTTTTTAGGTATGTTAGGATACAATGAGCTAAGGGATAGGAGGGATTTTGCACTCGCCTTACATATATTTCAATTGCTGAGAGGTAAGGTGTATAATGCAGTTCTTTTAGGCCAGGTGAGTCTATGTGTTCCGGACAGGTACGTGTGGAGACGACGGTAGCCACGACTGCTAGTGGAACCGCGTGCTCGGACCAACCTTTTAAAGGAGGCACCGCTAACGCTTGCACTCCGCACGCTGAACCTCATAGCGAATGAGATGGACTTAATCTGTTGTTCTCTGGGTGAATTCACAAAGAATGCTTTGTTTGTAATTAGTTACAGATATTAGTTCTAAGTAATAATTAGGTTAAGTTAAGGATTAAGTTTAGCAACTAAGTTAGGTTAAGGCGCATTTACCGCATTGGTGAGCTGTAATGGTAGATGTAAGTTGATAAATAAATAAATAATAGGTTAGGCCTCTATGGGCAAGCCATCGACCGCGGAGAAATCCAGACTTCGTGGCTGCTACTGAGAAATTCCCGATGGAAAAACCCAAAAACACTTTGCCCGACCCGGGAATCGAACCCGGGACCTCACGCTCTGCAGTTGTGCTTGAGACCACAAGTCCAACGAGGCAGTCAGTTATTTCTATGAATTCGCCTTACGCAAGCGTGGTGATTAGTGCTTATGACTTCTCTCTATAAGGAGAGGTCTTGGGACTGCAGTAGGTCAGTAGTATCACTACATAGTATAAAACAAAGTCGCTTTCTCTGTCCCTATATCCCTATGTATGCTTAAATCTTTAAAACTACGCAACGGATTTTGATGCGGTTTTTTTTAATAGATAGAGTGATTAAAGAGGAAGGTGTATATGTATAATACATGCACCCGTGCGAAGCCGGGGCGGGTCGCTGGTGTATTATAAAGCTTATGTGACTGTTTGTCACTTACTCCTAATTGTTAAGCACATATTTTAGTCTCGATCGTTATTTTTAAAACTCTTCTCACGATACGAAAACATTAAGTTTCTATTTTATGGCGTGTCGGTCAAGTGACCGTAATTAACAATACTGCACCACTCAGAAATGCATAAATTCTTTACTTAATGGCAAACCCACTTGGGACAAGGACTATTAGCAGGCAATTCTTGAGAAAAGATAAAAATATACGATTTCTAAACACATTCCTGAATACTGGCACAACATCTGGTTGCAACGTGCGTGGCTCTTGGCCGCCCGAAGTTTAGAAGGGATACTTAAAACAATTGAGACGGTTACGCAAAAACAGAAAGGTTGCTAAACTATTTCTCGGAAAGGACGGCGTGGGTTTTTGAGAGATTTACAAAAAAAAAGGCAAACGCCGAGGAGGCTGAGAGAAGCGAGAGACGAGGGATGGTACCTGGCAGTGAATTTCGAATCACGAAAGAGGTCGGACGTAAGAGTCTGGGATTAGACAGGCTAAGTCACGGTATTCGGTCTAAAACGGTTAAAGTACTAGGACGTCCTAGGTTAGTCTCGTGAAATTAGCGTAGTCTTGGTACCAAGATGCACATGTCCCAGTGTACGGTCGTAATAGAGCGATTAATGTTTTATAAATCAAATATAAGTAGTAGTAATAAGTCTGGTGGAAACAAGTGTCGTGACGCGCAATGAGACGAGCAGTGGCGGAGACGAAACTGGTGGTGTGAGCGGTATTCTGTAAGTTAGTTTTAGACTAATCATCTTCAGTGAACACGTGGTAAGTGTTAACTATAATTAAACCCTAGCTTAAGTAGCAGTTTGGCGGTAGCGTAAAGAACTGTTAATATAAAGCCCCGCGTAACCCATTTATTCCAGTAAGGCGAGGCAGCCACCTCAATCATCACAATGTCTAACTGTTAATATAATGCACCAGCGTAATTCATTTATTACAGCATGCAAAGCAGTGATGCGGAGCCACGATGTATATAATTATATCATGTGTTATGTGTCCAACTCCTATTCCGCACCTTGGCAAATATCTACCATCTGCGCTTGATTCTAGGGGGTTCGCTTTTCATAACGACATGTGCAATTTCGACTAATACGAACGACTAATGTATATAGACAAATGTTGACTTATATTCTGACGCACCACAGATGTAAGGCAGAACCGCTATATTCATTTTAAGTAGAACAATCTATATTGTTCAGTGGTGAAGGCAACACCATAATCACAGTTTGATTAAAACAAATGATATTTAACAGTAATTTATAATGCCAACTTGTACTTGTTGTACAAAGTAACCAAGCTCCGATGGTGATTATTGCTTCCTATAAAGGTCTAGCTCAGAAACATTGCGTAGGCATTGGTGGAAATCATTTCGGTAGTGGGGGTAGGCTCCCTGAAGTATTTCACACTGAAACATCAAATTGATAGCTCCGTTCTAAGGAACGCTAGGGACTGAAAAGTCAAACCCGGCTGTTTGTCTCGTTGAAATCAAATCCAGCCACTGGTTGGCCTATTACTGAATCGACACAATTTAGCGAGACACGCTACCACGACATGGGGTTAGATTAAAGAAATGTGAAGTGACGACAGTTCCCACTTCAGCGCCGCCAATAACTATCGTAATATGTTCTGCTACAGACTGAGTCTACGGTGCGCTTGTGCAAGTTATGTTGTATCATAGTCAAGGTGTAGATTGCCGTAAGGGTGTTTAACATGAATACGCGTGTAGGAATAACTACTAAAACGTGCCTTCCTCAATGGCAGCAGGACTCCTCAGAACTCTGTCTTAGGATTGAGAAAGACATGTGAATTGTGCTTAGGGAGCGTGGTCTGTTAGAATTCGTAGCAGTGTCCTTAGTGGACCTATGCGCTTAGGTCTAACAGTCACGTACTGAGGCAGTTATTGTAACCGGTTACATGCCATAGAGATGGGTTCGTAATACATTTAAATAGTTGAATTAACGTAACGGTAAATAATGGAATCCTTAAGCGCAAGCGTAACGTTTCCCTTCACCAACCCTTTTAATCATATATCTTATCTTTGCGTCCTCTTGTCTTATTAGCTTCATACTATATTGTTGTTTTGCTATATATGATGTGATATTATTCTTGTACATGTCTTATCTGTGAATTCCCATTAACGCCACCTTGTATTCCCCCCCTGTCCTCCTAGTTTTCAAGGCGGGACAGGGCTGCCCTGAATCGGGAATTCAGTCCTCTCAGTCAGTGGAAAGGTGACCAGCCTGGTGACGAGCCTTACAAGGTCATGCGGTGGCGGGGCATGACCTTTGCCCCTTAGGGGGCAACTGACCAAAATACTAATATTTACATGACTCAGGAAAAACGAAAATTTTATCAGACTAGGGTCTTATTGGAACAGTCACACTTACATTTTAGAAAACCCCCTGAATATGCTGAATATGCGTGGGAAAATTGTCAACATAGACTAATTTATCATCCTGTATGAGGTAAAATCATAAATTTTATCTTGTGCTCATCAATAGTTAGTGATTAACGACGCAATGTATGACGACAGCACAAAATGCTAATTGAATGGATGTAGTTCAAACATCCAATCCATTGCTTAGTAGGTACAAGATGACCATAGTCTATAGATGTTCGATGTTTTTGAACGTAAGCCAAGTTGGTCCATTGTGTAGATAAGCTTTCGTACTTTGTTAACCAACGGCTTCTAAAAAAGGAGAAGGTTGTGTGTTCGGCCGTCGTCTTTTATTATTTTTTAACCGACTTCAAAAAAGGAGGAGGTTTCTCAATTCGACCGTATTTTTTTTTTTATATGTGTGTTCGCGGAAAACTTCGTCGTTTATGAACCGATTTTAATATTTTTTTTTTTGTTGGAAAGGAGATACTTCAAGGGTGGTCCTATGATAAGGAAACCGGGATCTGATGATGGCATCCTAGTGAAATTGAGGGGAGCTTTCAAAAATTGTAGTGGCGACTAGTGCGTTTGTAAATTTTTTGATTAAGTATTTTAAAGCACTAAAATTTAAAGAAGGTCTGGAGTCGCTCTGATGATGGAACCGAAAGACAGTCGAGGGAACTCCTCAACGGTTTACAGCAGTCACCTTGTGTTTGGGTTTTATTAATTTGTATTGATGAGAAATTTACACCTAGATGGGTTGTGACTGTCATAAGGGGTCTGATGATGAAGACGAAGGACAGTTAAGGGAACTCCTCAACTGTTTACAGTAGCTATCTTGCGTTTGGACTTAATTCATGTATATTGATTAAAACTTTGCACCCATCTGGGTTACAAGTGCCATTACAGGTCTGATGATGAAAAATATTTGTATGGAATAATGCAAATAAAAAAAAAAAAAAACTTTTTTGCAAAAAATAAAACCGACTCCAAAAACACAAAAAAGTGAAAAATAATTTTAGCTTCAGAAGTCGGTGACAAAAAACTGAATCAAACAAACAACAGGCACCGACTTCTGAAGCTAAAATTATTTTTCACTTTTTTGTGTTTTTGGAGTCGGTTTTATTTTTTGCAAAAAAGTTTTTTATTATATGTATGTACACCGATTTCTCCGTAATTACTGATTCGATTTACGTGATTCTTTTTATATTTGACTAGCTTTTGTCCGCTGCTTCGCTTGCGTTAATTTAGAATTTGATAATTAATTCGGATTGTACTCTGCTTGTATTCAATCATGATTCGAAAGACACGTGGCGCCATCTATTACCAAAAGAACGTTATTGTTGTTTTTCTCGGGAACAGTCCTTTTTTTCGGAATGAAAGGTACCCTCATGTCCGTCTCTGTACACCTGAAAATGTATATGCAAAATTTCAGGATGATCGGTGGTCGTGAAAAGGTAACAAACAAACAAACAAAAGGTATCCTACGTAGTTTAATTTTTTGTCGTATTGTCGGCGCTGTATAAAAAAGTACCTAATAAGGGGCGAACAAATTACCATAATTATCCACAACTAAATAAACCTAACATCTTGAACAACAAACACTCATAAAATAGAAGTAGACCAGGAAAACAGAAACAATTCGCGTCTACCAGCGACATAGATTTATGACGATGACACCGCCAAATTAAATGATTGATAGTCGGACTTGATGTTTATGACACAAAATAATGTAGCATTAGGATTAACTGGGTCTTTCTTGATTATCATTTACTTTGAGTTTCACAATTTTGCTACAATGTTCTCACGCTACAACAGTTGAACCTGCCCTAACAGCCTATATCAAAAATCCATTCTGTACATTTATTGGTGGTTTATTTCAAAGATAATTAAATTATTTACAAACTACAAAACTATAGTAGTAATAAATATGTACAAGTAGAAAAGGCTTACAGGGCGTCCAAAAATTCGTCCGCGTCGCTGTCAACAGGAAAAGTGCCCAGAAGGCTGGCAGCATTACCACGTTGGATGGCAATGCTGATTCTTTGGCCAAAAAATAGGCTGGCCCTCTGGTCACGTGAAGAGTCGTTATTGGTGTCATTAATATTAATCTTTCAAACGGTTTATAATAATAAACCGTTTCCTGTCCCCTCAATGACTGCTATGTAATCAGTTAATGCAAAAATTGCCACACATTTTTTGTTTTAAACTGACAGATCCCTTCTCGTTCTAAACCGTTTTGACATTCATTTCCAAGTGTTGCCACATCAAATAATAATTAGCGTATTCAAGATGGCTACCATACAGTGTAATTACGCTGTCAGACTGTCTGGCTTATCTGATGTCGTGAGAGACGAGGGTTGAAGGCCTGACGTCATAATATACGGGGGATATGGAACAAGACACATGATTTATTATTTCAATTAATGCCGCCTAACTTTGCTCTTTGCATTTTATTTTTGGGCTTTACCGTGTTCGGTTTCTCCAAAGCTAAGCTTATTCAGGAATTTAAAAATAATGAAGTACGGTTATGGTTTGGATTGCCTGAGTAAAAATGAAAAAAGTTTTCTTTTATAACCAATTTCATTGATATAAATCAGCTACTGTACTTAATAAACTAACAACTATAATGGGGCATCAAAAAACTCCACCTCAACGCTGTCAGCTGGTAATGTGCCGAAGAGTTTAGCGCTGCCACGTTGTACCTATAGCAACACTTAGTTTCTGGCCAAGGTAAAAGCACGGTAAGCGTAAGCTAGGCGTTTCAAAATTTTCTTAAACAGGAGTACTCGGACCCCACGGCACCAGAGTTTCAACCCCAAACGTCTCGAAAATACAGTTTCCACAAAGGAATAATAGGATACGCTATACGCAGCGGCAGCGCGCAGCGCCAGCACAGCACGATGAGCTTGGAAGATGTGATGGATGACGCAAGATTATCGACACATGTTGTGTTGTTATTATAGAATATGAATGAACATTCTAATGATCTATTCTGCTCTATTGACTGACATTTTTTTTAAAAGAAAGTAACTATGCTTTCAAATCGTTTCATATTAATTCTGCAAAAACCACTGTCAACAGGTTTCCGGTCACAAGCTTTTCGGTAGATCAAAATCAGGAATATTACTTTATCTAGGCCTTTTGGCCATAGACAAAAAACAATCCAAATAATTCTACACAAAGTTGGCGCCAATGAAAAAGCCGCAAAGATTTAAAAATGGAATGTATTTGTTCAAACCGACTAATTCAGCCAGCACGTTCCGTAACTAGAATCTCGACGACAATAAAGGAAATTCCACATAAGCTATGCAAATTCCGATCTTGGTATGCAGATTTTTCTCATTAACTTTTAAATGGGAACGCGGCCGAATCTAATTTTTTCTAAAACGATTTTTTGAGCTCTTTTTCAAGTTTTATGTACGTTTTTAAAGCTTTTGGTGTAATTTTTTGCGTTTTATTCGAAGATTTTTGGACCACTAGTCTCGAATAACTCAGAAAATGGGACTCGGATAAGCCTGGCGCTACCGTAATAGTCATTTGGGGTTTGCCAGACGAGAGATCTTTGTTTTAATAACAGGATTCAGTTTTTTCCGTCATAAATACTAGATTATTAACGCGGCTTCACCCGCGTGGAGGTAATTGTCCCACAGGATCGTTCTGCTGGGATGAAAAGTATCCTGTGTGTTAATCGAAGTTATAAAGTATCCTTTTTCTTTCTCTGTGCCTAATTTCATCCAAATCTGTTCAGTACTTTTTGCGTGAAAGAGTAACAAATATTCATCCTCAAAAACTTTCCCATTTAAAATATTTGAAGAAGTAAGATAGTCAACGAAAACTTCTATGTTAGTTTTCCTAATAATAATAAAATTATTTATTCAAGTAACATAACTCATAGTGTTAGTAACAATTTGACTTATATCTATGTTAGTTATCTAAATAGTATACAAACACAAAATACAAATAATAAAATGGGAAAAACTAAGGCACATCGTTCACTATGCTGCAGGTCCAGCAGAAACTTTGCAGCACCGGTTAACGATCGCACAATCCAGCCGGCTTGAGATCATTTGTAGGATGCTGTTGGTGCTGCCCCGCACCCTCCGTACCAGGGATGCGCATCTCTTACGCATTACTGTATAAAAGCAATCTACGCGGGAATAATAATAAAAGCCACAGTTACTCGATTTAATCTGTATTAGCTTTTCAGTTTGTATAAATTAATAACCGAATTTTCTTTATATTTTCGTATCAAAATGGAAATATTGTTTTTATTTACATATTATTCGTATTATTAACAATGACAGCGTGTTTCCCTGGGGAAGGTATTATTTTCCCTATTCTCTTAGTTTTGTTTATGTATTTGCGAGAACCATGTTTTTGTTTACGTAAAATTGTGTTGGGAATTGGGAGCTTGACAATGGGAAAAGTACAATAGCTGTTATTCGCGCCAAAACCAGTAAATGATTAACCCACCGCCTCCGTCATTTTAAGTGAGCTGTCAAGTTATTTTTAGTCGTGACCAATTTATATAATACTACGCAAATAACTAAATATTGACTTTAGCCACAATTTGCGACCTGCTTTAGTTTTGCAAGTGTACATTACCTACATTCCTAACAGGTAGTTTTCTGTGCCATATGCCTAAGCAGATATTTTAAAAAGGATATAATTAAAATTCTAAAGGATCGGCAGTAGGAAAACATATGAAAACCTATGGAGATAGGTTTTACACAATGTAGGTACTAGGTATCATTGTTGATAGGGTAAGCACCTGTATGATACGTCACGCATTATTTTTTTAAAATTTGTTTTCACTTTGAAATTTTTTTTCTTTACATTCTTTTTCATTAAGTTAATTACAGTTAACATTTGCTAACAGTTTGTTTTTATTATATAACATAGTAATCTGAGGAAAATCTTTTGGGTAGTATATTTGTTAAAACTAATTTTAAGCCAACACTGTTTATGCGCAATATACTACTGTTTGTTTTCCCAAATATGTTAAATAAATAAATATCTAAAATAAATATGAACCGGAATAAATGCTCTAATTTATGGTGAAAATCGCATCAAAATTAATTTTGTAGCTTAGGAGTTCTGAACGGTCAAACACACACAGATACTGTAAAGCGACTTTATTTGATAATACGTTACATATTTGTAGATACAGAAGTTAGAAATAAAATAAACATAAATTAACTAAACATTTCCTTACCAAATATCAAAAGAACTGTCCCCTGAACAATTTTCCACAAACTGCAGTCATTTGAACAGTTTCAGTTGAATAAACCGGGTAAAACCAATTTCCATTTGTGAATTTTTCAAGAGAGCCTTAGGAGTAGAAACAATGGACTCTAATGGAACCAAAGGGGCACAGTACAAACATGAAACAGTAATTCAACTGCTGTAATGCTACTTTTGTGGTAATCTTAGCGGTCGTTGGTTTCGTGATTACAAGTGAAGTGCGACTGTTGAGCGAGGAGGAGCTCGTGGCTAAATAAGAACAGTCGCTCTGATCGATATCTAGGTTAAACCGTGCTTACCTAGGTTGGTCCGTGGATGGGTGACAACCCATTACATACCGAGTTTCCTCCGTGCCTCGGAAAGGACGTTAAGTCGTTGGTCCCGGCTGTCATTTGTAGATCTTTGGCAGTCGTTACAGGTAGTCAGTGTCCCGAAAGTCTGACAACCAGTCTTACCAAGGGGTATCGTATTACCTAGCACTAACTGGGTTGTGGAGATCAGATAGGGAGTCGCTCCATGTAAAATACTGGTATTCAGCTGCATTCGGTTAGACTGGAAGCCGACCCCAACGTAGCTGGGAAAAGGCTAGGCAGATGAAATGCGACTGCTGAGCCCCACGCTCAGCCCACGTCCTGGGATCGATTACTCAAGTCGGACAGTGCCGAGGTCAGGCAAAGTGTTATTGGCTTTAAAATTAAGAATTTTGGAGTAACAGCCCGGAGTTTGGAAGTTGGTGGTGTGCTAACCCCTTCCCCGTGACTGGTATATTACGTAAATCTGTTGGGCTTGCACCTGATCTCTCCCCGATCGTGTCGGATAGCCGTTTCGTCAGACTACGATGGTGAGGGAAGAGGGAGTGCATCTGTGTTTATGCACACACTTGTGGCCGAACAATTTTACAAGGATCTTTTGGCGCGTGGTCAAAATCAGAACTAACGCCGCCATCTTGTTTTTTCACCAAAAGGTTCTTGTAGCTCAGTATGCAAGCTCGTCGATTCCAGTATTTGTTCGTAGTTGCCCTACTGCTTCTAACATGTACCCGGCTCGAGGGAACTATTTTACGCTACTACGACAGCCAGATGGTCTTAAAGGCACCGTGAAAGCAAGGCTGGCATTGTTTCAAACGGGACATCTAGAATCTGCTGCACTGCTGGTGATATTAAGGTGAAATGAGATTTTTGTTTGAAGTTAGGTTTTTGGGATAGTTCGTTGACTTAAACGTTTATTGGTTCTAGCTTCTGCTAGCTTGTACTCACGGGAACGTTTTAAATGTAGCCTATAACCGGGGTAATGTAGCTTCCCGTTAGTGAAAGAATTTTCATACAAACTTACTATCAAATTTTACCTGCTTATAATATTTACATAGATTAGGTGAACGGGTGCAAGCTCTTTTGTTCGAAATGTCATTTTTTAATAAGAAGTCATAGTGTAGTGTATGTAAGTATCGTTAGTATTATTATGTAAGTGTGTGTAGCCATACCTTATTTAGGACTAGCCAAGTAAGCAATGTATTAAGATGATGTGCGCTGAGTCTATGTCAAGAGAGAATAAATGAAAACGTTAACCAGAGCAGATGCCTATCATTTACCACGACACTTCATATCCTGGCAGGGTCCATGACGTTTGATTTATTCTCTCTTGACATATTGCTTAGGTACTTGGCTAGTCCTAAATAAGGTATGGCTACACACACTTACATAATAATACTAACGATACTTACTTACATACACTACAATAGTTATATATTTTTATTTTCAGGGATTACTAGTTATAGGTCAAAGCATTACTGTGCGGCATCAATGTTACCTTTAATCGAGCCGTTCGGGTTTGTTTTTAAGATAATCCATACTGTAGCGCGTAATATCGTAAAGCGCCTTACATTTATTACGTAAGACGATTTACGGGGTGGGGAAGGGGGGAGGGGATCTACTCGACCATGTCTTATTTATTCATAGAAGTTCTTACGTAAGCTCACAAAAATGCTCTAAGTTATGATTATACTTTGAAAAAGTGCGGGCAAATTACTAGTACTTTGTAGGTAGAGATAATTGGTAGGTGTTAATAGATTCATACGTAATAAATATTAAACAGGGGGGGAGGGGTCAGCCTATTCTTATATAGGGGGGGAGGGGGTCAAAAACTAGGAAAAATAGTCTTACGTAATAAATGAATGACGCCTAAAGACTGCCCTTTTTTTTTTTTTTTTTTCTTGGTGAGTGGGAAATCATCAAATGACCCGCCCGCTCTGAGCGGAGCGGAAGGGAGTGTCAGACTCTTACTGACTAAAAACCACCCATGTTCCTTCTTTGGCCCTTTATGTTCCAGGGCCGCGGTATCTCTTTCGAACAGTCCCGCAGCCCTGGCAGGCATCGGCCCTTGCGGGCCCCTCCCGTTTGCTGACAACTCTTTGAGGCGCGCATGGAACACGAACGCGCCGTCGACGCGGCCTGCCCGTCGTCATACGACGGACGGACGGCGAGCTAGCCCATTACTCACCGTCCACAGGCCCGCGCCTACGGTGGCCGAGAGCCATCACGGCGTGGCCCCCGACGCCCGGTGCTTCTCCTGGTGCTTCTCCTCCCGCGGCGGCTGAGACGTGAGGCTATCTCCCTCTCACGTTCCGCCGCCTCCTTCGCTAGCATGACTGCTTCGCAGAAGGAGGCGACGGCCTCCCATTCCCTCTCGCCCCGGACTATGGCTTGAACCAGGGCCGGACGCGAGAGGTTACCTGTGCATTTGTGCAGTGATTATAAGTGTGCTATGTAATACGACTACTACATAATTACATAACATAAAATTACGCCTGCAATTCCCGGAAGGTTAGGCCGAGGTGTACACCCACATTTCGCCAGTTATGTTTAAGTCCCAAGTAAAACGGGGCCTAGCATATTGCCAAATCCAGTCTCCATGGCTGTTTCTGTGAAATTCCTGTTGGAAAAACACAATAACACTTTGGCCGACCCGGGAATTGAACCCAGGGCCTCATGCTCAGCAGTCGCGCTTGTGACCACTAGATCAACGAGGCAGTCTTATCCCATCATCTGTGGACGCCATCGGCTAAGTGTGCAGCCATCCTGGGTGGTCGCGCGCGTTTACGGCGCCTCTGATTAAAACGACGAAATCTCCAAAGTTAACATCGCAAGAGGTATAAAAGATTTTCAATTAACCTACAAACGATGGAGCTTCTCCTTAATCTTCATGGTTTCCTTAGGGTGGTGTTATTCGTATCCGTATTACCAATAAACAGCACTTGATCCCAGGGATCGTTATTCTCAGATTGGACGTGGGCACAGCAGGATGCTGCCCCATGCCGCGATTACCAATCAAGTTCCCGGAGATTATTACATCATAGAGCCGGATATGTTGTGGTTTTCATGAAATTTATTTTCAAGTGTAACGTTGGTGATTGCTGGCGTCGATGTCTACTAAGACTGTCCCGCAGGTCTCGTAGTCCCAAGCGCGAATGCTGAGCGGTCCTGAGTTCGATTTCCGGGTTGGGCAAAAAGCGCTACTGGGTTTTTCCATTAGAAATTTCTCAGTCACAGCCAGGGTCTGGATTTGATCCCGGTTACCCCAATAAGAATAGGCAATAGGTTTACCCCATACTACATGGACTCAAACATGGTGTAATGTGCGGTTCTTAAAGTACCTATCTACATAAATCTGCCTAACTTTTCGGTGGCGAACAGGCTTAATGTTCTTGTAAAATAAGTAATTAGCAAGTGGTGAAGATCGTGAGGAACCTGAGGTATTGCACTATTGTTGTAAATCCACTGCTATTAGCACTCAGTGACAGAGAAATACTTGACAAAAAAACACAATGTTCAAAGCTCAGCAGAAGCTTGCAACCAAAGACATTCAAATATTTACGAGCGATAGACGGAACAAGACGAAGAAAATCGTAATCCAATACTTGTTACTACTTAGTGACAAGTCGTTTTGTCTAGTGTCATACGCTTGTCAGGTAGCATTCGTGTGTCAAAATCAAAAATGTTCGGGATCAAAATTTTTTTATGAAAATATGTCCGTTCTATATGTCTTTTAAATCTCTTTGCTTGCGACCACTACACCAAGGAGATCACAGTACAGTACGAGTAACAATAGATACTTACACGTATTTTTTCCTCTCTTTAAAACTTACTTAACCGAACTTACCTTTATTTTATGCGGTTCAAGAAACACGTAAAAGTCAAGCTCAGCAGAGTGGAAACTCGTTTGACAAATAAAGGAGTATAAAGTCTTCGTTCACGTCATTGGTTGACAAGTTTGTCCCAACGCTAGCTTTTGTTCACGGGTTTTATGCTTTTTGTTGTTGCATTTTAGTTGTGTGTCTGTAATAGTAGTGCTGCGGTTGAGTGAATTTCAGATTGTATGTAGGTGCAGTGGCGAAGGCTTCCTATCGGATTCCTTTTTAAAAATGGCACAGTCAGTATTCTATGGACAAATAATATAATCACATTAAAGATATGGAGTCCGGCTTACTTCTTATAAAAATTGATCCTTCGTTACTGGGGAGGTGAATACAAAAGGATTATGGTATCGGTTTGCAATTCGTGTTTTTTTTTTAAGGAGATAAATATCATACACATATCATCAGCTTGTAATCCCCGAAGGGCTAGCAGAGGTGTATCTAATACAACCCACATTAAGCCAGCTATGTATCAGTCCCATGTAATAGGGGGCGAGCCTATTACTATCAACCGAGCACAAATCCAGACTCCATAGCTGTTACTGAGAAATTCGTGTTGGAAAAACCCAATATCATTTTTGCCTGACCTGGGAATTGAACCCAGGGCCGGTAGTCTCGACATAGATACCGACACTTTCGCAAACTTTCGATCGCTTAATAATAACAGAAAAAATCGGTTGCAATAACGATGCTTGCGAGAAACCCATCTTAGATGTTGAGACTTGCATTTCTCGCAAGCAACGTTATGTACGTTGTTTTTTTCTGTTATTATTAAGCGATCGAAAGTTTGCGACGTTGTCAGTATCTATGTCGAGACTGCCGCCGGCCCAGGACCTCATGCTCAGCAGACGCACTTGCAACCACTAGACCAACAGTCAAATACTTGAGCTGTAAAATTGTATTCCTGACTCTAAAAACTAAAAAAAAAAGGAAAAACTCAAAAACAATATGATTACAATAATACGCACGTTTTTCCCGAAAGGATCTGCTAAGGTTTCCCTATAGTGAGTACCTAAGTCCACATTTCGCTAGTTATGTTTAAGTCCTATGTGAATGGTGAGCGAGCCTATTGCCATCAACCGGGCACAACAGACGGGCAGCTACTGAGAAATTCCCCGATGTAAAGCCCAGTAACACTTCGCCAGGCACACGTGGCCGGCTCAGAAAGAGATGGCGATATGTCTTAGACTCGTTTTTAAAGGATTGGCATACACTCGCATTAGATCGAGAAAAGCAGAAAGAGGGAAGTTAGGCCTTTGCCCTGCAGTGAGACGTCATGGGATGACAGTAGGTAATAATAACTTGTTCCAATAGTAATAACATTACTTTTTCACCAAACCAAAACGTGCGAACGAGAAAAATATTTGTAAGTAAGTATTTCAATACCATCTGCTACTTTCTCACGACGAAAACTTCTTACAGAATATATTGTATTGATACGTGAGACAGCTTACTGGAGCTTCGGTAACATCGTATTGATTGAGGCTGACGGTTAAGCCTCGGAAAAACATGTTTTTTTAAATAGGGACCTATAGAAAAAAAAAAATGTGAAGAAGGAGCGATACGCTTCATATTATTCTCGATGATTTCATGGTTACTTGGCAAGAATTACTATGGTTTGTATTAAAAGAAGGAAGTAAGAGGGGCTCGTGGCCAAATAATAACAGCCGCTCAGATCAATCTTTAGGTTAAGCCGTGCTTGTCTAGGCTGGTCTGTGGATGTGTGACCACCCATTACATAGCGAGTTTCCTCCGTGCCTCGGAAAGCACGTTAAGCCGTTGGTCCCGGTTGTCATTTGTAGATCTTTGACAGTCGTTACAGGTAGTCAGTGCCCCAAAAAGTCTGATAACCAGTCTTACCAAAAGGTATAGTATTACCCAGTACTAACTAGGTTGTTGAGGTCAGATAGGCAGTCGCTCCATGTAAAATACTGGTATTCAGCTGCATCCGGTTAGACTGGAAGCCGTCCCCAACATAGTTGGGAAAAGGCTAGGCAGATGATGATTTCATGGTTACTTTGCAAGAATTACTATGTGTTTCTATTATACGAGGGCGGCACTGAAAATTTCGGGAATCAAGGAAGTGACACAACATTACTATTTAAAAATGTATTTATCGCTTTTCGAAGTATTCTTCGCGAAATTTGACACATTTTTCCATACGATGGAACCAATCATTGAAGCAACCATTCCATCCGGAAGTTGGGGTCTCCAAAAAGGCCGTTTTGTAGGCGTCCACAGCTTCTTCAGGTGATAAAAATCTCTGACCACGCAATTTATTCTTTATTTTAGGGAAAGTAGAAAAATCATTAGGGCTTAGGTCGGGGCTGTACGGCGGATGGTCTAATAATTCTATGTTTTCTTGCTCTAAAAACTCTTTTGTTCTGTGCACGGTGTGAGAACTCGCATTGTCGTGATGGAGGATAATGCGGCAGTTGCAGTTCTCTTTACGGAGTTCAGAAACGACCTGTGGCAAACAAATGCTAGCATACCATTCTGCATTAACTGTTCTTTGTCCCTCAAGAGGAATAGTCGCAACATGGCCGGTTTTGGAGACAAACGTGGCCACCATTTTTTTTGCAACACTCTGTGAACGAACAATTTTTGTTGGCTTTAACTCATTTTCGAACACCCAAACTCGTGACTGGTTTTTTGTTTCGGGTTCGTACGCGTATATCCAGGATTCGTCACCTGATACGGTGTTGTATACAGCATTTGAGGATCCTGCATGGAATCTTTCGAGAGTTCTGACGCACCAAGTAACGCGAGCCACTTCTTGCTCTTCACAGAGCGAATGCGGTATCCATCGGGAAAACAACTTTTTTACACCTAATTGTTCATGCAAGATTATTTGTATTTGACTCATGCCAATGTCTAAAGTTGCCTGAATTTCGCGGTATGTCACATGTCGATCTTCCTCAATCAGCTTACGCACAACATCAACGTTTTCTTGGGTGACTGCAGTTTTTGGACGACCTTGACGGGGATCATCACTGAGCTTGACACGTCCACGTTGAAATTCAGCAAATCAGCGATAAATTGTGGTTTTGGATGGGGCTCCATCACCAAATGCAGAAATCATCCGGTCAACACACTGTTTTTGTGTTAAACCACTTCGAAAGTCATAATAAATCATCGCTCTTGAATTTTCTCGAGTCAATTCCATTTTCTCAACGACTAAACAAGTTGGACAAAACCTTGTGACAAGACCGAGAATCTTTTTTTAAATAAATAAATGGTATTCGATTTTTAAAAACAAGGAGTTTTCAATTAAAAAGATTTTAATATGACAGGAACAGTGGAAATATTCCATTCCCGATACTTTTAGTACAGCCTGTGTAAGAAGGAAGTAAGTCGTAACATATTTTTTTAAAATTTTTGTCTACTTTTTGGCTGACATATCAGCTCTTTATGGTAACATTTAAGAATGAAGAATCTAAACACAAATCGTTATCATCATTAGTTCAAAGACTGCACTACTACACCGTCCTGTTTCGAATAGGTCCTAAGAACTATGTTTGAAACATTTTTGTAGTCTACATTGTGTCCTACTGTTTCTCCTTCGAAACCTCTCTCTCCTGTGCGATCTCTCGCCATGTTAACTCCGCAAAAATGATCAGGTGGCCTACCAGATGGCGCTAGACGACCTGTATAGCTCTGTCTCTTTCCCACACTGGAATTACTCCTGCTTTAAGACGCCATAGTAACCCCCACATCGTCCCGCCATCTTCGCCGCGGTCGACCTCGATGATGTGCTTGTTCAGGCGTCCAGTGTGTGACGATCCTTGCCCATTTCTCCAGTTGCATCCGTGCGAAGTAGTCTGCCCATTTCCACTTCAACCTGGAAACATGAAACTTGAATTGGTTACAGAAACCTTACATTCACAGTAAGACGCTTTTAGGCAAGGTGGAGCGACAATCTTCGCAGGGTAGCTGGTAGGAGCTGAATAAGAGCCGACGATCGAGTTAAATGTGGAGTGATTCGAGGGGCCTATGTCCAGATGTCTAGCAGTAAACGACTAAAGGCTACGATAATGATGAGGAGACTGCTAGGTCGGGCCTATCCTACTAGGTACTTTTTGCCCATTACTTGGCGAACTTATAATTTTCGTGACGATGGTGTTTTACATAGTTTTATTTATTTAAACTTCATGTACAAGAGTGGTACATAGGCGGACTTAATGCCACAAGGCATCCAAGGTAGAGTACAAAAAAATAAATAAAACAATTATAAAATAAAATTATAATTAATTATTAATTAGTATTATTGATTTCATCATCTGCCTAGCCTTTTCCCAACTATGTTGGGGTCGGCTTCCAGTCTAACCGGATGCAGCTGAATACCAGTATTTTACATGGAGCGACTGCCTGTCGGACCTCCACAACCCAGTTAATGCTAGGTAATACGATACCCCTTGGTAAGACTGGTTGTCAGACTTTCGGGCCACTGACTACCTGTAACGACTGTCAAAGATTAGTATTATTGATTTATTTAATTTAATTTAATTATTTTTATTATCTTATTGTTTTAATTTATTTTCAGTTGCTTATACTAACAAAATTGTTATTAGTATGTATATTTAGGTTAAGGTATTTATTTATGGGTCTTTGTTACCTGAAATAAATGGATTATTATTTCTTTTATTCATATCTAATAATATGAAAAAAAAAATACAAAAAATTATAGCCCACCAGTATCGGGAATAGGGTCCAAGCTACCGGCGGTCAGGGCTCCAGAGAGAGGAACCGCGTAACAATACGAGCCGTGTCTAGGAGTACCGCTTTCTGAATCAAGTCCTTGATTCAGCTGCCTAACGAGAGATATTATTATTATTTTCTAAAATACTGCCTCGTTGGTCGGGTGTTCGCAAGCGCGACTGCTGAGCATGAGGTCCTGGGTTCGATTCCCAGGTCAAGCAAAGTGTAATAGGATTTTTCCATCAGGAACTTCTCAGAAGCAGCCACGGAGTCTGGATTTGTCCCAATGCCCAATTGATAGCAATGGGCACTATTACATGGCACTTAAACATAACTGGCGAAATGTGGGTGTACTATCTGGCACACCTTCGTCTAACCCTTCTGGGATTCCAGCGTGATGTAATGGTATGTGGTATTTTCTAAATTAATTGGGCTAAGTGGCTACGGCAATAGCAGCGTCTAAAGCAAAGAGATTTAAAAGATTCATAGAGTGGACATTGGGAATATTTTCAAACAAAAATTTTGATCCCGAACATTTTCGATTTTGACACATGAATGTTACCTGTCAAGCGGAAGTATGACATTATACAGAGCGACTTGTAACTACTAACACTACTTAACAAGTATTGGATTATGATTTTCTTCGTCTTGTCTCGTCTATCGCTCGTAAATGTTTGAATGTCTTTGGTATAAAGTGTTCATTTTGTGGAAAAGCCATAGGCTGATGATGATGACTCAATCAATCAACTTTATTTATTTTCGGATAATATTTTTGTGTTCACCAAAAATCTAAAGGTACATCTATGTATGCATTTCTAAAATATTTATTCTTCCCCGAAAAATACTGATCGTGCACCAAATATTCCTGAATGTTACACAAAATATTTAGTATGCATCCTAGAGACGGTCGACGTCAGGGGCACCCCGAGGTTCGGTTAGTTAGGTTCCTGTAAACCCTGCAGACAGAAATAGGAGCCCCGCGCAGCGGGGCTCCGTCGACCTGCTGGCGGAAACTAGATATAATTTAAAATTATATCATTGGTGTTTGATTCAAATACATTACATCTGAAGTAAAACTAAAAAAATAAATGCTTGTTTTTAAAATTAGGTGTATTACTATTTTTACAAATTTGCAACAGTTGTTAAATAGATGCTCGGGTCAGTGGGTAGCTTTAGGGGCGGATTATTAGGAGTTGGAGTATATCCTTAGGGGCGCTATGAGAAGCAAAGAAAACGAAAAAAAAAATTTTTGGGACAGACAATTTTTGTAAAATGTTTCGAAAAAAATTTTTTTTTTCGTTTTCTGCACGGCTCATGGTGCCTATATGCGTATGGCATCAACTTCCAAAAAAACTTTTTTTGAAAAATTTTCTAAGTGTGTAACCTAACCGTACTCAAGGTGAAAAGTAAGGAGAAATTTTCCAAGTCCCAAAAATTTTTTTAACCTATTTTTTTTTTGTTTTCTGCACGGCTCATGGTGCCTATAATCGTATGGTACTAATTTGAAAAAAAAAAAAAAAATTTCGAAAAATTTTCTAAGTCCCGCGCCATAGCGCCCCTAAGGCTACACTCCAACCCAATTTAAGATAGCAGCTTTATTAATTGTTGACCAGGTACCGTAATTTAAATTGATTATTTATGTCTTTTGTGACAAGCTCCTGAATTTTGACTAGGGTGCAAAACTGCACCTTGTACCTATATTGTTGGAGACTCAGGTACCAAAGACACACATTTGCAACTGTCAATGAACTAACAAAAAAAAGAAACATAAATCAAATTCTCCTACCGCAATAGATTTTACACGCGCTATTCATTTTGCAATATCTACGAGGGAAGCAGTTTGTCGCTATATCCGTCGACAGCGGAAGTACCGTCAACTCGTACAATAGGATGTCGCGGCATGTGCCTAGCGGGCTCCAGGCGAACTTCGATAGCGAAAACTTTGTGTATAATCGAAAGGCGGATTTAATTATCGTTTTCTGTGAGTTTATGAAGCTAGTTCGTTTTCCGTTGGAAAAGTAGTTTTGTTGGGATTTTTAATAATGTTAGTTTTTTATTGGAAGGCCAGTTCTGAGAGGTGATATACGGATACCGACGCGAAAACGGTTACCACGTATTCATAATACATCATTCTGAGCCCCCATAGATATTTATCTACATAGAAATTTTCATCGGTTAATAAAACCACCCCGTTTATGAGTGGATATACCCAGAAAGTTATGAAAATGACAATAGTAATTACATAATTTCCCATGCTTATATTATTTCAGACTATGATAAAACCGATGAAGTATCTTCACACCGAATTAAATCTTTTTACGGCAAACGATTACAATCCAAATTTCCCCTATCGAACCCCAGTGTATTAACTAAACACCTATTAATCAAACCATGTCATTTTAGCGAAGAAATGACAGTCATGATTACCTGTGAAAACTTCGCTGTGACAAGACAGACACGGCAAGCCCTAAAAATTTCCGATATAGGGCAGAAACGGAAATTTCACAGAAATAATTGCCTTGTCTGTGTGGCGGGGTGTACCGCGCAGGCGCGAAGCAAACCCGCGCATGTCATCATGTCGAGTGAACCTCTCAATCCTGCCAAAAACAAATGCATTTCGAGTGTTCCTTTTTCGTAATTATAAATTCAAACGTTGTTCTTTTCTTTTTCTGTTAACTTCTAGCTTATCTGTGCTTGTGTGGGCGTTCGCGTTCGATTTTCGTAAGTAACAATACCCGTATGACCTTTCCATTGCGTGAAATATAACCTTAAAATTTTTGGTTACTGTCAATTCTAATTGATTTCGTTATACTAATTTGATCCTTTAGACGAAAAAGCTTTTTAAAAGTCTTTGTTATTTTTATTAAAGTCCTTTTTTGTGAGTTTTGTGTGTGAACCCGTGTTTTAAAGCCTTAATGAGGTAGCTCTTGCACGTGTCATCAAACCTTTAATGAAGTTGATGTAAGAGTTCATTGTGGTGGTTTTATCTATGAAAATAGAAAGGAGTCAACATAATGAAACTCTTTAGTCTATTCATTTCAATTAAATTCCGCAATCTCCTCAATGAAAATGCTCTGAAAATATGTTTGTAAATAAAACCCATGCCTTAATTTCAGCATCGATTTATAAAAGCGACACGAAACATAGGTACAGACGCCATAGGTACATAAAGTTACTACAATCTGTCAAATTTCTTTAATAGATTTTCAACTTAATTGCTAAAGTATTAGGTTCAAGGTTGATTGAGAAAATTTGACAGTATCGGGTAGCTTGACCTACTGGCGTACAGACGCCAGCACATCAAGCTACTACAATCTGTCAAATTTCTTTAATAGATTTTCAACTTTGTCTATAAAGGATTAGGTTCAAGGTTAGTTGGGAAAAACTAACAGTTTCGGGTAAACCTACCCGAAACTGTCAAATTTGCCTGAACTGCCATGGCCTGCGGGCGTCTGTACATAATACTAGAAGCGTCATTTCTCATATAATTCGTTCCAAAGATTTGTTGTTGTTACCCAATTTGGGCCACGTGGTCCCACTAGCGTCCATCGCACCTCCCCTATGTTATTCATACCATCAGCGAGCGTCAAAGCGTGTCCAATATTGGCCATTGTGTACAGGGCCACGTTTTGGTGATGTTTACGTAAACGTGAACATCGACAAGGTTATGTAAACATGTACGGCGGTGGTAGTACACATTAATTTATTAAGTGACTTGACATTTATGAGCGACGATGATACGAGATGTATCGTGTAATTTCGTTTGCTTACCTACGAACGTACGAAGACGAGATGAGAAAACTTATTTGGAATTTTATTGATTATTTTAAACACAAATTTATTAGAAAATTCACTTATTGGTAAACTTTTTTAAAACATCATCATCTGCCTTGCCTTTTCCCAAACTAAGTTGGGGTCGGCTCCCAGTCTAACCGGATGCAGCTGAATAAGTGACTGCCTATCTGACCTGTATATACAGCAAATCGATGCCCTTTTTTAACAATTGAATCTAAAGTAATCGCCATGTTTAATAAGAAATGTCGGACAATCGCTGGCGAGGTCAAAGCACTTTTGTCTCTCAATGAAAGCAAGTTCAATAGGTGACCAGTTGGTACTTAGTGAACTTGCAACTTAACAATCTACTCACAGAAATAAATTGAACTTCTTGTATTAATTTTAATAAAAACAAGCTTTTATAAAAAAAAAATTAAAGAAGAAAATTTTACTTATCTATCAACATTGAAGGCTCATACAAATTTTCGTATGTGAGTGTTCCTTGTTTTGTTGCAAACATAAGAATACAATATGCAGAACTCGGACCAGTTTGGTAGACTCCAACAAACATAGAACGGAAGGAAATCTTATCGTCTACCCACAGATCAATGTATCTACCATCCCGCTAATTTTCTTTTATCTACATACATACATCAGTTTTCCGAACAGTCATCCAATCAGTTTGTTTGACGTCAAGTTCTACTTAAGTACAAGGTGTACAACAAGCAGAATTCCGAAAATAACTCCCGGAGAGTTTGTTGATGACGCCCATACTTTTCTCGTAAAACAGTAGGGGAGAAACAGCTTTATTGCTTCGAGTCTGTGTTGTAGTTTCGTGGAAGAAATACGTCAGGTAGATAAGGGTTATATTAGCCTGCAAATTGACCCACTGAATGATAAATGATTCTCCATCAGGGTACTCCAGGTTTTTTGCGATGCTTTCCTGATTAAGATCAGATGGTATTTATGGCCAGTTTGCACCACAAAACGTAAAATTTAAATACGTTTACCGTGTTTCAAATATGGTTCTGTTTCTGACAATCTTTTGAAGATGACAAAGATAGAATAAAGATTTCAGTACTATGTTTAGCAGTAAGCGCATTCAGTGATTTCTGGCGCTAGTAGACTTAAATGAATTACAAATAAATTAATTTACGAAGGCGGCCACGATTTGTTTCTGTATGTTGTTGATTTCAGATTGTTGTTAGGTCTCAGTTTCCTAACTAGATTTTGTTTTACAAATTCAACGCCATTAAATCAAACTTCGATGACATTGAACATCAAGATACAAGATTACTTTCACAAATATTTTTCAAAAGAATTTAACTCTCGTTTAAGAAAATACTGCCGACCATTAAAAAGGTTCTTAGTCCTTCAAGACATATTTTACAATCAATTTCACAGAATTTCCTGTTCATCTCCATTTTAAATCCAAGTATCACTCGAAGAGTTCTCAGGAGTAAGTGAGGGCCCGCTTAAGCAGCAATTATTTAAAAGTAAAGGTATTTGATGGCTTCATTGGATGTTTGTCTTTACTAATTGATGAAGACTTGTTGGTGTCTTCGGTAGAGAGTGTTGTTTAAATGATCTTGCTATTTTTTGTATAAGATATTTACGAGTTGTGACCCGCGACCTTCGTTAGCGTGAAATTATTATAAAAAATATTATTTCCCTTATTGAATCGAATTCTGTTACAAGGGTTTTAATTTTTTTACATGGAACCCTAATTCTTATTCTAAAATAAAAATAGCCTTTGTTAAATCTTACAACGTCAGCTATCTGCTAGAAAAAGTGCCGTCAAAATCGGTCCAGCCGTTTTGGAGATTAGACGGAACAAACAGACAGACAGACAGACTGACCGACTGACAGACTAACCAAGAAAAACAATTTTAAATTTAATTTTTGACTTTTTTGTCTAGATAGACAAAAATTTAAATAAATGTGTTTTTTTATCGTATAAATTTTCATACGGATTCAGTAAAAAGCTGTTATTTTGATATTACAAACAGACAATTCAATTTTACTAATTTGTATATGTATAGATTGGCAGACAGGTAGAATGAATTTTTTATTTACCTTTAGAATATGAATTGGTACTTCTTACTAGTATCATTAACGCGAAATTTTGTGAGGATATATGTATGTTTGTTCCTCTTTCACGCAAAAACGGTTTAACGGATTCGGATGAAATTTGGCACACAGGTACTTTATAACCTGGATTAACGTATAGGATACTTTTTATCCCGGCAGTACGATCCTATGGGATAATTACCGGACTTGGCACTGGCGAAGCCAGAGGTATCAAGAAGGCAAAACATTCTATCGGCTAATATGATGGTAAAGTTACATAGTATTGGACTAACATAAGCTCGTAGCTAAATAATAACAGCCACACGAGTCGATCTTCAAGGTTAAGTTGCGCTTGCTAAGGTCGGTCTGTAGATGTGTGACCGTCTTTCTATGACATTCTATGTTCTATGTTAGGGATTGTGGTTTCCGCACTTAGTCCCTAAAGTGGACCATTGTGCGTGAGCCATGGTGGCCGTTACTCCAACCAGCCCACCTCCTTCCAGAAGCAGATCAAACTTCCCGGTCTTCTCAGGACATCCACAAGAGATCTTGGTGTTCCAAGAGTCTCCTCGCGGATCTGGGTGACACCAGTGCACTCGAGGAGTACTTGCGCTACCGTTTCCTCCGCCATGGGTGCCCGTCATTACATATCGAGTTTCCTCGTATTCAGCACATTAAGCCGTAGGACCCGGCTGTCATTTCTAGATGTTTCATAGTCGTTACAGGTAGTCTGTGGCCCGAAAGTCTGACAGCCAGACTTACCAAGGGGTACCGTAATACCCAGAACTAACTGGGCTGTGGAGGTCAGATAGGCAGTCACTCTATGTACTGTGTGTGTATCAATACTGCATCCGGTTAGACTGGAAGCCGACCCCAATAAACTTGGGAAAAGTCTAGACAGATTATGATGATATAAGCTAACAAAACTATACCTAGGTCATTCCTGTTGATAGTTTTGAAACAGATTGCCACTTTTTAGGATTTTTTAGCCACAAACATTAGCTACATTATTCAAAAGCATGATTTAGCAAGAATAAAAACTGGAAAAAAAATAACGGTTAACCTTTTCCAACAAATGAAAAATGAAAGCAATATTTATTTAATGTAAATTTAAGCAATGGTACACATTGCTTCCATGGTTAAGACAAGGTTTAATATTAACCTTTTTCACGGGTTTCTGTAAATCACGTAAAAAGCCACCAACCCGCACTGGGCCCGCGTGGTGGATTATGGCCCATTTCCTCTCATAGAGAGGAGGCCGTGTGTCCCAGCAGTGGGAACATTAAAGGCTGATTATGCTACGTAAAAAGGGTCCGACGTGCAAGCTGTCAACTTTTTTTGTTCCGTCCTGTTGTATTTATAAATATCTGTTACGCGTTGTATGCTTATTTTATTTACTTATTTGTCATTTTGCATAACGTTTGGGAACAAAAAATACTTTTTTCTTTCTTTCTGCCAGTACAGGCTGACACTAAACAATAAACATGCATCGGCAACATCAAATAAATTCACATAAAACTGCATCTTACGTGAATATGGCCCATTCCCCCATTCCACACTGGCCCATTACGTGATGCACTTCTAATAGTTATGTCACCCACGTCGCCATTTTGAATTTATGAGCCAATAAACTTGAGTTTGAAACCGTTAGAACATTTGATAGGTTCCGAGGTCGTTCCCTAGGTGTAATAAAACTGTTTGCCTTCAACTTAGAGTTAGGTTAAAACAAGAAACGCCTAGTTGAAAGTTCTTTTTGGCCATCGATTGTTTTATGTACCTTCTTATGATCAATTCTCTCGAAAATACAATTATCCTTTAGCAGTTTAGTAAATTGTTTGCAACGAACACAATCAAGAATTTATTCATGTATCATCCAGATATATGAATAAATTCTTAAAATTATGAAAGTACTAGGTTTTGCCCGCGGCTTCGCTCGCGTTAATTTACAATTTGACAATCAATTCGCGTTGTACTCTACTTGTAATAATGTAATTCAATCACGATTCGAAAGACACGTGCCGCCATCTATTATCATAAGAACGTTATTGCTGTTTTTCTCGGGAACAGTAATTTTTTTCGGTATGAAAGGTACCATAAGTCCGTTTCTGTACACCTGACAACGAATAAGCAAAATTTCAGGATGGTCGGTCGGTTCAGTGGTTTAGGCGTGAAAACGTAACAAACAAACTTACTTTCGCATTTATAATATTAATAAGTATGGAGTATGGATTATTGTGGAACGCGTATTTTTAATTTTAAAATCGATGCATTAATGTTACGGTTACACCGCGCGCTCGTGCTAGCGGGCCTCTGTTCAGTGCCACTGTTACAATTTGTAACTCGGTTTCTTTGTAATAAATCGATGAGTCACATGATAAATGCTTGCTTATTACATTGGACGACTAACATTAATCAAAAGTTCAAATAATAAAAAAGACCTTGTTGGTCTAGTAGTCGCAAGCATTACTTCTGAGTATGAGGTTCTGGATTTGTTTAACTGGGCGTCGGTTTACACTTGGTAAGGTTTACACTTGGAATTTCCCAGTAGCAGTCCAGTGTGATTTTTTGCATGGTTTATGGCAAAATGCTCGCCCTTTATTATATGGGCTAATTATACTTATTATAGCTTTCGGAATGTAGGTGTACTACAGCCCTAAAGGTACAGTAAGCAAATTAGATCGATTTGCAGGGCACACCACATAGATGTTGGTGTGCGTAAAATCAACTGGTGTATTACTTCGCCTATTTGTTAGTGTTTGCTTCACTATAGTATATGTATAATATGAGGTAAAGAATATGAAGCATCAATTTAACACTATGACTAACCGGTCTCGTGGCATAGGCGTATAAGCATTCGGCTGGTAAATCAAGTGTCGTAGGATCGAATCTGCGCCGCTGGTGTCAACTTTTTGCATTATTAAAAAACTTTTATTTTCATTTTGTTGAATTTTTATTTTTGTAATTTACCTGATAATAAGACCATTATTCGAAAAAAAATATGGAAGTAAAAATTAAACAATTTGTATTAAGAAATCAACAATATTTATTGACTAGGTTTTTTTTAATTATAATTACAAATTATAAAGTTCTGTGCATGACAAATATTCTAAGTCGGACAAGAAATAACGTTACTTTTCTTATTCAAGTGGGTAATTTATTTATTAGTGAAATGAATAAACATGTTAACAAGATAGATATTAAGATACAGGTATCCTAAATTGTTATCTCACTAACAATAACATCACTCACATAAAACAAATAGAATTACCCCCTGGTAATTTTATTAATAGCCGATTGGTGCGCCTTCGCTATCTATGACTTGTTCCAATCGTCTCCTCATGCTAGCAACCATATTACAACACAAGTCAGTGCCACGAAACGATTCCCATGTCGAGGTAACGACATCATCTAAATTCGATTTAGACCTGATTTCAGATGAGTCCCAGTTTAGCACCATATGACCCCATAGGTTTTCAATGGGGTTCAGGTCAGGACTTTTTGGTGGCCATTCAATCACAGTAAAGTTTTCTTGGACGTTTAACCAACTTTGCACAAGTCGCGCGCGATGCACAGCGCAGTTATCATGCACGAAGTAAATGTGTTCTTGCGGGTATGCAACGCGCACAGTTGGTAGCATCACGTTTTGTAAAACGTCCAAGTAACCTTGACTGGTATTGCGACCCCCTACCTGCACTAATTCACCGGGACCCATTGACGACATCCATCCCCAATATCCCAAAGTAATGCGGCCACTAGACCTGCATGGAAGAATATTTTTTTTATGATAGCGCTCACCATCTTTTCGCCACAATATTTTGCGACCGTCCTTGTCTGATTTAAAACATTTTTCATCGCTAAATATAACTATATTATTGCACCAATCAAAATCCAAATATTCTCTTGCGAAGCGTACCCGGTTTTGCCTGTGAACATCGGACATTAAAATTTTCTTGGCTGGCCTACGACATTTCACACCAGCTGCTCGCAAGTGGTTTCGTACGGTTTGTAATGTCACGTCATGTTTAGTCGCCGTGGAACGAGTAGTGAGGAAGGGCTCAGCGGTATGCGCAGCAACTATATCATGGTGCCGCGCATTGGCATCTGTGAATGCAAATCCAGCCTTTGGTCCCGGTCGGCAAGGATCAATGCTTCCCGAATCTGCATAACGATGGACCCACAATTGCACAGTCCTTCTCTGTGAACAATAATAAAATATTGTTACAAAAAAACAACAATCAATAACATGTGGATTATTTAAACATATTAAACTTCTAAACATAATAATAACATTTTGTTACTCACCGATATCTTTAAACGTCTCGCAATTTCACTAATTGAAACATTTTGCTCATGCAAAATAATTATTTCAGCTCTTAAAAGTGTGGTTAAATGATTCATATTGATTCACAAATAAAAGCACTTCTCAAAAAACGCAGGGTATAATGTCTAAAAACGTAACGAAAGCCCGATAGTCAATAGCATTATGACGATGAACTTAAACTACTAACTTAAACATGATTTGTCATTGTTAGAGGGTAGACAACTAATATATTCTAACCCAAATATAAAGAAACTTGCTAATAGTTAAACAATGAATTGAACAAACAAATCTAAAATATTTTATTGAAACATACAAAAACATTAATCTGTTAGCAGTCGGATTTGATCTTACGGCGCCGGCGGAGTAAGATACTGTTTATCGCACGCTCGACTAATGCGCCACGGAGACGATAGAATCCTACGCTAAATTTATGCGTCATATTCCCTGCAACATTAGTGACAAGAAATTGTGTGTGTGTGCGTGGACAACGGGTTATTGTGAAGCAAACACTAATAAATAGGCAAAGTCAGACGGCCGTTGATTTTACGCACACTAACATTTATGTTGGTGTGCCCTGCAAACCGATCTAATTTGCAGTGTGTACCTACACATCTGCCTAACCCTTCAGTGATCACAGGTATTATAATATTATAATGATTATGTTAATTCCGTCATCAGACGGCACGTTCTCATTTTGTAAATATGTGAGAACTTTTTGGAAGAAACACGTCAGAACCTAGAGACGCAGGTCTGATTGTTGTTTTGTCAAGAGATAATTTGACATTTGTAGAAAGTGCATTGTATTGTTAGACATATAAATTTGACACGGGACGTACATACAATTTTGTGTGGCTCCTTCCACGCGTAGTTGTGAACGTGAATAGGATACTGAGTTTCAAAATTGTATAGTTGTGGATACACTCCGCAACTTACCATAACTGACAGTCAGTATTATAATCTAGATTGGTTTTATTTTTACTTATACAGATTCAAACGGAGTCATATTTTTTTTTAAACACAACGTACAAAAGTGGTTCGTTGGCAAATTTAATGCTACAAGGTTTTTTTTACTTAGCCTCTTGTGTCCTACTGCTGGGCAAAGGCCTCCCTCATAGCCTTCCACTCTTCTCTCCGTGCAGTTTTCTCTGGCCAATCTCTCTGGGCCTATCTCTCTGGTATTTATTTAACATTTTTTTTATTTAACAATTTATGTACACACTAAATTTATTTAGTGTGTACATAAATTGTTAAATCACCTTCGTACACCACCTTTGTACTATTTTCGGTTCGGAAAATAGTACAAAGGTGATGCTTATTTCTAAAGAAATCTCTTCCAGCCTACATTTTTTAGTCTCTTAAATTTTCTCATAAAATAGCCTATTTAGGTACAAAGGGGTTAAATTATCACTCAATGGGTTATATTATTAGATAATAAATGAAAATAACAACATAGCCTTAACCCTAACCTTAAATCTAAAAATATATTGTTCTCTTTTTAAATGTCAGTAGACACTAGAAATAGTCACCTGGTTAAATCGGGCTAAGAATTTCACATGATAGCCGTCTATCGACAGGTTAAATGTTACCTGCAACCTTCGTCCGCGCGACATTATTATAAAATACTGCTTTTGCCCGCGGCTTCGCTCGCGTTAATTTAGAATTTGACATTCAATTCGGGTTGTACACTGCTTGTAATAATAATAATTATACAATCATGATTCGAAAGACACGTGGCGCCATCTATTACCATAAGAACGTTAGTATTGATTTTCTCGGGAACAGTCCGTTATATACACCTGACTTATATGCAAAATTTCAGGATGATCAGTGTTCAGTTCAGTGGTTTAGGCTTAAAAAGGTAACAAACAAGCAAACTTACTTTCGCATTTATAATATTAATTATTAGTTAGGATAGTTAGGATTATTTCCCTATTTGAATCCTCTTTGAAAGGGTTTACATTTTTTTGCACGGTAGTCCTACTCCTTTTTCCAAAATAAAAGTTAAGCTTGAGTTATCTACTCCTTATGACAATCGGTGCAGTCGTTTCAGAAATTAGCCAGAACAGAAAATGCTGTTATTTTGAAATTACAAACTGACACTTCAATTAAATTTATTTGTATAGATTTAACAGAAGCCACATCACGTTGACAGGGCTTGACGGGATAGGTTGAGGTGTACGGTACATCTACAATTTGCCAGTTTTGTGTAAGTCTTGTAAGTATGTAACTGGGCACGAATCCAGACTCCAGGCCGCTTGTGAGGGCAAAGGGCAAAAAAAGGAACATGGATGGGTTTTAGTCAGTAAAAGTCTGACACTCTCTTCCACTCCGCCCAGAGCGGGAGGGTCATTTGATGATTTCACATCCCAAAAAAAAGGCCGCTTGTGAGAAAATCACTTTATATAACAATACGCCTGGTTGGGTAGAAGTAGTGGAAGTTTAGGTAAGGGTTTACTTATAGGAAAATTTCCCCAATTATGTCACGTCAACTGTATTAAATTCCTTATCGTAGAACCCGATAGCAATAGGGAATTGAACTTATATAAACAAATGAAATTACCCAGATTCAAATAGAAGAACCATACAAAGCACAAAACAGTGCTATCTAACAAAGGAACCTCTCGGGGAATAATCTGAGACTATTGGTACGGACCGCATCTCGGTTTGCATACAATAACGTTAGTTCGATAGATCTATTTAGTGCCCTCGTGGAGTTTTTAAATCGCTTGCAGGATAGGAATAAAAATTTTCTGCGGAAAACCTTTGTGAATTTAAGGGAAAGTTATATGAATTTATGAACACCTTTGAGAAGGGCTTTTCGTTTTGGGCTAGGAAATCATCAAATGAACCTCCCACTCTGGGCGGAGCGGAAGGGAGTGTCAGACTTTTACTGACTAAGACCCATCCATGTTCCCTCTTTTACCCTTTGTGTTTCAGGGCCGCGGTATCTCTTTCAAACAGTCCAGTAGCCCTTGCGGGCCCCTCTTGTTTACTGACATCTCTTTGCGGCGCGCGTGGAACACGAACGCGCCGTCGATACGGCCTGTCGTCAAAAGACGGACGGACGGCGAGCTAGCCCATTACTCACCGTCCACAGGCCCGAGGGCTCGTGGCTAAATAAAAACATCTGCAAATGTCAAGGTTATGCAACGCTTGCCAAGGACGATCCGTGGATGGAGGGCTCTCCAATAAGGCGGAGGCTTAGTTTGAGATTCCTTCGTACAGTCGCCTGCACATCAAGTTACCACAAACTGTTAAACTCCAAATGATTTAAACCATAAAATGTTGATGGTTAAGTGAAAAATCGTATGAGAAAATTTTACAGTTTGAGGTAACTTTATGCGCTTGCGACTGTACCTACCTACGTTTGGCCGTTGGTTTCGGCTGTCTTTAGCAGATCTTTCTTTGATAGCCCCATAGTCCGAAATCAGAAAGTACAGGGTGGAAGGGCATCGACGCCCAAACTGTTACTACGTGTTCAGTACATCATTTAAAACAAAAGAGAATGCTCATGGAAGTATGGAATCCCGTACCATGCTGCATCAAAATTAAACCTTTTTTTTTATAGACTACACTGATCGTATTAACTCCTACAAAAATTATTTTTGAAAAAAAAACCCGCGTTTCAGAGTTATTTTATAAAATCGAAACTAACCTAAAAAGTAGGTCTATTTTTTCGACGCTACCAACGACGTATTTTAACACACATACATTACATTATTGCTCTAAAAACAGCGTAATACACTAATATTAGTAAGAATTACGAGTTAAAGTAACATCCACAGTATGCTTGACTGAAACTCGATTTTATTTTAGACCTTTACATTGCCAATAGTCAGTCAGTACAGTACAAATGTCAGATGCCACAGATAAGATAACTATAAACCATAGAGTATAGTAAGTGCTATAAACTAGTCGGGATTTAGGGATGTAATCGATAAATCAAAATCTTTAGGCTGAGAAAATCTATTTTGTTGCAAATAGCAATAAACCAAACTAAATCGATTTGGTGTACTGATCTTACTTAATTGTAATTAATTTTAGAGTCCGCTCGACAGACAAGGGTTTGTTCAATTGAAACGGAACGTCATTAATATTCAGTTGAAACGGAACGTCATATAAAGGGAGTAAAACAATATTCGTACTTTTAAACTCGAAAAGTATATTTCCAGTTCAAAAATCAAATCCCCGACGCGTAATGCCGTAAAAAAATATGAAACTAATTACTATAATATTTTGGTTTTGAGGCGCGAGACTTTTGGTACCAACTTTGGTCATTGTCCTTTCTATGTGTGGCGGGGGGGGGGTGAGAGGGGTCGGAATGATATACCAGCAGTCGGATGCCATTTGTACGTCGAAGTATTAATAATATTTGTACGCCATAGTATGACAGGATAAGCTGAAACTAATATTGTAACATCCATTGTAACATATCTATACATATAATAAAACTGTAGAAAAGTCGTTTTTGTACATCAAAAAAAAATCCAAAAAAAATAGCCAGGGTGTTAAAGGACAACCAATAGAACCCATTTCCAGCATTTTTCGAATTTTTGTCTGTTTGTCTGTTTGTCTGTGTATTTGTTCGGGCATCACGTAAAATGTACGAAAGCAATGTAGATAACTTTTATACACAACGATTGAGCGTAACTTGAAGTAACATTTAGTTTTTGTTTCATTGCAATCGGTTCAGTCTATCAAAAGATATTTGAATTTAAAGTGTTACAGAAGTAAAATTACAATAGGGTTATGTGCACTTGGTCTCACAACTTCCCGTAACTTTTATACACCACAATATGTGCGGAAATTGAAGAAACATTAAGTTTTTTGTTTCATCGTAATCAGTTCACACCTTATAAATGAAACGAAAGAAATATGTAAATTAATAAAATTATAATAGTTTCCGAAGTAAAATATTAAAACAGCGCCATCTATCGAACTCAGACTGGACTATATCTAGAGGTCAACTGCGTGCAGCATTGAATATAGATATTCGATAGATGGCATTGCGCGTGTGATGGCATGTTCAACTACATACTGATGGAGAAATTCCTGATGGGTACGTGAAATTTGTCACAACTGGTCCTTATTGGCTATTAAAGAGATAGTTATAAGTATACCAGGGAACCCGATCAGTCAACACGGTTTGCCGACACCGACAGTCGATGGGGAACGTATAAATAAATAAAATAAATAAATATCCCTGGACATTTCACACAGCACCATCTAGCCCCAAGCTAAGCAACCTAATGCTTGTGATACGGTAGCTAGATGGCTGATAAACTACATATATACATTTTTTTTTTGTAAATACATACATATTATAGATAGAAAACACCCAGACCCGGAACAACTACTTGTAGGTCATACAAATATTTGTTCCGTACGGGAATCGAACCCGCGACATGCAGCGCAGCAGTCAATCGCTTGACCACTGCGCCAACCGTGCCGTCAATAAACAGAGAGTACGTATCAGAAATTTTAATTATAATCCCGTGGAACTCGCAGAAATTTTACAAAATGGCTGCGCAAAGACAGAGGAACAGCGCCAGACGTTTTATAGGGTATGCTGCAGTGTAGAAAACTCTTCGGGTGAAATCCTGTTTTTAGACGCACCGGGCGGAACAGGTAAAACTTTCCTAACCAAAGTTATTTTGGTTCGAATAAGGAACTTTGGGAGTATGAAGAACAGGGTGTAAAGCTCTTCAACCCCCATTGAAAAGGGAGGATCCTTCGACCAGACGGGTGTTATGTCTGGTGGGCTACTGCCCTACAGTTGTTGTCGGATTCTTCTATATAGTCTTAAGTCGCGAATAAAATTACTTGCGCGATGCAGAATTTAGATATATTTAGATTTTTAGTTTATTCCTCTGCGTTATAGATGGCGCTGTAGTACTTTTTGTAGTGCCGCTACATCACTCCCCCCCGGAGACTAGGGTCGGTAGTAGAATGAGTCGTTGATTGCCAGGCCAGTGGAAAGTCGTTGCCGCATTGTTCACGGTGAGTCGGAACTGTCTGCGGCGGTAGTGCGGACCCCTTGAGTCGGGGTCGGAGCTGTATGTGCTCCGTTGCGTCGGACGTGGTACAGCACCGCGATGTGGCTGACTGCTCGCGTCGACCGGGAGGTACAGCTCTCAACCGGCCGAAAAAGCAGTGCCAAGGTAGCTTGATGAGGCTGAGGGTGCTGACCAGGAATGTGCTTCCGCTGCATGCTGGTGGTCAGGAATACCCATTTTGAAGCTGGCTGGCTATATGACTCGCTGCTCGAAAGCTTGAGGAAGTGATGTTGATGACGTCACGTTGCTCGAAGGCTGCACTGACGTCCATTTCGGGGTCACCAATTTGGGGGTATGGAGAACAGGTAAAGCTCTTCAACCACCATTGAAAAGGGAGGATCCTCCGACCAGACGGATGTTATGTCTGGTGGGCTACTGCCCAACAGTTGTTGTCGGGTTCTTCTGTATAGTCTTAAGTCGCTAATAACTTGCGCGATGCAGAATTTAGATATATTTCGATTTTTAGTTTATCCTCTGCGTCATAGATGGCGCTGTAGTACTTTTTGTTCTATGTTGCTGAAATACTTTTTGTAGTGCCGCTACAGAACCAAAATAAAATTTCCCTTGCTGTCGCCACTTCAGGGATAGCAGCCACATTATTGCCTGGAGGAAAAACGGCACACACAACATTTATAATTCCTATCGACTTAGACCGCACGGTAAGCCCGGTTTGCAACATATTGCGAAATAGCGATAAAGCAAGGGTTTTATGCGATTGTGTTTGAATTTTTTGGGACGAGTGCACTATGGCAAACCACAAAGCTGTAGAAGAAGTGAATAGAACTTTACAGGACATAAGGCAAAATGACCGGCCGATGCCAGCACATGTAATGCCTCCCGCATTACAGTGCTGTTCTGCGGTGATTTTCGGCAGACACTCCCGATAGTACCCCGAGGAACGAGAGCCGAAGAAATTGCTGCCTGTCTGAAGAGTTCTGTTCTAAGGCGCAATATATCATCTACACATCTGAGTGTAAATATGCGTGCACAGTTGCGAGGGTGCGAAAATGCACAGGAGTTTCCCAATTCATTGTTACAAATAGGCGATGGCACATACCCCGAACAAGAAGATGGAAAAGTTATTTTGGTTGATAATCTCTGTTCTTGCGTCACATCACAAAAGGAGCTAATTTCTTCTGTGTACGGAGATTCCACAAACATGGGAAATCAAGCCGGTTCTTGGCTATGTCAGCGAGCTATTTTGACAATTAAATTGCTTTTTTTTTTTTTTTTTTTTTTGTTTTTGCGCTGCGGCAATTAATTTAAAAAAATTGATTCATGTGTCCGGGAATAGTAGAGAATACACCTCTATAAATACAGTTATGGAAGAAGATGACGCCACACACTACTCGGTAGAATTTTTGGATTCCCTCAACACACCCGGACTTCCAGCCCACAAAATAGTTTTAAAAATCGGAGTCCCAATAATTCACCTCAGAAATTTATGTCCTCCAAACTTTGTAACGGCACTCGGCTCAAAGTCACAAATCTGCAGCAAAACATAATCGAAGCTGAAATATTAACCGGTTGCGGCGCTGGTGATATTGTTTTTATTCCAAGAATACCTATAATTCCTAACAACTTTCCTTTCTTTTTCAAACGAGTGCAATTCCCAGTCAGTCTCTGTTATGCCATGACGATTATTAAAGCTCAGGGCCAGACATTATCCGTTGCGGGGGTGGACCTAAGTATTGGATGCTAATCCCATGGTCAACTATACGTAGCTCTTTCTCGCGTAAACAACCCCAATAACCTTTTTGTGTACGCTCCAGATGGTTCCACAGCTAATGTTGTTCATAAAGAAGAACTAGCATAAATAAAAAAAAATATTTGTATCGGAATCCTCCAACAGCGCTTCGCACTAAAAAATACAATGTTAAGTTCCGACATCCACGCGAACGAAGTCGCGGGCCCAGCTAGTTCTAATAAATAAATATTTTTGATTTTGATTTGATTTTAGGTAGACCTCTGCCTAACCTTTCGGGGATTACAGGCGTGATTTTATGTAGTTCAGCTTTTGTTAGAAACTGTGAAATTTAGTTGTTTTTGCTAAATAACTTTGATACACTGCTTGTTGCTTTAGCAGTCTGTGTTCTTCATAAAGTCAGATTATTGTTGTGTTTAAAATAATTTCTCTCTCTGATTACAATTTAAATAATTTGGGACCTTGTAAGCGTATTGATGGGCATTTAAATTGAGTTGACCCAGAACTTGGCTACAGGCTAATTGCAAAGTAATATTATTTAATTATATAATTCATATATTTGTAGATTGACACCTCATTCATCAATATCGGCTCAGTAGTTTATGCGCTACGGTGGAACATAAGACTGTTACAAATATACATCGACTGCTAAAACATTGCAATATTATAAGTTTTATTATTAGGTCAAATTTTTAGCAAAATACCGAAAAAGACAACTTTCGAGCGATTTTAATTTAAGCACCTACAATATAGTAGGATTAATACTATGTCGGTAAAAACGCTGTCGCACAGAAAGCAGTATTACTTCTAAAAAAAAATGTATTGGAGTTGTTACGGTGCTATCCATAACATAATAAGAATTTGGCCACTATCTTCAATGGTTATAGACTATCTACTCACATTGTCCTTGTATTTAAATCTCAAACTGTCATTCTTTAACGGACTGTTTTATGACATCGCAGTAAAAAGGTAAGCAAAAAAAAAAAAAAAATTAACAACCCCCACTTTATTGGATGGAGCATCCGCCATATTGTGTTCACATAAAATGTAATAACGAATCGATTGACACCTCATTCATCAATATCGGCCCAGTAGTTTAGGCGCTATAGTCGAAGATAAGAATATAGGGTGACTGGTAATTAGTGACTGATACTTAAACATGTCATTGTACTCATGATAAACTCAAACTCAAACTCAAAGCATTTATTTCAATTAGACCATTACAAGCACTTTTGAAAGTCAAAAACAAAAAAGCTAAGCTACAGTCACAGTCACAAGGCATAATAACTTGCGAAAGTACTGTAGTTGCACATTCCAAATCGTAGATCTCTATGGAGAAGAATGGGCAAGAAACTTCATGGACACTCTTTTCAATCAAAATATTGTTACAAAATCTTGGTTACATCATTAATGTTGAGATTATACATATATGTGAGAACGATGTACAAAGACGTGCACATTAAGAGCGTCCAGAGTAAAAGATTACTCCTTATGACAATCGGTGCAGTCGTTTCAGAGATTAGCCAGAACAGAAAATGCTGTTATTTTGAAATTACAAACTGACACTTCAATTAAATTTATTTGTATAGATTTAACAGAAGCCACATCACGTTGACAGGGCTTGACGGGATAGGTTGAGGTGTACGGTACAATTTGCCAGTTTTGTGTAAGTCCTGTTTAGTATGTAACTGGGCACGAATCCAGACTCCAGGTCGCTTGTGAGGGTAAAGGGCAAAAAAGGAACATGGATGGGTTTTAGTTCGTAAAAGTCTGACACTCTCTTCCGCTCCGCCCAGAGCGGGAGGGGTAATTTGATGATTTCAGATCTCAAAAAAAACGCCGCTTGTGAGAAAATCACTTTACATAACAATACGCCTGGTTGGGTAGAAGTAGTGGAAGTTTAGGTAAGGGTTTACTTATAGGAAAATTTCCCCAATTATGTCACGTCAGCTGTATTAAATTCCTGATGGTAGAACCCGATAGCAATAGGGAATTGAACCTAATATAAACAAATAAAATTACCCAGATTCAAATAGAAGAACCATACAAAGCACAAAACAGTGCTATCTAACAATGGAACCTCTCGGGGAATAATCTGAGACTATTGGTACGGACCGCATCTCGGTTTGCATACAATAACGTTAGTTCGATAGATCTATTTAGTGCCCTCTGGAGTTTTTAAATCGCTTGCAGAATAGGAATAAAAATTTTCTGCGGAAAACCTTTGTGAATTTAAGGGAAAGAAGAATTTATGAACACTTTTAAGAAGGGCTTTTTTCTTTTTTTTTTGGGCTAGGAAATCATCAAATGACCCTCCCGCTCTGGGCGGAGTGGAAGGGGGTGTCAGACTTTTACTGACTAAAACCTATCCATGTTCCTTCTTTTGCCCTTTGTGTTCCAGGGCCGCGGTATCTCTTTCGAACAGTCCCGCAGCCCTGGCAGGCATCGGCACTTGCGGGCCCCTCCTGTTTGCTGACAGCTCTTTGAGGCGCGCGTGGAACACGAACGCGCCGTCGACACGTTCTGTCGTCATAAGACGGACGGACGGCGAGCTAGCCACTCACCGTCCAAAGGCCCGAGAGCTCGTGGCTAAATAAAAGCATCTGCAAAAGTCAAGGTTATGCAACGCTTGCCAAGGACGATCCGTTGATGGATGACTCTCGAATAAGGGAGAGGCTTAGTTTAAGATTCCTTCGTACAGTCGCCAGCATAACAAGTTACCACAAACTGTTAAACTCCAAATGATTTAAACCATAAAATGTTGATGGTTAAGTGAAAAATCGTATTCAATGAGAAAATTTTACAGTTTGAGGTAACTTTATGCGCTTGCGACTGTACCTACCTACGTTTGGCCGTTGCTTTCGGCTGTCTTTAGCAGATCTTTCTTTGATAGTCCCATAGTCCGAAATCAGAAAGTACGGGGTGGAAGGGCATCGACGCCCAAACTGTTACTACGTGTTCAGTACATCATTTCAAACAAATTTCTATGTGGGGGGAGGGGGGTCGGAATGATATACAGAATGCCATTTGTGCGTCGAAGTATTAATAATATTTGTACGCCATATTATGACAGGATAAGCTGAAACCAATATTGTAACATATTCTAATAAGTAAATATTTTTGATTTTAGGTAGACCTCTGCCTAACCCTTCGGGGATTACAGGCGTGATTTTATGTAGTTCAGCTTTTGTTAGAAACTGTGAAATTTAGTTGTTTTTGTTAAATAACTTTGATACACTGCTTGTTGCTTTAGCAGTCTGTGTTCTTCATGAAGTCAGATTATTGTTGTGTTTAAAATAATTTCTCTCTCTGATTAGAATTTAAATAATTTGGGACCTTGTAAGCGTATTGATGGGCATTTAAATTGAGTTGACCCAGAACTTGGCTACAGGCTAATTGAAAAGTAATATTATTTAATTATATAATATTTATTTATTTATTTCATTTTAAAGAAAGCTTACAGACTAATAACAATTATAAATATCATGCATAAGTAGTGACATTTGCTAATTACAAGCTTCCACATAATATATATCTAATTAGTAATGAGTTACTTGCGTTGACCAGTTACAGCGATTTTACATTGTTATATTGGTTGGTTGGTTGGTTTGTTGACGGCACGGTTGGCGCAGTGGTCAAGCGATTGACTGCTGCGCTGCATGTCGCGGGTTCGATTCCCGTACGGAACAAATATTTGTATGACCTACAAGTAGTTGTTCCGGGTCTGGGTGTTTTTCTATCTATAATATGTATGTATAACAAAAAAAAAGTATATATGTAGTTTATCAGCCATCTAGCTACCATAACACAAGCATTAGGTTGCTTAGCTTGGGACTAGATGGTGCTGTGTGAAATGTCCAGGGATATTTATTTATTTTATTGGTATAAAATTGTCGAGATAAAACCTATATTGGGTATGTCAAGTCATGCAACATCAAAATCAAAATTAAAAGCTATTTATGGCTGTCACCAAAATACTCCTTGTTCAGAATATTTCTAATTTTGTGTGCGCTGGTGCAAAATAAATCAATTCCAATCCAGAAATCCAGATGTGATGGTAAACTATTGAGAGCTATAACACTACGTATGCAGAAGGCGTTGCGCCTGTACTTTGTCAAATTCATATATTTGTAGATTGACACCTCATTCATAAATATCGGCTCAGTTGTTTATGCGCTACGGTGGAACATAAGAATGTTACAAATATACATCGACTGCTAAAATATTGCAAGTTATATTATAAGTTTTATTATTAGGTCAAATTTTTAGCAAAATACCGAAAAAGACAACTTTCGAGCGATATTAATTTAAGTATCTACAATTTGGGTAGGATTAATCCTATATCGGTGAAAACGCTGTCGCAAATAAAGCAGTATTACTTCTTAATAAAAAAAATGTATTGGAGTTGATATGGTGCTATCCATAACATAAAAAGAACTTTGGCCACTCTCTTCAATGGATAAGACTACCTACTCACATTGTCCTTGTATTTAAATCTCAAACTGTCATTCTTTGACGGACTGTTTTATGACATCCCAGTAAAAAGGTAAGCAAAAAAAAAATTTTACGACCCCCACTTTATTGGATGGAGCATCCGACACATTGTGTTCACATAAAATGTAATGACAAATCGATTGACACCTCATTCATCAATATCGGCTCAGTAGTTTAGGCGCTATGGTCGAACATAGGAATATAGCATAAGCATAATCAGCCTGATGTTCCCACTGCTGGGACGCACGGCCTTCTCTCTAAGAGAGGGAATGGGCTATAATCCACCACGCGGGCCCAGTGCGGGTTGGTAGATGTCACATACACAATCACGTGTTTAAGTATCGGTCACTAATTACCAGTCACCCTATATATGTCACAACAGAACCCTTCCTTAGACCGCTAAAATCATAACCCTTCCTTTTGGTTTTGTGGTAGTAGGGTAAAAATAGTTATTACACGTCAAGTAAACGTAGTTTTAACTCTGACACCCGTATCTATAGTTAAATCAAAGTAATTACTTGAGTTTAAGGAATTACTTATGCAACCATTTTTATGCAATAGACAGGAATTTGAACGAAGTAAGAACCGTCAAAGAAAGAAAGCTAAGAATTCTTACTTTTAAGCGTTCTTATTTCAAGCAATTACTTAACTGCAGAATAAAAATCGTATCTTAAGCTATTACTTTTACTCAAGTAATCACTTTGATTTGTAGATACGATTGTTATTGTACTTGTTAACTACTTACTTCATTTCAGAAGAAAATTTATGCTATTTTCTATCCTAACATAACATGGGTACCTAATGAACAACGCACTAGTTCTATGAATGGATTACCCAGCGCGGTGAATGAGGCAATTTGCTTTTGTGCGGCTAAAGTGAGCATTGTAGCGGTCATTGCTCGACCTAGGATCAGACCTTTGGAAAATAATTACTGGATAATACTGGTGTTTAAAAGTAGGAGTTGATGCAAGTGAAATTCCGTAATTCTATTGTTATTCAGGTTTCGTATAACAGGAAACGGACATTGTCAGATACTACAGTATACAGGGTGGAAGGAACACCGACCTGTTTTGAAAAAAAAATACCGAAGAAAGATATCTATGTGGGGGGGGGGGGGGGTTCAGAATGATGTTTTGATTACGTGGTAACCGTTTCAACGTCGGTGTTCCATCCCATATTATCAGTCATATAATAATATCTGGAGATTGGTCCGTAAACTGACAGGTCGGTTTGATGGAACCTTTCGCCGTATAAATAGTAGATATCGATTAGTTTGATTCTTTAAAAAACAAATGACATTATGGACAGTCACAGGACACAATAAAATTCGAAAGTAAAACTCATTTGTTTTTAAAGTATACATTGTGTGTGTGTGTGTTCTTGGTGTTTAGTTTGCATGTTCAAATCTGGACACATGCACCGTTCATATTTCCCAGTGATGTTTAAAAAATCATCATCTTCCTTTTCCAAATTTATTGGGGTCGGCTTCCAGTCTTACCGGTTGCAGTTGAATATCAGTATTTTACTTGGCGCGAATGTCTATCTGACCTCCACAACCCAGTTATTACTGGGTAATACGGTACCCCTTGGTAAAACTGGGTGTCAGACTTTCGGGCCACTGAACACTTGTAATGACTGTCAAAGATCTACAAACGACAGCCGGGACCAACGGCTCAACGTGCTTTCCGAGGCACGGAGGAAACTCAATATGTAATGATGGTCAGTCATCTACAAACCAACCTTGGCAAGCGCGGCTTAACCTTGAAGATCGAACTATGCGGCTGATATTATTTAGGCACGATATCTGCTAGTTGATGTTTAAAAAACATCAGTATAAATGTCTCTAAAAAGTTCATTTTAATCATTTTATTTACTATAGGAGCAAAGCATGAAACAACAATTCATCAAGCTTCTTATCTTTCAAGAATTACGAAATCGAAGCTAACACAAAAACACCCCGCATAATTTCTCTTGGGGTACTAAGTAACCCCTATCACCGTCAAAGCCCGGGGTTGTTGGCACCCCGCCAATTTGTTCGGGTTGGATTAGTAGTCACAGTGTTGTAAACTCCACTAGCGGGATTATCTTGTATTCTTCTTTATTGTGGAAAGAAAGAAACTTTATTTATTCAGAATTTCATTGTATTGTATAATTTTTGTGGAATAGAGTTTTTTTGTTGTTGTAATTTTAAACTGAGTTCTTTGTGCAATAGTTCGCCCATTAAAGTACCTACAAAAACAGCTATACTTTTTAAGCGATTTCAAATATAGGAGGTTATCAATTCGGATGTTTAAATATATTTTTTTCTTCTAAGTAATTAAATATGATTGATTAAGCCAAATCCTAATTATACATTTATAAATAGAAATAAACTAAAGTAACTAACTTAACAATAAGTTAAAAATGGCGTCAGAAATATCCTCCTTAACGCTGTCAGCTGATAATGTCTACAAAAAAACTAACGGCGTTGCCACGTTCTAAGGCAACGCTAAGCCTCTGGCCAAGGTAAAAGCCAGCCTTTGGGTAACGGATAGTGTCAACTGAACGCATTGAAATTTTCTTGAAAAGGCTGTGAGCACTCAGGTACCACGGTCCTAGAGTTTCAACCCCGAACGCCCTCGAAAATATAGTTACCAATAAGGTTACTGTATTTACGCCGCTTGAGGTTCTCAGCAGCCGCAGCAGCAGCCCCAGCAAAGCCAGCAGCGATGAATTAGAAAGATGGGATGGCGCAAGTGTATCGATATAAATTGCGTCCCACACTAAAGTAATAAAATAGTTTATATAGGGGTCCATTTGCACTACTCCTGTGAACATTAAATTCAAATTAAATTACAAAGGGACTTAAACATAATTGTCGTGATGTGGACGTACCACGACACATTTCTACCCAAACCTTCAGCGAAACTGACATTGTTATAACATGACGTCTTTGTCACGTGTTTTTGTGTTAAATAGTCTCTTTGTACTGCACCGCGCCATGCGCAGATAAATCTTTGTAGACTGGCTAACCTCATTATCAGAGCAAAAGCCAACCAAGAATCTTTACACGTGCGGATACGACAAATTATAGTAAAGATCTACGTATTCTGTGTTCAACCTTGACTTAGATGTCAAAAAAATCGAATCAACGGTCATTGATCATTAAAACAAATGAAATGCACTCAAGAGACCGTATGCAAATCATCATTTGTTTCAAAATATAAGGTGCACTCAGCGAACACCAGATTTTCTCAGATATTTCAGTACATTTATTTCCCTCTCACAGTCCGCTGTCTCTGTCCGCTCTCCTGCCTGTTTAATTTGACCGCACCTTAAATTAAACGACTTCACGAAACATACGCGCGCAGGATGTGGAGTTGCGGACACTATCCCATAGCCTATGTCCATCTGGAGTAATGTACCTGTAATGGTTAAAGTTTTTTGCAAATATGACCCTTGGTTCCGGAGATAACCCTCCGCATACATTCAAACTCAACAAAATCGCTATCTCCCTTTATAACATTAATATATTCTAAATTATATTACATAGTAAACGTGCTAATGCACCATAACTTGGGATAATTAGAATTCACTCGTGAGAAAACGACAGAAGACGATCTTTTTTGGGTTCAACCTTGACTTAGATACCAAATTGGAGCGCATTACCGGAATGGCTGCACTAACATGTGCGTAGTGTTGACCGCTTTGCTTTGTTCACCCAATTGGTTGACAATTGGTTGGAGGCTTCATTGGGTCACCGGGTACAGTATAATTGGCTATGTAATGTAGGATGAGCCTGTATGATTGCTTCTACTTACTGTGTTTACGAATGTATTTTGTGTAGTGGTCTAAGAATTCTTCTACGAGTACATTATATTTTGTGAAACAAATATAGTATTTTGTCTTCTTATCATTTGATTGTTATTTACATAAGTCAGAGAGAGAGAGAGATGAGAAAGTATTTAACATAAAAAGTAATCAGTTTAATTAAACTTATACTCAATATTTTAAATGTTAAAGTGTCTTTTTACCCCTTAACGGATTAATGGCTTTGGTTGTTTGGCACACGGATAGGCCATGACCCGTAACAGGACATAGGACATTTTATCCCAGTCTCCCACAACTGACATTACTGTCAGGATCCCAAAGACATGGACAATTTTTTTTGCTTATATTTCAACGAATAGCAGCTTTTAAATCACTTCAGTGTAGGTAGGTATTCCAGCTTTTTTACAGTTTAAATGAAGTACATTTGCTCAAAGGTAGTTTGTTACTGTTGCTTTAAACAATTAAATTTTTTGTAATGGGAGTTAACTCACTAAACGTGAGTTTCTAGTCCCAGAATTTGTAGCTACTAAGAACTGGTACGTTTACATGTAATTTATTTGAATGTACCAAACAAGCTAGGAGCAGCCTTTTGCCGTTATACTTATACCTGCTGAAAATTTCCACAATATAATATTCGTCTGAGTCGTTCCATTGTGAAGCAATACGGCTTCTTCAAAACTTTTGGTTTCCTAATTTAATTTCTGAAGACTATGTTCAGATTTTCGTTAGTTTTGGGCTTGGTTATTTGAATAATTTACAGGCACCATAATTAATATTATAAAGGGTGACTGGTAATTAGTGACCGATACTTATACATCTGATTGGACTCATGATAACAAACAACTTTCCCAAAGAAACAATTTTTTTATAAAGTCGTTACTTTTATCACATTAACAGCCGTATGAGATTCGCGCGCGCGCCATGTTATGCCATGTCATGTTATGTCCTTATGTACATATTATGGACATATGTACTTATGGACATACATAATATTAATGCATACTTGCATGCTTTAGTTGGTTTAACCAAGAGGTTTAACTACCTAATGATATAATAATATGTCCAATCAGAAAACAAAACAAACAGCTAAGTGACAAGATAATGATCAAATGGTAGTTTAATGAGACATCCTAAAAGGACTATAAATCCTCAGACGTTTAGAGGGTGACACCATTAAAAAGAAATCAACAAATGTTTTTCAGGTCATTATCGGAAAAACTATAATTGTTTACAGTCCCCTCAGTGTTCATTAAGACAAAGATGTAAAACAAAGCTTTTATTTTGTTACAGGTTTCGACACAGATAAAATTTGGAGCGTCGATGCCATAAAATTGACGTTTTAAAGCCAAAATAAATTGGTATCCGCACTTTACAACGGAGGAAAACACGGTACGATGAACGCAACTATAGTAAATTATACGGAACTATATATTAAGGATAAATCTCATAATCTGACGCCAGACGGTCTGCCTCCCATGCACAGCGGATATGAGAACATCATCGACAACAAGTGGATCCAGTCCTCTTTCTGCGTCATTTACACCGTGATATTTGTTCTTGGACTGCTCGGCAATATCCTAGTATGCTTCGTGGTCATCAGGAACAAAGCTATGCAGACTGTCACCAACCTCTTTATCAGTAATCTGGCTCTCTCTGACATCTTACTATGCGTATTTGCCGTCCCCTTCACACCGCTCTACACATTCCGCGGTGCTTGGAGTTGGGGCTCCCTCTTATGTCACATAATGCCTTTCGCACAAGGATGCAGCGTATACATATCCACATTGACGCTTATGTCTATAGCTATCGATAGGTTCTTTGTAATCATTTACCCATTCAGACCACGGATGAAGATTGAAACTTGTCTGATCGTAATCGTCATGATCTGGACTTTCTCAGTAACCGTGACCATGCCATACGCTATATTTATGACGTACTACGATCTAGATATAGGCAGATTTTGTGAAGAGACGTGGCCGTCGGAACGGTTGCGGCGAGTGTTCGGCTCAGTGACGTCAGTGTTGCAATTCGTGCTGCCTTTTATTGTGATTGCTTTCTGTTACACGTGCGTCAGTTTTAAATTGAATGACAGAGCCAAAGCGAAGGCTGCCAGTAAAAATTCTCGCAAAGAGGAACTGGACAAAAATAGAAAGCGACGAACGAACCAGATGTTGATAGCTATGGTCACGATATTCGGATTGTCGTGGTTACCTCTGAATGTTATAAACTTATGCAATGACTACTACATGTACGCTATACACTTAAAGTATTACTATTTGGTGTTCTTTATGGGTCACATTATAGCGATGTCGTCAACGTGCTACAATCCTTTTATTTACGCATGGATGAATGAGAATTTCCGCAAGGAGTTTAAGCAACTGATTCCTTGTATCGATTCCTCTGCTAATTTGAGAGGCAACATTCCATTAGATCCCTTGGGAGTTGGTCCTTCTGAGAAGACGTTTAACGGCAATACGACGACTGATAGTTACTTGGGCTCTAGTTCCCAGAGGGCGACATCTTTCAGACATAAAAGGAAGCCCAGTGCAGCCGCGGATGTGGAAAAAAGCGGGGTGGAATTGAATGAAGATTTACTGAATGTAGACGTGAAACATTGTCATATTTCAACAAGCTACAACCTGAGAAGGGAGTCGGTGAAATTGAGGCTTATCAACGAGGAGTCATTTGACGGGACGCCGACGCAAAGTCAATTCTAACAGTTGATGTCACGGGTAAGCACTTTTTTTCTTGTTAATTTTGTTCGGGCGTGCGTCGACAAAAAAGGTGCTTCAATCCCTTGTAACTGCCATACTAAACCTTTTTCTCGCAAACTCGTAATTTTTATCAGGCATTTTCTTGTACTAATCTATTAGGGGCTCCATCTGTTTACGTTCGAAGTAAATAATAACAAGGTTAAATGTTTTGACATTATGCTAATCTTGGGCGACCTTTTTGTCATGTTTTTTCCTTCTATTACAATGGCATAAATATTTTTCGTTCCTATTTTATTATTCTTTACCTTGAACGCCAGAATGACTAAAACAAAAATGAATACGTTCCTAAGTATCGTCGAGTTTTGCTTTATTCGTAGTAACAGTTACCCGAGTCTCAACCCTAAGGGGAATTGGCATGTTACTGTGTCACGTTAAATAACAAGATAATATAGTTTGACAGGATAATGGTGTCTGTCTCCTAGATACCTTAGTCTTATTAGAGAATTTAAGTGAATCTATAACAAGAGTTGAAGACTAAAGATTAAGCCTTAATTTCTTTAAGTAGCGGTAGGTTGTATTATGTTTTTATTATTTTACCATTTTCATTATTATTTTATTTTAGTTATTTCATTGCAAACCAAGTATATTTATATTCTTCTTACTTTGATTTAAGCGGTGTGTTTCCTGTGTTTGTGCTCACACCATATTTTTTTTTACTATGTCGTAATTGGCTTTCTGGTGACTATTATTCCCTTTTTTTTTGTTTTTATTAGCTGTAAGTCCTCCATGTACTAAAATAAATAAATAAAATAAAAATTAGTGAAAAAAAATTCTAGTATTTTTTTCTGTTATTTCTCCTACTGTGTATTGGTCTCTGCATCGCCCTAAGACAGACTGGTAGAGAATGCTCAAGGCATTAAGACCGGCTTTTGTACAGCATTTACTTCTTGTGCATAAAGTATTACTTATTAGTAAATAAATAAAGAAAGAAATTAGCGGAGGAGGAGAGCAGCGGTGGCCCAGTGGTGGCGGCCCCTGCTTACGATCAGTAAGTCGTGGATTCGAACCCAGGCAGGCGGAAGTACTTAGAGTAATTTATTTCAACACCGCTGCTCTCAAAACGGTGAAGGAAAACATCGTGAGGAAACCGGCTTGTCGTGGGGCCAAAAATTCAAAGACATGTGACATCTACCAACCCGAACCGGGCCCGCGCGGTAGATTATAGCCCATTCCCTCTCATAAGGCCTGTATCCCAGCAGTGGGAACATTATGCTAGAGAGAGGAATTGCTAACAGAGAAGAGAGAAGAGGAGACTTTTTATTTTGTTAATATTGCTCTTTTTTGTACAGGTGCGTCGATGGAGGCGTTCCCAACTGTGAAAAACAAATGTGGACTGTACTTAGACATAAGAGTACCCGATATTTTTGGAGTGAATTTATTTTTTACTGAAAATATCTTTACTATTGCACAATCGACTACTGAATTACGCTTATCAATTTACTAAGAACCTTTAGATAATTAATAACAAATTATTAATTATTATTTTAATTTAAATCAATTATTACCTTATTCTGGTTCAACTTGAATGTTGACCGTGAAAATGTTTTACGAATTTATGAAAATTGTTGAACAATTTTCATATATTCGTAAATAATCCCCAATGCCTTTAAATACTGCCATAATGGTGTCCCTAGATTTTGCATAGAGATAGTAATGGTCGATCTGAAAAACAAGAGCCTATCGCAAAGGAATTCTTAATATTGAGGAACAATCAAGGCTATTTAAAAAACTTCCAAAAGAACTCTTTTGTATGCACTGTCATTCTTTCAATGAGAGTTGTTTTGACAACTTTGCTTAACTTGCACACATAGAACGATTTAATGTATGGAGCCAATAAATAAAATTAATATGTCTGTTTGTAACTTCAAAATAACAGCCTTTTAATGCCTATAAAAGGATATCCGGCACTTATGACAAAAAAAAATTCTGTCCGCTGGGCTGATTTTGACCGGACATATACTGGACTATACGGACATATAGAAAGCTGATGTTTTAAGGATATCTAATAAACTTTTATTTTAAACTAGTTGCGCCGCGCGGTTTCACCCGCGTAAGATTCGATCTCTATTTTTTATTTAATAAATATAGTCTATGTTACTTCCTGATAATTTTAGATTTCTATTGGTGAAAAAATGGTTAAAATCGGTCCAGTAGTTTCCGAGATTATTCGATACAAACAAAGAACCAAAAAAATATTTCCTCTTTATAATATTAGTGTAGAAGTATAGATAGTATAGAAAAAAAAGTCGATTATTTAAACAAATATTTTTTATTAAATTACCAACACGCGTACGAAGTCGCGGGTAGCAGCTAGTTCTTAAAAAAAAGACGTGCAGGTGTTGAAATTGGGTTATGGTCCCAGGTCAGGCAAAGTGTTATTGTTATCCATTAGTAATTTCCCAGCAGCAGCCCTGGTTTTGAAAGTTGTGGATGTGACACTCCGAGCCTCTAGAAGCACGTTAAGCCGTTGGTATTGCGCCTGATCTCTCCCCGGTCGTGTGGGACTGCCGTCTTATCGGATTACGAGAGTAAAGGTACAGAGAGTGCATCTGTATTTGAGTGCAAACTTGTGCAAAGTAATATTTCCTGTATGCGTAATCCTTAATCTCAACAGAGATTAGCCGCCGGCACCGACGTTCAGTCGGGAGGATATTATTAGAGATACTTACATAATTGAACATTTATGTAATGGGTCGATTGTAATTTAATTTAATTGAATCACCAGCATTATTGCCACTAACATAATTATTATGCCTTAAGCACTAACTCACTACCTTATTGTTCGAAATAAAAGTATTTTATTCATTGATTGATAAATAGCAGCCTGTAGAAATTAGAATCAATAAACCCAGGCAGGCGGCAGTACTTTGAGTAATTTATTTCAACACCACTGCTCTAAAAAACGGTAAAGGAAAACATGTTGAGGAAACCGGTAAAAAAAAGTAAAAGTAAAAAGTTTTTATTTTGGAACATATACAAGGCACAATTACAAAGAAAACGATGATAGCTACAAAAGTTTATAACTGTGTCGCAGCTACCAACGCCCAACCAAACAAGAGAACAGTTGTTCCAGACCTTAATAATAAATAGTGTATAACCAAAGTAGAAAAGCAGGGGTGAGGTGCGGGAGAGTGTGTGTGGGTGGGTATGAGGGGGTATGTGTAGGTGAGTGTCTGTGAGTGCTTGTGTGGAGTGTGGGGGTGTATGTGTGTGTGAGTGAGAGTTAGAGTGTGTGCCAGTGTTTAGTGCTAAGTTTCCACAATTTTTTCGGTAGCGTCATATGCCAATGATTTCAACCACTCAGTCAACTTCCTTCTCAAGAGACTGCGGGGTAGATGATAAATATTTAGAGTCTTATTTAAGTTGTTATAGAGCCTGGGGCTGATAAACCTGAAATGTCTTCTCGCTACTGCTGTTCCACAGGGTAAATATTTGCAAACTCTGTCAGAGAGGCGTTTTGCAGTACTGTAATTTGGGTCGTAGTGAATTTGTTTGTGTTTTCGGAGTACAGTCTGTAGTATGAAGAGCTGCCTAACTGTGAGGACCTTGCATAGAGAATAGAGGTCAGATGTCGGAAAGCGGATAGGTTTCTTTGATAGGACCTTTAGTACGGCGCTTTGCGCCCTTTCTAGACGTAGCATGGTAGTTTTGTGCGCTCCACCCCACGCGGTCACGCAATACCCAAGGACTGATTGAGCGAGCGCAAGGTAGACAGTTATCAGGCATTTGAAGTCAGCAACCCCCCTAAGTTTTTTAAACATTTATAAATTAATCTTCGCACTCGTTTTACTGTACTGTCGATCTGTTTTTTCCATTTAAGAAGATTGTCGATGATTACTCCAAGATATTTAATGTTGTCAGTACGTTCAATAGGTGTACACTTGCAAGTAGAGAAATCATTCAATCAAGTAGAGAAACCGGTATGTCCTAGAACCAAAACATCGAAGACTTGTGACATCCACTAACCCACACTGAGCCTGCGTGGTGGATTATAGCCCATTTCCTCTTTAGAGAAGAGGCCGTGTGTCCCAGCAGTGGGAACATATAAGCTGATTATGCTTATGCTTATGCTATCCTGTAGAAATTTATATAATTATTATTGACGAGGATGACGCGACGATTTTCTTTAAAAAAATATAGCTAATAGGTTACTAAAGAAATTCTTAGCGATAAGTTCTTGTTATTCAGATCAAACATAAGAAGATTTGTACTTTAGATATTACCTAGACCCATAGCCTTATCCTAGTAAGTCTTAGGCAAGGGCGCCAGTCCTGTAGTATAAGTTAGACTAAACAGTTTCATTTATTGTTCCTAAAGGCACAAGTTTGTAATTTAGACTATTATAATCCTTGTCTAAATATATCGTATTTATAAACCCATGTGTGTGAACTATGACGCTCTTTATGTTATGCTAAATAAATAATGTAAACTCTATTTCACTAATATCTAAATGTAGCCAAAGAATTTTCATCGCTCGGCCCAGCATCGAGAGTTAAAATTCCAGTGCGTTATTATTTAGGTGATAGTGAAAACGGTAAAATAGTATAGTTAATTAGATTTTCGGGTTTGAAGCAACTTTAACTTTAACCCTCATGGATTTAGAGCACAATCTCCCTAAGTCTCTTTATTTTAGACTAAGTTAGTGTTGATTTAGCATGATATTAAGAGCTTCTAACTTACGTGTTAAATCTTATGAATTTTCTTAGTGTCTAAGTACTTACTATGAAGGTGTGATAACACTTATATATCTTGATATCGTTTTATAGCTCAGCTATAAACTAAATGTTATTTTACTTATTCACATGAGAAGCAATATTAATAGTTGTATATCTTGTTGTTTCGTTATTTTTTATCGAAGTATGTATGTTATTATATATTTTAAAGTAAATAGGTATCTAATATTTATTTCAGTTGTTAGTTCCTACTTGATAGTAATATTTTATCTTATCGTGTAGTCATTTGTAATGTATGAACACCATATAAATTTTTATATATGTAAATACTCGTATTTATGTCAATGATGAAAACAGGGATTTCTAAAATATTGACAAATCTATTTAAAGTGTCATAAATCATATACTTAATTTACATATTCTTATGCACACGACACGATCCCATGTTGACAATGAACGAGTGTTTTTAAAAAAAGCTCGATATATTCGAACGTCAAAATTGACAGCTGTCAAAAGTGACAGACGCTGTCAACTGGCACACGTTTAAAAAAATAAAGTACAGCACAGCCAGCACATCAACCTACACAACACTCACACACAACAATGAAACTTGAACCTAATACTTTACCGATAAAGTTGAAAATCTATTAAAGAATTTTAACAGATTGTAGTTTGATATGCTGTCTGTACATTAACGTTTTTTGTATAATTTGTTAATAAATGTGTGTGATTCTAGAGAATACAGTGTCAAATGTTAATGTGAGTCAATGTTAAGCAATATGATTAGGCATAAGGTAGATAGCCCTTAGAGGTTTTAATACATATATTTTATGTCCATCAACAACACAAATGTTAAATATTTCGGATTCGGATAAATTAATTAAATTGATTTCGTAATTATTTTAGGGAACTTTAGTAGATTCAAATATTACCTATACAGAATGTTACAAAATGATTAGGTGTAACTTTAAAAATATTTATTTTATGAATTGAGAAATTATTCTATCTTTTCATTTTCACGCACCTCAAAACAAAAGGAATTACATGAAAAAAGTATCATTTAGTACTTTCATTAGATTTCGTTGATGATAAAGTATTGATTGAATGAGAAGTTTAAAAAAATAGATTAATGTAGAAAAAAAATGTCTAAATAATTAGAATAAGATTGAATATCACCTGTTAATTATTAAATTTGAATATAACGGACAAAATTACTTATAAATCCTTAGACTGAATTTAAAAAAGTGATTTAAATAAGGATTTAATTTACCCACTATGTTTCTGGTTTAAATTTTCGCAAAACATGACTTAATATCCGCTGTGTCGTCGATTACATTAATATTAGAGCTAGACATTCCAAATTGTATGTAAATTACTCTTGTGTGAAGCACATAACCCGCATTTTGGCTTTGCTATATTAATAATGGTTTATTTGCACAGATTTGTTTGAAAATCTCTAATATTAGGAATTATAGAGCTGCACCAATGGATAGTTAAAAAATTAAGAATGTCTTTGTACAGTATAATAGTAGCAAGATCAATACCCTAATAAAAACTTCTGCAACGATAAATTAAATATTCAGCCTTACACGACTTTATGTAATTTATATAGTTCCTAAATTACATATGAGAATCTTAATAAAAATCAGAATATAAAATAATCTAATAGAATATCTATAATGCATTATGAGAGAGAATATAAATTATAGAAAGGTTTTAATTGTTTGATACTAAAGAATTGTTTATACTAAGTATTATTTTTTTTAATTACTAAAAACAAAAGTAATATAAGCAAGGTTATAACTAAATCAAGACAAGAGTCAGTTATTTATTTTTCACAGTGTACTTTTTTGTTCTATTCTACGAGTATGTTGGTCCAACCAGGAGTTTTTTGAATCGTTTATTTAACAATTCAAATGTAGTAATCCACCAATCCTAACTAACTCCGTCTTGCTATGTCTTGCCTTACAACATGACACCAATCCGTTTATATAAACAATATTATCTATAGTTATAAAAAAAGCTATTTATACAATTACACTGTAACTTTCTAAATAAAAAAAAGACTTAAATTCCTTACATAAAACCATGAAATATTGTATACTTACACAAAAGGTTTGCAACCGGCACGTACACACAGCGACACATCAAACTATACATTTACAGTATAATATGGCCTCGGTTGGGAGCAGCGGTAGCCCAGTGGTGGCGGCCCCGACTTACGAACTGTAAGTCGTGGGTTCGAACCCAGGCAGGCGCATTAAGTACTTTGTGTTATTTATTTTATCACCACTGCTCTCAAAAAACGGTGAAGGAAAACATCGTGAGGAAACAGGCTTGTCCTAACATGTTTTCTCACGATGTTTTCGTTCACCGTTTATCGTTCGTTTTTATTTCACCATTTTTTGTTTTTGGTTCCCCAGAACCAAAAATTCGAAGACATGTGACATCTACCAACCCGCACTGGACCCACGTGGTTGATTATAGCCCATTCCCTCTTTAGAGAGGAGGCCGTGTTTCCCAGTAGTGGGAACATTATAGGCTGATTATGCTATGGCCTCGGTTTGTATAACCCGTAAAATGAGAGATCCGCATAAACTGGTTTTGTATAGCTTGATTGGTCGTCGTGCGTACCTACAAACTACGGAAGCGGCTCTGGTCACCAAGTTATCTGTAACTGTCAAATTTTCCCAATCACCATTAACCTAATACTTTAGCGATAAAGTTGAAAGAAATTGACAGATTTTAGTAACTTGTGCTGGCGTCTGTACTTAAAAGTACGGTCCGCAATCTGTTCGTATCGGTTTGACCGAATCCGAAGCAACGCCGAATTATGCATTGCCATTTCCTTGTAAACAAAATGTATGACACTAGATGCCTTCTGTCAACCTACTATGCATACAGGTGAATATTTCAAGTGCGCGTGGATGGCCAAATCCGAAACTATTAGGAATAGCGAAAAATATTTAAAGGATGCATCATTCGATTTTTAAAAATCAATATTCCTAGCCCGGAATCGACAACGTTGATTTTGAAAAAAAAAAACTCACACTGTATTATTACTTATCCATTAATTTGATAGTGTCGCTAATAGGGATCAAATTCTGAGAAATGACAATCTACGCCCACTTGAAATTTATCCTGTATATTATTCACAGCACACTGCATAAAGGTAATTCAGCTTTCAACAGTCTGCACACAAATAATTATTTTTAGTTTGTTTTTATTAACATTGTAATAGATAAGCAATAATATTATAAATGCTATGTCTAATTAATATTACGTTTCCTACGTTTATACGTCAATATACTCGTAATTAATTTCAGAGTTAATCACTTAAGATTAATATTTCGTTCAGTTTGTATTTGGGCAATAACTTCATGATAGTTAATATAATATTTGATCGCACGCACACTTTGATTTCGACTTGGCCTAGCGTAGAACGAAGTTACAATGGAGTTAGAGGCCAACCTATACTGGTTTTATTACCTAAGTTGAATTGACAGTGGGTATATTATGCTGTTTAACATTTTGATGTGGGCAGAATTTCCATTAAGATTTTTGTATACTAAATGATAAATAATTGAAAATAATTTATACAAAACTCGAAAGCTTAAGACAAAGAAATTCTTTAAAATTAAACAGTATGAGGATGAGACAGAAAAATCTCTGGCTACTTTTAAAATATTTTAAGCTATCATCCAAATTGTGCGATCAAAGAAATAATAGGAATGACATTTCAAAATTTTTGACGTTTACTGTCAAACTAAATTAAAAGCAGTTTCGTTTGAGATTTTTATAGAAAGTTCCGACACGTCATCATTTTGAAATTAGAACGACCCAATTTTTTAAGAGCCCAACAGAATTATATTCTATCACCGATAATGAAACGGAAAGTAAAAAATGTATTGGATTGACATAAGCTATCGAAAAGGTTATTTTAATCCTGTTGTAGAAATACAAAATGCGCTTGAAGCGATTTTCATTTATACACATGCCCCTCCCATGGCTCTCAGATCTATTATTTTTTTAATCGCAAAGTATCTGACATAGTTTTATTTGTATTATAGATAGTTTAATTTTATTGACTTTCATGTTATTTAGTCTTATTATTATTTATGTATGAAAAGCAATACTAAGAAAGCGTTTCTTACTAAAACATTAGAGTTTACCTAAGGAATGCTGACCACACAAATAGAAAATAGATAAAGATTATTTTTGTTAATTTTCTTGTAAATACATGTTGGTGATACCTAGATACTCTGTAATCATTCTATTTCGTGTTACCATTAATTTATTCCATAACATTTAGTTTTATAATATGAAAAAAAAACTAAACTATACTATAAAAATATACGTACCTGTCAATAATAAGCTTACATAAAAAAGAAAACAATATTTCTATATTTGTATAAAACTGTTGACCAAACAAAGTTTCTTGTCACTACATACAAATATTTGACTACTACAGAGAGAAATTCACGCCTAATAACGTACAATTCGATATTTTTATATATATCAGTAAATAGAGATGTCAATAGTGATATTATCCCATATTTACTAGTCATTGTCAATATTTAAAGGTTTGAGCACACCACGGTAGACAAGATTGACGTAGGTTCGGTGAAATCCTTACATATATATGACGTTCTTATTATAATAGATGGCGCCACGTGTCTTTCGAATCATGATTGAATTATATTATTACAAGCAGAGTACGACTTAAATTTATTGTCAAATATTCTAAATTAACGCGAGCGAAGCCGCGGGCAAAAGCTAGTATTACATAAATGTTTGGGATAATCAGAGACATCCCTTTTTTAACAATAAACTTAAGAATGTACTCATCATCTTCCTGCTCTTGTCCCATGTTACTTGGGGTCGGCGCAACACGTTTATTTTCTTCCATTCTCCCCTGTCACCCGTCACGCAATCATTTACACCTTTTTCCTTCATATCATTCCTCACACAATCCATCCATCGTTTCCTTGGTCTTCCTCTCCCTCTCCATCCATCAACATTTTATATTCATAAACACTAATTTAAACTTTCACGGTTTAAAACTAAACTTTTAGTGTCACTTATGGGATATCTTCCGTGATTGAAATTATGAACAATCACGGAAGAGATCCCGTAAGTGACAGTATAATTTTATATTCATAAAGTTAAGAATGTACTATCGTGTAAAATGTCAGATTAAGAAATACTGAATATTTGATTTAATTCTGCAATTTTCTTGATTTATATTTACATGGTTTTTCGTTTCGTTTTAATTCTTTTTAATAATGTCTTATTTCGCATATTGTAAAGTTTTCTTAGACTGTTTTAAGGCGTACGCGCAGCTGCGTTGGAGTAGACATTTATTTGTGAATTTCCTATAATTATCAAAAATTTTGCAATATAATTTAATTCATCATTTATTATATAATAAAATGATGAATTAAATTATATTGCAAAATTAAAAACATGGTATATTCAAACTCAATGTTCATTTGTAACAATTTTTATTGTTAAATAATAAACGTTCTACTCGTAGGTATTTACAAAGCAATCTAAATTGAATAAAAAAATAAACGAATTATACCACTACTATACAAGAAAATAATACAGGAGTACAAGTAAAGTCTTTGTCTTCACAAGCAGAACAATTTTTAACAAAAAAAAAACTTAACCTTTAAACAATTTCTTATCCACGAGTGGACGACACGTTATTAATTTACTGATAATTACTATGCAAACGACTCTCTTAGTTTTTCATAGTGGACTATTTACTCTCTCGAATGGCTTGCGGCCAAGTTGAAGCAATTATACACAAGCGTTAGAGCATTTTCTCCATTTTAATAATTTATGTACGAAGTAAAGCCAAGTCCTTGGCTGCAGTGGTGTGCTCCAACCGTAATAGATAATTAAGTAGTTACCCATCCTTTGTATAAAGAACAAAATAAATTAATGTCTTATGGAAGATTGTTTCTTTGTTCCTAACCTGATTTTAAGATATTTTCTCCATGTACAAAATAACTGTGTAATGCTTCAGGACATGGGCATACTCTGCAGTTTGGTAAGAACAACTTTGAGAGGGAGGCTAACAGAAGAATCTATCTGGGCTGGGAAGCATTTAGGAAGCTTCTTCGGGTCTTCTTTTCGCGTATTCCACAAAGCCGTAAGACTAAGGTCTTCAATCAGTGCGTCCTGCCTGTGATGACTTACGGAGCCGAAATGTGGACACTCACGGTACGGCTGGTTCAGAAATTTAAGGTCGCTCAGCGAGCTATGGAACGGGCTATGCTTGGAGTCTCTTTGAGGGATCGCATCCGTAATGAGGTGATTCGACAGAGAACCAGAGTTGTCGATATAGCTCACAGAATAGGTAAGCTGAAGTGGAAATTTGCCGGTCATATTAGCAGTAGAACCGATGACCGTTGGGGTAGACGTGTTCTTGAGTGGAGACCGCGAATCGGCAAACGTAAAGTGGGACGCCCTCAGGCTCGGTGGAGTGACGATCTTCGCAGGGAGGCTTGTGGCAACTGGATGAGAGTTGCTGAGAATCGAGTTTAGTGGCGTACGATTGAAAAAGCCTATGTTCAGCAGTGGATTGCTGTACACTGATGAGGATGTACAATTAGATCGTACGTTATCATCAGCCTAGATAATTAAGTAGTCACCCATCTTTTGTATAAAGAACAAAATATATTAATGTCTTATGGAAAATTGTTTCTTAATTCCTATAAAAAACTCTGTTTGTTCTGGTCAATGCGGTAAAAATGTATTGTTATGGTAATGTTTGGACTAAACTTGTTGGTCCTGTGGTCGCTGGACCTCCTTTTCCATATCATCCCCTACACAGTCCATCCATCGTTTCTTTGGCTTAAACCCATCCACATTCATACTCAAAACTTTCCTCACGACATGTTCCTCATTCTTCCGCATCACACGTACGACTTAGACTTTATTCATATTTATGGGTGAATAAAATAAAACAAAATGCTATAGGAGAGTTGTGTTTTTGATAAAAATCCTTAGAATTTATGTCACGTTTATGTCACACGTTCGTGCTCCTACAATCGAATTCCGTTTCGTTTGTAGGCTTAAGATACATTTGAACAAAGTCCTTGTGTCAGTAAGTACACAGTAACATTTAAAATACATCTTTCCAAGAAAAATACACATTTACATTTATTACGTTTACGTCAACATGAAGAATCATCCGCGTTCCTCCAAGACACGTGCGACCAAGATAAATGTCCCATGATGCACTGAATATAACACCGATACAAAAACTATGAGTGATGTATCACTATATCCCTTGGATGCTGAGGGATATATTATTATATTCCTAGGACACACTGTTGGTCCTGTGATGTATGTCCGGCTAAGGAAATAACTTTCAATCTTGTAAAATGAGGGGCTCGAGGCTAAATAATAACAGTCGCATGTGTCGACCTTATAGGTCAAGCAAAATTCACCGAGGTCGTCCGTGGATGAATTATACCACATGAAACACCTTCTTTACTCACACGTGAAGCCGATGCGTCGACTGTCAATTGCAGATCTTTGACAGTGGTTACAGGTAGTCCAAATGTCTGAGTCAGTCTTAGCAACCGGTACCAGTCTCTTTCTCTCTTCTCTTTTTTAAAAAACGTTGCCCCACACTAGGAATTTCTTCTGTATCGTGGGTGCGTTTACAAACATTTAAACTCACATACACAAACAGCCAGACCCGGAACAACTATCTGTAGGCCAAACGAATATTTGTTCCGTGCGGGAATCGAACCCGCAACATGAAGCACAGCAGTCAATCACTCAGCCACTGCGCCAACCGTGCCGTCCACCACAACCGTCGTACTAGTAACTGTACATAATTACAAGATAGAACAGAGGTTAAATAGGCAGTCGCTCCATTAAAAATATTGGTATCCGGTTTCATCCGGTTACACACAGTGACAGTTAGATACGAAACTTTGAACCTTATAAGGCAAGTGTAAATAATACAAGACACGCAAAAATCCATACCAAGCTCATATATTTGTTTCAAGTTAGAGAAAAATTGTAAGGCGACACCAATCTATTTCACCTTAAAGAATTTATTTGTAACAAATAGCATTGGGCTGATACGGATGAGTCGGGCGTTCCGTCTCGTTGTTTTTGTCCACCGAACAGGTTGGCCAGTTTATTTATTAAAACCTTTTTTGTCGTTTTATTTACGGTAAAGGTTTAAAAACAAAATACACATATGCCAATAAATAAAGCGCTGTTGGATTTTTAAAACTCCAATTAGTGCTGAAAAATTCCACAACGCTATTTTATTCAGGCTTTCATTTTATAAGATTTCGAATAGCGTTAGTAAACACGGTAATTTTTGATATTTTTGTTAACATTCACATGTCTTAAAATCTTTATTTTGTGTAAGTCATCAAGTACTCAAGGCCAAGTTATATTAACTACATCAAATTAAACGAAGAAAAATGAAATAAAAAAATACTGTGACATTTAATAAAATCCAGGTTTTATTCAAATAACTTTATTTGTGGCACCTATCGATATATGGTAGGTGGTGGAGTTATAACATTGTTCAAATCATCCTTCACGTAAGAACGAATCACGTCAGCAAAATTGAAATCGACAGTAAACCCAAGTTTCAAAGCGCGGCTGTTATCAAAATTGATTGGGAAAGACGCCACCATGCGGGCAATGGTCTCGTTGAATTCGAAGCGAACTAGAGAGGCAATTTGATCGCCAGCCACGGACCGTAGAGCTGCTAACATGTCTCCTACTGACACACGTAATCCTGGTAAGTTGATGGCTCGCCATTTACCCAGCACACTAGCATCTAACGTCGCTGCAAACACGATGTTACGCACTACAGTCGCAGGGCTCGCCAACCACAATTCTTGCTCCTTCGTCACTGGACAAATCGACACCTTTCCGTTCAAAGGCTCCCGAACTATTCCACTGGCGAATGATGTCACTGCAGCGTTTGCGACTCCTGCTCGAACGCTCACAGTTGGCAGTCTCACTATACGACCATCCACGTAGCCACGGCGAGAGTAATCGTTGACCAGTAATTCAGACATGGCTTTGGCAGTACCGTAAGAAGTCTGAGGCATCACAGCAGTTAAATCATCGACGATCGGCGGCAGGTCTCCTCCAAAAACACCGACGGTGCTGGCGAAAACGAATTTCGCTCCTGGTGCTTTTCTTCTTACTGCATCCAGAAGTAGCCTTGTTGCATCCAAGTTTGCTTTGAGTCCAAAATCGAATTCGGCTTCAGCTTGGCCACTGACAACGGCAGCAAGATGGAAGACGACATCACAATCTTTGTCGATGAGTTCTTCAGCAGCTGATTGCTTCGTCAGGTCGTGAGCGATAACTTTGACACGGTCATCGGGTCTTGTTGAAGGTGTGATGACATCTGTCAGTATCAGTTCCGTCACATTGAGAGGGCAAGGAGGTTGTTTGCTCAGCAAGGCATCAGCAACTCGAGAACCAAGAAACCCTGCAGCTCCAGTAACCACGACCTTCATGATTCGCTCTCACAGATTTACTGCAGTAAGAATTGTATGCTTATCACAATCAGATGTTTTGTTTCTCATAAACAAATATTTGAACTTTGCCATTTTGTAGATAAGAGTGAGTAGTTAATCACCGTTGGAGATAACATTAAATAACAAATTATATAATTATTTGGTTGGTTTATATGCTTTGATTTTGATGTAGAGGTTTAACTGCATTATTAACAGCTTCGTTGTTGTAGTCGTCTCAAATTGCTAATACTATTGCTAGTAGTTCTCGGGTTCGATTCTCATTTCGGGTAATGTGTTACTGAGTTTTTCATCGGGAACTTTACAGTAGTAGCCCGGACTGTGAGTAGTTTTACTCTCCCTAAAATTATGGGAAAAATGGGTGTGATATTCATGTCATCTATGTATCTAAGTCCTTTTAGGTGTAAACCTCCTCCTGTTATCTAACAAGGCATACCTTTACGAAATAACAAGTAGGTATCAGTAGCGAAGGGTCAATTTTTGTAAGAGGTAATCCGGAGTACATATCTTTAATTTTATTATATTATTTGTCTATAGAATACTGACTGTGCTATTTTTCAAAGAGAAGCCGGTAGGAATCGAGTTTTATGGAACCTTCGCCACTGGTAGGTATAAAGTACTCTTCTCATTAAGGTTACTATACTGCCGATCGCACCGTCGACGTCGATGCTGCCTCGTGCGACGATTCCCGCTGTGGCAAATAACGGTTCTGAGTGACAGGAAAAGGAGCATGGAAAAGCCCGATTCCGTGCGGCTACATGAGGTTCAACCAATACGTATTATGTCACAATTGCCTTTTCAAAACACAGACTATTGCCCGTGGCCGCTAGGCTAGAAAACTAACTCCGTAGAGGCATGAGTTTCATTTGCCATGGTAACTACCAGGATCAAATTCCGCATCAGAATTCAAACGTATTGTCCTATTTAGAACAACCTCTATCAGGGTTCCTCGTTTCGCACGTAATATTTATTTAGTTTAAAGACTTTAATAATATCTATGGATGATACTTATTGTGCTTGTGGCATTTAAAAACAAAATTCTTTAGACATTCGTAATAATGTTCTTTTTAGGGTTTCGTAGCCAAATGGCAAAACACGGAAGCCTTATAGATTCATCCTGTCTGTCTGTCCGTTCGTATGTCACAGATACTCCGAGACTGTAAACACCACAGTTATAATTTGGAGAATAGGTATCTTCCATGAACTGCAACACAATAGTGATGTGAAATTATGAAATAAATTGGGTGGCCCTCAATGTCATGTAAATGAAGGTTGAAAAAAATTCCACGTATATAACTGCTACAGCTCTTGTAAAATGAATGAGCGTTAAAAATATTGTTATTATATTGTTTGGTGCTACGGAACCATCTGTGCGTGAGTCCGACACGCACTGGGCCAGTTTTTCATTTTATTCATTGTAAAAAATAATATCACTCAACAAATAATAAACTGTTTTCTTAATATTATCCCACAAATCTATTCAGACCAGCTCAACTTATTTTCTATCCGACACAAACTAGTGCCACTGCTCCCCATCCCACCCTCATCAATCATACAGTGGGCACAGTGAGTCAGCACTTGGCATGTTTACATTCGTTCGTCATTCGTTCTTATTCTGACCTGGGAAGGGTGGAGTGGGTGAAATGAACTGTGAATAGGTCCGGAGATGACAGTGTTGGATTGTGGTTCATGATTGGAATGTTTGAGTATTGTTCTTGTGCCGTAATATGCATAAAAGTATCAGCTTTAAATTAAAATTATCGTAAGGGAATGGATTACCGGTAAAAAAGTATCGTTTATCGTTTTCCTGGGCATCATCTATCTTTTCACACTTTGATCAGAACGAGGATCCGTGTAATCCCGTTATAATGTCCTAACGTGGATCCACGACATCACGCATTTTTTTTACTTTAGTTTAGTTCACGGATCCTCGTTTCATACCAAAGGTTAAAAGGCTTAATGCAGACATACATAGGTAGACCATGAGCTGGGTTAGGACGATAGATAATATCTTGATAGTTTGATTCAATGGAATAATGTTCAAACACCAAGTGGGCGAAGCCACGAACAACAGCAGAGGGTCTAAAATGGCCGTTTTAGCAGAATAGTAATATGATAATAATATGAATTTTTATACTCTTTTGTGTCATCAACTTATCACTTATCTTTGTGAATGCTGGTTAACCAGTAATTGGCGACTGTGTAAGTCCAAGACTGTAAAACTTGTACTCAAGACATTTTGTACACACAAGCTGTTGGTAAATCTTTATTAATAAATAAATAAATAAATGCATTACAATTCATAATATTTACTGCATCTGTGACTACTGAAGAAAAAATAACTTGGTTCATTTTATCATCCTACTAGCTGTTCCCCGCGGTGTCACACGCTGCGCGGCTCCTAAGGGTCGTAGCGTAATATTATATAGCGTATAGCCTTCCTCGATAAATGGACTATCCAACACAAAAAGAATTTTTCAATTCGAACCAGGAGTTCCTGAGATTGCGCGTTCAAGCAAACAAACAAACAAACAAACTCTTCAGCTTTATAATATTAATAGTATAGATTAAATGATTCTGCTGAAGCGGCCATTTTAAGCCCCCTGGTATTTTTTGCAATTACCGTTAAGATACATTATGAAGGTTCAGCACAATATTGCTGTACCTAATAAAAAAAACCTCCACTTTTTAATTACATCGTGTCCATTTCAGCCCCTCCGCCTGCCCTCGGAACGCATATTGAAACACATGTCATTGGCAGCACGATGACGTACTTTTGCGAGTTTATTGCTTCCGCTTCAATTGCTCGGTGAATTAACCGTGATTGTCTGTTATTGCTCGGCAGTGTTATACGTATTAATGACAAAAAAGGCAGAGAATTGAAGTCAAATAAAAAAAAACCATCTATTTCTTTTCAAATGCATTCATCAAAAACTATTCCAGTAAAAAAAATCACGCTCTATCTTTTTGAGCCAAGATTATGTGCGCTATCGATTAAGATTTTGGTTACTCACTGACGGGTCTGTGTCTGGTAGTGGACCCACACGTACGCCCCTCAGAGTTGTCAACGGTAAAATAGGTTTTTAAGATGTTTTTTATTTGTCGAGGTTTTTGGCTATCTTCTTAGGCAATGTATTCAAAATGCTTGGTAGAGCACACGTCATAATTATACGATGTCGTCGTCGTCATTTACGTTGTATATTCATGACAGTATTTCTATGACTGTTGCAATTCGGCAACAGGACACATACCACACACACACCACACACAGCACACACACACCACATACACCACTATATTAGTATGTTCCTTTAAAAAAAAACTCCTGGAGGGCAATTCTGCTAACGCAATTGTGTCTCAAGAGCTTTGGGAGAACTTTGACTCCGTGATTGTTAATTTTCACAGTTTTGGTAAACTCTTATTTAAAAAGCGTCGTTATTATTTTCCAAGGTCGTTTTCTTGGTATGGTAATCATAATGAGCAATCATTACAAATAACAGGCTTGCCTTCCCGTGAAACTATGTTTGCAATGTTCCTTCTGACAACTCTATTAAACGAGTTAAAACAAGAAATAAATCAAACTACACATTCACAATATTTCCAAAATATATAAATCCATGTTAAAAAGTAATCTCTTAAAAAGAAAACCTCGTGTAATACATGTTTTACGTTAAGTTATAGGGGTGAACACCTGTACTTGATGGGGCACATTTGTCGCGTTACTTATTCATGATTTGCCGTTGTTGTTTTGTAAAAATACTGCTGAGTAAGGTACTCGGGAACAAGAACCAGAATACCTGTTGGGTACTTATGTTTATTTATTTATGTACATAAAAAAATACTTATCGGGACATTAAGATAGAAGGGCACAAAGAAACTGCTTATTTCATAAGAAATTTCTTCCAGCAGACCTGCGAGAGGAAAGTTCGATTAGAAATGTAGATAGTAGTCACAGCTTAAAATAAAAATATACCAAAATAAACATACATACAAATATATACACAAATAAAATTGTAAAATATGTGTAATACGTAATAAAATCTTTTCATATACTCATATTAAATTGTGTATTTTTGTAAATTTTCTGAACGTGAAATTAATAAGTATTCATGATTTTTAAATATATTTTAAAACCGATTTTCCTTGAAATCTTGATATTCTGCTAGATACACCTGCATCGGCTGAACTTAAAATTTCCCTTAGCTGAATAGTGAGGGCTACTATTTGCTTAAGAGGACTACAAGAGCCAACTGATGCACGCACACATTAACGCACGTCCGCATTGTAACAGGCGTTGGCCGGCACTGTCGGTGCACAGGCGTTTACGCACACATGCGTACGAATTATATTGCGAAATAAGTAAACGCGATTCACAGAAAATCTATTGATTGGATTAAAAAACTAAAACAGTATTATGTTAGTATGTTGTTTGTTGAATGTTTTGTCAAAAAATCAAAACGATCGTATGTATTTTAATATGGTTTTTGTTCGTTAAAAGATTTTTTTAGAGGTATCTTTGTGATTTTTCTCTATCGATTAAAATTAGTTTTATTATGTTTTCAGCACACTACTTAACTATACTATATCCTGAAGAATAACATATATTTTTGATTGTGTTAACTGCAGTGAATCATATACTTTTAAGCATTATAAAACTCGCGTTTAGCTCTTGTAGTCCCCTTAAGGATCGAAAATCACTGTGGACTTTTCTTAAGTCTAAAGTCCGTGTGTGTAAAAGTAGAAAATACACTGCAAAAACAAAAACAAATAGTGTGCGTGGGGAGCTCCCCTTTGACATTCTGCCCTACTCAATCTGATATGATGCTCGTCGTTGTCGTATTAAGCATATAATATGCTTAATACACGTGCCGTCCAAGGACTGTAAAGAAAAGTGTTGGTCGTCCGGCGGCGAGATGGGCCGACGACATTGTTGCTATCAAAGCAAGAGTGAACTGGCATCTTCTGGGCACGCTCGTTTCATCATAGACCTCATCCATCGCTTTTCACCAGGCGTGATCGAGGTCAAGAGCAGGCCCACTTGTAATAAAAAAAAAAAAAAAAAAACACGGGAATATCCTGGATGTGGCTGACACAAGAACGTGGAGCTCGTGCACGTCGTAGTCGGGCTGTGGATAATGACGATGGGCCCTTAAACTCGTTAAGGCGATTTCTAAACGTGAATTTGAAGCAAAATTATTCATTCCTTTTTAGAGTAATGGTGACCCAGTGTTAACAGCCCCGACGTACGTGTTCGGGTGTTGAACCTAGACTGTTACTTTACTTTGCCACTGCTCTTAAAATTTTAAAGGATAACATCAAGAGGAAACCGACATGTCTTAGAACCAAATCGGTGACAAGTGCCCAACCTGCTCAGAGTTCGCGTGGTCGATTATGGCCCCCTTCATTTACACAGAGCAGTGAGATAGTTGTTGGCTGATAATGCCATTATCAGCCAACAACTATCTCACTGCTCCATTATCATAATGGTACTTTGCTCTTAGATGTGGCGATCAGTCAATCAAATGGTTGTTTTGTTTAAACAATTTATTGACTCCCTCGTTGGAGGTCGTAAGCGCGACTGCTGAGCATGAGGTCCTGGGGTTGGGCTAATTGTTATTGAGTTTTTCCATCAGGAATTCCTCAGGATTTCCTCAGTAGCAGCCATGGAGTCTGGGATTTGTGCTCGGTTTATGGCAATAGGTTCGCCTCTATTACATGGAACTTAAACATAACTGGCGAAGTGTGGGTGTACTATTAGGTACACCTGCCTAATCCTTCGGGGATTACAGGCGTGATATTTTGTTATATAGTTCATAGAAACACGTCACTACTTTCTCTTTTCCGATATTATATCTACTTCTTAAGCCACAAACTAAAGCTAAGTAAAGTGTGTCCTTTTCTTTGCTCTCACTAACTTAGAGCGAAGTTCTGTAACAAAACCCCTTTTTAAACAAAAAGTTTGTGTTCAAACAAAAGTTCACTCAGTGTAACTCGACAAAATACAGTGTTTAAAATACCACAGAGTACAGATACGGTTAGAGGTGGTAATGTCAACATTTTTCTTACAAACTAAAGCTCAATTGGGTCAACCAAGGTTATTTTTTAAGTCAGAGTTATCCTGACACTTATGATAATTTTTTATGAAAACCAAGTAACTGTCAGGTTAGCACTGGAAGATAAAAATAACACTGGTGCAATTTGGACTAACAATCGTGTTCCTAGACCCGTTTTAAGTTAATTTCTCAGCTCAGTTAGACTCAGTCGCCATAACAACAACGGTTCAAAACGCCCACCAACTCGATCCTCAAAGACAGACGATTCCTTTAGAAAACTCTCTTTGCGGTTTTGTCAATTTATAAAGAAACTGTAGCTGTCAATGTGACTAATGGGGTGGATTTAGGGCGTGTACATGTGGTACATTACGAAAAAAAAAAATCGTAAACAAACTAATGACTTTGATTGTCGGTCCTAGGTCCTAGAGTAATGCGCTAACCGCTTCTGGTGCCAAGTTTTTTTTCTCTCTTTGGCAATTGAGCCAATGTCGACTATTCTACCAGTTTCGAGAAAAGGCGCAAATTTTATTAGTAGGTACTGCTGTGTCTAGACGTGGCCGGTGCGACAATTAGGTTGGCAACTGTCAAAGTGGCGCTGCCATAGCTATAATCAAAAGTGGCTTAATTTTCTATTTAAATTAAACTATTTAATTTTATGATGGGCAAAGCGTATCAGTTTAAAAAGAAGATGTTAAAAGGTGAAAATTGTGGCTAAAAGCTATATGATGAAAAAACTTTATTTGTAAGTCTAACATAAAAAAAAAACTTTAAAAAAAATATAAAAAAAAAAAATATTGTAAGTCCAATCTTTGTAAGCTATTATAACTATGACTCCACTATTAGATAACTAACTATTAGGTAGTATTAGATAAGCCTGTGATGATAGTGGTATGTGTTTTAAATAAACATATAAAAATACTGTGTTTAGTACAATGTCACTATAATGTTTAAAACTGAAGTGAACTAAAAGTTTTAATGACTGCGGGAAACCGTCGCAGTCATTATGAGGCTCGATTAAAACTATGTTGTTTACTGTTTTTATTACATCGGAAGTTACACTACCGAGCGAAGTACTTAGTATTTTAGGTTAAACTTACTACCTCTGAACTATTGAAATGTTATGTTAGTGTGAAACAGTTTTTAGAAGAGTACTGATACTGCTGCAATTTTGTCTTTTTTTAATTATAAATGGGCCTACTCTTGATCTCAATCTTGTCCTGAGAACAGAGATGAGGTCGACGAATGTTTAGTCAGTTTTGTCTTTTCAAATCTAGTCCTTGTTAATGGACTCCCTAAATAAAGCCCATGAGTAGTGCCATTTCCGACTCTCATTACTTTATTTTACCATAACATAAAATAATATCACGCTTGTAATTCCCAAAGAGTTAAGCGAAGGTGTCCTCATAGTACACCGACATTTCGCCAGTTATGTTTAAGCCCCAAGTTAAATGGGACGGGCTTATTGCCATCAATCGGGTACAAATAAATAAATAAATAAATAATAATAATAAATAAATATCCCTGGACATTTCACACAGCACCATCTAGTCCCAAGCTAGACAACCAAATGCTTGTGTTATGGTAGCTAGATGGCTGATAAACTACATATATACAAATCCAGACTTTGTTGCTTTTATTGAGAAATTCCTGATGGAAAAACCCAATTACACTTTTCCCGACCTGGGAATCGATCCTAGGACCTCATGCTCAGCATTCGCGCTAATACCAATCGGTTTAAAATAAATTAAAAGTCACATTCTAAATATTCAAATTCGTATTTGAAAATTTGAATATACATAAGTGGTCGAATGCAACCAGCATCATTTTTCTACCAGCCATTATGATGTGAGGTCGGTAAAGGTAGACAACATAATACAATAAAAATAACTTTATTTCATTCAGTAACAACACAAGTGACAAGTAACAACCACCACACATAAATCACCTCTCAACGACTAATCCACACTTGAATGTCATTAAGGGACACCCAGAAAGCACGAACACGTACCTTAAGAGCAAAGTTTACGACGTCCTAATTGCAAAGTGGTGTCATTTAGCCCACAAAAGTTCCTTGACCCCATGAGATTTTATGCAACATTTAGGGGCATTTTGTGCAACACTTAGGGGCATTTTTTGCAAGACTTAGGGGCATTTTCCATTACAAATGGGATACATGTAACCCATACAGATTCTTATCAGTCGGTAAAGACGGAAACCTTATAAGATCACTTTGTTGTCTGTCTGTCCGTCTATCAAGACCCTTTTTCTCAGGAACGCGTAGAGGCATCAAGCTGAAATTAATATCAAATACTCAAGTCTGCTACCCCTTGGACCAGTGAAAAAATCAAACTTGTAAAAAATCAGCGCGATCAAAAGATGGCTTTTTCTGTAACATATTTTGCGATTTCACAAGGGAATCAAAACCTATGGGGTACTTCCCGTAGACCTACAATCATGAAATTTAGTAAGAAACAATGCGTTACAGCACATATACCTAAAGGAAAAAACCGTAATAAATATGTAGATTAATAACAAAATACCTACAAGTTTATACGGAACCCTCGGTGCGCGAGTCCAACTCGCATTTGGCCAGTTTTTAGTATTAAGGTGCCATTACCATTGTCATATTCCCATTAGATCCAATTGATGAATTGGGACGTCAATATATTTTTTAAAATCTTTATTATGAACAATCCCTCCCTAGGGTTTGTTCACGTAGCGAACATGTCACCCTCATAGGAACACTTTACGTGCAAAACTTACAATCTACGCTTCATTCCTAAATTCACTAATTCGAATATTATTCTAGCAGTTTTAGATGCTGGAAAGGCTAGAATCATATTGCATGCTCCTAATTTCTGAATATTTATATTAAATTGGTCTTGAATCAAGTTTATGAAATAAAAATGACTACTGCATTATTGGCAGACGTATTGGGGTGAATTTCAAATCAAATCAAATCAAATCAAATTTATTTATTTTAGGACAGCTAGATCCAACGGTTAGTAATACAAGACTTAGAAACTATTGTTAGTACTTAAATTAGACAGGACAATGCTCAACATAATAATAATCTAAATTACATAAAAATACATTAGAATGTAATGTATTTTTATGTAATTAAGCACAAAAATACACAAAAATTTACACAAAAATACATAAAAATGCACAGAATTACCCCCGTGCTGAGACACCCCGCCCCGTCAAGATAACCTATAGGGAGATACCTCCCTAACAGTCACCAGACGAACGAAATGCCTCAACACAGGAGCACGTAAGTCTTCTGCTACAGTTTTCAGGATGCTGTTGTGACTCCCCCGCACCCTTCTCATGACTGACACGACTTTCTTCCTAATGACGGCATGAAAATCGTCAGTATGAGCCTGTGCGAACATCTCGGAGGCACACAATTTCCCAAATGACTTATTTTTTTGTCTTCGGTGAAATTAGTATTTGAAAAAAGGAATATTGTTCTGAATTATTTTTTTTAGTATTCAATAGGTAGTTATTGGGTTGTGGCAAAAATATAATTTGCCCAGGACTATTACATAGGTAGAAATAAATACATAAACCTCTATTTTTTTCAAATCGGTGCTGTCCCTCTACTTTTTTTAGAAACAAAAAAGCTTATACACTAATAAAAATAAGTAAGTTAAGTATATAACTTATTCTATTTCATAGAATATTAGTTTTGTTATTATTATATAGCATATTTTATTACATAATTAACGATTATTATTACTGAGAGGCACAAACGTACTTGTCCTGAAAAATGTTCTCATATCGCTGGACAAAAGTAATTTAAACCTAACTTTACATCGACGAGTCCGAAAGTGTCCCCACCCCAATTTTATTTCCCTCGTTAGTGTCTGCTAGTACGCAGTCAGGACGGAAGTGTGTCAAATAGCTTCATATTCCCGCCAATAACGTAAGTACGCCATTTCAGTTGCTCCCGGACAATTATTTTATATTATCGGTGATTGCATTTTTCTAGTGTAATGAGTAGTATTATTATTGTTTTTTGGTTCTAACAGAGGTAGTAAGTGAATTAGCTTCATTGACTGTTATTGAATTTATCCTAGATATTATGCATTTTTTCTAATTTTCTAAAAAGTGTGTTATTTCTCACGTCGCTGTTCTCATATCGCTGTAATCGGTGGTCTTTATTACCACCGATGTGATAATTTACACCGAAATGATAAGAAAAAATCAATCGGTGTCTTATTTCTAATATCGGTGTTTTGATTCATGATCAACGCACAGTTTTGTCACATCGGTGGATTGCTTTATCATATCGGTAGATCATTTTATCATCTCGGTGAGTCGTTTTACCATATTGGTAGATCCCGTGTCATTTCGTTAAGTGAAACAATGGAACATACAAACACATACATTATGTACATACATACAAACATTCATACATACATACTTACCTACATAGACTGCCAAAATCATACCACGATACCACTGGGTAGTAGAAGATGTATAAATGTATCATTAGGGGAGGTCTGTATTCGGTAATGTACGTCTATAGGCTGAGATGATGATGGTGAGGTGGAGCAATTGAACGCATTAATAAAGACAATGATAATAAAAATAAACATTCTTTTTTTTTATTCTAAGTACCTATATTAAATGTAATAAAAAAATAATAAAATAGGTACATAATTTCAAAAAAAATATTTTAATTGGATTTATAAGAACTCAGTTCTCTTTGGATGTGATCTACCTACTTACATAAGACCCTCAGTTCAGTTCTTCAGTTCTAAGTCGCCCTTGTAAAAATATATAGGTACCTACTAACTATTTCCTTTTTGATGTTCAAAGGTGGATAGATTTTCATATCGCTGGATATGTACATCATTTCGGTGGATAAACTTATCATATCGGTGTACAGAAAAAATAATCGGTGTCGGTTTGTCATATCGGTGGAAATCAGAATTCAAACTGAATTTTCTCCTTAGTCTTAAATGATACGTTGATGATATTTAATTTGGGGATATTTGATATCCTAAAGATTACATAAAACCTAAAAAATATACAAAAAAAGCCTAAATGAAAAAGTTCACCGATATGATAAAAAAATGGCATTTGTTGAAATTCACCCATTGGCAATGTATGTATATCTCACTTTGTGCTTAAGTTGCATGAATGCACGTTGCTAACTGTCGACCGGGGTCTAAAATGGCCGCTTTAGCAGAATCATAATAGGATAATAATATGAATTACGTTTAAATTCGTAAAATGCTCACATGGTGAAAATTCATTATAGTAGGTACATCTATGACCATTTTACGAATTTAAACGTAATTCATATTATTATACTAGTCTGATTCTGCTAAAGCGGCCATTTTAAACCCGCTGTTGTTCTTTTATGATGAGAATTAGACGTAATGCTGCTATCAAAAATGGCGCATTTATTGGACAATCCTGTAGAATACCCGAACAGTTCTGGCGGATTAGTGATCATTTTGTCTATAATCCGGTTTTATATGCCCGTCTCAAAATGCCAACATAAAATGTTATTACCATTTCTTTTCTTTACCGAAAGCGCTAGTTTTATTAGGATAATTTTGATCCTGTTGACTTAGATAACCGCGTATATTCAGAACATTAAAATCACTTGACCGAGACATTATGACGTCATCAAATGGAATAGAACACAGAAGCAGACGCTTGTAAAGCCGGTACTTAAACAACAGTGTAGCAAGGAAAGAAGGTCAAGTCCAATCAGTGAGTAAATAACTAAGTGAGGACTATCTTTGTCGACTTATACAGAAAAACTCTCCGCAGCCTCCTTCTGTGAGATGACCGTTTCAGAGAAGGAGATCACCGCATCCCACGACTCTGCACTCCTGAATGTCGCGCGAGCGACGGCCGACAGCGACAGGTCGGTTCCCACTTCTGTCACGAGGGCACGGTGCGGCTCATTCCATGCGGTACACTCTGCCAGCGTATGCCACGCCGTGTCCTCCAGACAATGGACGCGCGATGCGATGATTATAATACCTGTGTTCACAAATAAAGATTGATTTGATATGATTTGATGATGACACCGAGCGTCCGACTCCCTGTTTATGCGACACAGGTACTTCCCGAAACAACCATGCCCCGAGAACACCTGCGTCGCCCGAAACGACAGGGAGCCGTGCCTCCTCTCGAGTCATTCCTCGAGCACTGGTCGGACCGCCTCGATGGTAGCGCGGCCGGTGGTAGGGCGCAAAAGCCTCTACCGCCACTCCGCCACCAGGACCTCGCGGAGCTGAGACCGACGCAGATCGATCTTTCGCTGCATCGGTCCACCGACCCGCACCCGCGCCTCCTCGCGCCACCGGTACAGTGACTTTGTCGACTAATGCAGAGAAGTTTCCAGAAACAAGAGAAAACAACTAGCTCGATAATTTGCCAACCCCCCTCAGATAAATTAGGTTCCTTTTGGTCATTCATTCAGAAATGAGAATCGGAGTAAATTTGTCAACTCATATTGAAATAAGTAAGAACGTATAGGACGTATTGGCAAGCGAAGCGAGATCGAATATTTTTTCAGTTATTTAACAGCGGCCTTTTTTTTCGGTTTAGAAATCTTCAAATGACTCCTCCCGCTCTAGGCGGAGCGGAAGGGAGTGTCAGACTGACTAAAACCCATCTATATTCCTTCCCTTTGAGTTCCAGGGCCGTGGTATCTCTTTCGAACAGTCCCGCAGCCCTTGCAGGCATCGGCCCTTGCGGACCCCTTCCTGTTTGCTGACATCTCTTTGAGACGCGCGTGGAATACGAACGCGCCGTCGACACGGCCTGTCGTCATAAGACGAAAGGACGGTGAGCTAGCCCATTACTCACCGTCCACAGGCCCGCGCCTACGGTGGCCGGGAGCCACCACGTGGCCCCTGACGCCCAGGGTGTCCCCCGCGGTAGACGCAGCGGCCTACCTGGCTTCGCAAATTCCCTGCCGGTCGCCTGCGCCTGCTGGCCTGTGTCGGTCTAGTATTATGTTTACGGATTTAGTGGTAATTATGGACTAACTTTCCTTGCTGAAGTTTAGTACTTATTGCCAATTGTTTTTTTTTGCAATGGCACTCGAAGCTAACGCATGTAAATCATTCTTGTTTTCCTTGAAGTCTTTGTTATAGATTCATAGCTTTTGCCATCGGCTTCGCTCGAGTTAATTTAGAATTTGACAATAAATTCGGTTTGTGCTCTGCTTGTAATAATATAATTCAATCATGATACGAAAAGCACGTGGCGCCATTTCTTATCATAAGAACGTTATTGTTGTTTTCCTCAAGAAAGTACTTCTTTCGGTATGAAATGTACCCTAGGTCCGTTTGTGTACACCTGACAACGTATATGCAAAATTTCAGGATGATCAGTTCAGTGGTTTAGGCGTGAAAAGGTAACAAACAAACTTACTTTCGCATTTATAGTATTAGTTAGGATTAGGATTACAAATCATTCATTCATTAAGAGTTAGTGACATTTTTATGACATACCAAAATGTGTGGACCTTCTATTTCACAGTTTACTACTAAAACCATAGCAGGCAATATATCGGTACATTAGCTGCCTATTCTCCGTCGAACTTAACAACCGCATTTATTGGATTCTCATTAATTAGCTAATCGATTTGCGTAGCCGTAGGGTTAGCAGGATTTAATTAATTAAAGTTCACTGCAACTGTTTTGTTATTGCATGACATTAAATTGAATTGTTTTGGCTTCAGTGTTATGCATCATGGTAGGTACTAGCGTATGCCCACGGTTTCGCCCTCGTGGAGTTCGATAACTATTTCACGATTGTACTACGGGTATGAAAACTGGTACGTGCCGAATTCCATCCAAATCTGTTCAGGATATTTGCGTGAAAGAGTAACGTCTGTTACTCTTTCCATCCATGCAACTTCACAAATTTTCGCATTTTGAGTACCTAGTAAAAGATAGACATTTTGTCATCGGTTTAGTGTCGTATGTTCGTAACTGTGAAAATCTAGGTGGTCCTTTCGGAGTTCGATGATACTGTACTGTGTGTTTACAAAAGTCTAAGCAGGAACCAGTCATACCAAGGGGTATCGTGTTACCCAGTAATTCATGCTAGGAAAGAGAAATTGACTAGTTATACGTGAAACCTAAAATAAAACATGCTCAATGTACCCAAATAGGTAAGAATATAAACCAAAATTCTATCCGTGTAGTATCTTTTACCGAAAATGATGTTTATTCACATAACATTGAAAACACTTCTACTGAAGAAATGACAGGACTAAAATGTAAACAACATTCCTACGTAATTCAGCCTAGATAATGAGCGTTTAGGCGTCCACATTTATCTGAGCCCTATTTAGTACCAATATACAGCCCCATTCATGTAAATGCGGGTCTATAATGGACCCATTGAAAGCGGAGCGTGTTTAGCGCTCGTTTTGACGGCCCATAGAATTCTATTTGCAACGCATACAATACTGTGTTCATTGTACAAATGACGTTTTGTCTGTTTTGGATTTGTGGATTATTTTGAATGATTTGTCTGCAGCTTTGGTAGCATTGCTGGTTTAATTGCACAACCTCTTTTTTATCCGACTACAGCGAAGCCAAAAGGAAGGGTTATGATTTTCGCATTCTTTAAATGTATGTATGTTTGTTTGTATTGACGTATGATCCTCCGTAGCGCTTAAACTATTCGTCCGATTTTGATGAATAAGGTGTCAATCAATTCGTTCGATTCGGGGTTTAGTTGTGTATGCTACAAATTCTTGTTTGGAAAATCAGTTATGGAAATTACTTATATCATGTTTAACTCTATAACCACGTAGAGATTTTCATCGGTTGACTTTTTGTCCTATGAAAATCTTGACCATAGGTAATAGTTTAGAGGTATAAATATGAGGGTGTTAAGTTCCTCGGAGGACACGGTGGAGCACACCGTGGAGGTCTGCTCTGCTTGGGCGGAGCACCGCCGTGTCCTCGTAGCGGCGATTGGCGGCGGTGACCTCTCGCGTCCGGCCCTGGTTCAAGCCATGGTCCGGGGCGAGAGGGAATGGGAAGCCGTCGCCTCCTTCTGCGAAGCAGTCATGCTAGCGAAGGAGGCGGCGGAACGTGAGAGGGAGAGAACCTCCTCACGTCCCAGCCGCCGCGGGAGAAGCACCGGGCGTCGGGGGCCACGCCGTGATGGCTCTCGGCCACCGTAGGCGCGGGCCTGTGGACGGCGAGTAATGGGCTAGCTCGCCGTCCGTCCGTCGTATGACGACGGGCAGGCCGTGTCGACGGCGCGTTCGTGTTCCACGCGCGCCTCAAAGAGATGTCAGCAAACGGGAGGGGCCCGCAAGGGCCGATGCCTGCCAGGGCTGCGGGACTGTTCGAAAGAGATACCGCGGCCCTGGAACATAAAGGGCCAATGAAGGAACATGGGTGGTTTTTAGTCAGTAAGAGTCTGACACTCCCTTCCGCTCCGCCCAGAGCGGCAGGAGTCATTTGATGATTTCCCACACCCCAAAAAAAAAATAAAAAAGGGTGTTAAGTTCCTCATACTCCGTTAAAACAGGAGGCTCCTTTGACCAGATGGAAGTTGTTTTTGGTGGCCTACTGCTCGACAGGTTGTTACTTGAATATTTATGCTTAACTCACAGATAATTTTGATTATACGATGGATCGCTTTAAACTTCGAGTGAATCGGTTTCTTCTAGCAAGCACGTTCCACTCTATGCCGCATGACCGCTTCACATCAACCGAGTTGCGGCCAAATGACAGACAATTTAGTTTAAAAAAATCGGCCAAGTGCGACTTGGACTCGCGCACCGGGGGTTCCATATAAACTTGTAGGTATTTTGTTATTAAACTACATATTTACGGTTTCTAGATTTTTTCCTTTACATGTGCTGTAAGACATTGTTTCTTGCCAAATTTCATGTTTCTAGGTCACTGAGAAGTACCCTATAGGTTTTGATTCTCTTGTGAAATCGCAAAATATGTGACATAAACGGTCTAATCTTTTGATCGTTGAATTATAAGTTTGATTTTTTCACTGTTCCAAGGGGTAGCAGACTTGAGTATTTGATATTAATTCCAGTTTGATGCCTCTACGCGTTCCTGAAAAAAGGTCTTGACAGACGAACAGACAGACTGACAAACGGACAGTTTTTGCCGGCTGAGGTACGGAACCCTCTGCCAGGGCTGCGGGACTGTTCGAAAGAGATACCGCGGCCCTGGAACATAAAGGGTCAATGAAGGAACATGGGTGGTTCTTAGTCAGTAAGAGTCTGACACTCCCTTCCGCTCCGCCCAGAGCGGGAGGAGTCATTTGATGATACGGAACCCTAAAAAGTATTAAATTCATTTCATAAACCAACAACAACAAGGCTGATGAAACACAAACCCTTAAAAATACACAAGGTTTCTGTAGTACCCTCTGTCCTCGTTCGGGGACAAAATGTCACTTCTTGTCTAGAACAACGGACGAACAAACCTCGTTCGAGGCAGAAGGACATAAGTTTATGCGACACTTTGTACAAAACAAACATACATTTTCTGTAATGTTGTTCCTAAATAAGGCCACTTGACGTTTAGTATTCCGAAATGATACGTCTTACAAAGCTTTTGGTGGAATTGGTTCAATTAATATCAGGCTTCAGAGAGTGAGCGTAGATGCTTACAGGCCGGAGTTATAATTTAGCTACTTATGTTGGATACAAGTTAATTTCGATATTTCGGAGGAAGATCGAAATGTTTACTGCTAAATATGAAATAATCATTTTTTTAAGGTTTATTTTTATGACAATTGTACAGTGCAAGCACAGCACAGTTTTCATATCAATATGTCAGCATTTTACCTGCGCCGGGCCGGCTAATTTAGTACACGAATATCATTCATACCGCGTGCACTCATCTACACCATTATTTTTAGGTGGTTCTGGAACCGAATACCATTAACTCGATCATCGAACTCGAAACGATTGGGACTATTTTTTTTCAAAAAATAACAATAAAAAAAAACACGAAAGAATAAATTTAATGTTTTTTTTTGTGAAATAATGAGAATCGATCGATGAATGAATTTTTCAATGGGTATCGTTCGCATGTTTTGCCGATCGTGGATACGTTTTACACACACATATGCATTTGAGTTCTCATTATTTCACAAAAAAAAAACATTAAATTTATTCTTTCGTGTTTTTTATTGTTATTTTTTGATAAAAATAGTCCCAATCGTTTTGAGTTCGATGATCGAGTTCATGGTGTTCGGTTCCAGAACGACCTAAAAATAATGGTGTATAATACAATCATACTTTTATCAATAAATATCAATCAATCAATCAGTGTATCAATGAGCATCAACTCAAGGTGTAAGGTCCCTAACCATACATCTTAATGCTTTTTTTTTGTTTTTTTTTTGTGAACCTGAAATAACCTGAAAAAAATATCTAGTTAGTGTTCTTCAGAAAAGTCAGGTGCTTAGTACTTGTAACTGGCGCTCGTGAATGAGCAGAAGTTCTAACGTGGACAAAACAAAACAGAGAATGTAGGAATCGTAGAAGGTGGAGTTCTAGAGTTTCTACCTATATGTAATATGCGCGTTTATTAATTAAACGCTTTTATTTTTTTTTTAACCACACGCCTGTAATCCCTAACAGGTTAGGCAGAGGTGTACCTAATTACACACCCACATTTCACCAGTTATTTTTAAGTCCCATATAATGAGGGCGAGCCTATTGCCATCAACCGGGCACAAATCCAGACTCCGTGGCTGCTACTGAGAAATTCCGATGGAAAAACCCAATAACACTTTGTCCGACCCGGGAATCGAACCAAGGACCTCATGCTCAGCAGTCGCGCTTCCGATCACTCGACCAACGAGGCAGTCACTGGGATTATGTAGTAGTGTTAATATTTATTTGACTTCCACCAACCTATACTGAGATCACGTGGAGAATCATGGCTCATTCTCACTCACATGGAGGCCCATGCCCCAGCAGACATAACGTTAAAAGCTGGTTATATGATTATCCTAGTTTCTTATTCTTTTTCTTATTCTTATTCTTTATTGCAAACAAAATAACAAATTTACATACCACTTGCAATAATATAGCTTATGTACAATGGCGAGCTTAACCCAGAATTGGGTTTTCTAGTTTCATTTCCTCTACTAGGATGAGTCAACCTTTTCCGTGCTGAAAACTTATAGTCCTAGATCCCAGAGCAATCACACATAACTTATTTTCACACGGATGAAACCTGAAGTTTTCAGTAGCGTCTTGTGTGCCTTGAATACCTACGCGCTTTGTGGAACTTGGCGAGTGACACCTGGGCAGGTACCAGGTGAGAAAGGTAACTAAAAATAAGAATTATTTAACTTAAATTCACATGGCTGATTTTTATATATGTCATGTAGAATATTTTTTTAAAGTAATATCATAAGTGTCAGACACTTTTGATGGACCAGAGCTTTTATCAGACGCTTTTAAGCTACCCAAAAAATAGATGAACTTTACTTATTTTTACATGTCTGATTTTTTTATATGTTATTGAAGTATTTATTTAAAACTTATATTCAATCAGTCAGACAAATTAGAGTGACCAAACATCCCCTAAGACAAAAATTATTCAGCCAGAAGTATGAGGGCGAGAGCACTATGCATGCGCTTCAGAGTGAGTGAGACGTCCATAATAACTCGGTTCCCCTTCTTAAACTCACCATCTGTTTCAATCTACTGTGTATGTGCTGTTTGCGTGTAATATAACTTATAGTATACAGTATAGTTTGAGCCTGCGAGAGCACATGTTTTTGTTGTTTACATCAGGTTATTTGTGAGTGTTTTATTAAGTTACTAGCTGTGCCCGGCATGCGTTGCAATGCATGTTTTCCTACCTACTACCCTACCCACCCTAATTTTTTGTGAATCTAAACCATTCCCAGATCCCCTTGAACACACACAAAAAATTTCATCAAAATCGGTCCAGTCGTTTGAGAGAAGTTCAGTGACATACACACTCACAGAAGAATTATATATATAAAGACTAGCTGTACCCGCGACTTTGTTCGCGTGGATGTCGGAACTTAACAATGTATTTTTTAGTGCGAAGCGCTGTTGGGGGATTCCGATACAATTTTTTTTTTTTTATTTATGCTTGTGCTTCTTTATAAACAACATTAGCTGTGGAACCATCTGGAGCGTATACAAAAAGGTTATTGGGGTTGTTTACGCGAGAAAGAGCTACGTATAATTGACCATGGGAAAAGCATCCAATACTTAGGTCCACCCCCGCAACGGATAATGTGGCCCTGAGCTTTATTAATTGTCATGGCATGACAGATGGCAGAGACTGACTGGGAATTGCACTCGTTTGAAAGAGAAAGGAAAGTTGTTAGGAATTATAGGTATTCTTGGAATAAAAACAATATCACCAGCGCCGCAACCGGTTAATATTTCAGCTTCAATTATGTTTTGCTGCAGATTTGTGACTTTGAGCCGAGTGCCGTTACAAAGTTTGGAGGACATAAATTTTTGAGGAGAATTATTGGTACACCGATTTTAAAACTATTTTGTGGGCTGGAAGTCCGGGTGTGTTGAGGGAATCCAAAAATTCTACCGAGTAGTGCGTGGAGTCATCTTCTTCCATAACTGTATTTATATAGGTGTATTCTTCACTATTCCCGGACACATGAATCAATATTTTTAAATTAATTGCCTCAGCTTGGACATTGCGAGGAGTTTAAATAGCTCGCTGATATAGCCAAGAACCGGCTTGATTTCCCATGTTTGTGGAATCTCCGTACTCAGAAGACATTAGCTCCTGTTGTGATGTAACGCAAGAACAGAGATTATCAACCAAAATAACTTTTCCATCTTCTTGTACGGGGTATGTGCCTTCGCCTATTTGTAACAATAAATTGGGAAACTCCTGTGCATTTTCGCAGCCTCGCAACTGTGCACGCATATTTACACTCAGGTGTGTAGATGATATATTGCGCCATAAAACAGAACTCTTCAGACAGGCAACAATTTCTTCGGCTCTCGTTCCTCAGGGTACTATCGGGAGTGTCTGCCGAAAATCACCACAGAACAGCACCGTAATGCTTCCCATCGGCCGGTCATTTTGCCTTATGTCCTGTAAAGTTATATTCACTGCTTCTACAGCTTTGCGGTTTGCCATAGTGCACTCGTCCCATAAAATTAAAACACAATCGCATAAAACCCTTGCTTTATCGCTATTTCGCGATATGTTGCAAACCGGGCTTTCCCTGCGGTCTAAGTCGATAGGAATTAAAAATGTTGTGTGTGCCGTTTTTCCTCCAGGCAATAATGTGGCTGCTATCCCTGAAGAGGCGACAGCAAGGGAAATTTTATTTTGGTTCTGTAGCGGCACTACAAAAAGTACTTCAACAACATAGAACAAAAAGTACTACAGCGCCGTCTATGACGCAGAGGATAAACTAAAAATCGAAATATATCTAAATTCTGCATCGTGCAAGTAAAGTTATTCGCGACTTAAGACTATACAGAAGAACCCGACAACAACTGTAGGGCAATAGCCCACCAGACATAACACCCGTCTGGTGGGAGGATCCTCCCTTTTCAATGGGGGTTGAAGAGCTTTACACCCTGTTCTTCATACTCCGAAAGTTCCTTATTCGAGCCAAAATGACTTTGGTTAGGAAAGTTTTACCGGTTCCGCCCGGTCTAAAAACAGGATTTCACCCGAGGCGTTTTCTACACTGCAGCATACCCTATCAAACGTCTGGCGCTGTTCCTCTGTTTTTGCGCAGCCATTTTGTAAAATTTCTGCGAGTTCCACGGGTTTTTAACTAATTTCTGATACGTAATCTCTGTTTATACGTTCCCCATCGACTGTCGGTGTGGGCAAACCGTATTGACTGATCGGGTTCCCTGGTATACTTATAACTATCTCTTTAATAGCCAATAAGGACCTGTTGTGACAAATTTCACGTACCCTATTAGGTCAGGAATTTCTCCATTTAGTTGAACATGCCTCAATCAGAAAATGTCGTCACACGCACAATGCCATCTATCGAATATCTTTATTCAATGCTGCACGCAGTTGAGCTCTAGATATAGTCCAGTCTGAGTTCGATAGATGGCGCTGTTTTAATATTCTACTTCGGAAACACTATTATAATTTTATTAATTTACATTTTTCTTTCTTTTCATTTATAAGGTGTGAACTGATTACGATGAAACAAAAAACATAATGTTTCTTCAATTAACGCACATATTGTTGTGTATAAAAGTTACAGGAAGTTGTGAGACCAAGTGCACATAACGCACCCTGAGAACAAAAGTGACTCAACTCAAAATTGCCAATTTTTGGGAATAGGCGAAAATGTGTCCGTCGTATTAAGCATTTTCTGTTCATTTTACAATAACACTAAAACGTGGTAACAAAAGTTATGAATTTCTGTTGAAATATATTGTTTGACTTAATAACTTTAGATACATTATAATATATTTTTTGCAAAAAATATGATTTTCCCATATAAAATAACGTTTAAAAAAAAACTTGGAAAAATAGGTCACTTTAGTATTAGAAGTTTTTTTTGGCCAGTTTTCTAATATAAGTATGATAGAGTATACTTTTTTAAGTCATTCTGTATACTTAACTCATTTAACCAAAATTTTGAGATCGGTCACTTTCGTTCTCAGCGTACGATAACCCCAATTTTACTTCTGTAACACTTTAAATTCAAATATCTTTTGTTAGACTGAATCGATTGCAATGAAACAAAAACTAAATGTTACTTCAAGTTACGCTCAATCGTTGTGTATAAAAGTTATCTACTTTGCTTTTGTACATTTTACGTGATGCCCGAACAAATACACAGACAAACAGACAAACAGACAAAAATTCTAAAAATGCTGGAAATGGGTTCTATTGGTTGTCCTTTAACAACCTGGCTATTTTTTTTGGATTTTTTTTTGATGTACAAAAACGACTTTTCTACAGTTTTATTATATGTATAGATTTGTAATAGTGATAATCATGGAAGAAGAGAAATTGAAATGTACATTTTGTAAAAAAAACTCACGATAAACTTATATTATTCTCCGAAGAAATATTGAAAAAGTGCAAAAACCTTTTAAAACAGCGAATAATCGATAACCTCAAATTCAAAGATGTAGTTTTACCGGCTAGATATACCGGTAGTCTTTTCAGTTTATGTCGTTTAGTCTGTTGATTACAGTATATACATTTCTGGTTTCTGTCTATATCCACGTTACTTTTAAGAGAAATATTTTCAGAAGAGAAATTATCATCACGTTCAGAAGGTTCTTCACCATCACATGACACCGGTTCAACTGATTCTAAGTCAATACTTGACTTCACATTTGGCTCAACACTTGGTTCAGGCATTGAATTAGCTGGACTTGAGTTTGACACTACATCTAAATCTGGAACTGTTGAATTATTTTGTTGACTTGAGGTAGACGCTGTAAATAGATCATCGTTCGTACTAAGATTACAAGGTTGGCTTGATGTCGATGCAACTAATGAATTTTCAACAATACTCGATGATTTTTTTTCAGCATTTTTTGGTTTTTCTGGTATGGCGGAAAAATATTTTTTTGGCAGAGCAGTAAAATTTTTATAACATTATCGATGGTAACCACTGTCATACAAGTCATCCGGTAAAACTACATCTTTGAATTTGAGGTTATGGATTATTCGCTGTTTTAAAATGTTTTTGCACTTTTTCAATATTTCTTCAAAGTTTATCATGAGATTTTTTACAAAATGTACATTTCAATTTCTCTTCTTCCATGATTATCACTATTAGAAACAACTTAATAAAACACTCACAAATAACCTAATGTAAACAACAAAAACATGTGCTCTCGCAGGCTCGAACTATACTGTATACTATAAGTTATATTACACGCAAACAGCACATACACAGTAGATTGAAACAGATGGTGAGTTTAAGAAGGGGAACCGAGTTATTATGGACGTCTCACTCACTCTGAAGCGCATGCATAGTGCTCTCGCCCTCATACTTCTGGCTGAATAATTTTTGTCTTAGGGGATGTTTGGTCACTCTAATTTGTCTGACTGATTGAATATAAGTTTTAAATAAATACTTCAATAACATATAAAAAAATCAGACATGTAAAAATAAGTAAAGTTCATCTATTTTTTGGGTAGCTTAAAAGCGTCTGATAAAAGCTCTGGTCCATCAAAAGTGTCTGACACTTATGATATTACTTTAAAAAAATATTCTACATGACATATATAAAAATCAGCCATGTGAATTTAAGTTAAATAATTCTTATTTTTAGTTACCTTTCTCACCTGGTACCTGCCCAGGTGTCACTCGCCAAGTTCCACAAAGCGCGTAGGTATTCAAGGCACACGAGATGCTACTGAAAACTTCAGGTTTCATCCGTGTGAAAATAAGTTATGTCTGATTGCTCTGGGATCTTACTCTATTAAAATAATTGTTCAAGAATTTATAAAAGTGACACTTATAAAAGTCAACGATATTCTTCTGTTTGCATAATTAAGTTTAAAAGTTCTTGTCTGCAATGCAGTCTTCAGACTGGGGACGCATTTTGACGCAAGTTGAAGTGTCGACATTGTTTATGTTTTACTAGGTGTTGCACGCGACCTTCGCTCGTACATTGTTATAAATTAATTAAAAAACTTTTTTTAAAAACAAGCTTTGATTAAATGCTCTAAAAAGAACTACTTTACTATCTACTTATAACGTCATTACACAGTTTATATGATATAAAAGCTTGTTGCGAGATTTAAGTACTCGCTTTAACTTGATTTGAAAATTTTAAAAATTAAAATCAATCCGATCAAGTTATTTAATGCACTTGTTTATCTACACTGGTAAATCTCGCGACAAGGTTTCGAGTAATAAATTCCACGCGGAAGAAGTTGCTGGTTACAGCTAGTATGTTCTAAGGACCAACTAAACTAACAGGCATTACACTCGTAACCAGAATCAGAATGAGATTCAGAATTCGTAAACATAGGTAATAGTTACAAACAAGATCTTAAAAATCATGTAGTGCGCTATGTTTTGCCAATGGACATACAATGGACATGGGTTTACAATAAAATTATTAACGTAACTGAACATCCTAATAATATCATGATTGTATAAACACATGCAAACAAGTTAAATTTTATCATTCATAATCAATTTCATTGCGTTCAACCATATTTGCAGCTACACCAGCTTGCACGAAATTACCTAAAATTTTCGTTCGTCCTCAACTAGCAAGCTGCACCAGTCTCCCGCATTTCCTAATCGAATTACAATTAAGTCTAATGTGAGTTTGCTCGGCGACCGTTCAAGCTCACTCACTCGAATTCACGGTTGAGTGTTAATGGAGTTAGGAAAGCCGTTGTAATTATACGAACAGGCGAATAATTATGGGGGCCCAATGGGGAACGAAGGAGCATTCACAGGCATTTCATGCAGGAGTTCGAATTTTGCTGAGGAATTTCTCATTAATAAAACTACTACAGCTACCATTATAATGTAACTTATATGGAGAATCTCTGATAAATAAATAAACAATAATAATACATAATAATTATAGAATTTTTGCTGTGTGAAACCACATTGTAACATAGGTATTTCTCTCTTCTATAAAATGGTGGTCTTATGGTAGATAGCAATATCTACCAGACAATCTGATCAGCCAGGGGGGCCTAAAATCGCAACTAACAATTTGTAAAATGGTCACGTCACGTGACAATTCATAATATTAACTGCCATTAGTAGCCATTTTAAGAATTTTAACGTGATTCATAATTATTATCCTGCTAAAGCTACTGTCCCCTGGAGTCACGATTTGCCCAGTTGATAACAATAGGCCCGTCCACTATTACATGGGTGTACTCGTACTATAGGTAGTTAGGTACACCTCTGCCTAAGCCTTCGGCGATTATAGGTGTGATGTTATGTATGCTGCTGGAGAATACTTCTTATCTTCCTTTTCCTTTGTGGGTATTTAAACTTCAACTTCCTAAACGAGTCTCCGGTCTTCGAAATGTTTTTTTTTTTTTTTTTTTTTAAATCTTTATTTATTTAGAGGCTTTTACCTTACAAAGGTACGTCAGCCTCATCATACCCTAATCTAAATCGAAATGTTCATATTTCAATTTTCAGTGGTTAAAGCCCTGTTAGAAGCGGAACCCTTTTCTGAATGCTATTTATAGCGTTGTTTATCTGTTGATCGACAGATGTCACGTAAATAAGAAATGCATTAAGGACCTTCTTTATTTATTGCAAATTTATCTCAGTCCATAATTTATAGCAAACACTACACTTTTTCAATGTCCAGATTCTAGCTTTTTATTTCGTAATATGGTTGAAACTTATCCTCTCTTGTGTCGCCGGCGGCTCAACGCGTAACATCCGAAACTAATTTTACCGCGCAACGTGACAACATGTTTTTTCGACTGTTTGCTAACTTAGCAAATTGCGTTTTTGTCAGATTTCAACGTTGGTTCGTGGCGTCCCCCATGGGTGTAGAGGGTAACTATTTTATGAGCGTGTTGTGGTTACATCTTAAATGATGTTGTGCTGTAAAAATAATATTTAGTTATCATATTGAGTTATCCAGAGAGGTCGTGTGCGTAACCAGTGTGTGTGTTGATGAAACAAAAGAAGTATATGAGGATTCAGTCATGGCAGCCACACTGCCTACCCCCTCAAGACAATGGCGAGAATTTATGTTTGTATGGATTTTGTTATTAATAGGGTCTTTGTTAACAAATGACTTGAGTTTTGATCTTTAAAAGTACTTAAAATATCGCTAATTGAATGTCTTTTACAAAACATAACATTACACCTGTAATTCACAAAGGGATAGGCAGAGGTGTACCTAATAGTACACCGACATTTCGTCAGTTATGTTTAAGTGTATTAGGGGCGAGCTTATTGCCATCAACCGGGCACAATTCCAGACTACGTGAATCCGTGAATGTCTTTTATTTTATGATAATTCGAAGAAAGTAAACATTTTAAGTATTTTCAATGTTTTTGAGAATCTACTTTTATTAACATTACAACAAATTGAAGCAAAACTTAAATACATTTCTAACACAGCAAGCTAGTTTAACGATTCTATGGTCCTGAAGTTTCAACAAAGCTTGGTCTTTACGACCCTTACATTAACCCCGTGGGCAAGTTCTTCCTGAGTTTACGAGTCGTGGACTGGGTGCATTAACCGTCTCAATACTCAAGACATTACTCTGGCGTCTTGATATCAATGAACTTTGGATACGTCTGACAATATACCTTTCTGTCTTAAAAAGTGAATGAGTAAAGCTTGTAAAGTCAATTGGGAGTCTACCACGAGCACTTAGATTTAATCTATACAAATAAATAAAATTGAATTATCTGTTTGTAATACATTACAAACAGATACTTCAATTTACATTCATAAGCATTCCATAAAAAAACTGTTATTGTAATAACAGTTTTTATGGTAGTAAATATGGTACTTACAAAAAAAAACAATTTTTAATTTTTTTTGTCTGACTGTCTGTTAGTTCCTACTTCCTGGTTAATCTCTCACCGATTTTGACGGGACTTTTACTGGCAGATAGCTGATATTATAAGGCGTAAGTCAGTTAGGTTACTTTTTAGAAAACGAATTAGGGTTCTGTGCAGAACAATTAAAACGCTAGAAATGGTTAACAGTAATATTATTATAATAATTTCACGAGGACGATACTCGCTGGTAACGGCTAGCTTTAAATAAAAATTTTCCCGTAGAATAATGGTTGCATCTTTAAGATAACATCATTTCATAATAGTCCTCATCTGCCTAGCTTTTTCCCAAACTATGTTGGGATCGGCTTCCAGTCTGACCTCCACAGCAGTAACTGATGGTACGACTGGTCGTCAGACAATTCGTAACGACTGTCAAATATCTACAAAAGACAGCGGGGACCAAAGAATTTACTATTTACCGAAGTACGAAGAAAACTCAGTATGTAACGGTGGTCATCACCCATCCACGGATCGACCCATACATTCATATACTGCCTTTAGATCGACCTAAGCATGCTAAAACTTGGAGATCGACCCATGCAGCTGTTATTATAATATTATTTAGCCACGAGCTCCTCACATTTCATAATAGTATGGTTCCTAAAATATAATAATACAGTAATAATAGTATGTATCTAATAACGTACAATTACATTAAGTGATTTGAATTGATTTGTATGTATATTTGTAGGTTTTGTATTTGTATTTGTTGCAATATGAATTAAATGAATTTGAATTTTGAATTAATACAGAAAGAGGAAGTCACTTTTCAACTTTGCGATGTGTTTCCAAAAATATCTTCAGTCTATACAGATTTTGTTGTGGTTTTTAATGTAATTAATGCTCAAATAATTCGGCAACGTCACACATGTTACTTAAAGTTTTGACTTTTATTGGATTAACAAAATTCTAAATTCAATTAAAATGTATAAATTTCCCGTGCCTACATCTCATTAGAAAGTTGGTGGATAGACGCTACTTCAGAGACAATGGCTTGACGGATGCCGGAGGTTATCCTTAAATAAAATAAACGATGTATAAGCTTAATTGAGTTTATTTTGGGACATCCGACAGACATCACCGAAATAGAATGGTTTAAATATTCATTAAGTGTTTTGTTGGCTGATTAAAGAGCTATAGAATGTAGAATGTAAATAGAGGTAAATGGGTGCATTCCTTGAAATGGCTGATACTAGACCTTATTTGCAACAATTTTGAACCCGATAACTTGGGGTCCAAACTGGGTTGTTTTTGAGAAATCGAACTGTAAAAGTTTATTTTTGAAATATTTACACCTCTTCACCAGAAACTGCCGATACATCATATATTTTTTAGCATCATGAGGTACATCATATATTTTTTAAGTTTTATCATTCTCTTATTTTAGAAGTTGCAGGGGGGAAGGGGGCACACATTTTACCACTTTGGAAGTGTCTCTCGCGCAAACTATTCAGTTTAGAAAAAAATATGTTCGAAACCTCAATATCATTTTTAAAGACCTATCCATAGATCCAAAGATACCCCACACGTATTGGAATGCGGTTCACAGAATACATCTACTTATAAAATTTCAACAGTATAGTTCTTATAGTTTCGGAAAAAAGTGGCTGTGACATACGGACGGACAGACAGACAGACAGACATGACGAATACATAAGGGTTCCGTTTTTTGCCATTTTGCTACGGAACCCTAAAAAACACATTTTTCACATCTACTTAGCTCATCAATGTGGTTTTACAGCTAAAAGCTAAAAGTTAGAAATCAGCAACTCTGCTATTAACTAGTGCACACTATCAACGAGGCAATTGAGTATACGTTCTAAAAATAACACACGTTAGATAGTTTGAATAAAAAATTTTATGACCAAGTATAAGGTAAAAGCAGAAGATATAATTATCTGATAAAACACAAGCGTTCGTCGACGGAAATAGGAAATAATTTTCTCATTTATGTTGTGCATTCAGTTTTCAGCGCGGTATTTTCTAGAAAGAAAGCATTCTTTTATGTTTATATTTTATTTTGTATTGAGCCTCTGAAAGGGTTTTTCATAAGCATAACATAACATCACGCCTGTAATCCCTGTAGGGTCAGGCAGTGGTGTACCTAACAATACACTCACATTTTGCCAGTTTTGTATATCCCATGTAATAGGGGGCGAAGCTATTGCCACCAACAGGGAACAAATCCAAACTCCGTGCCGGCCACTGAGAAATTCGTGATGGAAAATCCCAATAATCACACCACAAAAACCCGACCACAATCACCAGACAGTAGCCCACCAGACACAGCAGTAGGTACAACACCTTTCTGATCGAAAGATCCTCCCTTTTCATTTAATGTGCACGTCTTTGTACATCGTTCTCACATATATGTATAATCTCAACATGAATGATGTAACCAAGATTTTGTAACAATATTTTGATTAAAAAGAGTGTCCATGGAGTTTCTTGCCCATTCTTCTCCATAGAGATCTACGATTTGGAATGTGCAACTACAGAACTTTCGCAAGTTATTATGCCTTGTGACTGTGACTGTAGCTTAGCTTTTTTGTTTTTGACTTTCAAAAGTGCCTGTAATGGTCTAATTGAAGTAAATGCTTTGAGTTTGAGTTTAATCTTTTCATTTTTTTTGGCACAAGGTTGCATGTCTGTCGGTCTTTTACAGGCTGTACTTCGGTGAGTGTGCCCAAGAGCTCCACGAGATCATTCCACCATCTCGCTTCTTCCATCGGGAGTCCAGACGTACCGGTTATCACCCATTCCTAGTCGATGTTCCACACATTCGCACGAAGCGCTTTGCTACATCGTTTATTATGCGTACAGTCAAGGAGTGGAATTCCCTGCCTTCGTCAGTGTTCCCAAGTTCATATGACCCCAATCTATTTAAGTCGCGAGTTAATAGGCTTCTGGGTAAGCTCGTTACATCGTCGACCTCATCTCTGTCCTCAGGACTAGATTGAGGTCAAGAGTAGGCCAATTTAATATAAAAAAATAATAAGGATTTTTTCACCCTGTTACTGATATCCCACCTAGATCATCATTCTCCAGCACTAATCGAATTCATTTGCGGTCGGCGCAGCATGTCTTCTTCACTACATAGTATAAAACAACGTCGCTTTCTCTGTCCCTATATCCCTATGTATGCTTAAATCTTTAAAACTACGCAACAGATTTTGATGCGGTTTTTTTTAAATAGATAGAGTGATTAAAGAGGAAGGTTTATATGTATGATACATGCACCCGTGCGAAGCCGGGGCGGGTCGCTAGTCTTCCATAATTCTCTATTACTCGTCATCCCATCAGATACCTCCTTTCTTGCCATTTCATCCTTTGCGTAATCTTTCCATCGTTGTTTAGGGTTCCGTACCCGAAGGGTTACCAATGGGACCCTATTACTAAGCCTCCGCTGTCCATCAGTCCGTCCGTCCATCTCAGCGTCTGTCTGTCAGCGGGCTGTATCTCATGATACGTAATAGTTAAGTATAAGATACGTAATAAGGTAAAAAAAATAGAAAAAAAAATCGTCGTCATCGTCGTCGTTCGTAGAATGTGTATTTCCGTTGCAGCAATAAATATAAATTAAAAATTAAAGCGGGCTCCCCTACTACGATGGTACGGAACCCTTCATGCACGAGTCCGACTCGCAGTTGGCTGGTTTTTTTCTTCCTCTACTCTCATACCCATCCACAATAATACTCAAAACTTTCTTCATGACATTTTCCTCATTCCTCCGCATCACATGCATACCTCATATCCTACCTATAATAATACAATTGTTTTAATAATTGTGATCCCAAATATAACTATGATTAGTGATCCCCATTTTATGTTACTAATATAAACTGCGTAGGATTCTGTGTGGGCCTCTGGAGACGGATGGACAGGCACAAAGCAATGTCTAATTTTATCAAAAGGATGATGATAACATCCTTTGACGTTAACTAGTAAGAATAGCACTTGGCCTTTATTTATTTTTATCACATGAATGGTCTGGTTTATTAATAAAATCTATATCTAAAGTGTTATGTTTAATTACAAGAATGTGACTTTAGTTTCTACTTACCAGTATCAATGTTTAGCAAAATCCCTGTTTTATAATATCAAAGTTGAAATGTTTGAAGTAAAAAGCAATCAATTAAATGTAAGGCTTATAATTATCTTTATAATTGGTGTATAGGCATTACAAAGCGTAACACCATAATTAATAAATAAATAATTTAAAAAACATACTGTGAATTTTTTTTTGTCTTTAGTGCATGACCTGGTGTCAGAAGATTTATGCCGTCCATGGGTCTCTGACTTAGATTTACATGCCGTCGAGAAATATCTCTCAGGCTACTGGTTTGGTTTCCTCACGATGTTTCTTCATTCACCAAAGCAAGTGATAATTTATACAATATGCACATTCATCCGAAAAATCAGAGGCACCTTGGCAAGAAATTGTCACTTAATGTCCTGATATCGAGAAAAACACTAAAAATAGAATCATTAAACAAGTACACCAGTATGCAACCAATATTATTACATACTAGAATTGAAAAGTACCAGTAAAAAGTAAAACTCGGACGGCAGCTATTTACATTGAAAAATAAACTTTTAAAAACTAGTTATTCTACCTGCGACTGTATCGAGTTGAAAATATTGGAAAGGACCAACTAGCTCGTTTGCACCTTAGGCTGCCTCTCTACTGGGTGAACAGGCATGGAAAAGTGTAGAATCAGAAAAACACACACATCTGCCTGAGGCCCTTTTTTTTTGGGATGCGAAGTCATTAAATGACTCCTCCCGCTCTGGGCGGAGCGGAAGGGAGTGTCAGACTTTTACTGACTAAAAACCCTCCATGTCCCTTTATGTTCCAGGGCCGCGGTATCTCTTTCGAACAGTCCCGTAGCCCTGGAAGGCATCGGCCCTTGCGGGTCCCTCCTGTTTGCTGACATCTCTTTGAGGCTCGCGTGGAACACGAACGCGCCGTCGACACGGCCTGTCGTCATAAGACGGGCGGACGGCGAGCTAATCTGCCTCAGGCCCTGGCACGAAGTTGTTCCTAACATAATTGGAAAGACTTTTCCCAACTATGGTAGGAATAACTTCCAGACCCGGCCAATCATGAGCGCGCGGTATAACCGCCGATTTTCAAATTAAAAATACCCGTATCACATACGGGGTGGAACGACACCGACGCGAAAACTGTTACCACGTATTCAGTACATCATTCTGAACGCCCCTACATTAAAATTTTTGTTGCTGTTCCATAGATTTTGACCGTGAAGGTATAGCACTTTTATAGGGAACAGCAGATTTTTTTTTTAAATAACCGATTAAAAATTTATGTGTAGGGGTAGGGGTGGCTTAGAATGATGTAAATAGTTGGGAAAAGGCTTCCCAATTATATTAGGAACAGCTTCAGAACTAAACGTATGTTATGCGAGTATTTTAAATGCATGCTTTTTGACTGCGTATCTGACCTCCGCAACTCAGTTCCTAGTGAATACGACCCTTTGGTTGAACGGCTTGTTGGTTCATAAAACTCCAATTTAATTAAACTAAACGCTTCAGTGGAGACAAAGCAGAGCGGCTATTACTTTTATCTTCGGACTATATTATGTAGAACTGAGCACACTATCTTACTAACTAAAGTATCAACCAGAGTCCGGTTTAACCAAAATTAAAAGTTTCCGGAATCCGGTGTCCGGTTTGTCCGAACATTAAATGGTCCGAAGCCGCGTTCGCGTACATTCACGAGCACCAATATGTACTAGTATACAATTTGTTACATTTAATTTAATTAAGATTTTGTCCCAATGTATTAAATGCAATACCATGTTGTTACGAACATAGTATTTTAAAATTCGTATTATTATGAAATTGGTCTTGTCTCGAAGTAATTATCGTTATTTCACGAGAAAATCGCTTTTAAATTAAGATAAATATATAAATATTGCGAGGAAAGATGGGCAGACGACGTTGTAGCCATGCATCGGCGAAAAGTCTTAGTCTCTTGGCACAAAAAAACCGGACAAGTGCGAGTCGCACTCGCGCATTAAGGTTCCGTACCTCAAAAGGAAACCGGAACCTCTTAAAGGATCACTCAAGTGTCTGTTTGTCTGTCCATCTGTCACAGCCAACAGGTACCTGTAATAGGGGCCCCCTATATTTTTTTATTTATTTTTATTATTTGTGGTTACAGCCGTAACAATACACATTATGTAAAAATTTCAACTGTCTGCCTATTGCGGATCATGAGATACAGCCCGCTGACAGAAAGACGGACAGACGGACGGACAGCGGAGCCTTACTAATAGGGTCCCGTTGGTTACCCTTCGGGTACCCAACGGGTAACCCTAAAAACAGAGGGTGCCCAGTAGATAGTGAATTCAGGCTGTGGATGAAAATACATATTGTTGCTCGTGACTGCACACCGGTTTGATCAAACCTTTACGTATAGGGGAACTAGCTGGTGTATACCTACATCTGCAACTTTTTATCCGGGCCGTGAGAAACTTTTCAACGTTTAGTTGACTGTTAACCTCGTTTCAAGTCAGTGTTTATAAGCTTGCTTGGTACTTAGGTCCTTCTGCTGTTGGCGGCGTATTATAGTTTCCTTCGAATTGGATTTTAACTTTTTGTTTAACTTTCATTTTGAGGTCGTTTTGAGTTTCTAGCTTATGAAATGAAATCTTTATTTAACAGATATAAATCTACATACAACATTCACTGACCGACACTACCATAAATAAAACACATTGACATTACACAAAGTCACGAGCACACAAGCGCCCCTAATGCAGCGAATTAGGAATTATCGGCGTGTGGTAGGACTACCATCTTATATATAGGGAACTGTGGTACCATTCTCGTACCGTGGCCACCAAGGAATTGGCCGATCGATGTATGGCGGTGGGTGCGGCGGCCGAGCGGCTCCGACGCAGCGCCTGCCAGAAGGGCGCGCGGCCCGCGGCGAACATGGCGCTCGCGCTGCTCCACCAAGGCAGTGGAAACATTGCACGTCGTTATACTGCTTTCGCATATCGCTCAGTGCCGCCTTAGTTATAAAGTAAAATGTTTGCTTAGAGAGGTTTGCTGGTAGCGTTCGTAAGTTACTAAAACTGGGTGGCATAGGATTCGTTTCGGTGTCTCTTTCTATGACTGTTATCTAGCATTATACGATATATTTTTAAAAAGCTCGTACGTTTTATTTATAAAATATAAATAGTAACAGAATCAGTAGTGCAGAAATACTATTAAACCAGATGCCATAATAGTCAATTACCCGCTGTCAAGATCCAGCCATGTGCAAGTAGACCCTAAAATTATATACAGACACAATGAATGAATGATACATGTGAGTGACTGAAAATGAACGAACGATAAAAGAAAAATAGACAACCCATTAACTCGTATTGCACGGTTCGAAGAATAACATCGAATTTGTGAATTGTGTGATGGCCATTATTATTTTGCGTAAATATATATTTATCAGGATATTAATCATTTCGCATTGCTGGTATTTTATTGCTCGTAATAGCCCGAAAAAGGTATATACCGGAATTCATTAATGGTTTGGCTTTGGTTACGCCGTGCAGTTAAATATAAATGATAAGTATCATCTACTTTAGAATACAAAATGTTAAAACCACTTCTTCTGGGACATTTGAATAATCTTACTCTTTCAAAGGGCGCGTGGAAGGCGCTTAGCGGCCATAAAAAACAGCTACGTCGTACTGTACAGTCGTAGCAATTTGCTACGTCGTAGCAATATGCTACGTCGTAGCAACACCGTAGACCTATGGCTACGTACACAATTATAAGTGCCTTGCTTAGAGCCTAGAACCTAGTGACTTATCATGTTGGCATTCGGCCGTGCGTTGCGCCTTTGTTAGCAAGTTAGGGTTGCGCCACATATATCAGCAATCGGAATAGCATTTTCCATGCTCCTCCTATTATTTTCAGTCGCTCAGAACCGTCATATATTATGCTAAGGCGAGAAACAGAGCTGGAGTGCTATCGCACGCGGCAGTGTCGACGACGCGATTCCATGCTGATAGATGTGGCGCAATCCTAACTTGCGATTCACTTCGATACATGCTAGGCTCTTGGCCCCAAGAAAGGCACCTATCAGTAGGCTAACGAAATCTTGTCTACAAACCCATAGATAGCGTTTGTGGCCTTATTTAAACCTTTGGAAAATGCAGCACTAAGCCATAATAAGCATATGCATAATATTGCAAATTGCTAGGAAACAACTTTAAGTTTTGGCGTGAAAAATTGCACGCTACCGTAGTAACCAATTTAACACACGCAAAACACTGAGTGACTGCCTAGTTGGTCTAGTGGCCGCAAGTACAACTGCTGAGCATGTCCTGGGTTCGATTCCCAGGTCGGGTAAAATGTTGTTGGATATTCCATCAGGATTTTTTTAGTAGTAGCCAAGGAGTATTTGTGCACGGTTGATGGCAATAGGTTCGCCCCACCGGAGTTAAACAAATGTGGGTGTACTATTAAGTACACCTCTGCCTAACCCTTCGCGGATACATGTGTGATGTTATGTTATTTTAAGTTCAAATATAATATGCATTTTAATATTATTAGTATTTAACAGATAACTTTAACAAAATAAGCCCACTAGGACATACATAAGCCTATCCTAATCCTAATCTATAATCCTGTTGTAGAATTCAATACCTAATTATCAATTAACAGATTAGTTTCATACGCACCAATTAACTATATCTCACAGCTAAATTAGTCATATTGTTAACATATTCACATAATTGAATATATTATTAATTTAAACTATAAATTACAATAACTATAATTTATTTATTTATTTATTTATTTAACGGTGCTTGTGCTCACTCCATAATATTTTACTATATGTCTATACGTGAGGATTTGTAATTGGCTTTCGGGTGACTATTATTCCCTTTTTGTTTGGTTTTATTAGCTGTAAGTCCTCCATGTACTAAAATAAATAAATAACAGGCTTATATTAAATAACGGATTACGTATATAAGTGTGTATATTATGTCCCAACAGGAATTAGGTCCCTTTTATTTCCGCTGAAAACTTTTCATGCATTATTTTCATACAAATATTTGAGTCAAAGTCAAAGATCGCGCGAAGAGACCATGAATGTCATTAACCACTCGTATGCCGAGTATAATTATAGACACAATTAAAAAGTGATTGTGTCGCGTGTATATGTACGTTCCGGCATACGAAAGGTTAAAAGAAAACAAAGAACTGCATGTTGATGACCTTTTCCAAAAGACAAGTTTTCGAAAAGTTTTAAAAGCTTAAAGGGTAAGTTGCGATAACATTTCCACTCTGTCTCTTTTCTCGCTCTAGCCAATGACCAATGATAATTTTATAGGCCTGTTGGTCTAGTGGTTAGTGACCCTGACTGCTAGGACGGAGGTCGTGGGTTCGATTCCCACACAGGACAAATCTTTGTGCGATGATTACGATTATTTCTTCTGTATCTGGGTGTGTAATTTATCTATAATATGTACGTATTTAGAAATATATAAGTATGTTTATCAGTTGTCTGGTTGCCATAGTACAGGCTCTGCCTAGTTTGGGATCGGATGGCGGTGTGTTGGGTGCCCAAGATATTATTATTGTATTATACAGGGTGTTTGGCGCATGGACCGACACAATTTTTCCAGGGATTTGGGAGGTCATTAGCTAGGTTCTACCCATACACCCTTTGTCCCAAATGTCACGGTTGGTTACATATGTTTTTTTTGTTTAAATGAAAAAAATGGCCAAAATGTTTCCTTTAATTCGAAATAACTTTTTTGTTTGTGGGCGTAGTGGCACAAAACAAATTTTGTTGCATTCTCCAAAGTCTTTTAAATCTAAAAACAACAACTGGTTTCAAGAAAATTCCTTACAAGCTTCCAAAGTATTTTTTTTTATTTAATGAATGAAATTTTACAACTTCTAAATTAATTATAAAAAAAAAGTCATTTTGAACTTAGCTTTATTTTAAAAAGTTCTTTAGTTGATACCCTTTCTAACGGTATGCTACATGTCATAGAAATTATTCATTATGTAGTCAAAATACTAGTTAGGAGAGTCAGGGTTAAGAAAAGACTTTTTAAGGTTATTTTGTTTTTAATAAACTAAAGTTATAAAAAGGAGGCAAAACACCGGTAGAGGTGGAAAGTAATGGGGGAGGCCTTTGCCCAGCAGTGGGACAGAATAGGCTAGTTAAAAAAAAGTTATAAATCTTGTTCAAATTGACCTCCTCCATTTCGTATGCATGCACGACATCTGTTTCTTATTTCAACTGTCGTTGTACGGTGGTGTTTTGCCTCCTTTTTATAACTTTAGTTTATTAAAAACAAAATAACCTTTAAAAGTCTTTTCTTAACCCTGACTCTCCTAACTAGTATTTTGACTACATAATGAATAATTTCTATGACATGTAGCATACCGTTAGAAAGGGTATCAACTAAAGAACTTTTTAAAATAAAGCTAAGTTCAAAATGACTGTTATTTTTTTTTATAATTAATTTAGAAGTTGTAAAATTTCATTCATTAAATTAAAAAAATTACTTTGGAAGCTTGTAAGGGATTTTCTTGAAACCAGTTGTATAAAACAAAGATGTTTTTAGATTTAAAAGACTTTGGAGAATGCAACAAAATTTGTTTTGTGCCACTACGCCCACAAACAAAAAAGTTATTTCGAATTAAAGGAAACATTTTAGGCATTTTTTTCATTTAAACAAAAAAAAACATATGTAACCAACCGTGACATTTGGGACAAAGGGTGTATAGGTAGAACCTAGCTAATGACCTCCCAAATCCCTAGAAAAATTGTGTCGGTCCATGCGCCAAACACCCTGTATAATGACGGTTCTGAGTGACAGAAAAGGATAAGAACATGGAAAATGCGACGTGATGATAATGAACAGAAACAAAAGATTTATATCTGCGATACGAATCCCAGTAAATGTAGGCAAGTCATACATAAACCGAGAATATTACAGAAGTTTAGTTTGACTCCAAAACACAAATGCATACATTGACATACTCCATGTACAGGGAGTGCAAGCGCACTCGCGGCTAGTATTCGGTAGAGATAGAAAAACCGGCCAAGTGCGAGTCGGACTCGCGCACGAAGGGTTCCGTACCATTATCTATAAAAACGGTAAAAAATCATATCTGTTGTATGGGAGACCCCCTTAATATTTTTTTTTTAATTTTTATTATTTGTTGTTATAGCGGCAATAGTAATACATCATTTTTCAAAATTTCAGCTTTCTAGCTATCACGGTTTATGAGATACAGCCTGGAGACAGACAGACAGACAGACAGACAGCGAAGTCTTAGTAATAGGGTCCCGTTTTACCCTTTGGGTACGGAACACTAAAAATGGGCTTAACACACCATAGCCGCCAACATGTCGGCGGCATATCTGCGACTCAGTTGCCCGGCGACAGTTGTCGTGTAAAAAAGTTGCATATCTCGTGCCGCCGACATACCATCGACCAAGCTTTTCGACTTGCAATGATTTGAAGCCACCAGCGCAACAACAAAATTGCCAACACATGTCGGTGGGAGGGCTTTGGTGTGTCGTAACTACAATAAGCTAACGATAACACTTTATCAGTTTTGAACAATGTATGGCCCCACAGTTTCGTAGAGAGAGGTCGACCTTCTGTTACCACTTTTCTGTACATCTTATAGAATAAGCAGCGTTATATAAAATACTTTACCGTCTACTTTCCTGCGGCTTAAGAGTTAATTGGAGAGCTGAAAGTTATTGTAGTGCTCTTGCAGATAAGCTGGAAATTGCTCTCTGCTTCAGTTTAATTTATATTAATGTTAAGTTTTTATTTTAGTTGTGGAAGTCTGAAATAACTGTTGCTATGGGGAAGTCTTGATGCCCCGGAGGAAAGTTTCGTGAATATTTTTGAAGAAAGTTTTGATTATGGGAATGTTTCGATGACAATGAAAATGTCAATCAAAGGATAAAGCCTGCTTACAGCACTTAACATATAGTGCGTTTAGCTCTCAACGTATTTAATAAAACATCTTCTGTTTGTGTCAAATGTTTGAAGACGACAGAGATAAAATTTTGTTTTAATTATGTTTATTGTTGAATGCATTTAATAAGTTGTGGTGCCAGCTATGTGCTTTTTTTATGTTTGATGGGCCTACTCTTGACCTCAATCTAGTCCTGAGGACAGAGATGAGGTCGACGATGGAACGAGCTAACCCAAAAGAAGCCTATTAACTCGCGACTTAAATAGATTGGGGTCATATGAATTTGGGAACACCGACGAAGGCAGGGAATTCCACTCCTTGGCTGTGCGCATAATAAACGATGTAGCAAAGCGCTTCGTGCGAATGTGTGGAACATCGACAAGGAATGGGTGATAACCCGCAGTACGTCTGGACTCCCGATGGAAGAAGCGAGATGGTGGAATGATCTCGTGGAGCTCTTGGGCACACTCACCGAAGTACAGCCTGTAAACGACCGACAGACATGCAACCTTGTACTGGAGAGAATATGCAACGAAGAGAGGTACTAAAACAATGGACGAGTGAAAAGCAAGGCTAGGCTTGCAAGAACAAGATACTGAGAAGATGGACCAGTATTCATCTCGGATATACAGGGTGTAAACGGATTCTTCACGAATCTGTCAACCAAGCAATCTGTACATCAAACTAAGGTCACTACGCAAAATCATAGCTGGGAAATTACCTTTTTTTTTGGGTGAAAATCTCGCTTAACGGTATGACTCAATGTAACCCACTTAAGAAAATGTGCTGACGGATGCATTACGGGGGTCATAGAGGTATTTAAAGTAAAGATATAAACTCATAACATTAAAAACTTGTATTAAAAAAAAAAAATGTGACAAAGATGGAACTCGAGCCCCAATATTTCCGTAACTAGAAGGTTCCCAGGTACGGTTCAGATCAAAAAAATATTGCAATGACGGGGAGAATAAGCCTTTCGGCTTCGTTAAGGGTATTTTTACACCCATTTTTTAATTGTGATACCTATAAGAGAATTATACATTTAATTATGCCATTCTCCCTTTACTCAGAAATACATTTATTATAATTACTAGCTGTGCCATGCGTTGCAATGCATGTTTTCCTACCTACTACTTTCACTACCCTACCTATCTACCCTACCTACCTACCCTGCCTACCTACCTACGTACCCTACCTATTTTTTTATTTTTTTCTCTCCGTAAGAACCATCCTCGTACTTCAAGGAATATTCAAAAAAAAGAATTAGCGAAATCGGTCCAGCCGTTCACGCGTGATGTCGTGACCAAGGAAAATTGTGATTCATTTTTATATAATTATATATAGATAGAAGATTGCTTCTTACTTCACACTAAGCACACCCAAAAATAGCTCTTCTAGTAATTTTTGGAATCGAGACCCCACTTCGGCACGTTTTCGTGAAACTCCATCAAAAGGTAAAAGCAATAAGGTCGTTAGTTAATTATCCTCGGAATAATTCACAAAAGATAATTTGCTAGGGGTGCGATGGTCTCTCAAGTTGATTCTAATTTCGATCGTCGGTTGTTTGGGCGGCATAAAATGTTTCTGGTGGTTATTTTTAGATGCAAGGGATGTAAAATGAATAAATATAGAACGGTCCTATAAAGGTAATCTGATAGTTTATTGTCAGCAGTGTACATAAACACTTAACAACTTTTAAGTGTTTTTCTTCAACTGTTCTGATTAAAATTTCATGTTGTACGAACATAGTATTCTGGAACTCATATTCTTATGAAAAAGATCCTATCTCCAAGTTACAATCGTTATATCTCGCGAAAATTGCTTTTAAATTTAGGAAAGTGTTTATATTGGTGCTCATGAATGTACATCGTAAGACACCAAAGGCCAGCGCAAAGGGCAGGGCATTTTATCTTTACACAACGTAAATTCATATGTAGCTAGTCGTAACAAGGTACAGATTCCAATGTTCCATACTGAGAAGGGAAATCCTATTTGATGCCTTGGGGTCGATCTCTAAACATTGTAATTTGTGTGTTGTTACCACTAGCTACGTATGAATTTACGTTGGGTAAAGGTAAAATGTGTGCGCTGGTCTTAAAAGTCCATGGGGTCCACAAGAAGTGACATTCTATCGGGGATAATGATTATGGTGAAGTCATAATATGGTGAATTTCAATTTTTTTTTATAACGTTTCTCCACACTAGGAATTTCGCCTGTATCGTGGGTGCGTTTACAAACATTTAAACTCACATACCTACACAAACAGCTAGACACGGAACAACTACCTGTTGGCCATACTAATATTTTTTCCGTGCTGGAATCGAGCTCGCGACACGCAGCGCAGTAGCCAATCGCTCAGCCACTGCGCCAACACAAAGCTTATGTTGAGGGTAGTTGTAGAAACGCATTGAAAGCGATTTTCAATTGTTTTGTGTGAGATGTGCGCACTACTGATTATCTTATTGAGGTAGCTGTTTTTATGGGATAAGAGTGAATTGGTGACTACATATATAAACTCACACCTTTTCCTCATCACATGGGGGTAGGCAGAAACCACAGAACGCCACCTGCTGCGATCTATAAGTACTCCTTTTGCCTCGTCCACGTTCATACATCTGGTTATACACGCTCCCCGCTAGCGAGTACTACGTACCTGAACTTTCTGAAGAACCTCACCAATAAGGTCAATGACTATGTCCTATACAGAAACCAGCGTTCGAAGGTCCATGGTCCCATCTTAAGTTGCCCTTAGCTAGGAAAGAGGGGATGAGTACACAATAAACAAATCTATTGGTCAATGTAGAATTGAATACCAATTCTGTAATCCATCAAAAAATTTGCTGTTTTACAACTAAAACACAGTAAATAAATCAGATTATCTGTGATAATATAATCTACTTATTCAACAAGAAAATTACGAAACAAACATGTACAAAAAGAGATGATTACTTCATGTCAGTTTCACTACTGATTTATTTGACGCCACGAAATCGAAATTTAATTGGTTTACTACGAATTCAGGTGAGAACCACTTTGAATTGTAATTATCTTACCACCGCAATTCGGATGAGAAAAAATTATTTGATTGATTGAATCGAAAACAGGTTTTTCAGTGGGTAATACCTAAGGGCCCACTTTCGCAACATAATAATCCTACTAATATTATAAATGTAAACGTTTGTGAGGATGTCTGGAAGTTGGTTTCTCTGTCATGCAAAAACAACTTCACACAGATAGTTTATAACCTGTATTAACACATAGGATATTTTTTATCCCGTTAGTACAATAGCATAATCAGCCTTTAATGTTCCCACTGCTGCGACACACGGCGTCCTCTCTATGAGAGGGAATGGGCTATAATCCACCACGCGGGCCCAGTGCGGGTTGGTGGCCCGTTAGTACAATACGATGGGACAAATACCGAACACCACGCTGACGAAGCCGCGGGTATAAGCTAGTAATAAATAAATGCGTTTGGTGCCAAAACTTCCAATCATCCTTCGGTTTCTGTTATCAGAAAAAAATATTGACAGACATTGAACGATGTCTTAGGCAATTCTCACACGACACAACTCATCCGCGCGGTCGGAGGCGGGGAAGCACATGTATTGGCGGTACGTGGTCAGGTGGTGTACGTGAGTTAGGCATCAACTGATTTCATACAAGGCAATGCGACGTGAGATCCGCCTCACCGACCGACCGCGCGAACGAGCGGTGTCGTATGAGAATTGCCTTAAGCTCGTTAAGCACTAAGAAATAAAGTATTTGGGTCTTTATGCACTTCTTCTTCTTCTTCTTCAGCCTTTTTCAACCTTATCGGTGTAGGCCTCCTTCAATTTTTTCCACTCGTCGCGACATTGAGCTCTTTGGATCCAATTTGAACCAGCAACCTTTTTCACATCGTCTTTCCACCGCATCTGTGGCCTACCCTGAGGTCGCTTTTCACCCCATGGCTTCCACTCTAGGAGACGCTTGCACCGCGACTGCTCACTCCGGGCCACATGGCCAGCCCACTTCCACTTCAAGCCCGCCACTCGTTTTGTCACGTCTGCGACTTTGCTTTGATCTCGAAGCCATTCGTTTGTTTTGCGGTCCATCAGCGACACTCCTACCAGCTTCCTCTCCACTGCCCTCTGGGCCACTTGCAATCGATTGATCACGTCCTTTGTGAATACCCAGGTTTCCGCACCATAAGTGAGCACCGGCAGGATGCACTGATTAAATATCCTGGCTTTTTGTTCCGCAGAAATTTTCATCTTAAAAGCAAAGTCCAGTTTCGAGTATGCTGCCCACATAAGCCTTATTCGTCTGTGCAGTTCGCTAGTTTGGTTATCTTTGCCCATCCTGATCTCTTGTCCTAGGTATACGTACTTCTTTACCTGTTCTACGGTGGTTTGGTTGATGGTTATGCTTGTGTTGTTTCCATCCATGTTCGTCATAACCTTGGTTTTTTCCAAGTTCATTTCCAAACCAATTTGTAAAGAGACGTCACTCAGCTCCTGAATCATTACCTGTAATTCTTCAGGATTATCCGTGAGAAGAACTATGTCATCTGCGAACCTTAGGTTATTCAGTCTAGCTCCTGCTATATTCAGACCTCGATTTTCCCATGCGAGTTTCTTGAAAATATCTTCCAGAACCAGAGTGAACAGCTTCGGAGATAGCGTATCTCCTTGTCTTACTCCTCTTTGTATAGGTATTGCTTTCGTAGATTCCGATAAAGTCACTTTCATAGCAGCGTTTAGCGTACTTTCAATTCTTAATGACTAGGTTATCGGTCTCCCAAAACAGTTCCTAGGTATTGGTCGTTTTCAATCTCTCGTAGTTGATATAACATCATCAGAAAGTTTAGCTGAAACCCTGATTTGATTTCATACAAGACTTTTTATTCTCAAAATTAATTTAGTAAAGTGTCATTCCAATGAAAGGTAAACATCTGAACGTAAAGAGGAAGAGCAAGCATTGGTCATCACAATAGTCATCTGCCTAGCCTTTTCCCAAATTTATTGGAGTCGGCTTCCAGTCTTACCGGATGCAGCTGAATACCAGTATTTTACATGGAGCAACTGCCTATCTGACCTCCACAACCCAGGTTAATACGGTACCCCTTAGTACGACTGGTTGTCAGACTATCGGGCCACTGACTACCTGTAACGACTGACAAAGATCTACAAATGAGAGCCGGGACCAACGGCTTAACGTGCTTTTCGAGGCACGGAGGAAACTCGGCATGTAATGATGGTCACCCATGCACCAACTGACCTTAGCAAGTGCGGCTCAGCTCGAACTTCGAGGTGAAGATCGACCCGTGTGGCTGTTATTATTTATTCACAAACATCGCTTCCACCAAAATGGGTTACCAAATTCAGACTATTAAATCCTTCCCTCCCGATTTTCCTTTCTCGTATTACTATTTACTATACTATCTACCTCCGAACATTCTCCAATAACCATACTAAAAGAAATGCGAAAGTATGTGAGGATGTATGGATGCAATGCGAAAGTAATTATGTATAGTCTAACAGACAGAGAGAACGAATTTCGATGTAAGGCATACATTGAGAGACACGGGTAGACCATGATCTCGGTGAGGAATCGGGATGGTAGACCATTGGGCCCTATCAGAATACCAGCGCTGACATTTTTTTAAAAGTTACAGCACCATGCTGAGGTATAGGCCTTTTGGCCGCGTACACGACCGATGTAGTCTAATGTATTTCTTATTTTTTGTATGCGTTTACTTTTTTATTTAATTTTGTTTTATTGTTAATTTTATCATTTTCTTTCTCTTGTCCTGTCCGATACAAATAAATACTTTTTCAATACACTTTCTCGGTTCTTATCGCACTACGATCACGTTCAACATGCAATGTATTTCACACGCGTAGATTTTTAATATTTTTCCGCACACGTACGGAAATAAAAATTTCCACAGAAAACTATACTTATATTAAGTCCAAATGGCACAATGACCATAGCGTGGTGATTGTTTTGTTTAATCTCGGCAAAGAGAAATACATCTTTACGGCATAAACATTTTTTGAGTATTTAAATTGTGTTTATAAATAGAATATCATGGATAAACTTGATTTTTTAAAAACAAATATTTACTTTTATGAACAAATTAACATTTATTTGTGTTCTAAATACAAAAACATTTGAATGTTCTATTTTTCAAATTAGGCTGTTTAGCGGCATCTTACCTTTGCTTCTTCTTTAACCTGGCGAAATCAAAGCGCTGAAAAAAAGCAAATTAAATCATAGTTTCCTTATAATTCCTGAGAAAAATATTATCCGTTCAAATGTTTTATTTCTTCGAAAGTGTATTGAAAAACGTCGTTTGATACGCGTGGTTCTGGGCTCCATAACACCCTCGCCTCCAGCTCGGGTGTTAATCCTCCCCGAATGGAATACCAAAGTTTCCGCACTTATATCAAAATTAACTATTTCTTTCCTTTTTCTTTCTGTGGCGTAATTTCCGACCACCTCACAGGCGAAGACGGGGACAAAAGGTAGAGCCATAATAAGGAAACTTCACCAAAACGAGCGCTATAAGGAATCAACCGGCCGATTGCTCTCCTCCGCTCCACTGATCTAAGCCATCACGTGTCGGGGATAAAATGTTCCAATTGATCTGAGGCAGCGAGGTTCGGAAACGCCAATTTCCCATCACTCTGCTAAATGGATGTCCAATTCGTATTTGTGTTTACTTTGTTATAGGCCGACCACTGTAAGTAAGACCTTCCTGAAGAAGTATTTCAGGAAGCTCGAGCAGTAAATGTAAAGGCCCAAATCGAAAATACAACTATCCTTAAGTATTATGGTTTAAAGTTTTACGATAAAGTACAGTCAAGTTCACCTCTAGATATAAATCAATTTATTGACACACAAGTTAGGAAACATACATACAAAAATAATGATAGTTAAAAGAGTGCATAAGTAGGCACAGCCTGTATCTTGGTGGCCCAATGTAGACAGGAAAGGCAGATTTAATTATTGACGGTTCAGCGTGACAGCACAGCAAGACACAAGTAACAATTAATTATGATAATGAAAATAAGTCTTTTTTTACATCGTCTCAATTATAAAATATTGATATTTTAGTTTTCAGGACAAGTTAAATTAAAACAAACTTGCTCGGCTAACTAAAACGGACGGAAGAGATTTTTTTATTATGTATCATAGATCATAGACACACTATATCATAGACAATAGACAGAACTAACTAATTAAAAACAAGGTGTTTTGAGCACATTACAACATAAAAGCACAAATTACGATACGAAGATGTTGCTGATGATTTATTTTGATTAAACAAATTTTTTGGTGGAAATATACCTCGACTAGTTGCCAGTATTCTAGGATGCTAGAAACTCATCGTGGTCGCCAATTAAAGTAGATAGTTAGATACCTTTCCTAAGTACTCTAAAGTACACGTGCTCAGCAAGTGTCTAAATGGTCTTGAGTTCAATCCCCGGCAGATCCCCAGAGGCAAATATTACATGAGAAATACTCTGTAGCTGCTTACAGTGCAGATTTGTGTCTGGTTAATGGCAAGGCCGAAGCTGGCTAAACATAAATGCAAATTGAACTTAACTAGTGAAATGTGGGTGCACTTTACACCTGTTCCTGCCTTTTCAGGTACGTAGACGTGAGGTTATGTTAAAAATTTACGTACGTGTGGTAGCTAGACTAGTTTCTATATTAGACTAATTAGTGCAAATAGTCATATGAAGCATGAGTGATCTTAAAAAAATGATAAGATAAAACAAACTTGCTCCCTTAGAGCCTAAAAATAATTATTAAAATTCTAACCAATAAAACATCGCCAAAAGTGACACGTAATTACGAATCTACGTGAAAAACGTCACATTGGTGTAATACCATAATTTATTTTACGGTTCGAACCTGCACACCTGAGCCATTATATTGATTACACACATCCAATATGCCTAATCCACACTGCTTGGCCACAAGATATACGCTTAAGCGACACATACCGTGTTGCAACAGTCATCATCTGCCTAGCCTTTTCCCAACTATATTGGGGCCGGCTTCCAATCTCACCGGACTCGGCTGAATACCAGTATTTTTACATGGAGCGACTGCCTTTCTGACCGCAATAACCCAGTTAGTACTGGGTAATACGATACCCGTTTTTAAGACGGGTTGTCAGACTTTCGGGCCGTTTACTACTTGCAACAACTGTCAAAGATCTATAAATGACAGTCGGGACCATCGGTTTCTATGTGTTGCAATGGTTGCTGCAGAAAAAAAAGAGTCACCGCGACTTATGGAGGTACTGATGCAAAGGGAACATGAGACGCACCCGAGTATCGATTGGCACTAGTTGTATCGCCTGAGGTCATGTACGGGACTTTACGTACCCATTAGATAGCTATGCCTTTTTAGGTATTTTCTCGATTTGGGTTTGACAATATTCATCCTTTACTAGGAAGCTGGTGCAGGTGGGGTATTAATAATTTGAACCCAAAATACCTCTGTAGGAAGTCGATTTCCTATTTCAATGTATGATTTAAAACAGGTTTAAACGTTACGTTTTAAATTGTTGCCGTTTATAAAAGTTTCTAGTGATCCGCATTTGCTTCGCACGATTTTTATGACAAGAATCATGAATGACATATAATAGTCCTATTCTTTCTGTAGGAGCCAAGCAAAAAGAGAAACCGTGGATGAAACCCCGAGGCACAGCTAGTAAGAAATATTATATGGTATTGTATGGTCCTTATTATATCATCTACGTACAAATATTACGTCCCAACTCAATGAGTCAGCAATGACAAGCCACTCAGCAACCGCTGCACAATTCGATTAGTATCAGGACCGTCTTCTTCCCTCACTCATATCCTCAATCATGTGGGACGTGACGTGACCGTTTTCAATATGGGTGATATGGACCTTCTATTAAGTATAGTGTGTGATATGAACTTTAAATGTCATGCAGATGTGATCGATCACTTACTATACTAACGGGTGTAAGAAAACTTATTGTTCCTGTCATTATTATATTTTTTTTTATACTGGGCTCTATGTCTGGGACCCTTCTAGTTACGGAGACATTGAAGGCAAAAATTGCAACATTTTCACACGTTTAAAAAAGAAAAAAATATTAAATGTTAATACTTTACTTCAAATACATCCATGTCCTCTGTACTATTCAATGCATTCAGCAGCACACAGTTTTAAGCGCGCTACTTTTAAACAGTGATTTTTCACACTAAAAAAAGCCATTTCACAGCAATAATTTTTGCGCAGTGCTACTTAGTTTCAAGTACAGAATGCTTGGTTGACAGTATTGTGATGGGTCTTTATACACCCTGTTAAGTCCCTGTGTAGCTTTTCTATAATTAAAACACCCTCTCATTGAAAAGCTGCGTTTCGCAATAACAGTCATAGTTAAGTTATGGACAACACAACTCGTTTGTTTGTAAAGATAAACGATTCAATACCCAAAATTCGCCACAAAATATGCAAAATGGTTCAATACTATGGTTAACGTTTATTTATGCTAATTATTTCATTTGATCAGTGAATTGTGGAATGGTTTGTTTTTAAACAATTATTTTATGACATGAATTGTTTTGTGCACAATAAAAAAAAGCCTTTTGAATTATAATAATCATATTTGTTTTTTATTATGCCTTTGTTAGCTTTGATCACATGATTTTGACACACATTGATGAGTGGAAAAAGTACGATTTACTTTCACAATAAGCTGCTTACCTGTATTTCTAAACAACTGCCTCGTTTGTCTAGTAGTCGCAATCACGACTGCTGAACAAGAGGTCCTGGGTTCGATTCTCGGATCGGGCAAAATATAATTAGGTTTTTAAATCGGGAATTTCTCAGTAGCCGCCACGGGCTCTGGGTTTGTGCCCGGTTGATCGCTAGGGTCGTCCTCTATTAAATGGGTCTGAAACATAATTTGTTCAATATGGGTGTACTATAAGGTACAACCTGCCTAACTCTTCGAGGATGACAGGCGCGATGTTATTTATATATGTAACTGTGATTATAGATATAAACATGATTTTTCTCCCTTACTTATTTATTTAACAGTTTATGTACACACTAACATACAGAAAAGAAGAAAGGAACAGAAAAAATAGGTACAAACGTGATGCTTATTTCTAAAGAAATCTCTTCCAGCATACCTGCGAAAGGAGAGTAGAAAAAAAGAGATGTAGACATAGTACCTTACTTTTTATTTTTTATTTTGATAAGAGTGTTTTTGGTCTAAATAAACAAATAATATTCCAAACAACAACAAACCCATTCTTGTAACCAAACTTATGTTAGGTAACCATGAAAGTTAATTCACTAAATCAATTTAAACCCGTCGTACCACCGATCCGATATGCCATCGGTTCCCAACACTAAACTTTGGTCGGTCGTAACCCGAATCCAATTTTCTTAGCCGTTCACTCCGTTCTTACTGTTGAAACTCGACGGGGATATGCAGAATAGTTCTAATTGTTGCAGTACTCGTTAGGGAAGTAATTTGCTGACATTTCTTGTGCAAACTGTGGTGCTTATGTAAGCGATTGCTTTCGAGCTGAAAAGCAGAAGTATTAAGCTACAAGATTATCCAAGAAGCATTGATTATTGGTTGTTGGTCTTTGTTAATACATGCAAAATGCAGATGTGCATAGGCATGCTTAAAATTAGGACGAAAGTGGATAAGGCAGAGTTATTAATGAAGTTCCACCTGAGCAGGTTTTCCTTTCAAGATTCTTTATTTCATGAATTAAGGTACATTATGGTCTTACAAATAAAAAGGTTTTACATATTTCGCTTACTTCCTTCAGCATGCAAACTTAAAATTAAATTAAAATTAAAATACCTAATACAATGTACTCGTAAGATAATATTTATTTGCTTAAACATGTGTCATACATACAAGTAAATACATGCATGCAAGATGGCAACAACATTATTAGGTACAGGCATGTTTGCCACATGATGTGACGTGCAAATACCAAAAAAAAAAAAAATTAAAGCATTCTCTTAAAATAACAATAAATTAAATCATTAAAGAATAATGATAATATTGTAATAAATTTAAAGTAACTAAAATCACATAGAACCTCAAAAACAAAAATAAGTTATTAGGATTGTTACACAATTATCATCGTAATTTAGTTATCTATTTAAAAATATAACAAAACATTTAAGAAACATAAAACATTATCTTTGACAATAATATTCTGACATCTCTTCCTTGCTGCAGCCATCCTGGGTCCGGAGTCTATTTAAAAACTTCCAGGTCAGCCATGGCAACTCATGTCTAGGTGGGAGATTTTCAGCAGGTGGAACGAATGGTTAAGGATGCACTGACAGAATGACGATATTAATATGTTTAACATTAAACGCATTTAGTGATTTGTAGTATAACAGGGCTGACGTCATAACACAAAAACTCCAACCATTGTGTACGGGTACACATGTCACTCAATGCTGACGTCACAATACCAAAATTTCAGGCATTTCATAAACATACATACGCGTTTTCGATGAAAGCTACGGTTTTTGCATTGAAACACGGTTATGAAATGCGTCCGATTTATATTTTGGCGTGGGTACCTACGATTGGGCAAATGTTTTGTTCCAGCTATCGCGATTTTCTATGACCCAATGATGATATTTGTACATAAAGTGTTACTAGCACCCAAAACAACAAAAAAAAAAAAACAAAAAATCCCTATACAAAGTGTAAACGGATCCTTCATGAAGCCGGCAACTAAGCATTCTGTACATCAAACTAAGTAACGCAAAAATTATTGCCGGAAAACGACTTTTTTTTGGTTTGAAAAGTTACGTTTTACGATAGGTCTCAATGTAACGCACTCAAAGCATTGTACTAATTGATGCATTGAGTAGTACAGGGGTCATCTATACTATAATATTATATACTATAATATATACTATAATATATACTATATACTATAATATTATAAAGCTGAAGAGTTTGTTTGTTTGCTTGAACGCGCTAATCTCAGGAACTACTGTCCCGATTTGAACAATTTTGTCAGTGTTAGATAGCCCATTTATCGAGGAAGGCTATAGGCTATATATCATCACGCTAAGTCTAATAGGAGCGGAGCACTAATGAAGAATGTTTCAAAATCGAGGGATATTTTTTCCTATTGAGAGCTTCCGCTGCGTGCGCTGCGTAAACGGTTAAAGTTTCGCAAAAATCATGTATTACAGAATTATTTCACTTTAAAAGTTCTAAAAAAAAGTCCGCGAGAGCATATGTCTATCTTTTAAGGTTAGCTCACTATAACCTTTTTTATCTATACTATAATAATATTATAAAGCTGAAGAGTTTGTTTGTTTGCTTGAACGCGCTAATCTCAGGAACTACTGTCCCGATTTGAACAATTCTTTCAGTGTTAGATAGCCCATTTATCGAGGAAGGCTATAGGCTATATATCATTACGCTAAGACCAATAGGAGCGGAGCACTAATGAAGAATGTTTCAAAATCGAGGGATATTTTTTCTTATTGAGAGCTTCCGCTGCGTGCGCTGCGTAAACGGTTAAAGTGTACATTATTTACGAAGGTGTTTTTATAAACATGATATTAATCCTTATCCAAATAAATACGTTATTCATCACAAGTATTTAATTTAAAACAAAATTGCCCTTTACATCATTCGATTTAAGTGAATGTCTTGGGACTGTTCGAAAGAGATACCGCGGCCTTGGAACATAAAGGGCCAAAGAAGGAACATGGGTGGTTTTTAGTCAGTAAGAGTCTGACACTCCCTTCCGCTCCGCCCAGGGGGAAATTTTTTTTTTTTTGGTGGGTGGGAAATCATCAAATGACCCCCATTTGATGATTTCCCACCCACCAAAAAAAAAAAAAAAAAGGAGCTGTCGCAGTTTTAAAATAAAATGACAGCAAAATAATGATCGGGTACTGAACGCACAATGTGCAAAGCCGGGCAGTCATTAACTATTCCACGCGGACGAAGTCGCGGGCAGAAGCTAGTGGAGGTATTTAAAGTAAAGTTACAACATTAAAAACTTGTATTTAAAAAAAAAATAGGGGTGAAAATCTCCAATATCTCCATAACTAGAAGGTTACCGGGTATGGTCTAGAACAAAAAAATATCGCAATGACGGGGAGAAAAAGTGCATTTCGGCTTCGTTAAGGGTATTTTTATTTTTAAATTGAAGATTTTTATTTTACCTCTGACAGCAAACCAAGGATCTTTGTTTGGTGCAATCGCCTTTGGGGGTATGGAGAACAGTGAAAGTCAAAGTCAAAAGTCACAGTCAAAGATTTATTTGCAGATAAATATGGTTACAGAAGTTCTTACAATAGCAAAGTTCTTCATCCCCCATAGAAAAGGAAGGATCCTGCGACCAGACGGGTGTTATGTCTGGTGGGCTACTGCCCGACAGTTGTTGTCGGGTTCTTCTATATAGTCGCGATGCAGTATTTAGATGTATTTCGATGTTTAGTTTATCCTCTGCGTCATAGATGGCGCTGTAGTACTTTTTGTAGTGCCGCTACACTCCCTTCCCCCGTTAGAAGCTATAGTAAATAATAATCACCAACCTTGCATTACAAAACGAAAATATCAAAATAAAGGTGCGAAATCCGAAATAAGTAAAATAAGCAGTAGTTCTAGAACTCGTAGTAGTTCCTTCGTTTATATTCCGTGGTTAGCAAGGCGGTGAGTTCATTCAACTTATATTGTTTCTTGTTCAGCGTGACAAACCGAGTCGGTACATCGACACGGTTACGACCAACAGAAGTTCCTGAATATTGAGTGAAAAGAAAACATTTTGTAGAACCTTCTTCTTGAAAATAAATATTTATTTGTTAGAATCGTATCTGACGAATAAAAAATAACCGACATTAAAAAAAAAACATTGAAAGTGGAAAATAAATTTACTTGCGGAAGTTGGTGGCTTTTGTTTTATTCATTGAATTTTTTGACAATGAGTTCCGGAAGTAAAGCTACTTTCCACTTCAAGTGTTCGTTTTTGGGAGTCGGTTAAAAATATAATGTTATTATTTTTCAAGTAATCGTTTCTTTATCGGCTAAAGATGTTTCTATTTTAGTGAGTATACAAGGTCATAATATTAAATCGGCCAGCGAAATCGATAGCCCTGTGAGGTATCGATATTTTAACATGATTAAACAAAAAAGTTGGAATATTAGTTTTGAAAATCAGTTATTTTTAGGGTTCCGCTGGCAAATGGCAAAAAATGGAACCCTATAGATTCATCCTGTCTGTCTGTCTGTGAACCGCTATACAAAAGTGATGTGAAATAATGAATAAAATCACAGGCGTGGCCCTCCGCACATGTACTGAATGTTGAAAAAAAAAGTACTATCTTTTGCCTACGGATTCGCTCGCGTTAATTTAGAATTTAACAATCAATTCGAGTGTACTCTGCTTGTAATAATCTAATTTAATCATGATTCGAAAGACACGTGGTGCCAACTTTTATCAAAAGAATGTTATTGTTGTTTTCCTCGGGAACAGTAATTTTTTTCGGCATGAAAGGTACCATATGTCCGTTTCTGTACACCTGACAACGTATAAGCAACATTTCAGAATGATCGGTTCAGTAGTTTGGGTAGGCGTGAAAAGTAACAAACAAACAAACTTACTTTTGAATTTATAATATTAGTTAGGGTAGGATGTAACCGTGTGGGGTTGTCAAAAAAGGTCATTTACCTAGCCTTTTCCCAACTATCTTGATGTCGGCTCCCTGTTAGACAGGGAGCCATGAATTCCAATATTTTACATGGAGCGACTGCCTATCTGACCTCCACAACCCAGTTGGTCCACTGGGTAATACGATATCCTTGGTAAGACTGGTTGTCAGACTTTCGGGCCACTGACTACCGGTAACGACTGTCAAAGATTTACAAATGACAGCCGGGACCAACGGCTTAACGTACTTTCCGAGGCACGAAGAAAACTCGGTACGTAATACGGTCACCCATCCACAGACCAACCTAGGCATGCACGACTTAACCTAAAGATCCTGTCAAAAAAGTCAAAAAGGATATTGAGGTTTTTAAAATACTTTTTTATAAGACAATTGCTTTTAAAGTCGTAAAAATTGTGTCTCCCCTCTACTTTTATAAGGTAAAAAGAGGAAAATGCAAAAAAAAAATGAGTTTCTGGAGCGTAGAAAGAACTTTCAGCAAGAATTGGTTTGAATATTTATTATTAATCAGATACAGAATTGATCTCTTAAATGGTAAAAACAATAAGATAAACCGACAGAGAGCGTTATTCTAACTTTATTTTTGTTCCCACACAAAGCATTTTCGATCACTCCCTCTATAAAGAAAAGCCTTCAAAAGAATAACAACAGAGCAATCATTAACAGCACACTACATCTCGTAATTGCCTCTCTCATAGTCTCATCGAGACGAGAAACACAAGAGGTTGTCCAGTGATACGTGACTGATTTCAGGGAGATGTGTGTGCGAAGTTACTCGTGAATATTTTCATGGTTAGGTGGTCGGTTAACTCGAAACCAGGTACACACTGCAGAACATAAATTATTCATCAACTATATAATTTTGTATACAGACTAGCTGTTCCCCGCGGTGTCACACGCTGCGCGGCTCCTAAGGATCGTAGCGTAATGTTATATAGCCTATAGCCTTCCTCAATAAATGGACTATCCAACACAAAAAGAATTTTTCAATTCGAACCAGCAGTTCCTGAGATTAGCGCGTTCAAGCAAACAAAACAAACAAACAAACTCTTCAGCTTTATAATATTATATATATAGTATAGATAAGAAGTGACCAAGCAACACAATTTACAGCGTGCATTGCTACAGTTTAAGTTGGACATTTATTAAGATTATCTCCGACATATCGTACATAAATAATGTACATATACATTTGCTGGGGTCTGTACGTAGAAGCAACTTGCGGTTGACCAAGCCCGCTTCCCAGATACGCTTGGAAGATTTACTAGTTCAGTGATCCCAACACAGCATCATGAACACAAAGCTGCCGTCTGCCTTCAAAGCAAGAGTGAACAGGCATCTTCTGGGCACGCTCGTTTCATCATAGACCTCATCCATCGCTTTCCACCAGGCGTGATCGAGGTCAAGAGCAGGCCCATTTTGTAAAAAAAAAAAAAAAAAAAAAAAAAAAAAAAGCTAGCTGGAAAAAGTAAGCAATAAAAATAAAAGTACTTAGTACTTCTAGTAAGTTTATAACTGGTTTATTTAACCCATAATCGGTGGTGTGGGGTGTTACACACCCCAGCGCATCCTTAAACGTTTAGAACTTTTAAATTCTGAATTTTTAGCGCTGAAGTTCCCGTTAGCTTTATAAAACACACGTGTCTTTTATGATCAAGTATCGAGCATAATCGTGATTTTGCATGTATTTCGTATTTGATTTATAATGTTCGGGGTGTCACGTACCCCACGTCACCGTTTACGTAACTTTTTAGGCACGGTCAATTAAAGGTTGAAGTGACTGCCTCGTTAGTCTAGTGGTCGCAAGTGTGACTGCTGAGCATGGGGTCCTGGATTCGATTCCCAGGTCGGGCAAACTGTTATTGGATTTTTCCATCAGGAATTTCTCAGTAGCAGCCAGGGAGTCTGGATTTGTGCCCGATTGATGGCAATATTGCATGGGACTTAAAAATAACTGGCGAATGTCGAAATGTGGGTGTATTAGGTTATATACATCTGCTTAACTCTTCTGCGATTACAGGCGTGATGTTATGTTATTGAAAGTGATAACTTGTTATGGTATTACCACTTATACGTAGTTATTTTTCTGTCAAACGTCTGAACGACAGATGACAGAATCATAATTGAAATAGGATTTGTGAAGCAGATGAGCCTAAATAAAACGTTTTTGTAAAATTTTTAAGATTGCTGATACATCATGAACCCACCCACACCACACCTCGATTAAAGCAATATTTTTTTACCAATATAGGTAATTATCTAGCAAAATCTATTCGGCGGTTTCGAATCGTGGGTAAAGTTAATGAATAATCATTTACAAAACTTCTTTAAACTTGTTACTTTCTAAAACATCATCATCTGCCTAGCCTGTTCCCGACTATGTTGGGGTCGGCTTCCAGTCTAACCGAATGCAGCTGAATCCAGTATTTTACATGGAGCGACTGCCTATTTGACCTCTACAATCCAGTTAGTACTGGGTAATACGATACCCCTTGGTAAGACTGGTTGTCAGACTTCCAGGCCACTGACTACTTAACGACTGTCAAAGATCTATAATTCACAGTTGGGTCCAACGGCTTCAAGTGCTTTCTGATGCACGGAAGAAACTCGGTATGTAATGGGTGGTAACCCATCAATGGACCAACCTAGCCCAGTCGGTGTTACTTTCTAAAACATTGCACCTAAATACTAACAATGATACCTAACGTGATACCAAGTGTTAGTAATTTAAGGCCTCAGATTCAATGTGCCAAAACCCGAGCTAACTTGTAATCTTAATGAATAGCCGACGCGATACTAAGTTTCTACAATGGTTAGTAAAGTTTAGTCTGAGTTTTGTAGTGGAGAAGAATATTACAGAAGTTTCAGTTCGGCAATATTAAGTTTAGGACGAGAATTTATGTTTTGAATTATTTAATATTGGTTTACTATTTATTTCTCTTGCGCATATTACAAGGTGACAGCGTTGAGGAGTAGTTTTTCGATGCCCTTTTATAGTTTTTACTTAATAATGTATATGGTTTATTTAGAATAAATTCTGAAAGCATAATTTTTTAATATTGGCTGAATATAACAATATTTATGTTGTTAACTTATAACTTCAAAGTTTAAGGCGCGCTTTCCAAAACTGAAATCACTAAATGTATTTGTCGCTAAACATATTTACATAATCTTTTTGTCTATGTCCATGTCGGCTTCAAATGATTGAGATACCTAAATATGGGGTTGAAGAGATATCGACGCGAAAACGGTTACCACGTTTTCAGTACATCATACTGAGCCGCTCCCCCTCAAAAGAAATCAGCTGTTGTATACATTTCGACCGTGTAGGTTTTGCACTTTTGTAGGAAACAGCTGTTTTTTTTTTTAAATAACCGATGAAAAATTTATATGTGGGGGGCTCAGAATGATGTACTGAATACGTGGTAACCGTTTTCGCGTCAATTTCCTTCCACCCAGTACAACCACGTTTTAAATTCGTTCAACTATAACTAATGTCTAATCTGTTTATTATAGTAATCTTTTCGTATAATCGGGCCTCTAAACTTGGATTTATAAATCGCCTTTTTCTTCATGAAGCTGAGTTGGTTAATGCAATCGTCGTAAATTTTTCGTAAAAGAGAAAACTCTCTTTTTCTGTCTTATTTCAGGCTTTTCTATTTGTACTTACTTCAAAAAATCTTTATGTAAGTAGTCTACGCACAAATCATACATAGCTAAATAACATATACCTTCTTACCTTACCTTGATATTGACTACAATAACATTTTAGATAGACAATTGAATTCGGCAGCACATAACTGGTTTGGTGCATGTGAGTTACCAATTCAATTTACCAGCCTTAGAGCCACACCGAAAGACGTTGAAATACCATTTATTTTCATTTAATTGTCGGGTCGGAAAAACGGCTTATAATATTGGCTTAGTATAAGACAGCCTGTAATTGTGTGTTTTTTCTTAAGATAAATATCTAAGAACAACAAAGCGACGACGCCAAAAGTTTGTTATTGATGATTGAGTGAATAGAACTTGGTCAACATTCTATGTTTTTGTGTTGATATTGCAATTCATTTTCAATATTCAACGTGGCAATGCTGCCAGTCTTCTGGGCACGTTTCCCGATGACAGCGATGCGGAGGAGTACTTTGACGCTTAAGACGTGTCCTATTGTCGTTGTTGTATATATGTATATATTGGTACTTTATTTTAGTCTGTTTATTTTAGTTCTATTTGTAGTTTGTATATAATGTACATATTATATTTAATTGTGTATTATCAATATTTTAATATAATTATGTACAATACAGAGCGATGTTTCACAATTTAATTTTGTTATTTGATTAATTAATCGAAACAGCGAAATGTATGACGGCTATTAGCGACGTTGCCAGCTGAACGCAACTCACCAACAACCAAGTGAGCATCTTTTTGCAAGGGTTAACCTTCCGTGGTCCACCTGGAAGTCCCTGAACCGTCCCCGGACTCAAGTGAGAAGATCCAAGTCCTGTTTCGTTAAGTGGGGCTACCTTAATGAAACAACAGCGGGTTGTAGGTGTAGAGCTGTGTCGCACACCATACTCCATCTCCTATTCTGCTGACGTAACATAAATACTGCCGTGCCAGCGTCACGAAGAAGAAGAATGCACGCACAGCTTCAATGAATGACTGTAGAAAGTAGACACTAAAGAACATAGCTGACTTCTCCACTGAAGTCCCATAATTAATGTATACGTGGGAACGTATGACATAATCAGCCTTTAATGTTCCCACTGTTGGGACACACGGCCTCCTCTCTATGAGAGGGAATGGGCTATAATCCACCACGCGGGCCCAATGCGGGTTGGTAGATGTCATATATCTTCGAATTTTTGGTTCTAGGACATGCCGGTTTCCTCCCGATGTTTTCCTTCACCGTTTTTGAGAGCAGTGGTGATGAAATAAATTACACAAAGGAATGCGCCTGCCTGGGTTCGAACCCACGACTTACTGTTCGTATGTCGGGGCCGCCACCACTGGGCCACCGCTGCTCTCGACTGGGCCACCGCTGGTCTCCCATTATACGTGGGAACGGGTGTAATATAATATAATGTAAATGTATATGTTTAAGTATAATGGGTGTGTAAAAAGACCCTTAAAGAAGCCAAAAGGCACTTGTTCTCCTCATCATTGCGATTAGTTTTTTGTTCTGTACCATGCCTGGGAAACTTATAGTCACGTATATTAGAGGTCAAAGTTTCAACTTTTTCACAAGTTTTTAATGTTATGGCTTACTTTAAATACCTCTATGACTCTGTAATATTCAATGCATAATGATACATTGAGTCCTACAGTAAAACGCGACGCCAAAAAAAGTCGTTTCCCAGCAATAATTTCTGCGTAGAGTTACTTAGTTTGATGTACAGAATGCTTGGTTGACGGTTACACCATGTACTACTTACTACATGTAGTACTGAATTTGTTTCGGCAAAAACTTACTTAACTAGGTTATGTGGTGATGCTGAAGCACGTTCGTTAAAGCTTTCTACAAGATTACTACTTTATTACCTAATTAACTACTTTTAGTGTTTGGCACATTTACAAATTATCCCAAATGCTACTTGTTAGAAGACTTTGAGAGTGGAATTAGGAGTTCCGAAAAAACTAGTTTATGAGATTTTGGAGTTAGTCTGAGTAAATTAACAGGTACAGTCACGAGCACCAATATTTAAACACTTAATAAATTTAAAAGCAATTTTCGCGAGAAATAACGATTACAACTTGGAGATGAGATTTTTTCATAAAAATATAATTTCCAGTGTACCATGTTCGTAAAAACATGAAATTTTAATCAGAACTGTAGGAGAAAAGCGCTTTTAAAAGTTGTTAAGTGTTTAAATGTTGGTGCTCTTGACTGCACCTACACTGTAGCAATACTAAATAGTGGAATTGGTTATGTTGCGAAAGTGATTTTTTATTTAGGTACGCGCTCTTAGGTCATTACCATCATCTGCCTAGCCTTTCCAAAATATGTTGGGGTCGGCTTCCAGTCTAACTGTAGGCTGGTTATCAGAATTTCGGGCCACTGACTACCTGTAACGACTGTTAAAGATTACAAATGACAGCCGGGACCGTACATGTATCACACAATTTATTAAATGATATAAAAGCTTGTCGCGAGTTTTGCATATTTTATAAGAAATATTTTCTTTCATAGAATTACTTATAATAAGTATATCCAGCAAGACATTTAATTAATTGTGTAATACGTGTACTAAATTGATTGGTTTGATTTAATTTAAAGTTCATTTTATTCTTCTTAGCGCATTTAAAAAAAAAGTTTGTGTTTTTTTTTTAATTATTATATTTTTGTACATGGTTGGTTATGTTTATTACGTGATACACAGGTAAGATTTGTAGATTTTTAGGTATGTAATGCAAAACAAGACATACTCTGAATATACATAAACTATGTGAAATTACAATTTGTCATAAATCTGACCTACTTCAGATTTTTATGAAAGTTCACGTCAAACTTGTCGCGTAAAAATTTTCGACATTAAAGTCCCCAGTGGACAGTCTTCCAAACGTGGAAAAGTGTTCGAAAACTTGGAACATATTCCGGAGTTTCTGCATGTAAAACAAAAAATAAAAACCGGCTAAGTGCGAGTTGGACTCGCGCATCAAGGGTTTCGTATAAACTTGTAGGTATTTTGTTATTAAAATCCATATTTATGGATTACATTTGCCGGTAAAAATTGCTTCTTGCCAAATTTCATGATTCTAGGTCAACGGGAAGTACCCTATAGGTATTGATTCTCTTGTGAAATCGCAAAATATGCGACATAAACAGTCGTGTCTTTTGATCGCGTTGACTTAGGAGTTTGATTTTTTTCACTGATCTAATGAGTAGCAGACTTGAGTATTTGTTATTAATTTCAGCTTGATACCTCCACGCGTTCTTGAGAAAAAGGGTCTTGACAGAATTTCGTTTTTGCCGACTGATATACGGAACGCTTAAAACAAACAACCTAAGCTGAATACCACCTGCTGTTGAATTTCCTACGCTCGGCTCATCGCCCAAAGTTGAAAGTCTAGTGGAATAATATTTAGACATTCAGTTAGGTTCAGTGCCATTTTCCAACTACGACGACGGAAATTCGTAAGGTTTAATTAGTGTCTGATACCAAATATGTGCTTTCATTTCCTATTTTGGAATTTCTAATAGGAATTTAAATGCTACCCTGGTGTTTGGTATAGCAAGTATTGCTCAGAATAATAACTTTTTAATAAAAAACGATGAAAACCGGAACTGAAAAGCGTAAAATAAAAAAAAATCTCTTAGTCTAGCTAAGCTCCAAAGTTAAAGTAACCTACTCCTTTTTTTCGTCGAAAAACAAAAGCTACGTTGGTTGGTTGCAGTGAAAAATTGATGAAGCGTTCGGATAAACGAAAAGACGAGAGCTTTGTAGAGGCCGCAAGTTCGATATCTGATGGTATAAAGAGAAGACATGTGAATGTGACATACACCTATTTTATTTTGTTCTAAAAATGAATAATTTAGATATTCCGTAGGTACCTTACTTTAGCTTAGTTAAAATTTATTTTACCTACCTTCTATAGCTATACCAGTACATGAATGAAAGTTAGAAGCCTTCAAATAGAATAAACGCGAAAATAATCAAATTCTTCACGAGTTTTATTTTACCAAAAGTGAAGGAGGTGAGATTCAATTTATTTTCGCCCTTATCTCATGAACACACGGGTTAGCATTTACGGGTATAAGATACGAGTTTCAGCCAGGGCTCGGAACCGGTTTAAAAAGAGCCGTTATTTTCGATTAAATACCGGTAAATATATTGTTCCTTCATTTACCAGTTAAACAAGTGAACTGTTTTTATGTAACCCAAATAATAAAGGTTGCTGGTTACATAGCCACAAACGGTTTTGACACCCAAATTAACCGGTTTATTCCGTTATTTATAAATTTTTTTCGTTTACTTTTTTAACACTTCCTACAAATTATAGTGCCATTACCCCGGAAAATTTTATGAAAAAAAAAATGTGTGATCTGAGGACGTCAAATACAACCGCAGAATTTAAATGGTGCGGGTAGATTCATGTTTCGACTTGCTTAGTTGCGCCTAGACCCTATCAAACTTGGTTTTAACCGGTTAATTTTCGCTATCAAATCCAAAATTCATGAAAAACTGGTTTTTCTCAATAGCTTGTAAAAACCGGTAAAGTGCAACCTTTCACCTAAATCGATTTCAGTTTGAGGCCAAAGACCGTAACCGGTTAAGAATTTCAACCGGTCTCTGATCCTTGGTTTCAGCAAACCTACGCATCTACTTAGGCTTAGGGAATTGATTTCTACTTATCGTCACCAGAAATAATTTTTCAAGGTTTTTGCCACACGGGATAAACTTTTTTAGGCGTTTTGATTTTTACTGCTTCGTTGGTCTGGTAGTCGCAAGTGTGACTGCTGAGCATGACGTCCTGGTTTCGATTCCCAGGTTGGGCAAAGTGTTATTGGGTTTTTTTTATCAGGTATTTGTGCCCATGGTTTGCGCCACTAATGGCAATAGGCTGACCCCTTATTTCATGGAGCCTTAGCAGAACTGGCGACATATGGATTTAATATTAGGTACAACTCTGCCTAACCCCTTTTCGGATTACAGGCGTGATTTTATAATGATTTTCAGCAACAGTAATTTTATCTCCGAACTTACGTCCTTATCAAAATCATAGTGATCTTTATTCTGTCTGCAATAAAGTTGCTTGTGGTCTGCTGCTTTGGTTGTTACTGTTGGCGTAAGTCATCCCACTGCTAGGCAAAGGTCTCTCCCCATGACTTCCAAATCTTTTGATCTAGGGTTAATGTGGACCACTGGTCGTTGCCTCTGTCGTCTACCGCGTCGCCTTCTGGCGGTTTTAGGGATCCACATCGTGGTTATTTTGACCCACAGCTCGTCGGGCATACGGCAAACATGGCCAGCCCAGTTCCACTTCAACTTAGCGGCTTTTTGACCAGCTTTGGTTGTTGTCGAAGATAAAAACTATGATTCGAAACAAAACACTGTCAATAACATATTTTTATAGAACATGCAGTTTAGGTGAGGTACTGCACATAATTATGTTCTCTTTGGCTCAGCCGGGCGGCGGGAAAAATCCGTCCAACTTAGCTTGTCTAATGAATTGGGGACGGCATTGTTATTCAAAAAATGCTGAATCAAAAGTGGACCTGTACAAGCCTGAAGATCCCCAGACTAAAATGAATGAATACCAGAGATTCTATAAAATCCAGCTCTTGGTCGCCTTATAAACTCATAATTCTACCAATTTCAGATATCTAAATAATGGTATTCTAATAACGGTCCTAACATTAACTAAATACATTGTCGAAAATATGTCCTAGGATTCTCGAACGATCGACGTAGTATTTCACCTTGGTGCCTACAGTATTTCAAAACTGGCGGGCAATCATTATAGACATAACGTATCACGCCTGATATCCCCGAAGGGTTTAGCAGAGGTGTATCTAATAGTACACCCACATTTCGTCAGTTATGTTGAAGTCCCATGTAATAGGGGGCGAGCCTATTGCCATCGACCGGGCACAAATCCAGATTCCGAGGCTGCTACTGAATTCCTGATGGGAAAACCCAACAACACTTTGCCCGACTGAGAATTATTAAAACGCAATGGTGGTTTTTCAACGACTAATTTATTGACAGTTGAACATTGGGACATATAGCTAATACTAGATGGCGCTAGTAGTAGCAAAAGAAGTTTTAATCAAACCATACAATATTTTGTTATAACTAGAAAACATAAATTTTAATAAGAATCGAACCCAGGACCTCATGCTCAGCAATCGCGCTTGCAACCACCAACGAGGAAGTCTTTAATTTATAGACAGCCGGTTTAATATCGCCATCAAAGTAAATAGTAAAAATAAACTATAGTACGGTATTTCCTGAACTGAATTATAAACATTATACTATCTGGTTTATATTAATGATTCGAACTGATTTATAGCCGTAATAATATACATTCCTAGATAATTAAGAAAAACGTTAGTCATGCGTTAATTTTAAACGGGCAGCGTTATTTTGTCTGTCGAAATACGAGAAAGAAAATCAAAAGCATAGGTACGTCCATTTTTCTAGGAAATAATCAGAAACAGTGTTCTCAAAAGTTCAATGATTTTGAATTTATTCACTGAGTGTTAAAGTTGCTGTCAAAATTGTAAAGTGTTGCCGTAATAATGATATGGCTACTATAAACATGGCTACTTAGACGATTCACACTCGGCACCGAACATACGCGCGGTCGCTCGGAGGCGGCGTAGCTTTTGTGGCGATGTGCCTTGCGGAGAGGCAGTGAGCGCCGCTCGTCCGCGCGTTACAGCTGTGTACGTGTTGGCATCCACGGATTCCGTATAAACTCATGTGAAGTGAGATCCGCTTCACCACCAGACCGCTTGGAGCGAGGACCGAGCGGTGTCGTGTGAAAACCGACACTACGCCCAAACAATATAACATCGATAATGAAAAGAAGAAAATACTCTTAAAACTATGTCCACCAAGAGAAACATTGAAAAAGATATCCAGCAATGAATATTAATGCGGGTTTGTCCATAAGATATTACGTCAATAGATTGCCAGGATTATCGAGTTAACTCGACACGGCCGTCGGTCTAACCACATTAAGGTTTGGGCCATAAAATGGCGCTTTTCGTGTGTTTGTACTAAATTTTATTGAGTTTCTTAGAGTCAGATGTCATTCATATACTAAATGAAAAATGCCAGGTGTCCTTGCTATATGGTTACTAATAGTGTATGTAAATACTCCTGTCTGAATTTGTGCTCCGAAGATGGCAATAGGCTTGCCCCCTATTAAATGAAATGCGTGAAATGTTTAACCTTTTGGGCATTATAGGCGTGAAAGAAAAACTAAATACAGGTTAGGTGCATCCGGTCAGACTGAAGCTGAACATAGTTGGGAAAAGGATAGACAGATGATGTTGAAGGACACGGATTTTTTTAGAGAGCTTTTTCAATTTTATTTTTAAAATAAAAGTCAAAGAGCACAAAAATATTATTATACCCTTTTTTAACTCCAAGCTTTAAGCCATAACGAAAAGACAGAAAAAGTCTTGATATTTTAATAGGTAAATAATCCTCCTTTATTCCGAAAATCTAAAATCTTACCCTTGTTTGATATTGAAAATTGAGTCTCCAATAATTTAATTATTGAGATCTGCCTTTCTTCATGAAAATGTAAATCCCCAGTTCAACAATCAGTTTCTCATTTCCCGTTTTGATAGAAATATTTTAAACTGTGTTAGAATTCATAGCAAGTTATTTTATCGTGAAGGAACAGAAAGTCATCTACATTTTACGAAGATTTTTGATTATATTTTGGACTAGCTGTTTCTCGCGTCTTTGTTTGCGTGGAAATTTAGATGTATGATTGTATGTGTGAGAAAAAAAGCCGATGTGCTGTTCCAGACTATAATCTGTCTCTGTGGCAAATTTTATCCAGATCCGTTCAGCCGTTCTAGAGTGATTGAGTAACAAACATCCATCCATCCAAACTTTCACATTTATAAAATAGATAGAAATAAGATGATAACGACAACCGCTTCTATTAAGCATCAGAAATTGCGTTAAAATCCCAGCGGGCAAAATTATATTGTTGAGTTTTCCACAATGTGTGTGTAGTGGATTTTTTAGTAGAAGCCCGGTATCAGAATTTTTGGTCGATTGCAACATAACTGCTGAAATGAGGGTAAAACTGTCTACAAGCTTTAACATAATACATTAACGCAAGACCTCTCATGTGGAGTCTTAGACTACAGACCTGAAATTTTGTTATACAAGTTATTGAATTAAATACTTTCTGGTTTGTGGTTGGGTGCATACAGTGGTATAAGTTACGCAAAAACAAGACAAAATAAAATTATTTATAAATAATCATAACTTGGAAGAAAGCCGTTTTAAGGATTTAAAATATCTTTACAAAAATACCGCGCACTAAAAATAACGGTCCGAATTGGGTCCACGTGGTAGGTCGTGTCCCACTTCCTCATACACCACGAACGCTTCTACACCCACTACACACAACCACTGCTGGGACACACTCAGCAGTGCGAACATTATTGGCTGCTTGTGCTACGTCTGAAATCTATTTTCTATATGCATCTTCGTATGTAAGCGCCATATTAGCGGCGCCAATACACCCGATAACACGAGTCGATGCCAAGTCTAAACAAATGCGATTAGCGAGAAACTACCTTTTGATCTCACCACCAAAACATTTTCCCTTGCTTGAGGGAGAGTGTGGGCAGGCAATCAACTTACTTTTATAAGACAAGTACGAAGACATAGGAAGTTATTTCACGTTCATGTGAGAAAAGTTGGCGGTTTTAATAATAAAAGAAATGGTCGTCTACTCTAGTAATTAATTCACACTACATCATCTTCCTAGCCTTTTCCAACTATGTTGGGATCGGCTTCCAGTCTTACCGGATTCAGCTGAAAATTTTACATGGAGCGGCTGCTTATCTAACCTCCACAACCCAGTTTGAAAATTTTACATGGAGCGGCTGCTTATCTAACCTCCACAACCCAGTTAGTACTGGGTAATATGATACCCCTTGGTAAGACTGGTTGTCAGACTTTCGGGCCACTGACTTCCTGTAACGACAGCCAAAGGTCAAAAAATGATAGCCGGGACCAATGGCTTAACGTGCTTTCCGAGGCACGGAGGAAACTGAAAAATGTAAGAGGTAGTCACTATCCACTGACCAACCTAGGCAAGCGCGGCTTAACTTGACACAACTATCAATTAGATTGCATACCCTTTAGGAAAAAAGGGGGAGTTTATGTATGGTGTATCTATGTATATGTATATCCAAGTTATCTATCAAGGATAAGTTGTAATAGTACGTTTCCCATAGGACCGGCGTAGGCATGGCGTACGTGCCTCCGGAACACTCTGGGCGCCAAAAGAAATACTCTATTAGATTAAAAGTAACTTTGGATGTACAAAAGTTGTTTCTGATTCTTTCATGATTTTCGAAATACATTTTTTTTTGACAAGCCTTCCACACTATTCCCAAACCACTGTAACTCCTGAAAGCCAGAATCAACAGTGGCGACCATCAGAAAAGCGCCGAGACATTCATTGTCTCGGCGCTTTTCTGATGAAGTCCCATAGAAATAATTTAACTGTTTTGGATCCCGCAACGTAATTAATCAGAAAAGAATAGCGGAGGAGTAGGAAAAACATATTACGAAAAAACCAACACAAAATTCAAAATGTCGAAATATTTACATTGCATTTCATTATTATTTCTGTTATTGTATTTGAAAACCAAAGATAAAGTTTTTAACTTTTTGACATACATCGAAAAAGTTAAAGTGTTTACAAGTTTTCTTTAAAAAAAACTCTCACGCATAATACAACCCTGAAAATATGACACTCTTTTGTTTTGGGTATTCATGTAAAATACCAATCCAATAGCCGGCGTCAAAGTATGTATGTAAATAATAACCAAGTAATATTTAACAAAACTTACAACTGGATAACAACTTTTATTTTACAATTCCGAAATTGAAAAATCTATTTGTTAGGTACTCGTAGATGTAAATAACATATCATAAAATCACGCATGTAATATTCAAACGGATCGGCAGAGGTGCACCTAATAGTACACCCACATTTCGCCAGTTATGGTTAAGTCCCATGTAATAAGGGGCGAGCCTATAGCCATAAACCGGGCACAAATCCAGACTCCGTGGCAACAAATTTCTGATGGAAAAACCTAATAACAATGCATTTTCGAGATACGAAAAAATCGCTTTCCGGCGTCGAGATGCAAGACCTAACACCCTGTAAGAGTCAATTTCCATTGCTGCGGAAATAAATGGAAATTACTTTTTTACCGAAATTATACAAAGCTTAATTATTTTCATGTCAATGGTGTAACGTCTAAACTATGCAGATAAGAACCAAAGAACAAGTCACGCGCCTTCCGGAGACCTCTAGCGAATTCTCGAGAATTCCCTCCCGTAGTTACTAGTAGCAGTTCGTATCTAGTTCGTCCGTTTCGCAATTAACATAAAGTTCATTGTGCGTTGCATATTTTCGTTTAAAAAATCGCTTCCATTTCATTTCACGGCAATGTAAAGTGGGCTTTATAAGTGTAGTAGGTATTTAGACAGATATGTACCCAATCACTTATGAAATATTTCTACATAGATGGTAAAGTCTTGTTCCATTTTCACGCATCAGAGATTGCATCTAGTGGATAATCCGATCCGATCAGACTTATCTTTGCTTCGACACAACTCGAGTGGAGTATGATTAGATCTTATAAAAATATCTCTCGTCTGCCAATACACCTACGCGAGTACTGGAAATATACACTGTGAGAAGGTATTACCGAGACAAGAATAACTTGTATTAGTTTGTGATGAAACTTTATGCCAGCCTGTTAGTCACGCAAAATGCAATTATATGCTACTATTAAATATTAAAAAAAATCTAGATGTACAGTTCCTTGCAAATGTCAAATCAGAAAGTGTCGTTGATAAACCAAACTAAAAATTAAACCAAAAAATCACAAGTTCTGATTGATATAACACAAAGTCTAATTTACACCAACCACATAAACTTTCTTATTCAATTCCCGAAAAACGATGGCTGAAGCAAGCAGCAAAAAGTGTGTACAATTCGAAATTGGGTGCACTTTTTCAGCGGACGTTTTTGCGACGCTGATTCTGATTCTTGTATAGCAATGCTTACGATGTTCAAAATGACTGGCTTATGTGGGCCTAGAGCGTTGCTTTGACTATTTGAATATAATTAAATCGTAATTCGTTTAAAGCATTTCAAACATTTTTCGTTTTACAATTGAGGATAACTTTAGAACCTCATTTTTAGGCGAAGAATTTAAAATTCCAATTTAATCATGTTATTCAAATAATATGTAATTGTTAGAAAAAGTGTTGGGACATCAAATTTAAACGTTCTAAAAACTGATGAATGTGTAACTAATTTATTTTAGTTAGTGATTGGGTGACAATTTAACCTACACAGGGTTGGTTTATATTTTCATCAGATATTTCTAGAACACACCATACAATGGCGGTCAATTTCGACTTATTAGTCTGGCCTCGACCGATATTTGACTACCTTAGACTTGAATACAATACTCTCGAAAATAGTCTTGGCTCCAATATTCAAGACGGTCTTTTGTGCTCGAACTTTGGGTTATCAATCATTACATAATGGAGTAATATTAGAATGAAGGTTAATTAGCATCTCTTTGAGATGAAATCAGTGAAATAGAAAGTTAAATACAAAAGAATTGATATCGAATTTACAGAAAATGTCATCCTCAAAATTAATTTACGCGCGATTTATTATCAAATAAATCGTCCTTCGTCTCAATCCGGCACGACCGGAGTGAAGGACCGACGGCCTGACGTGCTCTTCGAGACACGTGTTTCCAAACTTCGGGCCGCTTGAGAAATTCCTAATGGAAAATCCTAATAACACAACGACACGTCACAGCACGTTTGGAGCAGTGGCTGAGCGAATGATTGCTGCGTTGCGTGTCGCGGGTTCGATCCCCGCACGGAACAAAAAAATGTTTGGCCTACAGATAGTAGTTCCGGGTCTGGCTGCTTATGTATGTGAGTTTAAATGTTTGTAAAAAAAAAGAGGAAAGACAGAAACGAAGAATAACACTTTTCCGACCAGGGGAATCGAACGAAGGACTCCACATTCAGGAGTCCCGAGATCAATACAAGTAACCGTCTTCATATTTCCTTCTCTCTTAATCCAAGATATTTAGAATAAAATAATTTTTTGTAATAAATAATCAGAATACAATTAATTACTCAAGTCATTGAATTTTCAAACATAAATCCTTGTGGGATTTGGCCAAGGATGCACCGGACGTACATTTTAATATCACCACTTGTGTAAGCTATTTATAACATAAAGTTGGAAACCTTTTAATTTATATGATAGAGGTACATAAACTAAAGTACTTTTAAAATGTGCACACCTAGACTTGAAAAATGGTTTCCTGGATGTCTGCAAGCTGCTCTCATATTTCATGTTTATTATCAAGGTACGAATATTCTCGAAAGGATGTTTCGTGTTTATACCTCGCGTTTACTTGTTTAGGTAAATGTGTATATTTTATGTGGAAAGTGTAGTGTATTTATAATGTTTAAATATTAAGCGGTCTTAGCGGGGACGGTGATCAATGATCATCGCCATTGAGAGAGCTCGTGGCTGCGCTTGTCTAGGTTGTTCCATGGATGGGTGACCACCTTCGTGCTTCGGAAAGCACGTTAAGCCGTTGGTCCCGGCTGTCATTTTTAGATCTTTGACAGTCGTCGTCACAGGTAGTCAGTGGCCCGAAAGTCTGACTACCAGTCTTACCTAAGGGTCGTGTATTACCCTGTACTAACTGGGTTATGGAGGTCAGATAGGCAGTCGCTCCACGTAAAATATTGGTATTCGTCTGCATCGAGTTAGACTGGAAGTCGACACCAACATAGTTGGGAAAAGGCTAGGCAGATGATGACTTTTTTTTTTTTTTGGGGTGTGAGAAATCATCAAATGACTCCTCCCGCTCTGGGCGGAGCGGAAGGGAGTGTCAGACTCTTACTGACTAAAAAACACCCATGTTCCTTCATTGGCCCTTTATGTTCCAGGGCCGCGGTATCTCTTTCGAACAGTCCCGCAGCCCTGGCAGGATGACTTTATATACTAAATACGTGAAAATATAGAAACCACTTTACGTTACTTTTAGGCTCTGTCGCGGTTGGCTTAAAAATCAATAGGTAATTTTTAAAACGAATAAATAAAACGTTTGCAAAAAATCGTTTTCTAAATTAACTGATGTCTAATTACTAAAAAAAACTATAGGAACACATCATATCCAGCAAAAAATTATAATTCAACCGGCGTTTTAAAAACCAGAAGCTCAACAATTAGGAACTCAATGAAAATATAACCCACCTTTTGGGCCTTCCACATAAAAAGCAGACGAAGTTAATTCACTCAGCCATCTGCCAAAAGCCGGATGGCAGATCTTAATGGTGGCAAAAAATCAAATTTTGTGCCAAATCAAACGTTAATGTGTGTGAGTCGGGATGTTTACCGGAAACCAGGAAATCCTTTCACAGATGTGAACATTTTTTTTTTGTCGTTTTCATACCGTAAGGCCGAGTTTAGAATGTCATTGTGCAAAAATCTTTCTGACCTTTTACAAAGTCGTTCGCAGATAAACTTTGCAAGTGATCTTGCACCTTAATATAATTAGTAAATTTATTTTAATATATATCATAACATCACGCCTGAAATCCCAGAAGGGTTGGGCAGAGGTGTAACTAATAGTACACCCACATTTCGCCAGTTTTGTTTAAGTCCTATGTAATAGGGGGCGAGCCTATTGCCATGAACTGGTCACAGATCCAGACTCCGTGGCTGCAACTGAGAAATTCCTGATGGAAAAACCCAATACCACTTTGACGGCCCGGGAATCGGACCCAGGGCCTCATGCTCAACAGTCGCGCTTGCGAATACCTACTCGACCGACGAGGCAGTTAACATATTTATTATTTAAATTAATAGAAATATTGTGCAAACTAATGAATTTCGATGTTTGATTCTCGTTCCTTCAGTCAGAATTTCTGCGACTTTGCTTTTATAATTTCATCGGAATAGTTGTCACAATACGCCATTGTTATGTCGCCCAAGCTTAGCAGTGCTAATTAGATTTGTTGGTGTTAAGTAGTATCAACAGACCTAATCAGTAATTCATCAAGCAATCACGACAGTCTACAGCAGGCCTAACCTAGCACGGAATTCACGAAGGACGTTAGTTACCAGGCTTAAATTCCGCAATCACGACAATTTCCGTATTTTTCGTAGCGCCCATGTATTAATGTTATTACTCTTTATGTGAGTGAAATAACGAAAAATTGAGTTTTACTGCTACATCGATATGCCGAATTTATAAGCAGGTAGATCCTATGATGAAGCTTATTTTGAAATCATCGAATTGAAGCATAAGGTAACTGCACCTTGCTGCGGGACTGTTCGAAAGAGATACCGCGGCCCTGGAACACAAAGGGCAAAAGAAGGAACATGGATGGGTTTTAGTCAGTAAACGTCTGACATTCCCTTCCGCTCCGTCCAGAGCGAGAGGGGTCATTTGATGATATCCCGTCTTAAAAAAAAAGAAGGGTAACTGCATCGACGAAAACACCCAACGTATTGTGCGCCTTGGCCAAGGCGGAAACAAGCGTCAATGTTGCATATGAAAAGGTACGTTTCGATATAGGGAGTTGTTTTCGGAACTACTGATCCGATTCCGAAAATTCAAGGAATCGGGACGCATTATCGCAATAACGCATCTGGTATTATCGACCGATAATAAAGCGCCTTTATGGGAGAGCCTTAAGAAAATGCTTAAAAGCCGTTTGCATAAGTGAATCGATATTTATTTAGAATTGAAACCGGCAGATACCATATTTTGTAAATTATAGGTTTTTATAGGTCTTTAGGAACATAGCCATTTGAAATGTGAGCACTTTTAGGGATTTAAACTTTGGTTCCCAAATATCTGTGGTCTTCAAACCACACATCGATCTAATGCAACGTTTTTGCGCCTTGAATATGTACTCCCTAGAGCTGCAATTGTCCCAGAATATGATACCAAATCTTAGAACTGATGCAACCAGACCATGATAAGCTACTAATATAGTTTGAATGTCAACTTTCCTGGATAACTTTGAAAGGGCATAAATGCCGCTGTTTTTATCCTTTTGTAAATTTCCTCTGCTTGTGGTTGCCAATTTAGTTGTCTGTCAATGTAAATCCCTAAAAATTTTGCCACTTTAACTTGGTCAATTTTTTGTTTATTGAGTGTACTGATACTTCTTTTAAAATTGTGCGTTGATGGAAGTGCATTATGTTAGTTTTTCGTAAGTTTATCACCAAGTTGTTTCTGTCAAGCCAATGTCCGATATCTTCCAAGGTCTTATTTATGTCCCGTTCATAGCTATCTGGATGCTTAAATTTCACTACCACAGTGCTGTCATCGGCAAATAACACCATTGGATTATCAACATGTCGTGGCAAATCGTTTATATAAGTTAAGAAAAGGGGTGGCCCAAAGACGCTGCCCTGTGGTACACCATATATTATTGTTAGTCCTTTGGATCGGTATTTTCTTTCACTCTTCATCTTAGGGCGAATTCTACTTATGTGTACTGTTTCACTGAAGGTACTGCTTCTGAGTATTTACCCCCAGCCCCAAAGCCCATGACTATACTCTTCTTAACATTATAATTATGCCAGACCATGTAGTCTGGCATATTGCTCGCAAGTGGCTACGAGTCTCCTATTAAAAATATCTTGCCTCATGTCTGTGCCAAACCCAACACATCTAAAGTCAAGAAGAACCAAAATATCTTCTAAAATGGCTTCATCATAGCTTTTACATTAACAACAAGTTTGAAACTCAATTAATATTTGGCCGAAGTCAGTCTTGGCTACAAGATTACGTCTCGAGCTAATCTGTCATGTCTTTGAAGAATTTCCTCGTTTCGTGGTTTACTAACTACATTTTACACTTCGGTCTTCACTTTGTTTACCGCCGCGCGTCGGTGAAAAAAGGTCATCGTTATTTTTCATAAGACTGCCCAAAAATGTTTTATGTTTTTCTTACTATTCTTATTTTTTTCTAAAGTGCGAAGGAAAGCCAATTGGAATTAGTAGTAGCTTTTGCGTGAAAAAATAACAAACATCCATCCATATCTCCATCCATCCATCTCTCCATCCATCCATCTCTTCATCCATCCATCTATCCTTTCCATTTATCCTCACAAACTTTCGTATTTATAATAGTACTAAAAAGTATGACAGGATTTCTATGGTCCTATAATGGTCCACAACTACCACACAATCACTAAGGCCTATTTTCTGTGAGAGGGATGCCCCGTAATCTACTTCACGCGCCATTTTCGGGCAGGTAGATGTCAAAGCTGTTATTTTTTCGGTTTTGGGACATGTCGGTTTTCGGTCACTGGGCCACCTCTGTTCTTTCATTATGTTGGTCACTTGTTGCCATTACTAGACTTAACAAGAATTTATACAACAACTAAAAAACCCGACTACTGAAAAATCATGCTCTAATTAAAACAAGGTAAAATCGACTCCTCCTCCATATTGTTGAAGTCGGTTAAAATGTTGTCTATGTTAACCGGGTCATAATAACGAATCGATTGACACCTTATTCATCACAATCGGACGAATAGTTTAGGCGCTACGGAGGAACATTCTTATACATAGACTGCTAAAATTATAACCCTTCCTTTTCGCTTCGCCATAGTCGGGTAAAAATAAACTATTCCGGAGGATGCTAGCCCGTAACGTGATGAATGTGCCAGGGTGATGGCAATAGGCTCAAACATAACTGTCAATAGGTATACCTCTGCTTAATAAACCTTTCGAGGTTTGTGATGTTTTTCCTACTCCTCCGCTATTCTTTTCTGATTAATTTCGTTGGGGGATCCAAGACACTTAAATTGTTTCTCTGGGACTTCGTCGAGCTTCATTGTTTCGGCGCTTTTCTGTTGGTCGCCACTGTTGATTCTGGTTTGCAGGAGTTATAGTGGCCTGTCCAAAAAAAGGCGTGACGTAATTTGTTAAAAATGATTCATTCCTACTTACTAAAACACATACAGTCAAAAGTTACCCACAGCAGAAACACAGTATTTTAATTAAATCAGTTTTAATCCGAAAATAATGATTTCAATAATCGCAAAAGCCGTTTATCGGTTCGCGATAATTTTAGATAAACGTGTACGGCTTACTGATGGATGTTAGGTGAATTTTTTTGTTTGTTTAACATAAATACGATCAGTTATTTGAATGCTTTAAAGCAGGAAACGTAGGCGGGTTTTTAATTGGGATAATTCCTATGGTAAAAAACTGCCTGGGCTTCCGATGAGTATTGAGTGACTATTTCATTATTTGAAAAACCTTGACAAAAAAAAAACAAAAGAAAGTTAAACCTTTGAAAATCAGACACATCAGTCGATATTTCACTTTTTAAAAAGTACCCCTACGTACTTATTTATTTGCTTATTCTTGAAACGTCCCGATTTAGTATAATCTGGCTATGTTTGTTACGGAGAATCACTGACTCGTGAGACACAGACACATCTAGTTTAGGAGTGAGAGTATTAAAATTGTTGTGACCTAGCTATTAGCCTTATAAATAATGTTTGGATAATGCAGAGAGAGAGCAGCGGTGGCCCTGAGGGATAGCAGCGGTGGCCCAGAGGTGGCGGCCCCGACTAACGAACCGTAAGTCGTGGGTTCAAACCCTGGCAGGCGCATTACTTATGTAATTTATTTCATCACCACTGCTCTCATAATAGGTGAAGGAAAACATTGTGAGGAAACCGGCATGTCCTAGAACCAAAAATTCGAAGACATGTGACTTCTACCAACCTGCACTGGACCCGCGTGGTGGATTATAGCCCATTCCCTCTCTAGAGAGGAGGCCGTGTCTCCCAGCAGTGGGAACATTATAGGCTGATTATGCTATGCTTTGGATATTGCAATGTGATGGTTTTTGGGGAAATAAAGAATTTATTTATTTAACTTGACTTTTGTTTTTCTTTGTGTGTCGGGGGACAAAAGCTGGCCATGTCTGCACAACTCCAAACATATAGTAACCAGGACTACCAAGTCAGGGATACTATAAGATTACTAAAGAAGAATAATGTTTTAATGTAGATATATGATGTAATTCAGGTATTTTTTATTTTTATTTTATTTGTTAGGGACAAAAAACAGTTACATACCAGGCTTAACTAGAGATTCTTAAATTAGCATAATACTTCGAAATACATATAAACACAATTAATTGCATATTTATGTTACTACATAATTATGTAACCAACAACATTGTCCACGAATTCACAAAAAAAAAGTTCTAACTAGTATCCACGATCTAACTAGTTTAAATTACTACTAAGTCAGGAAAACAATAATTTTAACTTGTAAAGTTCTATTCACAGTTTTTTTTTTAACAGAGGCTCGTGTACAAACACGCGCTGAGGTAAACGAAAAAAAAAAACTATTCTTTATCAATTTGGTTTAAAAGATTGCAAAACAAGCTCATTAAACACCATTCATATGAACTAAGTACATAATAAATGCAACAAGTATTGTTAACGATACGAATGTGCGTTTCATTAACCCCGCGCGTTCGTCCCACAGTCAGTTCAGGACCTTTTTACGGGAAACAACAAATATCTAAACAAAATTTCAGGTACTAACATTTAACTTCATTACCAAGGGATCACCAATAGATTCCAATACCAATCAACATTCGGTACTTCAAAGCACCTATAAAGTTGATAATTTCCCGGTGTAACGTCAGATTTAACAAATTAATGGATTAATTCAATTAGTAGTTATTGAACGCAAATAACTAGGCTTTTCATTGGTTTCCAAACTCCTTGTTCCATTCAAAGTTATTAGGATCTTATAATGGAAGTGCCAGGGTAGGCCGCGATTTTTTTTTTGCAATTTGCCTGCCATTATCAGGCTTTATGTTGAACAAAATATGATTTACAACCGTAACACGTATGTATTTACAGAATTATAAGCAATCAAAATCATCAATGCAACCCTTTAAGTTCATTTTAATCCCAATCCCAATAAAAGAAAAGAGAACATAATATAACCCGTCTGCCTATAAAGCAAGAGTGAACATCTTTCGGGCACGCTCGTGTCATCATAGACCTCATCCATCGCTTTCCACCAGGCGTGATCGAGGTCAAGAGCAGGCCCATTTTGTAATAAAAATAAAAAAAGTTTCAATTTCGCGAGCTGCTTTAGCAAAAATAATATTATGGTTAAGGCATTCTGAAAGTTGGCAATGTCGTAACTTCCAGTCAAATATTTAGAAGTTTTGATGAATTCATTAAAACTATTTCAAATATAATAATTATATATCGCTCTGTTGTGCACTAAAATATTGAATTTCAACAATAACTCTGGATTAGGTGTTGCAACAATTTTACGTGCAAGAAAGGCATTTTGAAGATTTTCAAGTGGCATTGACATTCTAACCCAACCTAGTACAGAAACAATATTTTGTATGGAAGGTACACAGGGCGTTTTATACGCCCTAAGCTACGTCCATCTTGCCCTGAAACTGTAGAAATTGCGATTTTGGAATCATCATTTTTATTTTATCTATGGTTTTACCTATGAACAAACAAAATGTGAAAGTAACTTTTTGTAAAATCAAATCGTATATTTGTGATACATGGGTAACGTGAAGGTGGTCATTACATAATTATATACTAACTAGCTTCTGCCCGCGACTTCGTACGCGGATCCCGTTGCTTATGCCAGCGACAACGGGGTCGTCAAAATCGAAAATTTGAAAACGTCTGATGTAGAATTCTAAGGCCCGAGGACGGGAAAACAACGGGATGAGCGAGACGATTGGAGTCATTCCAGATCATTCATGTTTGTATGTCAACAGGAAATGCCCATCAGACTAAATAAGTTTTGCTAAGACGCCATTCCTTAATATGTTATAGCGCTGCCATGGGCTTTGGAGTTCTACAGCAGGTGTTCCAGATCTTCAAATTTATTCTCACAGCAGAAAATGCTCTTCACGTGGAATATTTTTAGATATGGCACCATTTTTATATCTCTTATACTAAAGCTGGTCTGTTGCGGTTCTGCATCAGGTGTTAATTTTCCAAAATAAATTATAGCATTTATGTTGCCCAGACTATACAACAAAAAACTTTTCTTCCCGTTACTCCGCAGCAGATCCCAAGGGTACACTGAATTAACTTCTGTCTCTTCATGCCGTACTCCAGCAATCCTTTCTATCTCACTTTCTAACTGATTATGAATATTTTGTTGTGTGCGTGATGATAATCTCGATCAGCAGTTAGTCGCGTATCACGTTCATCACTCGTTTCAAAAGACCTGTTAGTAGATGTGCGAATTCGCTGAGAACTCAAGCGTGATTCTGTATCGGTAAACGTTTCTGACTCGCGAGACAATGCATGTCGCTCACGATCAGCAGACAGTCGCGCATCACGTACTGCACTTGTCTCTAGAGACCTAGCAGCAGATGCGTAGATACGCTGAGAACTCAAGCGCAATTCTCTATCCGTGAACGTCTCCAACTCGCGAGACAATGCGTGACGTTCACGATCAGCGGACAGTCGCGTATCATGTTCCGCACTTGTTTCTAGAGACCTAGCAGCAGATGCGTAGATACGCTGAGAACTCAAGCGCAATTCTCTATCCGTGAACGTCTCCGACTCGCGAGACAATGCGTGACGTTCACGATCAGCGGACAGTCGCGCATCATGTTCCTCACTTGTCTCTAGAGACCTAGCAGCAGATGCGTAGATACGCTGAGAACTCAAGCGCAATTCTCTATCCGTGAACGTCTCCGACTCGCGAGACAATGCGTGACGTTCACGATCAGCGGACAGTCGCGCATCATGTTCCGCACTTGTCTCTAGAGACTTATAAGCAGATGCGTAGATACGCTGAGAACTCAAGCGCAATTCTCTATCCGTGAACGTCTCCGACTCGCGAGACAATGCGTGACGTTCACGATCAGCGGACAGTCGCGCATCATGTTCCGCACTTGTCTCTAGAGACTTATAAGCAGATGCGTAGATACGCTGAGAACTCAAGCGCAATTCTCTATCCGTGAACGTCTCCGACTCGCGAGACAATGCGTGACGTTCACGATCAGCGGACAGTCGCGCATCATGTTCCTCACTTGTGTCTGGAGACCTTGAAGCAGATGTGTAGATACGCTGAGAGCTCAAGCGCAATTCTCTATCCGTGAACGTCTCCGACTCGAGAGACAATGCATGACGTTCACGATCAGCGGAGAGTCGCGCATCATATTCTTCACTGTCTCTAGAGACCTGGATGTAGATGCATAAATACGCTGAGAACGCAAGCGAGCTTCGCGATCCGAAGAGGTTTCTACAGAGCGAGTTGCAGCCTGATGTTCTCGAACAGCATCAAGTCTATCCTGACGCTCTTATTTAGATTCTTGGGATCTTATGATCCTCAATCTTTTAGCTCCTTTGGAACGTTGGGAAAGATTTGACCTCTTTCTAGGCATGGTTATAGTTTTATTCTGAAAATTCCTGATCAATTAAAATCTAAGTGACTGCTCCCCTGCGTTACCGGGTAGGCTATCGTGTCACGAAGATAAATGGAAAATGAAATAAATGGGAGTTTTAGCCAGTAGAGTCAAATTTTCAATGATTCATAGAATTTTCATCGAAAATCAGTCCTAAACTGTTACCGCCTTCACCGCGCTTAGGTACTCCCAGCTTATGTTATTTTATAATTATACAGTGAACTCTTGGAGTTCCACAACAGGTTTTCCAGATCTACAATCTTCTCATCAGGCTGAACAACTCTTGCTAAGACTTCATTCCTATATAATTATAGTGTAGCTGGGCTTTGGAGTTCCATATACATATATCACAAATAATCAAACTATTTCTGATAAGCTAGAAGTCGCTGAGACTCTAGAAAATTTCTTTACCAATATTCCGTTAGAGGTTACGAAATCTCTCCCCTCTTCATCTAAATTAGCTGAAGCACTTCTTAAAGAAAACTTTACTAAGGACATTCCAAACTTTAAATTTAAACCAATATGTATTGATACAATTATAAATGCATTCAAAAGTCTAAACATAAAAAATACTGAAGACTTATGGGGGATATCCGTCAAAGTTCTTGGGGATATTATTGACTCTATTGCTCCTCTCCTAACTGGCATATTCAATCAATGTTTGGATAGCGGCAAGTTTCCTGACTTAATGAAACATAGTAAAGTAATACCAATATTTAAATCGGGTTGTAAGGGTGACCCCTCTAATTATAGACCTATATCTGTGCTTCCAGCATTGAGTAAAATCTATGAAAAAATAATGCTGGACCAGATGCTGTCTCACTTCAACTCAAATGGGATTCTGCATAGTCAACAGTTTGGTTTTACGAAGGGTAGGTCGACAACAGACGCGGGAGTAAAACTCATCAGTCACATTCTGGAATCCTGGGAGAAGTCCCAGGATGCCATTGGTATTTTCTGTGACCTCTCAAAAGCGTTTGACTGCGTCGACCACAACACACTGATCTGTAAATTACACCACTACGGAATTCGTGGACAAGCTGCTGATCTTGTTCTCTCATATTTATCAAACAGGCAGCAAAAAGTAAATGTAAATGGGGCGACGTCCTCCGGGTCTCTAGTAAAGATGGGCGTGCCCCAAGGTTCAATTCTCGGGCCTTTCCTATTTCTTGTTTACATTAATGATCTCCCTTACATGATGGCCAAATTATCGGATATAATTCTATTTGCTGATGACACTTCGCTAATTTTTAAAATAGATAGAAAGGATACGGATGTCTTACATGCCAACGAAAGTCTAACTGTTCTCTCGAAATGGTTCGCAGCTAACAATCTTTTACTGAATGCGAACAAAACAAAATGTCTAAAATTCTCTTTACCAAATGTACCTCAACGGGATATAAATTTAAATCTTGACGGCAAAAAACTTGATGTTATAGCGGAAACTGTATTCCTAGGGATTACTATCGATTCAAAATTGCAGTGGGGACCGCACATTAGAACTCTTTCGGGTAGGTTAAGCTCAGCTGCATATGCAGTAAGGAAAATAAGGCAGTTAACTGATGCAGCTACAGCTAGGTTAATATACTATGCTTATTTCCACAGTATTATGTCTTATGGCATTCTGCTGTGGGGATCGGCGGCAGACGTTGACTCAATTTTCATTTTACAAAAGCGGGCAGTCCGCGCGATCTATAAAATGGGTCCTCGCGAGTCCCTCAGAGAAAAATTTAAAGAGATCGATGTACTGACTCTGCCTTCCCTTTATATCCTAGAATGTATTTTATATGTCCGCAAAAACCGAGGGCTTTTCAAAATTAGAAGCGACTTCCACAATATTAATACACGCAGTAAACACGAAATTGTAATACCCAAATTCAGGTTAACAAAAACTAGTAAGTCTTTTCTTATTAACAGTATACGTTTTTATAACAAATTACCTAAGTCAGTTATAGAACTGACCGATGGAAAGTTCAAAAATTACATTAAACGTGTCCTTATTAAAAAAGCATATTACAAAATCAAGGACTACGTTGAAGATAAAGAGGTTTGGCTTTAGTTCCTTCTGCGCATGCGGCTTCCCTGGTAGCTCATAAACAGCACAAATATGTGGATGTCTCTAACTATTCTCAATCAATTTTTTTTTTCTTTTCATTTTAATTTACAATGGTTTTTTTTTTTCTTTTTTTTTTTTTACAATGGTTATCACATCACTTAAACACCCTTTGTTCAGAATAGTTGCAGCACTGATGGCAATATTTTTGTCACTTGTTTAATTTAGTCTTTTATAATATTTTCTTGCCTTTGTATAGATTCTTTTTAACGATTGTTTGTGAATGTGTGAACAGTGTAGGCCTTGTAGATTCCTAGATGTGTGTTAACTTTTGTTAACCTCTTATCTTGTTTTCCGTTTTTCTTGTGTAGTAAGCAACGACTTATTGTCGGGCCTATGCTGTCCCCCCATACTTGAGTACTAATGCTGTAACATGATAATATTGTAAAACTAGTCATTTTAAAAGAGTAACCATGGAGTTTCTTGCCGGTTCTTCTCCATAGGAAACGACCAACCCGAACCGTGCACCTTTTTGTCGACGTTTCATAAGTGCCCATGTAGGCCTATGTGAAATAAAAATATTTTGATTTTGATTGATTTTGATTTTGACATATCAGCTGTTCCAGATCTTCAAATTTTATACGACAACAGAGAGTGTTCATCAGGTTGAGCAACTCTTGCTAAGACGTCATTCCTATATATGTTATAGTGTAGCTGGGCTCTTGGAGTTCCACATCAGGTGTTCCAGATCTTCAAATTTATTCTCTTAGCAGAAAATGCTCATCACGTGAAACAATTTTTGCTAAGGTACCATTTTTGTATCTCTTATAGTTTAGCTGGTCTGTTGCGGTTCTGCATCAGGTGTTCAAGTTTCCAAGATAAATTATAGCCTATATGTTGCTCAGACTTTATACCTATACAACAAAACAAAAATCATTCAAATCCGTCAAGCAGTTCCGAAGATTAGCGTGTACAAACAAACAGACAAACAGACAGAATTTTTTTTTGGTTTCGTGCTCTATTACTGTTTCTAAACCCCCCTCAATTATTATTTTTTTAATATATTCAATGTACAGACACAGTTTTTTTACTGTTTTATTATATGTATATAGATATAGTTCATTCCATGGTCAGCCACTTGGACATACTCGTACAAATACCAAAAACTAAATTAATTATCAGGATATAAGTATATAATTGCAATTCATAGTCAATACCTTATTCAAACACAGAGAGATAATTCATCAAAATATCTAGTAATATTAATTAACGCAACATCACGCATTTAATCCCCGATGGGTTAGGCAGAGGTGTACCTACCTAATAGTACCTACATTTCGCCAGTTAAGTTTTTTTATAAGCCATGTAATAATAGGGGGCGGCCTATTACCATCAACCGGGCACAAATCCAGTCGAGAGAATCCGTGGCTGCTATTGAGAAATTCCTGATGGAAAAACCCAATAACACTTTGCCCAACCCGGGAATCGAACACAGGACCTCATGCTCAGCAGACGCGCTTGCGACCACTCGGTCAATGAGGCAGTATTCATTTCATTATCTTAGGCGAAAGACGTCCACTGCTGGACATAGGCCTCCCCACAGTGTCGCCAAATTTACCGGTCCCGTCCTTCTGGCATCCAGCGGATCCCTGCAACCTTCACCAGGTTATAGGTCCACCTAGTGTGAGGCCGATTTTATAAATTAACAATTCAGAACAGCAAAATATTAGAAAACTAGTTTTGTGACGTTGCAACCACACTATTTATGTATTATAAATACGAAAATAACGCTTCGCCGCCTGACTGATACCATTTAGGATGAAAATCAGACAGACTCACTATTCATAGGTGACCTGGTTTAGTACGTATTACCTATCCCGGTAGCATGTTGCCGCGGGATAATTTTAGATATCGGCGCGGGTATCATCTGCCTAGCCTTCTCCCAACTATGTTGGGGTCGGCTTTCAGTCTAACCGGACGCAACTGAATACCAGTATTTTACATGGAGCGACTGTCTATCTAACCTCCACAACCCAATTAGTACTATATCCCAATTAGATAGATATGGTAAGGGAAAAAGTTAATAATAGTTTCAGAAAAAGTTCATTTGTATTTTCACAGTCGTTTTTCTGCGTATTTTCTGTAGGGAAATTGCCTATAGTCTTGACAGGGGAAACGCTGTCGACCTGACTCAGCGATTCCGTGCTTACTTCACTCATTGTTTCCTCGTCCATCCTGCCTTATTAACTAACAGTTGTCCGCGACTTCGTTCGCGTTGAAATATGCATGAGTGGATGTGGATAAATACACTAAATTACGCAGACACTGAGGCACTATTGCAACGCACAAAATGAAACACACACACACAAACCAGGGGGTTTGTATGTGTGTGTTTCATTTTATGTGTGTGAGTGTGTGTGCACCCACAAACATACTGTTTATATTTAAGGTACTGAATAAATTTCATATTGCTGTGGAAGAGCAGAGTCTCCTAACATAGGCATTACTTGCTTAAAAGGAGACTCCAATCACCAACTAATGTAAACATAAATATATTTTGTATTTTTTTTTTGTACGTGTTTGTGAAAAAAAGTATCCCATGTACTATTCCAGACTATAATTTATGTTCGTGTCAAATTTCATTCAGATTCGTTCAGCCGTTCTGGCGTGATTGAGTAGCAAATATCCATCCATCCGTCCGTACTTTCGCATTTATAATAGTAGCAGTAGTAGTTATAATGTTGATGAAGATATTGATATTGAAGCAACCATAGTCTCAATGAGTAAAGTTTATTCACACTGCTTGTTTCCAATTAACGTTATTTTTAGGTAAACAAATATAGACTTTACTTTATTTTAGTTTAAGCGTAAATTGAACTTTATGTGTGGCTTTCAGTCGTTGTTCCAAAAATATATATTTGTTTACATGATTGAAAATTAATTCGCGGGCGTAGTTAACGTGTAACGTGTAAGGTCTTGTCTGAGATTGATCTCATAGCTTTTTCAAACCCATTGATCGGTTGATCAATGACTTTGTCATTGGTCGAGTGGTCGCAAGCGCGATTGATGAGGGGTATCATTTAAGCTATCGCCAATTTAATTAGTTTTGTGTTTCTTAAAAAATAGGGTTTGTCCGCAAAATAGTAGATTTGTCACCAAAATGTAGTCACCAAACAATATAAAATCAATTCCAGAATAAATCACCTAAAATCATGGTGATATAGGGTCTACTGCCAAATAAAGGTTTTTGTATGTATTATAATAGGTTTGTCCTAATAAGTATTTAAGCAAACTTATTTAAAGAGATCACCAATAAATCATATATTAGGTCACTAGCAAATTTGTTCCAAAAAAAATTTAGGGTTGTCGTCATCATCGTTTCAACCAAAAGAGTCTACTACTTTACTGTTTTCGGACGTTTCGGAGTTTCCGAACCTGGGGGTGCCCCTGACGTCGACCGTCTAGGGTTAGCGTTTCCATCAGCAGGACGACGGATCCCCGCTGCGCGGGGCTCCTATTTCTGTGTGCAGGGTTTACAGGAACCTAACTAACCGAACCTCGGGGTGCCCCTGACGTCGACCGTCCTTTAGTTTTCTTTTGTAAATGTTAATACTTTTCCACCCTTTGATTTAATTTGGCAATTTATAATATAATTTGACCCCTTAATAAAGATAGTTCTTTTTTCCATATTTTACTGTTCTAGGAAAACGTAGTATAAATATATTTAAATAAAATTTCTAGCAGAATAGTAAATAAAACACTTAATTTTTCAATTTTTGCCAATTTGTCTCTCTCTTTGAACATATTTTCATTAAAATTATAAATTGATGTATTAAATTGGTAACGAATACTATTTTTTTAATAACTGAATGAAATAAAATGTAACTACTGTATTGGTGACAAAATAACAAATAAAAAGGAGTCGCAGTCAGGGATCGATAATCGATTTATTTGGAGACAGATCTACCATTCTGAGCACAAAGCTATTATTTGAGTAATACAACTATTATTATAAGAACGAAGTTTATATTCATCTAATGCACTACAATTTTGTTGGTAATCCATCTCTTATTTTACACATATATTAACATTAATTTGATAATTCATACCTGGGAACACTTTTTTTTATCTGAGAACGAAAATATTTCGTGGCGATAGATCTATTTATTAGGTGATACAACTTGATGACAAATATAAATTTTGGTGACAAGAAATATAGTCCCCATTGATGAGCATGGGGTTCACTCCTGAGTTCGATTCCCGAGTCGGGCAAAGGGCAAAGTGTTATTAGGTTTTTCCATCAGGCATTAGTAGCCACGGAGACTAGATTTGTGTTCAGTTGATAGCAATAGGCTCGCCCCCTACTACATGGGACTTAAAAACATAACTGGCGAAATGAGGGTGTATTGTTAGGTACACCACTGCCTAACATATATGTATGATGTTATGTTATGATCGATTAGTTGAAATACATAATTATCTCCATTATTTTCTTTACTCAGAACCCTACAGATTCTTGGGAACTCAAGCAGTGGGAATTGTATAAGTTGTGAACTCACGTAGGAGTAAAGTTAAATGTTATTGTTTACACAATGGTGGCTGTGGCAACATAAGTCGTCATACGAAACACTTGTGTTTACAGTCACGTTTCTGAAACGAGGCAGCACTTGAATCGATGGAAATAGCTTGGAACATGTGTATGGCGAATGGTTTCTGGCAAAACCTAGTAATGGGATTTTCCACCAGGAATTACTCAGAAGTAGCCACGGAGTCTGGATTCGTGCCCGGTTGATGGCAATAGGCTGCCCCCTATTAAGATAAAACATCCAAAAAAATCCGTGGTACTTAAACATAACTGGCGAAATGTGGGTGTTCTATTAGGTACACCTCTGCATTACCCCACGTGTATTACAGGCGTGATATTATGATTGAGAATTTCTGAATGAAATCTCAAAGTGCGCCAGTTCCACGTGTCAGAATACCGTAGAAATAGGAAAGGAATAGGAAAGGAAAACAAACAAAACTGTTTGCAAACAAAACTTCGCTTTTGTGTTATTCCTATAAATTATTTTGAAAGACGATTCATTCATTGTGGTGATCGCAAGCAAAGGAGATAGAATTCATGCTTTCAACGGTTTCTTATTACCGTGGGATGCTGAACAGGTGAGCTGTTTTTCTTTTCATTTGTTATTTATAGTGAACCATCTAACATAACATGGTTATAAGCAATTTTCCTACACTGTTTAAATTGCCTGTAATGTACCCATTCTTTGTTGCGAAATTGCCTTGAAAGCTTGTGAATCTTACGTTTATATGTATACGACTAGCTGTGCCTGCGACCTACGTCTGTATGAATTTTGACGTGACAACGTCTTAAATTAGGTTGCGGCTCGGAGTCACTCGTGAAAAAGTATAACGCCCGCTCACGTCTGTTACGATGAGTCACCGAACGAGAGAGAGGCCCGCCGGACCGGCGAATGCCTTGCGTCTCTCTCCCACTCAAACATGATCGGTCCGCCGCGCGCGCAGCACTAGAGAATCACTCAAATAGGAATTAGTTAAGTTTAAGTTTACATGTACAATGTTTTAGTAAACAAAATATACAGTAAGTAACAAAAACCCTGTTGTTCCTGTTAGGGACGTATACATTTACCTACAAGCACAACATTGATGAAGTTATAATTAAAAAAAATTAAGCATTGGCCAGTCGAGAGGCCAAAATCAAATAACTATTAAAATCGACACATTCAAAAAAATGTTTCGAGTATCTGATTTTACAAGTACATCTTTATTTCGCTAAATAGCCGAGCTCGGCGGCTTCCTTTGACGCAACAGAAGATGCCTAGAAATCAGTTAAACCTTACAAATATTAATAATTAAATATATTTTTTTAATTATTTTTGTTAACCGTTTTTTATAAATGACTTCCTTTATTACGTGTGTATACCGATTCTTAAAACGTAGGTAGAAGGAACAACAGGGTTTTTGTTACTTACTGTATTTCTATAGTTAAAATTTGTGCAATTCTTATTTTCATTCAATTCCTTGTCCCCATTGTGCAATTTAATAATATTCATATCAATAATTAATATTCTACCGAGAAAAAGACGTTGTCACGTAAGATCTTCGCCCGTAAAACCGACTTTACAGGCAACCATTTTTTTATAACAATATTACTTCCCTATTTGAATTGAATTTTGTTAACAATTTCATGGGTTTTTCATTTTTTGCATGGTACCCTAATTATTCCTAAGTTATTCCTTATAACATCAGCTATCTATCAGTAAAAGTCTCGTCAGAATCCGTCGAACTGTTTCGGAGATTTGTCGGAACAAACAGCCAGACAGACAAGCGATTTTTGATATAAGTACCGTATATTATTGTATAAAAATTACCTATTTTCATCTCAACTAATTTAATATTGCTACTGCGGACTAGAACTCGGCCACTCTGAATTATTTTGTAAGTTAATTTAATATTTCTACACCGGCAACGGTAGTGTATGTGAAACTTTTTAATATTAAGATCTTAATGTATGTACCATATACTCAGAAATAAATAAATCTTATCTAATCTTATATCGCCTGAAACACAGGATTACCTAGTTTAGGCACAAATCATGAGTGAACTTGACATAAATTTAAGAAAAACTGTAAAAGTTGTACCTTGGATTTTTGAATAAATTTTATTTACGAGTATTTTTTTATTTTATCTTATGTACTTTCATAAGTGTGCATTCAGTTAAAAGCTGTTATTTTGAAGTTACAAAAAGTCACTTCAATGTATTTATTTCCACAGATGATGATGCGCCTGATGAGATTTACCTGCAGCGAACTTGACAGGTCAGGTCAGTAGTCAGAATGACTTCTGTGCAAGCTTTCATAGCTAGTCAACTATTTCACGCGTTACGGTTGAGCGTGTAAGTCATGACTAGTGATCGGAATAGGCTGACTATATTAAAATTTGCCTAAACTTCGGAGAACAGAGACAGAAAGTGGAGACTTCCTTACGACTATATTTTTTTCCCGGGATGCGGGAAAAATCTTCAATAAGTTGAAAATAGGCTTTATTTATGATGTGTATAGGCTATTTTTAACTAAACTTGCAATTACTAAATTTCGGGATTTTCACGCAAAATCCCGAAACAAATAGTATAACTTTAATTCATGTATTCGAATTATATTTACGATCCTTAAACTAACCGTTGTATCAAATTATTCTCATACATGTTTTTTTTTTAAACTAATCTAACTTAGATTAGTTTTAGTGAAAATTCCTAAGATTTGTTAATTGCAAGTTTAGTTAAAAATAGCCTTTACACATCTTAAATAAAGCTTATTTTCAACTTACTGAAGATTTTTACCGAATCCCGGGAAAAAAATATTGTCGTAAGGAAGTCTCCACTTTCTGTCTCTGTTCTCCGAAGTTTAGGCAAATATAGTCAGCCTATTCCGATCACTGGTCATGACCAAGAAGAAAACGAAAAGAGACGGCGTCACTAAGGTGTTGATGTTAAATACAAATATGAATCGTATCGGCGTTGGTATAAATGATAGTATCTTTTATTTCAATGGATAAGGGCCGGAGTCCACCGAAACGGAGACGAGAAGAGAGGAGTTATGTTGTAAGTCAGTATTAGAATTTCACCATTTACATTCCTCGTCTCCGCTTAGCTTAAGTGGAAATGGTTGAAGAGAGGAGGGAAGATGTCTCGTAATTTTTAAGGTCAGCAGAGACGAGAAGACTCGTGTGCTTTGTGCGGCGTGCGGTAACCGGTGTGCTATGAGCGGTGTGCTGTGAGCGGCGTGTGCTGAGAGGTATTCTGTGAGTGGCGTGCCGAACTGCACATCTCCGCACAGCTTCAGATACAGTCTAGCTTTTAAGCATCTCTTTTCTTCTTCGCTTCGCACATCTTCGCTCGTCTTCGCTTTTGTGGAGTCCGGCCCTAGCACGCTAAACCTCGTTTCGCTGTGCGCGATTGATCAACCGCTTTTTCTTTACTGCCACTTACATACAGCTGAAATTGGACTAACCTTTTGTTTTCTAAACACAATAAACCAATGGCCGTTATTTTCTACTCAAGCCCGTAATTTGTAAACATCACTTATTTTTCTAGCCTTCACAATCGATTCTGAACGTAAATAAGCTTAATGGTCGATGACACGCGATCTGGAATTAGGTGCAATAGCCAAGGTTTCACAGTTTAGGTAAACGTTTCTAGGTGGAGCCACTTGCAAGGGAAATAGGTCAAGTACGTGCCTATAGTTTAAGATATTTTAATGATCAATATTCATATCGTTTAGTCACATACATTTCATCCCTCCTCATTACATGTCCATACCAAAACGAACGACTTCCTTTAAATTTTTATGTAACAGGCAACACTTTTAAACTTCCTGTAATATACTCATTCCTTACTTTATCCATTCTTGTCACTCCACACATCCATCTCAACATTCTCATCTCCGCTGTATGAAATCGTTTTTCATCCATCTTCTTACCAAGAAAACAAACAAAAACATTTAAATCTACGAAAGTTGACACAGTAACCTATAAATACAGCGTTCATTACGAATAATGCCATTCTAGTGCCCTTTTAAATGTTAAGGGCACTTGAGCTAGTAGGTATAATAGCTGGTAGAACAATGGTCTCTCTAGTCTTTCATAGAGGGTAACAATGTGTAGGGTTCTTCAAACCCGGTCGAGTGATCGGGCAAACTCCTTGTTTTATGCAGAAGATTAATTCATGACTAGTTTTACTGGGAAAGCTTTAGTAGCTGAGAAAGGGGTAATGAAAACTTGAGCGAGTGACTGTGCTAAGCGTTCGAACAGAGCATCTTACGCAGTTAGCTGTGTCACTTACCTAGCTGACATGGTAATTTAAATAACTCATAAACTTATAACTAAAATATAAGAATAAAAACTTATATCTTACTAATATTATAAATGCGAAAGTTTGTGAGGATGGATGGATGTTTGTTACTCTTTCACGCAAAAACTACAGACCGGTTTGGATGAAATTTGGCCCACAGGTAGTTTATAACCTGGATGCACACATAGGATACTTTTTATCCCGGTAGTATGATCCCGTGGGACAATTATCACACTCCACGCGGGCGCAGTTAAATTCAAATTCATTTATTAGCTAATACAACAGAATACTGACAGGTTTAATAGCGGGTCCCAAACTAGGCATAGCCTGTATCTTGGTGACCCAGACACTACACAAAGTTAAAAAGTAGCAATGTTCTGCTAGCATAGTTCTTGTCGCGGGCATAAGCTAGTACATATATAAAACAAAATATATAAAGTTACGAGAGATAAACAAGAAAAACTACAGCAACTTAATTCTGAGACTAATAAACCTCGAGAACACACACACACGAAGGTGGCAGCACCTTCTTGTGTGTGTGTTCTCGAGCTTTAACTTTGAATGAATTTGGTGATCTTTGCTAAGCACATCACTCTCGTCACTGACAGTCGGGTTGTCCACAAAAAAGTCGCTCAGCGCGCTATGGTGTGATCTATCCTTGGGGTTTCTTTCAGGTAAAATATCCAAAGTGAGACTATCTATTATCATCCCCATCTTTATGTCATTCCCAAAGTTTTTATTTCTTTACCACTCTTTCATTTTTGGTTAGTGCCTAACCTGGTATCAGAGTTATTATGCCGCCCATGGGCCTCTAACTTGACTTAAACGAAGATTGAGGAACTCGTGACTAAATAACAGTAGCCGCTCAGGTCGATCTTCAAAGTTAAGCCGAGCTTGCCTAGGTTGGTCCGTGGATGGATGACCACCCATTACATACCGAGTTTCTTCCGTGCCTCGCGGAGCACGTTAAGCCGTTGGTTCCGGCTGTTATTTGTAGATCTTTGACTGTCGTTGTAGCCCCAAAAATCTGACAACCAGGGGGTATCGTATACCCAGTACTAACTGGGTTGTGGAGGTCAGATTGGCAGTCACTCCATGTAAAATATACTGGTATACAGCTGCATCTGGTTAGACTATATAGATTCTTACTGTATAGATTCTTTTTAACGATTGTTTGTGAATGTGTGAACAGTGTAGGCCTTGTAGATTCCTAGATGTGTGTTAACTTTTGTTAACCTCTTATCTTGTTTTCCGTTTTTTTTTGTGTAGTAAGCAACGACTTATTGTCGGGCCTATGCTGTCCCCCATACTTGAGTACTAATGCTGTAACATGATAATATTGTAAAACTAGTCATTTTAAAAGAGTAACCATGGAGTTTCTTGCCGGTTCTTCTCCATAGGAAACGACCAACCCGAACCGTGCACCTTTTTGTCGACGTTTCATAAGTGCCCATGTAGGCCTATGTGAAATAAAAATATTTTGATTTTGAAAAAAAAAATATTTTGATTTTGATTTTGATTGACTAGAAGCCGACCCCAACATAGTTGGGAAAAGGCAAGCAGATGACGATGCTTGACGACAGGACTGAATTTTATGAATCTTATTTTTTGATTGAAATTACTGACATGTTTCTAAAAACATCCTGTGTACGTCTCAGGCATCCCACAGTTTCCCTGTTCAGAATAAACTATAAGCTAATAATTGGCTCGGGAACATTAAAATTCATCGTTGATAACAGCAAGCCTTACTGATAAGCCATAAATTGATTCTCATTACGATGCAAGTTGTGTCTCGCTTATCAATCGATAAACGTGGAACGACGGAATAAATTATATTGGTAGGATGTTTTTGCATGTTTCATTTAAAAGTGTAATTGATCTGTAGTTTAAATAAACTAACAACAAACTATAAAAGGGCATCGAAAAACTCCTCCTCAACGCTGTCAGCTGGTAAGGTTTTTTTTTTTTTTGGTGGGTGGGAAATCATCAAATGACCCCCCCGCTCTGGGCGGAGCGGAAGGGAGTGTCAGACTCTTACTGACTAAAAACGACCCATGTTCCTTCTTTGGCCCTTTATGTTCCAGGGCCGCGGTATCTCTTTCGAACAGTCCCGCAGCCCTGGCAGGCATCGGCCCTTGCGGGCCCCTCCCGTTTGCTGACAACTCTTTGAGGCGCGCGTGGAACACGAACGCACCGTCGACACGGCCTGCCCGTCGTCATACGACGGACGGACGGCGAGCTAGCCCATTACCCACCGTCCACAGGTCCAGCTGGTAAGGTGCCCAAGAGATTTGGCGGCGTTGCCACGTTGTATGGCAACACTTAGCCTCTGGCTTAAACAGGTTGAGCACTCGGACCTGATTTTTATTTAATAGTTTTTAATTAATAATATATACGGGTAGTTTACACTACTTAATAAAACTAATATCTGTAGTTTATTAAGAATATTTACCAGGTTAAATTAATAGCAACGTTGAGGTTATACGGGCTATATGGTTTGAATATTATTTTCTTCAAACCGTGTTTGCCTGTTGAGAGATTTACAAAAGCTATAAATATCAAGCGTTACTTTGCGGAAATCCATGTCATTAATTTAACTGTCTGGCGGCTTGGGAAACCGCATAAATATTTGCCCAAGTAAGTTCACAATTTAACATACTTTAAAGATGACTGGCGGGAGAAAACTGCCGCCAGTCTCGCCTCTTCAGTCCTCTCCAACCTCTGCCAGACACTTTGTGTGGTACTTTTGTACAACACAAAGTGTCTGGCAGCTTTTACCACCGACTTTTCATAATATCCAATTGTTCTTATCTATAGTAAGGTACTTCCACAGAAAAGTAGCAGCTTTCGTAAAATGACGGCGGAATAGATATAATATATGAATAGGCCTGCGGGTCATGGGGTCTCCCTCTACTAGACGCTGTTTTCGTTCACGGTGCATTGGTACAGAGATTTGCAATTGAATGATATAATTATATAAAAACCGGCCAAGTGCGAGTCGGACTCGCGCACGAAGGGTTCCGCACCATTATCTATAAAAACGGCAAAAAAATCATATCTGTTGTATGGGATAATAATTTTAATCCCTTAATATTTTTTTTTAAATTTTTAGTATTTGTTGTTATAGCGGCAATAGTAATACATCATTTGTGAAAATTTCAGCTTTCTAGCTATCACGGTTTATGAGATACAGCCTGGAGACAGACAGACAGACAGCGAAGTCTTAGTAATAGGGTCCCGTTTTACCCTTTGGGTACGGAACCCTAAAAAGCAACAATTTTGTTCAAGCCTACTAATAAAAGTGAAATATACCCAAATATTGCTCCTTCCCTCATCAATCAACGTAGGGTGTAATCAGCGAACTCCTTAGAGAATTTGAAATGAGATTCTGATTTCCTATATTAATTGCGTGATTAATTACGTTTGATTTATTAGAAGGACCTTTATCTGTTAATTATTAATTAAGACAAGGGGTCTTTCAATAATATTAAGAACTTAATTTTGGTCAATTAAGCAAATGATTTAGGTAAATAGATTTAGGATTATTTCAATGTGGATTAGATTAGCGAGAGAGCTGTGATGGCCCAGTGGTGGCGGCCCCGACTTACGAACAGGGGTGTTCGAACCCAGGCAAGCGCATTACTTTGTGTAATTTATTTCATCACTGCTGCTCTCAAAACTAACTTTTAAATTTCGTTAGGAAATCGTATTATCCTAGAACCAAAAATTCGAAGACATGTGACATCTACCAACCCGCACTGTGCCCGCGTGGTGGATTATAACCCATTCCCTCTCATAAAGAGCCGTGTGTCCCAGCAGTGGGAACATTATAGGCTGATTATGCTATGCTTATGCAATGTGGATTGCCAATTTGCCAGCTCTGTATAAAAATGATAGGCGGCTTTTTACATTAAATAGGCTTGCGTGTGGCTGCATCTCGCCTGATATGAAGCGATGATGCGGCCTAGGGTGGAGCACGCTTGCCTAGAAGAAACCGATTCACTCGAACTTTGAATAGATCCAGATTATAGTGGTCGGGGAGCAGAGAAGCCGGATTGTGGTAAAGATGACATGGCTAGAGTATGGTTTAACTGATACGGTGCCAGGAGCTAGCTACGTGGTGAAGAGGAGTGTTGATTGTTGACATTAGCGGTCAAATGGATGGCAGGGTTGGCGCAGTAGCTGAGCGATTGGCTGCAGCGCCGCATGTCGCGGGTACGATTACCGCACGGAACAAATTTTTTTTATGAGTTACAGGTAGTTTCGGGTCTAGCTCTTTCTGTATATGAGTTTAAATTTTTGTAAACGTTTTATTATCTACTATATATGGCACCAACGCAAGAGGATGATGATGTCCGTTTTATCTCCTAAGGCACTTCACACACGATGTGAATATTAAAGGACAATTTTATTGTGGACTAGCTGTAGTCCGCGACCTTTAACTGCTTGAAATTATTATTATGATTTTGTTAACAATTTCATGGGTTTTATTTTCTTTACATGGTACCTTAAACCTATTTCTAAAATAACCTAAGTTACTCCTTATAATATCAGCTATCTGCCAGTGCAAGTCCCGTCAAAATCGGTCCAGTCGTTTTGGAAATTAGCCGGAACAAACAGACAGACAGACAAAAATTACAAAAATGTTTTTTTGTTATAAGTACCTTGTATATTTTCCTAAGCGGTCTGTAAAAAGCTGTTATTTTGAAATTAGAAACAGACACTTAAATTATACAATATGTTAAAAAATCCCTGTCCGAACCAAAAGGGGCATAAAGGTATCCCAAACACGTAACCAAATGCAATGAATAAAATAAATCATAAAAGTTAACATGATAATGAATTTTAAAACCACGATTTTCGTTCCCAAATTAGCAACATTTCTTCGAACTGTAACATTTTTTTGAAACGCCACAACACCATCATAGTATACGTTAAAGTAGTCGTTATAAAAAAATCAAATGAAACCTTATTGTAAAACAAGACAGTAACATAGAGAAAGCAGACGACTAAAAAAATGTCAGCATTTGTAATTTTATTGTGATCATTGGTGATTGTTGAAATGTCTAATACCAAAGAGATTTAAAAGACTTATAGAGCGTATGGACATAGGGAATATTTTCATACAAACATTTTGATCCCGAATATTTTCGATTTTGACACACGAATTCTACCTGACAAGCGGGCGTGTGACACTATACAGAATGATTTGTTACTATTCAATTCAATTCAATTCAATTCTTTATTGCTTATCACATGTGTTTTACAAGATCTTAAAAATAATAATTAAGTTCACATGGACCCTGTCGGGCACAACAATTTATACAATATTGATAGTAGCATTTTTTTAAATAATCAACATTAATTAAAATTCATAAATTAATTCAAATAAGTAAATAATTTCACAAGATAAAATAGAGAAATAAAAATTCGATTAAAATAAATTATCGTCAAATACATCATTTGTCATTAAAATAATAATCAAAAACAAAATGTCAATAGAATAAAAATTATAGTCCAATACATCATGTCATTAAATTAATAGGCAAAATACAATCATGAGAAAATAATAATCAAATAAAAAATGTCAATAAAATAAAATTAAATTAAAATTATAGCCCAATACATTATGTCATTAAATTAATAGGCAAAATACAATCATTAGAACATAATAATTAATAATAATCAAATACCGAATGTCAATAAAAAAAAAAAAAAACTAAGTAGTAACAAGTATTGGATTACGATTTTCTTCGTCTCGTCCCGTCTATCATACATAAATATTTGAATGTCTTTGTCTAATACACATCCAGAGTATTTTAACATGTTAATGATGTCTAGGTAGGAACGACTGCAATCATGCAGAGGCTCGTAGAGATTACGAGATACGGTTTGCGATTCCGCGAGATATTATGGTGACGTCAAAGCGTTCGTTTCAACGTTTGGGCAAACGTGCGTAAATACACTACGGCCAGTGTTCAAGGCCCCTAAACGCATCGCGCTGATGCAGGAAGACTGCGTGTGTATGATAATAATATCCCTGGACATTTCACACAGCACCATCTAGTCCCAAGCTAAGCAACCTAATGCTTGTGTTATGGTAGCTAGATGGCTGATAAACTACATAAATACATTTTTTTTTTTCGACATGCAGCGCGATGGTGCCAGACCCGTACCACTGTTGAAGGCAGAGACATGGAACAGAATCTCCGTCACCGTATTGGCGTTTTTTCACGCGATCCAAACTCAAACAACTCATACAAAAAATCTTTTGAGTCAATGACAGACGTCACCAGTTCATGACGTCACTACCCCGTCGCCGCCGGTGCCTTTACTTGCTATCCAAAAAGGATTACATAAATAGAATCTATTATCGATACCTAAAACTCTCGCGGATCAGACAGGCTTTTTTAACATATTGTATTTATTTGTTGTATGTGTTTGTTTGTTCATTCAAAATCCGAACAAGAAAAAAAAAACATAAGATTACGTAAACTAATATGCAGCCTACACAGTCAAACCCACATCACCAGCCATATTAAAAAAAAAACATATCCTGTCAGAGCAAGTTACATTTCAAACAAGACCAGTAGGTACACAGAATGTCTGTTTAACAGAAAGGCCAACTCCCACGAATAAATTCGTAAGTCCTAGCCGCAGGGAAAATAAAACATATCTAATATTGTACAGCAATTCAATAGTACCCTTTTAAGCCCTTTGAAGAGTTGACAAGTCCCGGATAATCCAATGTTTCGGTGTTTCGGCCGACAACTTCGGGTTCGCAAAAGGGCGAATTTGACAATACTTTGGTTTATTTTTGGAAATTGAGTGTACGGGAATTTTGTGTTAGTGTAACTCAATAAATGAACCGATCATTGCGCCTTAAATGATTCAGTTATTTTTAGGTTTACATATTACCTATTATTATTAATAATAAATTGATATTTTATGTTTAATATAAAAAAAAACTATGAATGATATTCAAAAGAAGAATCTAACTACTCAAATAAACACCTCAGCTATTTTAAGTATTTTTAAGCCGCAATTAATACTTTTTTCTTAAAAGGGGTTGTTATGTTGATTACCATACCAATAAGTGAAAATGTCGAAGACTGCATAGCTATGTGATTTAAAGATTATTTTCTTTATTTTTTCCTTAAAACATGATCATTATGGAAGTTTCGGTTTCGCTCATAAAAACCAGTTTCAGTCGGACACTAAATTTACTAAACAACGACAAAAAAGACATTCTCAAGTGGACGCGTATTTTTTTTATGTAAATGGTGACATATTTTTATTTTTTTATTTTTAGTTGCAATATTCCATATAAATATTTTTCATCATCAGACCTGTAATGGCACTTGTAACCCAGATGGGTGCAAAGTTTTAATCAATATACATGAATTAAGTCCAAACGCAAGGTAGCTACTGTAAACAGTTGAGGAGTTCCCTTAACTGTCCTTCGTCTTCATCATCAGACCCCTTATGACAGTCACAACCCATCTAGGTGTAAATTTCTCATCAATACAAATTAATCAAACCCAAACACAATGTGACTGCTGTAAACCGTTGAGGAGTTCCCTCGACTGTCTTTCGGTTCCATCATCAGAGCGACTCCAGACCTTCTTTAAATTGTAGTGCTTTAAAATACTTAATCAAAAAATTTACAAACGCACTAGTCGCCACTACAATTTTTGAAAGCTCCCCTCAATTTCCCTAGGATGCCATCATCAGATCGGTTTCCTTATCATGGGACCACCCTTGAAGTATCTCCTTTCCAACAAAAAAAATTATCAAAATCGGTTCATAAACGACGAAGTTATCCGCGAACACACATAAAATATATATATATATATATATATACGGTCGAATTGAGAAACCTCCTCCTTTTTTGAAGTCGGTTAAAAATATAATATCTTTTCCATGAAAAATATGTGATATTTGACTCCTGCAAAAATATTATTTAATTGCCATTAGTGAAAACTGTTATTTACATTCCCCCAGCCATTACACAAAAAATAATTGCTGACAAGCACATAATTACTGCAATACTGTTAACCTGTTTAAATTAACTATTAAATTATACCAACAGGTATTTAATCGTCCAAATTAAGCTATTACTTAATTATCACGTTTACTTTAATTATTATTCGGCGCCATTGTCACAAGCGCAGGTGGCGCCCTCTGTGTACCATTAAGTTTATTAAATCTTCCATATTCTAACTAAGAGTTTTAGCTATTATCGTCAACCAGGAAATGCCGCTGGTAAATTACGAAGGTGATTAAAATAAAAAAATATGACGTGATTATTTCACAGCTTCATTTACTGGTGTATTGAGTGTTGAGTGATGCTATAAATGAAGTCTTGAAACTTGAATTCGAAGACATTGGCTAAAGAGTGAGTGTATTTTTTATTAGTGTTGCCAGCGTTAATATTACTTCCCTATTCGAATCGGATTGAGTTAACAATTTCAAGGGTTTTATTTTTTTCCACGGAACCCTAATCCTTTTTCTAAAATAACATAAAAAGTCGAGTCAAGTTAATAAAAAGTTTCGGAGATTAGCCGGAACAAACAGAGACGAAAATTAAATAAAAAAAAATATAAGTACCGCATATGCCAACTGACAGGGTGCATTCAGCTCCATAAGTTGAATCATATTCCACCGGAATTTTAGCAGGTTTTTTTTTTATCTTTTTGGTCGATTCTATTTCTTGTTATTTATTATTGGTACAATTACCTTGAATATACATATTTAAAGGAAATGCCACTAAACAATCTACATACCACTGCCACTATTTAGCACTCTATTGCAAGCCACTATCTCGGGTCAGCGTTTCTTATTTTTCGTAGCGTTTGTTTAGCGTTTTTAGGGTTCCGTAGCCGAATGGCCAAAAACGGAACTCTTATAGATTCGTCATATGTGTCTGTCTGTCCGTCCGTATGTCACAGCCACTTTATTCCGAAACTATTAAGACTACACAGTTGAAAGTTGCTGGGTAGATTTACAAAAATAAAATAAAATCAAAGATTAAGGGGCTCCCCATACATGGAACTGAAACTAAAAAAAAAACATCAAACTTATACGTGCGGGGTGTCTATAGATAGGTCTTTAAAAATGACATTGAGGTTCCTCAAACCATTTTTTTCAAAGTCAATCCTTTGAAAGATAGATAAGATAAGATTCTAATAGAGGAGGAAAATTCGAAAAATTGTAGGATTGTAGAACGTAAAAAACACTTCCAACGAAAATTGGTTTGAATAAGATTTGATGTTTAGTTTTTGAGATATGGAACTGTTTCATCAAACTGCAGCAGTTAATTTGTTTTTCATTAACATACTATGAACAACAAATTTATCTTTGCTGTTGAATGTAATACAATACAACACATAAATGAGCCTTCAAAATATTTTTATTATATTGTTATATGTATTGTGCTACGAAACCCTGTGTGCGTGTGAGTACGACTCGCACTTGGCCGGTTAAAACTTGCTACTTTTTCATTGCCCAAGCCAAATCCAATGAAGTCACCACCATATCTTCTTCATTTCTTTATTCCAAGTTCAGTCCCTGTGTTAATTTAAATGACCCATTAAAATTTCAAGGTGCGACGAGTTCATTCGAATAATTGACCTGTTTTCTCGAAGAACGTTGTAATTAAGTTTATATCGTACCTGCAATTTGGCGTCGAAATATAATTAAAGCTGTGTATGATTTAGGAATATGATTGGTGATTATTTACGCCAAGGATTATTCATACACTTCATTTTGATTTAGTAATTGTAGGTGTAGGTAACCCGCTTTCTAACACATCGGAAATTCCAGTCATGTGATGTTATGTCATGTTCATGGAGGAGGTCGTGGCTTAATAACAGCCACTTGGGTCCAACTTTAGGTTAAGCAGTTCTTGCCTAGGTTGGTCCGTGGATGAGTGACCTTTACATACCGAGTTTCCTCTATGCCTCGGAAAGCACGTTAAGCCGTTGGTCCCGGCTGTCTTTTGTAGATCTTTGGCAGTCGTTACAGGTAGTCAGTGGCTCGAAAGTCTGACAACCAGTCTTACCAAGGGGTATCGTATTACCCAGTACTAACTAGGCAGTCGCTCCGTGTAAAATACTGGTATTCAGCTGCATCCGGTTAGACTGGAAGAAGACCCCAATATAGTTGGGAAAAAGCTAGGCAGATGATGATGATGATGTTGGTAATCCACTTTCTAACACATCGGAAATTCCAGTGATGTGATGTTATGTTCTGTTCATTTTGTATATGGGTTTGTGGAGAGCAGTGGTGACAGTGCATTTCTACAGCGCCACTGTAGAAATGCACTAACGCATTATGAAGAAATTATGGCGGGTCTTAGAATTAAATTGTTGGTAGCAAGTGACATACGCCCACCCGTACTGGGCCCGCGTGGTGGAATACGTCCAACTCTCTTTCACAGACAGAATGGTTGTGTCCCAGGTGTGCAAACATAGACTGATAATGCTTATTATCATTAATTATTTTATTTTAAGATAATAATAATCCATACAGAATACAAAACATTGCATTTTAATCAAGTTGTACGTAAAAAAAATACCTACATCAAATTAAAATAAAATCAAATTGTGTTAGTAGTCGATTTTATAACATTTATTTTCAATTATGTTAGCGAGCGACCAACCCAATACGCATCTATTTCTGTTGGATAGCGCAAACCGCGCGAACTACAATCATCTGTAGGATGCCGTTGCTACTGCCTCGCACGCGCTTCGACAAGGAGGCCTTTTGCGTAAAATCGCATGAAAGCCGTCCGTTCGCGCCTCCGGCAACATTGGGCACGCAGAGCGTTAGCAGCGATGGGTGTAAATTACCCGCAAACTGCTTGACTAAAACTTGCAAAACGCCCTATAAAGAACAGTTATTTATCAACGAAGTTTTTGTTTGCCATAAACCCCTAAAAAATCAGCTGTTTCCTGTATTTTGACGATTTGATTTTGATGAACACAAGTATACGGGGTGGAAGGAACACCGACGCGAAAACGGTTACCACGTATTCAGTGGATACGAGACATCATTCTGAGCCCCCCTAAATAGAAATTTTTCATCGGTAATAAAAAAAAAAAACTGTTCTTTCCTACAAAAGTCACCGTTGAGTTGGTCACGATTCTTTGAATCGACGGAACGTTGAAAGAGAATACTTTATTCTGCGCAGAACCACTAGATATCTGAATTTACTTCGTTTGGTTCGAAATATTCTGTCTTCATTTGTTTCGTAGTGAAAACCACATTGGTCGTCACAACCTGTTATGAGGGGAGGTACCGCATCAACATCACTTCCTCAAGCTTTCGAGCAGCGAGTCATATAGCCAGCCAGCTTCAAATGGGTATTCATGACCACCAGCATGCATGGAGACGTATAACTTACCATGCCGACGGTCACACCACTAGGCTATCACTGCTTACACATTACTTTCATTTATACCAGTGGCCATCCTGCTAATTAATATCCTGTCTTTTTACCACTCTCTCATTTTTATTCATCATGCATAACAAAATACACGGTGTCAAAGCTTACCGTCATAATTCAATGAATTATAACGGCTTCAAATTCAAGGTTTCCGCAACCCAGACTGATAAAAATTTATGAAGCGGAATTATTAGTTCGGTTGAAACGGCAGGATTTCCAACCTGGTAGTCGAAATATTTTAACGTGGGTAAATTAAGTAGCTACATAAAATTATGTCGGAAAGGGTATAAACTGCCGTACATACCTGAATTTTAACCGCTTGGCACACGCTACCCTCTCAAAACGACATGCGTGTTGCGATAGCAACTGCGTAAAAATATATTGTTTAAACCGTTCACTAGAAATTGCAAAAAACAGAGAGGTTTGGAGGGAGAAAGAAGAGGCCGTTGCCCAGCACTGGGGCACAATATAGGCTAAGGAAAAAAAAAGTGTCACCGCGATGCGACTTGATGTGTACTGAAAACAAAAGGACGCACGCGCGTTCCGTTGGACGCAAGCATTGTGGAAAGTCGTGTCGTTGAAGGCCGTAGGCCGAAGGTCACAGGGCATAGGGGAAAGGCTTCAAAGCTGGAGTAGGTGATAACGGCAGATAGGCAAAGAGCGGGGACGGTTCGATTAAAATAAGGGTAATGTTTACATTAACTGGAGGATCAGACCCATTTTATTCGTAAGTTTTAAACAACAGCCACTGTGAAAAAAACCAACCATCAACGAAGTTTTATTTGAAAACTATTCTTCTATAACTTCATTTTATGTGTTTTAAAAACATAGACAGAAAATAATGTGAATCATTATCATCAGATAAAAAATAAAATAAAAAAACGCTCGACAAGCTCGGTGATGTTGATAAAATCACTTTTATGCGGTATGGTCGTTTCAAATCAGACATTTTCATTCCAACTAGATTTTCCATGAATGATAAACATTTTTAGGTTTCTTACCCAAAGAGCAACCAACGAGACCCTCTTACTAAGCCTCCGCTGTTCGTCCGTCCGTCCGTCTGTCTGTCAGCGGGCTGTATCTCATGATCCGTAATAGTTAGACAGTTGAAATTTTCAAGTAATGTGTGTTTCTGTTGCCGCACACAAACTCGCACTTGGCCGGTTTTTCATCTCGATTTCTTCTTATTTCACATCTTTTACAACAAACCTAGTCCTATCACATAATAATCGCCATTTAATCTATTTTAATTTTATGTAATACATTGGCATAATACTTTAGTAACACAATAGCGGACTGTCAGATACATTTGACTATTATATGCCGGTTGATAACTACACAATGAGGCATATGACAACAATGAACCAAGTATAGAGGACCCAATTAACGTGCTGGCCCATTGTTAGCCACGATTGCCGTATTATATTCGATGAGTATTATGAGTAACAGCGAAATGTGGGTGATTTGATTTGCTATCATCCTACAAAGAGTTTTGTTATCTATTTTGGGATTAATTTATTGAAAGGTTTTGACAATAAAAAAGTTTTTGGCACGGCACAAGCTTTTTGGCAAGATTTTAAACCATAATCATTTTATAATTTTATATTAAATGGGCCTACTCTTCACTTCAATCTAGTCCTAAGGACAGATATGGGGTCGACGATCGCGCTAACTCAAAAGATGCCTATTTAATAAATAATAAAATAATAAATGTAGGGTGGTGTGGATGACCGAAATAAATAATCTTTAAGTCTTGAAATCTTCTTTTAATATTTAAAACGCTTTTTATACGTTGGAGTCGTCTAGTCGCCTTCATTAGCTCGCCATACTCTCCTTCTCGCTCCCACACATACTCCCTCATTCACTCATCGTAGCGTTCATGCTCTATTACTTTTTTTTTAAATTATGATGCGTTCAGAATTAACATTCTACATTCTACATAAATATAAAGCTCTATTTAAGACAAGAGTTAACTCACGACTAACATAGATTGGGGTCATATGAACTCGGTAACTTTCTTACACCATCTTCATCTATTCCTCATCTCACTTCCACTGATTACAGTTTTTCCTTGCCTACCTTTAATAGTTGAATACTAGAACATGCAAACATAATCAGCAACTAGTCTTACCAAGAGGTATCGTATTAAGTTTAGGGAGTTTAGTTGTGTAGTTGTTTATTTTAGTTTAATTGTATCTCATTTCTAGAGCCACTCGGTTTATTATACTCTTTTGTGTTATCAACTTATCACTTATCTTTGTGAATGCTGGTTAACCTGTAATTGGCGACTGTGTAAGTCCAAGACTGTAAAACCTGTACTCAAGACATTTTGTACACACAAGCTGTTGTATTAACTGGGTAGTCGAAGTGAGATAGGCAGTCACTCCATGTAAAATACTGGTATTCAGCTGCATCTGGTTACACTTGAAGAAGACTCCAACATAGTTGGGAAAAGGCTAGGCAGATGATGACTATTGACATAGTAAAAAGCTCTATTTCTGTTGACACGGAAAGGATTCGGGAGAGTGCGGGCAGAACATGCATTTACTTCGGCCCAAACTCAAAATCAGGCTTTACGAAATATTACGATGTCTGGTTATTAGAACTTCATATAATAAGTGCACTCAAGTCTATATGCATGACTGAAAACCTGCCAAGTGCGCATCGACTTTAATTTAATCACAAACTTACATTTGGAGTTGAAAAACCTGTGCTCCAATTCCCATCTGTACATTATGTTTAGGAAAATATGTTATTCAAGTACATTTTATAAGTTGGTCGACTATTACTCGTAAAGCCTACTTTGCTGTAATAGTTTTCCTTTTCAATTCGTTTTAATATACTACCGCCGTGAATTTTTTCACACACCCAAACACAACCGTTTAGCTGCTGGGAGGGCACTTGAGTGTAACAAAAAATATCACTTTAAAGCTTAATATTTCCCAAACGAAACCCTTAATCGAAAAATGATTTGAACAAACTTGCAATATTTTTAAAGACCTATCCAACGACATCCAACATCCCACAATATCACACAATACACTAGAAAAAAAATCCCCACTTTACGTGTATAGGAGATACCCTAAAAAAAAAACTTTTCGAGATTTTATTTTACCACTTTGTCGGCGTAACTAATCTGTATATTCATGCCAAATTGCAGCTTTCTAAGACTAAGAGTCTTTGAGCTAATCTGCGGACAGACAGACGGACGTGGCGAAAGGCTGGCGCCAGGCTTCTGGGCACTATTCCTGTTGACAGCGATGTCGACGAATAAAATTTTTTGATGCCTTTTTATGCTTTTATTCTTTTCTATTTGTACATATCCCTTGATCTGTGAGGGTCATATTTCGCGTAAATAATAAATTTCCCACATATGTGAGGCCATTCTGGGTGGTCGCGGCCGATTACGGCGCATCTGATTAAAACGACGATATCTCTGAATTTACTATAGTTAGCTCTCTACCAGTTCTATCATTGGAATCGGTATTAAATTAACTAACAGATGTATGTGTGTATGTATTGACTAGTATCAGTGGCGTAGCTAGTCCTAGTAGGGCCCTGTATAAAATTTTTTTGGGGGCCCTTTGAAGCCAAGTGCGGCGAAGCCCAAAACAAGGAGAAAATTATCAGTATTAAACTAATGATTTTTGTAAAACAAGAAAAATAGCATCCTGACATCGCTTTAACTGTCATTCATTTTCAGAGAATGTGTGAGTGAGCAAGGTAAACAAAAAAATGTGTAACTACGATCATGACTAGCATAGGCAAGCGAAGTGAGCTCGAAAAATTGGTGCTTTTTAAATGGCGATTGGCGAAGCCTACAACAAAGAGCGAGCGAAGCGAGCTCGATAAATGTAGAGCTTTTTGGGCCTTGATAAGTTATATTTTCATTTATAAAAAATAAATGAGAATCAAGAAAAATATTTGAGGTTTTGAGAAGATTTTGTAATTTTTTTCCTCATCAGGGGCCCTTGTTACTTGGGGGGCCCCGTATCATTGATACGGCTGATACGGCGGTAGCTACGCCCCTGACTAGTATAGTAAAAGAAAAAAAAAACATAACAATAACAATGACGTCACGTGACACGTGCCGCGTTCCGAATAAACTAATGTGTATGTTTATATGAACTCTTAAGTCTTGATATTATTACTGTATAATAATGTTACGTACATGCTTATCACAAACAGAGTCTCAGTTGTTAGAAGTGTTTAGTTTAAGAGTATCGGCTAACCAAAACAAACACTTGAAAACGGGCGCAAATCCACCACGTGGGCTCAGTGTGGATTGGTGGATGTGACAATATGTCTTCGATTTTTTAGGCCAAGGCAAGGGCGTGCCCAGGGCTGCGGGACTGTTCGAAAGAGATACCGCGGCCCTGGAACATAAAGGGCCAATGAAGGAACATGGGTGTTTTTTAGTCAGTAAGAGTCTGACACTCCCTTCCGCTCCGCCCAGGGCGGGAGGAGTCATTTGATGATTTCTCACCCCCCAAAAAAAAAAAAAAAAAAACGATGTTTTCCTTCACCGTATTTATTATAGTAGTGGTGATTAAAAAATGACATAATATAGTATGTTGCTTGGCTATGTTCAAATCCAATGCGACGTGTAATTCGGGACTATTACCGCTAGGTCTGATGATAAATAACATAACATATCATCACGCCAGTATTCCCCGAAGGATTAGGCAGAGATGTACCTAATAGTACACCACATTTCACCTGTTATGTCCCATGTAATAGAGGGCGAGCCTATTGCCATCAACTGGGCACAAATCGAGACTTCCTTATGAAAATTGTACTTTCTTAAAATTTGCTGTTACTTTTAATATATCAATCAATTATGATTGATCTTCATCTATGATTGATATCAAATATAATTATGAATCATTTATGATTAATATCAAATAAGACAACAGCAACGGTACTATCCCAGTTCTCTTCAAATGACATTAGTCTCTTTGTTACCTTTTGACAAGGGAAATGACTGAAACCACCGGTTTAACGTAGGTTCCGTAGTTCTAAATTGAGTTGCTTGTGGTAATATAAACTTGAGCATTAACATAATGCAGAACCCGTGTTTGTTAAAACTAATTAGTGGGCTGTTGTTTTGTTTTAATTGGTTTAAGCTTTAGGAAAAAAACATTTTTTGTATGTTGTAAGGTATATTATCATTTTCTCTCTGTTCCAGTCCACCTTTAGATCCGGTTAGCGTAATAATCTAATGTGATCAGTCGTGTAAATACGCGATCGTTCCGGAAGGCGGGGGGGCCTGTGTGTTGGTGCATCTATGCGTTCGGGTTCGTCGAACAAAATGAACGCAGCGGTCGCATGTTGGCGCAAAATCGCTTTAGTTTGGACATGTCCTTACATAATAAATATGTCCTTCTTTTTCATGTCGCTTGCAGGGTGCATACGGGGTGGAAGGCACACCGACACGAAAACGGTTACCACGTATTCAACACATCATTCCGAGCCCCCCTACATAGAAATTTTTCATCGGTTATTAAAAAAAACAGCTGTTTCTTACAAAAGTGCAATACCTACACGGTCAAAATGTATGGAACAGCTGTGTTTTAATAACCTATGAAGAATTTCTAAGTGAGGGGGGGGGTCTTTGAATGATGTACTGAATACGTGGTAACCGTTTTCGCGTCGGTGTCCCTTCCACCCTGTATTTTACTAGCCCAAAACTTTGCCTATGGCTTCGTGCTTCGCTTAGCAGCGCAAAGGTCACCCCGGCTGCATGTTTTGGAATCTATTCCAAAAACGTAATCTATGGTTTGCACATCCAGGAACTACATTGACTGCTGTGATTTTTGTAGCAGATTTACGATTCTAAATCTTCATCTAGTTTTCAGGTAATAAATAAATATTTGATTGGTAAGTACATGTCGACAATTGGTTGATTTGTTGTATTAATTAATTGATGAAAATAGACTTAAAGGAATTGATAATTATATTTAGGTTCGTACAGTCACCAGCACTACTAATGGGTGTAAAAATACCCTTATCTCAGAAGAAAAGTACTGGTTTTCCTTGTCATTGCAATATTGTTTTCTTGTTCTAGACCATACCTGGTAATCTAGTTACAGAGATATTTGGGCTCGAAGGTCCAACTTTTACAAAAGTTTTTTTTTTTTAAATACCTATTTTAAACTTTTAAATACCTTCACGACCCCTTCAATGATTCCATCAGCGGAGTGTTTTGAATGCTTTACATTGAGTCCTACCGTAAAGGGTTTTTTTTTTTCACCGCAAAAACAAAAAGTCTTAACCCAGCAATATTTTTTGCGTAGTGTTACTTAGTTTTATGTACAGAATGCTTGGTTTCGTGAAGGGTTCGTTTACAACCAAAATATGTACTTTAACTTTGAGATAAAGTCTATTTTTTATATTAGTATGAGTTCCAATATACATCGTTCGCAACAGCATAAATTTACAATAAACACATTACATATAATATTGATATGTAGAGACAGATAATGGAGCTTGTGAGTTTTCTTTACATACCAATCTTTAGTGTGACTGATAGCACACGCACCTAATTAAAACTTCAGAATCTCAAAACAGCAAAAATTTTTTAGGTATTCTAGTATAAAGTAATCGAAATAATTGGTTGTAGATAACAATCAAATCAAATAAATTGTTTGCGAGACCACTTCAGAGACCTTAAAAACTTTATTTAATAAAAAAAACTTGTTTAATGAGCTGTTAAATTAAAATTTATGGTTGAAAATCAAGAAAATTGGATGTTCTTCGGCATTTTCACGATGTCCACATTAAAATGTATTTGCGTTATTTTTGGAGTAAGTTTTTTTACTGAAGCTTTCAAATACTTCAATTAATATTTTTCTCGCAACAATAGCAAACTACTTTACTGTTTATATTCTTCGTAGCCTTTATCTTGATATCTAACAGTAATATGATGGTGACGTTAGTTTTGGTTAAGCAAAGCTCGCTTGTCTATCCGTGTACACCAATCATGGAACATTGTCACTCAGATCGACAATAGCTTCTACTCGACTCGACTGTGGCATTTAAAAAAAAAACCAGCCAAGTACGATTCGGACTCGCGCATTAAGGTTTCTGTACAATCATGACAGGGGAGCCCCCTTTAATTTTTTGTTACAGTGGCAACAGAAATACACATTCTATGAAAATTTCAACTGTCTACATATTACGGATCATGAGATATAGCCCACTGACAGACACACCGACGGACAGACAGCGGAGGCTTAGTAATAGGGTCCCGTTAGTTACCCTTCGGGTAAGTAAACCTAGAAAACAATAGAATCAAAAATCTGGCCAAGCGACCACCAAACGTTAGCAGTGATTAGGTATAGCAATATAACTCACAACAGTTCAACAACTAAACGCAAGCCCCACTTAACAAGAAAAACCAAAGCAAGCCGTGTTTTCCTCGTGACCGTGGCCTTTACTACACTTTATAGCATTCCTTTACTTAGTAGGCTACATAAATCTATTGTTAAAACTTAAGAATCATTCGAACAGGAGATTTTCCAGCTTTGTTAATCTAACAACACCGAGCTCAATATCGCGATACGGCTACATTCAACTCACAAGATGTGGTTATGACAATGTCTGGACTTTAAGAGATTACCAGTGAGTAGGAGAGGATACACCTCTAGTTTTAAAAGGCCCCTCAAACATAATTTTTATTTTTATTTTTTTATGACGTGTTAAAGAATGTGTTCAGCTCCGAGTAGATCGAATTATACTATTTTTCACAGTATTTATAATACATCGTTAAACAGGATTTTCATCAATTCAATGCTCTTAGAGCATCATCATCTGCCTAGCCTTTTCCCAACTGTATTGGCGTCGGCTTCCAGTCATTTAGCTGAATACCAGTATTTTACGCAGAGCGGCTGCCTACCAGACCTCCACAACCCATTAACTGGGTAACACGGTATGCTCTTAGAGCATATGACTTTTAGTAGCAATAAAAACGACTTCATCGCAGCAAATAATTACCTTTTGTAACCAGCCTATGCACCAAGACGTAATTTTTTATACAATTGATTCTGTTAATTTTATTATTCTTTTAAGTATAATTAATTTTGTAAGCAAGCTTAACATTAAAATGACTTTCTAGTACTGTAGGGTATTAAGTTACTACACGTATATATGTATGTGTGTAGAGGCGGCTGCGCCGCCGTATAAAGATTAAGCCCAGTCGCAATAAAACTTAGATTACTGCTACACGTGTATTCTTATTGTCTCGTCTACCTAACACAGTACCCCTGCAATTTAAAAGTACTTTTAATGTTAACAAGGAAGTGTTCAACTAGAAATATTATGTTGATCTTGAGTGTTGCTGTCGCTCAATGACTGATGTATGTTAGTCGTTTGTGGTTGTACCTTGTAGAGCGCTAATTTATCTGTTTCGTCTTGAACTGTTACAAAGCACGTAACGTAAAAATGTCTTTCTTTAAGTAATAAACTAGTGGCCTCACCACTTTGCAAGGTTTCAACATCCTGGTAGGAAATCGACATTTCTGAACTTTTTACATGTTTAAAATCTTACAAACTTTCCGTAAGTTTTTAATGATGATGAAAACTCGAATCAAAATCCGTTGCGTGGTTGACAACAAGGTGTTTTCACAAACAGACACGAAGTTAGCGTATACACCGTAAAAGTTCACAATTTTTCGACAGTTTATAAACTTGCGGGACAGATTATAAACTAACGATTTTCAAAATTATACGGCGACATAATTATATCATCAAGAAACTTTTAATATATTATCAAGAAACTTATATAAGACACGCAGGTACAGCCAGATTGGTCCGTGGATGGGTGACCACCCATTACATACAGAGTTAATCTGTTGGTCCCGGCTGTCATTTATAGATTTTTGACAGTCGTTACAGGTAGTCAATGGCCTGAAAGTCTAACAACCAGTCGTACCAAGGGGTATCGTATTACCTAGTTCTAACTGGGAGTAGGTACTGGGTAATAAAATACTCTGGTATTTATCTGAATCCGGTAAGACTGGAAACCGATCCCAACATAGTTGGAGAAAAGCTAGGCAGTCGATGTAGGTATAGTAATATTTTTTATTTTGGTAAGGGTGTTGCCACACCAATCGAACGATCGTCAATCGTTGCCATCGATCAATGGTAGAATGGATTATAGACGTTGATTGATAGTTTCTGCTACACAAATCGACCGCCGACCGATGACGATCGATTGGAGAACTTTAGATTGAAGATTGGAAAACCCTATATATACACCATTATTTTTAGGTCGTTCTGGAGCCGAATACCATGAACTCAATCATCGAACTCGAAACGATTGGTACTATTTTTTTCAAAAAATAACAATAAAAAAAACACGAAAGAATAAATTTAATGTTTTTTTTTTTTTAATAATGAGAACTCAAATGCATATGTGTGTGTAAAACGTATCCACGATCGGCAACACATGCGAACGATACCCATTGAAAAAATCATTCATCGATCGATTCTCATTATTTCACAAAAAAAAACATTAAATTTATTCTTTCGTGTTTTTTTTTATTGTTATTTTTTGAAAAAAATAGTCCCAATCGTTTCGAGTTCGATGATCGAGTTCATGGTATTCGGCTCCAGAACGACCTAAAAATAATGGTGTATACTCGTAGAGCTATTCTGTAAAATTAATTTGTAACATCAGAACATCACTCCAATGATCGCACACTATTCGAAAGCGAGCGCATTTATTTTTAAAGTGACTCTCGAAAGCTTGTCTTTCAAGAGCACAGATTTTATTGAAATATCCGAACTTTTTGTAATTCAATTGATCGTTATCAATATCAGAGTTCTTTCATTTGCATAAACTTTGAACGTCAAAGAGAAATTTTAAAATATTCGTTTTGTCTGAAAAGATTGTTATTTGTGGTATTTCTCTTTGTATTGATGCAAAACAAACTTGAAACACAATGCAATGTTATGTCAGTTTTTATATTGCATTGTACTGTGTTTCAAGTTTCAATACTAAGGATTGAATTGTTGACTGATTGCAGCTGGATAAGGAAGTGGGTTCGAACCAGGCAGGTACTCAATTTTGTGTATTTGTGTACTCATCATCACGCCTCTGGGTTGGCAGAAATGTACCTAATAGTACACCCATAGTTCTCCAGTTCTGTTTAAGTTCCATGTAATAAGGAGCGTGCCTATTGCCATTAACCGGGCACATGTCCGGAATCCGAGCACATGTCCGGAATCCGAGCACATGTCCGAAATCCTCATGTTATAAACTCATGGTTAAATAATGGCAGCCGCTCGGGTCGATCTTCAGGTTAAGTCGTGCCTGCCATTACATACCGAGTTTCTTCCGTGCCTCGGAAAGCACGTTAAGCCGTTGGTCCCGGCTGTCATTTGTAGATCTTTGACAGTTGTTACAAGTAGTCAGTGGCCTGAAAATCTGACAACAAGTCTTACCAGAGAGCATCGTATTACTCAGTACCTAAAGTACCAACTGGGTTGTGGAGGTCAGATAAGCAGTCGCTCCATGTAAAATACTGGTATTCAGCTGCATCCGGTTAGACTGGAAGCCAACCCCAACATTGCTGGGAAGAGGCTAGAACCATGGAAGTTTCTCATTTTTGACTCATGTCTTGACAATGAGTCTTGTACAGCTATGTATATGATGGTAATATTTCCAAGGACGAACTCCTTCACAAATAGCTTCATTACCTACCCATCCTCCAAATATTGTTGAGACAAACGATTTGTCTGCAAAGTGAACACGCGTCTGTCGCGTGTATGTTTCTCGAGAAAATTAATTAAATGAAGAATTTGTGGTTCAAATAGGCGTCAAATTGCTTAAAGTTTCACCCTCACAATATAGCACGGATCTCTATAAATGCATATTCTTACTTGACTCAAATAATTGCTATAATGTAATTAAACTTCCGAAGGGTTCTCCGCATTGTTTTTGTAGTATTTCTGTGTCTGTACAATTTAAAATTGGAAACAGTATAAAGTTGTACATGGATCTTCTTGCGTGTGCCCTTCATCTCCTTTGGTATTTAACCAGCCCTCATGTTGTTTTCAATATAATTTTCACAAATATTTCCCAATAGCTTAGATTTAATAAAATGTTTAATGTTAACTATTAAACTTAATATAATTTTGTTACCTTTTGCTGCATAAAACGTGCCCAATTGTTACCTTTTTTTTTTTTTTTTTTTTTTTTTTGGGGGGTGAGAAATCATCAAATGACTCCTCCCGCTCTGGGCGGAGCGGAAGGGAGTGTCAGACTCTTACTGACTAAAAAACACCCATGTTCCTTCATTGGCCCTTTATGTTCCAGGGCCGCGGTATCTCTTTCGAACAGTCCCGCAGCCCTGGCAGGCCCAATTGTTACCTAACTGGAAGAAGTCACAGGCTCCTGAAATACAGGTAACCTAGCTCTGGAGCCAGGGCCTCACATTTTTCTGCACCCTGTTTTTATGGCAATTAATTTATATATTTATTTAATAGCTCTCTCCAGTCTTTTTCATTAAAGTGCCAAAAGAACCATACAGCACTGTTAACTGTCAATAAAGAAGTCACTATCAAATGTTTTTGCGGTCACGGCGAAACCTCTGATACTAAAAACGGAGATCTGAAGTTGCTTCGTAGTATCGTAGCAAGCGCGTAGCATGGCGGCTACGCGGCCTACGCCGTAGCTGATACTCGTAACCCACTACGTGTTGCACATTTCTTTAGACATTTTGAACCGACTTCAACAGATTATGGTTATTTCTTTTATAGTCATGCATATTTTGAGCTTCTTGTGCACCGTAGTCATTACTCCTCTAACCTTATTCTCTTGAAAACCTTTGATGAATCAACTGCCGCTCTACATCTACACAGCATAACAATGTAATGCCCCGTCATCAATAACGCATGCTAATACCACCAGGTCCGGTCCAGTGGAATGCCACAGTATAGCTGACTAAAACTAGCCTCCGTAGCAAGCGCGTAGCGTGATGGCTTCTCTGCCTACGCCGTAGCGGATACTCGTAGCGCGCTACGCGTTGAAGCACTTTTCTTGACTTTAACACTTTTACTTTCCGTTTGTAGTCATACAGGATCTTATTAAGGAAAACTTAAATCAAAGCAAAAGCTTTCACATACTTATTCTATTTTCAGCTTCCTATGAATCCGTAACGTTATTCATTACACCCCTAATTTTGTTCCTTACAAAACTTTTGATGACTTCCTCACCCCCCCTCCCCCACCCTTCCCTCCTCCCTATTCCTTAATACACAGTTTAACAATGTAATGCCAGTGCAACAATATCCCATGCTAATACCGAACGGCCCAGTGGAATGCCACAGCATATCTGCTAGAGCAGCCTGCCAATATGACTGCAATTTCACAAATATTTCGACGAGAGACGCAAACTGTGTTTCATGAGCCTATGGAGTAGTTGTGATGTCGTGAGTGCAGATGGTTTTGCAAGTGACTTTGTTTACAGATTGTATGGTTATTTCAATAATGTTTTTAAAATATTTAAATCACACTTGTAAAATATAGCATAGCATATAACGTTTCCACTCTCCCACCTACTCTTGGAACAATTGCCTTGTCTCGGTGAGAAGGAGCAGGCTAATCTAGCACGTGGAACCAGTGCGGGTTGGCAGATTCCACATGTCTTTGGATTTTCATTTTACGCTCCGTTTACGACCTCGGGCGATGCGGCCCGTCAAGCCGCAGGCACGTGTTTCACTTGCATGCCTCGCGTGAGCAGCATTGTGGTGACTTCTGGTATCTTCTAAGTATTATTTTACTAGTCTGCGTAGTTTTCTGTCGTGTGTCGTTTGACCTCTGGGCGAGCAGTAATGGCTAACTGGTTTATTTTAAATCTCAGTATTAAGTACTAATACCACCACCTGTTCTGAGATCGCAGCCGGTTAATACTAACAATAATTAACCGTTGCAAAATACACCAAACAAACTAAAACAAGTTACTTACCTAATCTACTAAAACGTAAATAAAACCCTCCGATACCCGCTTAACATCAAACGTACCATTGTTTCCACCAATTTGAACCTGGACCCGCATTCAAAACTCTAAAGCGGGTGGTGGAATGTAAACAAAACGCGGTAATTACCGTTCACAATGACACTAATCACTTTAAATGTCCGTAACACACAATTTTCATAAACTAAAGGGAGGAATTAACACTCCCATGCAACCTGCTATTAACCTAGTTATGAGGGAATTAAGGGATAATTTAATTTGTAGTTATTTACAGAGTGATCATTGACACTCAAAATTGTTTATCCTACTTTAACTATGTTAATAAATCTTTTTTTTTTTAAATGACCATATTATTCACAACATTGAACACTGTTTGATTACTAATGAGTCATCACCTGCCTGGCCTTTTCCCAACTATTTTGGGGTCGGCTTCCAGTCTAACCGGATGCAGCTGAATACCAGTATTTTACGTGGAGCGACTGTAACTGTGTAAACTCGGTATGTAACGGGTGGTCACCCATCCACCATAAAGATCGACCCGACCGGCAGTTATTATTTAGCCACGAGCTCTCTCCGATTACTCTGATTACTAATGAGCCACTCATGTAAATGAAGTCTCCTTACACAAGTAAATGCAGGATTTCATCCATCTATTGATATAGATTGGTATGTTATAACTACTTTGTTCGGCCTCCTAAATTTCGATACTCACAGACTGTCAATTATGTAGGTAGCTATTGTGTTACGACTGCGAATTCAAACACCATCAACATAATCATTCTCTAGCCCTCATTACGATTCATTTTGAGTCGGTTCAGCGAGTCTTCTTTTTCCATACTTCTCTACTCTCGTCATCTCAGCAGTCACCTCCTTTCTAGCCATATCCTTTACTCAGGACATCCATTATTTCTTTGATCTTCCTCTGCTCTCATCTCAATTGAATTCAAATTTATCTTTTGGAAAAAATACATCTAAACAGACTACAATTAGGTAAAACACTTCGTATTTTACAATATAACGAATGAAACTACGGAAGCCTCACTATTGTGAGTACTACCGGGGAAGATTAAATTAGACAGACAGGTCGTCGCCAAATAGTCAGTTTTAGAGCTGTTTCAGACTAGCATTTTTTTGCGCGTATAAGGCAAAACAAAGGATCGGCTTAAGCGATGACATAATATTTTGCGCTTCAAAAAACCGAACGCGGGTACACGCACTTATTTCGAAGTGTTTGCACGGGGCTAGCGGGCGCGCAGAAAGGCGACGCTCACGGCTCGCGTTTATACGAGCATATAAGTGTGTCAATCACAGATATACCCAGATAACGTAAGTATCACGATCCGTTTGAAAACCAAGCGTGCTATTTTTTAACCACCTACTAAAGCACTATTTAGTAGCTATACAAAAAAAAAAAATATATATATACATATATACGGTTGAATTGAGAAACCTCCTCCTTTTTTGAAGTCGTTTAAACAGATACTATACAAAATATACTAATTTGTTGTTTACAACAAACTAGCTTGCTGCGACACCACAGCCACGTTAAGCATAAAATGCTTAAGCCGGGCACGCGAAGTAGCGTCTAATGCGTTATCTGGATAGGTATATCTATATCTGTGGCGTCAATGCTCGTACGACTTACTCGTGTGGCAAACAGCGCGGCTATACACGTCTACACGGGTTTTCAAAAACGAGCTTACACGTGCCGAAAATACGCTTACCTGAAACCGAAACCCTACACACTTGTTTATAATAATGTATTTTTAAATTAATAAGTTAACTAATACTTAATTACGAATAATTTAAATGAGACTTGATGATAATTTTGTGTTACTAAATATACAACATATTAACTGATATAAACTCGATGAATGTATTTAATATGTTGATAAGCCAAGCATATAATTTTCATCTGTTTCGTCCATTAAATTGCTGAACTGAATTTTAATTTCGTATGATTTTGGTATCATATCTGTGCCCAATCGAAATCATAATCATTTTTGTGAATAAAATTGCTGGTAACAAAATAATATATGTGGAATAATATATAAGTACTGGTAGAAAACAAAGTTATTGATTTTTAGCGCTTGAAATGAAAATGATTTCTAAAATCTTTCTTTTCTCCTGCGCCCCTGCACATGCTATCACGCGCTTGCTCGCTCTCTTTCTAGCCGTACCGATCAATGCATCAGTCCAGTCATCCAGTGGCTCACTTGACCTTGTCGATGCGCATGTGGTGTTCTCAATGACTAATATTATAGTTTTCTTTGGGTGTTCTGTTGCAAATGTGATCTGCATAATATTGTAGTTACCAAAGAGTTATAGCACATAATATATTATTAGGATGAAATAAGGTTGTACGTCGCATTAGGAAAAAATGAGGTTGCACGCAGCACGTCATGTTAGCTCTATGGAAAGGGGTGACAACTTCTTATTGTCGTTGATGGGGTGGCAGATTGGTAGAGGAAGATCGCTCAAGGGGCAGTAGAATTTTTAATTACCTATTTGTTTACTTTCTCGTTATTTTTAAATGTAATTACGTATGAGTTCAATTCGTTATGTTTTGTGGTGGTTTAGGTCAGTTTCCAGTGGTTGTTGTTTTGTTCCTAAGTTACAATAAATTGTTGTGTTTATTATTTTACGTATCTTGTTGTCTTTTTTAAAACATCTTCACTTCGATGGTAGTTAGTTAGATTGATGCATCTCTGAAAAAATGGATCATTAATCAGCCGGGCACAAGCTCTGGTGGATATAATAATAATATCTTGGGACAACCAACCATATTTTGAAATATAATCGACTAGCTTTTGCCCGCGGCTTCGCCCGCGTGGATGTCGAAAAATGCAAAAGTTGCAGGATTAAGGAATGTCCGTCCTAAAATGTATTGTCACCAGAACCATAGGTGTGTGCAAAATTTCAGCTCAATCGGTTGAAGATATCTTCTTCAAAATTGAGTTGCAAGATTCCACCCGTACAAACATTGTTACATACCTTCATCCCCTTTTCAACCCTTCGGGCGTAGAATTATCAAAAGCGCTGAGACACGTATAAATTTATTTTCAATCGTCAGCCTAAAAGATCCTAACTTCAAAACTGACGCACTTTCATATAAAATTGCATCCCCTATTTTACCCTTTTAGTGGTGGAATTCCCAAAAATCCTATCTTTTTGGATACTTAATCTTCACAAAAAACACACCCTCCAAGTTTTATATCTCTAGGACCAGCGGTTTGGGCTGTGTGTTGATATATCAACAGTCAGTCAGTCAGTTTAGCTTTTTATAGGATCATATAGATTGTTACATTTTTCTGCTGTCTGTACGGAAATAAACAATATGGCGGATTTTTATACATGAAAATAGAGCTGTGGCGAGTTTACACATACTTTATTTCGTGACGAATTTACTTTGTGGCGAATGTACAATAACCCTTTTAAAGGGTACTGCAGTATTCTTGTATAAATCAATAATAATATACTCATGTGTGCAAGTACTTTTAGGATTCTGTATTACTAAGCTTCCGCTGTCCGTCCGTCCGTCTGTCTTTCAGCGGGCTGGATCCCTTTATCCGTAATAAGAACACAGTTGAAATTTTTACAGAATGTGTATTTCTGTTGCTGCTATACCAACAAATAATAAAAATAAATTTAAAATTATAGGAACTCCCCTATTACTATGGTATGGAACCCTTCATGCACGAGTCCGACTTGTACTTGGCCGGGTTTTTATAATTTAAGTCATCAATATTTTTGCAGAACTTATAAGAGTCTAATAGCTATAGGTTAGCTTCTTAAAGTTAGACGAATTTCAACATGCCTGTAATCCCCGAAAATCAAGCAGACGTTTACCAATTCCTTTATTTCACCAGTTACCAGTTCCAAGTGATTGTCAAACTAAACTGGAGTAATTGAACGTGGCATTGAGAGACTGCGAGTCGTGTTCTGTTGAACGTTCTGCTCCCTGAAGAGTCCCTATTCTGCAAGAGATTAGTAATTCAAATTACTGTGTAACTAGCTTTTACCCTGCCTTTTTTTTTTTTGGTGGGTGGGAAATCATCAAATGACCCCCCCCCCGCTCTGGGTGGAGCGGAAGGGAGTGTCAGACTCTTACTGACTAAAAACCACCCATGTTCCTTCTTTGGCCCTTTATGTTCCAGGGCCGCGGTATCTCTTTCGAACAGTCCCGCAGCCCTGGCAGCTTTTACCCTGCCTGCGTTTAGGTCACGATTATACTACGGGAATGTACTGCCGTGGTAAAAATCTGTTTATTAAGTGCTAAATTCTGTTCACGTGGTATAATATATGATCTAAATCCTAATCCCGTTACTGCGCGTGTAAAAGTAACAAACAATTTTGCTTTTATAATATCAATTATGGATTGTTATGAATATGTATTACTGTGTAGGAATACATGAATAATGCTCGTATACATGCCCTAAAGGTTAATCAATAAATAAACGGACTGAAAATATTTCAAACGTGATTACGAAAAACAAAACACGTGACACTCTTGTCGTGACGTCGTATTGTTCATATTAGTTTTATATATTTTATCAAGTCATGTTGTAGATTGAATAATAACCTAACATCATGCCTGTAATCTGCAAAGGGTTAGGTAGAGGTCCTCTTAGCGTGTCTATGACAATTCAAATTGAGTCAGCACAAAACTTGGCGACGAGTTTGGCACTTTTAGTAGCTTCCATCTGCTCCTGTGGGCTGTCTCTATGTGCAAACTACAGGACAGGCAGTGTATCAAGTATCCCATAATTTGTGGGGCAATACCACATTTAGATTCCAGGGCAGAGTTATCTATGAATCTCCACCTGAACAGGTTTTCCTAGTTTCAACCAATCTAAGTCAGGAGTCTATTTAAAGACTTCCAGGTCAGTTATCGCAACTCGTGTCCTCTCTCTCGTGGCGACTCGTGGCAGGGGGATACCTAAAACTACACTTACATTTCGTCAAACAAATCTTCTACTCTCATTTACATCATTCTATATATTTGCCTTATATTTCTATTGCGCGTGGACTTACAAAGTTCAATTAAGTTACCTAAGTTTTGTTGAATTAAATTCACATTCAATTCAATCGTGCCATGTGATTACAGGGTGCACGTGCTTCAGAACTATTGAAGCAATACTCACACTTGTGTATATATATATATAGTCAGCTTAAAGTAATTACTTGGGTTTAAGTAATTACTTTTGCAACCATTTTTATGCAATAGAAAAGATTTGAACGTCGGAAGAACTAAACCGCTTTAAAATAAAATAATCGCACATAATCTCGATTTATTTTCTGTCGTGTTTTTTTATATAAAAAATCACGTAAAATCGTTAATTATTAAAATAAAATAAAATATTTAACTATTAAATACCCTTCTACAGAACCAATCACTGTGCGTGTTCTGAAGTTTAAGTCGCATAATTTGCGATTTCACAAGAGAATAAAATCCTATACGGTACTGTTCGTGCACATTAAAGGCGCCCAGAGTAAAAGATTAAACCAATAATTTAAAAATAAAATAATTAAAATAAACCGTTGCAGCTAAGAGATGACCAGTCCCAACTGACAGCGCCCGTTCACGAACATGACGCATGGATCAGCGCCATTCAACTTAACCATATTGAAGGGAACTAAATGACCACCACCATTTGAGTGAGCATGACATTCTCTCAGCCACCAGTAGGCCAATTCACGTAACTAAATAATTGCTGTTGCAGTGCAGTTGAAGTTAAGTTTCGATAAAAACAACGCTTGTCGTATTCTCTACCGCTGTCAGACACGCTCGCGTCAAGTTCGCGTCACGCGAGCGCAATAACGGCATTCTACTGTTGCGCGTCTTTATTCTTATTCTTTATTGCACACAAAATAACAAATTTGGATACAAATTGCAATAATATAGCTTATGTACAATGGCGAGCTTAACCCAGAATTGGGTTTTTGCGCGTCTTTGGTGCGTGCTTCGCAACGCAACATGATCGGTATTCTACTATTCTATTTTACTATTAAAAAGCACTAAAATCTGTACTGGGGTATTATTTTAATATTATAATAACGTCATATTCATTGAAATGTAATCGATTCTATTCGATTATTTAGTGAGTAATATTTTTTCTCTCATATGGCCACACCATATGTTAGTTTGGTAGAGTTTGGCTGTCGTACGGTTGACGTGCAGTAAACGCGCAGCTTACGCGCAGTTCAAAGATTACAAGAATACCGTTTAACACTCAAACTTGAACTTAACTGCAACTGCACTAAAACCAGTATTAAATAAAATATCCCTGGACATTTCACACAGCACCATCTAGTCCCAAGCTAAGCAACCTAATGCTTGTGTTATGGTAACTAGATGGCTGATAAACTACATATATACATTTTTTTTTTTGTAAATACATACATATTATAGATAGAAAAACACCCAGACCCGGAACAACTACTTGTAGGTCATACAAATATTTGTTCCGTACGGGAATCGAACCCGCGACATGCAGCGCGGCAGTCAATCGCTTGACCACTGCGCCAACCGTGTCGTCAAATATTGAGCCAAGCATTTTTATCTACGAGATAGTCTTCCAACTTATAATATATATATTCTCATTAAGTTGTAGAATGTCAAGTGGTTCCCACAGTAGACTACCGTACGACACGATTCAATGGAAGTAACTAAAATAGACCAGTCTCGCGGTATCCACGTCTGTTAATTGCCGTATTTTACGGACAGCGTAAGCGGCTGAACTTAGCCACTTGCAAGTGCTGTTAAGTGAGGACTCAATTGCAGTTTCGAGTCAAGCGTAATCCCCAAGAAAACCGTCTTCTCGACGAATTCTAGTATCTCCTTGTTCAATACAACGTTACATTCGCTACTCCTTACATTCGGTAACGCGAATCTTATGCATTTAGTTTTCTTGTCATTTAACACCAAATTATTTACACTAAACCAGTTATGAATCTTTAGCATAGCGTTATTTACGTCGTCAAACTCATGTGCACGTCTGTTACCCTTAAAAATCAGTAAGGAAAACCGTAAATATGTAATTTAATAACCAAATACTTACAAGTTTATACTTAACCCTCGCCTCACCTCGTAGCGCGAGTCCAACTCGCACTTTGCCGGTTTTTTGCCAATATGAAATCCCGGTAACACTGTTGGTCCCCTAATAAATTAGCGATTAATTGGGTAAGATTGAAATTACTAATCTATTGAGATGATACTTGACAACAATATTAAATTCCAGCCGGCTTCCAGCGATTTGTGGTTAATTGTAAGCCTGTTGTTTACTCGAAGTTGGCTGAAATTCAAAATATTTACAGTTAACTGGTAATGTTTGGGGGCTATTTGCATCTGACTCATCTTAATTAAACCTGGAGGCTGTATGTACCGATTTGTGGAACTTTCAGTATTTAACCCTTAATCGGTCGCGTCGGGTGTTTCACACCCCAGTGCATCGTTAATGGCTTAGAACATTTTAAATTCTGAATGTTGAGCGCTGAAGTTCCCGATAGCTTCAAAAAACACGTGTCCTGTATGATCAAGTATCGAGCATAATCATGATTTTGTATGTATTTCGTATTTGATTTAAATTACCAGGGGTATCACGCACCCCACGTGACCGTTTACGTAACTTTTTAGACGCGCCCAATAAAGGGTTAACCTAAACAGACTAAACTGACGTAAACTTGCGTAATATTGTTATTTGAGATAGATCAAAGATAGTAATAGTTATGGAGGAGCTCGTGGGCTCGTGGTGCTCGTATTAACTATTCAACATACATAATAAAATCTAAGTAAAATATAATTTATTGTATCGCTTTCATAGACTTTTGAGGAAAAGCCTACTGCATTGTTTTGTATATGTTACCGGAAATGTATGAAAACTAGGAATTGTACACAATTCCTAGGAAATAAATACAAAACCAAAATATTTTATTTCACATAGGCCTACATGGGCACTTATGAAACGTCGACAAAAAGGTGCACGGTTCGGGTTGGTCGTTTCCTATGGAGAAGAACCGGCAAGAAACTCTATGGTTACTCTTTTAAAATGATTTGATTTTACAATATTATCATGTTACAGCATTAGTACTTAAGTATGGGGGACAGCATAGGCCCGACAATAAGTCGTTGCTTAATACACAAAAAACGGAAAACAAGATAAGAGGTTAACAAAAGTTAACACATCTATAGGAATATACAATTCCGAGCCTACTTAAAATATATAATGTTTCAAAGATTCTTTAATACACACATTTTCTGTGAAATGTGTGTATGTGTCTGTAAATAAAATAAATAAAACACGAATAAAATCAACGTCAAGGTAAATAAGAAAATGTTGTAATAAGGCGTAGTCAACGAAGTAATTAAAATGTCAAGAAAATTTAACGGTTCTGGAATTTCGCAAAATGGCGCTCGTTATTGGTGCAGGTACGGGACTTTTAATTTTAGTAGACTTTAAAAAGAAGGTAAATTAAACTATTGATATTGACTTCCACATGAAATTAGGTTTATTTTCATGATAATTACATTATTTTATTATTTATTTACTTCTACATTAGTGGTGACGACTTTTTTTGATATTTCTGCTACAACTTTCACGTAAGATTTTCGGTAGATATATGTCAATTTTTTTTAAACTTTTCTATAATTGTGATTGTTTATACTATGTTACTTTACCTAGACCCTATGCTATGGTACTAAATGTGTATGTTGTATTAAATTAAAATTAAAAATATTTATTTGACACTTAAAAACACATGTTACAGGCCAGTCACAATAAGAAAGTACACGAGTGTATTACCACTAATCTGATCCTAACCCCAAACTAGGCCTGGACCTGTATTTTAGGGGTCAATATAGGTATAGGGACGTGGTTAGGGGCCAACAATACGGCAAGCCCATAAGGCAACCGGACTGTTCAGAAATCCTAACATTATGAAGACGTTATAGGGGTAAGCCAAGCCAAAGCTTGTATGAAAGTACCATCATATAGAAAAAAATGTGGTCCGCGGGTGTCGGGAGCAGGGTCCAAGCTACGGGTGGTAAGGCTCCAGAGACAGGAGCCTCCTCACAATGCGGCGAGCGATATCGAGGAATACTGCCTTCTAAATTAGACCCTTGATCCAACCGCCAAGCGAGAGTCTTGACAGATTCTCGTCAAGTGTATTGGTCATCAGGCCATTGGCCGTAACGACAATCGGCACTAGTATTAGTTTTATCGTTTCTTTTAAGCCAAAGTATTTTTAAAAATAAGTATCAAATAGCGCAGCAATCTAACAACGTTTCAGATTCCAAAGTAAACATTCCTGTAAAATATCAACAAATAGTTGAAACTATCATAAACAATTGCAATCAACTTCGCTATCGATTGCTGGCTTAGTATCATATAAACTTTTTGTGTGCGCTGGAAACTTTTCAACGTATCGCTTTATATTTTCCAGCATCGTGTTGTTTGCTAGCGATAGAAATCGGAGTAGTTGGATTGCATTTAAGTAAACAGGGGTTGTTTGTGGACATTGTGTAAGCAATACCGGTGTTGTTGTCTTACTGGGTGTGCACCTGTGGTGGTATATAATAACTAGGAGATGCCTATGTCGAATAGTTTTACCTACATTCCGCAAACGGAATAAGAAAATGCAGAAGTGTATCATTCTGTACATCTAACTACGTAACTCTACGTAAAAAATATTGCTGGAAAGCGTTTTACGGTAGGACTCCATGTAACGCACTCAAAACGTGATGAAGGGTGTATTGAAATAGTACAGGGGTTGTGGAGGTATTTAAAGTAAAGCGATAACATTAAAAACTTGTATTACTAAAAAAAAACGATCTAAATCGAAACCGTTGGATCTTTGACCCCAATATCTTCGTAACTAGAAGGTATGCTCTAGAACAAAAAAGTGACTGGAATGATTGGAGGAACAAGTATCGTTTGACTTCGTTAAGGGTATTTTTACACCCATTATAGCCTGTAACGTAATGAATGTTGATGGATGGAGAGGGGGAAGGCCAAAGAAAAGATGGATGGATTTTGTGAACAATGATATGAAAGAGAAGGGTGTAAATGATGCCGTGACGTCTGACAGGGGAGAATGGAAAAAAAAACTAATAAAATATTTTGATTTTGGGGCTTAAAATATAACTAGGGAAATGTCGGTGACTATTAGGTACATTTTTGCGTAACCTCTCGAGGAGCACATGTCGAGTTGCGGCCAAACGCAAGCCTATTCAGTGTAAAAAAAAACAACAATCATGATAGTGTACTGAATTATTAGACAAAGCCCTCATTTTTTTTTATTATTTATTTATTGGCCTATCTACAATTTGTTACACTGTTTATCCTAATAATACAAGCATAGTGTACAATATGATGCGATAGACACAGCATGCAAGCAGGCTCATCAAGTCAGCCAGTCTCAAACCAGAAAACAGGCCAAAATACCTCGACAATCCCACAAAGGCCTAACTCCAAACTCACTGCTACCCCAGTCCACCGCCAAAGCCTTGACGAACTCCGGTAGAAATCACAACGTTTACATTGTGACACGGACTTGGTAAACAGTTAACATGGTGTATTTGTTCACGCGCCCGTCAGTTGACACACTAATGGTTGCTTGCATTGCTGTGGAGTGCAAGTGTGCGAGAATAGGTTTCTGAAAAACCAGTGGGTGGTTACTTAGTAGAGCTACTTTGAAATATTGAATGTTACCTAAAAATTTTGTGCAAAATATTTAAATGAAATTGTGCTACGAAAGTTTGGTAATAAAATTTAATATTGGTATCCTATCCTAACTTCCTATCCTAACTATATATATATATTATAGTTAGGATAGGAAGGACATAAGGTACCCTATATCCCGAAAAAAAGTACTCTTCTCGAGGAAAACAACAATAACGTTCTTACCATAATAAATGGCGCCACGTGTGTTTCGAATCTTGATTGAATTATAATATTATAGAAACTTTAGTAGTGCGAATTGATTGTCAAATTTTAAATTAATGCAAGCGAAGTCGTGGACAAAAGCTTGTAGATTATAATTTCTTATTCGGAAAGGTAAGAATTGGGTACTGGTTGGTGCAAGTGTAAATCGAGAATTTTTTAGGCGCTTTGAAAAACCGGTAAATGGATTAGAAGAGCCATTTGGATATTGAATAATATTAAGCAGGAGTTATCTGGAATTCGGTATAATATAATTGAATCAAATTGTGAGGAATTTATTGTTATATTAATTCTACTTATTCAGGGAGGTGGCGTTACTCGACTACCTTTTTAATTGTTCGCGAGCGACTTCAGGGATATATTATTATCTTCTCACACGGATTTTTTTATTTCATTTACGGGCTCATCGTAGTACCACTCGCACTTGGATCCGTAGTTGCTAACAGTGACATTTGATCCCCGGCTCGGGAACTATATAATTAGGTTTTTAATATTATTACTTTTTAGAGCATTGAAGGGCATTACCAAAGACGTGAAAATTGTAAATTAGTTCTAGGCCTATTTAATTACAAAAAGTACGGGTAAAGAATTACAATTGGGTAGGTACTGTTGACACCATTAACCGATATTACCAAAACACAAATTCTTGAAAAAGAACACATTAATATTCAATCGATTATAAGAATCGATTATCTTTGCTTTGAAATTAATTAAAAGTTTATTAATTGAGTTTGCAAATTAGCGACGTCACGGATTACAAAATCTATGCGTTTTAATAAAAAGTATGTCAATGGGAAGGCTAGTCAAAGTTGATTATAGATAGCGTATCCACAGCTTAGTCCCAATGTGACCAATGAGGTCAAGCTATTTTGAAATATAAAATAACATTGACAGATTTTCAACCAATGGCGTTGCTTGGTAAAAGCTATATGGCTTCCCAATTGATTGGTTGTGTCAACTATCTTATTGTAATGATAATTCAGACCTCTGTATCTTCTGGCATTATGTATTTTAATTATTAATTCATTTATTTCTGATAATTATAATCCATACAATACATAGTCAATAGCATAGTTATACTTTTTTTTTTTTTCGGATTGGAAATCATCAAATGACTCCTCCAAAGGGAGTGTCAAGCACTTTTATTGAATAAAAACCACCCATGTTCCTTCTTTTGCCCTTTATGTTCCAGGGCCGCGGTATCTCTTTCGAACAGTCCCGCAGCCCTGGCAGGCATCGGCCCTTGCGGGCCCCTCCTGTTTGCTGACATCTCTTTGAGGCGGGCGTGGAACACGAACGCGCCGTCGACACGGCCTGTCGTCATACGACGGACGGACGGCGAGCTAGCCCATTACTCACAGTCCACAGGCCCGCGCCTACGGTGGCCGAGAGCCATCACGACGTGGCCCCCGACGCCCAGTGCTTCTCCCGCGGCGGCTGGGACGTGAGGTTCTGACCCTCTCACGTTCCGCCTCCTCCTTCGCTAGCATGACTGCTTCACAGAAGGAGGTGTCGGCTTCCCATTCCCTCTCGCCCCGGACCATGGCTTGAACCAGGGCCGGACGCGAGAGGTCGCCGCCGCCAATCGCCTCTACGAAGACACGGTGGTGCTCCGTCCAAGCGGAGCAGACCTCCACGGTGTGCTCCACCGTGTCCTCCGGGCGATCCACACAATGATAGCACCCGGGCGTTTCCTCCCGCCCGATTCGGTGCAGGTACCTCCCGAAACAACCGTGTCCGGTGAGGACCTGCGTCAGGCGGAAGGTGAGGGCGCCGTGGCGCCTCTCTAGCCACTCCTCAAAGAGGGGACTTATCGCCACTATCGTGGCGTGCCCTACACGGTGTTGCGATAGTCGCTCTCTCTATGTCGCCATGAGATCGCGCCGGAGGTCGGTCCGCTGAGCGACAATTAGCATAGTTATACTAACATTACATAAAATTAAATTAAAATCAATTTGTACAAAACGCGTAGTGTTCCACGTGCCCCTCTTAGACGTAACGGGGGGAGTTTTACACCTCACTCCCCCCCGGGACCAGGCCCCGGGGCGGCGGAAGTCGCATCAGATCCCGCTGCCCCCCGAGCTGTGCGAGGGAACACCGGTGTGGTTTTAGTCAGTACGAGTCTGACAGACTCCTCCGCTCTCCCCAGGGCGGAGGACATCCATTGAGAATATCCACATCGAGAACAAAAAAGAAAAAAAAACCGGCCAAGTGCGAGTCGGACTCTCGCACGAAGGGTTCCGTACCATTATCTATAAAAACGGCAAAAAAATCATATCTGTTGTATGAGAGCACCCCTTAACATTTTTTTTTTTAATTTTTAGTTTTTGTTGTAATAGCGGCAATAGTAATACAACATTTGCTTAAGCTTTCTAACTATCACGGTTTATGAGATACAGCCTGGAGACAGACAGACAGACAGACAGACAGCGAAGTCTTAGTAATAGAGTCCCGTTTTACCCTTTGGGTACGGAACCCTAAAAAAAGGTTGGTGTGTAGGTAGGTGGACGTAAATAATGTGTTAGCGAGCGCCCAAAACAATGCGCACCCATTTAACGCCATCGCTATCAGTGAGCCCACAAACGAAAGATAAAGCGGCGGATCTGTATCGTAAACCACAAAACGCTTTCACTTGAAGTACCAAAATGATAGGGATTTCTTTCACGCACGGATCTGTTTGCAACTCTTGTAGCAATTTCACTTTGTAACAGACTAATCTACACTCCATTTTATATTTTTATAAACGTGAAAATTGGTCTTTAATTGTGTCTATCGGTTCCCTTTCAAGCCTTCACTGATCGTCATGGTATTTCAGAGAGACTCTAGGACCCGAAGAATTATTAATGTCCTAGATATTTGTTTAAAAATTACGAAATATGAAATCTGCGAAGACTAATTCATGCCAACAGCTAATTTGTTATAAGCCGTACCTGTATGGTGAGTATTCACATTCAGTTTGCCTTAATGATTCATAGAAGTCTATTTAAGTGGCTGAATTTCCGATAATTATATCTATAATAATTAGCACTTGAAATAGAAAAACAAATGTAAAGTAGGTACCGACTCTTCCGTATAAAAAAAGTTTCCAATCTATTTTCATCTTTGTATTCATCATTCAAGGAATTTAAGCCAAAAGAGGACATTTCACGGAATTATATTTTACGTAAATGACCGATTTTCTTTCGTGAATAAACGGCCCAAAAATAAGAGTGACCTTTGGTAGAATAATGGATTCGCGACGGAATAATAAGGTGTTTGACTGGCATTCCTAATCCACAATTTACTTAGTAGATCTTTTATTATTTTCTATTTATTTAGAAAGGCAACTGAAATAATAATTTTTGAACAGGAAACATTTTGCTTTTATTTATACTGTTTTCGACATGTGACATATATGAGCCCCCACTGAGCCCGCGTAGTGGATTATCCTTCCTCTCTCTCACGTCGAAGAGCCCTTTGTCACAGCTGTGGGTACATTAAAGGCTGATTATGCTATACGTATGCTAATAAGATACATACATAAAGTCACGCTTTTTTTCTTTTGGGGGCATAGAAACCACAGAACGTCACCTGATACAATCCTTACATACTCCTTTCGCCTCATTCACGGTCATACGCGAAACAGATAAGACGGCTAAAAATATTATAATAAACACTAGAAACGGGATATTTACCATGCCCACTGTTTGTTTTGAGTTCCCGATATTTCGGCGCTGTTGCAAGCACCATGATCACGGATAAACTGAAATCTAGATCTCTGAAATCTGGATGTTAGTGACCATGACAGTTTAAAAATTTATATCGGCTAAAAATAATTAAGAAAAGACGTATTTCTACTACCATATTTAATTTAATTAAACTTCATGTACAAGAGTGGTACATAGGCGGACTTAATGCCACAAGGCATTCTCTACCAGTCTACCTTTGGGTCAAATAGGACAGCATTGTGGCAGAGTACAAAAAAAATACCGTCTATTTTTTTTAATTTTTTTTTTCATTTTTTTTCAATTTATTTTTGTTTTTTTTTTCGCGGTACCGTAGAGGAAGCCGAAAATGAAGCAGATATTTTCTTGTCATTTCTCGCATCATAGACCAAATAAATAGGCGTTTTATCATCAAAACGGAGCAAGCACTACACAAAGTTTCAAAAACACAACTTGTTTCCAAGCAAACTACTAACCTATCTCCACACAACTTAAAGTGATTACGACTTACTTTAGCACCCCTGCTTGCTACAAGTAAGTAGTTTTACTTACAACAGCGTCACTTGCGACCGCAGTACTAAATTGTATGAAGCTGAGCATGACTTGCTCAGCAACTAAAGCCTTGTATAGGCTAAGGAACTTAAGCGGGCGCGAAGTATTAGTCATGTGAAACTGTCATTTATTTTGCGTCCATATTAGTGAAAAGGACTTGAGAGAGTTAAAAGTCCTTTCACAGATCATTTGCCTCTGACTGAAACAATCCAACAGCATCTTTATTTCAACGAAAATAATGATCAATGAGAAATGATTTTGGCAGACTTGTTAGTGAGACCAATCGAATAGCAACCTTATGTGTATGGTAATAAAGATCACTTTAATTTTGATAGTAATACAATGACGGAGGTGTAATAACTAGGAAAGGGCTGTAACTGGAAACTTTACAACTGTCCATCATAACAACTTGCGATGTGCTGTGGTCAATAATGGCCAGTGCACACGGCTGGGCAGAGCATTTTATCTCCAATATCCAATGCCGTGCAGGAGAATCATGCCTTGGGGTCTCTAAACATTGGAATCTCTATCTTGTTACCACTAGCTACGTATGAATTTACGTTGGGTTAGATAAAATGCTCTACCCTGCCATCCATGATGTGCGCTGGTTTTTAGGCGGGCTTCGGGTGAAGAAACTTGGGTCTCGCGCGTTTCCATTGTTTCTTTCGAATGATTACCGTCGCGCCGCGATGACTCGTGGTATGCTCTGGTAGCAGCACTACAAAAAATCACTACAGAAACATAGTAAAAAGTACTACGGCGCCATCTATGCCACAAATTAAGACCTAACGTCAGATTCCTGATTGGCGATATTAAAGTTATCTTCGTCATAATACGAATACCATAAGGAAAATCCTACATCAACTGTCGGGCAGTAGCGTACCAGACATAACACTCGTCAGGTCGGAGGATCCTTCCATTTCTTCGGAGGATGAAGAAGAATTTTACTTCATACTCCTATATTTTGAACAACTTATTTCATTTGTTTGTTCCACAGTTACTGATGAAACCGCGTATCACTTGAGCATGTCATGTAGCTTTTCGTCAAGTGGTTAGTCAAAGAGCTCATGCGCTGTTTGCTCAAAGAGCTCCAAGTTGGTAAAGCTGATTTACACTTGCGTGTGCAGGTGTTATGAAGTCGTGATAGTGCTGAGTTGAGCTATCTGAAACTGTCTTATTACTTAGTTGTAGTTCGGAATATTAATATTTGTTAGGAGAGAAATGTGCAGTGCACGGTATTATGGAACTGTGCACCTTCTTAGAGTGCGCTTTGACTTGTAGGTCCATACAAGCTGTAGTAATAGGAAAAAAACCTATCTACGTAGTAAAATGTTTTTTTTTTTTTTATGTTTTATGGGCCTACTCTTGACCTCAATCTAGTCCTGAGGACAGAGATGAGGTCGACGATGGAACGAGCTAACCCAAAAGAAGCCTATTAACTCGCGATTTAAATAGATTGGGGTCATATGAACTTGGGACTCCTTGGCTGTGCGCATAATAAACGATATAGCAAAGCGCTTCGTGCGAATGTGTGGAACATCGACAAGGAATGGGTGATAACCCGCAGTACGTCTGGACTCCCGATGGAAGAAGGGAGATGGTGGAATGATCTCGTGGAGCTCTTGGGCACACTCACCGAAGTACAGCCTGTAAAAGACCGACAGACATGCAACTCTGCGCCGGTGGGCCAGGCTATGAAGCTTGGTACTCACCAGCTTATCGTCACCAATGAGCCTCTTGGCTCTGCGCTCAACAGAGTCGAGTGTGGCTAATTGGTATTTGGCTGAGCCATCCCAAAGGTGACAGCAGTACTCCATGCCGGACCGAACTTGAGCTTTATATAGGATTAAAAGCTGTTCTGGCTTGAAGCACCGCTTAACCTTATTTAGGATACCCAGCTTTTTTGCCGCTGTTTGAGCTTTCGACTCAATGTAGGCACCGAAGTTGAGATTCGCATTCAACTTCGTACCAAGAAGCTCGAGGCTGTCGGTAACTGGTACAGATGTACCCCGGAAAGTAGGAGCCAGATTGAACGGACTCCTTTTGGCGGTGAACAGGCACACTTGGGTTTTGGTGGCGTTAAAAACAACCAGATTTTCGTCACCCCACTTGGAGACGAGACTTAAGGCTGAATTTGTTCGCTCTACCATGGCCTCTCTCAATGAACGCACTTCTTCACCGCTGGCTTTTGCGCTGGATGCACGATTGCGATGCTGGATTGAACCACGAGGAATAGTAAATGACTAACCTCCTGTCTAACCGCCGACGATAAGTGATTAGCTATCAACGATTTTCTCACAAAAGAAACGTACAAAAGATTGTAGATCCCGTGTGAGTAAAAGAGATGATGAGATCCTCCCTTACAAAACTGACTACCAGCTGATTGATTTACTATGGGAGGGCCAAATTTTTTTTTCATATTTCGACCTATGCTCTTTGGGGAAAGTTATTTAGTTTCATGAGCACATTCACCTCCTTCAGGGTTGATACCCCCCTTCCGTTACACGCTGTATACTTTTATGCTCAATCTTGTTTCAAAATGATGCAACTTTTATTGTAATTCTGTACAATTTATTAAACCACACTAATAAGTAACAAATTTATGTAAGATTAATGAAGTAATTCATATTTTTACATTTTACAACATCTCATTTGTCTTTTTGAAAAGTAGTGCTGTTTATAAAGTTAAAATCAAAGTTGAATTAAAACAAAAAAGCTATTTAAAAAAATAGCATTAGTAAATTACGTTTCAAATGTTACAATTTTATCAAGAAACTGCAAATGTCAAATCATTAAAAAACCCATTACATTTTGTGTTTTAAATCGAAACAGAAACAGAATAGACTGACATTAATTTTGTAATAAGACAAATTAATTTCACAAGAAATGGGTAAGTGACTACCTAATATTTCATAAGAACTAATTAATTTAACAAAGTACAATTATGTCATGAATTCGCTGTCATGTCAACTGAAATTCAGGTTTAGAAGTTATACCAACTCTCTATGACATAACTAAAATTGATAGTTATTTTGCCCTAGGGCGATGTGAGTGGGGGAACACCGAGAGACGCCCTAGAAAAACATATTGGGTGTAACAAGACCCTTAACGAAGCCGAAAGGTGGTGGTGGTCTTGTTCGCCCTGTCATTGCGATCAGTTTTTTGTTCAAGACGATCCCTGGGAACTTTCTAGTTACGGAGATATTGGGGGTCAAAGATTTTGTCATTTTTTTAAATAAGTATTTTTAATGTAAGATTTTTAACACCTCCACGACCCCCGTACTATTCAATCCATCCATCATCACAATGTTTTGAGTGCGTTACATTGAGTCCTACCGTAAAACGTGATTTTCCATCCCAAAAAAAAAGTCGTTTCCCAGCGATAATTTTTGCGTAACGTTACTTAGTTTGATGTACAGAATGCTTGGTTGACGGCTTCGTTAAGGGTCTTGTTACAGCCTGTATATTACATAATAATGCATAAACCTAGCCTATAATGTTCCCACTGCTGGGACGCACGGCCTCTTCTCTAGAGAGGGAATGGTCTATAATCCACCACGCGGGCGCAGTGTGGGTTGGTAGATGTCACATGTCTTCGAATTTTTGGTTCTAGGACAGGCCGGTTTCCTCACGATGTTTTCCTTCACCGTTTTTGCGAGCAGTGGTGATGAAATAAATTAAACAAAGTAATGCGCCTGCCTGGATTCGAACCCACGACTTACTGTTTGTAAGTCGGGGCCGCCACCATTGGTGCATAAAAACTCAGACACCAGGTTAGGCACCAACCACATGAAAAAGAAAGAATGGGACTTAAACATTACTGGTGAAAAGTGGATGCACTAATAGGTACACCTCTGCCCAATCCTTCAGGAATTACAGGCGTGATAATGTTATGTATAATTCATATAATTGATTGCATGTACTAGCCTTGTGTACAAATGTGACGGTTTTATATCACCATTGGACCTCCAACATAACTGGTGGAAATGTGGTAGTCCCTCATACCTCCGTTTACATTTCTGGGAAACATGAGTGATATGTCCTGTTATGTTCATTAAAAATTACATTCGACGTTTTTTTCGGGGAACTCACTTCAACCACGTTTTTAACGAGAAGGCCTTTTGATAAAAATGTTGTTTTAGCGACGCCTACGTTAATTACCCTTTTATCGTTTCATATTCTTAGTTTTAAATATTTATATTAACTAATTATACGCTCGTATAAAGAATTACAGAGTGGAAACTTTGAGCGGGGCAGTAAGGGGAACTACCTATATATTTTTTTTTTCGGATGGGAAATCATCAAATGGCCCCGCTCTGGGCGGAGTGGAAGGGAGTGTCAGTCTTGTACTGACTAAAACCCATCCATGTTCCTTCTTTAGCCCTTTGTGTTTCAGGGTCGCGGTATCTCTTTCGAACAGTCCCGCAGCCCTGACATGCATCGGCCCTTGCGGACCCCCTCCGGTTTGCTGACATCTCTTTGCGGCGCGTCGTCATAAGACGAACGACGAGCTAGCCCATTACTCACCGTCCACAGGCTCGCGTCTACGGTGGCCGGGACTCACCGCGTGGCCTCCGACGCCCGGGGTGTCTCCTGCGGCGGCTGGGACGTGAGTTTCTCTCCCTCTCACGTTCCGCCACCTCCTTCGCTAGCATGACTGCTCCGCAGAAGGAGGTGACGGCTTTCTATTCCCTTTCGCTCCGGACCATGGATTGAACCAGAGCCAGACGAAGAAATGTGGCTGTACTATTAGGTACACCTCTGCCTAACTTTTCGGGGATTACAGGCGTGATGTTACGTTACGTTACTCCTCAAAACAGACACTGTGAAAAGTGAGCATCATCCCTTTTTCCACTAAAAGCAAATTTTAAATGAAAGAAAGAAAAATATTATCCGTTGGTTGCGCGCGTTATTTTCGCAACATCATTTAATTAATCATAGAACGAATTAGGATAGCGTCATTTTATGAATAGCGAGCATCTTGGCCCCAACAAATATTTACACCCCTAATAAAGAAAGAAAATTATGAAAAGTCCGACTACTAGTCTTACCAAGGGGTATCATAGTAGAGGTCAGATAGGCAGTTGCTCCATGTAAAATACTATTATTCAGCCCCATCCGGCTAGACTGGAAGCTGAACCCAGTAAAGTGATGAAAGGCAGATGATGATGACCAGCTGAGTTTTTCAAACATGGTGAGGAGTTTCTTTCAAGATCCTTTAGATTAAAAAGGAAAACATGTTACACAATTGGATTGCTGTACCTTTGGCTGGCTAATCAAGTTTCTTCATACCAGTATGAGAATCAAAGCAACTTAAAAAATACTGCTTCATTACTACGCAATGTCGAAGCAAACCCTTTTAATTAACTTTCGATGATGCTCACGGAATTCCATTACTTGCAGATTGGATTTTTTTTTCAAGAGAGACAAGCTGCGTTGTGAATTTTGAAATATTAAGTTTTAAGTGCTCCGGCCGTAGTGAAAATTAATATTAACTGGTTTTTATACAGGGATGGAAATATTTAACAGTTTCAAACTAAAGACTTTGCGTATTAAAATATCATTTTTTTAATTTATAATTTATATTCTAATCTACTAGACTAGGTTTAATTAACTTATCCTCGGGTAAGGAAGCTTGTAACGGTTAAATGATACTTCCCGTGACCGAAAGGCTGGCTTTTACCTTGGCTAGGTTAAGCATTGGCATGAAATAATACTTGGCAATAGTGCTAGACACTGCTAAACACTGGAGGAGCTCGTGGCTAAATAATAACTGCCGCACGGGTCGATCTTTAGGTTAAGCTACGCTTATCTAGGTTGGTACGTGGATGGGTGACCACCCATTACATACCGAGTTTCCTCCGTGCCTCGGAAAGCACGTTAAGCCGTTGGACTCGGCTGTCATTTGGAGATCTTTGACAGTCGTTACAGGTAGTCAGTGGCCCGAAAGTCTGACAACCAGTCTTACCAAAGGGTATCGTATTACCCAGGACTAACTGGGTTGTGGAGGTCAGATAGGCAGTCGCTCTACGTAAATACTGGTATTCAGCTGCATCCGGTTAGACTAAAAGCCGACCGCAAAATAGTTGGCTAGGTAAGGCTAGGCAGATGATGAGTGCTAGACACTGTACCGTTTCGACGTCATGTTTAAAACATATCCCGGCAAAACGGTACGATCTATATGAGTACACCTCTGCCTAACACTTTGTGGATTACAGGTGTGATGTTATGTGACCAACTAACCTTTGGAGCTATTTAATCTAGGTGGACACATACGGCTTTGATTAGTGGTTGACTTGATTCGGTATCGCTGACCTATTGCAGCTCACTTCACGCTAATGAATACTGTGTAGTGGTTAGATGGCGTTTCTCGATTGTTAAACGACTTAGGCTGGTTTTATAGTCACGCCGCTAGACGCGCCGTTGGGCAGCGCGCTGTTGAACAGGAACACCGAACGGCGCTGCTCAAGCGAATTTGAAACGCTACTACTACCCCAATACATATCCGAGCGCGCGCGCTTCCGACGGCGCTGCTGAAACGCGTGACTATAAAATCAGCCTTAATGGCAACGGAACTGACATATCCTTGTGAGAAAATGTATGGAATCTATACTAATAATATAAAGATAATAATAAAAATCATTTATTTTCAGACCTTGAAGTCCATAGTGTTAGTATTGACATGAACTTATTCAAATCAAATGTGCCGAACAAACGACCCGAACAATTTTGTAGCGTACCTAAATGTAAAGGCTTTGTATTCAGGCAGCTGTCGCGTAGGCTTCTCTTCCCTTTGTCACAAGGTTGGTTCGGTTACACTTGGCTCGTCATATCTACCACAAATTGGGCGCAGATATATGTACACGGGGCAAACTTAATCGGTTTGCAGGGCACACCACAAAGATGTTGGTGTGCGTAAAATCAACTGGTGTATTACTTCGCCTATTTATTAGTGTTTGCTACCCGTTGTCCACGCACACACAATAAAATTTCTTGTCACTAATGTTGCAGGGAATATGACGCATAAATTTAGCTTATCATACAATCGTCTCCGTGGCGCATTAGTCGAGCGTGCGATAAATAATTACTTACTGCGCCGGCGCCGTAGGATCGAATCCGACTGCCAACAGCTTAATGTTTTTGTATGTTTTAATAAAATATTTTACATTTGTTTGTTCAATTTATTGCTTAACTATTAGCAAGTCTCTTTATATTTGGGTTAGAATGTATTAGTTGTCTACCCTCTAAAAATGACAAATCATGTTTATGTTAGTAGTTTAAGTTCATCGTCATAATGCTATTGACTATTGGGGTTTCGTTACGTTTTTAGACATTATACCCTGCGTTTTTTGAGAAGTGCTTTTATTTGTGAATCAATATGAATCATTGAACCACACTTTTATGAGCTGAAATAATTCTTTTGCATGAGCAAAATGTTTCAATTAGTGAAATTGCGAGACGTTTAAAGATATCGGTTTTATTTTATTATTGTTCACAGAGAAGGACTGTGCAATTGTGGGTCCATCGTTATGCAGATTCGGGAAGCATTGATCCTTGCCGACCGGGACCAAAGGCTGGATTTGCATTCACAGATTGGCATCTGATATAGTTGCTACGCATACCGCTGAGCCCTTCCTCACTACTCGTTCCACGGCAACTAAACATGACGTGACATTACAAACTGTACGAAACCACTTGCGAGCAGCTGGTGTGAAATGTTGTAGGCCAGCCAAGAAAATTTGAATGTCAGATATTCACAGGCAAAACCGGGTACGCTTCGCAAGAGAATATTTAGATTTTGATTGGTGCAATAATATAGTTATATTTAGAGATGAAAAATGTTTTAAATCAGACAAGGACGGTCGCAAAATATTGTGGCGAAAAGATGGTGAGCGCTATCATAAAAAAAAATATTCTTCCATGCAGGTCTAGTGGAGACATTTACTTCGTGCATGAATAAGTCATAGATAGCGAAGGCGCACCAATAGGATATTAATAAAAATATCAGGGGGTAATTCGATTTGTTTTATGTGAGTGATGTTATTGTTAGTGAGATAACAATTTAGGATACCTGTATCTTAATATCTATCTTATTAACATGTTTATTCATTTCACTAATAAATAAATTACCCACTTGAATAAGAAAAGTAACGTTATTTCTTGTCCGACTTAGAATATTTGTCATGCACAAAACTTTTTAATTTGTGATTATAGTATAAAAAAAAACCTAGTCAATAAATGTTGTTGATTTCTTAATACAAATTGTTTAATTTTTACTTCCATATTTTTTTTCGAATAATGTTCTTATTATCAGGTAAATTACAATAAAAATTCAACAAAATGAAAATAAAAGTTTTTTAATAATGCAAAAAGTTGACGCCAGCGGCGCAGATTCGATCCTACGACACTTGATTTACCAGCCGAATGATTACACATCTATGCCACGACACCGGTTAGTCATAGGGTTAAATTGATGCTTCATATTCTTTACCTCATATTATACATATACTATAGTGAAGCAAACACTAACAAATAGGCGAAGTAATACACCAGTTGATTTTACGCACACCAACATCTTTGTGGTGTGCCCTGCAAACCGATTAAGTTTGCCCCGTGTACAACTACAAATATGGCATAAAACCTATCCAAGCATTTAGACATTGGCTTTGGAAAACGTTGGGATATTGTACCTGTACGATTGTAACAAAACACTATCTGTGTATACATAAACATCACATTACGCCTGTTATAACCGAAGGGACTCACATTTCGCCAGTTATGTTTTAAGTCCCATGTCATAAGGGTCGAGCCTATTGCCATCAACCGGGCACAAATCCTGACTCCGTGGCTGCTACTGAGAAATTCGTGATGGAAAAATCTAATAGCACTTTGCCTGACCCCGGGATCGAACCCAGGACCTCATGCTTAGCAGTAGCGTTTGTGACCACTCGACCAACGAGGCACACTGTCCTTTTATTTATTAAGTTGGGTAATTTAAAGATTGTGTTAAAAAATAAGTTCTACAAGCTCATTCGAACCTCAGGTCAGGCAATATAAAAGCTACAGTTAAAATAGCTATGGCACGACTGTACATGATGTCATTTCGTTTAAATTATTATGAAGTCTATATAGAGCATAATTATCTTCTCTCTCTCTTCAAATTTGGTCATCCAGTGTGTGAAAAAAAATCCAAACCAAACCCAAAACAATCTCTTCCAAATCTCTACACTTTTTTTTTCGGGTGGGAAATCATCAAATGACTCCTCCGGCTTTGGGCGGAGCGGAAGGGAGTGTCAGACTTTTACTGACTAAAAACCACCCATGTTCCTTCTTTTGCCCTTTATTTTCCAGGGCCGCGGTATCTCTTTCGAACAGTCCCGCAGCCCTGGCAGAAATCTCTCCACTTTTGGTGGTTTTGTGTCATGTCTGTGTAGTTTCTTCCGGTTACTTTAATGAGATCGTTTGTCTATCTAGTCGGTTGTCATCCCACATTTCTTCGTCCCGTTTGTAGCATAAAAAACAACTAAATGTTTCATGCATTTGTTGCTTAAAAGCCTGTAGCGTTTTCATTTGAATCGATATTTAAACAGTTATAATTAGTTTTTATATGTGTCGAATTGTCAGGATTTATTCTGCATTGAAAATACACTGGGTGCGTTACACTATCCCTATTAAACTAACGAATTACTTAAAATTACAATTTAACAGAATAACACGGGGTACAGTTCCAGGACGTCTCAACTCCGCGGCGATCTGACTTTCAACTGTCGTCGGCGCCTAGAGCTGTAAACATCAGGGCTCTGTAGAAGCACGCTGTGATGGGGGTAGACTTGTCAGTAGGTCACGTGATGTCACCACTGGCGTACTTGCGATTCATTTTAAGTCCATACCAATGACCGGATCCGACATATGGATATTTTGTTAAGTTGTATATACTACTATTATTATGAGTGTAAGTCAATTATTTGATCTTTTTTTTAGTTTAACTTTAAGATTTTGTTTTCTGTTACATTTTATTTCTATAAATTTATGATGATATAGCTTTATTGTACAAGAGAATGTTGTGTACACCTGCAATTGGTACCTACACAAGAACCGTATGTACTGTTACCTATTTAAAATAAATAAATAAATTTGTTTTTGAGTAGAATCCCTGTAATCAAGCATTGAAAAGTAAATGATTTAATTATAATTACATGTTTTAATCTAGCGTGTCTTTCCCTTAGTTATCATACTTACCTATTCAAATTAATTAATTTCTAAACCTCTGCTTTACTTTGTTTAATTATTCTATTAACTTTAAGAGACTTACGCAACTACTAATTTAGAGACAATTTCTTCTCAAAACTAAGATTTAATCCTTTCATTTGCTTAGAAAATGAAGATTCTGTAACAATTTAGTATTTCAGAGCTTGTCTAATATCTTAGGATTGTCTTATTGGGACGGACCGCCTAGATACATGACATATGTTAATTTGTAATAAATTTTAATTTAAAATAACAGTAGTTACCTATGGGTTATTTTATTAGGTATCTCTCGGCACTGTTTTAATGTTTTATGCTAGTAAATTACTGATACATAGTCGACATACGTTATTTTAGTTTATACGATCTTCAACTACGTGAAAATATTAAAAAAAAATTACTTCCTTATTTGAATCAGATTTGATTAACGATTTCAAGGGTTTTAATTTTTTGCACACAACCCTTATTCTCTTTCTAAAACAAATGTAGCCTAAGTTACTCCTTATAATATCACTTAACTGACAGACAAAATAAATAAACATAAATAATAAAAGAATTACAAACAAACACGTCAATTCTATTTATTTGTGTAGAGTAAAGATTTTAATCTTATTTTTTTCAAGGAAACTGTAATCACGAAACTCAGCGACTGATTTCTATTTCTCTGATTTCTATGAAAATGGCAACGTATGACAATGTCACCAGGTCCGCAAGCGTTTTCATAGAATTACCTAGAAATCAGCCACTTATCTGTGCAGGCGGAAAACCACAGATTAAATATAAATGTACCAAGTTTAACAAATCGATGAAAATTTTCTTGACAAGCAACGCCATCCTGAACTGTACACTTAAAGTGGTCATACTGTGCTGATGAGGTATTCGGCTAAGGTCACCTTCAAAATTGTACCTTATGGTGCTTATTTCTGGTAACAAATTCTTGTAATCCGTTTATTTCATCAGTTGATATTAATTCAGTGAACGTCAACAGTAGACATGTTCGGATGTCTACTCTCACTCATTTTACGAAAAGAATTCAATATCGTGACATGTCGAGCTGTGGTGCAAGTTAAGAGAAAAAAGGTGTCAATAGATAACTTTAATCAAATATTTTTAATGTTTTTCTTTCATTTTATGACAGTTTATTGCAATAGATAATAAGATTATCTATTGCACACAATAAAAAAACAAAAATAACATACAAATTACAATAATATAGCTTATGTACAATGGCGAGCTTAACCCAAACCTATATGCATTAACAGTATATTTTATTACTTAAATTATTTATTCTTTATTATCTTTTTTTCCTTAATTCTTTTTGTTATTATTCTTTGCATGTCCCAAAAATCATTTTCAAATATTGTGTTAATGTCACATCTGATCTTTGTTTTTGTTTGTCTGTCCTTATATTTGTCAAAACAAAAAAGGTTTATCTTTCGATGACTGCGAATCAGTGGTGCCGTCAGTGGCTGCACCACTGATTTGCGTGTGAATTTAATGAATGAATTATATTTAAAACCGCTACCTCCTGTCCCTTAAAACAATTACATTATCCGGGCCACAGAAGCGGGGCGCTCCATACGAAAATAATTTTATGTGCAATAAAAAGCCTTTTACTTGACGCGTAAAAAGCCCGGTTCCAGCGTACACCGCCATGTTTGGCGGCGGATGTGCACGAAGTTTCATAGATATTTGAGTTTTTTTGGGATTAAATTGGATGTTGCAGTTATAATAAACTTTTTTCAATACACTTTCTCAAAAACTGGTTCTTATCGCACTACGATTAGGTTCAACATGCAATGTATTTCGCACACGTGTGGAATAATTTCCACAGATAACTATACTTATACTAAGTCCAAATGGGTTCAATGACTATAGTCAGCGGTGATTGTTTTTTTTTTTAATCTTAGCAAAGAGATATGCATCGTAAATATTTTTTGAGTATATAAATAGTTTTTAAAACGAGAACATCATAGATAATCATGATTATTTAAAACAAATATTTACTATAAACCAATTAACATTTATTTGTGTTCTAAATTAAAAAAATATTTGAATTTTCTTTTATTCCTATTAGGCTGTTTAGCGGCATCATACCTTTGCTTCTTCTTGAACCTGGCGAAAGCAAAGCACGGAAAAAAAGCAAATTAAATCATACTTTCCTAATAATTCCTGACAAAAATACTTTCCGTTCTAATATTTTATTTCTTCGAAAGTGTATTAAAAATTGTCGTGTGATAGGCGTGGGGATTTGTTACTGCAGTTCTCGGCTCCATAACACCCTCGCCTGCAGCTTGGGTGTTAATTCCACCTCGAATGCAATAACAAAGTTTCCCCACTTACATCAAAATGTACTATTATGATTTCACTTCCATTAGCCTGTAAGACCTGGGGAAAGGCCTCCCCCATAGCCATTCTTCTCTCTGTGCGGTTTTCTCCGGACAATCTGTTACAAACGCTTCTAAGTCGTCACGCCAGCGCTTTCCAGGCTTCCCTCGGTGACGACGCCGTCTTCTGGCTAAAATCTGGATAAAATATTGCTGGGAAACTACTTTTTTTTGGGTGAAAAATTACTTTTACGGTAGGACTCAATGTAACGCACTCAAAACATTGTCGTGGGGGTATTCAAAATATAGTTATTACATTAAAAAATTGTATTTAAAAAGAAACTCATGAAAACGTTGGAATTTTGTCCCCCATTATCTCCGCAACTAGAAGGTTTCCAGGTATGTTCTAGGAAAAAAATTTCGCAATGATGAGGAGAAGAAGTACCTTTCGGCTTCGTTAATGGTACTTTTAGACACACTGTGCTTCTGACGCTTAACTTGCACTGATCCTGCGTCTTAACCATAGCGATCGTCATTTGTTTGGAAATCCGGAAAGCGCCCTAATGTCAGCGTAACCTCTCGTTTGGGGTTCCGTACAAAACTAATGCGATAGTCGTACAATCGCACGACTATCGCTTTGGTTAAGAAGCAGCTACTATCATGACCATTACCCGGCTGGCCGCATAAAGCCTATAAAACTTCTAGGTTTCTAGGTCTGCCTCGTTAGTCTAGTGGTCGCAAGCACGACTGCTGAGCATGAGGTCCTGGTTTCGATTCTATATATAGAAACGCAAATCGCAACCGTGGTATCACCGTGCGAATGTAACACAATGAATGAAAAAGAGGTGAATGATAATGTGACAGCTGACATGGAGAAGCTGAAGAAAGGTAAACACGTTGTTCAGACCTTAAGTTACAAAGGAAACAAAATCATGATATTCTCGTCATGTAAAATTCATCATTATGTTGCTGCTTATTCGAGTCCTATTTCTGTTGTCCGGTTGATGTACCTAATTTCCTTTTAAACGAATATCAACTCTGTGTCAGTATTTGTCAAGATTATTTTAGAATGACTAATGTCATAATTAAAATGGTGTAAGTTGTAGCATAAATTGAACCTTATCTGTGACAGTTAAAGTTGTTTTACCAAAAACAAAAACAAACAAAGTCGAGAAACCAGTTTAAGGATCGCTATTCACCATTTATTCAAGGACCTAACAAAATGCTTCGCCAAGCATTTTATCAAACCAAACGGATCACATATCAGCGAAAATATTCGTATAGAGATGTCAATATTACTTGCTATCAAAGCATTGCTTTAGGCCATACTGTTGAAAAAACTAGTCAGTTCATACAAAGCCAGTGTAAGCTGACTTCTCAGTGGACGGAAATTCTATACAATGACGGTTCACCTTATACTGGAACCTTAACTTAATAATATTAAAAAAACCAGTATAGGATGAACTCTGATTGAACGAATAGCCCATACACTGACAGGCCAAGTTATACTAGTACTCTATAGATTCATATATCAGTGTGCCTACACTCTTACGGTGACAAGGGTGACAAAGTGTGAGTCAATAGAGAAAATGGCTTACTAAGATAGTAATGGTTAAGAGGACGCATTGGAAATTTTGGCGCCAATGATCTCAATTTTTCTCAGTAAATACAAAACGGATCAAAATACAAGTTGGTTACCTGAAAGTACATGATAAAAACCTTATTTTGTTAGTTTTCAATACATGATTAGGTAACTTTTTTAACAGAGAAAAATATATCAAACACACCTCTTTTTAAAAAGAGATTCACATTTTATGGGCAAACGGGACCGATTTAAGCCTCTTAACTTTTTTCGTAGATGAGTCTATACATACTCTTTAAAATAGTAGAAGGAATATTTCTCAAATTATCATTTCTAACTAAATAAAATAACAAAACCATTTTGTCGCTTACGTCCTTTAATTATAAGCTAGCGCGCATAATGCAATCCTCGCCCCGCTCTGACGCTCAGTCCCCTCTTGACCATTGTCAGTTTGTTTAACAATTCGTCGCCTTAAGCAAACTTGAGGTTATTTGATACCATCGCTTAGTTCGGTTGATTTTATCGAAATATAAATATTTCGTGGCATTCAATAGTTATGGTGGAGACAAACATCGTGGGAGACCTAAGTGGTCTTAAATCAATAAAATACGAATATAGTTTTTTCTATGAAGGTATGGAAAACGGACATTTTAAAAAAACAGTAGGGAAATTACAAAGGACATGTACGCTAGTGCCAGTCGCATCTTTGCGGAAACCATACTTTTACCAGTCGGAGGTGCGCGCGTATGTACTACTTGTATCTCCCAAGCCCCCGACACATGGTAGTAGAAGGAACTATTTTCTAGTCGCTTAAAGTGTGTCATAACCCTCCGCTCGCTTCGGACGGAGGGTATCCAGAAGGATTTTCCCACTCACAAAACAAAAAAAAAGGTTAGGAGAGTGAGTGTTAACATAACAATCATATCCGGACGGCATTTCCTCATCGAAAACCAAGTAACACTTTGCCAGATCTGGGTATCGGACCCAGGAATTCATGGTGCCGAGTTCCTGGGATCGATCGTAGCGGAAGGTTAAAATATTCATTGAAAATCTAAAACAATTGAGTAACTCTACTGATCCAGCGAAGGGTTGGAGTCTCCATAGCGACGTCTCAGATAACAGCTGGTGTATTAACAAACCAAAATTTTAAACGATTTTTTCCTTTATCATAAACCATTTGCCATCATTATTTTTCTTCTTGTATCTTGCGGGCTCTGGTAAAGAAAAATGAGGTCTAATTTAATTTGATATTCCCCTGTTGACGTTTATAAGCTTCAAAAATTGTCAAATTCTGGGGCTTTTCGTTTACTTACTTAAATTTTTGCTTGCGGTTCTATTATTATTATCCTGTTGTTAGGTTTAGGTTTCTTATTTAATATTTAAAAAGGTTGGAACTCTTTTGTAAACCATAATTTATTTATTTTAGTGTTTATAAATCCTGCAGCTGTACATTATGCACACCAGTGCCTACAAAGGATTTATTAAAAAAAAAATTGAATCTTTTTCTAAAGATTCAATTTTTTGAGTGACGCATTTTTTTAGTTTATTGTTAAGTTAGTTTAGGCCAGGTTATTTTAATTTATATTTGTTTATAATATTTAAAAAGGGTTTAAAGGAACATCATTTTATATTATTTTAACAATCACCTGTTTTCCGAAGTCCACCGTTTAATTTAAGCACACTGACATATAGCCAGTACTAGTAAGATGTTATCATGTTTAAGTTCAAGGATAGGTTAAGAATCAGCACTTTTAGAATTTCATAAATTACTAATAGTAGTAGCCGTTTTACGGCGTTACGCACCTCCCTGCTTGACATTTAAATTAATGCCTCAATCTGGAAAATCTAAGGTACATTATTGATTTTTAATGATTTACTGCGGTCTATTGATCGTGAGCTGGATTTGATAGCAATAGGCTTGTCCCCTCTTACATGGGACTTAAACACATAACTGTCGAAATGTGGCTGTACTTATTAAGTACACCTCTACTTAACCCTTCGAGGATTACAAAGCGTGATGTCATGTTACTCAGCGCTAAAAGTTGAAATGCCAACACTGTCATTATTATTTTAACTTTCATTATAAGTGTACCTACACTAAGTAACGCTTGTAATGAAAGTGTAAATAACTGTCTTTTTAACTTATAATTAACACTAGAAACGGGATATTTACCATGTCCACTGTTTGTTTTGAGTTCCTGATATTTCGGCGCTGTTGCAAGCACCATGATCACGGATAAATTGAAGTTATTGCGGGTGGGTGTTGCAATAACTTAATAACAAACAGTGGACATATAAAATATCCCGTTTCTAGTGTTAATTATAATGTTAGTGGCCATGACAGTTTAAAAACTTATGTCTTTTAACTGTAAAACGGGGACCAAACTCCGGAAAGCTCGCCATAACTGGATAAACTAAATTTCACATTAGAAACTTTCTTATCGTAAGTTCAAAACTGCATTTGGTATCTGATGGGGCAACGCAGGTTAAGTTGTTGTTTGCTTCTCAAAGTTATCAGGTATACTTCGGTTAAGTTGTTAAAGACGGCTTTAGCAAGTTAAGACAAGAGCTTGGAGTTGTTTAGGCGTTCGTTTTATTTAATCCAATGGTGTTGGAGAGGAGCTCGTGGCTAAATAATAACAGCCGCATTTCCAAGTTAAGCTGTACTAGCCGAATGGATGACCATTAATTACATACCAAGTTTCCTCCGAGCCTCGGAAAGCACGTAAAGCCGTTGGTCCCGGCTATTAACTGTCGATCTTTGACAGTCGTTCCAGGTAGTCAGTGGCCCGATAGTCTGAAAACCAATTTGATTTACCAAGGCGTGTCATAATGCCCAGTACTAACTGGGTTGTGGAGGTCAGATAGGCAGTCGCTCTGTGTAAAATACTGGTATTCAGCTGCATTCGGTTAGATTGGTAGCCGACCCCAACATAATTGGGAAAAGGTGAAGATGATGGTGTTATTTATTATTCATTATAGTTTTATTTAAAAGTTGAAACTATTATAGTGAAGTTTTTAGTAGGTATTTCATTTTAATTGGAAATATGCAAGATAAACCACTACTAGTAGGTATAGTTAAAATGGACACTAAACATTTTGTTTTTACGTTTTTGTAAACTTACCCGTGTTTGGTCTTTCTGTAAGCTAACCTAATAGGTACATGCAAATAAAAAAAATTGAAGTGTCTGTTTGTAATATCAAAATAACAGTTTTTTTCTGAATGCATATGAAAATAGATACGGCACTTATAACAAAAACACATTTTTTTCAGTTTTTGACTGTCTGTCTGTTTGTTCCGTCTAATCTCCGAAATGACAGAACCGATTTTGACGGGATTTTTACTTGCAGATAGCTGATAGTATAAGGTCTAACATATGCTACGTTTATTTTAGAAAAATAATTAGGGTTTCGTGCAAAAAAATTAAAACCCTTGAAATTGGTAACAAAATTCGATTCAAAAAGGTAAGTAATATTTTTTTGTAATAATTTCACGCGTACGAAGGTCGTGGGCAACAGCTAGTGAGAAAATAAGAAATTATTTTCTCACTCTTTTTATAATCCGTTGAGCAAAATGATTATTATGAATTAATTTCGAAAATTATGTTAACTTTAAAACTCACTTATTGAGATTTATTCATATTTTAGGGTTCCGTACCCAAAGGGTAAAACGGGACCCTATTACTAAGACTTCGCAGTCTGTCTGTCTGTCTGTCTGTCTCCAGGCTGTATCTCATAAGCCGAGATAGCTAGAAAGCTGAAATTTTCACAAGTGATGTATTACTATTGCCGCTATAACAACAAATACTAAAAATTAAAAAAAAGTATTAAGGGGGGCTCCCATACAACAGATATGATTTTTTTGCCGTTTTTATAGATAATGATACGGAACCCTTCGTGCGCGAGTCCGACTCGCACTTGGCCGGTTTTTTATTTATACTATCAATTTTGTATAAAACTGCGAAGAAAAAGCATTATTTATTCATCACACATTGTTACGCCTCTTTTATTTTATTAAGGTCAAGCTCCTCCAAACTCTGCTAACAATATTATAAGTTTCTGAAAGGTGAAGCCTCAAAGTTACGATTTGATGTAATAACAAACTAATGGATATACACAGAAAGTCCATTTTTCTTCATAAGACTTATAATATGGATGGATCTTGACAAGTGTGGTAGGAAATGCTTTGTTTTAAAGTTAAATGTTCCTGCTTTATTTTTAAAGATTCAAATTTTATAGGAACCGATATGTATGAATTCAGTGTGGTCTAGAATCTTGTGCAAAATTCAGTGTCACGTACCTAAAACCTATCCAGATAAAAAACTTAAAAAATGAAAGCCATACTTTGACAAGCTGATAAACAAGCACAAAAAAACACAACGGGTCATTGTGAAATAAAATGGAATACATTTTGAATGACTTTATGGACAAAAAAAGGAGGAATTATCTGGAAAAAGACTACTTTTCCCAAGTATGTTAGGGTTGACTCCCAGTGTATCCGGATGAAGCCGGATACTAGTAGGTATACCTCTTTGCAAGGCTGATTGTCAGACTTTCTTGCTTCGAACTACGGTTACACCCGTAACGACAATCAAAGATCTGCGAATAACAGCTGGGACTAACGGCTTATACCACCCCTTCGTCGAATAGTCATTATCTGAAATTGATTGGTAGACGGCCTACGTACATAATATCGTAAGCTCGAAATAGATCTATATGACTATAGATTTATTTGCAGTTTGTAAATAATATACATACTGAATTCAAATAAAGGTACATATATACATTTACTTACAATATTGTATAGGAAATATTACGGTATTTCAAAACGTTTGTTATGTTTTAGTAAGCGTGTTTCGACGTCCATTGCATTATTAATCTTGTGTAGATTAATAATGCAAACGAACGTCTGGGCAGCTCGTGGGTGAACAGTCAATATTTGTAAATCAAATATTAGTAAAAGAACATAATTTAAGTTTTAAGCATTTTTATTTGTATAATAAATCAGAGTTGGTACTTCATAAAAATATCCGCAATGCCAACTGGGAAAATTCTTAGTATAATAGACAGAAATACTTTTTAAATAAATTGATAAAATCCAGAGTTTTTTGATTGTCCCACTACTGGGCAAACGCCTCCCATTCCTCCTTCCATGCCTCTTTATCCTATGTTATCTCTGCCCATGTTCACCCCGCAAACAAGTTCAGCTCTTCACACCACCTTCACCGCGGTGTACTCCGACATCGATTTCCTCCGGCAGGCGCCCACTGAGTGACGATCGTTGCCCATCTCTCTAGGCGCATTCGTGCTACGTGGCCAGCCCGCTTCCACTTCAGCTTGGCTGTTTCGTCTTCGCCATCTGAAACTTGAATAATGGAGCGCAGGGTAATGTTTCTCACGCGATCTGTACTTCTGTATTCTTTTTAATATATGTTTTATTTTAACTTACTCTCAAACCAAGCATCTGCCTTATTATCTCACTACCCATTTTTTTATTATTTTTTTTTTTCGGATGGGAAATCATCAAATGACTCCTCCCGCTCTGGGCGGAGCGGAAGGGAGTGTCAGACTTTTACTGACTAAAAACCATCCATGTTCTTTCTATTGTCCTTTATGTTCCAGGGCCGCGGTATCTCTTTCGAACAGTCCCGCAGCCCTGGCAGGCATCGGCCCTTGCGGGCCCCTCATGTTTGGTGACATCTCTTTGAGGCGCGCGTGGAACACGAACGCGCCGTCGACACGGCCTGTCGTCATACGACGGACGGATGGCGAGCTAGCCCATTACTCACCGTCCACAGGCCCGTGATTATCTCACTACCCTTGGTTGACTGTTGGAGAATGCCTAAGTTCTTTGTAACTTTTTGAGTGCAAAAAGATTAAAGAAATACTATTTAATTAATCATTCTCTTCCTGTTCCCACAAACAACTGCCTACATTTATTTTTTAATTTCGCAAACCTTCCTCTAAAATAAATATACCTAATTATTGTAAAATTGTCGAGAACATAAAAAGTGTATGTTTTTGCCCTTTTTATCACCAATAAAAGTAATCTATTGCAGATTACTTTTATTCCTAAATTAAGTACAACAAAAATTGCATACATAGTACAAAATTAAGTGGTCCTCACTTCAAGCAATTACTTTTAATGTATATTTACGATACACCGACTTTAGGACCCTCGCTCACCGTGACTTTTTGCTGCGATGTAATCGCAACATGTCCACGATACCGACGATTCTGTATCGCATCTATTGTGATGCTGTTGCGCTTCAGATGTGATGCAAATGCGCAGCACCCTTCCTACGTTCTCCTTTCTTGGTTCCGCCGACATCGTCAAATGCTATTAACGCCTGATAGCAACAGTAGACGCGCGTTAACAAGACGCGCGACCGCATCATCATCTGCCTAGCCCTTCTGCCAACTATGTTGGGGTCTGCTTCCAGTCTATCGGATGCAGTTGAATACCAGTATTTTACATTGATCGACTGTCTATCTGACCTCCACAATCCAGTTAGTACTGGGTAATAATAAGATACCCCTTGGTGAGACTGGATGTCGGATTTACGCGCCACTGACTACCTGTAACAACTGGCAAAGATCTATTAATGAAAACCGGGACCAACGGCTTAGCGTGCTTTCCGAGGTACGAAGGATACTAAGTATGTAATGGATTTTCACCCATTCATGGATCAACTTAGGCAAGCGCTGCTTAACCCTGAAAATCAACCCGCCCGGCTGTGATAATTTATCCACGCACAACCGCAATACTTCAAAAAGTCGCCGTGAGCGAGGGCCTTTACATGAGGACGATCGTGTGGGATATCTGCCTAAGTGGGTCTAAATCCCGTTCGGGCCCAGTCGGGGACGCTCGGGTTTCATCGGGGATTGACAGCTTGTTTTAGAAAATCTTCTTTTGATGGTTATCAATGGGTTATAGGGATTTGTTGTGGTTGCTGTAAAGAGGGATTTTGTTCTTTTTTGTGTGTAAACGATACGTGTTGGATGAGAAAGGACAAGGACCCTTGCTAAATCCATACTTAATATTATAAAGATGTATTTTTTTGTAAGTTTGTATGTAGGAGGTAATATCCGGAACAGATGAACCAATTTTAAAATTCTTTGACTGGCAGAAAGCTACATTATTCGTGGGTGCTACAAGCTATAAATTATATTTATATCATGCATATTATCGGAGCTATCACAATTTTTGTGGACGAAGTCGCGAGCAAATTGCTAATAATCAAATACCTAAAGAGGATGTGCACATTAACAAGGTGTTTCTAATCATACTCTATAATTATGTTGATTCCACGTTGGCAAAGCGATAGTAATCATTACATAGTATAAATCAAAGTAGCTCCCGGTGTTTGCACGCTTAGATCTTTTAAACTACAACAGTTTTCAGCAATAAGAGTGATTCAAGAGGAAGATTTATATGTATTATGAATACACATTACACTGGTGCGAAGCCGGGGCGGGTCGCTAGTAGATAATATTTTTAAATATTTGACTGATAGAAGAATCCGACTGAAGGAATCTCTACAACGTATTTTTCCAAGAAGAAAGATTTGCCATTAAGTAGACTTGGTAGCGAGTTAGTTACCTTCTCCTTTTTTTTGCCCTTTGTGTTCCAGGGCTGCGGTATCTCTTTCGAACAGTCCCGCAGCCCTGGCAGGCATCGGCCCTTGCGGGCCCCTCCTATTTGTTGATATCTCTTTGAGGTGCGCGTGGAACACGAACGCGCCATCGACACGGCCTGTCTAGCTAGCCCATTACTCACCGTCCACAAGCCCGCGCCTACGGTGGCCGAGAGCCACCACGTGGCCCCCGACGCCCGGGGCGTCTCCCGCGGCGGCTGGGACGTGAGGTTATCTCCCTCTCACGTTCCGCCACCTTCTTCGCTTAGTAACCTTCTCCTGAACATTGAACACTGTTACTATTATAAGTAAAAATAACTGAGTTATAGTAAAAAGTAATGTGGAGCCAACCACCTACTTTACTGAATCCAAACAATTTTGCAAAACACATAATTTGAGATATTCTTCATAAAACTCAGGTGCGTGGTATTCGCTACCAGGCGGGCGCGTATATTACTAGATATATAAGTAAACAAGAAAGTAGTATGGCTTTTTGTAGTTTCTGCCTGTTCATATGGAAAAACCGACCAAGTGCGAGTCGGACGCGACACGAAGGGTTTCGTACCATTATCTATGAAAACGCCAAAAAAATCATGTTGTATGGGCCCCACTTAAATATTTTTTTAATTCTGTTTTTTAGTATTTTTTGATACAGCAGCAACAGAAATACATCATCTGTGGAAATTTCAACTCTAACTATCACGGTTCATGAGATACAGCCTGGTGACAGACGGACAGACAGACAGCGGAGTCTTAGTAATAAGGTCCCGTTTTACCCATTGGGTACGGAACCCTAAAAAGGAGTTTATGTATGTAATTATTTATACGGTTGGTGCAGTGACTGAGCGATTGGCTGCTGCACTGTGTGTCGCGGGTTCGATCCCCGCACGGAACAAATATTTGTATGACCTACAGGTAGTTGTTCCGGGCTGGCTGTTTGTATGTGTGAGTTTAAATGTTTGTAAATGCACCCACGATACAGGAGAAATTCCTAGTGTGGGGCAACGTGTTTTTTTTTTTTTAAAGAAAAAGTTATTACCAATTGCCAAGACCCTCTAAACTCCTTCCCTACAAGGTTACACTTACAGGACGATTCACTGCAGAGATCTACAAATAGCTTGAAAACTAGCTATAAATTCAGCCTTTATTGCGATCTGAATCACGCTATGAAATACACAAATCATTGTGACACGGAAGAAATATGTGACAACGTTTCATAGGAAATCTAGTCATTTATTGCAAAACATTGCACCTATATAAGGCTACGCTTCCAATGGTGCGGAGCGGGTATTCGGGTAAAGTAGAGCGAGAACTATAGCAGTTAGATTACTAGTTCTCGGAACAGTCAGAAGCAAGATTGTGGTAATTTATTATAAATTACTGTAAATGTTTCAAGGTCATTTGGACTGCCTCGTTGGTCAAGTGTCGACATCGCGACGGCTGACCATGAGGTCCTGGGTTCGATTCCCGGGTCGGGCAAATTGTTATTGGGTTTTTCCATCAGGAATTTCTTAGTAGCAGCCACGGAGTCTGGATTTGTGCCCTGTTGATGGCGATAGGATTGCCTCCTATTACATGGGACTTAAAAATAACTGGCGAAATGTCGGTTTACTATTAGGTACACCTCTGCCTAACCCTTTGGTGCTTACAGGCGTGATGTGTTGTTATGTTATGATTCTAGATAAGTGTCAGTTTTACCTACAAATCCGCCGATTTATGATTTCTCAAGATTGGAGTTTTGAATTTCTGTACAGTTGCATATATCAAAACAACTGAACAAATTAATGACAATCCTGACCTTATGACCTACATTCCAGTTTACTTCCCTAATATTGGGATAACAACAGCTTCTACTCAGATGGCTATTACGTAATCAGGAACTGAACAGTAACGATGGAAGAAAAGGGAAAACTGCCGGATAAGTAAATACATTCGAGTCAACAGGGGGTCGTGACTGATGAGTGCTTTGATCGATTGCAAGACATTGAGGAGTTATGAATGGAGTGGTAATGTACACTGATTGGTGAACATACTGTGTAATGTTGGCACGGTTGGCGTAGTGGCTGAGCGGTTGGCTGCTGCGCTGCGTGCCGCGTGTTCGATCCCCGCTCGCAACAAATATTGTATGACCTACATGTAGTTGTTCCGGGTCTGGCCGTTTGTGTATGTGAGTTTAAATGTATATAAACGCATCCACGATACAGCAGAAATTGTTAGGTTGGGCCAACGTTTAAAAAAAAATGGCTGTCGTAGTATAAAAATGACGATCCTTTTAATAGCAGTATTAATAATCCCGTGGATCTTGATTTCACTGTCACATTTTGCAGTTAATTACCCCACCACGTGACATAGGTTCAGTGTGGCAGTTGACAGTATATGAAATAAACTGAAGTAAACAGTGTTTAATTCAAGAAATAATCGTCAATTTGGTGATAAGTTAACAACCAATCTAGACAGATTTCTTCCCGCTTATATTTATCAATAGCATACGTTTAACGTTTAAATAAAAGTTCTGATGTTGCTACTAAAATTGAGTACTTCATTATCTTTACTCATCTGTGGTAATACAGTGCCCGTGGGACATTTAGGCTGTGTTGACAAAGGATTCTTTGATCGTAACTAATATTGTAACTGCGTTTGGTTTGATAATGGATCGTCTTGGACGCATTCGGTGGATGGAAGTAATTTATTCGCTAATTGCTATTTGTCCAGATTCTATTGTCTTAAATCTCGCTCTCGTCTCGAGTAACTGTTATGGACTATGGGATAGTTTGGCATTCACTCCACACTATAGTGATATGGACGGATGGATGTAGTACGAGCTCGTGGCTAAATAATAACACCTGCACTGGTCGATCTTCAATATTAAGCAGCGTTTGCTAAGGTTGGTACTTAGATGGGTGACCATATATTAACTAGCGAGTTTCCTCCGTGCCAAGGAAAGCACGTTAAGCCATTGGTCCCGGTTGTCATTTGTAGATTTTTGACATTCGTTGCGTACGTGGCTCACAAGTCTGACACTCATAACAAGAACAATAGTCATGTAAATGCAGGAACATGAGGAGTGAAAAATAAAATAATTTGCTGTCGAGCTTTTTTTATTCCTTAGTAAATTGTCTAAGATAACATATCCTATTATCGCAGATACCTCATGTGGCATTGTAAATGCCGAAACGTCTCCTTACAAAGAACATAAAGCGGCTTTGCTAACCGCGCTTTCAAATCAAGCGATTTCAAACCTTCTTAAAAATAGCCATGAAAGAAACGAACCGCAAAAAAAAGTTTGCATGTAAAGAATTTCCAGCTGATCTCATTATGAGCATTAGACTCAAATATTTGGCTCGGAAACAATATTAGGAAAAAAAATGCCAAATTAATTTGCTCCTTATAGACGTCTTCTTAGGAGTGTTCTAATTGTATTTTCGTTTGGTGATTAAAAGTCTGTTTGCTTCCAACAAGGAACGTTCGACATTTATTGAGTGCCGAGACATTTGTTCTGCTCCAAATAATATGTTTTAGTCTTTTCTAGAACTTTGTTCGAGTGAGCGAAATAACCGTGAAGTAAAACATCATGAGGAAACCGTTATGTCGTAGCACAAAAACATCGAAGACATGTGACATCTACCAACCCGCACTGGGCCCGCGTGGTGGATTATGGCCCGCTCTCTGTATATAAAAAGATGTCCCAGCAGTGGGAGCATTACAAGCTGATTAGGAACCGAATGAGACGATGCAAGGTGATGGTGCTGACGAAGTTTAATTAAATAAGTACGTATGTAAATTGTTGTTATTCAATATACTTTGACCTATACAATTCAAATTATTAGTTCTTTGAATAGTATAATTAATTAATTATACTATTCAAAGAACAATATTTGTATGTACTCGTATATATGCAAGCTCTTACGATGTCGACGATAGATGCAATATAGGGCTTCACGGGGGTGAAAAATCGCTCTAGTTAAGTCTCACATTTGGGAATATTCATTTTCTCTATTTTCACCCGAGCGGAACTCGATCGCCCAGGAACTTTTAATGATACTTTGTACGTAGTTAGAGACTGAGCATGAGGTCCTGGGTCGATCCCTAGGTCGTGCAAAAAGTTATTGGGTTTTTCCATCAAGAATTTTCTCAGCAACAGCCACGGTGTCTGGATTTGTGCCCTGTAGATGGCAATAGGCTCGCCCCCTTTTAGATGGGATTTAAACATAACGGGCGAAATGTGGGTGTGCTTTTAGGTAACCTTCTGCCTAACCCTACGGGGATTATATGCGTGATAATGTTATGTTAGTATGATGTGATCTAATATCGCGGCCACACAGAGGGCAAATAAATGATGGTGATGAGGTTGAACTTATTTGAATAATGATGTATTAAAACAAACCTTTTTTCTAAAACCATTCCTCTTTATTATTGTCTTTTTTTAGTGGAACAAAAATAGCAAATAATTTTCATAATCTTTAAAGTATAAATTTAGGATTTTTACTTTAAAGATTATGAAAATCGAAAAAAACAGCGGTTTCTTAGAAAACGAGAATGAATCGTCCTCACATTAAGAATATAACAAGTACATAACGACGTTTTACAAACAAGCGTTTATTAGAAATTATTATATTCTTATTCATACCCTTGGTAACGATATTGATCCAATAGAACTGTTGATTTTCTTTTATATAACACAACAAGTACAGTCGTGAGCACTTATATGTACAAACGCAGCTAAACATCTAGAAGCGATTTTCTCTTATTGAATTGATGGTATTATATGATTTTATTTTTGAACTTATAGTTTAATGAATGTCAGATAGACAGTCGCTCCATGTAAAATACTGGTATTCAGCTGCGTCCGGTAGGACTGGAAGCCGACCGCAATATAGTTGGAAAAAGGCTAGGCAGATCATGATAGTCTAGTTATAAGTATAAATATAAAATGCATTTCTTTTCTATCAAAGTCGAAATCAATATTCCAACATTTCGCTTTTTATTAGGGTTTCCTAATCAAATGCCTAAAACGAAACCGTTAAAGATTCGTCATGTCCGTCTGTCTGTCTGTATATCTGTCCGTCCGTAAGTCACAGTCATTTTACTCCGAGACTGTTGTCTTCTGTATATCACTATATATTACCGCTAGATATTATTTAATTTTGTTAAGTGTTTGTATCAAACAAGTGCTCGTGACTGTAGATACGTCCTTAACATAAGGACAACGACCTCCATAAATATAAATAACGTCGATGTATTATATTTCTTCGAAAGTCCATATTCCATGTCAATAAAAATATATAACAAATTACCAGAAGATATAAAAAACCAAAATAAAACCAGTATATTTTTAAATAAATTAAAGCAATACTTAACTAATAAAAGCTATTACACAGTCCACGAATATCTAACGGATAAATTAAATAATAATACATAATTATGAATAACAGATATCTAATAAGTAAAATAACAAAATAAATTAGGCTATAGTACTTACAAATATACACATAAGAATTTAAACTAAAACACTTGTATAAAAACTATACTACAGTAATACCAATGAACAATTTTTTAATTAAGCGCTCTTCCTCTCACTATTTATTTAAAAAGTTGCTGTGCCCGACAGGGTCCATAATTGTTTCTTTTTTTTTAATTACCACCTGTATGTTGTACATTATGGATATAGCAATAAACGATTTTGATTTGAAACAAAATATCGACTTTTAATCTTGGTCCCACGGATCGACTTTGCACCGGAAATGGTCTGAACACAAAAATCTAAATCAATGGTCATTTGTTCAAACAAGACTGAAGATCAGCACTTTTTGAATGTCAATTTTACATAAGACAGTCCCCAGAACGACCGCCTTTTCGCCACATCCTAGTGTTTCAGCTGGGAAGAAGTTGCAGAAGAACCTCCCCAGTAACACAACTATCTGATAGGTTTTTTTAAATTTATTTTTTTGATCTCGCAGTTCAACCTAGGAGGTTGGCTACTGTTTAACCGGGCAAGTCCTGTGGATGCCTTGAATGTAAGGCCTCCAGCCAGGGGCTTAAACTAAGCTTATATACTAAGCGACCACTCGCTAAGGGCACCCCCTGTGGGGTACGGGCCTCGGCTTAGGGCGTCGCTGGGGGAGGGCAGCAAGGGGACAGGCTGGATCTGATTTCCATTATTTAGGGGCTGGTTTAAAGCTACTGGCTCAGCGTCGCGGGCTGGCTCTGGCAAGAGACGGGGGGGAACGTTACTGGGACGTCGCGACGGACCTCGGCGGCGAGGTCGGAATGACGGCGGTCTGGTTTTGTATTTACTATCTGACAGGTTAGAAGAACCAGATTTTATACAATTACATATATCCGAAGTAATAACATTATAATTATGAAGTAAAACATTAAATTAATTGTCTTGTCTATACAATCATCATTCTCTTGCCCTTGTCCCAATTCATTTGGGGTCGGTGCAGTATGTCTTCTTCTTCCATAGTTCTTTATTACTCGTCATCTTATCAGACATCTCCTTTCGTGCCATATCATCCTTCACACAGTCCATCCATCGTTTCTTTGGTCTTCCTCTACTAATACCCATCCACATTCTACCCAAAACTTTCCACAAGACATTGTCTTCATTCCTCCACATCATAGGCCCATACCACGACCACCGATTACCACAGAAAGTTTCAGTCACCGGCGCCTGTTTCAGACTTCCTCTAGTCTATACAAGTTGCCTTTAAAAGCATTTCATGTTTTTACATGACTGTAAACTAGATTAACTTAAGTCTTTCGGTAGCTTATGTCAATACAATACAGTTGTCACATGTTGTTTTTACATGACTTTAAACTAGATTAACTTAAGTCTTTCGGTAGCTTATGTCAATACAATACAGGTGTCACTTCTCGATTCAAATGCATCGAATCGTCTCATCGTCAGAGAACTGTCTCGTTGTACTAGTGGTGGCAAGCTTGACTGCTGAGCATAAGGTCCTGGGTTCGATTCCCATGTCGGGCAAAGTGTTAGTGGGTTTTTCCATCAGGAATTTCTCAGTAGCAGCCACAGATTCTGGATTTGTGCCCGGTTGATGACAATAGGTTCGCCCCCAATTAAATAGAACATAATTGGCGAATTCAAGTGGGTGTACGGTCAAGTACACCTCTACCTAACCCTTATGGGATTACAGGCGTTATGATATTATGTTACATAGTCATTATGTTGATTGAATGTTACTAGTACCCGTATTAATAAAATAATCTATTTCTTCTACATGTACAGAACATTGTATCAACTTTAGATTTGGTATATTAAAGATATGTTGTGTTGCTTGCTATTGGTTGCTAAGCAATAAATTCTTATTCCGATTTCTGTAGATCGTTGGAATTTTCACAGGAAAAAAATCTTACAGAGGAAAGTCTATTTTAGATTTTCATTTGCCTTTTCCTCCGAAATTTGATATAGTAGGAAGAAATTACAGGTGAATAATATATAGGAAGAATAATAAATGATCAAAAACAATCATAGATGTTTTTTATTGCATATTATTTTTTAATACTAAATAGGCTTACGTTTCGCCGCAAATCGCCTGATGTGAAGCGAAGACGCAGCCCAGAAGAAACCGTTTCACTCGAACTTTGAAGAGATCTAGAATTTACTGCTGGCTTCTCTGTTTCTCCGCCAGTCTATGGAGTTTAGTCTATGGAGGTTAGTCTCGATCATTATGGATTATAATGGAATGGACTGGCGGTTCACACAATAAATGTAATGTAATGTATGTGAAGCATAGCGCTTCGTTCTAAATTTTTTTCAGACTAAAAAACAAACACCATACAATTTTTTCACACCCAAACAACCTCCAGTAGAGAGTAGTATGTTCTTGTTAATAAAAGAACCAGAATACGTACGCCGCCAGTTAGGTGCCAGTCAGGCCTGCCAAATTGTGAATAAGAACGTAATCAGTTCGAGGTTTAACCGCCAAACGACTGAACTACCCGCTCGCCATACAATACGAGTCTGCTCGTCACGGGGTGTCTAAGTGTCTTTACGAAGTAAAAACATTGGGATCAAAGAAATGCGTATCTATTTATATTAGTTTTTGAAAAGTAACATAACATAACGCCTCTAATCCCTGAAGTTTTGGGCAAAGGTGTGTTGCTTATTAAGAGTTACTTAAGGCTCATGTCAGGCTCTATGTAGTTACTACATAAAAATGACAAAACCCAAAAACACATTTCCAGACCTGTTCATCGAATCCAGAACCTCATGCTTAGACGTACCGCTTGCAGCCACTAGAACAACATTTTTCTTAGTATTATTAACAACTTTATAAAATAAATCAGTATCATTTGTCATTTTACTAAAAATAAGCCTTGTATAATAGTACTAGCTAATGCTCACGTTGAGTTCGGTAATTGTCTTGCGGCATAAAAAGCAGGTTATAAACTATCGGTATGCCAAATTTCATCCAAATCCGTTCAGGAGTTTTGGAGTGAAAGAGTAACAAATATCCATACATCAATTTTCGCAAACTTTCGCATTTATAATAGTAGTAAGATAAATTGTATGCAGGATCACACAAATCTAGCTGCTAAAACTCTGCCGACGTGATAGGTATCGAAATAAAATGTAGGTAAGTAAGATGAAACAAAATAATTTTAAGACTTTTCCGATTCAACGACGCAGGTACTGTTGCCTAGTGATTAGTTACGAAAATCAGATATACGTCTTTGAACTGAAATTTCAAGTAAACAAACGTTTAAGTTGCCCTTATTAATTTATGGTGCCCAGAACCATTTACCTAGAAAAACAATTTAGTTCATTTGTCTTCACAATGAATGATGGACAATTACCTATCATTTAAATGCCAAAACAATTTCCTTGAATCCATTTAATTATATCCATTTGTACGTTTTTGTCGTTCTCTGTTAACAAATGTTGAGACTCCCTGGACTTTGACGTTAATTACTGTAAGGTTCTAAGCTGGGTAAAGATAAAAAAATAATCTTTTAACAGTCTCTACAATACATTTTATTTGTAGAATTGAAATCTTTTGTAGAATGTTTTCTTTTGGTCACCATCTAACATACATTTTGAGCAACTCATCTGCTTACAGAACAAATCGAGAGCTAAACACGCTCCGCCACGCAACAAGTGTGCATAGACGCAACACCTACACATACAAACTGCATTCTATCCAATCGCAGCCCCTACTCAGGATATCGATCCATGACGTCACAGATTCGCAAGGGAAGGCGTATTTCAGTTGCAGTTTACAGGACTCGTTAGTTCAGTGGTCAGAACGCCAATGGCTAAAGTCATTAGGTGGTCGGTGGTTCGAGTCCACCACGAGTTGGTTTTTGCTTTGGTTTTTAATTTTCAGGTGATATTTTGGTCTAATTTTTAACGATTAATGCCTAGATTCTCCATTTGCTGCCTCAGCCCTCTATTTTAGACTGTACTTAAAATAAATGTATTAGACCCGAACCCCCCAAATGTATTAATCTAGATCTAAAAAGAATAAGAGAAACACTAGGCGTGCTTCGCAAAGGGCAAGCCTAATTCAGCACTTTTGGGCCGCAAGATAGAAAGGGTGTTCTTTTTAGAGGCGGAGAACTTTGAATTGAACTAAAACACAAAAATTACTTTACTACTACTCCGTCAAGAAAGTACCGGGAAACGATCAATAATACACAAATTCATCCAAAGTTATTTTATCGCCTTCAAAGTGTGTTCTAAAGATTATTTTTTTATCTTAACCCAGCTCTTGCTGGGTAAAGATAAAAAATAAACTTTTACCAGTCTCTACAATACATTTTATTTGTAGAATTGAATTTTTTTGTTGAATGTTGTTCTTTTGGTCAACATCTAAACACGCTCCGCCACGCAACAAGTGTGCATAGACGCAACACCTACACATAAAAACTGCATTCTATCCAATCGCAGCCCCTACTCAGGATATCGATCCATGACGTCACAGATTCGCAAGGGAAGGCGCATTTCAGTTGCAGTTTACAGGACTCGTTAGTTCAGTGGTCAGAACGCCAATGGCTAAAGTCATTAGGTGGTCGGTGGTTCGAATCCACCACGAGTTGTAGTTTTTGCTTTCGTTTTTAATTTTCAGGTGATATTTTGGTCTAATTTGTAATGCCTAGATTCTCCATTTGCTGCCTCAACTCTTTATTTTGGACTGGACTTAAAATAAATGATGTATTAATACAGATATAAAAAGAATTAGGCGTGGTTCGCTTATTAGCCTCTTTTTTCGGATTGGAAATCATCAAATGACTCCTCCCGCTCTGGGCAGACTTTTACTGACTAAAAACCATCCATGTTCCTTCTTTTGCCCTTTATGTTCCAGGGCCGCGGTATCTCTTTCGAACAGTCCCGCAGCCCTGGCAGGCATCGGCCCTTGCGGGCCCCTCATGTTTGCTGACATCTCTTTGAGGCGCGCGTGGAACACGAACGCGCCGTCGACACGGCCTGTCGTCATAAGACGGACGGACGGCGAGCTAGCCCATTACTCACCGTCCACAGGCCCGCGTCGCATATTAGCCTAATTCAGCACTTTTGGGCCGCAAGATATAACGGGTGTTATTTTTAGAGGGGGAGAACTTTGAATTGAAATAAAACACAAAAAATTTCTTTAATACTACTCCGTCAAGAAAGTACCGGGAAACGATCAATAATACACTGTTAATAATGTTATTCAGTTATTCATCCAAAGTTATTTTATCGCCTTCAAAGTATGCTCTATCAGAAACGATACACTTACGCCAACGAATAAACAATCATCACAACATTTTGATACGCTTTTTCCGGAACTGAGTTCAGTTCTCACCGGGAATTCTCCTTTATGTCTTCTACCGAATGAAAACGGGTGACACGAAGTGGTAATTTGAGTTTAGGAAAAAGAAAGAAGTCGGCTGGAGCCATATCTGGTGAATAAGGTGATTGCTCGATGATATTTGTTGAGTTTTTGGTCAAAAATTTGTTCACTATGATGGTTTGTGCGAAGGTGTATTATCGTGGTGCAAAATCCAAGAATTTTCTTTCCACAAATCTGGCCTTTTTCGTCGAATTTGCTCTCTTAAAGGCTGCATAACGTTCAAATATAATTTATTTACTATTTTGCACAATACCATAGTCAAAGAAGACGGTCAACATGACTTTTGATCGACTTTGGCGTGGTTCTTTCGGTTTCGTTTCAGTTGGCAGGCGCCACTCCGAAGCGTGTTGACTAGTTTGCATGTTAAACTCGTAAACCCACGTCTCGTCACCAACTCGTAATAATGCGTTTCATGAATTTTGGGTCGGAATTGACTCGTTTTAGCATGTCCTCAGCGACTCTTATGTGATTGAGTTTTGGGAGAAAATTCAGGTCTTTTGGGACTAGCCGAACGGCAACATGTTTCATAACCAAGTGCGATGTTAACTTCAGTTGAAGACGTTGATGGCCTACCAGAGCGAGGCAAATCTTCCATCACATCTAGACCGCTTTTGAACGCTTTGTATCACTCATAACCTCGTGTTTTTGATAAAGTTGAGTCACCGTAAGCCTTCTGTAACATTTTCAGGGACTCCGAACACGAAATTCTATTGTCGATGCAAAATTCAAGACAAACTCTTTGTTCGATGTTTTTTTCCATTATGAAATTCGCAATACACACTAGATATGATGTAACTAAAAACAGCACTGTATTTAATGGAAACGGAAAACGGTTGTACCAATCTAACAAAAAAAATGAAAAAAATGCAGCAACAAGTCGACGTAACGAGACAGTCCAGGTCTACATTTCCATAATAAGGATCAACGATTGGTAGACATTCAATATATTCCAAACAGCCAAAATATTTACACCATATTAAAAGTTACACCTATCAATATTTGGAATAAAAATTCAAAGGTGTGGTCTTATTATTTTTTGGTGCTACATTCGAATTAACATTTCGAGGAATTCATCATTAAAGCGTGAGAATTCAGATTTGATTGCATGTTCATTGCGTTGCAATTAATGAATAAATATGATACTTTATGAGGGTGAGCCTCATTAAGTTACTGCTTTCAAAAGTGTGTAGGTATTCATTAAAATATGGATATGTACTTTTAAATTACAAACTTGTAAAATTACACATCGAAGATTTTCAATGAGTCTTTGAGACCAAATGAATCATGCATAATTATGAGGTTTTCACGTACGGTTTTTCATTTGGTTTTTTTCATTTGCATGATTGCATATTTTATAATTGACCATAATTTGAAAACGAATTCATGTAGGCAATCGTTCATCTAAAATTATAATTATATATTCTGTTGATAGTTTATTACTTTCATTTTTTAGATAGTCCCGCATAATAGAAGATTGTTTATAAACTACAATCCAGTGATAGATCATTTCTGTCGTAGCAATCGCGTAGTAATTTCGTAGCAATTCTGTAGTAAACTCGTAGCAAACGCGTACTTATCTCGTAGCAATTGTGTAGTAATCTCGTAGCGATCTTCGTAGCAATCGCGTAGTTATCTCATAGCAATTGTGTAATAATCTCGTAGCTATCTTTGTAGCAATCGCGTAAGTACTTATCTCGTAGCAATTGTGTAGTAATCTCGTAGCGATCTTTCGCGTAGCATTCGCTTAGTGACGTGTAGTCTAAGTTCCTACCTTCACTCTTTTTTATACATATATCTGCGAATAAAAACCTCATGTTTCCTATCCTTTACTACTAAATGAACAATATTGATATAGTTGTAATCACATTCTCGAAAACGGCTCTAACGATTTCGATGTTTGTTGTATGTTTTCATGTGTATCAAGAGTTTACGGGGGCGAAAAATCTATCAAGCTAGGTCTCATATCAGAGAAAATTCGTTTTCTCTATTTTCACCCGAGTAGAGCTCGGTCGTCCAGATACAGTATCATTACCAATGTAAGCTTTTTCTGCCCCTAATTTATCGCCAGTTTCGTTGATCTAGACGTCGGAAGTGCGACTGATGAGGTCCTTGCTTGATTCCCAGGTCGGGAAAAGTGTTATTGTTTTTTTTTGTTATTTTATTGGTCCACCAACAATTTTCCTCACTGGTTTTATGCTTAAGATAACATGAAAAAAAAATAATATACATCAATGCAACAATTTCTTAAAGGTAAACTGCATGCATAAGAAAGATGTACAAGAAAAAAAAAACTATTTTTAATAACGAATGTCACAGTAGCAGACACAGAGTCTAGGTTTGAGCACGGTTGATGGCAATAGGCTCACCTCTTTTACATGAGACTTAAATATAACTAGTGAAATGTGGGTGCACTATTATTCGTGTGAGCCCGACATGTTAATTTATCAACGACAAAATAAAAACGGGTAATAAAATAGCGCTGTCTCCAAGTGAACAAAAAGTGAATTACTTAGCCATATTAGTGAGTTACAATCAATCATGTATGTTGCTATGTGATTTATGAGCGTGTTACGTGAGAGAAAAGCTAATATTTGAGACGGTGACGTGTGAATTAGGGGAAGTGTTGTGGGTAGAGACTGATGGTAAAAGTGACAGCGAAATAATAAAGAAAATAATTGGAAATAATGTGGTTTGTTTTTAGATTTAGCTTTATTTTCGGATTTTAAATCATCAAATGCGGAAGGGAGTGTCAGACTTGTACTGACTAAAACGTATCCATGTTCCTTTATCAGTAACAGTCCCGCAGTCTTGTCAGGTATTGGCCCTTGTGGACCCCCTCCGGTTTGCTGACATCTCTTTGAGGCGCGCGTGGAACACGAACGCGCCGTCGACACGGCCTGTCGTCATAAGACGGAAGGACGGCGAGCTAGCCCATTACTCACCGTCCACCGCATACGGTGGCCGGGAGCCACCACGTGGCCCCTGACGCCCGGGGCGTCTCCCGCGGCGGCTGGGACGTGACGTTCTCACCCTCTCACGTTCCGCCACCTTTTAGATTTAGCTTTGAGTGAGACGATTTTAAAATACATCATAATATAACATGAACTCTGTAAGCTCCGAAAGGTTCGGTAGAGGTCTACAAAGTATATCACATTTCGTCAATTATGTTTAAACCCCATTTAACAGAGAACGAGCCTCCTCATTATCTGCCTAGCCTTTTTCCCGACTATATTGGGGTCGGCTTCTGAATCGGGGGGCACGGCAGTGCCCCCGCCAAGTCGAGCACGAAGCAAACTGCCGTACCATCCTTTACTGGAACCATTTCGCCGCATTTTCAGGCCCCTATTTGAGAACCTCTGGATAAGACCAGAACGCTGAAACTTTCATCATTCAGTAAGCTATGATTACATACTTAAAATCCAAAATTTCAAGTCTGTAGGTCATTTAGTTCCGAAGTTAAGCAAAAGCAAAGATTTGTATTTATGAAACTCACTCACTCACTCATGATCATCAAAATAGAACTAGTACTTCCCATAAACTCAGAGAGCTGAAATTTGGTACAGAGTTAGGGTTTAATGGCCACATAAAGGGAAAACTATAAAAACTAGGATAATCGAAGATCTGGAGTACCTGGTGACACTGATTAGAAAACACTAGAGCCCAACGAAACTATAAATAAATAGATCGACATTACCGCCTTTTCAAAAAATATTCAACTTGGTGGGCCGCTTCATTTGATGTCAAAAATGGATTGAATTTATAAGTTTATCAATTGGAAATTACTTTGTGTTGTTATTAATAAAAACTTCTGCCTACCGCTACTAGATGGCGCTGTGCATTTTCGTCTCATTTCTGAATCGCGGTGTTAAGATTCTCCGCCAGTAAATGACGTTCGAACCAAATATCAAACTGAAATGAACTTGTTCTGCCTTGTTCTTAATGCTGACGATTTCCTTCCTAATTGCTGTTTGTTCTTCCTCATTGTAGGCTGTGAGTAATAAGTCTTAAAGATATTATACTAGGTTATTATTGTTAGTCTAAATATTATCGGTATTTCTGATTTATTTGTGTTTGAATTCGCAAGATAATATCGTTAAAAATGTCGATAATATTAAAAGGCGACGATGAACTTAGTGGCTACCAATTAATTGGTATGCCCAACGCTTGTGGCCAAGCCTACGTGGTGCTTTCACGAGTAACCAATCTTCATGGGGTGCACCTCATAAATGTTGACTTCAAGAGTATAAAAGCTCAAGCTTCAGCGATCACCGAATACAACCGGCTTAGGCGTAAATACCGCGCCGATCTTTCGGAAATTAAACCGTCTAAGCCGTCTAAAAGAACAAATAATGAACGTGAATGGGCAATACGAAAAACTGTTGCTACTATACAAGATTCAGAGCCGGAAAAAAATAAAAGAAAGATTTGTAAAAATAAAAAAAAAACTACTAATAAGTAGAAAAAAAACTGAGTCACATAAGATATTCTAATAAAAGAAATCAACGTACCCACGTTTCTACAAAAAGAAGTGAAATCCCACCAAAAACATTCTGTAAAAAACTAGCCAAGTCTCGATGAAGCTGCTTGTTTATCTCTAAAAAAAGTATTGAAATCTAGACAAAGTCGTGCCAAGTGTAAAGTTCCATACTGCGATTTCTTTATTATTATAGTTAATGTTGTGTGACTTGGCCGTTGAACATTCTTTAGACGCTAGTGGGTAAAGTCATTTTTTTTACACAGATGTAACATTCTGTTGTACCTACCTATGTTTGTTAAGCGAGATAATAGCCCATACTGATATTGGTAATTGGACGCTAGTCTCACTTTAGGCTGTTGTTGATTGTGCAACGCATTCATTCAGATAATGCTGACTTCTGCTCTCTTCTTTTTCGAGCGTCAAATCGACCACCGATCTAACATCGAATAGACATGCAGACAGACATATATCAATGACTTGAAGTCCGTCTGTACTGAAAATATTTTTTTATACTGTTTGTTTTAGACTATACATTAGTATTATTGAAATACGCAGCTTTATCAAGCCTACAATTGACTGGTTATTAAATCAACGTTTTCCAAGTGGCAATTTTCCATCGTCAATGGGTAGCGGTTCTGGCGACAGATTGGTGCAATGGTGTCATGGAGCACCTGGTTTTGTACCCTTGTGTAACTTTAACGGCCAAGTCACACAACATTAACTATAATAATAAAGAAATCGCAGTATGGAACTTTACACTTGGCACGACTTTGTCTAGATTTCAATACTTTTTTTAGAGATAAACAAGCAGCTTCATCGAGACTTGGCTAGTTTTTTACAGAATGTTTTTGGTGGGATAGTATTTTACATGGAGCGACTGCCTATCTGACTTCCACAACAGTTAGTACTGGGTAACACGATACCCCTTAGTAAGTCTGGTTGTCAGTTTTTTGCACCACTGACTACCTGCAACGACTGTCAAAGATCTACAGTTTGTAAGTTTTATATAAACTGTTAATTACAAAGAGATTTTAAAGACTTATACAGCGGTCCTTGGGAATATTGTCATATAAAAATTTTGAACCTGAACGTTTTCGACTTTGCCACACGAATGTTACCTGACAAGCGTGTATGACACTAGACAGTAACAAGTATTGGCTTACGATTTTCTTCGTCTTGTAACGTTTATCGCTCGTAAATATTTAGAATCTTTGTGATAATGTAATTTTTAACACAAAATCACCAACGATCCGTGAAATGACCTATTCCTCTTCTTTTGTATGATGTGGAATATCAATACAGCCCAAAAATCAAGCAAATATCCTGCGCGTGATTAGCGAGTACCGATCACAAACAGAGAAGTATTGAATCAACCCGGATAACGAACACAAAAACGAAAATTCAGAAAGGAATATTCCCTCTTACTTGTTTACTAGGGATTTCATTGCTGCTGAAAATTGTCCTCTACCGACGTAGTTTTAAAGTTCCATTTTAAGAACAGCTGCACTAAATACAATATTATTGAAAGACTAGCTGTGCCCGCGACCTTCGTCCACATATAATTATTACTTATTAATATTACTTCCCTATTTGAATCGGATTTTGTTAACCATTTCAAGGGTCTTTAATTGCACGGAACCCTAATTGTTTTTCTAAAATAGGACGATAACATCAACTTTAAGCCAGTAAAACTTCCGTCAAAATCGGTCCCCCCGTTTTGGAGATTAGCCGAGACAAAGAAACCGACAAAAATTTAAAAAGATGTTTTTTTTTTGTTGTAACGGAGGCCGCTCGTAACTGCAATTCGAAGCGAAGACAAAAATCCGTCGAAATATTGCTATCTCTGTTTCACACTTCCTAGTGCGTTTTGAAGCAGCGCGTGAGCATGTGTGAATATTGTTTACCTCGCTACTATTCTATAGTTATCATTCATTCATATCGACAAACGCATTTCTGTTTAGTAATAAATCATGTTCATTATTTGCTTTACTTTTGTTAGTTACTTTGGGCAATCGTTAGTTTATGTGTAGAATAGTAATGCGTTTTTAGGAAATATGTCTACAATGTTTTTATCTCGAATGTTAGAATATCTCAAAATCTAGCCTTTATAGAAAAAAAATCTGGGTTACTTACCTACTTTTTCTATACCACTAATGTAACGAATAAGTATACAGTTCACTTGAAAATCTGAAATCTAAGTAAGTACCTACCTACTTAAGCCCGCCACAAGTTTTACGTCCCTAGTATAAATAACAGTCGGGCTTGTGGCTTCAGGCACTTCCGTCATTCACCATTGGCACTATGATGGACGACGCATCGTTCCAAGTCGCTACGAGTCTACGCTTAGGCGCACCTTGTGTTGCTCCGCATCGGTGTCACTGCGGTGAAGCTGTCGACAGCCTCGGACACTATGGCCTGTCCTGCTACAAGAGCGCAGGGGCCCAATTCTGCTATTACAATAGTGTCAGAATGGTCTGTCATTGATTTCATAATTGTTGATTTTGACTTGTCAAAACTTGTCAAAATCAACAATTATGAAATCAATGACAGACCATTCTGACACTATTGTCGTCTACTGTAATAGCAGAATTGGGCCCCAGGTCGCATTGCACGGCACGCCAGCATTAACGACATTATTCGTCGAGCTCTTACCAGCGCCGGCATACCAGCGGTTTTAGAACCAAACGGCTTGGTACGTGACGATAGGAAGAGACCAGACGGCATGACGTTGGTGCCTTGGAACCTTCTTGAAACGCTCGAGTCATAGGGCCGGAGTGCCCATCTCCTTTTTAAGGAAAACTCTCGCCGATTGGTCGACACTTCGCGTGACCAGAGGGCTGGCTCTTTCTTTGGCCAAAGAATTAGCATTGCCATTCAACGTGGAAATGCTGCCAGTCTTCTGGGCACGTTTCCAGATGACAGCGATGCGGAGGAGTACTTTGACGCCTAAGACGTGCCCTATTGTCGTCGTTGTATGTGTATCCTAGTATATAGGTACTTTCTTTTAGTCTTCTTTTATCTTTATTTTAGTTCTATTTGTAGTCTGTATAAAATGTGCATAGTAATAAATTATATTACAATTATTAATTAAATTACAAACACACTTCACTTTTAGTTATTTGCATAGGTAATCGGACTTCTGGTATGAAAGTTGTTATGTCGGCTGCTTTACGAGAACATTCTAGATTACATTCGAGTCTAGAATGTTCCACAACTGAGCTGTGAAGAAGATTCGAGAAAGTTGTGGAACTTTCTAGAAGGAAGGGTCGAGTTTGCCGGAGCAGTCAGTCTGATTTTGGATTTTGGTTTTATACTAACCTAGTTTTAACTTTTTAATAATGTTTAGTATTGTTTATTATTTACATGATAAATTAAAAAGATGTACACTGATATCTTCTTCCACCCATTAAGAAATAGCACGTAACTAATAACGGCTTTATATGAATAAACATAGTTCAAACTGTAAACCGTGTCGGATCATAAAGTTTTATCGCGTCTGCTACAGACTTGCATACGTCAACGTTATGACGTCATAATATTGTGTACGATGCAAATGTTCGCAATGACGCATTAAATCTAGTTACATTGCAGTTAAGGTAGAGGCAAAATATTGTGAGGTAAGTACTACTTCTTCTTTAAGTCATCGTATGATTGTGAACATCATTAGTTATAATCTATCTTGCGAGATTATAATCTATGAAAAACTTGTGAACTGTTACAATATACATATATATATATATATAATCCATGAACGCGTCAAATTGTGAACGAAACTACACTGCTTGACAAGACCGACCGATCCCATGATTCTGCCCAGTGTTTTTACATTTCAAACCTTATTCCCGACTATGGTAAAGTTCACATCAAATTGTCAAGTTAGACTATGTGTTTTGTATTTAGAACTCAATCACTCACTGTCGGAATAATGTTCTAAATTCAAAAATATTCCCACTACACTATTTGAAATGTTTTGGAATACTGTTAAGTCGCCATGTTTGTTTACTGACTCGCTAGCGTCAGTACAAAATAGATTTCTCAAATGCGGAATCGCATGAGACATACGGCAATAGCTAAGATCTAGCATAGACTGCGGTCTTCATGGGCACGGGGTGCGCATGATTGTAAAACAAAAGAAGGGATCGGGTTCTCGTTTAATGTCCAATTATTTCTCTCCTTCGGTTTTTTTTTTGGTTTCTCTTTTATAGTACGTAATGTCGAATATTTCCAATATGCTTCTGTTTTTTCTCCGAGCTCCTCTTGATGTATTCCAATTGATTATATAAATTTATACAACACTCGACGCTGAACGATTCGATCATATTATAAGCACGTAGATACACATGACGACAGATCAAGCTATTATACGTCCATTTCCAGTTTATCCTGACCTCACATTGCACGAAAAGCCAATACAATTTGAAATCAGCTTGTACTGGCAAATGATGGATTGATGCCTAGAGTTGACGAACTCAATCAAGTGTGTGAGATTACTGAAGAAAATTAAAATTATTTGATACCATCGACGTAATCGACATTTGACTTGAGCAGTGGCTAAAATATTACCAAACGTTGAAATCGTTTCAATAAGTCACGGTTGGCACTGTGGCTGAGCGGTTGGCTGTTGCGCTGCATGTTGCGGGTTCGATTCCTGCACGGAACAAATGTATGACAGGCTGTTGTTCCGGGTCTGGCTGCTTATGTATGTGAGTTTAAATGTTTGCAAACGCACCCACGAGACAGGAGAAATTCCTAGAGCGGGGCAACGTTTTTAAAAAAATAAACACTTAATTAAAATAGGTCCAGTAAGAAATAAAAAAATAATAAGCAAAAAAAAACAGAAAAAAAATAGGCAAGATAATCAATAACACATTTTCTTTTCAATTTCAATACAGTAGGAAAATTATAGGTATGATTGTAGTAAAATATCTCTTGATTTACATCGACCTTCCACTAAAAATACTTAAGTCACCTCATAATTAATAATCATACACCAATTATGTCAACATAATATTATTTATTATTATTTTATTTATTTATTAACTCATCATCACTATCATTACAGGGATATCCTAATTCGATAGTGTGGCCATAATTACAGTTTTATTATTTACCATAACATATCCTGTACATCGTGGTTTTTGTGAACTCACTCAGAGAACATCACAACAAGTAAAAAGATCTATGCTGTCTGCTACGTCATTAAGTACAGTCAAGGTACGTGTTATAGGGGCTTTACTCAGTAGATTGGACCTACTACTGCACCGCCAATAGACGTGACCGTCGCCTTCGTAATACATAATTGTCGGGCACACACAACTTTATTTCTTTTAATATACCTGGGTTTGAAGTCTTGCCACGCAATAATTTAAAAATACAGGTAGCAAGAGCTATGTCCCTCCTTGTTTCCAATTTATTGTATCCCACCATGCCTATGACAAACAAAGTTGGATACAACAATGGATAAAATGGATACACACCATACCACCTTAGATACAGAAACCTAGTAAATTTATTTTGTATACGCTCCAGCATGAGACTGTATTTAGCTTCATGCGGAGCCCATATGATTGCGTTACATTCGAGCTGACTTCTTACCAATGCATTGTACAAAGAAGTCAGCGCAGCGATGCTTTTAAAACCCTCTGCTCTTCTTAGGACGAAACCTAAACTCCTATAGGCTTTTTTACAAACATTTACGATGTGATTACGAAATGCCAGGTCCGAGTCAAGGCGTACTCCTAAATCCCGCACCGTTTCTGTTCTTTTCAATAACGTGTTATCCACTCTATAGTCATATTTCTTGGGCATTTTTATCCTACTAAAAGTTATTACCGAACACTTTGACGTATTAAACACCAACTTATTCTTCTTTCCCCATTCAACAACCCTGTCTATGTCTTCCTGTAAGCGCTAAAAGTCCTTTTGTTCATTCACAGCTAGCAGCAATTTTAGATCGTCAGCAAACAACAGGCACTTGGCATTATTTACGACCTCGGGCAAGTCATCTACCATTATTATAAATTGAAGTGGTCCTAAATTACTGCCTTGACTCACGCCTGACCTTGTAAAATAGGGCTCAGATTTAAAGAAAAAAGATCGGCTATGATTTATTGTAAATCATAGCCGATGACCGCGGTCTAGTGAAATCCTAACGCCCTCATTTTTGCATTCTCCAGCCTTTTTTCCTACATGCGGCTTTTTCCATCATTTTCCTACGAAGATGATGACGATATGAATAAAAAAAAAATACTTATAATAATGTCTTTGATTAGGTATCCAACCGAAGCTGGAATAATCCTGGTCCCATGTTACGTGTGGTCGACGCAACACTACTTCTTCCATTCTCCACTGTCAATCTTCACGCTATCATTTACTGCTTTTTTTTTTATTTTACTCCAATCATATAAGTGACAGTTAAACAGTGATTTGTATAAAATAGAAAGTTGGGACTCGTATTTCGTATGTATCGGAATGTCTTTATCCAAATCGATCGATATAAAAAAAAACAAAAGTTTTCAATTATACTAAAGTATTAATTAATTATCAAAATTCAAGTGTACCCCTTGAAAAGCAGCCGCTGATTTCCCCAGAGCCTCAACCCTTTCGATACAAAGGCGACAATGAAGTTTTCTCTCGCCTCTGCGAATGCAGAGTGGCTGGAATTAAATAATATTTTATCTATATTTCTTTGCTGTTGAACAAAAGTGAATGTTTTTACTAACGTTATTAATATTACATAAAATTAAATAACGTACATAATATTAAAAAAAAAAATCAGTATTCGACATAAACAATATGTTAGTGAGCCCCCAAAACAGTGCGCATCGATTTGTTTTGGATAGAGCAATTCGCGCGAGATACAATCATCTGGGATGCCGTTGCCACTGCCTCGCATTATTGCATCTTACGTGTGTTTCGATCAGCAGGTTCGAACCCAGAAATTGTAAACTTTTTTTGAAAAACTGTGTCCTAGCGGCGTGACTGGCTAATCATGATGGTCACACACCAGTGCAAGGCATCCGTGTGGTCTGAGCTTAACCTAGATACGATACCACCAACGGCACGGTTGGCGCAGTGACTGAACGACTGGCTGCTGGGCTCGCGGGTTCGATCCACGCACGGAACAAATATTTGTATGGCCTAAAGGTAATTGTTCCAGATCTGGCTGCTTGTGTATGTAAGTTTAAATAAATAATAATAAATAAATATCCCTGGACATTTTCACACAGCACCATCTAGCCCCAAGCTAAGCAACTTAATGCTTGTGTTATGGTAGCTAGATGGCTGATAAACTACATATATACATTTTTTTTTTTTTGTAAATACATACATATTATAGATAGAAAAACACCCAGACCCGGAACAACTACTTGTAGGTCATACAAATATTTGTCCCGTACGGGAATCGAACCCGCGACATGCAGCGCAGCAGTCAATCGCTTGACCACTGCGCCAACCGTGTCGTCAAAAATGCGCCAACCGTGTCGTAAATGTTTGTAAACATTATCAAATTAAACAAATATTTTAGACCCCAGAAGTAAGAAAATATCGTTGATCTGAGTCTGCCTAAGTGTGCCATTGCACTAATGTACTTATTGTAAGGATATGAATAAAATTTTATTTAAGGATACAAAAGTCTCCCCACTATCACTTGTTTAACTTAACAAAATTAAATTCTTGCAGGTACTAGGACTTCATGACACTGCAGAGCTTACCTGTGTTAGTCGACCCGCTACGCTTATATACTTTACTTACTAACAAGGATAACTAGGTATTTGAATAAAATTAAAGATACGAAATCAAAATAATCTATAATATAAAAATGAATCGCAAAATGTGTTGGTAAGCGCATAACTCAACAACGCCTGGACCAATTTGGCCAATTCTTTTTTTTAAATGTTCGTTGAAGTTCAAGGATGGTTTTTACGGCGAGAAAAAATTAAAAAATTGCCTTTACAAGTCTAAAAACAACACAAGGAGACTTTTTTTTTGGTAGGATTAGGGTAGGAGTAGTGTAGGAGTAGGGTAGGAGTAGTGTAGGAGTAGGGTAGGAGTAGTGTAGGAGTAGGTTAGGAGTACGGTAGGAGTAGTGCAGGAGTAGGTTAGGAGTAGGGTAGGAGTAGTGTAGGAGTAGGGTAGGAGTAGGTTAGGAGTAGTGTAGGAGTAGTGTAGGAGTAGGGTAGGAGTAGGGTAGGAGTAGGGTAGGAGTAGGGTAGGAGTAGGGTAGGAGTAGGGTAGGAGTAGGGTAGGAGTAGGGTAGGAGTAGTGTTGGAGTAGGTTAGGAGTACGGTAGGAGTAGTGCAGGAGTAGGTTAGGAGTAGGGTAGGAGTAGTGTAGGAGTAGGGTAGGAGTAGGTTAGGAGTAGTGTAGGAGTAGGGTAGGAGTAGGGTAGGAGTAGGGTAGGAGTAGTGTTGGAGTAGGGTAGGAGTAGGGTAGGAGTAGTGTTGGAGTAGGGTAGGAGTAGTGTTGGAGTAGGGTAGGAGTAGTGTTGGAGTAGGGTAGGGTAAGGAGGAGGACACCACGCGAACGAAGTAGCGCTGGGCAGCTAGTAATAAAATAAATAATGAGAGCAGCGGTGGCCCTGTGGTGGCGGCCTTTTTTTTTTTTTTTTTTTTGGGGGTTGGGAAATCATCAAATGACTCCTCCCGCTCTGGGCGGAGCGGAAGGGACTGTCAGACTCTTACTGACTAAAAACCAGTTCCTTCATTGGCCCTTTATGTTCCAGGGCCGCGGTATCTCTTTCGAACAGTCCCGCAGCCCTGGCAGGCACCGGCCCTTGCGGGCCCCTCCCGTTTGATGACAACTCTTTGAGGCGCGCGTGGAACACGAACGCGCCGTCGACACGGCCTGCCCGTCGTCATACGACGGACGGACGGCGAGCTAGCCCATTACTCACCGTCCACAGGCCCGCGCCTACGGTGGCCGAGAGCCATCACGGCGTGTGTGGTGGCGGCCTGACTTACGAACAGTAAGTCGTGGGTTCGGACCCAGGCAGGCGCATTACTTTAGTGTAATTTATTTCATCACCATTGCTCTCAAAACGGTGAAGGAAAACATCGTGAGGAAACCGGCATGTCCTAGAACCAAAATTCGAAGACATGTGACATCTATCAACCCGCACTGGGCCAGCGTTGTAGCCCATTCCCTCTCATAGAGAGGAGGCCGTGTGTCCCAGCAGTGGGAACATTATGGGCTAATTATGCTAAGACATGTGACATCTATCAACCCGCACTGGGCCAGCTTTGTAGCCCATTCCCTCTCATAGAGAGGAGGCCGTGTGTCCCAGCAGTGGGAACATTATAGGCTAATTATGCTATGCTTATGCTAAGGACATGAGTCCGCCTTAATTTGTATTACAAATAAAATTAAATTCTTGAAGGTATTATCAGAATACACCACATGAGTACATAAGCTATCGTGGACCTGGTCTGTGTAATTTGCCATTACGCTAATATACCTCGGTCGGGTAAGCACGGAGGTCGTTTTCTCTCGCTCGTTGAGATGTGAAGCTGCTGCGATTAATGGTTATCGTCCTTTCTAAGAAACTCGTTGCTTAGCATTTTCCTAAGTGCATTAAGTGTGTTGATATTTTTTCCTTAATAGAAAATGTTATCTTACCTAAAGTTATTGGTGGTTTTATACCAAGAAGGGGTGTTTATTTATAAACAAAAAAAAATACCATATCGCAAATAAAATATCATATCTTTTCTTATAGCCTGAGTTCTAAAGCATGTACTTTGACCATTGATATGACTTTGACTTACTTATTCCTGTGACTATTGCAAAACTACTAGAGTTAAGTAAGGTTTGTAAATCGTTTTGTTCGTTTTATTTATAGATCTGAGCTTAAGTTATGTTATGATGTCAAAACTTCTTCGTTTTTGAAACAGAATTGCTAAGTGAAAATAATATTATGAGGTTTATTCATAAACGTTGCCTAAAGTTAAGACACGTGGTAACATTAAAAAAAGATAAGCTGACGTTAATCATTACTTAACTCGAAGGCCCGCTGCTTTCTTTTTAAGAATAAACCCCTACCAAACATCATCTTTTATGTACAAATAAAAACAAATCGCGATCGTTTATCCTTCCACAACGCAGAAAGATTATTTTTTATTATTTTTTTTTTTTATTACAAAATGGGCCTGCTCTTGACCTCGATCACGCCTGGTGGAAAGCGATGGATGAGGTCTATGATGAAACGAGCGTGCCCAGAAGATGTCTGTTCACTCTTGCTTTGAAGGCAGACGGGTTATATGTGGGAGGGAACACAGAAGCCGGCAGAGAGTTCCACACCTTGGCTGTGCGCATGATAAACGTGGAGGAGAAGCGCCGAGTACGACTAGTCGGGATATCAACCAAGTGTGGATGGTACGCCGCAGTACGTCTGCTAGTCCGGTGGTAAAAGGGTGATGGTGGAATCAGATCGTGGAGCTCCTGTGCACACTCTCCGAAGTACAGTCTATAGAAGACCGACAAGCAGGCGACATTACGCCTATGAGCTAGGCTGTGAAGCGAAGCTATCAAAGTCTCGTCGCCTATGAGTCTTTTAGCTCTGCGTTCCACCGAATCAAGTGCAGCGAGCTGGTATTTTGCTGAACCATCCCACAAGTGGCTGCCATACTCCATACAGGAACGGACCTGTGCTTTATATAAACTTAAAAGCTGTCCAGATGTGAAGTATCGCCTCACCTTATTCAGGATGCCCAGCTTCTTAGCTGCGGTCTGAGCTTTCGACTCGATGGTTGAGCCGAAGTTGAGATCCGATGTCAACTCCATGCCCAAAAGCTGTAGGCGGTCGGTGACTGGTACAACTGTACCTCGGAAAGCTGGAGACAACTGGAACTGGCTCTTTTTAGCCGTAAAAAGACATGCCTGTGTTTTCAGAGCATTGAATCTGACCAGATTGTCGTCGCCCCACTTGGAAACGAGATTTAGGGTCAGATTCATTCGCTCCACCATGGCCTCTCTATGAGTAGCAGTTTCCTCTCTGCTGGCTCTTGCACTGGACAGGTATCTTTCCGCGACTGTGCTGTCATCAGCGTACCCGATTGCACCAAGCTGTAGCAGGTCGTTGATGTGTAGCAGAAATAAAGTTGCGGAAAGAACAGACCCCTGAGGAACACCGGCATCAATGGCCTTATGATCCGAAGAGCAGCCATCTATAACCACTCTGATCGAACGGCCACTCAGGAAGTCGGAAATCCAGTTGCAAAAGTCAGCAGAGATGCCAAATGCAGGAAGCTTAGCCAACAGACTAGCGTGCCAGACCCTGTCAAAGGCCTTTGAGATATCAAGCGATACAGCAAGGGCTTCGCCGTGTTTCTCAATGGCCTCGCCCCAGTAATGCGTAACATACACAAGAAGATCCCCAGTTGAGCGACCACGACGGAAGCCGTACTGGTGGTCACTGAGGAGCTCATTGTCTTCGAGGTATGTTAGCAGCTTATTGTTCAGTACCCTTTCCATCACTTTGCACAGTATGGAGGTTATGGCGATTGGTCTATAGTCAGCAGGATCGGCACGGTTACCCTTTTTGGGCACTGGCTGCACATTAGCAAGCTTCCAGGACTCCGGCACCACTCCGGTTTTTAGAGAAAGGCGAAACAAGCGCGTCAAGACAGGAGATAACTCAGGAGCACAGCTCTTCAGGACTCTTGCAGGTATTCCGTCAGGTCCGCTGGCTTTATTCACGTCTAGATTGCATAGGGCCTTACGGACCTCTTTTATGTGGATTGAGATCACCGGCATTTCGGAGCCACAGTGAGATATGTTAGGTGGTATGTTTGAGGCCGTGTCTAGGCGTGAATTTTCGGCAAAGATGGAGGCAAATAGATTTGCCTTCTCTAGAGCCGTATGAGCCAGCGTTCCATCAGACTTCAGCATAGGAGGCAGCGTAGGATGGCAGAAGTTCGTCTCGACTGATTTCGACAGGGTCCAGAACTCCTTACTACCCGAGGGGCAGGACGCCAGCTTAGCCCCAATTCGTCCAACATGATCGAAGCGCGCCTTCCGTAGCACCCGTTTGCAATCCTTGGCGGCTGAATTGTACGCTTTTTTCGTTTCGCGAGCCCTCTGACTACTGCACCTGTCACTACGGGCCGAAGCCCAGGCCTGGTATGCCTGCTCTTTGAGCAAATCGGCTTGCGCACAAGACGCGTTGTACCAGGGTTGAGCCTCGCAGCCAAGTAAAACATCAGAAAATGGGATAAAATATTCCATTCCCTGGCGAATCACGTCGACAATTGAGTCAGCGCAGTCAGAAGGGTTAAGCGAAGAGAAGCAAGTCTGCCGCCATGGATAAGATGCAAAGAAATGCCGCATCTCATCCCAGTCTGCCGACCCGTACTTCCAAACTCGCCTCGTGCCTCTAGGGCTTAAATCTGGAGGAGAACAGGAAGACACGGATTTCACCAGACAGTGGTCAGACGAACCGAGCGGAGCCCAGATCGATACAGAGTACCTGTCCGGATCTGTTGTCAGTAGAAGGTCTAAGCAGTTGGGTGTGTGGCTATCAACATCCGGAACGCGGGTAGCTTGACCAACCAGCTGGTGGAGATCTAGCGATATCGCAAACTTGCGCGCCTCTCTTCCAGCATGGTCAGTTTTCTGGCACGGGAACAACCAATCCTTATGGTGGGCATTAAAATCCCCCAGAAAGACAAGCTCCGCTGTCGGATATTTGTGTTGGGCCAGTTCAGCTGCCTCTGTAAGATGGTCGAAGAGTCTTGTTGTCTCCTGATCACCGCTGTGCGACCTGTAAACACCGACATAAATAGTTTTGATAGAGCCGGTGTCCACCAGTAGCCACAGAGTGGAGAAACCCGCAACCTCGTAGCAACGGAGACGTTGACAGCATATGTCATCGCGAACGTACACACAGACCCCAGCCTGCTTCTTAAACTTATGTTCAAGTGAGTATCCTGGGTAGTTGAGGTACGCCACGTCTAACGGGGTCGCTAACTTAGTCTCCGTCAAAAAGAACAAGTGCGGCTTCTCGGTCTCAAGGTGGTGATGGACCGGATTGATATTTGAGTGCAATCCACGGATGTTAGTGAATTGCACTTTAAGCGGGAGGAAGTGCCGCCGTTGTTTAAAAATATTCTTTTTGTTTTTTCGCTTCATGGGTTTAAAGAGTTTCAATGGAATTCTAAAGAAAGCGAGGCGAGTCCAGTTTACTGAACAGCTCCCACGAGCAAAGCCCGACGATAAGGAAACTCACCTGGAGACTGCGGGGACGCCCGAACCCCCCCGAAGATGCCCGCCGGGTCCTCCCTTCCAGTCGCCGACTGGCACGGCGGAACATTTCGGGATTTTTCGCGAGGTGGCGGGGCAGCCTTTCACACGTGGCTGGCGTGCTAATTGGGCCCCCAACTTCCTGCGGTCGGCCAACGGCAGGACCGTGCTTCGGATCCCGCTACCCTCCAAAGTGAGTTGCCATGACGAGGTTCACTCCTGGGCTGAGACTAGCCTTGGACAACGCAACTACCAACTGTCGAATTCCATAAGGCACTGGAACTCCCACACAAAGACGAAACACAGCAGGCTGCTTGACGCCAGATTCCGGTGGGAGGGTGGTCGTAAAACCAGGCGGGCGTTAGCCCTACCACCACAAGGGAAGAATTGGCCAGTCATAAAAGGTGTTGGGTGTGACTGCCCAGGATACGCCGAGCGCTCGGTTCAGTTAAGTCACTGGCGGAACAAACTGCGCTACACGAGGAGGCTTCTTCATGTATCCCAAAATTTATCACATTTTTCTCTTTTATTTCAAGCTATATAACAAAAAACAGAACGTAGTATTTTTCTCGTGTTCTGTGGTGTTATGAGAATTATGTTTAATAGGGGAGATTAAACCGTCGAGTTTAATCATATATACTAGTTTTTTTAACCAAAGAGATTTAGATACAGTACAGGGTAGCCTATCGACTAGCTCGCCGTTCTTCGGTCTTATGACGGCAGGCCGTGTCGATGGCGCGTTCGTGTTCCACTCGCGCCTCAAAGAGATGTCAGCAAACAGGAGGGGCCCGCAAAGGCTGATGCCTGCCAGGGCTGCGGGACTGTTCGAAAGAGATACCGCGGCCCTGGATCACAAAGGGTAAAAGAAGAAACATTTATTTATTTTATTTATTTATTTACTTTTATTTATTTACCACCAATTATTAACATGGAGGGGTTTTAGTCAGTAAAAGTCTGACACTCCCTTCCACTCCACCCAGAGCGGGAGGAGTCATTTGATGATTTCCCATCCCAAACAAAAAGATAGCCTATCGAAAGAAATGTCATTGAAAAACTTTGATCCAATATCTTAGTGACTGGTTAGATACATTTTTACCGACATTGTCCAGTTGGTAATTGCAAGTATATCACGATGTTGTTCGCTTTGTTCCATCGGTGGATGATCATCGTCATTCTCTTGCCCTTATCCCTATTTATTTGAGGTCGGCGCAGCATGTCTTCTTCTTCCATACTTCTCTATTACTCGTCATCTCATCAGACACTTCCTTTCTTGCCATATCATCCTTCACACAGTTCATCCATCGTTTCTTTGGTCTTCCTCTACTTTTAAAGCCATCCACATTCATACTCAAAACTTACCTCACGACATTATCCTCGACGCTTTGTTCCGTACATCATAACTATGTATAAATGTCTTAGTTCTAACCTGGTGTCTGTCTCTTAGTTCTAGCCTGGTACGAGTTCTATGAACAATTGTTTAATGAGTCCCAAGCTAGCCTCGGATCCTTGATTGTAAATTCCTTGTCCAAGAACTCTAGATTCTCAATAACAGTTAAAGTATTTCCTCAGTACTCTCAACTGAATACCAGATCTTGAATAATATTAAAAATACTTTCATTAAAACCAATAGCATTCTCATTCTGATCCCACAGCTTCAAATACCAATACGAGAAGCAATACAATGAGATTATGAGATTAAATTGTGTCCAATAAAATACTTCGAGCGCAAAGATATTGAAATTGAAATTTAATTTTATAGTATTTTTATTGAATTTTATTGAGTTTACGGTTGATATTACACTACAAAACATCACACCTATTTCCAGGAAAGGTTAGGCAGAAGTGTGCCTAAAGCGCACCCACATTTCGCCAAAGTCCCATGTGATGGGGTAAACCTATCGCCATCAGCCGGGCACAAATCCAGACTCCGTTGCTACTGTAACATTCCTGATGAAAAAACTCAATAATGATTTGCCCAACCTGAGATTCGAACCTAGGAGCTCATGCTCAGTAGACGCGCTTGCGACCACTAGACTAACGAGGCAGTTATGTCAGTTATGTGTAAGTCCCATATCATAGGAGGTGAACCTTTTGCCAGCCACCGGGCATAAGCTCAGACTCCGTGGCTCCTACTGAGAAATTCATGACAGAGAAGCTCAAAAACACTTCCCGACCTGTGAATCAAATGCTTACGACTACACTCTACGAATAGACGACTAGAACTATAAGGCAGGCAATGAGGCAGGAACCAGTAACAGATACTGTAATTAAATTTTCCTATACTTTCATCCTTTAAGGTATGCAGTTGACACTAATGAAAGTATCCAGCGTCAATTTATTTGGATTTTAATATAAACCGGAACATTTTGAATGTAGATGGCTATAAGAGTAGAAGAAGACCAAAGAAACGATGAATGGACTGTGTGAAAGATGATATGGCTAGAAAGGAGGTGACTGCTGAGATGACGAGTAAGTAATAAAGAAGTATGGAAGAAGATGACATACTGCGCCGACTCCTAATAAATTTGGATAAGGTCAGTAATAATCACTTAATGGACAGTAAAATACTTAGCTACCAACGAAAAGGAAGATGAAATTCCTTGAGATAATGAGTTTGTTAGCAAATTGAGAATATTTAATTTAGTTTCCTTTGACTGTCTATTTGCGAAAGTAATGAAAATATCCATTACAGATATTGAAAATAAAATGGGAGCTACAGTTAACTAACACAGTGAAACCGTAGTCACGGTACAATACGAAAAAGCTATATATAATATGTATAAAATTCATTTTAAGATCCCTTAAAATGAATTATATTATGAGGGATCCACTGTAGCCAAAATTGTTTTAAAGGGTAAAATACATACAGGGAGTTCCGTACTCTTTGAGAAATATAATATTTGGGGTCAATATAACTGTGGTACAACCGCTTATTACCAAAGATCAAAGGTTTTTGATCTCAATATCCGTATTTATCGCCATCCTAGCCCAAAGCTATTGGAAAAGATAAGATCATTATTGTTTAATTATAATTCTAAAGGGATGAATAAAACAGTAAATTACAAAACAACCACATCTCGTTTATTCTCCACAAATGTAACAGTAAACATGTATACTAAGTACTAAAACATTGATTCATTTAGTTTAACAAATAACACTACCAAGCAAATCACGAAAAACTTCGCTAAATTAAGTTCTTATAATAATTTACCTTATTTACAAAATCTCTCTACATATGACTAAAAGTTCAAGTTTGTACAGTTTAATTTTTAAATGAGGAATATTTCTAAATATTCTCGATTTGTGTTTCCTGATAAACTCATAATTTCAAACATCGACATTTTTGAAAATGATAATTATTCTACAATAGAAGCTACAAATAATTCTGCTGCTTACATTTTTATTGTTAAAAAACAAAGTAGCTTAGAAATAGCTTATATACACAAATGCATAGACATATTCTAGTTTGAATAAGCCTTTAATGATGACCAACACAATTAAGATGGTGTTGCTACTATAATTAAAGCTATAAAATTTAACACAGCTAGCTAACATGTGAACGTCATTAAAGATAATGGAAATGTAAGCAACGGAATCAACAATACCAAAGCTAAAAATTGAGATGTTTGAAACTGGGCTCAACAGTTTATCAGAAAACACGAATCTGAGATGACTTACTTATTAAATACATCTGACAGTTTCACTGCCACTGAGATAGAAAATAATCATAGGCCATTTGGATACTCGCTTCAAGTTACTGACTAACTTATCCTAAAGGTACACACATTCTCTGATGTACAATATATTTACAGTAACTTAGACTCTAATACAATAGCATTAAGTAACACTGATCACAGTAAGCAAAGCAAGTTAAATATCTAAACAATTTATTTTGTTAAAAATGTAAAAAAGACAAACATCACTTTTAACATAATTATATTTTACATTATCCGAATTCTTCGTTTCAATATCGTTGTAACGATTTTGGGTCTGTAACAAGGAAAAGAATGTATATTAGTGACACTTATTATGATGTATCGTTTATGTGTATTTTTGTTTACGTTTGTTTTTAACCTTCAAATTATTTCTGTCATTTTCTACACGTGTCGTTATTAAAAGCTTCCTGGTAGAAAATTATAATTAAGGTCAAGGCCTCGCAGTGAAATGGATACTGGGAAGTTTGATCAAGCTTTGCAGAAGGCAAGGCTAGATGAAAGGATAACTGTTATTGACAAACCAAGACTCGATCGTGTCTTAAACAGCGCTTGGTTGTTACAATCGAGACGGCTGTCATCCATACTGATATTGTAAATGCAAAAGGAACTCTATTTGTCTACCTTTAACGCCTTAATGAACGGATTTGGATGAAATGTGCAAGGATAGACCATATTCTGAGTTAGAACATTTTCTGTAACAGCCGCACAGGTGGATTTTCAAGGTTAAGCTGCGCTTGCCATCATAACATACCGAGTTTCCTCCGTGCCTCAGAAAGCACGTTAAGCCGTTGGTCCCGGCTGTCATTTGTAGATCTTTGACAGTCGTTACAGGTAGTCATTGGCCCGAAAGTCTGACAACCAGTCTTTCCAAGGGGTATCGTATTACCCAGTACTAACTGGGTTGTGGAGGTCAGATAAGCAGTCGCTCTATGTAAAATACAGCTATTCAGCGGCATTCGGTTAGACTGGAAGCCGACGCCAACTTAGTTGGGAAAATGCTAGGCAGATGATGACTTTTTATCCCGTTAGTAAGATGTCATGGTTTATTTTTGAGGTTGACGGTTTCAAAACTGACACAAATAAGGAAAAGAACATTTTAAACAGTCAGAATACAAATGAGGAAAGAAGACCCCACGAAATTCGGATAAAAGTTGATTAAAAAGTTAGAAATCAATTTGAACTTGTGCTAACTGAATCCCGCCAAACAATGACATGATTTGCTCGGCTCAGTTCATATGCAAATACGTGGCGCGCTTCTCATAAATTATTATCATAGATCGTTAGTTTAATTAAAGCCCGCTCTTGTCTTCGTTCTGCCGTGGCAGATAGAAATTTAATTAAAGGTATAAGCTAGCTTTTAATCTCAACTATGTTTGGGTCAAGTATTTTACTACCAGTATTTTTATGGAGCAACTGCCTATCTGACCTCCACAACCAAGTAACTGAGTAATATAATACTCCTTGATGAGAATGGTTGTCAGACATTCCGCTCATATAAAGACAAAGCTAAAGCATTGACAGCTGTCTTTTAACTTAAAAAAAAACTAACTGACATGATGCCTGTTTTGCGTAGATCCAGATATGGACAATATAAAGAGTAAAATACCCTTGTATTTGTGTGTCAAACAGAGCTAACAATCGCGCACGGATGAAAAATTTCAACTGACTTTGAGCTGTTGGAAGGCACCATGTGATCCAAAAGATATGAAGAATGAATAAAATGTCAACAAGAAAACATGTTGTTACATTGTTAGAAACGAAAGCGTAAATAAATAAACAGAGGTTTTGAAGTAAAGGGGATAAGCGTTCCACAGTATATCGTTACAAAACCTCAGGAGACTAAAACAAAATATGTGGAATGAAACAAGATAAACTGCTTGGAAACTAATTCATTTAGATTGACGTAATACGCGTAATGCTTTCACCCAAATTAGGTGAAAACATATTAATAAATAACAAAGCGCTTTGGATTTTTAAGATGACCATTGAAAATCATTAATTTAGTTGTTCACACACGCATTTTCGAAAAAGCCGCTCGGTGTAGATTTGTGCAGAGCCGACCCGAACATAATTGTGAATGAAGTGATAGTAGAAGCCGAACGGAGTCGAATTAAAGCTCTGCAAGTTTAGTAAATTGCTTCATCATCATCATCATCCACAGCCTGAATTCACCCACTGCTGAGTATAGGCCTCTCTTTTCTTTTGTCAATCTCCACGTTCCTGTGCCAGCCTCATCCAGGTTTTTCCCCCGATGGCAACTATGTCGTCTGCCCATCTGGCCGCCGGACGACCCACATTTCTTTTCCCCGGTTTCGGCTCGTCTTTATTGTTTTACAAAATACTGTCGAATCGAATCTCTAATTCGTACACGTGTTTGCCCTTAGAGAAGACAGCCACAAGTCGACCAACATAGACGTCAATTTCAATATAATGGCTATCATTTAAATATGAAATAAACCAGTGGGGCCATGTGATCCGAGTGCCTAACTAGGACATGACCAAGCGGTTGGTCGATTCTTCGCGTGACCAGAAAGCTGGCGTATTTTTTGATTAAAGAATCAGCATTGCCATCCAAAGTGGCATTGCTGCCAGCATTCTGGGCACTATTCCTGTTGACAGCGTTGTGGACAAATTTTTTGGCACCCTTTATGCGTTTCTCCTTTCCTTTAAGTACACATTTTTGTTATTGAGTTTGTTGATAGATAATTATGTAAATAATCATAAAAATAATAATTTTCCTGGTTATGATATTATGTAAATACCAAATAATAGTTGAAATTATTCATATCTACAATAATTTATACAGGACCATATGCTAATCAATCTCCCGATTAATTCTCATGTAAATTGGTATCATGTTAGACTGTATTGTTTATCGTTGACAAATAGAATTGGCTATATAGTCTCTAATTGTTATTGGGGATCGACGATCCCCAATATAATTTGAGACCATTGATGGCAGCCCGAATTTGAGGTTTGGTTTAGTAATCGACTGAATTGGCACATATTTGATTTTAATTAGATACTTAATAAGTGTGGTTAGGTGGACAATTTGTGTAGTTTTGCGGACTACGGTTAACACAATTATTCTCTATCAGAAACTACTTTTGTGAATTGGCATGCTTTATTGGAGTTTAAAAGTGCGTTTTAATGAACTTATTGAAATAAATAGTATGAAGTCGGTCCCGGCTCTGATTCGTAGATTTTTGACTGTCCTACGAGTATGTCCAGAAGCCCGAAAACCTGACGACCAAGTTATACCAAGGGATAATGTTTTATGGGGTGTAAAGTTCTTCATCCCCTATAGAACAGGGAAGATCCTCCTACCAGACAGATATTGTGTCTGGTGGGCTACTGCCCGACAGTTGTCGGGTTTTTCTATATAGTTTTAAGTCGCGAATAACTTTAACGGCGCGATTTAGAATTTTGATATTAGTTCTTCATTTGTGTCATAGATGGCGCTGTAGTACTTTTTTGTACTATGTTGCTGTAGTATTTTTGTTGTTAGCTACAGCTTTACTCAGTAACTCAGTCTTCGGTTGTGAAGGTCCGATAACTATAGTTGCTCCATGTAAAACACAGCTGCATTTAGTTAGACTGAAAGCCACCCGAGTTGAGAAAAGGCAAGGTTAGATGGTTGTTTACTAGTTTTGGGACAGAACTAATGACTAGTTTGGAGTGAGTTTACGATACTTGTAATAATATAATATCGATGTAAACGACACTTGTCTCGAAGGACCCATGTTAATGTCGTTTAAACTGTAATTTCCTATGGCCATTGACGAACATCTCCAATTTCCTGTTTAATTATACTAGAGAGAATTTGTTTTGGTCGATTGGCAAATAGAAGCCTCAGTAGAGGTAAAAACACGTCCAGAGAGTCATGTCAGGTGTCGTTGTTTACTTAAGAAACTCGATAACCATAATGTTGACGCATCGAAATTCTCACAAACATTACACCCAGATTCCTAAACTTCCTGTAATTTACTTTCAGCTTCTCATTTTTTTAATAAAAACTTTATTCCAAATAAAGAGTTGAAAGCAGTCACTTTTGTAATTGGTTTTATCGAAAGTTTCCATGACTTGCAAGAAAACTTTCCCAATTACGCAAATAAAAGGGGAAGACGTGAAAATTGAAGTTAGAAAGTTGGTTCACGTGAAGATTTGAGGGAAAAAGCTTGTGTTTAACTTGTTGAATATTGTCACAGAACTCCTTTGTGGAATGTGAAGAGTATTCTCTATTTATGAGATGTCTTAACTGGCACGACAGATATGAAGGTTCTTTTGTGTGTATTTGAGACTAGCGGCCCGTCCCGGTTTCGCACGGGTGGACATTTTTTCGGGTATACAATAATAAATATAGCCTATGTTACTTATGAATAATGAAGCATTCTAATGATGAAAGAATTTTTGAAATCGGTTCAGTACTTTTTGAGTTTATTCGTTACAAACATACAAAAATATTATAGTGTAGATTTACACATCAGTGATTTGTAACAAAAATAACAGGCATCTGAATTGGGTCTAATTTTGGATGAGTTACTGATATATGCAATCCTACATGGATTGCATATAACAGTAACTCTCTGCTAAGGATAAGTCTACGCATGTTATGCTAATGTCAAAGTTATTTTAGTGGATATTTATACTTACAATTATATAGGAGATTTCGTCTCCCTCGGTTCACTGAGTTGTGATTCTTCATCTATTAACTGCAAGTTCACGTTTTCGCTTTTCGTATGAAACGTTGCTGATATTGTCTTATCTTCTAAAATAATATTCTCTACCTCCACACCGTTATCTTTTTTCCCATTGCCTTCCAGAATCCTTTGCTTTATCGACGGCCCTCTATTGAACGACGAAGCCAACAAAGTTTCTTGAATGGTGTCATTGCCATTACATATTTTATCAGTTTTGTGAGTTGGCATGCGACCAGAGTGATAGCTGTTCCTCACTCCGCCAGTCGACTCAAAAAAGGGAAGCACTTGTTTGAACTCCTTCCTGAAGTTTTCGTTCAACCATGCGTAGAGGAAAGGATTATAACAAGTTGATGCCATCGCCATGGAATGAGCGAGAAAGAATGACACAAAGTAATAGTTCCACTCCGTCATCTGAGCGTAGAAGTCATTGAATATATTGATCAGGTTTATAGGCAGCCAAGATATACCAAATATAGCTACCATGGATATGAGCATTCTATTTGTACGTCTTTTTCTATCTCTGTCGGCCTCTTCTCTCCTGGTATTCTTAGCACCTGGTTTCGACCTCGCTCGGTCATTCAATCTTATACTAACGCATGTGTAACATATAGCTATTATTAAAAATGGTATTAGAAATTGTAGTACAGTTGTGAAAACTCCGAATATTTTTCTAGATTTATCGGAAGGCCAACTTTCCTCGCAATAGTACGTCCTATTGTTCGTCGTTTGGATTCCCATGAAGAGGCCGTAAGGGCAAGTTACGACTAGGGAAAACACCCATATGAATATTATAATAAATATGCAGGTTCCCAATTTCATTCGCGGATGAAAGGGGTATATTATGACGAAAAATCTGTCTATTGCTATAGACGTTAATGTTAGCGTGGATATGTACACACTTGTACCTTGGGCGTACGGCATGAGATGACAGAGCAATCTTCCGAATACCCATCGTCCTAGGAACGTGTACATAGGCGTCAAAGGCACAGCGAATATGCATAGCAGTATGTCGGAGAGGGCTAAGTTAGTAATGAATAGGTTTGTGACGGTCTGCATCGCTTTATTTCGGAAGACGACATAGCAAACGAGGACATTGCCGAAGACGCCGAGAACGAAGATAACTGTGTATAAAATACAAAAGGCAACTTGAACTATTTTAACGTCGATTATATCTGTCGTTTTGTTGGATTTGGGCTCATCCATCACTTCCACTGATTCTCCAGTGAGGGTCTTGGTGAGGATGAGGACCCCTCCGCCTATGTAGGTGGTTCCGTTGAGAGACATGGCGGCGGGGACATAGCGACTGGCTAAGGATGCCAAGTCATCATGGCTGCTACTGTTGTATACGGACAGCATGTTAACTCCAAATTATCTTCCTTTCAAAAACTTCTGGTGCTCGCCAGTCCATCTGTGAACAAAGAAAAACATTTTAAGTTAATACATTGTGCATTCATGTAAAACAGTTCTAAATCAGAACGTTATTCAAAGGGATTTAAAATATATTAGAACACATATTTTCAAGACAGGAAAGTCAGTTCAAAGCCCACGCTAAATTTAACCTTGCAGCATGTGAATTTCCTTGTTTGAACCTTCCGACACGTGCGTAGAGACTAATATTGCTTAACTGATTAATAAAATTCCGAGATAATGGTGTTATACTCGGGTGGTTACCATGGCAACAGAAACGATCGCTATTAAACCCAAAACATTATTTCGGATGGGCTATATATTACGTCATATTCTGGCACCATGTGTCGCGGTAACAAAAATACTACGAGAATTAAATTCAATTTGTAAGTTTGGGTCTAAAACCTTCATCAATCTTCGGTGTCACGACTATCATTATGGATGGTTCTAACTATGTATGTAGTGTTTTATATCCAAGAGAGAAGTTAAGTGTCATCTTGAATTTTTCTAGTGGAATAAGCTTTTTATGCTTCGATGGTCTCCAATTATGTCGATGGAAACACTTGAAAGATTTTATTATTTATATTATCATGAATGAACTCTAGTCCTACTTACTCTAGCGAAACTGCGCAGATGTAAAAAAAAATATGTGAAACAACGAAAAAAAGAATTTGTTAGTAAAGTACACATCACGGGTATTATTATAACTCTCTAGTACAAAAGAATATAAAAGTTCTTGAGGATGGATGGATGGATGTTTGTTATTTTTTCACGCAAAAACTATTGCACGGATCTTGATATTTGGCACAAAGACAGTATATAACCTGTATTAACAGATAGGATACTTCTATCCCGGTAGTACGATCCCATGGGTCAATTGGGTATCATCATCTGCCTAGCCTTTTCCCAACTATGTTGGGGTCGGCTTCCAGTCTTACCGGATACAGCTGAATACCAGTATTTTACATGGAGCGACTGCCTGTTGGACCTCCACAACCCAGTTAGTGCTAGGTAATACGATACCCCTTGGTAAGACTGGTTGTCAGACTTTCGGGCCACTGACTACCTGTAACGACTGCCAAAGATCTACAAATGACAACCGGGACCAACGGCTTAACGTGCTTTCCGAGGCACGGAGGAAACTCGGTATGTAATGGGCGGTCACCCATCCACGGACCAACCTAGGTAAGCACGGCTTAACCTTAAAGATCGATCCGAGCGGCTTTTCTTATTTAGCCACGAGCCCTTCCATGGGTCAATTGGGTATGTTAAGTTAAAATTAAATTATGCTGATTCTGAAACCATTTCAGATTACCCGTTGTTTTTTTTTTGCTCATAAAATAATAAGATGGCGTTTAATTTAACAAAAAAACTTGAAACCACTTGACATTCATTTCACCTCCAAATGACGTCACGCATTGGGCTGATTGAGGCTATCAAATTTCATTTAAGAAGTGTCAAGTTTGAAGTTTCTATTATAAAGCAATTAACGCCAAAAACTTTACTCGGGCGTAGCCGCAGGCACAATCTAGTACTTAGTGTACAATCTAACTTGTTAAAACCCACCGGACATAAGCCTTCAAAATAGACCTTTTAATAGCTCGTTAGAGAATGGCCAAACCCTTAATCACCAAACTTGGTGTTATAACTCTATAATTGCCATTTAATCCAGTTGTTATATTGTTTGTATTTGTTGAGGGATTAACAAGACAATTCAACAAGCCAGGATTAGGATCCACTACCAAAACACTGTTAGCTGAACACCCCTCTAAGCCTATTAAGCTATTGATAAAAACATTCGCGCCTGTATTTGGTGCAGAATTAAACTTTCATGGATTATGGTAAATTAACTTGTTATGTTAATGGCAGGATTAGGGTTGGAAGCCAATCTCTATATAGTTAGTTTTATAGAGAGGGAATTTAATAAACGAGTAGGCGCACAAGGGACTTGACTGTCAATATTTTCGATTTATAAGTAATTCAGCTATTTATTGACTTTTTGGTCTATGAAATCCTGTTCGGTCAGCGACAATAATCGATACAATATCATCTTCAAAAATTGTTTTGAAATAAGTTTCGTTCAGTATTTTATGAATTAATAATGCTTTATTTTAATCGAATAAGCAGCTTAATATTTAAGATTTAGTTCGAGTTAATCGGTTTCTTCTAGACAAGAAAAAAAAAAGAAAAAAAAAATCAGCTGTTCCCTACATTTTGACGAGTTAATCGATCATAAATGTAGGGAACAGCTGATTTTTTTTCACGATTTCAGGTTTGGTCCCACAGTAAAAGTTGTTCATAATGATGAGTACAATGACCTCTTAAGAGGTTGCTGGTGTTTTACAAATAACCCTGTATAGTGTAAAAAAACCAAAGTATTAATCGACTATTATCACTAATGCTTCTCGAAAACGGTGGCAGTGGACAAGTTATCGACTAACAAAATAACAGAAACACGAAACGAGAACACGTATAGAATTTAAAATTAGTTCAGTAACTTGATCAGCGGACGAAGAAGTTTTAACTACTTTTGACATAGGTGTACATCAAAACTAGCCAGTATTATGTTTACAGTAACGAGTACAGCACTCAGAAGTATTTTAATACCGTAGAGTTACCGAATTTCCTGTAAAACAAACAAGTCGAAACAAAGTTTCCAATTATTCAATCGAAAATCTCGGATCCTTTGACAGTTTTCAGCGATAACAAACTCCTTCACATTCTGAATATTCAACAATATCAGTTACGCCACGTGTTTTAAAATCCGTGTTAGGGTTGGACCTAATTTAGCAGGAACAGAGTGAGAATGCTATCGCACGCGGCAGCATCATCGATGCGCTCGGCAGCCCGCTCTGTGTCTCGCTCTAGTAAATTCGGGTCTGCGACAGAAAAGACAGAAAAGCATGGAAAAGTGCGATTCCGTGCTGCCAAATGAGGTTCAACCCTTAACGATCATCATGTCAATACATAACGAGACACTCCGTGCTTCGGAAAGCACTTTAAGCCACAGGACGCGGCTGTCATTTGTAGATTTTTGACAATCGTTATGACTAGTTAGAAGCCTGCAAGTCTGGCAATCAATCTAACCAAGGTGTATGTATATGGAGTGTGTATTACCTAGTGATTGGATTATAGAGTTCAGATAAGCAGCCGGTTTATGTAAGATACTGGTATTCAACTGCATCTGGTGAGACTAAAAGCCAACCCCAACGCAATTGCGAAAAGACTTGGCAGACGGTGACTATCATGGTGACACTCACCAGCAATAACTTCAGTTTATCCGTGATCATGATGCTTGCAATAGCGCCGAAATTTCGGGAACTTGAAACAAATAGTAAACGTGGTAAATATCCCGTTTTCAGTGTTATGAAAACATCATGATCATTTTTCAATGCAATAGATGTTATTGATTTGGAATGCAATACAAGATTAAGGTGCTATACTTCAAAATCTAAATAACTCTTTAAGACCGGGTTCTTCGTAGTAACGTTGCAATTAAGTAAAGAACCCTCTCAAAATTAATGGGAATATTTCTGAGCGTCATTCCAAAGATTCTTGTCCTAATGGTTGGTTTATTGTTCCTTCAGAATTAAGACGTTTTGGAGTAAAATCAAATTTAAAACGTATCTTCTGTTTGAAGGTCATTTCGGGTGGTTTAAGTGAAGGAAAGTTTGAAACTCTTGGCATGATACCCTGTCCGATATATGATATTATGATGATAGCTAATGGCATCAAGGATTGGAGCACATCTTCAAATGAGCACAAAGGTGATAATTACTCGGGCTTGTGGACTTTGAGTAATAGGCTAGCTCGCCGTCCGTCCGTCTTTCGACGACATGCCGTGGCGACGGCGCGTTCGTGTTCCACGCGCGCCACAAAGAGATGTCAGCAAACCGGAGGGGCCCGCAAGGGCCGATGCCTGCCAGGGCTGCGGGACTGTTCGAAAGAGATACCGCGGCCTTGGAACACAAAGGGCTAAAGAAGGAACATGGATGGGTTATAGTCAGTAAAAGTCTGACACTCCTTTCCGCACCGCCCAGTGCGGACTCCTCCCGCATTTGATGATTTCCCATCACAAAAAAGGGTGATAATTACTCGTGACGAAGATTTGGCTACGACTAAATCAAAATGTTCATTAACAATGTACCTTTTAATCTGCATTGCAGTGTTTTTAAGAAAAAAAAATGTTATTGGTTGAAAGCAGTATTTATTTCCAATGCCTTTAACCAACATAGGAAGAAAAACATTATGTGTGAAATAAGAACTGATGTAGAAGTTATGCAATAAACATGTCTGTATCATTATTACGCCATTGTTTATACGCTCGAATATAATCCAATAAAATATTGCAAGTTGGTGTAAATATTGAACGTACAAAAACAATGGTCATATAAAATTAAAGTTTTGTTTTGAATTTCTACTTGCATTGCGTTATCAGATATTTTTGTCAGAGTATAAAACTGCCATAATACTGCTGTAAAATCCATTGTTTTTGCATTTTATTGAGAGCGCTGTTTTATTATTTTGATCTTAAAAATACGGTAATGTTTTTTTATTTACAGTCCAGGTCGCAAAACATCGAAATTAGTGGCTGTAATATGACTCTTAACGAAGCCGAAAGGTACTTGATCTCACCGACATTGCGATCATTTGTTTTTGTTCTGGACCTGGTACCTGGGAAACCCTCTAGTTACAGAGATAAAATTCTTATAACATTATATTAAATACTACCATGACGCCTCTACAATGCATCCATCAGCACAATGATTTGAGTGCGTTACATTAAGTCCAACTGTTAACCATGATTTTTCACCCCAAAAAATAAGTCGTTTCCCAGCTATATTTTGCGTAGAGTGACGTCGGCTTCGTGAAGGCTCCGTTTACACTATGTATCGTCTATTTTCTTTTTTTTAATAGATAAAATATATGGGAACTTGTAAACATTCCTCGCAGGGTGCCTGGTAGCAACTAGTTGAGAATTGGCGAGAATTGAGTTGAATGACGTGCGATTGAAAAGGCCCATGTCCAACAGTGGGCTGTCGTTGATGATGAAATTAATATTACTGGCGGTTTCATTTCCTGCAGGTTACGTACTAAACGCCTGGTTTTTAGTACGAAAATTAACACAAATGGTCAGGCGCGTGTCAATGTCACTTTTTTGGTTGACTAAATTATCAACACCGAAACTTATAACTTGACTTACGTTTAATTTTAACTAGTTGATGAATGTTGTTCCAGAAATGGTGATTCATTTTCTTTCTTCATTTTTTTTTACTTCTTCTTTCTTTCATCTTATTTTCTTTACTGATCAATAATTATAGGTAAATAGGTATAGTTACATGTCGAGTAATTCTTAAATAATCAGATATTTTAAATAAATAACTCATAAAACAATAGTTGATATTGTTTTTGAACGACATCTTCTGCAATAAATACTTCCATTATAAATCCTCTAGAAAAGTTTTAAATATTTTGTATGAGTATCAAAACTTAACAATGAAACGCTCGTTTTGTAAATATTGGAAAACTATTTTAATATTCATAGTAAAGTCTACTAACTACTTCCGATGAAAATTTAGAGTTATTTTGTTATTTCTATCAATAAAATCACCTACCTACCTAAGAGTACCTTTGTACTCTTCTATGTTAATATTTATTGTCCTGTTAAGTATCTGTGTGTACATAAATAAATAAATAAAAAATTCAACTCGATATATCAGACTGTCGTAAAAAAACCTAAACTGCAGTAACAATAATTAACGTTGGCTTGGCTTAATTGGCTACACTTACTATCTATCCGTATTTCTAAACTTCAAAAATATACCGCTTAAAGTTATGGCTTAGACCACAAACTCACAGAAACCTACCTAAAATCGTAATCGGAACACGAAAACATCCAGAGTCGTTAAAACTGAATTAATGGCCTCACAAATTAACGAAAAGACTCAATCCTTCGCACAATTCAATTGAGTCCGTCCCTTTTGAAGGGCATGGTCTACTTTGTGACAAGTTTCATAGATTGTAATTTGGACATTCATTTGTTTTTTGAATTGGTTTGTAAAAGGTCACTTTTGATGTAGGAAAAGATTAACTGGAAAATTCTTGCGTGATAATAATACCTCCGATTTTAAATGCTGCCAGCATACGGCAACATTTCAAAATATTGAGCAAGGGCAAGCAACGGGCAAGAAAGAGAAATCGATCGGTGAGTAGAAAACGCTTGGAAAGGCTAATACTGGTCCATGAAGACGCTAATGAAGGGTGATCTTCCAGGGGTGCTTGGTCAGAAAACCTCCTCGTGGGCCCAGTGGCTGCCGGTCCCTCTCGATACGTCTGGAGGGAACAGCAGCTGCTGGGACGGTGCACCCTGGGCGCGGCAGTATCCTTCCCCTAGGAATGGGAAGAAATTCTTATTCCTCGGGGAATGTTACTGTCGTGGCCAATATTCTGACACGGTGGGGTCCAGTTGGACCAAGGGGGCGGTTCTCCGCGCGTCCCTCTGAAACGCAGAGGGCGCAGTGGAGGAGCAAGGGCGGGCTCGGTGTGCACTAACCCTGCCGCCGGGCAGACAGTGAAGGACTGCGTCCTTCACTGTCCCCGTCGTATATCGTAATCCCATCATCGGAGTGTCGTGGATCACGTCTCGCGGCTTCGATAGGGACCGAGGGTCTTGGCTTGGCCGCCCGGACCGCGAGGTAGAAAACCTCTATAAAAAGTTACCCCGAATCCCAAGCGGCGCCGCACCGCGAGGGGATGTATGGCTGACGGGTAGATCAGTCGCTAGTGCGTCCCCCCGCCAGAGTACCAGCCGACCCTCTGGCGGGTTACGGGTTAAAATCCGCAGGCTTATCTGGGTACAGGGGGTACCCCAGACGGACTGTTTAGATCCCCCATACTCGTGGGAACAAGTATGGACACAAAAACAAAAACAAAAAACGTTGCCGAAGGCAAAGGTGAGGTGAGGAGGGATGCGGTGTCGGATGCCGACGCCGCATCCAGCGATGTGAGCGCGGGAGGCTCAGAGAGCTCCCGGCGCGAGAGGACCAGGACTGCTGCGGAGAGCAGCAAGTTCTTCCGCAAGCGGTCCTGGCCGGATGGCGACCATGGGTCGTCCTCCGAGGGCGAGCTGGCCTCGGCCCGGAAGATCCCCACAAGCAAGCGTGGTGGGATCCGGGGCAAGGGGCGGGGCCGCTCAGCGGCGGAAAGAGCGGCGGCTCTGGCTGCGGAGGGGAGTCACCCGGGGGTGACCGGTCAAGGGGTGTCCCGTTCGGGCACCTCTGGTGACGAGGCGGGTGCAACTGGCGGCTCCGATGCGGAGCGTAAGTCCAGGTTTGCGGCGGAGGTGGAGGCCGCTTTGCGGGTTGTGGCCCACAAAGTGAAGCCCTCCACCAAATTTGGGGCCATACCGGCGGCCTCCGCCTCCATTTTGGCGGCAGCGGAGGCCGCCTACGCGAGGTCTCCCCCGGGCGAGGTGGGGAAATTGCGGGAGGAAGTCGCCCGCCTGACGGCCGCTACGGAGCTTCTCCAAAGGGAGAACGAGAAGCTCCGAGCAGACCTGGCCGGTCTGCGCGAGTCCGGCTCCCGCGAGGCGCCCCAAAGGGGGGGCCAGCAGGGACAAAGCCAGCCAGCGGCGGTGGAGAACCAGGTGCTTGCCCTGGTTCGCCAGGAGCTGGCTGCCTTCCAGGCGCGGTTCTCCGTCCTGGAGGGCATTGTCCTGCGCCCCCCCCTGGCGGCTAACAAAGCCGCCCCGGGCCCGAGGGCGGCCTCATATGCCGCTGCGGCTGCCGCCCCCAGATCGGGGCCGCCCAGCCAGCCCTCCGGCAGGGCTGCGTTGGCCCCTGAGAAGCCGGCTCCGGCGAAACCGGCGCCGGCTAAGGGGGCGGTGGCCCAGAAGACGGGCAAGGCGGTGGCCCAGAAGAAGGGCAAGGCGGCGGCAAAGCCGGCGAAAACGCCGGCGCCAGTGGCGGGCCAGCCGCCGCCGCCGCCGCCGCCGCAGCATCGGCAGCAGCGGCCGCTCCCCCCGCCCCCGCCCCCTAAGCCAGCCGCGGCCGAAGCCGGGTGGCAGGTGGTCGGGGAAAGGAAGAAGGGGAGGAAAGCGGCCAAAAAGGCCAGGGAGGCGGAGCGGAAGCGCCAGGCCAAGGCGAGAAGCGTCGCGGCTAGGCTCCGCGCCCCGAAGACCGCAGCTGTAGTGATCACACTACAGCCGGACGCGGAAAAGAAGGGCGTGACCTACCGCGACGTGCTTGCGAAGGCGAAAGCGACAGTGAACCTCGGTGAGCTGGGGATCACCGGGGGACTCCGGCTTAAAGTCACCGCGACAGGGGCGCGAGTGCTGGAGATCCCCGGTGAGGCCAGTGGCTCGTCCGCTGACGCTCTGGCTGAAAAGCTCAGAGCGTCCCTGAATGCGGACGAGGCCCGAGTGTCCAGGCCCGTCAGATGCGCAGACCTGCGCATCCTGGGTCTGGACGACTCAGTCACCGAGGAGGAGGTGGTGGCCGCCGTCACCAGGACCGGGGGGTGCCCTGCTGAGCAGGTCAAGGCAGGCACCCTACGTCCGGACCAGACGGGTATGCGTACCACAATGGTAAGCTGCCCTGTGACGGCGGCCAGGAAAATTGTGGAGGGCCGAAGGCTACTGGTGGGGTGGGTCTCAGCGCAGGTGAAGCTGCTGGAGCCCCGACCTCTGAGGTGCTTCCGCTGCCACGTGGGGCACCACGTGTCGGTGCAATGCACCTCGGAGGTGGACCGCAGCGGCTTGTGCTTCCGCTGCAGTCAGCCCGGTCACATGGCCGCGGCTTGCTCCGCCACGCCGCACTGCGCTGCATGTGCGGCAGCTGGCAAGCCGGCCGAACACCGGGCTGGGAGCAAGGCCTGTGCCCAACCCACCAAAGCCAGAGGCAGGGGAAGGCGAAGGCCCTCCGCCACCACCCCCACCGTCGCCACCGCCGCAGCCGCCGCCACCGCCACCGTCGCCGCCGCCGCTGCCGCCGCCACTGCCGCCACTGCCACTGCTGCAACTCCCGCAGCGGGGCCCGCACAGGGGGCCCGGGAGGGGGCTGAAATGGAGTGCCAATAGTGGCCCCATTACGCCTCCTCCAGGCGAACATCAACCACTGCGCCTGCGCTCAGGATCTGTTGCTCCAGAGCATGGCGCAGTGGTCGATTAATGTCGCCGTGGTCGCTGAGCCGTACTTTGTCCCACCCAGGGAAGACTGGGTGGAGGACCTAAGCGGCTCAGTGACCATCATTTCGTCGGCCGCCGCCGGTACCCCGACCCTTGAGAGTGTCAGGAAGGGTCAGGGGTGCGTAGCAGCCCGGTTCGGGGAGATTGTCGTAGCGGGAGTCTACTTCTCTCCGAGCCGAACTCTCGCCGAGTTCCACAACTCCCTCATGGAGTTGAGTGTCGTCATCGGAGGCCATTCCCTCCCCGTGCTTGTGCTCGGGGACTTCAATGCCAAGAACTTGGCTTGGGGTTCTCGTTGCACGGACGTGCGGGGGAGGATGGTGGAGGACTGGGCTCTGGAGTCAGGCCTGGTCGTCCTAAATCGGGGTTCTGTCCCCACGTGTGTGCGGATGCGGGGCGAGTCGGTGGTGGACATATCGTTCGCTAGCCCCGCTCTGTCACCGCGTGTGCTTGACTGGCGCGTAATGGAGGAGGTGGAGACCTATTCCGACCACCGGTATATCCGGTTCGATGTCTCTGCCCCCTCAAGCGCGCCGGTCCAACAGGCCCCGAGTGGTCCGCGATGGGCGCTGAAGCAGCTGGACCGGGAGCTCCTCCTGGAAGCCTCGATCGTGCAGGCCTGGGTGACACCACCGGGCAGGCCTGCCGATGTCAACAGCGAGGCGGGGTGGTTCCAGGAGGCCATGTCCGAGATATGTGACGTGGCAATGCCCCGAGTCCGGCCAGGAAGCGCCCGGCGTCAGGTGCACTGGTGGTCGCCAGAGCTGACGTCTCTGCGCGAGGCGTGCGTCGCCGCGCGGCACCTGTACGCCAGGCATCGCAGGCTCCGCATCCGTCCTGCGGATGCGGCAGCCATTGAGGCGGAGCTGTACGAGGGGTACAGAGCAGCGAAGACCGCCCTCCAAGAGGCTGTCCAGCGGGCCAAGGATTTGGCCCGCGAGGAGATGCTGGAGACTCTCGACAGAGATCCGTGGGGGCGCCCTTACCAGATGGTGCGGAACAAACTCCGCACCTGGGCCCCCCCGCTGACGCAGAGTCTCCGGCCGCAGCTCGTGGAGGACGTGGTGAGCGCTCTGTTCCCTTCGCGAGGGGAACATCCTCCCCCGCCTATGGCTCCGCCGCTTGCGGTGCCGGAAGCGGACCACGACGACGATGACGACACTCCGGAGGTGACTGGGGTAGACCTGAGAGTGGCGGTAAACCGGCTTAAGGCCAGGAATACCGCCCCGGGACCCGATGGCTTACCTGGCAAAGCCTGGGTCCTGGCCTTGCAGGCTCTCGGGCCCCGACTGGAGGGGCTCCTAAGCGCATGCTTGGAGAGAGGCCAGTTCCCGCTTCGTTGGAAGACAGGGAAACTGGTCCTCATCCGGAAGCCGGGGCGCCCTGCGGACTCTCCGTCCGCATTCCGGCCCATTGTGTTGCTCGACGAGGTGGGCAAGCTCTTCGAAAGAGTAATTGCAAACCGCCTCGCCGGGCACCTTGCGGGGATGGGGCCGGATCTTGCGGACAACCAGTTTGGTTTCCGCAAGGGGCGCTCGACGGTGGACGCCATCATGCGCGTGAGAGCCCTCACGACGGGGGCTGCGGTGTCCAGGGGTGGGGTGGTCTTGGCGGTGTCTCTCGACATCGCCAACGCCTTCAACTCCATGCCCTGGAGCTGCATTAGGGAGGCACTCCGGTATCACCGGGTGCCGACCTACCTTCGTCGTGTGGTCGGGGACTACCTGACGGACAGGTATGTCATATATCCCGGTCACAACGGAGAATGGAACCGGCGAGAGATGTCGTGCGGTGTTCCACAGGGATCGGTTCTGGGGCCGCCCTTGTGGAACATCGGCTACGACTATGTGCTGCGTGCCGACCTCCCTAGCGGCGTCAGCGTAGTCTGCTACGCTGACGACACGCTGGTGCTGGCGCAGGGGAGGTCGCACGAGGCGGCGGCCGAATTGATGACACGCGGGGTTGCGATAGTCGTTGAGAGGATCCGGCAATTGGGTCTCGAGGTGGCATTGCACAAGTCTGAGGCCATGTGCTTTCATGGGCCTCGGAGCGCGCCACCGTCGGGATCCATACTCACGGTGGGAGGGGTTCCCGTCGGCGTCGAGTCGACGTTGAGGTACCTCGGACTCGTCCTCGACAGCCGATGGAACTTCGTGGAGCATTTCCGACGTTTGGCTCCCAGACTGGAAAAGGCCGGGGCTGCTTTCAAGCGGCTCCTGCCCAACCTGGGGGGGCCAAACGCCTCCTGCCGGAGGCTCTATGCGGGGATCTTGCGGTCCATGGCCCTTTACGGGGCCCCGGTGTGGGCGCGTTCGTTGAGGTTGCGTGCAAAGCACTACCTGAACGCGCCCCAAAAGGTGGTAGCCGTAAGGCTGATCCGTGGGTACCGCACGATCTCCCGCGAGGCGGCGAGCCTCCTTGCCGGATTGCCGCCATGGGATCTGGAGGCCATAGTCCTCGCGCGCCTGCACGAGTGGCGCGCGGAGGTACAGAGCCGGGGGGTAACTCCGCTGCCGCGGCATATTGTCGCGCGGCGGACAGACCTCCGCCGTGATCTCATGGCGACATGGAGAGAGCGACTATCGCAACCCCGTTCAGGGCACGCCACGATAGTGGCGGTAAGTCCCCTCTTTGAGGAGTGGCTAGGGAGGCGCCACGGCGCCCTCACCTTCCGCCTGACGCAGGTCCTCACCGGACACGGTTGTTTCGGGAGGTACCTGTACCGAATCGGGCGGGAGGAAACGCCCGGGTGCTACTATTGCGAGGATCGACCGGAGGACACGGTGGAGCACACCGTCGAGGTCTGCTCCGCTTGGGAGGAGCACCGCCGTGTCCTCGTAGCGGCGATTGGCGGCGGCGACCTCTCGCGCCCGGCCCTGGTTCAAGCCATGGTCCGGGGCGAGAGGGAATGGGAAGCCGTCGCCTCCTTCTGCGAAGCAGTCATGCTAGCGAAGGAGGCGGCGGAACGTGAGAGGGAGAGAACCTCCTCACGTCCCAGCCGCCGCGGGAGAAGCACCGGGCGTCGGGGGCCACGCCGTGATGGCTCTCGGCCACCGTAGGCGCGGGCCTGTGGACGGCGAGTAATGGGCTAGCTCGCCGTCCGTCCGTCGTATGACGACGGGCAGGCCGTGTCGACGGCGCGTTCGTGTTCCACGCGCGCCTCAAAGAGATGTCAGCAAACGGGAGGGGCCCGCAAGGGCCGGTGCCTGCCAGGGCTGCGGGACTGTTCGAAAGAGATACCGCGGCCCTGGAACATAAAGGGCCAATGAAGGAACATGGGTGTTTTTTAGTCAGTAAGAGTCTGACACTCCCTTCCGCTCCGCCCAGAGCGGGAGGAGTCATTTGATGATTTCTCACCCCCCAAAAAAAAAAAAAAAAAAAAAAGGGTGATCTTCCAATCTCCCTGAAGCGCAAACTCATCGATATGTGCATTCTGCCTGTCCTAACCTACGGTGCACAGACCTGGTCACTCACCGAGACTTAGAAGTTCCGCCTTGGAGATTGGCAAAGTTCAATGGAACGTAGCATTCTGGGTGTCAAAAGACAAGATAGGGGTTCGATACATGACGAAGCGATCCAAAACGGGCATAGTGGACATTGGCAAAAAGGCTGCTAGGCTTAAATGGGATTGAGCGGGTCACGTCAGCCGCATGTCGATGACCGCTGAGCAAAAATCTCCACACGATGGTTGCCGGAAGACGGACGGCGCCGCCCAGCCGGCCCAGAAAGAGGTGGCGAGACGATCTGGACGCGTACCGCGAGGGCTGGTTCGAAGAGGCACGGGAAAAGAGTATATGGAAGGAATTCTGGGGGGGCGCTTTTCCCAGCAGTGGGACAGTACACGCTATTAAACAATATTTATATATATTGAGCGGGTTTTGAATAGACAAGGAAAATAGAACAATTGTGCAAAAACTAGTAAAGCAAAAGTAACAAAGTACTTGTAAAGCAAAAGTAATAAAGTATTGTTAAACTGTTGACAGTAATATATTGTTCCGTAGAAAATTTCCAGGAGATCACAAAAATAAATAAGGTACCTAAAAACGTACTGATTTCATACGTATGCTGTATATGTTAACATGTATTCTTGACTCAGCAGGTCTACGCATAGCGTAGTGTTTCTTCATTTCAAGTAGAAAGTTTCCTTTCAAAATAAATACTAACGCCCATTAACTCCAAATATGTTAGGTTAATAAATTCGATTTTTTTACGACACCCATAATGTTTTTTATCTTTCATCATTACACAAATTGATGGGTAACAAACTAACAACATCCCTACTTTTATAGTTTTTTACGTTAACAAGTGGCTGATGGAATGAAAACACGCACTTAGCTACTTTGAAATAAGTAATTACGGTGAAAGGCATGAAAAATAATACAATTTTAATTATGAAACGATACTCATGATATATTGGAATATGAAATGAATAAATAATGATCGTACATTAATAATATTGAAGTATATTGTTACACGTTATAACTTTCTTAATTAAGTAGGTACTTGTTCCCGATTCACTCTCACAGGAAGGAGCCCTGTGACTCCGCAGTGGGAAAATTATAAGCTGATAATGTTTATTGTATGATCAGATTTAAACTGATAAGCGAGAATGTGTGGGATGAAAGTCGATGTTTTCTCGCGTCGATACAGTCAATGTTTCTTGGGTCAGTTAGCAGCAAGATAAGACATCGAAGAATCGAAGAACAAAATAAATCTAAAAATACCTCTTTATCCTATCAAACAAATGTTACAGAATCTCACAACATCCTTTTGTAAAGCAACCAAAAATATCGTCGCCTTGGAGGCCAATGGAGCTAAGCCACAATTTTTGCGAAATGGAGTTAAGTGCATTAACGTACTCACAAAGAGACGTACTTTATAATAGTCAATACATCTAATCGATATCATAACTGTAAGCAGGTTATTTTTAAATTTGTCAATAAATGTAAGTGTAGTTTTAATAAGAGTCAAAAAGTGTATGCAGCTTAGATTCATTGTGATTACAAGTCATAGAAAATAATTATTGAGTGGTCAACAGTTGTAAGAGCTCATAGAACTCTTGACCTCCAAAATTATGACATCGTAATACTGTATTCTAGACTTTTGTGATTGGTCATTTTTTAATCCAATCCCGATATTATAAGGGAAAATGTAACTGGCAGAGAAAAAACGTGTTTATTCCTGTTTACCAATCCGCATTCTGCATTCAATTTTGACCAGTTTGTGCGTGCAACATGCATTGTTTAGTTTGGTTCGAGATTCGGGAGTGACTCGCTGATTTTTGTGTTAAACGGAAATATTGATTATCTAATCTATACATATAATAAAACAGTAAAAAAACTGTGTCTGTACATTGAATATATTAAAAGAAAAAAATTGAGGGGGTTTAGAAACAGTAATAGAGCACGAAACCAAAAAAAAAATTCTGTCTGTTTGTTTGTACACGCTAATCTTCGGAATGATTTTTATTTTGTTGTATAGGTATAAAGTCTGAGCAACATATAGGCTATAATTTATCTTGGAAACTTGAACACTTGATGCAGAACCGCAACAGACCAGCTAAACTATAAGAGATACAAAAATGGTACCTTAGCAAAAATTGTTTCACGTGATGAGCATTTTCTGCTAAGAGAATAAATTTTAAAATCTGGAACACCTGATGTGGAACTCCAAGAGCGCAGCTACACTATAACATATATAGGAATGACGTCTTAGCAAGAGTGGTTCAGCCTGATGAGTACTCTCTGTTGTTGTATAAAATTTGAAGATCTGGAACAGCTTATGTGGAACTCCAAGAGCCTAGCTACACTATAACATATATAGGAATGACGTCTTAGCAAGAGTTGCTCAGCCTGATGAACACTCTCTGTTGTCGTATAAAATTTGAAGATCTGGAACACATGTTGTGGAACTCCAAGAGTTCACTGTATAATTATAAAATAACATAAGCTGGGAGTACCTCCACGCGGTGAAGGCGGTAAAAGTTTAGGACTGATTTTCGATGAAAATTCTATGAATCATTGAAAATTTGACTCTACTGGCTAAAACTCCCATTTATTTCCTTTTCCATTTATCTTCGTGACACGATAGCCTACCCGGTAACGCAGGGGAGCAGTCACTTAGATTTTAATTGATCAGGTATTTTCAGAATAAAACTATACTTAACCATGCCTAGAAAGAGGTCAAATCTTTCCCAACGTTCCAAAGGAGCTTAAAGATTGAGGATCATAAGTTCCCAAGAATCTAACGAAAAGCGTCAGGATAGACTTGATGCTGTGCGAGAACATCAGGCTGCAACTCGCTCTGTAGAAACCTCTTCGGATCGCGAAGCTCACTTGCGTTCTCAGCGTATTTGTGCATCTACATCCAGGTCTCTAGAAACCAGTGAAGAATATGATGCGCGACACTCCGCTGATCGTGAACGTCACGCATTGTCTCGCGAGTCAGAGACGTTCACGGATAGAGAATTGCGCTTGAGTTCTCAGCGTAGATACGCATGTGCTTATAGGTCTCTAGAGACAATTGCGGAACATGATGCGCGACTGTCCGTCGATCGTGAACGTCACGCATTGTCTCGCGAGTCAGAGACGTTCACGGATAGAGAATTGCGCTTGAGTTCTCAGCGTATCTACGCATCTGCTGCTAGGTCTCTAGAGACAAGTGAGGAACATGATGCGCGACTGTCCGCTGATCGTGAACGTCACGCATTGTCTCGCGAGTCGGAGACGTTCACGGATAGAGAATTGCGCTTGAGTTCTCAGCGTATCTACGCATCTGCTTATAGGTCTCTAGAGACAATTGCGGAACATGATGCGCGACTGTCCGCTGATCGTGAACGTCACGCATTGTCTCGCGAGTCGGAGACGTTCACGGATAGAGAATTGCGCTTGAGTTCTCAGCGTATCTACGCATCTGCTGCTAGGTCTCTAGAAACAAGTGCGGAACATGATGCGCGACTGTCCGCTGATCGTGAACGTCACGCATTGTCTCGCGAGTCGGAGACGTTCACGGATAGAGAATTGCGCTTGAGTTCTCAGCGTATCTACGCATCTGCTGCTAGGTCTCTAGAAACAAGTGCAGTACGTGATGCGCGACTGTCTGCTGATCGTGAGCGACATGCATTGTCTCGCGAGTCAGAAAAGTTTACCGATACAGAATCACGCTTGAGTTCTCAGCGAATTCGCACATCTACTAACAGGTCTTTTGAAACGAGTGATGAACGTGATGCGCGACTAACTGCCGATCGAGATTATCATACATTGTCCCGAACACGCACACAAAAAAAAACTTTTTTGCAAAAATAAAACCGACTCCAAAAACAAAAAAAGTGAAAAATAATTTTAGCTTCAGAAGTCGGTGACTTTTGTTTATTTGATTCAGTTTTTTGTCACCGACTTCTGAAGCTAAAATTATTTTTCACTTTTTTTGTTTTTGGAGTCGGTTTTATTTTTGCAAAAAAGTTTTTTTATTTTTTTATTTTTAGTTGCAATATTCCATAGAAATATTTTTCATCATCAGACCTGTAATGGCACTTGTAACCCAGATGGGTGCAAAGTTTTGATCAATATACATGAATTAAGTCCAAACGCAAGGTAGCTACTGTAAACAGTTGAGGAGTTCCCTTAACTGTCCTTCGTCTTCATCATCAGACCCCTTATGACAGTCACAACCCATCTAGGTGTAAATTCCTCATCAATACAAATTAATCAAACCCAAACACAAGGTGACTGCTGTAAACCGTTGAGGAGTTCCCTCGACTGTCTTTCGGTTCCATCATCAGAGCGACTCCAGACCTTCTTTAAATTATAGTGCTATAAAATACTTAATCAAAAAATTTACAAACGCACTAGTCGCCACTACAATTTTTGAAAGCTCCCCTCAATTTCTCTAGGATGCCATCATCAGACCCCGGTTTCCTTATCATGGTACCACCCTTGAAGTATCTCCTTTCCAATAAAAAAAAAATATCAAAATCGGTTCATAAACGACGAAGTTATCCGCGAACACACATAAAAAAAAAAAAAAAAAATATATACGGTCGAATTGAGAAACCTCCTCCTTTTTTGAAGTCGGTTTAACAAAATATTCATAATCAGTTAGAAAGTGAGAGAGAAAGGATTGCTGGAGTACGGCATGAAGAGACAGAAGTTAATTCAGTGTACCCTTGGGATCTGCTGCGGAGTAACGGGAAGAAAAGTTTTTTGTTGTATAGTCTGGGCAACATAAAGCCTATAATTTATTTTGGAAAATTAACACCTGATGCAGAACCGCAACAGACCAGCTACAGTATAAGAGATATTAAATGGTGCCATCGCTAAAAATATTCCACGTGAAGAGCATTTTCTGCTGTGAGAATAAATTTGAAGATCTGGAACACCTGCTTTGGAACTCCAAAGCCCATGGCAGCGCTATAACATATTAAGGAATGACGTCTTAGCAAAAGTTATTTAGTCTGATGGGCATTTCTTGTTGACATACACAAATGAATGATCTGGAACGACTCCAATCGTCTCGCTCATCCCGGTGTTTTCCTGTCCCCGGGCCTTAGAATTCTACATCAGACGTTTCAAATTTTCGATTATGACGACCCCGTTGTCGCTGGCATAAGCAACGGGATCCGCGTACGAAGTCGCGGGCAGAAGCTAGTTAAAAATAAATAAAAAAGTATTTATTTTGTATTTCTTTTCAAACATTCTACTTCGCTTACGCCTTTTTTATCTAGTAATTATGTGTTTGAGCCGTTTGGGGTTGAAACACTAGGGCCATGGGGTCCGAGTGCCCACCTAGTTTTTCGGGAAATCGCCAAGCGGCTGGTCGACTCTTCACGTGACCAGAGGGCGGGCCTATTTTTTGGCCAAAGAATCAGCATTGCCATCCAACGTGGTAATGCTGCCAGCCTTCTGGGCACTTTTCCTGTTGACAGCGATGCGGACGAATTTTTGGATGCCCTGTAACCCTTTTATACTTGTACATATTTAGTTCTATTATAGTTTTGTAGTTTGTAAATATTTAATATTTTGTTTAAATAAAGTTTTTTATCTAGTTAGTTTATATGTCATCAGATAAAAAGTCAATGAGACAAGAGAGTTAAGTGACTTACGCCCCATACTACGAGTATTACATTGTACATAAAATAGTAGCCAATAGGCCTAAACCACATAACTTAAAAACTATGATATTTTGGTAATTTTTAATTATAGCATTCAATAGTTACACGTTTAAATAGTGTAGGGTAAAAATTTGAATCCTCTACTACAATATGACACTGGTTTATGCCCAAATAATTGTTTTTACCTGCACCCTTATTTTTTAAACCTTCATAACTCAGAAGTGTAGTTCTGTGGAATAGCTCCATTACCCTCCAAGGCGACGATATAACAAAAAGATCCGTAATCGCATACCTTATCGGGGTATAAAGACAGTCTAAAGTATTTTCTAAACCCTAGAGTCTTTCCTAAGCGCGAGTGAGATCACTTTCCGCACATTTGGCTAGCTATAAAATCTAGTAAACGACCCCTTTCTTATGTTATGGGTGATCTTTAACCCATATTCTGAAATGCAGTAGAAAAGTGCATCTCGGTAAGCTAGATTTGAATTGAGTTATAAAATCTGTGTTATGTGGATAAATCTATGCTAGCAGAATCAGTTGATGACACCATTACGCTGATTTCGGCCACAACGACTGCATTCGATGGCTTTCTATGGCGGTTGTGGAGAGCTTTGGTGAGCTGCTCTTTCAAGTGTTAGAGTTGTATATTAACAGATGCTCAAACTCTAATATAGTTTTTTTTTTCAATGTAATGTAGCACTCGAAATTTAAAAAATAATTAAGTTCTAAATGTCAATGATAACTCAATTCAGAAATCAGCAATGAATCTCTTACTCGCTCTTTAAGAAACTACAGAAGAGAGTATGAAAGAGAGATAAGCAATGCTTTATCCGATGCTTAAACGACACAACCAATGTTTAAGAGGCGTCTATTCACTCTAGAAACAACACAGTCACAGGATACTTTTATCTCAAAGTAAGAAAAAGAACTGAGTCGCAAATCGCAGCAGCATTCCGATACTTAGTCGATAACCGATGGTACCTATCCCGTTTACCTACCTTAGCTTATTTCGTAAGTGCTATTACCGGTGACTACGAATCCATACGCTTGGCATACTTGGTTTAGCAGTAAATGTTCTATAGTCCTATTCAAAGATTGAAATCGTTAGATTCACCCAAATGGATTTGAGATACCTACTATAGAGCGGTCATCAGAAAAAATGTCATAGAAAAATTGTGATCCCATGACACAGTGTCAATTTAAAGATACAGTCATGTCACTTCGGAAAAACTGTGTCACTGCTCTGACAGCCAGTGCGTAGTCCGTCTTTCCGTATTGGGTTGAATGAACCTTTAAACAAAATGATATAATTTCAAAGTTTGACACGTAACATTTTTTTTTGTACCGGCAAAAACCAGTTGGCTCTTGCAAGTAGATTAAGATTTTGTTCGCATTGTTCTGTTTATCATATTATGTCTCTCGATTCTTCCAACTGTCGCTTTTTCTCAGAAAATCAGCGCTGTGCTGTGGGCCCCCCATAGCACAGCATCATGCCGAGTGGTAACCTGCTTGTCGCAGTCACGACGTCCAAACTGACAACTTTTTTGTGTTCCATCCTGTTGTATTTATAAATATTTGTTATGCGTTGTATGTTTATTATTTATTTTTTCGTCATTTTGTATGCACGTCATGTCTCTGTGTCAAATAAATGTTTTTTTATTTCTACCGCGTCAAAAAACCATCATTTTTCTGTTTGTATTTTACACCTCTGTTAAAACTCACTCTGTCTATTTCACAGTCAATGTCACATGCTGCCTTGAAAACGGAACTCTCCTCAGTATTGATACTTTTCACGCAACATAATTACTGTGAGCATATCTGAAGATTTAAATCTTTGGTCCCATTAGAACGTGTAGTTTCTACCGAGACAAAATGTACGAGCAATTAGGAAAACGACTCTCTTCAAACTTGTCGAATTGAGACTTGGAAATTGTTTTAGTAGTTTCGTTAATTGTTTTATTGTTGGTAGTTGAGAATTGTGACAAACATTTCAAATGGTGTTTGTGTCTGAATCATTAAAGTCTGGCAAACACATTCATATACTATTATCAACTCTGTTATCAACACCTAAATGAATGCATTTCAGGTGTCTCACAGTGTAATTTTAAAAGGTGCTTAAGACTTGAAATTGCTTGATTATAATATAACATCATCACGCCTGTATTCCCCTAAGGGTAAGGTAGAGGTGTACTTAACAGTACACTCATATTTCTCCAGTTATATTTAAGTCCCATGTAATAGAGGGCGAGCCTATGGCTATCAACTGAGCACAAATCCAGACTCCGTGGATGGCCACTGAGAAATTCCTAATGGAAAAACTCAATAACACTTTGCCCGACCTGGGACTCGAACCCAGATTCTCATGCTTACTAGTCGCGCTTGCGGCCACAAGACAACGACGCAGTCCAGGCAGTCGAGGCTAAGGATTTTTTGACGTCAAAATTACTTAAGAGAGTTGTCTAAGTTCTTCAGCACTTCGTGGCAGTTTTTTAGATGGACGAAAAAGTGACGCAAAAAATTCTCCAGCAACATAAAAACTCGAATTTAAACAATAGTATACTGACTAGCTTTAATATTACAAATAGAAAAAAAAAACGAAATAGACCTGTTCACCAATGCAATCCTGCCTCTTTTAAATGCATTCACTGACATAATTCATCCGATATTCAACAAAGGCTCTAATGAAACTGACAATGTTTGCCGATAAGTACCTATCTGTATGATCCCTTGCTAGACCATGCATTACTTTTAGATGATGGATGAATGGAATAAAAGAAAGTAAAGTACTGAAACACTACTGTATTGTTCGAAAGGTACTTAAAGTAAAATGAGCTTAATGAACTGATGGTGTGGAAATGAAGTGAGTGACGCGGCCCTTGTTGGCTGTAACGAGAACGCCTGGCTGACTTGATAGCTCAACGCGAACTGAACTAATTGTTATGAGTTGAAATGAATGTGGCGTAAACTGCTGAATTGCAGAATGTGCGGTTGCACCGTACACTATCAATAGCCAGCTTCAGTAATAGCGCCCACGCCTCTTGGATCACTTCTTCACCACCCACACGTCGAGCGGGCAATGCTAGTAACATTACTGGCCTTGTTTGAGTGATGTTTATTGCAAAACGCACCGTAAAGGACTGAAATAGAATCCGTGATATCCAAGTACCTGTGGAGGGTATGTATGAAGTGGCTTTCAAAGCATGTCGTGTTTTCATGCCTTTCAACAGGATTCATCATCTGCCTAGCCTTTTCCAAAATACGTTGGGGTCGGCTTCCAGTCTAACCGGATGTACCTGAATACAATACTTACATAGAGCGACTGCCTATTTGACCTCCACAACCAAGTTTGTACTGGGTAATATGCTATCCCTTGGTAAGACTGGTTATCAGACTTTTGGGCCACAGTATACCTGTAAAGACTGCCAAAGATCTACAAATGACAGCCGGGACCAACGGCTTAACGTGTTTGCCGAGGCACGGAGGAAACTCGGTATATAATGGGTGGTAACCCATCCCCGGACCGACCTAAGAAAGCGCCGCTTAACCTGAAGATCGACCTGTGCGGCTGTTATTATTTATCCACGCGCTCCTAGACTTTCAACAGGATTAACTTAAGCTTTTTGGAAGATTATATTTATCAAATTTTTTTTTTAATTTTCCTTCGTCTTTATCTCTAGAAGAAAACCAATCACTACGTAATCTACCTTAATTCTATGCTGATTGGTATAAAACATAACCTAATACAAAACATTACTCTTTGTTTTTCCTCGAAACTCATAATCAGAGGTGTACATATTATATTACTTACACTTACATTTACCCAGCTAGGTATTTTTAAGCTCCAAATAATAGGAGGTGATCCTATTGGCATCAATTGGAGACAAATCCCCGTGCTGCTGCTGCAAAATCCACTTTAATTGTTAACAAGAATTAATATTCGAAGAATCAACTTCTGATTCATAACAAGCATTCGTTCTAAAAATACTACTCACCTATTAAATAAACTACCCCACAAAGCAACAGACAGTGGAGGTACATTATGTCACGAAATACACCAGTGGGTGCCGTTCTAAAGCCTTGCCGAATCCACTCTGGAAAACGTGCCAGGAATTTTAATATCCCTGAAACTGATTTTTTGTACACTTTTTCATGTTCGTAGCACCTTTCTATTGCTAGTTAACGCACCTTGTGAATAGTGAACACTTCCTTCAGAAGATGTAAATATTTCTGGCCGATAGCCGAATTTAAATTAAATTATACTTTTTTTATTTCGTTAAAGGTAACTGAATTGAATCACAGCCTTCGCACAGAGGACTTTTTTAATTTTTTGGTCTTACATACCTACTTGACCATGCCAGCCCCATCGTGACACATATACATGATAACAATAATTCATAACAATAAATCTATATTACTGTTATTACTTACTATAAATTAAGTATGTTACTTGAAAGAACCGTAAATAAACTTATAAACTTTAATAGCTTCCGCACTACATGATTTCGATATGAGGCTTTGAAAAGCGCCCAGATCTAACCTGTTGGTGTTTAATTCGGCCATCAAAGCGTCTCTTTCTCTGCCATTACAGACACATTCTACTAGCAAATGATGTACATCCTCCACAGTTCTGCACTGTTCGCAATTTGGGCTACTCACTTTTTTCATATACGGTCGAATTGAGAAACCTTCTCCTTTTTTGAAGTCGGTTTAAAAACGCCAAACTTGTTAAGTGGCATATGTCCCGTTCTTAACCTATGTGCTATGACTATATATTTTCGACTGATTCTCACATCAGTAAACCAGGGTATCCGAGGAGGTTCGCATTGTAATGTTTTGTACCAAATAAGGACGTTAAATTGTTGGATGGATGTACTTAAATTGCATGCATGCATAATCAGCCTATAATGTTCTCACTGCTGAGATACAGGCCTCCTCGAGGGAATGGGCTATAATCCCCCACTCGGACCCAGTGCGAGTTGATAGATGTCACAAGTCTTCGAATTTTTGGTTGTAGGGCATGCCGGTTTCCTCACGATGTTTTTATTCACTGTGACTAGTGGTGATGAAATAAATTGCACAAAGTAATGCACCTGCCTGGGTTCGAATCCACGACTTACAGCTCGTAAGTTGGAGCTGCCACCACTGGGGCACCGCTGCTCTACTTTACTTAAATTAAGCTCCATGTTTTTCAAACAAACAGAAAGTCTTGTTACATAATTTGATACAGAAAAGTGTGCATAACATCGTAATGTGTGAACATTGTTGGTAATTTTACACCTTCAAGTAAATAAGCACCTACTTTTCATTCGGAAACAGACTCTTTTTCTTTCCTAAACGATTCTCACATTATATTCCCATTTACTGTAAACACGAACAAACATTACCGTACCAGCACAAATATTGACAACGAAATCACAAACTGACGTCAGAAAATCCTTTATTATTTGTCTTATCAAAGAACCAGCCATTGCTTCCTGATAAGCACTGGGTTTGATCACAAACAATACGACAAAAATACGGGTGTGCTATTGCCCCTGTAAGCCTCTATTTACTCACGTATTATATCAGGTCCAATGTCACTGAAAATGTGCCGGAAGTATATAAAATAAGGGTCATATTTGATCAGCATTTTTAGGATTCCATAGCTGAATAGCCAAAAACGGAACCCTTATAGATTCCTCATGTCTGTCTGTCTGTCTGTCCGTCCGTATGTCACAGCCAGTTTATTCTGATACTATTAAGACTACACAGTTGAAACTTTGTAGGTATATGAATTCAGTGAACCACTTTACGATTTTAATACAAAAAAAAAACATTAAGGAGATGCTCCCCATACATGGAACTGAAACTAAAAATAAAAAAAATTCAAGCCTATACGTACGGGTGTCTAAAGCCAGGTCCTTAAAAATGACATTGAGGTTCCTAAAACCATTTTTTAAAGATAGACACTTCCAAAGTGGGAAGATGTGTCCCCCCTCTAATTTCTAAAGGAAGAAGAGAAAAATTCTGATAAAATGTAGGTTTGTAGAACGTAAAAAAAAACTTTCAACGAAAATAGATTTGAATTAGATTTGATTTGAGATATGGGACTTTTTCATCAAACTGCAGCAGTAACTTTGTTTTTCATTAACATACCATAACAAAACAAAATTAGTTTTGCTGTTGAATGTAATACAATACAACAAATGAATGAGCCTTCAAAAAAATTATTATATTGTTTGGTGCTACGGAACCCTGTGTGCGTGTGAGTACGACTTGCACTTGGCCGGTTTTTGTTGTTGTTTTCTTTAATGTGAGTATATATTTTGTCTTCCGGCTCAGAAGACAATATCTTCCGGAGCGTGTCTTTATAGAAAATGGAAGGATTATATCAGAGTTATACGTCGGCCATGTTGAGAAAGTCATACTAGGTCACTCTGAGACGAGGCTGGAGTTGCCGTTTGTGTTGTCTCTGAACAGGGCAGAACATAAACAGCGGGCAACTACCCGTACGTCATGAAGAAGTAACATTCGCATCAGGATTTACTTATCAACATTTTCACGGTTTAATTCACCTAATAGTAAAGATTTAAATCGTTCAGTTTCACCGCAGGTAAACACGGCGGCACATGAAGCTGTAACTTTCCAGTATTACTTGGCGTCGCTTTGTATCAATTTTCTATACAATGAGAGATCAGCATAAACTGCTTTTGTATAGCTTGATTGGCCATCGTGCGCACTTAGGTCAAAAAAGTGTTGAAACTGAAAAAAATGTGTTTATACACACGTAATGGAACGATGGATACAATTTTCAGTATGTGCGAGAAACTATTACTTATAATATTATGTTATTGTCAAAAAAACAGAAATATAATCTGATTTTACGCGGCAAAGCGACTCTAACGCTGATTATTTACCCGATTATGGCCAAACATCCTGCAAAATTTAAGATTCTGGTGAGATGACCCGAAAAAGAGAACATTATCATTTTAGAATAGTAGTAAAATAAGACTTGTACAGCCTCGTTGGTCCAGTGGTCACATGCGCGACTGCTGAGCCTGAGGTTCTTGGTTCGATTCCCAGGTCTGGCAGTGTTATTGAGTTTAGACATAAGAAATTTCTCAGTAACAGCCACGGAGTCTGGATTTGTTTCCGGTCGATGGCAATAGGCTCGCCCTCTATTATATGGGACTTGAACATAGCTGGCAAAATTTAGGTGTACAATTAGGTACACCTCTGGCAAACGTTTCAAGAATTACAGGCATCATGTTATTTTATTGAATGTTAAATAAGAACAGTTTGTATGCAGCCTTTCTCCACAAATAAATATTTATATATGCTTAGTTATTACAAGTCTAGTAATATATTATGTATTATGAATATAACGTTAGCATAGGCTGGTAAACCAATATAGTAATAATAACGTCTTAGTACTGAATTCCATTCAAGGAAATATTTACCCAATGTTATAATATCCTTCTTGTGGTAATATTAATAGGGAATTTGTGTGGTAAGCAGCCATTCCTAGCGAAGTTACCTGAAATACCTCCTTACATTTCAGTTCCTAGAGATTTTACTTATTTGTGAACATTTTTGGCCAAATAAACATCTATTTTTCGTGAGTTTTAGTAAAGTATTGTGTAAGATGCAATGGCTCGATGAAGGTATGTAACAAAAGAGGTATTATTTATTTTATTCAACAGCGATGTTACCGTGTCCCACTTAGGAACATAAAGTTTGTTAAAGTAATCAAACGCTTAGTAATTAAAGCTTCTAGACATGTTGCTATCGTGCCGAAGGTAGTATAATTATGTCAACGCAAAACATTTTTTTAATTTTCTCTCGATAAATTCGTAGTTTTACAAAAGTTTTGTGTAGGATGAATTGTGTTTTTGATTTACAATCAATCGAATTTGGTCTCTATATCGTTGTTCTTATATGATAAAAAAAGCAATAGCAGTTTTTTTTTAAGGTTGTGTCGACTGCCATGTATCGAAATTCGTTTTAGTTTTGATAACTTATGTAAAAAGCCTAAAAGATGTTTTGTAAATTCCACTAAATGTGCAACTACAGTACTTTCTCAAGTTACTATGCCTTGTGACTGGGACTGTAGCTTCGATTCTTTTTGTATTTTTTTTATATTAAAAAGTGCCGTAATGGTCCAATTGAAATAAATGCTTTGAGTTTGAGTTTGAAAATGTCCGATTAACATTATGCGATGTACAGAAGCCAAGCTCGGTTAAAGTCATGAAGCGTCTAGCTACTGTTTAAACGATACAACCACGACCCACAAACAAACATTTCAATTAAATATCTCAATTATTAATTATCTATTGAAACCTAAACAATAATAACACGCACGTGTGCTCTTCCCTTTACAAGACCAACCACAGCCTGAAGTGTGTTACAGCATACAGATGGCAGCCATTTGCAAGCTCGCTCCGTTTACCCCAAATGGATGGCGGAAAGATACGAAAGGACTCGGAAATATTCGGCTGAGTATCGTGTGTCTTTTAGTAATGGGTGTCTCTACTTAAGCTGTGATCGATATTGATCATAATAGATTTTTTTATGGTGGTCATCATCTGCCTAACCTTTTCTCAAGTCTATTGACGTGGTCTTCAGTCTAACCGGATGCAGCTGGATACCAGTATTTTCATAAAGCGACTGCCCATCTGACCTCCACAACCCAGTTAGTATTGGGTAATTCGATACCTCTAGGTAAAACTGGTTATCAGGCTTTCCGGCCGCTGACTATCTGTAACGGCACGGAGGAAATTCGGTATGTAAACTTGAACGATCTTCAAGTTTACATTTCTGTGTGGCTGTTGCTAGTTAACCACAAGCTCCTCTATAATTTAAGAGTACTGTTTCTGCTGGTGTTCTGTTTGTTTATCGTATAATGATCTTGATTGATAACAACAGCCTGGTGATCAACAGCTCAAAGCAACATTGACATACAAGCATCAATTAAATTAATATAAATTGGTATATTATAGCCCTGAGCGGATACTTCGGTCATCTATAAGTATTATTTAATGAGCTCATTGTCAGCGAGGTTATAATGGGCAGACAGCATAATTATGTATATTCGCCTGTATGGAGCTCAGTAATTGTCCCACGGGTTCGCACTACTGGAATAAAAAGTATCTTATGTGCTAATACAGGTTATAAACTATCTATGAGCCAAATATCCAAATTCGTTCTTTGGTTTTTGCGTGAAAAAGTAACAAACATCCATCCATCCATCCTCAAAAACTTCCGCATTTTAGTAATTTGTATGAGAAAGAATAACCACGTATTTTCAGATATTTATTTCTCGAATTTGAAGCACACGAACAAGCTGACAGCATTAAAAAATACCTGACATTGTGTTTTACATGTTACTTACCTAATAAGACCGTATATACAAGTGACAACTGTCATCTGTTGACGGACAAATATCTACAAGGAGCTTCGTACGACTTATCGCATGACCAGCCACTATCTTGAACAAAACTGGTCGGTGCCCGGTTGTGTGACCAAATTTTCTTCCTGGTCGAAGCTTCTGTGGCCAAAAGTCGTTGTCGTCGTGGTGGCAAGTTGACGTAAGATGTCAATTTTTTTGCTTTACAGTTACTTTTCCTGACGGACATTGTACGTGCACTTAACAACAGATACTACGCTTTTTTGAGGTCACCACAGGATAGTCCGGTTAAGCAGTATTGCAACCTTATATAGTTGAACGGCGAGTGGCCATAACAAACTACGTCTGAAAACGAGGGTTGGCAACCACTCAAAAATACTGACAATCTTGATTTTAACTAAAAGTTAAGTGAACAAAAATTCCGAAGAAAAGGGTTTTTTAAACTGCCTGTTGGCCCTCTAACAACTTTAAATAAGTTAAATGCCCAAATTCAAGTAAGTACCTATCCACTTAATAATTAACTTAACTCTCGAACGCAAACTTCTAAGTTTCGGGTTTAATAAGAAAAGTTTATAGTTATGTCCCATCCAGAACTTTGCGTGATGAATAGCCATAAAGAGACCTATGTTACTCTAGAGCCTTATTCTGTCAACATACCGTGTTTATACAATACATTATATCCGTATATTCCTTTGGGAACTATCAGTATGCCGGTAGTCTATATTAACATTAATGAACTACTGATGAATGAAAGCGATTATGATAATTTAAAACATGTTTCGGTTAGTCGGTAGCTCGTAAGTCTATTAGAATCGTATAGTCAGTAACTGGGTTGTCAGGTAAACAGTCGTACTATAATACTGGTATTAATGTGCATCCGGTTAGACTGAAATCCGAGCTCAATACCTATAGGCAGTAGGGCTGGGCAAGCCGGAATGGTGTAGGAAAATTGGTGTTAAAATTACGATTGGCAAACAGTTTAGTGATTTTTTGATAATTTACCCCTTATTAATAAAGGTATTTTGACTTGGCCCGTGAGGTTGTTGACATGTGGAATGTGGACTCGGCGATCATTGTGCCGATAGTGGTATCAGCCCATGGCTTAATTGCCAAAATAACACGACTAAAACCTGAGGAGGCTCTGTTAGGCAGCTGGATCAAGAGATTGATTCAGAAAGCGGAACTTCTGGACACGGCTCGTATTGTTAGGACGTTCCTCTCTCTGGAGCCCTGACCGCCTGTAGCTTGGAACCTGTTCCCAATACCGGTGGGCAAACATTTTTAATGTTTTTAATATTTTTTTAAATTAATATTTAATTAAATAAATAAATAATAAAAATGTTATTAATTCGCATAAAGATGAATAAATGTATATATTTTAATTTCTGGTAGAAAAAAAACCATATGGAGTCAGCAACATAAATTATTGAACAAACGTAATAAGTATCTTAATGTTATAAAATACTAGCCTCTAGTTGTCCCACTGCAGAGTAAACGCCTCTTCACACATCGAGAAGACAAAGAACCCGGCAGACTCGTCTCAAAATTAACTTGTTAATTTTCCTCGATGTACGTATTTTATCTCTCTTTATTTTGTGTGCAATTTATTTGTAAATATTTTCTTTAAAAAAATCTGTTATGCTGCACATACTATGTTTTCTCTCTGCTTCGCCCTAAGAGACTGGTATAAAATGCCCAAGGCATTAAGTCCGACGTTGTACAGTATTTTTTTTTTTAAACTTAAGCATAAAGTTTTAATAAATAAAGAAGCCATCCCACAGACGAGGTCCAATAGCACAACTAATACTAACTTAAGTTAATCCTATCACTCTGCCTTCCCACATAACCGCAAACATTCAAACTACTCACATTACATTTCCAACTTATATTTTCTTTCACCGATGTCAGTGTCAGAACTGAATTTTAAAGCTTGCAATAAACTGCTGACAACGCTATACCATCAGAAACTCACGCGACACATCAGTACTAAGAAATACGTAATATTTTCAATTTGCGAAACAGCTGAAAATCGCAGACTATAAAAGTCAAATTGAAAATATATAGAAAACTTCTCGAACATTTGTCTAAGGGTGGCTACGATTTTGCTTGGATTTCGGGAGTATTGATTGAACAAAAAAGGCGACCCACAGCAATTACTGCAAGGTAAAAAAGGCATGAACGGCCTTTAAGAAAGATGCGGAGATAAAATTACAAAAATAATTTAAAAAAATTAAAAAACCCCGACTGCGTGAAAAATAACTAATAAAAAAACAAGTTCAGTCCAGAAGTGACACTGAAATAATACATTCTAATACGGAACATATTAACTGCAATAGTCGGAATCCATGTTGGATATAATGATTTTCGTCTAGATTATTTAAATTAATTAATATCTTAATTTGACGGCACGGTTGGCGCAGTGGCTGTGCGATTGACTGATACATTGCGTATCGCGAGTTCGATCCCCGCACGGTACAAATATTTGTATGGCCTACAGACAGTTGTTCCGGGTCTGGCTGTTCGTATATGTGAGCTTAAATGTTTGCAAACGCACTCACGATATAGGAGAAATTCCTAGTGGGGCAACGTGTTAAAAAAAAACATAACCCTTCCTTGGCAGTCGGGTAAAAAAGAGCCAAAAATGGCTCACAGTCTCGCCGTGACCAGTGGAAAACAATGGAGGATGCTTTTACTCAAAGAGGGGTCCTTAAAATTAACTTTGACTACTTTTATATTAGTTTTTAAACTATGTTTAAAATTGCAATCCACTGTGATTAAGGAACATTTTCCGCACGCAAAATATGTGCATTGGACGTGGAGTTGCAATACAATACAAGGAACATTTTGTCCCAATCCTGGGCAAAAGCCTCCCCACATTCCTTCCACTTCTGTCGGTGATGGATGGTGTGCTTCTTCTCGCCAATTCACGACTAATTTTGTGTTTCTACGAGGGCGGCACTGAAAATTTCGGGAATCAAGGAAGTGACACAACATTGCTATTTAAAAATGTATTTATTGCTTTTCGAGGTATTCTCCGCGAAATTTGACACGTTTTTCCATACGATGGAACCAATCATTGAAGCAAGCATTCCATTCGTAAGTTGGGTCTCCAAAATGGCCGTTTTGTAGGCGTCCACAGCTTCTTCAGGTGATGAAAATCTCTGAGCACGCAATTTATTCTTTATTTTAAGGAAAGTATAGAAATCATTAGGGCTTAGGTCGGGGCTGTACGGCGGATGGTCTAATAATTCTATGTTTTCTTGCTCTAAAAACTCTTTTGTTCTGTGCGCGGTGTGAGAACTCGCATTGTCGTGATGGAGGATGATGCGGCGGTTGCAGTTCTCTTTACGGAGTTCAGAAACGACCTGTGGCAAACAAATGCTAGCATACCATTCTGCATTAACCATTCTTTGTCCCTCAAGAGGAATAGTCGCAACATGGCCGGTTTTGGAGACAAACGTGGCCACCATTTTTTTTGCAACACTCCGTGAACGAACAATTTTTGTTGGCTTTAACTCATTTTCGAACACCCAAACTCGTGACTGGTTTTTTGTTTCGGGTTCGTACGCGTATATCCAGGATTCGTCACCTGATACGATGTTGTATACAGCATTTGAGGATCCTGCGTGGAATCTTTTGAGAGTTCTGACGCACCAAGTAACGCGAGCCGCTTTTTGCTCTTCACAGAGCGAATGCGGTATCCATCGGGAAAACAACTTTTTTACACCTAATTGTTCATGCAAGATTATTTGTATTCGACTCATGCCAATTTCTAAAGTTGCTTGAATTTCGCGGTATGTCACATGTCGATCTTCCTCAATCAGCTTACGCACAGCATCAACGTTTTCTTGGGTGACTGCAGTTTTTGGACGACCTTGACGGGGATCATCATTTTGACACGTCCACGTTGAGATTCAGCAAACCAGTCAACACACTGTTTTTGTGTTAAACCACTTCGAAAGTCATAATAAATCATCGCTCTTGAATTTTCTCGAGTCAATTCCATTTTCTCAACGACTAAACAAGTTTGAAAAAACCTTGTGACAAGACCGAGAATCTTTTTTTAAATAAATAAATGGTATTCGATTTTTAAAACCAACGAGTTTTCAATTAAAAAGATTTTAATATGACAGGAACAGTGAAAATATTCCATTCCCGATACTTTTAGTGCAGACTGCGTATATTCGGCTTGTACCGATCAGCAAACATCTTTCGGCATCTACCATCGCTGACTTATAATCGGGTGAGCTCGGTGCAATTCTTGCTAACCCGAGCGGCTTTTTTGAACTCAAAATAATATCATCTATTGCAGCCCAGTTATGCCAAATTAAAAGACGAGCTGAATAAGTGTGTAGCAACCCTAACAGAAATACAAGAAAACACTAAACAAAATAAGCAGGTCAGTACCCTCAGCATTGCATAAGTTGGTAGCAAACACTTTAGTGACTGGACGTTGGCAGAAAGCCAACAAATGCAGTTTGTTTTAGAAAACACAGTAACTTTTTCGTGTGAAGACAGACAGACAGGTTTATCTGAACATGACTGAAATGTTTTTTGGTGTTTTGACAAAAAATATGTCCCCCCCCCCCTCTAATTCCTAAAGTAAAGAAAGGAAAATTCGGAACTCTCTGCACGACACTGAGGGTTGAAAAAAAAATATCTACATAAACTCGTTTATCTTTGTCTATCAACAACTATTTCAAAATGATATAAAATCCTTTTTAGGGTTCCGTCCAAAGGGTAAAACTGGACCCTATTACTAAGACCGCTGTCTGTCAGTCCGTCTGTCACCAGGCTGTATCTCATGAACCGCAATAGTTGACAGTTGAAATTTTCACAGATGATGTATTTTTGTTGCCGCTATAACAAAAAATACTAAAAAACAGAGTAAAAAATATTGAAGTGGGGCTCCCATACAATAGACATGATTTTTTTTGCGGTTTTTATAGATAATTATCTATAAAACTAGCACTTGACCGGTTTTTTTTTCTTAAGTCAATGATTTATGAGATATTTGCTTCTAAAGCCGTAAAAATTTATCCCCCCTCTCTAATTTCTAAATTAAGAGGAAAATTCTGATAAAAAATAGGTTTGTAGAACGTAAAAAGAACTTTAAACGTAAATTGGTCTGAATAAGATTTGATATTAATGTAGCTTTTGCGTTATGCAAATTTAGCTTTGTTGTTGAGTGTTTTTATTGACCTATGAATGAGCGTTGAAAAACTATTGTTATTATATTGTTTGGTGCTATGTTACTTTTACTAACAGTTTTTGAGTCATGGAAACTCGAATAAAGAAAATTCTATTCTATCTGGAACCCTTTGTGTGCGAGTTCGACTCGCACTTGACCGCCGTTTTTCAATTCACTGAACTCAGTTGTTGTTCTCTTCTGAATCTGTTAATATTCTCAGCTATATATTTGTCGTAAGTACCTACTTAGTTTCTATTTTCGTCATAAGATTTCTTCTCAAAAAAAAATCCTGAAAACTTGACACGTTATGAAGCCGTATGCTCTAAGCAATATCTTACTCTTTTACGAGCATATTAAAGCGTGGGAGCGTCAAGATTTCCACTTCATACTTTATGAAAAATGCCAACTGCAACTTAAAAACATATTGCATCTTTCATGACATGTTACACCTCATAAAGTTCAAGGTGTTTATCTGTTCTTGCGTTATTACATTTAATCACTATATCATCTCGCCTGTAATCCCCGAAGGAATAAGCAAGGGTGTACCTAGTAATACACCCATATGTCGCCAGTTATGTTAAAGTCCCAGTCCAGGGCGAAGCTATTGCCATCAACCGGGTACAATTCCGGACTCCGTTGACTGAGAAATTCCTGATGGAAAAATCTAATAACACTTTGCCTGACCCGGGAATCAAACCCAGGATCTCATGCTCAGCAATCGTACTTGCAACTGCTAGACCAACGCGGCAGTAATCACTGTACTTGTCAAATAAACTACTAAGCTCCATCTACTGTAGTCATCATTTACCGACACACTATAGACTAAATCTATTGGGGTTTGAACTTTTAATTTATAACTTCATTGTAAGGACATGCCTTTGCTGATCTCCATTAAGACTGTCGTCGGTCCAGTAACACGTCACGATTCGCAAGCAAAGCATTAATATTCTAGTAACTAACTAATTTAAGTTAGCAATATGATTCGTATGTTATAATTGGACATAAATAAAAGGAACTTATCGTTAGCCACCTATCCTTATGGATACACTTCATCATGCTGACCTGCAAATTGCTTGAAACCTGCTGATACCTTTTATAATCAATCCATAAAATAATCTAGATTTTTCCTTTGTGAGGAACAAAGGAAAAATCTCCATAGTTAATTTATGTAGTACATTCAACAGAATTTTATTTACATAACTATATTTGTATATGAATGGAATGACCAGTGTAGTCCGAGCATACGAAATATAGAAATGAATTTTAGCAAAAATGCAACGAAAATGTGACTTTATTTTCTAGAATAGTCTATTCATTTTGCATAAAAGTAAAAGGATTAAATTTCTGAAATTTCTATGTAACGTAACTGTATACCTACACATGAAAAACAACAAATAGTGTCTCTTTAATCAACATGAATATAGATACCCACGGGGGCGTCGATTTGGAATTTCATCCTCTGAACGGTACGGTACTATTTTTCGAGTGGTACAAACATTTTGTATGTACTTGAAATTCTGAAATCACCTACTTAAACCTGGAAAATAAGAAAATTATATTAAAAGTAAAATTACTATTTTTTAATATTTCCGTTGAGAGAAAACGAGCATTAAATTCACATAATGTTTTGTAAAAAAAAACATTGACTCATCAATCTCATATAAAATATTTATTTTTCCTCTAAGTAAACTCACTTATTTAGTTTAGGTAACTTTTAAATAAAACTTATTTCCAAAAGTCGCTATAAAATAAGGATTTCAAAAAAAATAAAGTTTCGTACATCAAAGGTTTGTGTTTGTTTTAATCTGGAGAAAAAAAAACTGTGCTATGTGAGCACAGATTTTTTTTAATCACAATTTTCTTGATCATTAACATACGGACAACATTCAAGTACAGAGGAAAAAAGGAAGTATAGTTACTACTATAACTGTTCTGTGTGTGTGTGTGTGTTCCGTTCTGGTTCTGCTCTGTTGTTGTTCTTCTATAGTGTTAGCTACTACTATACTACCATTGTAAGAACTTTTGTAACCATATTTATCTGCGAATAAATCTTTTACTTTGACTTTGAATACGAATTTGAAATAACTAATTTGAATGTTGATGTTGTATTTATTATGAAATAATTTAAAAATCTATGTCATACTTGAAATACTTGAAATAAATGAATTGTGCCTACTTGGGTTCAAATCTACGATTAACCTCATACTCGTTAGAACTATGAATGATTCTGTTTCAAAAATACTGTATATTTTTATATTTTCGGTTAATAGGATCGATTTTAATGCCAACCCACAATTTCGTGCTTATTTTATTTTAGAACTATTCCCACAAACAATACGACGTTGACGATAACCACCGGACGCACACAATGAACGGGAATTTAATTTATAAATACGTTGGAAGCAATAATAGAGCTTTGTTTACCCTCGAATCCATCAGTTTCTGAATTGATTGATTGGTTGATAAAGCAACAGAATTTGTGGTTATGTCAATAGAGTCTATTATCTAATGTAGGTATGGGTTTGAAGTTCGATTTGTGTAGGACCAACATAAATCAAACTACATTGTAGGGTTTTCCTATAGTTTATGCTTGGAATGATTTGTTGCTATCAATGGGAGTAATCAAATATAATTCCAAGCGACAAATTGACTTAACATACACTTAATATGTTGAGTAACTTTGTTGCTAACCAAAATGTGGGTTCTAAGCGGTTATAATAATCCTATAAAGCTAGTTTTCTCCTAAGGGTCATAACGTAAAGCTAAATATAACCTTGGCGACCTCCATGCGGGCTAAGCTGCTCGTAAAAACAGTCCATTTCAATTCAATTTTTTAAATGAAAATTCTATAAAATTAACTAGAACTTGCTTTATGATTATGAGCATGGTATGTGTATACACGGCGGTACATGAAGCTATGCATTTCAATTATAACTTGGCCTCGCTTTGTACAGATTTCCTATACAATGAGAGATCCGCATAAGCTGGTATTGTGTAGCTTGATTGGTCGTCGTGTGTACACAGAAATTTTGTAGTTTACGCTTCAGTCAATCACTAACTGATAACAAACAAAAGTTTGATTGATTATTTATATTCTTATTTTTTTTTCAATATGTACAAATATTTGAAAATTGTTGCTTTGGCACACCTCGTAGAGGGCAGGACGAGCTGTACAAAATCAATGCCCAGTAGCCCACATTAGCCCTGTATTTAAAAAACTCCTGCCTTTAAAGCCTCTGATGTGTAAAGGCCTCCCGCCTTTGCCCAGCAGTGGGATCACACAGCCCAACTTTTTTCATATTTTTTTCTTTCTTTTCCTACAAAACATTTTTTTTTCCTAATATCGTAACAATTATCGTATCTGTTTCGTTTACAATCAAATCAATCATAGAACTCAATCAAATGTTTATTATTGACTCGGAAACCGGATTCCTTTGTAATTGACCTTCGCGTCGTTATGATGAGTTACTGTGCTAACTGGGACATATTTAGCACGGAATTGGCCATCAAGCAACGTTTCTGATGTTCCGAAATAATTGTTTATTGACGTTTTATTTTGCTCCAGCTCATGCACGCGGCTTCACCCGCGTGTAGTTTGATAATTGTCTCACAGGATCATACTACCGATATAAAAAGTACCCTATGTATTAGTCCAGGTTATAAACTATGTGTGTGCTTTTCATCCAAATCCGTTTAGTAGTTTTTGCGAGAAAGAGTATCAAATATTAATACATCCAAACATCCACACATCCTCACAAACATTCGCTTATTAGGAAGTATTATAATAGTAATAGAATTTAAACGAAATCAGTAAGCCTTATCGCACAAGACAATTTCTTTCTAATGATTAAAATAATGAAATTAAGATGATAACCGCGATCTGACCTGTATCGACTATATTTCATTCTCAGGTAAATCTATATGCTCTTTATTTATATTCCAGTTTTTTCCAAACTTCTTGAAAGTATTGTACTGTATAACAGGCTGGTGTCCTCAACTCCACGCCCAAAGCACGTATTTTGCGGACTAGAAAATCTTTATGTTATATTTTAAAACAAGGATGACTTAAAAATTGGATATTTACTGCTCTTTAATTACTAAAATGGTAGAATTGGGTTCTGTGGGTGTTCGTTTAATACCCCTACTATTTTTTAAAAATATTTTCAATATACTCGTACAGAAACGCCACTGATTCTGAAATAGACCCGTAATAAAGTGCCTGTGCAAGTAACAGGCTGAGAAAGATCTAAGTCCACGCGGACGAAGTTGCGGGCATAGCTAGTTATTAAATAAATAAACAGGTTTTAATAGGCTTCGTAGCATGTTATATAATAAAGACAAGAAAATAAACCAAAAAGTAACTATAGTCCTAAGTTAATTGTTTTCATTCCAAAATAGACATTGTTCATTCAAGAGAAAAGACGGAGGGTATTCACAGATAACCGAGTGGCAAGTCTCTTAGAAACAAGATAAGTAGAAATATTCACTTGATTGCCCGATAAAACGCACAAACTCGGGGCCTTTATTACGTAACAACCCAACACATTGGGCACAGCAAAAAAGGCCCAGAGATTACATTAATTTTACGGAAAAAATACATCGTTTCTTCAGGAAATTGCCTTCAAACTCACATAACATGATTAAATCACTTTTTTGATGAAAAAATTCAGGATTATGTAACTTATACCTACTTAATTTTATAGGCTGAAGTAAGAGTTCGTTTACCATTCACGGTATGCGGAGTTGAAGAAATTTAGCGTGACGACGGATTAAATTTTATTATTGTGACGTTGAAAGTGGCCGAAAGTATTTTAATTAAATTAAATTCCACTTTGATAAATGAAATGTACGAGTATTACAGTACTGAATGGAATTTGGAGCAGACTGTGGTTTGGTTTATAACGGTGCCTTAGCCATATTATGCATAGAAAACTGTTAAAACTCACTGCTCCGCGGTTGGTCCAGTGGTCGCAAGCACGTCTTCTGAACATGAGGTCCTGGGTTCGATTCCCAGGTCGGGTAAAGTGTCATTGGGTTTTTCCATCAGGAATTTCTTAGTAGCAGCCACGGAGTTTGGATTTGTGCCCGGTTGATGGCAATAGGCTCGCCCCCTATTATATTGGAATTAAACATAACTGGCGACATGTGGGTGTACTATTAGGTACACCTCTGCCTAACCCTTTGGGTATTACAGGCGTGATGTTATATTAAACTGTTAAATTAAAATTTCTGTGTTATAATTTTATAATACAATTGAATTGTAAAACAGTAAACGATAGAGTGAGCAAGTATACCGTTTGTTTACCGAGAAATTCTTCCTTCTTCAATTTTCCACCTGATTTATTTCAACATTTGATTTTATTTAGCAATAAGTATAATAAACAAATCCAACAAACAATACTTATCAGCACCTAAATTAAACTATGTCACGCGTCAAGCGGTTTGCTACGCCGTAGCTGTGGAGCTACGGCGTAGCACAGCAGGCACTCACCGTGCTACGAGCGGGCGTGGGTTGTCTACGCAGAATCTTTCATACCAGTTATTTTCGTAAGGTGTACAAAATCTATCTGTCTAACCTTGTAAACCTTTGTCTTAGATTACGATATTACAGTTACAAATCTAACTGGCCATCCAAGGCGCATCCTGTATTTTCTCCGGGTCGTAATTCTGACTCAGCAATCTATCTATACGTATAAAATTCAAAGTTCTGACTGACTGATATAATTATATGAACGCACGTATCATGTCCTGTTTTTGTTTCTGACAAAAAATGTCATGTAGGCGACCACGCGGGCGAAGCCGCGGGCAGAAGCTAGTGTTTTATGAAATTAGTTTAATCTCTAATTTAAACATTAAACCACGTCAATTCAACGTAACTTTCCGAGTTTGCCAAATTTTAACCGCCATAACTGTTAGTTAGCTAATGCATTTTAGTTAGCGAACTGGCTTTTATGTGCTCAAATATTAGAGCTTCAGTCGTACTAGATTAAAGTTTCATAAATTGTAATATGGGTTTTTGTTATGAATTCCAGAGGCTGCCAGTATAACAGATGTTGATTGAAAGAAAGAAAAAACATTTATTTGTCGCAGGGACAAAAAACAACAATAATCATAAAACGCATAACAAATATTATAAATACAACAGCACAGAAACAAAATAGTTAACAGCTTTCACGTCGTAACTGCGACAAGCGTAACCTGCTTGCTTCACTCAGCATGATGCTGTGCTATCTGGGGCCCACAGCATAGCGCTGGTTTTCAGTGTCACCCGTGAAAAAAAACGACGTGAAAATTGACGTACTGGTATTTCAAATTCATAATAATAGTTGTAAATTTCGAACCCAAGACACGCAACTCTGATTTTTCGGATTCATGTGCGTATTGTGTAATTATCACTTGCTTCGGTGAAGGAAAACATCGTGAGTAAACCAGCATGCCTGAGAGATATTTCATGACGGCATGTAAAGCCAAGTCAGATGCCCATGGGCGGCATAAAAACTCTGACATCAGGCAGTAATCACACGATAAAGAAAGAATGAAAAACATATTATGTTAGTGTATCGAATAAAACCGTAACATACTATAATGTAATTATTTTTGAAAAAAAAAATAGAATTACGAATTCAAACTTACATATACATACATAAGTCCGAATATGGTTAGATTCCTACAAGACCTATGATTAAATATCAAAATCGGATTTCCAACAACAGAAATAGAATATGGACTTCCAATAAATTCAGAAGTTAGGCTTTCATTCGACGTGCATATTCGTGATCGTTCAACCGCAAAACGTGGTGGTATGTAATACCGTGAACCGTAGTCTCCTGCATTCGCTGTGTAATCCAGTGCTCTGATTGGTCGAGATCGACTGAATTTTAATCACTGTCGAAAACTAGACAACGTTATAAACCACCATATTTTATAATACATAATTTTCTGGTGGGGTATAATAAATTAATTACTAAACATCTGTTTCTCTTTCAGATGTATATTAAAAAAAAGTGGGTTATGAGGAAATTTAAATTTAAATTAGGTCCATCACAGCTGAGCCGGGCCTTAAGTAAATGAGCATCTGTGTCACAAGTGTTTAGGCTATTACAGATCCTGTTTGTTCTTCTTTTATAATCTTGAAAAGATGTCACATTTCGTTTTCTATAACGATATTTCTGAATATTAAATACTCACTGAAAAAGAAGCTATGACTGTGTGTACTGTTTAAAATTACATGAAACATTTTTTTGTAAGAGTAACTGAAATATAGTAAAAGGCGCCATAAAATCCATATAAACAAAACTAATCATTATTATTAATACCTACATCAACATCGACGTTCATATTCCTAGCTAATCGAACGCTCACTATGTATACGACAACCCCATTTTGTCACGTAGATATTGTAAAATGTACTTTAAACAAAATCAAAACGTATTGAGTCGAGATACGGCACGTTTTGGACGTTTTAACTACCTTAGAAAACGCCGACTCGTCACACCTTTCTAGTGTTTCAACTTATCAAGTTTTACATTGTTTGCCGTCAGAATAGTTCAAAATGTAAAGTTTATTTAGCTCTCTGAGAAACCCATGACCCAATAAATCTATTTTCATTACCTATCAAAAGTGTCAAACTACATCGTCATTCGAAACCTTTCCGCTGTCAGTTGAAAGCAAAAACAGAGAAATATTAATGTCATGGGCACAAGTGTCTCCATTAACGTAAACCGTAGCCAATTTACCCTGACCCTTTTTAGTAGCGCTGCTTGTCAAGAAAGTTGTCAGTGAAACGTCAAACTACGTACACATTTAAAGTTAGTTCCTTCGATTGCCGTGTGTCAGAATATGTTGGTGGAGTGGAAGTTTACACAATTTGACGTGGGACATTGTAAACAAGGTTGGGTACATCGATTCACGTTATTGACACAGCCGTATCGTAGCCGTGGCGATGAATGCGATGACATTTATTTTTCTGTGACGTCATTTATCAAAGCCGATGGATAGCTCAATATTGGTAGCGCTGATTGTGTTTTGTTTTTGTCGATGTAATCGTACTTATGTGCTTTTTGTTATGTTTCATTATGTGCGTGGGGTGTTATTTGTTTTCTGATAATAATTTGAAGATATGGTCATCATAATAATTATTGATTTTTTAATAAAAATAAAATTTCATTAACACTAATCAGGAAATTTTGCAGGCAATAGTTAGTAAGAAAATAATTCCAGTACCTTTGTTGTTATTAGTTTACAGTAAAATAGCTTCTCCTCCCTTATGCTTTGTTCGAAAAAATTCAACTCTGAAAAATCTTGAGATGAATTATTGCCATTTCTTTTCAGATCTCGTTTCTCCTCGACTCGAATACCCCTTTTAGATCGAATAAAAAGAAAACTTAAGTTTGTGCTGCACCAAATGAGTACCGTCCTTTCATTTCCAAATTCTAAGGAAAACCCACGTGACTCCTGTGTAAGACGTGGTTGCTATGGGCAGAGATAGATATTGAATTTTCGGAGAGTTCTCCTTTGGTTTATTTGGCACTACCTTATTCCCGCGGCTTCGCCCGGGTGGAGTTCGGTTATTGTTCCACGGGATCGTTCTTTCTGAATAAAAAATATCCCAAGTGTACATATCCGTAGTTGTATTAAATTAGCTGTTTGAGATATAACACTGCTATACTCGTAACTGCAATATTTGCCTGTGAGTGACTACTTAAATACTCTTTAGCGGTAAAGACCCACTGGTTGGTAGTTAGTCATAAGTCATATATGTTTTACGTAAACATTGTAATAGTTTTTACCCGATTACGGCTAAGCCAAAAGGAAGGGTTATGATATTAGCAGTCTATGTACTATGTATGTTTATGACATTTTTGTGTTCCACCACCTTAACTATTTTATTATTATAACTATTGGAAAACTATCCATAAAGCAAATCAAGTAATTTGTAAGTGTGGCGATGGTATTTTTTTTAATGGATCCTATTTATTGCACATGTAGATGTGCCTTTTAAACATTGTAAAGTTAAAGTTTACAATGCTCTCGTGCCTAGCCTTTTAACCATTAATTGGGTGCGCTTAAAAAAATTGCGTAAACGGTCACGTGGGGTACGTGACACCCCGATCATATAAATCAAATACGAAATACATGCAAAATCACGATTATGCTCGATACTTGATCATAAAGGACACATTTTTTTATGAAGCTAACGAGAACTTCAAAGTCAAAGTCAAAAGTCATAGTCAAAATTGTAGGAAATATGGTACAATAGATGGTAAAAATAATATGTAGTGCAATGACACATTTCGAAATAAAATTGGCATGCAAACATTAATTAATAGATGTTAATTCCAAAACAATACCCAAGTGAAACAAACATTAAATTAGGTAACTAAGTGTGTTTCTAAGTTTAATATACTCAACACAAAACAAAATTTGTGCTCAAAATTCAGAATTTAAAAAGTTCTAAACCTTTTCGGATGCGCCGGGGTTTGTAACATAACAAGCGACCAATAAGGGTTAAGTTAGTACCTAAGAAATTTTTTATTTCAAAAAGCCAAATTTAATATTATCAAATATAACCAATAATTTCACTTTCAAATATTGGAACATTGCAGCTAAATACTTTTTCGATTTTGAAATAATTTTGAATGCACAATGTAGATTATTTACCCACATATTTTGAAACCGCCATACTACCGTAACCAACACCCATCAAACTATATAACGGCTAAATAATTACCAGCTCAAGTGCCGCATATTTATTAATTAGTGGGATTGAGCCGGTTTAAATACAGAGTACATTCGTTAGCTATCTATTATTTAAAGTTTGACGTCATTTTCCACGAGTTTGCGTATTATATTTCACGTTTTAGGTCACGTTTTAAACTACATAATTATTACTGTAATGCAACAACTTTTGAGCCAGCCTGCAGGGTTTTTGGATTTTTGTTAATGTCTAACCTGATGTCAGAGTTTTTATGCCGCCCATGGGCCTCTGACTTGGCTTTAAATGCCGTCGAGAAATATCTCTCAGACATGCTGGTTTCGTCACGATGTTTTCCTTCACCGAAGCAAGTGATAAAAAGGCTGCAAGTATTGTATTGTATAACGGGCTGGTGTCCGCAACTCCACGTCCAATGCGCGTATTTTAGTAAGGCTGCAAGTAATTCTTAGTCTAATGAGTGAATACCGATGAAACAAAATGTGACTGTAGATCCATGTCACAAACGATGTTCCAGTCCCAGTGCAACTCCATCTGCACTCACTTTTAGGGACGTATCCAAAATTACAGCTAACGTTATCGATGTGGCAGAGTTCGGGTCGAAGCTCATATAACTTATATGCGACTATAGCTTTTGCTAGCGGCTTCAACCCGTTTTGTACGGAATGTCTGTCACTTTCACGGACGGTAGCAGTTGAATCTGTGTTCTAGAATGACATTTCCAACAACAACAACAGAACAACAACAACATGAGGAACATGATTCGATTCCCCGCTCGAATGGCATATAATCGCCATATAAGGACGGGATTTAAGGACAATGAAACATCTCGAATGATGGTTAGACACTGGCTATATTTGATCCATTCATGACAATGTAAACACACACACTCTTAATGTTATATATTCGTCATGTCTTTGTATTGTGGTGTAGTATGTAAGTACATACTACACCACAATACAAAGACATGACGAATTAATACGATAAATACGTAGTGCTCCAAATATCAGGTTTTCTTGCCGGTTTTCTTGTCGCCTTTTTGTCGACGTTTTATTAGTGCCCATGTAGGCCTATGTGAAATAAAATATTTAGATTTTAATTTTGACAGAAACGTTTCATTACGTCCTGCGACTGAGCCCTTGCTGTGACACGGTTGGACTAAATGTCGGGACGGCGCGCGCGGGACGTATAAAAACGTTATGCCGTGTGTGTCTAGCACTACCGCACATTGCTAACAATACATTTTTGAAATGATCAACAACTTATCCTATATGACAGCTAATTTTAGAGAATTTAATATGTTGTGACACAAGGTATAAATAATAGAACTTAGACTTGAAATTTCATCGTTAATGAACGTTGCGCCATACATGACCTTTTGTTTTTGAACGTTATGGTACGTTGTGCCATTTATCATAAACATACATTATGTCGTACAATCTCGTAGTGCCGCGAAAGTGTTAAATGTCCTGTCCAAAGCCTATATCAATCGGGGATAATGTAGATACCCGTTAGTGAAAGAATTTTTGGAATCGGATCAGAAACTCCGAAGATTACACCCTAAATACAAATTTATAAACAAATTTCACCTCTTTATAATATTAAGAAAAAAATTCATAGATACGGCGAAGAAGCGAAGAAGACATGTCAGGATGTGGTAAAATAAGTTTACCAAATAACTCAACTTATGAGAACGAGCGAGATGAGTTGAAGGAGAGGTGGGAGAAAGATTTTTCATCTTTACGGTCTCTCTTTTAAAGGCTTGACTGTGTTTCTGAAACATACTTCTTATTCTTCTTATTCTTTATTGCACACAAAATAATACATTTGGATACAAATTGCAATAATATAGCTTATGTACAATGGCGAGCTTAACCCAGAATTGGGTTTTCTTACAGCAAACCAAATTTAGACTGCGACATAGGTACAAGTTCTGAAGAAAAGCTTTTAAAAGGAGCGTTTAAGGAAAAATGTTTCTTTGAGGGAGTAAAGTACACCAAACTTGTACAATCTGAAGACATACGAAAGGAGGTTCTGAGATTTAGTGCACCGCTGTTACATATCATGAAATGTGAAGAAAAAAAGCTTTTCTATGAATGAAAACGACCCTGCAGGCATCAAAGTAGTTTGCTGACTGAATCATGTGAATCATGTCATCACCAAAGTAAGGTTGGTTGGCAGAGATTGAAATTTTTCGTAGACCGTCAAAATTTCATCACACAGATTGCAAATCAAAAATACTCTGTTAAAAATTATTTAAGAACTAGTTTTCCGCCCGCGGCTTCGCCCGCGCCGAGTTCGGTTATATCGCGTTTCCAAGAGAACTCTTCAAAACTCCGGGATAAAAACTATCCTATGTTCTTTCTCAAGGTCAACTCTATCTCTGTACCAAATTTCATTAAAATCAGTTCAGTGGTTTAGACGTGAAAGCGTAACAGACAGACAGACAGACAGAGTTAATTTCGCATTTATAATAATTATTAAGTAGGGATTTTTTTGCGGTACAGTTAGTACCCAAATATGCGCCTTTGAAGGTTGTTAGACAAAAGAAACAATACACGTGACATCATAAAAAAGCCTGAAGTTATTCCTGTATAATTCTGTTCATATATTTGTGTGTTTTCTCTTGTAAATATGTTTCTATTTCGGTCCCTTTCTGTCATTCTAATTTATTCATTTTCACGAGAACTCGTGGTACAGGATTATGTTCTTTTATTGTACACTTTGAAGGGAGATTTGCCGGGCTTCTGAATAAAATGAATGTCTATTTGTGTTCGCATTTAAGTTTGTATGTAAATATTCCTTCTATTTTATTGTAGGTTCTGTCTGCGGCCATTATTATTGCGGCATAGCTCAAAAGGGGTATCTTTTTTTACATTATTTAAAATGTTTGTTTGACTAAATTGATAAAGTTTTGTCTGATGTTTAATTTTGTTTAAATAGTTGATCGAGTATTGATTTGATCGTGATCATTTTTAGCTACTATTCCAAAAATGTGTCAATCCGTGTCGTTTTATTAAAAAACAATTCTGTTTTCTCTATGAGCAATTCAAAGCAACACTGACAAAGGTAACTGTGTCTTCGTATTAAAAGAATTTGTTTCAGAACTTACTTTTGGGAGGCAGCTGCGGATTTCGCTTTTGTGCTATCTGGAAAAAGGAAACTTCGATAAATATTATGTAGGTAAATTAAGTGGTTTGATGTTATTGCTTTAATTACCATCGCTTAGATCGCGTAGAACCCCGTTTCATATTTCTATACGAAACGGGGTTCTACAACGACTTTCAATGGGATTGACAAACAGCATGACCACTTTAAGAGTGCAGTCCAAGGTGTCGCTGCTTGTCAAGAAAAAATGCATCGATATGTCAAACTTGATACATCTATTTTAGTTCTGCACAGATAAGCTAGCTGAAGTGTAAGCTTTTCGAAATATCAATCCAACACGCTTTTGACTTTTCTATTATCGTTATCGCTGATAGATTGTCCTTTTGTTTAGTGCTTTTTATCACTATTCATGAAAATAAACACGCTCGTGTAACTATAGGGCCTCATTTCTACGAATCGAAACTTTTTGGTCACTTTTATTAATTTATTGATTGATGAAAAGTTTGTTCGACCTCAGCCTGTAAATGGATTCCAATATCCAAAGCTAAAAACTTAGAGAAACGTTACGGGATTCCGCCATGGTGGAACTTAGTTTGTTCAACTCATTTGGGAACGCACCACAGGTTTCGAAACAAAGTTTCCGAGGTAATTTGTTGTGAACTTATAAAATTTTCATACAGTTGTTTTTCGTCGTTACAATTTGGTGCCGTCTATTTACTACTTTATAAAATATTATTTTAGTTTCATTCTTTTTGATTTTGGTATACTATTCTTTAATGCTCTGTGCCATTTAGCAGATTCTGAAACATTTCTCCGACATTCGTTTCGTCGTTGAACGGTTCACCGGTTTATACCCCAGGGGCAGATGAACAGTTGTGTCGGCGAATCGCTCGCCGGTGAAAGGTTCTGTCGGAGAAAAAATGATAAGTGAATCGTTGTATCGGCGAATTGTTCGCCGTTGAAACGTTCTGTCGGAGAAAAAATGAAAAGTGAATCGTTCAGTCGGTGAACCGTTCAACGACGAAACGAATGTCGGAGAAATGTTTTAGAATCCATTTAGCAAGAGAATGTAACACTTTACCAACATTTTGATTACAAATACAACCAACCCATTGTTCTTTTCTTAACCAAAAGTACAAACAAGAAAAAGAAAAGATTGGCACAATAGAAATGAGTTCATTTTTATCACAGCACTGGTTTATATAGGCTGACTGTAAGTAATAGAAACTTATATTATACCCGCTTACAATTGTCCCGCTGAACAGCCAAGGGGATTCTTAATATTATGAAGAAATAGCAATCAACGGGCATTGAATACATATGTGTATTGTAGAGGTTTTATCTGTATTTTTAGTTTGGCAACCGACCTCCATGAATGTTTAAAAGTTACTGGCAGCATAAGGAAAAGAAGAAGACTAATACTAATTCATATTTAAAATTGGAAGAAAAAACAGGTAGTCATCTCGGATAGCTGACAACTCTGTTATAACTGTATTACGGCCTTTTAGCGCGGGGTTAAAATACGGAACACAATTAATGCATTATATAAAACAATTTCACAAATTAATGTTCACCAACAGCGAAGGCATTTGAGAGCCTCAACCCTGTGTTAATGTAAAAGTTCTAGTTCCATCCATACGAGAATTCCGGGGAGACTGTTCAGTGTTCCTACAGTAGTCATACTAGGAAAAAAAGGACTGCAACAACTAACGTACCTTTTATAATACACCAATTTATTTTTAGGTCGTACTGGCCGAATACCATGAACTCGATCATCGAACTGAAAACGTATGGGACTATTTTTTTCAAACAATAACAATAAAAAAAATACGAAAGAATAAATTTAATGTTTTTTGTGAAATAATGAGAATCGATCGATGAATGAATTTTTCAATGGGTATCGTTCGCATGTGTTGCCGATCGTGGATACGTTTTACACACACATATGCATTTGAGTTCTCATTATTTAAAAAAAAAACATTAAATTTATTCTTTCGTGTTTTTTTTATTGTTATTTTTTTTTTAAATAGTCCCAATCGTTTCGAGTTCGATGATCGAGTTCATGGTATTCGGCTCCAGAACGACCTAAAAATAATGGTGTATACATTTTTTTTTTGCAGAGAAAACGATATTTTATAAGGAAATTCAAATTTCGCTAGTTTAAAACTTTTCCAGGTTGTATCGGATCGTTTACAACATTTCTTAGCGTTTGCAGAACTAATGCTTCCTGCACAAGATTTATGGCAACACTTTTGCATGGCAACAATTTATTGGGATGTGCTTTAGAATTTATTTAAATTTTCTCTCGGTTCAGAACCCGACTGGAATTTATAGAGTTTAAAAGTATTGATGGGTGAAATAGAGAAAATTCCTTAAAGATTTCATTTTCTAAAACGGTACGTGTTCGTTTTTCTGAATAATAAAGCTTATTTTTTTATGCATGATTGCTCATAGGTTAATAAATTGCAGTAAAAAGATTGATTTTCAGTGTTTTTGAAGCTTAATCATAATTCTGTATTTGTATGAGTTGCATGTTTTTAAATAACTTCAAAACTATTTATCTTAAAATGATAAAAAAAAATATTTGAGATGCTCACAATGAGCCCTTTCATTTGATAAGTAATACGATTTATTACGCAAACCTTTTTTTTTATTTTTTTTATTTACCCCGAAAAAGTGGTCCTATGTTTAAAATTCATTAATTTACGTTACACTTCCGTCTTTAAATAACCATCTTACATATGTGTACCAAATTTCAACTCCATCGGTCAAGTAGTTTCGGTTTAAATTGGCTGTGACAGACGGATAGATTTTCGGAGACAAATATTCTGTGTCCGAAAATCGCCATAAATTACATTAAGTGTATTCATACACGTGCTTGTAAATGATGGCATAACGGAAGACAGAAAACAATGGCAGAAGAAAACGTGATGCGCTGACCGTAAGTAATATAGGACAAGGTCAGGACGATGCTGATTACACGTGCCTGTAAAGTACCATCGATGTTTAGTAGGCACACTTAGTGACGGTACTTTTACTGAAGCTTTAAAGCTCAGCTTGCCCTTAAAACATAACATAATGTAATCCCCGAAGAGGTTGACAGAGGTGCACCTAATAATACACCCACATTTAAGCCTCATGTAATAGGTGGCGAGCCTTTGCCATTAAACGGCCACAAATCCAGACTCCGTGTCTGCTACTGAGAAATTTCTGAAGGTAAAACCCAATAACACTACCCGACCCGGGAAACGAACCCAGGACCTCATGCTCAGCAGTTGCGCTAGCGACTAGGTACTCGACCAACGAGGCAGTCTCCCGGGGCTTTAAAGCTTAATACATAATTTAAGGTTTCTGAACAGCCTGGTCTACTTGCCTTTTGAGCTTGTTTTAGCTTGGCGTAATAAGAATAATTAAATGTTATTTTTATATATTTTTTCAAAATTAATATTTAAAAATGTAAAAAGTTTGTAAAAAGATGAATAAAGGAAAGAATAATTATGAATAAAGGAAAGAATAATGTATTTAAAAAAAAAGTATTACTAAAAGTGTGCATTAAGGCGCAGTGTGTTCTGTGTTCTATGTTAGGGATTTGGTTTCCGCACTAGTCCATAAAGTGGACCATTGTGCGGGAGCCATAGTGGCCGTTACTCCGCAGTGTGTTATTTTTAATTCAATTAGGAAATATAAGTAAACTGTAACTAAAATATATTCAACAGTTATAAGTAATGATAATGTGCAATTCAGATGTTTGGTAGCGACCTGCCCGATCTAGTTTTACTTAAACCTGTGTTTCAGGCCATCACTTCACATATCATATTATAATTTTAGCAAAATTAAAAAAAAAATATACTAACAACTATTAGATTTAACAAATATAATTATAAAAACACAACTATAAAAAATTATACAAAAAAAAAAACACTAAAACTAGCTTAAGTACTATACACAATTAGATACGAGGGAATAACATAATCAAACCACAACAGCTTCTAGAAGTTTTTCGATGTCTGTATATAAGTATCAACAAATAATCCAACATTACAAAACTAAATGTATTATAACTTAAACTAAAGAAGTTTAGTATATTGTTGAGTCTATATACAGAAAAGGTCCTAAAACACATAAAATCGATTCGAAAACGCATGTCTTGTTTGAGGCTTTGTGCAAACCAGGTCCTTCGTTCAAACTTTCTGTAAGGGTAATATTTACCCATAAGCACTCCACTGGGTACATCTACTTATCGACAGTTCAAAAACTCGTAAATAATAGCATCGGATATTAGTCTCGCCAGTCACACAAAAGGAACCTAAATCATGTTAAAGGAACAAAGAATAAAGACGTACCCTAGATCTCTATTATTCCCTCAAGAATGAGAAAATCTATTTAAGAATTGCGACTCGAATCTGAACGTAAATAAGAATATTGTGTTATTGACAAGGAGAATGCCTCTGCTTGATCCCTTGGGTGGTAACTGTCATGTTGGACAACTAGTGGAGTAGGGCCTTTTTGGTGTTACTTTAGTGGTTTATGGCTAAAGAATAGCCAAGAGCATACAACAGAACATCATCATCATCGTTTCATCCGAAAGACGTCCATTGCTGGCCACATAGGACACACAAGCCTCCCCCAAGTGTCGCCACATTGACCGGTCCCGTGCGTCTCGCATCCAGCGGATCCCCGCAACCTTCACCAGGTCATCGGTCCATCGATAGGATTCGGTCCGGTCCACCGGAGGCCACTTCAAAATTATCAACACATAATCAGCCTTTAAAGTTTCGCTATGTGGTACTCAGGCTTCCTTCTATAAGAGGAAGTTCACTGTAACCCACCAGGTGGGCTTAGTGTGGATTGGTAGATGTCACATGTCTTCGATTTTTTGGTTCTAGGATATGCCGGTTTCCTCACGATGTTTTGTGAGCAGTGGTGATAGAATAAATAACACAAAGTAACGCACTTGCGTGCGCAAGTACTTACTTAAGTATCCTGCTTCAACATTACATAGAAGAAACATTTATTCGGAACCACACGAAGAAACTAGGAGGTACAACAAGAAATCAGTAGGAAAGTGGCCAATATATCAGAAAGAGGTTCGACTTCACGATTGATATGCTAGATCAATCAGGCTATCTGCACGATAGATTGGTCTAGACTTGACTCAAGAATCTAGATATACATAGTTTTTCATCCTAAAGTTAGGTGCGTGAAAATACATGAGAAAAAGAAAAAAGAAACAAATATAAAATGATTGGTAGTGACAGTAGTTATGTTTTTGTATTTGTAATTGGCACAAAATATATGAGTATGGTCAGCAAAGTAAGTTTTTTTTTTTTGTAAATTAATAGGGTTTAACCGTGATAATATTATTTTCAACTAATAACATAAAGTCAAAAGTAACAATATATGTTTATTACCTTTACGTGCTTAAACGGATTTCGGCGAAACTTGGCATACAGGCAGACAATGACTTTAGTTCGGACGTAAGATATTTTTTATTCCGGTAGTCTTGTAGGATGATTTCTGATCACTACAAGTTCAAAATATGGTGGTAAGAAGTGGTGCTTCATTAAACACAGTGTATTGCAAAACTTTTGAAACATTCATCGTCTATGCTGTCTGTACATATTCTAGGTAATGGAAATAAATATGTTTCTCAACTACTATCCGTAGCTCTTATAAACATTACTAGTTTAAAAGCACAGTTTGTCTGGTAATGTTTGATTTATTGCAGTAAAGTTATTGTTTCTTCTGTTATTTATAGTTTTACCTACAGACGGTAAGAATTCCAACGTTTTGATGAAAACCATCCGTTGCAGTGTAGCTTTAAAGTTCTTTTGTTCTTTTAAATGAGGAAAGTTTATGTAAATCTATTTTTGTGAATGGAAAACTTGTGTCTCTTTGAATACAGTAATATTTTCGCAGACTTGAAACAGTTTATTTAAGAAATAGGATAAATAAATAATCTGCCGGCCATAAATTGTTTCGCAGAGAATCCTACTAACAATAACTTCATTAATTTGTTTTGTCTTTTTGCTTATATTTAATTCATAATATATACTTACATAAACCTTCGTCTTTTCCCATGAGGGTAGGCAGATATTATTATTTATTAATAATTAGTATTTTTATTATAATTATTGTTTTTATTAATCCATTTTTATCAATACATTAATATTGAAACATATTATAATATTAATACAATGTACATTATATCATTAGACTACAAATATAACTAAAAAATAAATAAAAAGAAGACTAAAATAAAGTACCTATAGGTATATATACAACGACGACAATAGGACACGTCTTAGGCGTCAAAGTACTCCTCCGCATCGCTGTCATCTGGAAACGTGCCCAGAAGACTGGCAGCATTGCCACGTTGAATGGCAATGCTAATTCTTTGCCCAAAGAAAGAGCCAGCCCTCTGGTCACGCTAAGTGTCGACCAGTCGGCGAGAGATTTCCTTAAAAAGGAGACGTGCACTCGGGTAATTAGTATTAAATTTATTAAAAATAATTGAATGATGTTTATAAGAAATTGGCATCAAACAGAGCGAATTTAAAAAAAATCATGAGAAAATTTCAGTTTGGTTGATAATCGATTCAGTTTGCTATCGCAAAATCTCTGAAACGTACTTAATGACTTAAAGTTGTCAGCCCAAATGAAATGAAACTATTTTAATTAAAAGTTTTAGTGAGTATTTACTGTTTTTTTTAGGGTTCCGTACCCAAAGGGTAAAACGGGACCCTATTACTAAGACTTCGCTGTCTGTCTGTCTGTCTGTCTCCAGGCTGTATCTCATAAACCGTGATAGCTAGAAAGCTGAAATTTTCACAAATGATGCATTACTATTGCCGCTATAACAACAAATACTAAAAATTTAAAAAAAAATATTAAAGGGGGCTCCCATACAACAGATGTGATTTTTTTGCCGTTTTTATAGATAATGGTACGGAACCCTTCGTGCGCGAGTCCGACTCGCACTTGGCCGGTTTTTTAAGTAATGGTCTTTGACAGATCTTAATTGGTGCTTCGAACGTGTGCATTATTGATTGCGCTGATTGTGTCAATCAATTAATCAATGAACCCAGCCTATCGCAGTCCAATGCTGATTCACTTGTTGATACGAAGTTTTAAAAGTAAATTAATGTAAATGCTTGCATTATTTGAAAGGTTAAGGTGAGGTTCGTACTAGAAGAAGAGGTTAAAATAGTTACATTCACCGTACCGCCTAAGTTTTATTTTATTTTTGTTCTGTTTAAATTATGCAAATTATACCTAATTATATTATCTATCGTTTCATGCTAGATCGTCTCAGTGTAACAAAAATTCAAAAGATCTACGTTTGCCATTTATATGTAGGCACTTACATCGTCCCTTTAATATTAAGGGGCAAGCTTATTGTTACACGGGTAATACTGGCACAAATCCAGATTTGAAGGTTCTAAGTATTCCAAGAATCCTTACGAAAAATTACACTTTGCTTAGGATCCGTTCAAAACGTTTTGCAATCAAACTCAAACTCAAAGCATTTATTTCAATTAGACCATTACCACGGCACTTTTGAATGTCAAAAAACAAAAACAAAAGCAGCGAAGCTACAGTCACAGGCACAAGACATAATAACTTGAGAAATTATTGTAGTTGCACATTCCAAATCGTAGATCTCTATGGAGAAGAATGAGTAAGAAACTCCATGGATACTCTTTTAAATCAAAATATTGTTACAAAATCTTGGTTACATCATGCATGTTGAGATTATTTATACATATAGGTATGTGTGAGAACGATGTAGAAAGACGTGCACAATAAGAGCGTCCAGAGTAAAAGATTAAATCAACAATTTAAAATTAAAGTAATTAAAATAAACCGTTGCAGCTAAGAGATGTCCAGTCCCAACTGACAGTGCCCGTTCACGAACATCGCTTTTGTCATTAATATAGACGCCTAGATCTTTCAGAACAAATCTTAACACAACTTGAAAACTATATATAACAAAATACACAGGTATTTTGTTCCATAGTGTTAAACCTGAAACCGTTCCACCTGTTTACAACTTATGTTGCGCAAACAGCTGTAGCCGACCGACGACGTACCGAACCTGTAAGTCAACAGATACCTTCCGTGGAGGTTTTAGCGTCCGTTTGTTTAAACCGCACTTCACTTGCCTTTCTACTGACGTGGCGTAAACGGGGCTTAAAGTGTTGTGTTTGTTTGGAGAATGTGGATGCGGTGACTGATGTTTTCAGGTATCCAATGTGATGTTGGACTGAGAGTAATTTTTAAAATAATAACGTACATAGTTAGTTTCTGAATGGTGTCGGCCATAAGTAGGATTCTCAACTATAACACAGTCCTATCCAAACTTATATTGTAAATGCGAAAGTAAGTTTGTTTGTTACCTTTTCACGCCTAAACCACTGAACCGATCATCCTGCATATTCGTTGTCAGGTGTACAGAAACGAGCATATATATTTCATCCCGAAACAAAGTACTGTTCCCGAGGAAAACTACAATAACGTTCTTATGCTATTAAAGATGACGTCATGTGTCTTACGAATCATGATTAAATTATATTATTGCAAATCGAATTGATTGTCAAATTCTAAATTAACGCGAGCAAAGCCGCGGGCAAAAGTCTATAATATTAACACCACTGGTGAGATATAGCCCTCTCCTCTATAAGAGGGAGAGGGCCGTGATTCTGCAAACGGACCCAGTGTACACACTTTACACAACACAAATACTAATAGGTATTTATTTAGATTTATTAAAGGAATTAACTTAAATAGAACCTATGTCTTAGGGCCAAGCCAACTATATCTAAATATTATAAAGGTAGATGAACCTTAAAACACTTGATGAACTTTTCATTGCTTTATTTGGCAATGTAGCAGTGCAACACTACAACATTGCCAAACAATGCCATGAAAAGTACAAAGCAAGCTAAAAAGCAAAAAGTATTTATATCAATTTAGTGCAAGTACTGGCAGTGCTAGCACTAAAGTGATGGAAATACTTGCTACAAATAATTTAAATTTAAGCAAGAACAAACAGCAATATAACAAAATGCACCGATTTATTACAGCGAAGTAAAAATAAATGCATTGCAATTAAAGCAAACACAATGATGCATAATAAAGGTAGTTGAATGTTCATTCTAAGAAAGTACTTTAGAAAGTTCAGTCATGTCTACTTCGTTGCGCGGGACTCTATCGTGCACGACGCTAACTTACATTTTCTGATCGAATGGTTTGCATATTCAAACACTGCTTCAAGCGGGCGGAGCAACTATTGAAAATAAGGTATTTGAATAAACTGCAGCTGTGTGTGAGACATAATAGCCCAACTAAAATGTCATAATTCGAGGTTTGACTCTCGACTATTTGCTTCTGCAATATTGAACCAATTTAAAAGATATTTCATAAACGGAATAAGAAGGATATATGAAGTGTCCTTATGTTTTCTTTTTTAATTTATAGTTGTCAAATTTGTACAAATGGCCTCTGTTGATAGGTTGCAATTAAATCACTGAATTTGATGTTGTAACCGTTTTAGGTGTAAAAAAGGCATTTGGAAAGTTTCCAAATACTTTTTTACATGTAAAACTAAATATTCCGTGTTACGATATTAATTATTTCATTTCAAAATCAATATTTTAGTTCAATAGTTAGCCATATTTCTTATTTCCATAAAGTAATTTTGCCAAATTAATCAAAACAGCGAATTATTTGACAGCTATTTGCGACGTTGCCCACTTTCTGTATAAACGCTCTTAAGTCCCACGTAATAAGGGGCGAACCTTTTACATTTTTGTTAGTTTTTCTTTAGCTATGAAAGAAGTTTTTAGACTAATTGATAGGCAAAACGAATATGTATTAATTTAATTTTTTAATAATTATAATTGTCTTGTGTATAAAATCTTCCGAATTTACGTTAAGTTTCTCCACCAGTTTATCCTCGGCCCACAATAGACTGTATCTTGTTAATAAATTAGTACCAACATAGGCCTCCCATTTGCCATATTCCAATTTACCCAACCCTATTCTTTACCACACCGCATTTATATTATACAGCACATGCAGGTTAGTAATAAATAAAGCATAGACAAAGGTCTAGAGAACTGTCAACTCTAGTTCTTTATGGCTGCTATATTCTATTTTATAGTGAATACGTGCAATACCTGGCCTTTGAATTTGGACACGTTCGGGATTGTATAATATTATTTGCTTCATAAAATTGAGTTTTGCACCCTTTGCAATTATTTACAAAACCGGTCAAGTGTGAGTCGGACTCGCGCATGAAGCGTTCCGTACCATCGTAGTAGGGGAGCCCCACTTATCTCTTATTAACTTTTTTATTATTTGTTGTTGTAGCAGCAACAAAATACACAGTCTGTGAAAAGATTTCAACTGTCTAAATACTACGGATCATGAGATACAGCTCGCTGACCGACAGACGGACGGACGGACGAACGAACGGACAGCGGAGGCTTAGTTATAATAATAATAAACATTTATTTAATTTGACAACATTGGTCCACTGGTTAGTATAAAAACAAACTTATCAACTAAGTGTTAGTATTAAAATCTATAAACAAAATACAAATAAAACATTTTTCATCCCTGCCGCACGAGCAACCGGACAAAGTGTTTTACTATCGGTGCATCGTGTTGTTCAGCTAGGGTTTTCAAAATACTGTTGCGGCTAGCTCTCATTCTGCCCATTAAGGATGCGGTCTTTTTCCTCATTACAGCAAAAAAGTCGTCCGTTCGTGCTGCAGCAAACATGCTTGAAGCGCTGCAGAACCTAGGCAACCGCAACAGTACTCTGAAGCCATTATTATATTGCACACGCAGAGCATCTAGAGCCCTCCGCGTATAGCTGACCCACAAACTGCTCGTGTAGAACCCTTGACAATAAGCTTTAAACAGAGTTATATGGGTCCCGTTGGTTACCCCTCGGGTACGGAACCCTAAAAAGCAGTCTATTCGTTTCATTTTTAGATAAACGATTACAGCTCGATACTGCTATATAGATTACTAAAAAAACATAACTTTGGTGGAAGGTGATAACGTTAGTAAACCTTTTTTTTTTTTTTTGGTGGGTGGGAAATCATCAAATGACCCCTCCCGCTCTGGGCGGAGCGGAAGGGAGTGTCAGACTCTTACTGACTAAAAACCACCCATGTTCCTTCTTTGGCCCTTTATGTTCCAGGGCCGCGGTATCTCTTTCGAACAGTCCCGCAGCCCTGACAGGCATCGGCCCTTGCGGGCCCCTGCCGTTTGCTGACAACTCTTTGAGGCGCGCATGGAACACGAACGCGCCGTCGACACGGCCTGCCCGTCGTCATACGACGGACGGACGGCGAGCTAGCCCATTACTCACCGTCCACAGGCCCGCGCCTACGGTGGGCGAGAGCCATCACGGCGTGGCCCCCGACGCCCGGTGCTTCTCCTCCCGCGGCGGCTGCGACGTGAGGCTCTCTCCCTCTCACGTTCCGCCGCCTCCTTCGCTAGCATGACTGCTTCGCAGAAGGAGGCGACGGCTTCCCATTCCCTCTCGCCCCGGACCATGGCTTGAACCAGGGCCGGGCGCGAGAGGTCGCCGCAGCCAATCGCCGCTACGAGGACACGGCGGTGCTCCTCCCAAGCGGAACAGACCTCGACGGTGTGCTCCACCGTGTCCTCCGGGCGATCCTCGCAATAATAGCACCCGGGCGTTTCCTCCCGCCCGATTCGGTGCAGGTACCTCCCGAAACATCCGTGTCCGGTAAGGACCTGCGTCAGGCGGAAGGTGAGGGCGCCGTGGCGCCTCTCAAGCCACTCCTCAAAGAGGGGATATCGCCACTATCGTGGCGTGCCCTAACGTTAGTTAACCTCAAAAGTAAAAATAGGGTTCTGCAAGAACTCAGCGTTTTAGAGGTGCAAAAACTGGAAAGTTGTGTGGTAATCGGTTACCGTGGTATGAATATGTAATGCAGAGGAATAAGTAAATTGTAGTGCGGTTTATCACCTTACATTCCTCGTCGGTGTTCAACACATTCGCACGAAGCGCTTTGCTACATCGTTTACTATGCGCACAGCCAAGGAGTGGAATTCCCTGCCTTCGTCGGTGTTCCCAAATTCATATGACCCCAATCTATTTAAGTGGCGAGTTAATAGGCTTCTTTTGGGTTAGCTCGTTCCATCGTCGACCTCATCTCTGTCCTCAGGACTAGATTGAGGTCAAGAGTAGACCCATCAAACATAAAAAAGGAAAATTTTGAGTATGAATGTGGATGGTTTTATGAGTAGAGGAAGACCAAAGAAATGATGGATGGATTGTGTGAAGGATGATATGGAATGAAAGGAGGAGACTGCTGAATTGACAAGTAATAGAGAAGTATGGAAGAAGAAGACATGCTGCGCCGACCCCGGATAAATTGGGATAAATACAGAAGAATGATGGGTCAGTAAAAACGGGCGTATTTTAGTATTTACTTTGAATTATTCAACTATCCGAGCTCACGACTACACTCAGATTTCCTACCCTACTAAACTAATATTATAAATGCGAAAGTTTGTGAGGATGAATGGATGTGGGGATGTTTGTAACTCTTTCACGCAAAAACTACTGAACGGATTTGGATGAATTTTAGCACAAACATAGTTTATAATCTGGATTAAAAATAAGATATTTTTATCCCGGTAGTATGATCCTGTGGGACAATAATCAAAGTCCACGCGTAAGCTAGTTCTAAATATGGCTATCTTGTCGCGTGCCATTAACATTTATCAAATATTCGTGGAGATCGGATGCCTAAACTATCCAGATCAAAACCTCGACAGTACCTACCTCTACGTAATTGTTTCAAATGAACACAAAAATGGCCATAACTTTACAAACAAATGCGAAACCACTTCCAACTTTCTTAAACCAATACAATTCTTATTATTCCGTTTCTAACAAGGCTATTTGCAAACATTTATGCGTACAGTTCAGTAATCAATACCCACAATGGATAATGGCATACATTTAGATGCTAACAAATCTGGAATAACACGCCTAATAGGCCCCGTCGTCTAGTTGTCATGGATACAACAAAAAAGATGGCGTCTGGCAGCCATCTTGACCCAAAGTAATTGAGCGGGAAACTGCTTAGACTTTTTTTCTACGTCTATTCTAGTTTGTTTAATCGGCTGGATAATTGTTTTTATTTAAGAAGAACTTAGATGCCGCAGTTGAATAGTAGAATTTTTGAGATGATGAAAATTGTGTATTTATTATGAAAATGACTACAAAGATAATTTTGTAAGATAAATTCTATTTAAGTTGACTGTTATTCTGTGTCATCCCACTACTGGGCAAAGGCGTCTGCAGATTTTTCAGTCTAGGGCCAATGTGGACCACTGGTCGTTGGTTCTGTCCAGCTCGTCATGCCATCTCCTGCGAGGTCTACTGCGTCGCCTTCTAGCTGTGTCAGGGCTCCACATCGTGCTTATTTTGACTAAACCGATCTATAATGGGTGGAACAATACCCATATCGAAGCCAAAAGGCACTTGTTCTTCCCGTCATTGCGTTATTTTTTTGTTCTGGACCATACCTGAGAACTTTCTAGTTACGGAAATATTGGAGGTCTAAGTTCCAACTTTTTCACAAGTTTTATTTTTTTAAATACTAATTTTATGGTTATAGATTTACTTTAAATACCTCCATGACCTGTTTACTATTTAATGCGTACATCAGCACTATGTTTTGAGTGCGTTACATTAAGTCCTACAGTAAAATGTGATTTTCCCACCAAAAAAAGTCGTTTCCCACCAATAATTTTTGCGTAGAGTTACGTCCCAAGTAGCACATTAGCGATGAATTAGGTCTGATACTAGGTACATTACAATCTACAGCTTTTATGCAGATGTACTAAAGGATAGGACGAGTCTTTAGACAGTATTAAGGAAAGGTTTAGAAGTCCAAAGCTTGTTAACGACTGGTTAATACGAAAATTTCACCTCTTTTTCGTATTAACCAGTCGTTAACAAGCTTGGCAAATTTTACTTCAACGACCTTGTTAATGGCTGATTAAAAGTGAAAATGAATCTTTACAAATGCCGTTACATTTAGAAGAGAATCATTAAACACCCTTTTTTTCGGATGGGAAATGATCAAATGACTCCTCCCGCCCTGGGTGGAGCGGAAGGGGGTGTCAGACTTTTACTGACTAAAACCATCCAGGTTCCTTCTTTGCTCTTTATGTTCCAGGGCCGCGGTATCTCTTTCGAACAGTCCCGCAGCCCTGGCAGGCATCGGCCCTTGCGGGCCCCTCATGTTTGCTGACATCTCTTTGAGGCGCGCGTGGAACACGAACGCGCCGTCGACACGGCCTGTCGCTATAAGACGGACGGACGGCGAGCTAGCCCATTACTCACCGTCCACAGGCCCGCGATCATTAAACACCCTGAGTTGTAAATTGGAGTAGGCGTACTCCATCCTAATGCCAATGCACAAAGTGTAGCTGACAGCAATTTTACAGCTTTTGGCGCTATTTAAGAGTAAATCTAGATTATTGATGTTTAAATTACGTCACATTTGATTTGTTTTTGAATAACGTCGACACGACCTCAAGAGTTATTACGTAAGTTTTAATACAGTTTAAATAAAAAGTTAACAACTTAAAACCATGGAATGGAAGAAAAAAAACTGGTAGAGTAAGAAGAAAACTGGAAAAAGAATACGCTAAGGCTGATGCAGTTGACACTTACAAGCCTGTGTCGTTTAGGCATAGTGAGGGTTCCGCGCAAATAGCTATTGTATTATCTCTCTTTATACCAGTACATAGTAGCAAAGATAATTAAAATCATTTCTCCAGTCAGCATAATGCTGGTACATAAGACTTGGTAACACCACTGTACAGTAAATAACTTTTCAAAAGAATTTATGGAGAGTTTGTGCTGGATAACAAATGGATGCCATTTTAGCATTACAGAAATGATTTGTTATTAAATATCGAAATGTTTGTTATGGATTTCAAGGATATTTGAAACTTTTAATTTAAACAATATATTTTTCACTTATTTTCTAATAGAATAAAATAAGTTAGAAAGTAATAATTTGAGTGATAAATCTGTTAAGTATTCGTACACCATTTATCTTGTGAAATATTTTCGTTAAAACGATATTATTCTGATGTCGCGTGATGAGTTAACGTGATGTAATTACCTATACACATTTATAGTAAAATGATACGCGCAACTCAATTTACATACAAGGACACTCAAAACCAACGTAAAAACTATTAAAAATATGGCCGCCCGCGCACTTTAACAAATATTAAATGTCGTCTGTTTTTTTGGTTATTTAAACTTTAATAAAAGCTGTTGCCAAGCCTCAAAACATCTAAAAGCTGTTGAAGAGAATTAAAGTAGCTGAATCTTACGCTGCAATGACTGTTGTATAGCTATCCAGGGTTAGTTTTCAATGACCAGCCAAATTCTAAGATATGATGCAGTACATCATTCTGAGCCCGGCGATATAGAAAAGTTTCATCAAAATGTCATAAAAAAGCCTTTCCTACAAAAGTGCAATACCTACACGGTCAAAATGTATGGAACAGCTGATTTTACACCTTGATACCTATTTAATTTGACTAAACTGGAAACTTTGAAAGACACGTAAACACTTTTAGTCAACATGATTTAGTTTGTAAAGTGAAAAGGGCTGTCGGGTTAGTACCAAAACTCCCAGAGGATGCATTCTAACCTTTTACATGAACCGTTAGTATTCATTATGCAGGTATGATGGCTATTGAAGTTAACACTTTAATAGTACCTATTAGTATAGAACCTATTACATTAAAACAAGACGTTAAGCTAGCCGTCCATTACTCGGCAGACTGACAATTTAAGAAACTAATTAAAAGGGTAGCTGAAAATATTTTTTTAAATACAAGGTGTAACCGGACCCTTCGCAAAGCTGTCAACCAAGCATTATGTACATGTATGCTAAGCAAACAGGTGTACCTAATAGTACACCCACATTTCGCCAGTTATGTTTAAGTCCCATGTAATAGGGGGTGAGCCTATTGCCATCAACCGGGTACAAATCCAGACTCCGTGGCTGATGGAAATACCTAATAACAATTTGCCCGACCCGGGAATCAAACCTAGGACTTCATGCTCAGCAGTCGAGTCGCACTAGAGCAACGAACAATATTAATCAACATAATAACGTAGTCTCTATGAACAAAGCATAATCACATATTTGAACTTGATTACATTTAGGCTTCTATCTCTGGAGTTTCAGCAGTATTATTTTGTATTAGCTACTTATGCTTACTAATAAAATTTGTGAACCCACAAAACCAAGTAAGATTCGTTAACATAGGCTCATAAACAACGTGACAAGACTTGCGATTGCGAAGTCAAACGTGACAAGAGGTATTGGTCTGTTACAGGAGAGACAAACCTTTAGGGTATGAATTAAACAATGTCATTGTTTCAAAACGGTAAATATAGTGAGGAAACGGGCATGTAACCAAACAATCGAAAATATCTGACGTCCGTCAACCATTCGCGTGGTGGATTCCAGCCCAGAGAGGTAGCTTGTCCCAGCAGTGGGAACATTATAGGCTGATTATGCTGACAGACACCAAACGAGGACAAGAGTTTGAGTACAATATTGCAACTGCTACTTATTGAGTCGGATAAAAACACCATCCTCATAGAAGTGTTATTTTGATGTGTTATTTTTATACTGATGTCATCATTCTCCTGCTCTTATACCAATTTATTTGGGGTCGGCGTAGCATATCTTGTACTATATTTTATCGACAAGCAAATAAATAAAATTAACCAACGTGTTGGTTTGAAAAAATGCCTCGATTTTATCGGTTGCTTACGAAAAACTATTGGATCTTTTAGTATCGAAACATTAAATTTATTTTTGGTTCAGTTTTATACCGCAACGTTTTCCACATTATGTGGCTCTGCGGAATATCCTAAAATATTTAAAATTATAGTTCGAGTTAGCCACTAAACCACTGTTTATAAAATCCATCCGGTGAAGCAAACATTTATGAATAAGCCATGCGTTACAGACCGCGTCCAAAACCTTCAACGTAATACGTAGACAGGCAGCTACATAGATAGCTTGGTTGCACATCTAGCACAGTCCAAACCACTATGGCATTAACTCCGCCTCTGTACATTTGTATGCTTAAAAAAAAAAATACAAATATTCTAAATGCAAAAGTAACTCTGTCTATCTGTAAACTTTGTTAGTACAGATAAACAGAGTTGGACGTTTTACATAGAGATTGACCATGATATGTGTGAAGACATAGATGTTTTGAACTTGGTAGTACAGTCCCGTGGTATAATTTCCAAGATCCACAAAACCGTGGGCAAAGACTAGTATTAAATAAATAAGCCACTGTTGAATGCCAATACCGTGTCACAATCACAATAAGACTAAACTACGGTAAAATATTTGTAGTCATAGTTCATTCTCCCAAAGGCTCTATATCGATTCATACCCCAAGAGCGAAGTGGACCGTATCAATTAGGTTTGGCCTCGCAGCAGACCGCTTTATTTCGTTGTGGTACATGCTTTGAACCCGAATTATGACCGAATTGGACCATGATTGGAACCGTTCCCGGTATGCTTTTGGGAATAGATGGGATATCACGCGTGTTTGGAGAGACTGAAGTTTGATATCTGTTTGTGTTTTGTCTTTAGGGAGTGTTGCTTGTGTGTGTTGTTGTTGGGAAACGAAATCTATACTAATATACTAACAATATTATAAAGAGTTTGTTTGTTTGCACCGAATAAGCTCCGAAACTACTAGCCCGATTTTAACCATATTTTCACCAATAGAAAGCTAAATTATCAGGAAGTAGCATAGGCTATAAATTATATTTATATCATGCAAATTAGCCGAGCTATCACAATTTGTACGGACAAAGTCGCGCGCGAAGAGCTGGTAAGAAATCTAAGGAAGTGAAATGTTAGGGTATAATTTTAGCTCGCGGGAGGGAATCCACTGAATGTGAATGAAGCATAGAATCTGCAGTTGGAATGATTTTTGTCCAGAGCATGTTTGAACATGTCGTTCTATAATAACGATAACGATGAAGATTAAAGGTTTGAAGTTTTTTCTATTATCGGTCGTTTTAATAGATACTGGAAAACAGTTTTACCAAGGGGTATCGTATTACCCAGTACTAACCGCGTTGTGGAGGTCAGAAAGGCAGACGTTCCTTGTAAGATACTGGTATTCTACTGCATCTGGTAAGACTGGACGCCGACCACAATGTATTTGGAAAAATCCTAGGCAGATCATGAAATAGATACTGGAAAAATAGAAAATGTATGGAAACTCGTCTAAAATTTTATTATGCTTTCCATTTCACACGTGCCACGTGTGTGCACATCGTTAACGACATTCGTAACTATTTCGATGCAAATTGGAATTCCACAGTTTTTGATGTGTGAAATAAATCATGTTATGAGCATTCATTTTAAATACATTTGGGTTTAATTTTTGTATCAATGTTTTAGCAGAAATAACAATTTACACAAATTACAGTTTTAACACGGAGGAGGAGATCGTGACTTAATAATAACAACCGCTAGGGTTGATCTTCAGGTTAAGGCGCACTTGCCTAGGTTGGTCCGTGGATGGGCCCATTACATACCGAGTTTTCTCTGTTACTCGGAAACCACGTTAACCCGTTGGTCCCGGCTGTAATTTCTAGATCTTTGACAGTCGTTACAGGCAGTCAGTGGCCCGAAAGTCTGACAACCAGTCTTACCAAGGGGTATCGGATTACTTAGCGCTAATTGGGTTATGGAGGTCAGATAGGCAGTCGCTCCATGTAAAATACTGGTATTCAACTGCATCCGGTTAGACTAGAAGCCGACCCCAACATAGTTGGGAAAAGGCTAGGCAGATGACGATGGTAAGGTGTACTGAATACGTGGTAACCGTTTGTAGGTCGAGGTCCCTTACACCCTGTATGCATACTTGTGCGTTTCTTGTCTACAGCATACATCCCGTGCATTTATACTAACTTAATTGCATCTAAGAATCCAATGGAAATCTGTCGAAGGACAAATAATAAACGTTTGCCATATAAGGGGGAAACACCTGAATTGAATAGAAGCGCTAAAAATTCAAATTTTCTTAGGTTTGTTGCAAATTTCAGGTTAGTATCAAGATGCATATTAAACAAAATATAATTCGCGACCGTACCACGTATGTAGATATAGAATTATAATCATTAAAATGACTTATTCATGAAATAGTCATTGAATATGATAAAAAAAAATTTGAGAGCGTTGTATTGATGATTTTAAAAATTATTACTCAGTAAAGCCGTATTTGTTACGGTCGCAAATCTTATTTTAATCAACATACAATCCGACTCTGATCTGCAATTGCAAAAAACCGGCCAAGTGCGAGTCGGACTCGCGCACGAAGGGTTCCGTACCATTATCTATAAAAACGGCAAAAAAAATCATACCTATCTGTTGTATGGGACCCCCCTTAATATTTATTTTTTTTAATTTTTAGTATTTGTTGTTATAGCGGCAATAGTAATACATCATTTGTGAAAATTTCAGATTTCTAGCTATCACGGTTTATGAGATACAGCCTGGAGACAGACAGACAGACAGCGAAGTCTTAGTAATAGGGTCCCGTTTTACCCTTTGGGTACGGAACCCTAAAAACGTAAGAAAAATTGAATTTCGCGGGCTACCCTGGTACTTTCACCTTGAGCATAACAGCAGTAACAAAGTTAGAAGATAATCGAAATCATCCAGATCTAAGTTCGGTAATTTATTGTATCCGAAATCTTATTGTAATAGCAGAAACATAGATGTAGTTTATCTTGCCAATCTATCATGTAGGAACATTATTTATTGGGGCAAACTATTTCTTTATGGTTCTTCTTCTTTGTGATAGCAGTGGACTGCGGTCAGTAACTGATACGAGTTTTATTCTTATTGAAAGAATTTGATTCATAACTTACTTTTTGGAGGTAACTGCTGATTTCGCTTTTGTGATATCTGGAAAATTGGAAACATTGATAAATATTATGTACACCTTGGGGGATTTGATAGTGGTATAGGTAAATTTGAGGTTTTCAGTAGTGATTTAGGTATTTTATTTTCGATTTAAAAACTTCGCGAGAAAAGTTTGAAAAACTGTCACATTATGGTGATTTTCGGAAGGAGCTAGGGGAAATCCAAAATAAGAGCATTGCAACACTGAAGTAAGCCTTGGAATCTATCAATCGATGGTTTGACTTTTGAAAAGCAATAGACATTTTATTGAAAAATCAATCATGATTAGTTTAGTTCAGCAGTTGTACCTTATACTTTTGAATAAATTGTATTTATTTATTTATTAACTATATAAATAATATAGGGATTATCCTTCGCTTTGAACGTGTGCAGTTCATAAGATCTATAGACAACATGTCATCTAACAGGTTCATTTCAGATTCTTTGTCCTGATTACAGCTTATCTTAAATATTATATATCATCGTTGTAAATATAAACTGACATGCTCAATTGCTCACTAACACTATTTAAACGGTATATTTACCATGTTTACTTTTTGTTTTGAGTTTCCGATATTTTGGCGCTGTCGCAAGCACCATGCCGTGATCGTGGTGCTTGCACATAAGCGCCATGATCAGAAATATCCCGTTTTCAGTGTTAATGATACTGGCGTGTGTTACGTTTTATGTTACCATCCTTGTTCCAACTCCGTTTACTCAAAATAGCCTCAACTTTACCTGCCAAGTACTTCATAAGCCCTTAATATAATTCATATTCCATACGGTACACCGCTAGCCGGTTCAAACCAGTTCATACCGTCATACCGGTATACCGCTGCCTGTACAAAGGAGCGCCGCCAGCCGGATGTTTGCGGGACGGCCGTGCCACTGATTTCCGGAACAACCTTCACGGTATAAACGTGTTTGTATATTACACGGTGTTTCATTAATATGTGGCTAGTTTTAGTCGCTTTTGAAATACGTACGTGTCTATTTTAAACCGACTTGTGAAAAAGAGGAGGTGATATATTCCACCAGCATTTTTTGTATATATGTTCTGTAGGTAATTCTTTTTTCATTTAGTAAAGGAAGATCGCGCGTTGGTCCTATAATAATTTATTAACTTTGCTTCCGTACTTCTTGAGTCACTATAATATGCATTTTTCTTCTTCGTTTACATAAATATGTGAATGATGTGCTAATAACTTCCAGTTAAAATGTAAAATTGACTCTCGAAAAGGATTTGGGTGAGATGCCACAATAAAGAAGGGTAAAATAAATCACAAAAATCCACGGAACAAACAAAAGTCACCGACTTCTGAAAGCAAAGTCAAGTTCCACTTTTTAGTAATTTTTTGGAAGTCGGTTATTTTTTTTTTGCTAAAAAGTTTTTATTTAAAGCCTGCTTAGGTCATAATGTTGATGGGTGGAGAGGGAGTGGAAGGCCAAAGAAAATATGGATGAATTGGGTAAGGAATGATATGAAAGAAATTCAATGTTAGCGTGACAGTTGACATGAGAGAATAGAAAAATAAAATAGATCTACTTCATAATTAGGTGATATGATTTATTTATTTATTTACATAATGTCACGCTTGTAATCCTCGAAGCGTTAGGCAGAGGTGTACCTAATAGTTCACCCATATTTCACCAGATATTTTGTTTAAGTCAAATGTAAAAGGAGGAGAGGCTATTGCCATCAACTGGGCAAATCCAGACTCCGTCGGTGCCACGGAGTAAACATAAAGGTGGTGCTTTTTATTCATTTAATTTACGTCTTTTAGAGAAAATCTCTTGATGTACATAGTTTTACGTCTTTTAGAGAAAATCTCTTGTTTACAATCGAATCTTTTGGCACTTGGCGGTAATTAGAACTAACATTGCCTTTAAGCTTCCCAACTCCTCATTCAGGTACTAAAAGACTAATGCAGCACTGTACGTCTGGAGACTTAAACAATCCGTGTAAGTAAACAAATTGAATATTTTTTACTAACTCCAAGCTACTGCAGTACGACATAAATCTTGCCATCAACCAAGACATGAGTGACGTCACTTGACCTCTCTCTCGGGTCACCGGCTAAATTAAGCTGTAAATCTAGCACACCCGATTCGGCCATCTTGACCGTAAAGTCGACCGTCCACTGTTAGTAACAGAGTAGCATGGTTCTGTTGGGAGTTAAATGACATTATAAGGAGGGGGCTGGTGGTAAACAATTTGTGAAAATGTCTATGGAAATCGTAGTGTAAAAACAAAAACATTCAAATGTATTATTTACGTGCGATAGGCGGGACATGCTGAAGAAACTTGTAATCCAATACTTGTTACTACTTAGTAATAAGTCGGTCTGTGTAGTGCCATACGCCTGCTTGTCGGGTAGCATTCAAATGTTCGGGATAAAAAATTTTGGGTGACAATATACACAATGTCCGCTCTATAGCTCATTTAAATCTCATTTTAAACAAGAATTTACAACTAAAGAACCCGTCTACTGTAAAATCACGCTCTATTTAAATTCGGAATTTACAAGGTAAAATCGACTCTTCCTATAGTTGAAGTCGGTTAAAATGTAGCCTATGTTACCATAATAAAAAATCGATTGAAACCTTATTCATCAAAATTGGATGGTGCTAAGGAGGAACATACGTAAATACAAACATACATAGACTGCTAAAATCATAACCCTTCCTTTTGACGTCGCCGTAGTCGGGTAAAAAATAAGAAGGTGGTGTCAGTTTCGACTATGACCATAATATGCAAAAATAATCATGTGGTACGTAGAATGTGGACAGAGAGGTTTACCACAGTAGCTTTGTGGTTCATTTCTTAGCCAGCTACGCATTCGTGCGTAGCGTGACCGTGGGTTTCAGTGGATGATCCCACCAACTTTTTCATTAAAATGGTTTTTATAAAACACCTATAAACTGCGTAAACATTAAGCAATTACTTAAAGGAAAAAAAAACCCTTTAGCAACTCAGTGGTTGATAAAGGATAAATTAATAAAAATAAATAAATCATTTATCAGGACCGATTATTTTGTACATTTTATACACCCACTAAACTACGTAACAGTTTGTCAGCGGGATTGGCCCTCGAAGAATGATGATGATGATGATGGTGGATGCACCTATAAGTCTCGTCTAGTCGAGCGAGACTTAAGTTACGACAGCGATTCGTAAATAAATGCGCAAAAGTGGGTTGAATAGCAACAAATTTTTAACAACATAAAGTAATTGCTTTAAAGTCATAAACCTGACGGCAGATGAACAGTAAGTCGTGGGCTCGAACCGGGCATTACTTTGTCTAATTTATTTCATCACCACTGCTCTCAAAAAACGGTGAAAAAAAACATCGTGAGGAAACCGGCACGTCCTAGAACCAAAAATTCGAAGATATTTGCCATCTACCAACCCGCACTGGGCCCGCGTGGTGGATTATAGCCCATTCCCTCTCATAGAGAGGAGGCCGTGTGTCCCAGTAGCAGGAACATTACAGGCTGATTGTGCTTATGCATAAACCAGAAAAAAAACAAGCGAGATCGTGTGTATGGAGGAAAGACAAACCGCATTTCCTCTTAAAATTCACTGTATAGCGCAAGTTTAAAATGAGAACAAAGCATAGTTTCGTTTCTAGCCAGAATTTTTATATATGTCCAGTGGTCATGCATCCGTTGGATAGTCTTCATGTTTAAAAGAGAATTGTAGTTTATTGTTAGTACCTTCCAGTTAGAACGTAGCGTTGAGTTGCATGAGTAGTGAAGTGTAATTTGAATTGAAATGTTTTGAGAAAACTAACAATTGCTGACGTCTTTCTGCGTCTGTTTGTCCCAAAAGGATATTAAAGTTTTACAAGATACAAAACCTCTTCAGTTCATATCACACATTGTAAAAGGTCAAGATATCTTTCCAATTCGCCATAGTTGCACAGGTATTTATTATTATATACAATTGTAACTTATGTTTGTGTTATATATTTTGTCTTTTTATTTATTTATTTATTTATGTACACACATATACTTATCAGGACATTATATTAACATAGAAGAGCACAAAGGGATTACTATTCTATTGGGGATTGTATTGGATTTTTTTATTTTTATTATTGTGATTCGGGTTTTTACTAGTAAATATATAAGTATACTAGCTGTGCCCGGCATGCGTTGCAATGCATGTTTTCCTACCTACTAAGTAGTAGGTAGGTAGTCACTACCCTACCTACCTACCCTACCTATCTACCCTACCTACCTACCCTACCTACCTACCCTACCTACCTACCTACCTACCTACCCTACCTACCTACCCACCCTACCTAACTACCTACCCTACCTACCTACCTACCCTACCTACCTACCTACCTACCCACCCTACCTAACTACCTACCCTACCTACCTACCTACCGTACCTACCTACCGTACCTACCTACCTACCCTACCTACCTACCTACCTATCCTACCTACCCTACCTACCTACCTACCTACCCTACCTACCTACCTACCTACCCTACCTACCTACCTACCCTACCTACCTATACCTACCTACCTACCTACCTACCCTACCTACCTACCCTACCTACCTACCTACCTACCATTGTTTTTAAGATGTATTCTGCTATTCGGGGCGGAGACAAATCCAACGAATCAAAAACCATGAAAATTGGTCCAGCAGATCTCGAGTTATAAGTGTTGTTACAAACCCGACTTTGTTTTATATATATATAATTATTCGATTTTTTCTCGCCTTTTAAACCTTCCCTAGACCTCCACGAACATTTCAAGACTAAGATAAGATAAATCCGTTCAGCCGCTCTCGAGTTTTAGTGAGACTAACGAACAGCAATTCATTTTTATATATATAGATAGATTCTTGTATTGTATGTTACATTTAAATTCGTTATTTGCTTTGTTTTTATGTATTCTGTTTTCTCTTCTTATTTTACACACTATGTCTACATCTTTTTTTTTTACTCTCCTTCGCAGCTATTCTGGAAGAGATTTCTTCATCACCTTTGTACCGTTTCCGTTGTTTTTATCTGTATTTGTACATAAACTGTAAAATAAAAATAAAATAAATAAATATCCTAAAAACTGGAGATAGCTCGTTGATCTCTCCGTCCTCAGCATTTATTTACTAATTTTATTAATTATACATATTTGACACAAAGTGCCCAAATGAGGAGCATTATTATAACTGTTATGTCGGCAGCATTTTATATTGATTTTTAAAGATTAACTCCGTCATTTATTCAAATCTTACGTCTGAAGCCACCTCCAAAACACACGTATCCTAATTCACACCCAACCCATTTACTAATCCTAAATAAGTGTACCTCCCACGTTATATCTACTATAAACTCAAATCAAATTGCTATATCTAGTTTGCAACATAACTAATTAAACGTGCACAATGTTCGCTCTGCTCGGAACTTCGTCTGCGATAGCAGACCAGGTCGCTTTGTTTCAAGACAACGCTTCATTCATTGCTACCGACGCAGTCAGCCGGTTCTACAATGAAATGTTTTGTTAATTAGGTAGGTATAATAATATCAGGGTTCGGAGCGATAATAATCATCTTACTAATATCACAGCTAATATTATAAATGCGAAAGTTTGTGAGGATGGATGGCTGTTTGTTACTTTTTCACGCAAAAACTATTGAACGGATTTGGATGAAATTTAGCACACATATAGTTTATAACCTGGATTAATACATAGGATACTTTTTATCCCGGAAAATCATCGAACTCTACGCGGTCGAAGCTTAGGTAATAATAATCTTGATAATAACAAATATCTAGCTAACAAAAATAATGAATGTTAACATGAAATAATAAGGAGCCGAAAACTTAGTTACAAAATACGTTTGGCAACTAAAAGATTGAACAAAGTAAATAAGGATACCTATAGACTTTTAGTACTTAAACCAATATTTAAGTTTGTAATGTAAAACATTGCAAACTAAAATATTTGTTTAACCAACAGAAAAAATATATCAATGAATATTTTCGTTGAGAATTATTATAGAAAGCGTCGATTTTTTCTTACGTCTTTTATCTTTTCTACGTAAAAATAAAATTGACGTTTGACAGTTTATGGAAAACTGTAAAAGTTCAAAAACATTCCTAGAGAAAACTGAAAACTCTAACCTTGACCTTAATCACAAAAAATCCCAACAAAGCAAGTAAATTGGGTATATAAAAACTAACCTCATACTATTAACAACGCATCACACCTAATGAGGTTGAAATGAATATCTCTTTATATAAACCACTTAGGATCACCCTTTAGAGAACTCAACATTACCATATCACAAGCACTCTTACAATATTTTTTCAAGAATTTTCCTGTTATATACAGTGAGATATTATTAAAAGAAAGAAAGAAAGGATTTTTCGTCTGAATATTCAGCCGTTAATGTTTTAGTAAGTAGTGTTTAAGATTTTTTTTTTGGTTTTTTGAAATAATTGATTAATAATTAATAATTAATATTTTGTTACAAAGGACATGGCTAAATTGAAGTATAGACGACTGCCCCCGCAATGAAAACGCATGTATAAACATGGTACCTAGCAATATGTAATGCTAAATAGCTGAAATTAGTATTTTGTAATTTAAAAAGGTTCAGGAACTTTTAATATTTGCACAATCCTAAAAACAAAATCGCGCAACTCCTACGACAAAGGTACAAAAACTTCAAACAATGACATTGCTATAAACTTTTATCTAGGCGTTTTAATGTGTCTGCGACGATTTTTATTGATAATTGTGTTTTTGACTGGCGATTTCGCACTCAGGTACTTGAAGTAAATATCTACATAGGGGTAATTGCAGCAAAAAAAAACTTGATACATTTTGGTAATGCAATATGTCTCTTCCCTAGCTGTCAGTATTCCTTGACCTTGTCATGTCAAACCAAAACAAAGCATAAAAATACAATAAAGAAACTTTTTTATGTTTATTAGTTCACGAAAGTTATAAGAAATTATTAAACACTAAATAATTCATGAATTAATATTTAAATATTACTGGTTAGTGTGAGGTTCCTATTTGTGCTAGTCATGTTGGGGGCAGTCGTTTAGCCATCTCTTTTAGGGCGATTCGACCGGAAACTGGAACACACTCAAAAGTTTAAAAAAACTTTTTATCAAAAAAAAACAGACTTCAAAAACACAAAAAAGTGAAAAATAGCTTTAGCTTCAGAAGTCGGTCGGGCAAAAAAAAAACTGAATAAAACAAGCAAAAGTCACCATCGGTTTTATTTTTTGTAAAAAAGTTTAATTTTATTTTTCCATTTCTAGTTGTAATATCCTATACATATATATTACATTGTTAACAATAGATGTCATGGTGATAGGCTTATCCGCAATAAAATGGAACTTAACATACTGTACAGATACGTGCGTACCCCCTCAGAGCATACATGCGTGATGTTATGTTATGGTATTGCGTAAACAATAAACATCAAAGTGATTGCAGCAATCACGACAGATTTGCTGTCTATTATTGAAGAGTTCCGTTCCATATCTCCAAAGTCCATGATCAGATCATGACAATATTTATATGGGACCAACTTGGGAGTATACTCTTTCAAACAAAAAACAGTTTTTAAAATCGATCCACAAATTATTGACCGAGAAATCGGTGAACTTATCTACATAAAAAAAAACACATACCTACAGCCGAACATAGAACCTCCTCCTTTTTGAAGTCGGTTGAAAATAGAAAGAAAGAAAGAAAAAGTATTTATTAAAATGTTAACTAGGAGCTTATTTAATAAAACTTGATAGACAAAATGAGACTAAGCAACTATTTCACAAGTTTTATTCACACATTTTATGCTTCAGAACTTCTTGTGAATATCTTTACTGTTTTGGCAAATAGAGGGTCGGCCAAACCATTCACAAACTACGGGTGCAGCTACCGATACCGGTCTTTGACTGATAATACACTGAAGTATCTATCAGTGTCCGGTCTTCGCAGTCAGTCCACAATCTGTCCGAAACCTCAAATAGGGCCCAGCAGAACGTCAATAGACATCATTCACGGAAGTAAAGCTTCTCCCGCCATCATCATCTGCCTAGCCTTTTCCCAACTATATTGGAGTCGGCTTCCAGTCCAACTGGATACAGCTTAGTATCAGTATTTTACATGGAGCGACTGCCTATCTGACCTCCACAACCTAGTTAGTACTGGGTAATGCGATACCCCTTGGTAAGACTGGTTGTCAAACTTTCGGGCCACTGACTACCTGTAACAACTGTGAAAGATCTACTGACAGCATGGGCAATGACTTAACGTGCTTTTCAAGGTACAGAGGAAACTCGATATATAAGGGGTAGTCACCCAGGTGGCGGGACGTGAGAGGGAGAGAACCTCACGTCCCAGCCGCCGCGGGAGAAGAACACAAAGGGCAAAGATGGAACACAGATGGGTTTTAGGCAGCAAAAGTCTGACACTCCCTTCCGCTCCGCTCAGAGCGGGAGGGGTCATTTGAATATTTCCCATTCCAAAAAATAAAAAAATGGGTAGTCACCCATCCACGGACCAACCTAGGCAAGCGTGGCTTAACTTGAAGATCGACCCGAGCAGCTGTTACTATTTAGTCAGGAGCTCCTCCATCCTCCATCCCGCCATCTTAAACTGATTTCATGATCATAAAACTTCATGTTGAAAATATTCGCAGCAAACGTGTCGTCGAGAGGCGTGCTACCTAATTTGATTTGAAACGCGCCCTCTATCACCTTTATCAATTATTTCTAAGAATAGGCGACCTCCTTTATTGGTAGTCGCCTGTAGGTGTTTTAATAAGCTAATGGTTTGCTAATGAGCTTGCCAGACATCATGTAGGTAAATACTTCCGATGTGTGATGTATACCTACTGGCAAAGCTGTAGTGTGAATGGTAATATTCTTCTTCTTGTTGTTTTACCCGACGATACATAAGAATGTATCAGTTGAGCCGAACGTCAACTTTAAGGCGTTCGTGGTGCGAATATCAACGTGTTTCCTGCACCTCGTCTTGTAACAGGACTTTTGGCCGCCAGGAGTGATGTTCCGTCGCTTCGACAGACAAGTGCCACGCAAACACAGTTTTATGTACCTATTTACTAACACAAATTGTATTTTATCATAAGTATGTTAGTCTGTAAGGTATAAATGTATGGGCCAAAGTTGCCTGAGAATAAATTCATTTTATGTTATCAGAAAAACTTGAAACGAATGACAATAAATCTATATTTAAAAAGGTAAACTAACTGGCTGGCTCACTGGGTGATATATCAACACACAGCCCAAACCGAGACATGAAACTTGAAGAGCGTGTTCTTTGTGAAGAGTAAGTATCCATTATGAAAGGATTTTTGGGAATTCCACCCCTTTTTTTTTTGGTGGTTGGGAAATCATCAAATGACCCCCCCGCTCTGGGCGGAGCGGAAGGGAGTGTCAGACTCTTACTGACTAAAAACCACCCATGTTCCTTCTTTGGCCCTTTATGTTCCAGGGCCGCGGTATCTCTTTCGAACAGTCCCGCAGCCCTGGCAGGGGGAAAAGGGGTAAAATAGAGGACGGAAGTTTATAATTATGATAGTCCGTCAGTTACGATCTTCAAATTTTGTGTTTAGGCTGACAATTGACAATTGATTTATATGTGTCTCAGCGTTTTTGATGATTCTACCCCAGAAGGGTTAAATGAAGGTATGTTACTATGTTTGTTACCGTAACCTGTTTTTTTGTTTCGGTTGTCCTCCGCCCTGGGGCGGGCGGGGGGTCTGTCGGACTCTAACCGACTAAAAACCACCCCGGTGTTCCCTTCCCACACTTGCACCGGGGATCATGGGAACTACTGTGCCTTCCACGATCCCCGGCTAGTGCTGGCCCGCAACCTGGATTAACCTATAGGTTACTTTTTAATCCCGGTAGTACGTTCCCGTCGGATATTTTTCAACATCCACGGGGGCGAAGCCGCGGGCAAAAGCTAGTATTATATAATCGTTAAAACCGAGAACCTCTTACAAAGAGAGGGCGGATGGTAGGTAATCGCTTAACAGGAGATACAGGCCACCTCCTCACTCATATTGGACGTAGCCTGTAGGTGTACTAACATGCTAATGATTCGCTAATGAGCTTACGAACGTGTCCGTCTAATATGAGTATAATGTGTAGGAGAAAAGATAAGATTGGTGTGGTGTTGGTCTGTCGTACTTTTTACAAAATTTAAGCTATTTACATAGTTTCGCGACTTACTTTGATACAAGGCACAGATTTCTGAAGGCAGAAGAAACATGAAAGAAGAATATATTAATGTTAAGATCTGTATATACCATTGTATTGTGTCAATTTGTGTTCTTTTTTTCTTTATTGCTTTTGTGTGTACAAATCCTTACCTCTGTCTTTAAGTTTAATTATTTTTGTTTTTTTTTTAAACTATTGTAGGTATAGCTATTGATGAAAACCTGTAATTGGCCATATTGTTGTTACTACAGAAACTATTGTGTCTGCCTAGCTGTAAGTTTTCCGAAAAGAATAAAATAAATAAATATAGCGTTTATATCAATCTACCTAATAAAAATGTTTTTATTAATTCAATGACTGGCAACGAACACGAGAGCTCTTCAAAAACGAAGGCACCTAGGAAACATTTTAATAATTTCGTCCATGAAAGTTTGTAAGCACATTTGTAATATTTCCCGGTGGGAAACCCTATCGGTCACACTGCTTGTCCTTAATCTTGGCTTGTACACTTGACAGTGGGAAAGATTGATTGAAAATCGACCCCTGAACGGATTTAGGGGGACATATAGCACAGATAATTTTATGAAATTATCAGAAACTCATCATCATCTGCCTAGCCTTTTCCCAACTATGTTAGGGTCGGCTTCCAGTCTAACCGGTTGCAGCTGAATACCAGTATTTTACATGGAGCGACTGCCTATCTGACCTCCACAACCCAGCTGGTACTGGGTAACACGATACCCTTAGGTAAAACTGGTTGTCAGACTTTCGAGCCACTGACTACCTTAACGACTGTCAAAGATCTACAAATGACAGCCGGGACCAACGGCTTAACGTGCTTTCCGAGGCACGGAGGAAATTCGGGATGTAATGGGTGGTCACCCATCCACGGACCAACCTAGGCAAGCGCGGCTAAACCTAAAGATCGACCCGAGTGCCTGTTATTATTTAGCCACCAGCTCCTCCCACGAAATTATCAGGAGCTCACGGCTGAAAAATAACAGCCACTAAGGTCGATCTACAGGTTAAGCAACGCTTGTCTAAGTTGGCCCATCGATGGGTAACTACCCATTATAATTAGCCGCGTGACGCCGTTCTTTCTCATTACTATCGCAGCTAACATTTGATAGATCACAGGCGCAGGCGCGCGAATTTCATACAGCTGTTTTGTTATTGTGATCAAAGTGAACGAGTATAAAAAAAATTGTTTCTTTTGGGAAAGTTGTTTATTATCATGAGCAAAATCACGTGTTTTAATATCGGTCACTAATTACCAGTTACCATAGATACTAAGTTTCTTCCGTGCCTCGGACGTTAAGACGTTGGTCCCGGCTGTAAATTGTAGATATTTGACAACCAGTCTAACCAAGGGATATCGTATTACCGAGTATTAACTGGGTTTTGAACGTCAGATAAGCAGTCGCTCCGTGTAAATTACTGGTGTTCCACTGCATCTGGTAGACTGGAAACCGACCCCAACATAGTTGGGAAAAGGCTAGGCCGATGACGAGAATAGATAATTACATTTAATTCTAGTTAAATCAGTTACTAGGTCCTATATAATTAAGGTTAATAACATAATGAAACCCTATTAATTGAATTACAATCTGTGTATCGATTCGTAAGTACTCCACTTACGGATCTATTCTTGGTCTGTGGCACAAAATAGGCCAACCCAATAAATGGATAACGAATGGGGCTTGAAGACCAAATCATTATTATAAGGTACTTACTACCAATAAACTTATAATAAGATTAGGGGAACGCTACCTATCGGTTATTAAATTATTTGTTTTTACCAAAAGTTATTTTTATTATTCTGCAGAAAGAAGTTGTTGTTTTACTTTAAATATTCCAAATTATTAGAAAAATGTAAAAGATTAAGCTCCCTTTGTCTAAGTTGGTCCGTGGATGGGTAACCAGCCATTATTGTAGCCGCGTGACGCGGACACCGTTCTGTCTCATTACTATAGCGGCTAACAGCTGATGGGTCACACCGGCGAGCTAATTTCAAATCACTGAACGCGTTTAGTGTTGAAACTATAAGAAGAAGAAGATATGAGAAAACTGACGTGTTGGTCGAGTGCTAAGCGACGTCGCGCGTCGGGCAATATGTTATTTGATATTTCCATCAGGAATTTCTCAATAGCAGCTACGGAGTCTGGATTTGAGCCCAGTTATGGCAATAGGCTCGCCTCATTTTACATCGGACTTAAAACATAACTGGCGAAATGTGGGGGTACTATTTTGCACACCTCTGAGTAAACCTTCGGAGATTACAGGCGTGATTTTATGTTATGGAAAAAGAAGTTGTCTTTGTTTTTTAGATATTCCAAATGATTTCAAATCTGTAAAAGAATAAACCTCACTTGCATCACAAGTCACTACACACGTTTAGCGTTAAACTTATAAAAGAAAAATATCAATCCCTGACACATAAAAGTATTGACAAAAAGAATTTGTGTGTAACTGATTAAACCCGACTACTAAAAAATCACGCTCTAATTAAATTCGGGGTTTACAAGGTAAAATCGATTCCTCCTATTGTTGAAGTCGGTTAAAATGTAGCCTATTATACCCGAATCATAATAACGAATCGATTGACACCTTATTCATCAAAATCGGATGAATAGTTTAGGCGCTATGGAACATACGTAAATAAAAACACATACATAGACTGCTAAAATCATAACCCTTCCTTTTTGGCTTCGCCGTAGTCGGGTAAAAAGAGGAACGATTTTTCAAATATGTACGTTTAAAGCAAAAATCATTTAATTATTTGTGGTTTAAGAACTGAATCAAACTAGATCTAAAAACTGAAACAAAGGGGGTGATAACGTCTCAAGTACTTTATTTATATCTTGCACTATGCCCGCAAAAATTGTGATAGCTCGGCTAATATGCATGATATAAATATAATTTATAGCCTGTAGCACCCACGAATAATGTAGCTTTCTGCCAGTGAAAGAATTTTTAGAATTGGATCATAATTATGTTCCGGAGATTACCCCCTGTATATAAACATACAAACAAATTATGTTACCTCTTTATAATATAAGTATGGATAAATTTTAACTGCCAACATCTAATGAAAATATCATAATGTAGCAACATAATGCGGCTTCAGAAAGGAGCGAAGATGAGCTGTGCGATGATTAGTGGACCTGTCACAGCGGAGCGCCGCGATCATCAATTATGGCTCTTATGTTTAACTAGCTTTTGGGGGTTTGAAGAACAGGGTGTAATGCTCTTCAACCCCCATAGAAAAGGGAGGATCCTCCGACCAGACGGGTGTTATGTCTGGTGGGCTACTGCCCGACAGTTGTTGTCGGGTTCTTCTATACAGTCTTAAGTCGCGAATTATTTTACTTGCGCGATGCAGGATTTCGATGTTTAGTTTGTCCTCTGCGTCATAGATGGCGCTGTAGTACTTTTTTTTTTGTTTTATGTTGCTGAAGTACTTTTTGTAGTGCCGCTACAAGCTTATTATACTCGCGGCTTCTCTCGCGTGGAGTTCGGTAACTGACCCACGGGATCGTACGACCGGGATGAAAAGTATAGGTTGTAAACTATCTGTGTGCCAAATTAATCCAAATCCGGTCAATATTTTTTGCGTGACTGAGTATCAAACATCCATGTGGATACATGGTACATTCATCCTCACAAACTTTCGTATTTACAATAGTAGTAAGATGACAGATTTTTGTCTGCGTGTGTGTTTGCTTCGCTCGTGGAGATCGTGGAAAAATATCTCTCGGAAATGAGCTATCGGGACAAAATTCCTATCTTATGTAAAATCCCACGCCATGGTCTATGCGTAGAAATGCCTTATTTAATCGAAAGCCGTTATGGTGTGATAAATAAACTCACTTTCACAATTATACATCTATACCTACAAATAAATAAAGTTGAAGTGTCTGTTTGTAAATTCAAAATAACAGATTTTTACTGAATGCCTATGAAAGTATATACGGTACTTTAAAAAAAAAAAACTATTTTTTAATGGTTTAAACTATGTTTGTTTGTCTGTTGGTTCCGGATAATCTCCTAAATGGCAACACCAATTTTAACGGGACTTTCACTGGCTAGCTAGATAACTAATGTTATAAGAAGTAACTTAGGCTACTTTTATACTGGAAAAAAGATTAGGGTTCAGTGCAAAAAAATTAAACCCACGAAATTGTTAACAAAATCCGATTCAAATAGGGAAGTAATATTTTTTTAATAATTACACGCGGACGAAGCTCGCGGGCAGCAGCTAGTTTATAATATTAGTTGGGATATCACCACTCCGTTCCGTTCAGACAGACACTAATTCGAAAACACTGTAACTAGGTTATTAGGTGAATCCGCCAATTTGTCTGATTGAATTACTAACTTGATTTGCGAAAGCAAGTGCGATCGTCAATTTGTTCTTACTGAATGTAGAACACAGGTTGATGAACTTGGGTCATGGATTTTGTACATAATTTAGCATAATTTTTCATTGTTACTACTGCTTCTTCACTCTTGACAGAGCAGTCGTGATCATCATGTAGTGACTTCTGTAGGGGCAGATGTGATTTGCCTCACGATGTTTCGCCACCTCTCCCTGTTGGCCGACATCCTGGTGCACTCATGCAAGGGACCACCCACTTTTATTATTAATAATCTGTTTCGAACAGTCCCGCAGACCTGGCAGGCATCGGCCCTTGTGGTCCCCTTCGGATTGCTGACATCTTTATGAGGCGCGCGTGGAACACGAACGCGTCGTCGACACGGCCTGTCGTCATAAGACGGACGGACGGCAAGCTAGCCCATTACTCATTGTTCACAGGGTTCTAACTTTTTCACAAGGTTTTTTTTTTAATAATAGTTTGTAATGTTACAACTTTACTTTAATACCTCCACGACCTCCGTACTATTTAATGCACCCATCAACATAATGCAACCGCAACCGTTTCACGTTACAATCGTTATTCGTCGAGAAAATGGTTTAATATCAATGCCCGTGACTGTACTCGACGTGGGCTCAAATCTTAAATATGGCCTCATTCGGGAACACCTACATTTTAATTCAATGAATATAATCATACTCCCACATTTTTGTAAACGATTTTTATGAATAGCAAAAAATTAAATTATTTTTCATTGTTATAACAGTTTAAATAATTAAATTCCTACGTTAATGTTTAACTTTTAATCGGGATACAATTTCAGCAAAATTGGCGAGTACGGTGGACAGCGAAAGTTGTTTATTTAATTTTCCATTACGTACGTCCCGTACATATGTACTTAATTTTAATTGTATAAAACAACAAAACACTCCTTATAATTTTGTGTTTTTTGACTACATAAATAAACGTACTTATTTTTACAAACCTTCTGCAGCAAAACGGCATAACAAGGGATTGTGCCTTGACTGTTAACCGAATTCACTACGAAATCATTCTCTGCCATTCTTATTTTTCACTACGTCAATAAGGCGTCATAATTATTAACAATACTTGTTATGTTAGCTGTACACTCTCGCCGAGATACACCAAATCAGGGCGAGTGCGAGAGAGTTCCTCGTGTTGCTTTTCGTCCCGTGCCGGTTTTTTGCGAGACATCTTCAGAGAGAGCTCTCGGTCAAGAGTGTAGGTACAAATAGCGACCAATCAAGCTATACAAAACCAGTTTATGCTGATCTTTCCTTGTACGGGAAATCTGTACATAGCGTACTAGACATACCTAATACGAGTTCAAAACGTTTTATAACTTTGTGAAGTGTGGTTAAGCGAATATCCATAGGTAGGTACACGTACATTAATATACATAATATATATCTGCTGGGGTAAACTTTCATGCCAAAAACTGAAATCAGCCCCTCAATTAAAATAAATGGGCAATGTTCTAAAACTGGTACTAATTGCTTTCTGTATGGAAATATTATGAATATAAGTGTCAGTTTTATTTAATGTCTATGTCAGATTTGCGTAAAAGCACTGATGTTTTAAATAGGGTAATCTTCTAGACGAGATATGTTTGAAATTACAAACGCTTCGTTAATTTCTTGCGATGCTGTGTAACTTGTGATACAGCTTCTGTCTAGCGACACACGCTTGCTTCACTTACTTCCTAAGCGTAAGTAAAGCCAGCCATATACGATAGGTTATGCATGACTGTACTGGCATGAAAGAAAATGTGTAGGAGAAATCTGTAGAGTTGTTCTGGCCTGTACATGCAAGCGATATCGAAATAGATATTTTTTCTGCGCGGTACGACTGCGCAGGCATAACAGCGCGTGTGTTGCAAAGCAACTATATTGTCGCGTGTTGCCGGTTATGGCATGCTTGCAAATAAGCTAACCGACAAGCTTGCAGTTACGTATGTGTCCTCTGTGGAACTCGGTTTCGCATGAAGGTTCTGCATGTTCATAGACCCTGCAAGCATAACCAATGTCATTCTTAACCTATGTCTAACCTATATCATGACAACTGACAGTTCCCTATACCGTACCGTCGTAAGTCGCGTCGCGGTACCTTAACAATTTCTTTAATTTGATTTTTCCACAGTTGTTGTCGCAATGCGCCCGTTGTTTGAGCCGAGAGCGACGCTTAGGGTTAATCTTTAAAGATCTAATTGCTAAATAAGGTAATCTTCTGAACGAGACACTTTTCAAATTATGAACATAAATAAAACATCATCATCTGCCTAGCCTTTTCCCAACAATGTTGGGGTCAGCTGTCCGTCTAACCGGGTGCAACTAAATACCAAATATTTTACATGGAGTGGCTGCCTATATTCCTGTCTATCATCATCATCTTCCTGCCCTTGTCCCATGTTATTTGGGGTCGGCGTAACTCGTTTTTTTCTTCCATTCTCCTCTGTAAACCGTCACGCTATCATTTACTTCTTTATTAATAATATTTATACTCCTGTCTATCGTAATCTATACAGTAAGTAACAAAAACCCTGTTGTTCCTGTTAGGGACGTATACATTTACCTACAAGCACAACATTGATGAAGTTATAATTTAAAAAAATTAAGCATTGGCCAGTCGAGAGGCCAAAATCAAATAACTATTAAAATCGACACATTCAAAAAAATGTTTCGAGTATCTGATTTTACAAGTACATCTTTATTTCGCTAAATAGCCGAGCTCGGCGGCTTCCTTTGACGCGACAGAAGATGCCTAGAAATCAGTTAAACCTTACAAATATTAATAATTAAATATTTTTTTTTAATTATTTTTGTTGACCGTTTTTTATAAATGACTTCCTTTATTACGTGTGTATACCGATTCTTAAAACGTAGGTAGAAGGAACAACAGGGTTTTTGTTACTTACTGTACATATAAAATGGTAAACTGACTGACTGACTGGATGATATATCAACACACAGCCCAAACCGCTGGTCCTAGAGACATGAAACTTGGACGGTGTGGTCTTTGTGAAGAGTAAGTATCCACTAAGAAAGGATTTTTGGGAATTCCACCCCTAAAAGTGTAAAATAGGGGACGGAAGTTTATATGAAAGTCCGTCAGTTTAGAAGTTAGGATCTTCAAATTTTGTGTCTAGGCCGACGATTGAAAATTAATTTATACGTGTCGCAGCGTTTTTGATAATTCTACCCCCGAAGGGCTAAAAAGGGGAATGTGGGTATGTAACTATGTTTGTTACCGTAACCTGGATTAACCTATAGGTTAATTTTTAATCCCGGTAGTACATTCCCGTTGGATATTATTCAACATACACGCGGGCGAAGCCGCGGGAAAAAGCTAGTTAAGTATAAATAATTTGTTCAAAATCAAACAAAATTAGTCTTATACCTTCCTCACTGTATAAACTACTTGAAATTAAATACGGTTAGTACCAGGGCTATTACTATTGCCTGTCGAATCCAAGACAGTGTGCGAATTAAATGGAGACCCGACCTGATGACCCCGCAATCAACATTGTTGGATTTGGCTTTAGAAATTGGAAGCGTCCCGTCGTCGGGTAGACTGCCTTGTTATATATGAAATTGGTTGCCTGAAAATAGTTTCAACGAGGCATCATATTCCCACCACTTATGTCCATTTAAATTCTCTTATCGTTCACGATGATTTTTTCTAAAAAGAAATAAAATTGTGTTTTTTTATATTTTTTGATGTGCAATGACTACCTTTCATACTCTTGCGTGATGGACCTATTTTCAGGAATACTAAGAGACACCTAGTGTGTGCTTCCACATTATTTAGGTATGTGTATTTACATACATGCTCGGCTGCTTGCAGCGTATTGAGTGACGAAGCGCACGTATACATAAATTATTGTACACAAAATTATTATACGTATATAAGTAACTGTTCATACACATTTTAACACAAACTACCAAAACTGTTTACGTCCGTCTAGTCACTACCTCAGGTCCTGTTGAAAACCAGCGTCGGGCACTAGTTGCCTGGCAGTTTGCTGAACAGGGCCTATTTGGCGCAGCCGTGAGACACACAGTATTATTATTTTCTTTTTTTATTATTTCTTTATTCATTTTTTTTTTACACATTAATTACATTTTTAAATATTGGAATATAAAATAATATAAAAACATTTAAAAATATAAAAAATAGTAGCCCACCGGCATCGGGAACAGGGTCCGAGCTACCGGTGGTCAGGGCTCTTGAGAGAGGAACCTCCTAACAATACGCGCCGTGTCTAGAAGAACTGCCTTCTGAATCAAGCGCTTGATCCAGCTGCCCAGCGAGAGCCTCCTCAGATGTTGGTCGAGGCTCTTGGCTATTAAGCCATTGGCCGACACGACTATCGGCACAATGATTGCTGTACTCACGTCCCACATGTCGACAACCTCGCGAGCCAGATCTAGATATTTGAATTGTTTATCTTTCTCTGCTTTCACGAGGTTCTCGTCATGCGGAACCGTAATATCAACAATCATTGCGCGACGCTCCAATCGATCTATCACCACAATGTCAGGCTTATTGGCAACAATAGTCCTGTCAGTGATGATAGGTCGATCCCAATACAACGTGATATTACCATCATCGAGAACTGGGTCGGGCGCATACTTATAGTATGGCACTTCTGATTCCACAAGTTTGTACTTCAAAGCAAGTTGCTGGTGGATAATCCTGGCAACGAGGTTGTGTCTATGCAAGTACTCTCCGTTAGCCAGACGAGAACACCCAGAAATAATGTGTCGGATCGATTCTCCCGGACGGTGGCATGCCCGACATATGTCAACCGTGCCATCCTTCACAATGTATTTCCGGTAGTTATTCGTCATCATAACTTCGTCCATTATTGCACAGACAAAACCTTCGGTTTCCCCGAATAGGTCACCGAAACGCAGCCAAGACACGGACGCTAAGAAGTCTACATCGGACCCATGTAGTGCCCGGTAAAAGCGTCCGTGAAGCTCCTTGCTCTGCCATACCTCCTTGCGGTCATTAGTGTCTAATACTCTAGGCTTGCGCCAGTTCTCGTTAGCCAGGGAGAGCAGGGTGAGGCCCTTATCTACTGAGACCACATCTTGGTGCATCCCCACGTCGGCTTCTAGGAAGTATTCCCTGAGACTGCATACCTCGCGGTTGTGCAGGGTCTTAGCATTTAAGAAGCCACGACCCCCGCATTTCCGCGGGATATACAGTCTCATCACCGACGACCGTGGGTGATGCATTCGATTTGCGGTCAACAGTGCGCGGACCCTCCTATCCAGGGCATCAAGTTCCGTCTGAGTCCATTTGAGTATGCCGAAAGAATACATCAAAACCGGCATGACCCAACCGTTGAAGGCGCGCACCTTGTTTCCGCCTGACAAGAGACTGTTTAGCACCTTATTCAGGCGGCCAAAAAAGCGCTCCCTCAACGATTGTTTCATGTCGGCAGTGTTGATACCTAATGCTTCCGACATACCCAAATACTTGTAAGTTTCTGTTGAGGAGAGGGATCTAAGGTGTATGGAATCCGAGAGTTGAGTTCCCACGGATTCCATAATCTCCCCTCGCTTCACATGCATGACTGCACATTTGTCCACACCAAATTCCATCCTGATGGCGCTACTGAAAGTTTCTGTTACCTTCAGTAGCTTCATCAGTTGTAAATTGTTGGGGGCAAAGAGTTTCAGATCATCCATGTAAAGAAGGTGAGATATGACCTGACCACCTCTCCTTAACCGATAGCCTAGACCTGAACCTTCCAGCAGTGTACTGAGAGGGTTCAAGGCCAGACAAAACCACAATGGACTCAAACTATCACCCTGGAATATACCGCGCTCTATCCTTATCGGTTCGCTGTTCCCCTGGATCTGTCGACATCCTGGATAGCGAAGGACCGTTCTCCAGTGCCCCATACATGACATCAGGAAGGTACGCAGAGTTGCATCAACTTTATACAACTCCAGCACCCTCATGAGCCATGTGTGAGGCACAGAATCATAGGCCTTCTTATAATCTATCCAACATGTAGACAGATCCCTTCGGGAGCGGCGAACCTGTTGGCTAATGGCCATATCTATGAGGAGCAGCTCCTTAGTACCGCGGGACCCGTTCCTACATCCATTCTGAGAGGCAGACATGATACAATTACTATCAATATGTTGGTTGATTTTAGCTCTCAAAATGGATGTAAGAACTTTATAGACCGTTGGTAAACAAGTAATTGGTCTATAATTTTTGGGCTCCGCAGTACTACCTGATTTATGGAGCAGGTGGGTAATTCCTGTCGTCAAGAACTGGGGCAGCGACCCTGACTCTAAGGCTGATTGAAACTGGGACGCCAAGCGAACGTGCGATCTCTGTAACCATTTGATCCAGAAGTTGTGCAGTCCATCCGGCCCTGGAGATTTCCAGTTAGGTAACGGACGGACTGCACGAGCTACGTCTTGGGGGCTGATGGTGATTGCCCCCATTTCTGGTATTGGATCACACGCTCGTTCAACCTCTCGTGTCCAATCGCCCTCAGTGTGACTGACAGGCACCGACCAGATGTTGCGCCAGAACGAACACATGGCGTCATCATCCGGCAGACGTGTGTCAGTCACACCTTGGTCCGGTCGTTCCCAAGCCCTATATACCCACCTTTCATCGCTTTGGAAAGTGCGATTCTGAGTGTATCGTTCCACTCGCCGCTTATACCGGCGAATACGGCTTGCCCATGCACAGATCTTCTGCTTCAGGAAGTCGATACGCTCTGTGACGCGGGCCAAGTAGTCTCGAAAACTAATATCAGTCCCCGAGAACGCCCGCCTCACAAAGCGCATCACTCTAGGACGAGTATTGCCCTCCCTGAAGCAGATTAATTTGCCGATGAGTGCTCTAGCCTCACCGATGCGCCGCTCAATCCTGCACTGCCAAGCTGGAGCAGCTAATTTTGGTCGTGTAGTTCTGTCATTGTTAGGAAATTTGACCTGAGCTACACGACATGCCGCTACAGCTCCACAGTACATTATTGAGTGAGTATCGGCGAGGTCTTTGCTGCTGTCAAAGTAGTTTGACAGCTGCGAATCTAGAGCACACACCAGCGCCTTATTTTTCTTGTATTTTATTTCTTTTATTCTTATTTAGATTTAAGTTTTTTTTTCTGTTATTGCTTGTTGTGTTATTGTGTGTTTTTGTGGCATGCGCCAAATAAATATGTTTTCTTTCTTTTTCTTTCTTTCTTACATAAAGTCACGCCTTTTTGCCATGGGGGTAGGCAGAGACTACAGAACGCCACCTGCTATCGTAGCACGTCGTAGAACGTGGAGTATGTAAGGATCGTTCCTTACATACTCCACGTTCATACATGCCGATTGCGAGTACTACGCCCCTGGCTCTTCTGAAGTATTGGTATCTAATGTTCGTGTTATTAATTTTTTCGTCAGCTATCAGAAGCAATTTCAGCAAAACAAAACAATTCCATCATATTCTTTCTGTGAATTATTCTGTTAGACCCAAAGCAGTTTAAATCTTTTTAAAGCTTCGGAGATAGTCACGCTGTATTTTATTCGATCTGATTAAAGATTTTCGTTTTCTAAGAAAAAGAAAGTTTCTTTTATAAAAATTGGTTTCGAGCTCAAGTGATCTTTTTGTATTAAGCTTTTTCTGATCTAAGGTCGGGAAATTGATTTTGAGTTTTACTGTTATATACATTTTCGGTATTGATTTTATTTTACGTAATACCTAGGTAGTACTTCGAAAGACCGCACAGCACATCTCTGCTCTACATTTTGTATTTTTAACTAGCAAGTTCCTGCGACTTTCGCCCGCGTAAAATTATTATAAAAATATATTTCCCTATTTAAAACGGATTTTGTTAACAATTTCAAGGGTTTTAATTTTTTGCGCGGAACCCTATTCTTTTTTTCTAAAAAAAGTTAGTTTACCTTACTCCTTATAACATCAGCTATCCAGTAAAAGTATAAAAAGTACCGTATATACTTTCTAAAAGCATTCAATAAAATGCTGTTTTTTTGCTGTTTTTTGTTTTTTTTTTGTTTGTGTTGTTTTGTTGTTTTTTTTTGTTTTGTTGTTTAATTGCGTTTCTGTGTGTTGTGCTATGTCTCTTGTGTGCACTGAATAAATGTTTTATCTATCTATCTATCTTAAATTACAAACAGAAATACCATTTTTTTTTGTAAAGCCATATAGATCTTGACACACTAAATATTGATCAGTATTTGTGGTTAATTTAGATAGAGAACAATTAAAAGAAAACTAGCTTAGATCTTGGGGTAGATTTAAAAGTTATTTTAAAATAACACGACCTTATAATAAAAGGTCAACTTCAAAATCAGTAAAGTTAAACACAGTTTCAAAATTACTAAATGCCTAACAAACTTCAAGAAGAATAAAACAACAGTTAGGAAAATCAATTTAAATTCCTAGGATTAAATGGTCCTTTGGTTCTAATTTATATTTCAATGCGGGACAACATTCATTGAATCGCGAAGACCTCGCATTCCCTACATACTCAATGACTTATTAACATAGCTTGATACAGGTACCCACATTTTCGTCTCTTATTTTTAGCTTTAATATTTTAATTTATATTCCAACATTACGAAAAAACTGATTCGATATCGAGTTTTATTAATTGAAGAATTTTTTTTAATAACATCAGTTCGGTAGGTTCATTTATTATCAGACTCCTACACAATTTTTTAGGTCATGGGCTCTTGGAGTTGCCATGACGCGCAAGATTGGTGACCTTGGGAACAACGAATTACCGAAATCCCTCTAAATTAAGTATTTTATCATTATAATTTGGAGGAGCTCGTGGCTAAATAATAACAGCCGCTCGGGTCGATCTTCAGGTTAAGCCGCGCTTGCCTAGGTTGATCCGTGGATGGGTGACCCATTACAAACGGAGTTTCCTCCGTGCCTCGGAAAGCACATTAGGCCGTTGGACCCGGCCGTTGAGGATCATTGACAGTCGTTAAGGTAGTCAGTGGCTCGAAAGTCTGACAACCAGTCTTACCAAAGGGTATCGTGTTACCCAGTGCTAGCTGGGTTGTGGAAGTCAGATAGGCAGTCGCTCCATGTAAAATACTGGTATTCAGCTGAATTCGGTTAGACTGGAAGCCGACCCCAACATAGCTGAGAAAAGGCTAGGCAGATGATGATCATTATAATTTGGATTGATGGATGGATGGATGGATTTGTTACTCTTTCACGCAAAAACTGACCGGATTTGGATGAAATTTGGCATTGGATAGTTTATAACCTGGATTAACACATAGGAAGCTTTTATCCCGGTAATACAATCCTATGGGACATTGCCGAACTCCACGCGGGCGAATCCGCGCGCATAAGCTAGTTGTTAATAATTTCTCTTGCAATGCAAAGATATCAATAAGCATGGTCGGTTTCCTTCCTGTTTTGTTAATTGTATTTCCGTAGTGAGTATACTCAATTCAGGTAACTTCAATTAAGTAATTATCAGAATAATACCTTCGTCATAAACTTGATACTGTTTGCAGAACCGCGTACATTCCTACCCATCATTGCAATTCTGGATAATAGGTTGTCATGGATACGATAACAAAGCAGGTATACAATTAGTAGGCTTCTTTTGGGTTAGCTCGTTCCATCGTCGACCTCATCTCTGTCCTCAGGACTAGATTGAGGTCAAGAGTAGGCCCATTAAACAAAAAAAAAAAAAACATTTCATGTCGATGTGATTGATACTCGGAATGTTTCAAATTCATACCTATCTACGTATTTTTTCAGGGAATGAAAGTTCCACGAAAAGATCTTTGTAACTTTTACCAACTTTAAATAAATCATAAAATCATATTATATACATTTTCGTTCGGTGGGCGACTATTACATTTGAAATACCTGTTTTTATATCTCATTGCGTTTCATACAAATAAATTTTCCATTTTGAGTTATTCCTGAAACATGTAGCGTAAATTGTGATGTGAGTATTTTCATTTTCTGATCCTGAAACTAATGAATTCAGGGTTTTGCCAAAATGCTTACCAAATATTGAACTATCAACATCTATAATTTCTATCTTACAAAATAACACCGAGATAGCCTTTTCACCAAATAATAATTTTGTACAAAAGCTGCCGCTAGTCATAAGGCATGGCTAAATTAAAGTGACAGCAGCATTGAGTATAATTTTATAGCTGATCAATTTCATTCAAATTGCTCTGTAGTACAATTTTCTTATCCGTCAGTTGCAGGCCGGTTCATGATAAAGATATGCGCCTGTATAGATTTGCTGCGCATGTGCGTTGCTAGGCAACGAAAATAAATATTATGAAACAATATAAAGTTTTTACAGAACAATCTTTTAGACGTATTTTTGATAGAAATATTAGCTGTCATTTTGATTAAAGTCTGTTCTGAATCCAGATTTCAAATAGATCATTTTAATGTACACAAATAAATCGACAGACATCCATGTACTTTAAGTACCTACTTATTTTATATTTATATGAAATAAAAAATGAAGAAAAAGTAAATTGACCGTACATGCACAGAAAAAAATATACTGAGAATTGCTTTCGTTAATGTACGTAATTAACGAAAGCAATTTCGTTAATGTACGTAATTAACGAAAGCAATGCTCAATAACTTTTTATGAATTTTGCAATTTACATCAATCTGTTTTCCACTATCCTTGTAAGGAGCAAATAATTTTATAAGTTCTACTTACAGACAGCTATTTTTTAAAACCTTTGATAAGGTAAAATTTTATACGACCCAAGAGAAATCCGAATTAGCACCTTTCAAACAAAACACAAACGGAAGAGCTAGAACAGGTAATTTGATAAAGCAGGCTGTTTCTGCAGGCTTCTAGATTTTAAAACCAATTCCTTTTTAAAAGAATTTAGGCAATTAAAGATTTTTCCGTAACCGTTCAGCAAACTAATTTCGCTAAGAGCAGAAAGGTACGGTTTTAAATCATTTTCCTGAATACAATCATTAATGAGGTTTGCTCCAATCAAGACTAGCCGGAATTAGTGACGTCATTTTATATATTTATGTTGTAGTCAGCCAGTATTTTCTTTATTACGTAACATTTTGAATCAAATAATAATCAGCCTCGTCGTTTTCTCCGCTGGCTGGTATCCGTACCAAGTACGTAAATACCCTATAGTAGTGTCGAAATATACGTTTTTTGCGGCATAAACAGCCGTATCATTTTTTTACGTTAACTTAGAAGTTTGATTTTTTCACAGTTTAAAGGGACTGTAGACTTAAATATATGGTTTTAATTTAAATTTAATACCTCCAAGCGTTCCCGAGATAAAGGGTCTTGACAGACAGACGGACGTACGGACGAACAACAAAGTGATCCCATAAGGCTGTCGTTTTTCCTTTTGAGATACGGAAACCTTAAAAAGACATGCCGGCTCCCACACAATGTTTTCCTTCACATTTTTGAGAGCATTTGTGATGAAATAATGAATATTTCCAACACAAAGTAAAGCGTTTGCCTAGGTTTCGAACTTACGACGCGTAATTCGGGGCCGACTACTGGGCCACCAATGCTTTCACTTATTCATCGATCATGTCATATAAATTAGACTTCCGAGTATTGCCCACGATATTGGATCGGTTCTTGAAAATATTTGTAATAACTATTGTATATGTGTTTCCTTGAAACCCATAATAACATAATTATTTGAGTTTCCGAAAGGTATCAGATTTGTCAGTGTATCAGATTTGTCACGTGATAATATTATTAAGTAAACTGTTCTGTTAAGTCATTGTTTTATCCTTATCAAAATAGACCTTAACATTTATAATATTTTGAACTTACTCAGTTATTAATGTATAAACTTGTTACAACCCACTTTCCTTCTAGAATTGTCACAAAAACAGACATAAACTTGCCTGTCAAAATAAATCATGAGTGGCATTAGGAACCGAAACTCTACAAAATGTTTTCACGAATATCTATTTGGAAGTACACTGTCGTGTTTTCTACCTACAAAGGCACTGTTAATTTTGGTTTCATAGGATAGGTTCACTTTTATTCTTCTTCAAAACCTAATGTTAGATCTAATATGACATTCTTGCAAAATGATTGCAATAATAATTCGTTAACATCTCAATCCCAAATTATTTGGGGTCGAATTTTCCATCTATATCTTCCTATTTGGCCATTTCATTGAGTTATCTTTACAAATAAATAAAAGAACTGACTGTTTGCAATTTAAAAATAACAGCTTTTTGCTAAATGCATATGAAAGTACACGGGAACATACGGTACAATAAAAAAACATTTATTAAAATTTTTGTATTTGTACTATCTGTTTGTTGCTAATCTCCGAAATGGCTAGACCGATATTGACGGGACTTTAACTAGCAGATAGCTAATGTTTTAAGGAGTCACTAAGGATACTTTTATTTATTAAGAAAAAACAACCGTCCGATTCCCTAAAAAATAAATAAAACCCTTGAAATTATTAACAAACCGATCAAACAGGGAAGCAATATTTTTATAAGATTTTAAGCGGAAAATGTCGGGCAAAAACTAGTTTAAAAATAAAAGAGAAACAAACCTGCCAGGGATTTAATTGTGGTTGAAAAGAATTTTCAAAGAAAGAGTCGTCGTTTGTTCGAGACACAAAAAGTTCAATTTTCCCGCAAAACTTATTGGCGGTAAACATTTTGGGGTAACATCCGACAGGTTGATTTGCTACAAAATTGTGCGCGAACTCAATTTATTGCCGTTACCTTTTTTGCCTGGGGTTAACAAGTTTTTAGGTAATTCAGAGCACTTACAAGAGTTTATGCGGAAATTGTTGTGTGGGAAAGCCGAAAGTATATTATTTTTAAGACAGTGATTGATTGTTATTAGAAATTAAGACAAGCATTGTTACTTGGTACTAGTGATTCTTCGCTACGACTTTGTGACCAAACTGATAAAATAGCTGACGTTGTAAAAATACCGACTAGAATTTTTGCTGTACATATCTAATTCGACGACTGTAAGAAATTCCTGCCAGTTAAAAAAATACTTAAGGCGATTTGCAAAGATACACTACGTGGCAGAGTCAATATTTGCTAAAAAATTGATGAATGATAAGAAAATATTGCCTAATCATTCAAAAGCAGATCTCAGGTGGAAAGAAAATTCGTCATCATCATCTGGTTAGCCTTTTCTCAACTATGTTGGGGTCGGCTTCCAGTCTAACTGGGTGAAGCTGAACATCTGTATTTTACATGGAGCGACTGCCTATCTGATCTCCACAACGCAGTTAGTACTGGGTAATATGGTACCCTTTGGTAAGACTGGTTGTCAGACATTCGGGCCACGGACTATGTAAGGACTGTAAAATATCTACAAATGACAGCTGGGACCAACGGCTTAACGTGCTTTTCGAGACAAGGAGGAAACTCGGTATGTAATTGGTGGCCCCACCCATCCACGAACCAACCTTGGCAAGCACTGCTTAACCTTAAAGACTGATTATTACTAGCCACGAGCTCCTCGAAAAAGAACATTCGTATCATCACGAAAACAAAAATACAAACGATGTTCCATTACGTAATATCTTTGATAATGTCCCGTCATACTAGCGCGCCTACACCGGCTAATCGGAGGTAATCGTCGGCAAATTGCATCGACATCAAACGTCAACGATCGACGAAGATTAGATAAACGAGAGGTTAATATCTGCTATAAACTGTGATGTTATCTTTTGTATGATTTTTATATCGTTTGCAAATAAGATTGAAATGGAGATATTTTTAGTAATGTTTCTATTAATTTGTTTACCCGCACAGGTTTTGAAAGGAGACGGCAGGAATGGCACAGTTGCCGCGAGCAATTTGCTTTAGGTACCCGTCCGACTGCGACGAAGAAGCGACTGTTTTGTCGCTCAAGAGACACACAAAAGGTTGTAGTCTCGTGTCAGTAAATTATCGCCGGCAGTAGCACGGGGGTGCCTTAGCGCTCCGGGGAAGAACATCGTTCAAATATTTGTATGGTGTACGTTCTGTTGGTTCGGGTTTCGGATATACGACTATGTGAGACTTAACGTCAGGAAATGTTAAAAGGATGCATTCTAAACGATGACAACATCAGTAAATAGCCGTCAAATGTTAATATTTCCCTGTTTTGATGAACTAATCCAAATTACTCAATGATATTTTGAATATCACTGTGTTGTGTTAATTAAAATATTGATTGTGAATTTGATTTACTATTATTTCATTTATTAGTAATCAAAACAGCTCGTCGTTGAAAACTTCCAGAAAGCACAACTTTAAAACAAGCATGACTCTAAAAACGAATTTAAAACCTTTTTAACCGACTTCAAAAAGGAGGAGGTATTTTTTTTTTTTTTTATGTCTGTTCGGGCATAACTCCGTCATATATGGACGGATCTGCAAAATTCTTTTTTTGTTCGAAAGGGGTTTATTACGAAGTGGTCCCATTTAAATTTGGTGAAGATTTGATGCTGATCTTCGGAGATATACAATGGAACTCTTCAATAATTTCAAATCTTCAAATTTGACGGCACGGTTGGCGCAGTGGTCAAGCGATTGACTGCATGTCGTGGGTTCGATTCCCGTACGGAACAAATATTTGTATGACCTACAAGTAGTTGTTCCGGGTCTGGGTGTTTTTCTATCTATAATATGTATGTATTTACAAAAAAAAAATGTATATATGTAGTTTATCAGCCATCTACACTCGAGAGCAATGAATCCGGGTCACTTAAAGAATCCTAAAAATCTCGGAAACTAAAAATGCTAGGTTAATGCAATCAATTGTATTTAATAGACAATGTAATACTCCTTAAATGAAGGTATTAAAACTTCTTAGTTATTGTAAAGTTATATCATAAAAAAATCAAATTTGAAAAAGGGCCACTTTCGAAGATGGAACTACGAAATTACAGCATTTGGTTTTGCTTTTGTTTGTAATCTGTCATTTATGTGGGTACATAAACCATGTTGATAGTGCTCTATATTCATTATTCAAGCTGAAATTATGTCGCTTACGCCTTAAGAATGCACCAGAATACTTACAATGCTGGAAACCGGCCGGAGTCAGCGCGATACAGCCAGGACTGTCGGTGTGTCGCTGTCAACAGTACAAAGAGTTCTCCGACGTTACGAAGAAACTGGTTCTAACCTACGCAGACCAGGAACGGGCAGAACCAGGTGTACCACAGCACGAGAAGACCGATACTTGGTGAACACCATGCTTCGAAATCGCTTTCTCACAGGAACTGAACTCACAAATCAGTTTCGACGCCTCGGAGGAAGTAACCCAAGTGCATGGACAGTAAGACGTCGGCTTGCTGAATCTAACTTAAAACCCCTTAGACCTGCAAACGGCCCTAAACTGGAGCGTGGGCATCGTATTTCAAGACTAAGATATGCCCAGAGCCACGTAAATTGGAGTATTGAAGATTGGTCAAAAGTTATGTTCTCCGACGAATCAAAATTTATGCTCTACAAGCACGATGGAAGACACAGAGTGTATCGAAGACCAGGGGAAAGATTCAAGCAAGCATGCATCGAAGAAAAAGTAGCCTACGGTGGTGGGTCTGTACTTGTGTGGGCCGGAATTTCTTCTGAAAGTCGCACAGAGCTGGTGATCATAGAAAACGGCTCTTTAACTAGCGTAAGATATGTGGAAGAAATCCTCAATGATCACGTTGGTCCATTTATGGTCAATTTAGGTGAGGATGCTATATTTATGCATGACAATGCCCGACCTCATACAGGTAGGATTGTGAATGACTACCTTCAAGAGATGAACATTACTCGTATGGAGTGGCCAGCGCGCAGCCCGGATATCAACCCGATCGAGCATGCTTGGGACGAGCTAGGCAGATGCTTAAAACAACGAAACCCTCCCCCAATCACGCTTCGTGAGCTCAAAATTGCTCTCACAGAGGAATGGGAGAATATTCCCCAAAATCGTATAAGGAACTTGGTGTACAGCATGCCAAACCGCGTAAACGCAGTAATGGAAGCACGAGGAGGCAATACGAAGTATTAAAATTCAAGAAAATCGTAATAAAGTTCAAAAATTTCATGTTTCCTATTTTTGTTTTAAGGAGTGATCAGCAGTTTTTTTCTTTATGTAATTTTATGTTAATAAAATGTATGGCGACTCATATTTTTTTTACTTTCATTTAAGGAGTATTACATTGTCTATTAAATACAATTTATTGCATTAACCTATCATTTTTAGTTTCCGAGATTTTTAACATTCTTTAAGTGACCCGGATTCATTGCTCTCGAGTGTAGCTACCATAACAAAAGCATTAGGTTGCTTAGCTTGGGGCTAGATGGTGCTGTGTGAAATGTCCAGGGATATTTATTATAATAATAGACAGCAAATCTGCCGTGATTGGTGCCATGAAATGTATTGTTAACAATGTAAAATAAAAGCATAGAATATATTTGTATAAGATATTGCAACTAAAAATGAAAAAATAAAAAAACTTTTTGCAAAAAATAAAACCGACTTGAAAAACACAAAAAAAAAGTGAAAAATAATTTTAGCTTCAGAAGTCGGTGACAAAAAACTGAATCAAACAAATCACCGACTTCTGAAGTCACCGACTACTGAAGCTAAAATTATTTTTCACTTTTTTTTGTGTTTTTGAAGTCGGTTTTATTTTTTGCAAAAAGTTTTTTTTTTATGTAAAGAATGAACGTGGTTAAGTGAATAGATATTCTTATTCCTTACCTACATAGCTTTGTTTTATTTTCTGTCTACCTCCGTGGGAAAAAAGTGAAAGTTAATAAAAGTATGTATGTATTCATGCAAAATGCAGCCGCTCGGGTCGATCTTTAGGTGAAGCCGCACTTGCCTAGGTTAGTCCGTGGATGGGTGACCACCCATTACATACCGTGTCCTCCGTGCCATGGAAAACACGCTGTCATTTTTAGATCTTTGACAGTCGTTGCAGGTAGTCCGAAAATCCACCACCAGTCTTACCAAAGAGTATCGTATTACCCAATAACTGGGTGGTGGTGGTCAGATAGGCAGTCGCTCCATGTATAATACTGGTACTAAGCAGCATGCTGTTAGTCTGGAAGCTGACCCCAACATAGTTGGGAAAAGGCTATGCAGATGATGATTCAAGTAAAATTTCTGGTTGGCTTCTCTGAGCAAAACAGTTTTTCTATAAACGCAACATAGAAAACGGTCAGTAAGCTGAATGAATACTAATCAGGATGTCGTTATCAGTCGATATTAAATCGACAAGATAAAACATGACATAATTGTGACGAAAATAGTAACTTGTTAAGCCTTGATCGTTTCCGGCGAACTATTACAATGTCAAGGAAAGGCAATGTTATTTGTTTCTATCAAATAGTAGTCACTGTGAAAACAGTACGTTCCGTGGTCAAATGGCAAAAATACCACATAAAATTTCATCACATCCGTCTGTCTTTTGTCCATTCGACATTTAATTCGGAGACTTTTTTTTAGTATGTAGATTAAAATTTATTTATTTATTTAATTTACACGCACGTTCGTTATACGCTAAGCTTAAAACTGGTGAGTGCAAGACCCTGTTAGGGCGCAGCAAGATGCCTTAAAACTAATAATATTGCAGTGTGAGTATCTATTATCATGTAGATTAGGAACTTTCACAATTAAAATATAATATTAATTAAACTATTAAATAGTAATATTTATTTTTTATATTAGTAAGAAGATATTGTATTCGCACCTAAAAATGGTGTAGTGAAATAAAAAAATAATAATTATGCTTGGCACTCCTCATGCATGTAAACGGGTGATGAAAAAAAAAAAACAAACTAAAAAATGCAATTATGCATGTTGTAAATATTCATCCCAACTCCTAAACACTTCAAAGGACGAAGTCTGACATGCTCTTGACCGATTCATCATCATCTACCTAGCCTTTTCCCAACTATGTTGCGGTCGGCTTCCAGTCTAACCGGTTGCAGCTAAATACCAGTATTTTACGACTGCCTATCTGACCTTCACAGTCCAGTTATAACTGGGTACTACGGTAGGTACCCATTGGTAAGACTGGTTGTCAGACTTTCGGGCCACTGACTACCTGTAACGATGTTTTCCTCATGCATGTAAATAGGGGATGAAAAAACATGAAACTAAAACTAGGCAAGTGTAAATATCTATCCTAACTACGAAACATTTCAAGGTACGCGGTCCGACATGCTTTTGACCGATTACTTCGTATAAACACCTCTTGAATACAAAATCTCGATTTTTCACGAGACGAGATACTAACTGGAATGGATGGAAACCGATTTTATCAACAACAAAAAAAATCTTTTCGACATCGGAGAATAGTACCTTCAATACATATTCTTTTCCGGAGTATTAGGCATTTATAACACTTGAATAGTTTCTCAGTGATGCGTGGAAACCACCGTCACGGAATGAATAAAATAATAAAACTGGTTTTTATTCAGACCGTACTTTCCATACAAAGATCGGGTGTATAAGAAGTAGACTGTTAAAGAAAAGGCAAATCCTTTTCGTTTTTACCTACTTTAATATAATGACAATTATAATAAAATTATAACTAGTTGTGCCCCGCAACCTACGTCAGCGTGAAATTATGATAAAAATATTACTTCCCTATTTGAATCGGATTTTGTTAACAAATTCAAGGGTTTTAACGTTTTTTGCACGGAACCCTTAACCTTTTTCTAAAATAAAAGTAGCCTAAGTTACTATCATACGATAACATCAGTTGCCAGTAAAAATCCTGTCAAAATTGGTCCAGCCGATACGGAGATTAGGCGGAACAAACAGACAGACAGACAAAAAAAATGTTAAAGTACCGAAGAAACTTTCATATGGATTCAATAAAAAGCTGTTATTTTGAAATTACAAACAGATACTTAAATTTCTTTGTTTAATTTGTCTTATGATGACATAGTACTTTCATGTACATAGGTAGGTCATAGAAAAACGAAAGTTAGTTCAGAATGCTCCGGACATAAGGACGTTAACATAATCACACGTCTATGATTCGTAATAGTATTGATAACGTCACGGTTTGTAATCCCTGAAGGGTAAGATAGAGGTGTACCTAACAAGTACACCAACATTTCGCCAGTTATTTATTTATTTATTTATTCAGAAATACATTCTAAGCTAACAGTTTCTTTACCAAAGCGCTTAAGAGATAATAATCATATTACAATGTCAAATAGCATATTATAACTTATGTTAAGTCCCATGTAAAAGGGGCGAGTCTATTGCCATCAACCAGGCACAAATCCAGACTCGTGACACCGTGACAGCTTCCGGTAAATTCCTGATGGAAAAACCCAATAACACTTTGCCCAGGAACCCATGACGTCATGCACAGCAATCGCGCTTACGACCACTAGAACAGCGAGCCATCATCATCTGCCTAGCCTTTTCCCAACTATGTTGGGGTCGGCTTCCAGTCTAACCGGATGCAGCTGGATACCAGTATTTTACATGGAGCGACTGCCTGTCGGACCTCCACAACCCAGTTAGTGCTAGGTAATACGATACCCCTTGGTAAGACTGGATGTCAGACTTTCGGGCCACTGACTACCTGTAACGACTGTCAAAGATCTACAAATGACAGCCGGGACCAACGGCTTAACGTGCTTTCCGAGGCACGGAGGAAACTCGGTATGTAATGGGTGGTCACCCATCCACGGACCAACCTAGGTAAGCACGGCTTAACCTAAAGATCGATCCGAGCGGCTGTTCTTATTTAGCCACGAGCTCCTCTAGAACTACTAGAACAGCGAGCCAATAGTCTAATAAATAGTATTGATATTAAATTTAAACTATAATTGTAAGTAGGTATGATATCGAAATTCATTTACCTACTGACGGCAAATCGCTACAACAATAAACGTACGAATCATGAAGCCGTAAAATTGGCAACAGTCCAAGTTCACATTATTTACATAAAAATATTATGTAATACAAGCAGAGTGCTTTGCAAAGTTCTATGAATTAACGAAACATTTAGATTTCTTTGATAATTACTCTTACATAATTAAAGAATGTACGTTTTCTTATAACATCAAACTGTAGCAAAAGCCAATGTCCAAATTCGACCATTGCTCCTTACTTTTTGGTCATTGGCTTTTCTAACTTATAGTGACAACCTCATGAAAATCCGTTGTACAATTTAGGAGAACAAGTTGCTCACACACGCAGATACGAAAAATGGTATTAACATAAAATAGAAATCGATTTACACCGAATGAATCACATTAATATTGAAATATGATAAAGACAAGATGTAATTTACTCTTTGCCTTTCAGAAGTAACAATATCTATGTCGTTATCTATCGTATCTTTATATGACGACAACATTGGTAGATGTTATATGATGGATGTCTGAATAATGCCGTCAATGCCGACCGCATTGATTAATAAATTATTGTTTGCAGTCAAGGGGTCTAAAATGGCCGCTTTAGCAGAATCGTAATAGGATAATAATATGAATTACGTTTAAATTCTTAAAATGGTCATAGACGTACCTACTATTATGAATAGTCACCTTGTGACCATTTTACGAATTCAAAAGTAATTCATATTATTATCCTATTATGATTCTGCTAAAGCGGCCATTTTAGACCCCAAGTTCTTTGTAACAATTCAAATTCAAGTCCAGTTCTTTGAACTAATATGTTTAGGAAAATGACACAGTCACTTACAGAAAATAACAAAAGTTAGCTTTTACCCGCGGATTCGCGCTGGCATGCCGGGATAAAAGTACTTATCCAATACCCAAGCCCAGGTTATGGTCTATCCGTTTGCCAAAGGGGATGCTTCAAAATGTATGGAGTCCCGGCCTGGTCTTTGTACACCATACTATAAAATGGGGAAACACAATTAAAACAGTTTTCAATCATCCAATTGTTTTAAATTGGCTTTGTTTGGTAGTAAAGCACAAGAATGTACACTTGAAATTGCAACACTACAAAAAGCCGTCATGGCGGTTAGCTGTCATGTTGATTGATTATTGACGTTTGACATGTTTATTTCTGTCATATTTCATTGTCAAAGAGAATCACTAAGTTAGTCGTACTTTTAGTCATTTGTAATATTATTTTAGGTCTAGTTGTGGTTTGTACGCACGGCGACCAATCAAGCTATGCAAAACGTCGTTTTACTCTTTTTGACACACAACAACAAAGGCTGTGAGGAAACCTTATTTGTAAAAACCGTTGAGGCTTGCGAATGCTTGTGATACAGTCTATGCATATAGTCCTTTAAACATCGAACATTGTTTCATTAAACACTACGAAAACAAAATTTTATACTGTGTTGTTCAATCAAAAGTTTATTAATTATGTTATGTACGTTATATACAGACTACAAATAGAACTAAAATAAAGATAAAAAGAAGACTAAATTTTAAAGTATCTATATATATACAACGACGACAATAGGACTCGTCTTAGGCGTCAAAGTACTCCTCCGCATCGCTGTCATCTGGAAACGTGCCCAGAAGCCTGGCAGCATTGCCACGTTGAATGGCAATGCTAATTCTTTGCCCAAAGAAAGAGCCAGCCTTCTGGTCACGCGAAGTGTCGACCAGTCGGCGAGAGATTTCCTTAAAAAGGAGACGCGCACTCGGGCCCTATGACTCGAGCGTTTCGACCCCAAACGGCTCAAAACTGTAGATACCAATAAGGTTACAGTATTTGCGCCGCTTGAGGATCTCAGCAGCCGCAGCAGCAACGCCATTGCAATCAATCGAATTAAAAAAAACGAGGGGTGACGTATTCGGAAAAAAAACTATTTCTTTGTTTTACGTAACTGGAGTTTTCCATTCATAATATCATTGTCCTGTAAAATCCTCCGTATTATGTATTATATCTGAAGAATAAAAGAAAATTAAATAAACACTAGGATTAACACATAGTAAAATGCTATACATAATCACAGTAACAGTACCTAATTATACTCAGTAGACTTAGCTTTTGTCTTTATTATCAGATAAAAGGAAATTCCTGGTCATCCAAAAATAGACTGCCCCTTTATTACCCAAACGTATCTTAAAAGGCGAATAAAGGATTACGTAAAGGATGTACTTCACAAGAATACATATTTATAGCCCTACAGAATAGCTATTTTTCGTCAGACACAAAAATGTGATCGCTATTCGTTGTTCGACCAGCATAAACAAATGCCAATCACTCTTAAACAATGTTTGTCATAATAAATCAAAGAGTGAAACTCTGTTTAAGCTCTGTGTCTGTCTTGTAGGGCACAGTTGTGCAAGCTTTTAAAGACGCTCGATTTCACAATATTCATGAGAGACGGCAACATCGTCCGTAATCTGGTAACAGGGTGTGTAACGCGGTAGCCGCAAATTCTGGAGGTTTATCTGAGTCTTGGCTAGCTTCGCTCGAAACCACACACATGTCACTTCATGAAGCACTGGTTTTTCGTCTCGCCTCCGTAAAGGTCTGAAATTATCCCTCGGGAAACGTATTACCAGTATTAGAAGTACCTGCTAGGCACGTTTAATCCTGACTATTACGTCCTTCTTCCAAAGGTCCAAAGCTAAATCCAGTCAGATTTCATAACGATTGATTCAGTGTATCATGCGTGATAAGGCTTCAGACAGATAAACAGATTTATTTTCTCATTTTAATAGGTAGGTATTTGTATAGTTACCGCAGTTTCAAAAAGTCTTGCTCTGGTGTAAATCAAGCTTTATAACCAGTTCTTGGACGTCGTCCAAACCCCATCAAGTTTCGTAGCTGACCTGAAAGCCTATTGATTACTATTTGATTGCTGCTCATAGATAAGGGAGACTTCTCTCGTTTTACGAGAATTCATATAAATCAAAGGGGCTTGTGAGTGAATTTTTACAGTCACTCAGGTCCATCTTAAGGTGAATGCTCCAACCAACCCGCGAAATTCAAATTTTCTTACGTTTTTTGCAATTTGCAAGTTCATAAAGGCGTAGGAACAAAAAAAAAACAGAAAAAGTCATTCCTACAGCTTTATGAACTTAGAGCGTTGTATTGATGATTTTGATGATTTCTGTAACTACATATGTCTTACAGCCGCGAATAATATTTTAATCAACATAAAACCTAGCACTGGCCTGCAAATTGCAAAAAACGTAAGAAAATTTGAATTTCGCGGGTTGGTTGGAGCATTCACCTTAAAGGTTAAACAGTGCTTGCCGAGGTCTGTCTATGGATAGGTGACTATCATTACGTACCTAGTCCTCTCCGTGGTTAGGAAAGCATGTTAAAGCGTGTGCCCCGGTTATTATTTGTAAATCTGTCAGAAGCCCGAATATCTTACAACCAGTCTTACAAAAGGGTTTTATTACCGAATAACTGGGTGGTGGAGGTCAGATAGGCATTCGCTCATGTAAAATATTGATACTCAGCAGCATCCGTTTAGAATGGTGGACAACCAAAACATAGTTGGGAAAAGGCTAGGCAGATGTTAAACTTGTAACTATGTAACTCAAACCGCTCGCCTTAATTTGAGATTTTAATAAAAGTAATTGGTATGTGGGTAAGGTTCGTAAGGGTTGCGACGGGTCTCAGCCCTTCATTATTTAAAATGGCCTTATTAACTTCCATAATTTTCTAGAAACATCATTATAAAATGTCAAAGACTAACATAGAGGTCTCAATTTAATACATACATTTATTTTGAACCAAAGCGAATACAGAAATATGATTTGTTTGACCATTAAATGACTTTGACCTTACATTTAGTCCTGATTGCGACGAAGGACAAAAGATTACACGAAGGACAAAAGATGAACATAAAATGCATCGGTTGTTCTCTCATCGTAAAACTTAATCGAAGGGAAAGGTTTACTAGCTAGCTAGCTAGCTAGCGATGGGATGAAACATAGGCCACATAACGATTCTACACGGTGAAATACTCGGACCGCATAATGATACCACAGGGTGACATACTGGGGCCCCATTCCTAATCAAGTTACTGATGTTAACATGCCATTCGAAACATCACAGGACAACGAACAGAAAATGGAACAAATTAATTATCTTCAAGATCGAAATAGATGTAGAGGAAAATCAAGGGGAAGTTTTTCACGCAGCAAATTGGTGGTAGTTTCGTGTAATATGGACGCTGTCTTTTGGGATTTTAGGTCAATTATGATGGTTGTTGCTCTTGTAAGTCTTCTCGAGATTGCTTCGAGTGTCCTTGGTTGATTATGTCATAATATTTTTCTTATTATATATATACACCATTATTTTTAGGTCGTTCTGGAGCCGAATACCATGAACTCGATCATCGAACTCGAAACGATTGGGACTATTTTTTTCAAAAAATAACAATAAAAAAACACGAAAGAATAAATTTAATGTTTTTTTTTTGAAATAATGAGAACTCAAATGCATATGTGTGTGTAAAACGTATCCACGATCGGCAACACATGCGAACGATACCCATTGAAAAATTCATTCATCGATCGATTCTCATTATTTCACAAAAAAAAACATTAAATTTATTCTTTCGTATTTTTTTTTTTGTTCATTTTTGAAAAAAATAGTACCAATCGTTTCGAGTTCGATGATCGAGTTCATGGTATTCGGCTCCAGAACGACCTAAAAATAATGGTGTATATTATGGCTATGCCCTGTCGCTGTGGCTGTGGAAAAAAGCAAGGAAAATGATGACACCACCAAGGAGAAGGGTATCTTTATTAATATCTGCTTCCAGTTTAAACGGGTGCTTATAGCTAAAATTCTTTTACACGAAGCGATGAGTGATCTGACCCTCACAACATAGTCATAGGGCAATACTATACTCGTTGGTAAGACTGGTGACCCACTGTCGTATGAAAACATATGACATGCACTGACAACTCCTTCTTGATTCTGTTCTCCTAGTACTTTCTGTTCAAATTCTAAATTGAGTTCTCTCGTAACAAACCTTAGTGTGCCAAAATTACCAACATTATTAAGAAGTTTCCTTGTAACTTTGGGAGCCGACTATACCGTAGAAAAAACAGTGGAAATTTATGGTTGAAGAAACGGGGATCAATGTATGAAGATTAAAATAGTTACGAAAGGGGACCTTTTTCACTTGTTTTGCATGTGTCTTGTTTAGTAGGCGAAACGGAAAAGTTACCAGACGGGACGTACCCATACCTATGACTATCCGTAACGACTGTCTAATATTTACAAATGACTGCTAGGTTTCGTTTGCAGTATGTGACTCTAATATAAGGATATTCACTCCTACTAAAGACAACAAAAGCCGAGTTAAATAATTTCGGACGATTTCGGAGAGACATTGATTGTGATTAATTGTAAAGATATACATACATAATTCTTGATTTGTCATTTAAGTAACATCGGTTTGCTTTTGAGTTGTAACGCCTGATAATAAGTGAGCTCAGCGAGTCGTGACTGTAACTTATAAGGGTCGGTAAACCGCAGTTCCTGCACCCAACGAAGGATAAGAGATAAGCTCTTACAAATGAGCTGAATCCTTGACGGCGGACATTTGCTCAAGCGGCTCCGGTGACCGGCAAAAATACAAAAGTATTTCAGACGTTGGGACAAGTGACAATAGTTTTGTAAACGTTTCGTATTTCTGCAATGACTTTCGACAGGACTAACGTACAGTATGACCACTTTAAGTGTGCAGTTCAAGGTGGTAATGGTAAGTAATCAAGAAAAAATGCATCGATTTGTCAAAATTGTCACGTTTATTTTAGTTCTATGTTGTTCTGCTTGTACAGTTATGTTGGTTGAATTGTAAAGTTTTTATGTAGCTTATGTCAATCCGATACATTTTTGACTTTTAATCATTGCTATAATCGCTGAGTATTCTTACTCTTTATTGCACACTTCATTAAAAGATATGCAACTGCGAGTTTAATCCAGAATTGGATTTTCTCGCAGAAAACCTTACTTCGATTGAGAGATTTGCAAAATAGGATAAACCATGTGTAGGTTTATGTAATTCACTTTAAATAAATATTTCAAAAGCTATCAATATTGATATAGATCGGCGATAGTTAAGATTGGAAAGCTTAATGATAAAGGAGTGCACCCCGTTTTCACCAACACTAAGTGACACCTAGGAATCTACGAATCGCTCCATGCTCGGGCAGAAGACATGGCGAGTTGTATAGAAAGAGCTATGTCTATTCTTGGTAGAATAGAGATCATCATGCGTCGTCATGCTACGCGGGCTGATCAAAATGTATGGGAAAGCTAAAAAAGGAATGAATTTCCAAAAGTCATAGAACAAGAGTTTTATCGTCGAGTCACACGAGAGGTCTTGTGTTTATTCTGTTGCACCCTGTATAATCAGCATACAAGTAGATTTCTGTTCAATGGATAAAGTAAGGAAAGAGTTTTTTAGAGGAAGTTTGAAAGTCAGTTACAGAAAAGTTGAAAGGGCATCGACAGTCTTGGTATGGACATATGTGACGAGGACGGGCGAATCGTATGTGACTAAAAGAGTGATGAATATAATCGTTTTATTAATGAAGATAGAGAGGAAAACCAAGGCAACGATGGATTCTTTATGTGAGGAATAAACGAACAGGAGTAAGTAAATGTTAGCGTGACGGTTGACAAGGGAGAATGGACGAAAAAACGAGTTGCACTGGCAAGAGCTGGAAGATGATGACACGTGGCATGTTTAAATGCCAATTTAAACGATAGAATAGAATATAGTACCAATTTCTAATCCTAAAATCGTTTACAATAGTACACATTTTACAATAGTTATTACTGTCGGTTTTTGTACATGAACCCTGTTAAAAACGAAAATTAGACGAGTGTCTTATTTTTTGCACATGCCAGCTGAAATGTTTTTTAATCTAATTAGTTTTCTAATAATAACAGTTTACTGAGAAATAAATAGAGAAGGCTATTTATTTCTTTAAAAAGTAATCTTTTTTCGCATCTTCGCAATAATTTAAACACTATCTTTCACGTTTAGTGGTAAGCCTGACGTCAAAATCCACAAATAGGTTTTATTTATATTTCTTAGCTTAAGCTCCACAGTGTTAAAGGCTTTATGGAATAGACGTGTTTCGAAATTATTTTATGTTTGAATTTGAATAATTTTACGAATAAGATCGCGAACATATTATTTAGGAAAACTCTTGTTTTTTGTGTTTCAAGTTTCTTGTTTAATTTGAAATATAAGAGAATTCATGCTCAAGACGAACATGTAAAGTGCTTCTAACATTTTGATATTCCGCCTCTATTCGCCAAAAGAGAGGACGTATATACCTTTAGCTAACAATCAGACTTGGAAATCAGCGAAATATGCTTATATTTCAAGACGAAAGACACTTTTCCGATTCTTGTATTTTTCAAAATTATTTTAAATTGCGCAAATAAGTGTCCCGAAATTTCGATGACCCAGTACAGCACATGAAATCTCGAGTTTCTAATCTCGTCGAGATTGCAATTCCCTATTAATGACAGGAGACAAAACAGTTCCGTCTACGATAGTCGAAACTGTTATGTATAGTGAGCGCTATCCAATATTGAAGTCAAACAGAACTAATATACATAACATGTACCGTTAACCCAGAATGATGTTAACAATATCCAAGAGTAGACGGTACCCGCATATGTTACATTATACAAACGTGTAGGTACATGACAGAAAATGAGCAGCGAACTACGTATGCATAAGTATATGTATACTGAAGTATACATTAGTTGTTATATAATCTTTTTAGGTTAGATTATCCTACATAAATGGGCGTTTTCTTGAATTTTAGGAAACGCATAAAAGTTATGACCGAATTCAACATGTGTTAAGTGTACAGCAATGTTCGAAAGTCTCTCTGTCTTTAAAAGTCGCTTAAAATTAGGTTTACAAGTAGATATATATTCGAAATAAATTAATGTGGCTATATATAATTATTGGCATTATTAAATTGTCAAATACGTAAGTACTTGTTAACAGAATAAAGCGCACGTTTGTTTTAAACACTGACTCGTTGGTCTAGTGAGCATGAGGTCCTGGTTTCGATTCCCAGGGCGAGCAAAGTGTTATTGGGTTTTTCCATTAGAAATTTCTCAGTAGCAGCTACGGTCTTAGCTTTGTGCTCGGTTGATGGTAATAGGCTTGCTTAACTAGCGAAATGTGGGTGCACTATTAGGTACACCTCTGCCTAACCCTTCGGGGACTACAAGCGTGATGTTATGTATGTACGTTTATTGCATTAAGAACGCTCAGCTTAGCGTCGAGAGTCCGTCCGTCCGTCGTATGACGACGGGCAGGCCGTGTCGACGGCGCGTTCGTGTTCCACGCGCGCCTCAAAGAGTTGTCAGCAAACGGGAGGGGCCCGCAAGGGCCGGTGCCTGCCAGGGCTGCGGGACTGTTCGAAAGAGATACCGCAGCCCTGGAACATAAAGGGCCAAAGAAGGAACATGGGTGGTTTTTAGTCAGTAAGAGTCTGACACTCCCTTCCGCTCCGCCCAGGGCGGGGGGGGGGTCATTTGATGATTTCCCACCCACCAAAAAAAAACAAAAAAAAAAAAGCGTCGAGAGTAGAAAATCCAAAAGTGATTTTAGATATTGCCTAGTGTTAGTACAAACGAGGTTAAGTATCCTACAGGTCTCTCTTACAATGTTTCGCTGTCACAGATAACCTCAGATCTATTTCTCTGTATTTTCACAGCTGTCTCGTCTCCCAGACTGATGTGTTAAGAAATGCTTTATGAATTATGTATTATCGTCTATATTTTCCGACATAACATCTGCCGCAGATTTTGTTTGTTTGTTGTTTGCTTGGTATTTTCTGAATAACTGTAATAAATCTTTCAGTATTCATTAAGGTTAAAACCTAGTCATCGTCATCCGCCAATCGTGTTGGGGTCGGTTTTGAGTGTATCCGGATGCAGCTGAAAACCAGTATTTTACTTGGAGCGACTGCCTATCTGTCCTACACAACCTAGTAACTGGTAACACAAGACTGGTGGTGCTGGGCAAGACATCTGTCTAGACGCGGAGATGGCCGATGGAGTAAGGTTTTGATCGGATCGTGGCTAAGTTTAAGGTTGGGCCTAAGAAACCAGGGCCGTCCAAAAGAGCGTTGGGTTGACGATATTGTCAAGATCACTGGAAACAGATGGATAAGGGAACAGAACGAACAGAGAAGAGTGGCAGAAGAAAGGGGAGGTCCATACCCAACAGTGGATGATCCTGGGCTGAAATAACGAAGACTATTGGTCAGACTTTCTAGCTCCTGAGTACCCTACGACTGTTTAAGATCTGTGAAATGATGGAGGGATCTCGGTGGGTTATGCATGATAGCCTATCCACGGACTGCCTTCAGCTATTGTTGCTTAGCCTTTTTTTTTCGGATGGGAAATCATCAAATGACTCCTCCCGCTCTGGGCGGAGCGGAAGGGAGTGTCAGACTTTTACTGACTAAAAACCATCCATGTTCCTTCTTTTGTCCTTTATGTTCCAGGGCCGCGGTATCTCTTCCGAACAGTCCCGCAGCCCTGGCAGGCATCGGCCCTTGTGGGCCCCTCATGTTTGCTGACATCTCTTTTAGGCGCGCGTGGAACATGAACGCGCCGTCGACACGGCCTGTCGTCATAAGACGGACGTACGGCGAGCTAGCCCATTACTCACCGTCCAGTGTTGCTTAGCCTTGAAGATAAACCCTGTGGCTTTATATTTAGCCTCTGACCTTCAAGACAATATAATATTAAAGCTTTGTTAAATATTCTCTTTGATCTATCACTTTCATTTCATAATTGTCAGATTAAGCTTATAGATTATGGTTAGCTATGTACTAATATATTATGTACTAGCTGTTGCCCGTGATCTTTGTTCGCTTCAAATTATTATAAACATTACTACTTCCCTATTTGAATCGGATTTTGTTAACAATTTCAAGGTTTTTTTTTTGCATGAAACCTTTAACCTTTTTCTAAAATAAAAGTAGCCTGAGTTACTCCTTATAACATCAGCTGCCAGTAAAAGTTCCGTCAAAATCGGTCCTGCCGTTTCGAAGATTAGCCGGAACAAATAGACAGACTAACAAAAATTAAAAAAAAAAAAACTTTTTTTTTATGCTGCGACCACCTACATCAAAGAAACAAAATGAAATAAAACTCAAAACACAAAGCAAGAGGTTTAATTATAATAATTAAAATAGACTTATTTACTAATAATACACATAAAAAAAAACAGGGAAACGAACAATCTAAATTCAAAATACTTGACAACTGATTCACCAAAAAATTCACACTATTCTTATCAATTTTTTCGGCACGCCATAAAAGGATGTTTGCAGAAACCATAGCCACCGCGTACAGTTAAGACCCAACAAGATAATGGTATCTTGGATCATAGTATTACAGGATTTAGTCGTATCGCATGTGTTATGTGAAATTAAAGGTTAAATTTTAAGACTTTGGTGTTTACCGCGAGTAGAGTGACTTGTGGTTGGCGTTAAGTAGTGGATATAAAAGTACACCTTATTTAGTTTAATTTTAGTGAGATGAGTCAGGAATTAGACATTTTATAGGTCTCCCACAAGATGGATCGATGACCTGAGCCCGAGCGCGCAGTGTAAAGTGTGTTTGTTTGTTACCATTTTACACCTAAACCACTGAACCGATCATCCTGAAATTTTGCATTTACATAATGTACGTTATCAGGTATACAGAAACGCACATACCTTACCTTTCATCCCGAAAAAAAGTACAGTTCCCGAGGACAACAACAATAACGTTCTTATTATAAAATGTATATGGTACCACGTGTCTCTCAAAACATGATTGAATTTTAATTAAAAAAAAAAAAATCAGCTGCTCTATACATTTTAACCGTGTTTGCATTGCAGTTTTGTAGGAAACAGCCGATTTATTTTTTTATTAACCGATGAAAAATTTCTATTTGGGGAGATTCAGAATGATGTACTAAATACGTGGTAACCGTTTTGGCGTCGGTGTCTCTTCCACCCCATATTATTATAGAAACTTTAGTAGTGTGTGTGTTTTTTTTAACCCAAATTGATTGCCAAACTCTAAATTAACGCGGGCAAAAGCTAGAATTTTTATAATTTAAAGAACTTATTCATATCTATGGATGATACTGATTGTGCTTATTGCAAAGAATTTAACTAAAATTCTACATGATAATTTTATTTTCGATTCAAAAATCGACGTACTATTTACGTTATATTTACACCCCGCGCACTCTGATGAAGGCCGCGGGAATCCACTTGATACAAGAAGTACAGCACCGGGTGATAAGGCGACGTTTGGGCTTATTTCCTGTATAGGACGACCATCGGCTGGCTGGTCTGGTGATGATAGAATGAGGTATGCGTGTTAAGCTATGACACCTACATAAAAAAAATTATTCGTTCTTAAGGCCAAAACCAATTTTTTTTTTTGGAAGCCTTTGATGTCCCTCCTGGACAAAGTTTTTTCTGTTTCCCACATATACAGGGTTATTTGTAAAACACCAGTAACCTCTTAAGAGGTCATTGTTCTCATCATTATGAACAACTTTTATTATGGGACCAAACCTGAAAAAAAATTCAGCTGTTCCCTACATTTTGACGAGTTAATCGATCATAAATGTATGGAAGAGCTGATTTTTTTTTCGCGATTTCAGGTTTGGTCCCATAGTAAAAGTTGTTCATAGTGATGAGTACAATGACCTCTTAAGAGGTTACTGGTGTTTTACAAATAACCCTGTATTTTCAAGTACTCTTTTCTTGCGTCACTCCGAACCAGCCGTCGTAGTGTGCGTCCAGAACAAGATAACAAAATAAAAATAAAATGTTGAGCCTTTCAATGCTGCGGTATTAGGTTTAAAAAAAACTACAGTAAAAATAACACGTACGTATTGCAATATGTTTCTGAAGAGTTTACTATTTTCTCGTTCAAATAAAATTGAAGATTCCCTTTCCATGTAAAGAATCATACATAGCTTTCGAAAAATGCACCTTATTGTAAGCTAAACGCAAATTATATAAATTGAAAACATAGATCCCGTTTAAGTTATTGTTATTCTAGCCGTCTAGTATATTAATGTTTGTAAGCAGATGTTTGTTGGTAAACGACGTGAGCTCTCTATTTGTGCGACAAGATTGTCTCTGAGGTACGGCCTTACAGCGCTGAAACAGCTGAAATAGACGGCGTATACCGTACTGTCATTCTGAAGTGCAGCGCTGAAACAGCTAAAAGATACGGTATGACATACTCTCATTCGTGTCTCTCAAGAGTGTCGTTTCTCTAAGGTTACGGTCTTAAAGCGCTGAAACTGCTGAAGTTCCGCTGCACTTAGCGAGGCGTGTTTTGGACTATCGTAAAATAGAGCAGAAGAATTCCTGTAAAATACTTACCTACGTCCGTTTATCTTTTATGCGCAACAACTAAAGGCTCACTAACCCGATTTGCGTGTTTTGTTATTTGTAGGCTAAAGTTTTCTGGCCAGGTTTTATAAGAAGTAGGTACTTATATAACTTTCCCAACTCGGAAAATTTCATAGCAATAAAATCTATTGTAATATTCTAAATTGAAAATTATTCCGTCTAAGTTTTTAAAACCGCGTTGACACGATCAGAGTATGCTCGGTCGAGTGGACTCAGATACCTACTCGGACGCAACTCGTATTGTGGCAACCCATACCAACCAATCCGAGTGCGCTCGGATTATGGGTTGCCACAACACAAATTGCGTCCGAGTAGGTACTTAATCTCATGGTCACTAGCATTATCATTAACATTAGACACGTGATATTTACCATGTTTACTGTTTTGTTTTGAGTTCCCGATATTTTGGCGCTGTTGCAAGCACCATGGTCATGGATAAACTGAAGTCATTGCGGGTGGGTGTTTATGAGCAAGCAAATCGGTTTACCCTTTCTCTTGTTCGTTTTTTGCACTCATTACCGCTACCAGTGTCACCCACAAGTCGATTCTATTCCCGACACACGAAAATCACTTTGTCCGTTTGCTAACTTTTTTCGGTTTTTATACAGCTGAACCACTAGTTTCCAGGCTATCGACAGTTGAAACCTATCTTCCCGGTTAAAGTTCCTATATTTGGTAATCTCAGTAGCTTCTCTCACCAGTCTAAGAATACAGTGGCGTTCTGTCGAGATGACCTGAGGGTTATGTAATTCAATCCAGTCGTTGGATCCTGATTCCAGAAGATGTTGAGTTGATGTTGTGTTGTTGATGTTGATGTTGTTGTGGCCGATGTTTGGGTGTTGTTGTTGCTAAATTTCCCGTTTCTAGTAGGTATTAATGATATTACGGGGCACAAGTACCTTTTTATTCCGTTAGTAACTTCGATACAGATTTCGACCAATACGCGGGCGAAAACGCGGGTAAAAGCAAGTACTTAGACAATAAAAGTTAAAGTTTTTAATATTTTTCACAAAAAAAATCACAAATATTTATAAAGAAACAAATCTTTTGAAATGAAAATAAAATGGCATATTTGTTAGATTTTGAATGTTTTCAGCTAAGTTGAAATAAAACTGTCTTAGTACGAGTAGGTATATTTTCTGCCCGAATCGTGACAGAAATATAATTTGAAAAGAAAGTTTATTTACGGTACAATGAACGCCCTCATTTGCAGACTGTATGAATCAAATGATATTTTATTCAGAATATAAAAAAAAAAATGGTTTCCTCTGACTATCCATTTCTGATGTTTGCATGTCCAAACTACCGAAATAATATTGCCGAATAACAAAAAAAGGCAATCCGGGAAAAAGGACAAGGTTTTGTGTTCCGGAAAATTAAAAACATTACAGATGACTAAAGCACTACAGTTTTATATCATAAGGGCCTGTACAGGGCTATTTGTAAAACACCAGTAACCTCTTAAGAGGTCATTGTACTCATATTATGAACAACTTTTACTATGGCACCAAACCTGAAATCGCGAAAAAAAATCAGCTGTTCCCTACATTTATGATCGATTAACTCGTCAAAATGTAGGGAACAGCTGATTTTTTTTTCGCGATTTCAGGTTTGGTCCCATAGTAAAAGTTGTTCATAATGATGAGTACAATGACCTCTTAAGAGGTTGCTGGTGTTTTACAAATAACCCTATATAATAGTTTGCCGTATTTAACGAGCATCTCATAAACGTTTCACGAAATTAATAGGATCGAAAAGTCTAATAAAACGATCGAGAAACCAGTAAATATTTTGACATCCGTTTCTCAATAACTCTCTTAAAAGTCTTAACTCACTCTTAACAGTTTTACAGCGCAATAAAAATGTTTTCCCACTTTCAGTAAACAACTTTGAACGGGTTTCTCATTCTATTTTTGTCGACAATTTAGCCTGAGGACTTACACAGTTACACCACATAATATAATGTTTTCTTTGAAAATGCACTCGGAAATTGAGGAGCACCGTGTTGTTATAGGGAATCGGTTATCATGCAAAGGGTACGTTAGCATAACATAACATAGCATCACGGCTGTAATCCCCGAAATGATAGGCAGAGGTGTACCTAATAGTATACCCACATTTCGCCAGATAAGTTTAAGTTCCATGCAGTAGGGGAAACTCCTGATAGGACAACCCAATAGCACTTTGTCTGGCCTAGCAATCAAACCCTCTTGCTCAGCAGCTACGTTACGTTAATTAAAGGGTAAAATGTGTTGTTTTTGGAATTAAAACCTAATCGAAGAGGATTTAGAGCATTGAGCAAACGAACATGCCCCAACCAGGCATGTGACATGCTCTACCCAACACTGAGCTCGCGTAGCGGATTAAGGACCACTCTCACGGAGTAGAAGCTTGAGTCCCAGCCTATATTATCTAAAAGGATTTCACAGCTTTTCACTAAATTTTTAATATTTTTGTCGGCTGTTTCTGTGATTAAAAGACAGCTTAATTTTGAATAAGGCGCGGTACATGTTTTTCCACTTTGGCACAGGTGTCCCAGAATTAGTCGGCACCTCGAATTTCTGCCGAACATTTGAAATGCGACGCGTTTAGACGTAGTATTTCATTTTGCAATGAAGGGAAATTAAATACTAAGTTTTGGGAGAACAAGTACATATGATATGTAACATAAATTCGGCATGGTTTCTATAGTTCATATTCGAACGAATATCAAATAGGTATTTTCACAGAAAGCATTTTGTTTTGTTTTAAGTCGGATCATTTAGTTCCCTACAAAATGGTTGAGTTGAATGGTGCTGATACATGCGTCATGTTCGTGAACGGGCGCTGTCAGTTGTGATTGTGACTGGTCATCTCTTGGTTGCCACGGCTTATTTGAATTAAGTATTTTATTTTTGAATTGTTCTTTTACTATGTACACTTTTAACGTGCACATCTTGCTACATCGCTCTCACATAATGTACCATCTCAGCATGAATGATGTAACCAAGGTTTTGTAAAAAAAACTGATTTAAAAGAGTGTCCATGGAGTTTCTTGCCCGTTCTTCTCCATAGAGGTCTACGTTAGGGAATGGGTAACTACAGTACTTTCACAGTTTTTATGCCTTGTGACTGGGACTGTAGCTACACTTCATTGTTGTCTTTGTTTCGACAATTCAAAAGTGCCTAAACTGGCCTACTTGAAATAAATGCTTTGATTTTGATTTTGAGTTACGTTTACATTGTAGGTTCACGGATTTTCATGACTTATAGGAAAATCTTTAACCTACACTGTATCCTTAGTAAAGGTGTTATTTAACATTTTAGTTTCTGGATGAACAGCAATGCGTTGCTATATTATTGGTAACCTTTAAAATAGATTTTTAAAGAGTTAGTACATTCTTCAGCTGTCTAAAATATAATTTTCTCATGTTAATTTACGATTCTGCTCCTACTTAAACATTGCTTATTCAACTTATTTGTTATACCTATGTATTATTTTTTATTATATCATTTTTATTATATCATAAGAAAAAAACGTGTTGCGCCGACCCCAAATAACATGGGACAAGGGCAGGAAGATGATGATATTTTTTATTATATCCACAATGTGCTGATGAAGTTAATAAAAAGACCTTTGTGAGGATGAATGGATGGTTCCTACTCTTTCAAGCAAAAAGCTCTTTTTAGCACACACATAGTTTATAACCTAGATTAACACATAGAATAATTTGTACAATCCCGTGGGAAAAGTACCAAACCCCACGCGGGGAAAGCCGCGGGCATAAGCTAGTACTTATTACATAAAACACTCAGTTCGGAATTGTACGTTACCCTAACATGGTCGTGTATTTTAATCATAGTATCAAAACTACAGTAGTACACAAGTGAAAGATAGCGTATAATCAGAGGGCCTATACAACGTGACATCAACCCAACAAAATGTTGAAGGTTTATCTTGACATACGTTACGCTTTAAGAAGATATTTCCACTTGTCCAGGCCTCAACGTGGTTTTGTAACAATTACAAATTAATCTGTATACTAGGATAAGAGCTCGTAGCTAAATAATAACAGCCGCTCGGGTTAAGGTTAAGCTACGCTTGCTTAGGTTGGATCATCGATGGGTGACCACCCATTACACACCGAGTTTCAGAGATCCCGGTTGTCGCTTATAGAATTTTGATAGTCGTTCGTTACAGGTAGTCAGTTGGCCGAAAGTCTGACAACCAGTCTTATCAAGGGCTATCGCGTTACCCAGTACTTACTGGGTTGTGGAGGTCAGATAGACAGTTCATTTAAAATGCTGCTAATCAGCTGCATTGGTTTAGACTGGAACCCGACCCCAACATAGTCGGGAAAAGGTTAGATTAGGTTGAATGAAGTTAATCTGAATACTGCGTGACAAATGACAAGATGTACAAACATGTACAAAAAAACTATTTTGCAGTTCAAAACGAAAGAGCTTTCTAATTACAGCTTTTTTACAATATTGCTAATTCTATGGGTTCTATATTGATGTTATTTAACAACACATAACAATCATATATGTACATATTATAGTTATATACTCGTATGAGACTGAAAAATAGCAAAAAAAAAAAACAGATTTACGTCATCTTTTCAGTTTCAGATTAATAGATTGTCTGTACAAGTCAATTGCAGGCCGAGTACCATCCAGATAACTTCAGCTCTATCGACCGAAAACCAATTTCAGATTTTCCTTTGTAGTTTGTACTGAAATGGAGAAATACGTGTACGTCGCATTGAATTTCAGTATTATAAATAGTCACTGAATTCTGAAAATACATTTTTTTCACGTAATGTCTGTACCACCTAAAGGTGCTGATAGAGGACTGTCATACTGAAATACGAAGTTTAATGTACCTACTGTATTCATAAAATTCAAAAGAACGATTTGCGTAAGTTAGAAGGTGTGTTATAACGCTTTATTTAATTGAACACATTTCATGACGCCTGCCATCCCAGAAGAGTTAGGCAAAAGTATACCTAATAGTACACCCATATTATGCCAGTTATGTTTGTCTCATGTAATAGAATGCGAGCCTATTGCCATTAACCAGTGTTAGCTATTTAAACTCTAAATACTATAAGTTTATGTATTTTTAAGACATACACAGTATTTTTTTAAATTACACAAATGTATTAGGTAAAATTAGTAAGTTATTTGACTTGTTTAAAATGCTAAAATGGCGCTAACGGATATTGCGATGTCGCTTGACTATTTTTTTGGTAGAGGGGGATTTTAGAAGTTCGAGGCAGCGCCATTTTAGCAAAGCAGTAGTGGTTGAACTGTGGAAGTGTAATGAGCTCTGTAATACGTGTGTAAGTACAGTGAATTTTAAGAATATAATTGTAAATGTAATGTTGTAGTTAATTATTTTGTGTTTATTTTTGATGGTCTGAAACCCAGTAAATAAATCATGCTTATCTGTTCTAATTGCAAGGTTTTTATTTCTCTTTTGCTCTGGCTAGTCTTACACCAGGCACAAATCCAGACTCCGTGGATGCTACTGCGAAATTCCTGATGATAAAACCCAATAACACTTTGCTTTGGTATCGAACTCAGGACCTCATGTTCAGCAGTCGTGCTTGCGACCACTAGACCAACGAGGCAGTTATTTAATTGAGAATGTTCATCATTCTCAATTAAATAACACGATGTCCAGGTTTCCGAAAACAGTATCTTGTGTGTTTTGTAGTAATATCTATAATAATAATATCTTGGGACAACCAACACACCGCTATCTGATCCCAAACTAGGCAGAGCCTGTGCTATGGCAACCAGACAACTGATAAACATACTTATATATTTCTAAATACATACTTATTATAGATAAATTACACACCCACCCACCCAGATACAGAACAAATAATCGTACTCATCGCACAAAGATTTGTCCTGTATGGGAATCGAACCCACGACCTCCGTCCTAGCAGTCAGGGTCACTAACCACTAGACCAACAGGCCAATCAAAAAATCAATACATGAAGAGATATCTTATACAGGTCAGAAGGGACACCGACGTGAAAACGGTTACCACGTATTCAGTATATCATTCTGAGCATACATAGAAATTTATCATCGGTTACTAAAAAAAAAAACAGGTGTTCCATACATTTTGACCGTGTAAGTATTGCACTTTTGTGGGTAACAGCAGATTTTTTTAATAACCGATGATGTAGGAATGATGTACTGAATACGTGGTAGCCATTTTCGCGTCGGTGTCCCTTCCACCCCGTTTTGTATCGAGCTAATCTAAAAATTAGATATATGTGTAGATGGAACATCGAAGACCTTCTGAATAATCAAAAAAACGGTTATAAACACAGAAAGTTAGCTAGATGGATAAACATGTATAAAAAAACTATTTTGCAATTCAAAACGAAAGAGCTTATTAATCAGCTATCCATCGTAAAATTTGTGTAGGTGTACAAAAAATCAAAAGAAATGTTGAAATATAAAATATCTGATCAAAAATGATCTGTAAAAAGATGTATTTAAATTTCGATCTGATAGAACTATAGTAATAGCGTGGTCACACCCTGTCACGACCAATGAACATGCTATCTTGGCGCAGAGGTGAGGTGTAGAAGATTTACCTCTTCTAGTATACAGATTATGATCAGAAGCTTGTTAAAACATGTACAAGTCAAAAAGTTAATCGTGCCCGAATCCGTTGCGTCCTACCCGTTAAGTTTTTGAATAATTAGTCCATTTTCAATAATGGTAAAGGTAACTGCTTCGTTGGTCGAGTGGTCGCAGGTGCGACTGCTGAGCATGAGGTCCTGGGTTCGATTCCCAAGTCGGGCAAAGTGTTATTGGGTTTTTCCATCAGGAATTTCTCAGTAGCAGCCACGGAGCCTTGATTTGTGTTCGGTTGGTGGAAATAGACTCGCCCCCTGTTACATGGGACTTGAACGTAATGTACACCTCTGCCTAACCCTTCCGGAATTACAGGCATGATGTTATGTTAAGTAATAATACTTATAATTACATTCAATATGTCCTAGTTATGTGAATTACACCATACAGTAAATCAGTTAAAGTGCGGGTTCATTAGGCTTTGTTGAGAGAAATAAGTTGCGGCCATAGTTGGGCTATATTGCTCATTGAGTTATTGCTTATTGTTAGCTGGATATTGCTCTGTGATTTATTTGAAATGGTCATTGGAAATAAGGAAACCTTTCAGTAGAATTTGTTTTCTTTCCTTAATTTGTCAATTCATTTGCTAAATTACGAAAGAACACGTCGTGTAACACATAATATAACGCCTATAATCTCCGAAGGGTTAGTCAGAGATGTACCAAAAAGTACAATACACCCACATTTCACCAGTTATGTTTAAGTCCCATGTAAGCGGAGGTGAGCTTATTTTATCAACTGGGCACAAATCCATATGCCTTGGTTACTACTGAGGAATTCTTGATGGAAAAATCCAATAACAATATGCCCGACCCAGGGAATGGAACCTAGGACCTCTTGCTCGACAGTTGCAATGGCAAACACTAGAACAAAGAGGCAGCTACGAAAGAAACATTATAAAAATAAAGATATGCGATTATTTCTCGTCATAGTTACATAGGTCATCATCCGGTTAGCCTTTTTCCATCTATGTTGGGGTCGGCTCCCAGTCTAACCGGATGCTGCTGAATACCAGTATTGTACATGGATTGACTGCCTATCTGGCCTCCACAACCCAGTTAGTACTGAGTAATACGATATCCTTGGTAAGACTGGTCAGACTTTCGGGCCACTGACTACCTGTAACGACTGTCAAAAATGTACAAATGACAACCGGGACCAACGGCTTAACGTGCTTTCCGAGGCACGAGCTCGTCGTAGTTATATAGGTAATAAGCTAAAAATGCTTTACAAACTCTTAACTTTGTTCCAATTTCTGTAAATATTCTACGATAATAATTAAGTGAAAATACAATAAAATCAAACAAATCTTTCACAACGTTCTAAACCTGACAGAAAAATGTTTCCATTATTGATTCAGAATCGGAACTGCCATAGTAAATATGATTACAGACTAGCTCTATATAACGATCAAATCAAAATCTGTCACCATCAGTGAAATGTTAGTTTGCTCAAAAATACACATGACATGTTGGTAAAAGAACTTAGGTTAGTTGAGAGACAATAAAATTATAAAAGCAAAAGTAAATATTTGTTTGTTTGTTACCTTTTCACGACTAAACGGCTGATCGGATCTTAGTGAAATTAGACAAGACGATAGATTATATCCTGAGGCAGGACATAGGCTATCTTTTTTTTTCTTACAATCCATCAAAACTTTCACACGCACGTAGTCGCGGGCAACAGCTAGTATTATAGTTTTATTTGCTAAAAAATTACAAATAAAACTCACTGTTTTCGTTACTTACGACAACTCACATACCCAAGTGGTTTGATCAGTACACTTGAACGTGACTGTAGAAAATCTCTGAAAAGATAACAAAGGTTCTTCCGACCGCTTTATCTTTTATTCTCAAACAGCAGCTTACTTTATTTGCAGAATATTATCCGTTATCTCTCCATTCTTTTATCAATAGATACAAATGCGAGAAGAACTTCCAATTACGCCATATTTGATGTGATATGATGCGCTATCTAAAAATGGAACGTTGTCATGATATGGAGTGGGTACTTCAGTTTTTCGGACTGATATTAAAATATTGATAAAAAGTTTCTGACGTTCGTTTTTTAAATTGCACATGCATGTATGTCGTGTTTTCTAGATAAAATGATTATAAAATATTGAACAGAAAGGATAATTATCTGCCCAGTCTTTCCCCACTACGTTCAGGTCTACTCCCAGTCCAACCGGCTGCAGCAGAATACCAGTATTTTACATGCAGGGACTGCCTATCAAACTCCTACAAAGTAATTCCTGGGTAACACGAAATCCCTTGGTAAGAGTGGTTGCAAGATTTTCGGGGTTCTAACTACATGTACCGACTGTCAAAAATCTACAAATGACAGACGGGACCAATGGCTTAGTGTCCTTGTTGTAAAGAATATTTATTCAAAGAGAGCCATTGAAAGTTATTCTTTTTAATGTGGCATAAATAAATAATTCTGAATGAGCATAAAAATTGTTACTTACAGAAATAAACTTTACATTTCAAATAAGATGCTCGTTGCTTTCACTGTTTGTTTTATTTTTATCTTTTAATAGAACCTTTTCATCGGGCAGTTGCAAAGCAAATCGTATCCATTTAGAAAATGACTAATGAGTGGCCTTGTTAGCTTGATTCCCTTTGAAAGTGTCCTATGAATAACTGTTTTTATTTAAGACTAGCTGTGCCTCGCGATTTACGTCCGCGTGTAATTATTATAAAAATACTCACCCTAAATATATAAAAAAATAATATTATAAAAATACCTTCCCTATTTAAATCGGATTCATTTGAAGGGTTTTATTTTTTTGCATAGAACTCTAATCCATTTTCTGAAATAATTAGTAGTTACTCCCCATAACATCAGCTATATGCCAGTAAAAGTCCCATCAAAATCGGTTCAGCCGTTTCGAAGATAAGCCAGAACAAACAGAAAGATAGAAAAATTTAAAAATATGTTTTTTTGTTATAAGTAGGTACCGTATATACTTTCATATGCAATCAATAAAAGCTGTTATTTTGAAATTACAGGCAAACAGAAACTTCAATGTTATTTATTTTTATAGAAGACGATGGATTTACTTATAAACACATGCAATTAAAATTAGCTTGAGAATAATATAAAGCTATTGAAAGTGAATCAACAGCGTTGTTACTATAAAAGTGAAACCAGCTCAAGGATTGATGAAACCAGTATTGACATATTGCGAACCAGCTGCGCACACCGGACACTGGCAGACACTTCAGTATTTGTGTGATGGCGTACGTGTCCGGAAGCACGTCCACAAATCTGTTCAGTATTAGCTGAACCTTTAAGAATCCTTCTGATCGAGTACCTAACAAAAGAACCAATACCAAATTTCAAGGAAAACGATTTACATAGAAGAACTTTACAGTTCTTCAAACGATTTTGGTTTTGATAAACTTACGATTAAAAACCCGCCCCTCAGACGACCCACTGACCTACTGCTGAAAATTCCCAACTGCCTAGTAGCAAGTACTTCCATCTCCTCTCACTCCCTACCCTATACGTTTATAATATTAAAAAAAATATAATACAACCAAACAATCAGTATCAATAGATTAAAAAAAATATATGCGGGAATGTAGAATTTATTAGTTCAGGACCAATGAAGTTTACATTCCCGTTTTTAGGAATATTTAATGACCAAATTCTGAGAACGATCACGACTGCCCGACCTATTGTGTCTACAAGCAAAAAAGCTCATAGATTTAATCCAATCAATAGAAATATTTTACATCGGAAAATCAGTGACCCAGATATTCCTATCAGAATCGATAACATTAATTTGTATTAGTAGTGTCGATAAACATTTTATGTTTATTCAGAAAACAGCGTAGTAACCAACTGTAGCATCATCTGCCTAGTCTTTTCCCAGTTATGTTGGGGTCGGATTCCAGTCTAACTGGATGCAGCTGAATACCAGTACCAGTATTTTACATAGCGCTACTGTCTATCTGACCTCCACAACCCAGTTAGTACTGGGTAATATCAAACCCCTTGGTAAGACTGGTTGTCAGCCTTTCGAGCCACTGACTACCTTAACGACTGTCAAAGATCTACAAATGACAACCGGGACCAACGGCTTAACGTGCTTTCCGAGGCACGGAGGTAACTCGTTATGTAATGGGTGGTCACCCATCCACGGACCAACCTAGGCAAGTGCGGCTTAACCTAAATATCAACCTGAGCGGCTGTTATTATTTAGCCATGAGCTCCTCCAAACTGAGTAATACTACGCAAAAATTTTTGCTGGAAACGACTTTTTTTTGGTGTGAAAAATTACGATGTACCTACAGTAAAACTCAATGTACCAAACGCATTCAAAACATTGTGCTGATGGATTCATTAAATAGTAAACGGGTCATAGAGGCATACGTTTACCCTTCATTATAAGGGTTGTGCAGTTTGATGGTCTGTGTACCACCACAGACCATCAAACTGCACAACTTTCTCCATGGAATCAACATCTTAGGCCCACTTGCGCGAAAACCTTAACTCTGAGTTAGTTGCTAATATACGAGGGTAAATTGACAGTTTAGCATACAATATTGTCAATTTAACCTCGGTTAGCATTTAGGTTGACGTCCACGCAGACTCAATATCGACGTTTGTCAGACGTTATTAGTATTAGTATTTAAAATAATTGTCTAGAATTTTAGAACATTAAGTATTTAAAATTAAATTTATAATTTCAAAGAGCACTTCGCATGTGTGGTGTTTGCCTGTTATTGGGTGTGCAGTTAGATTTAAGACACAATTACTTATATGTTCTTATCTGTATTATCTGTGACAACTGTTGGTGAACATTCATTAAATAAATAAATAAATAAAAACTCTCACTCTCTCTCAAATTTCATTATTCTAGGTCAACGGGAACTACCATATAGGTAGTTTTCGTCAAAAAGCATTGTCTTATAGCACAAGTAAAGGGAAAATCTGAAAACCGTAAATATGTAGTTTAATAACAAAATACCTACAAGTATACGGAACCCTCGGTGCACGAGTCCAACTCGCACTTGGCCGGTTTTATTTGTTGCTTGTATTTATGTATCTTTTTAAATAACTATAACGGTAGCAGAACACGCAGAAAAGTTCTATAAATTTTCAATTTTATTCACTATAATGCTTAAAAACTGTAGTAAGCTTTCAGACTTAAAAACTTGTTGTAAGTATAAAATTTCAGCCAATTTTTAAGCCTTGTGGGCGTTATTCCTGTAGTGTATGTTTCGTTGATGATACCTACATTCTATAATAATGTAGATATGAAAATAGTTATTGAATGAAGTCTCCCGAATAGTTCTTGATTTGCTGATTGAGAGCAAATAAAAGATATGTGTATTGCCACATTATATAATGGCAATATACGAGTAATACAGCCACTACGTCCCTGTAATGTGCCTACAGCTAGGACATACGCATGAGTCATACTTCACCAAGCAGGACCAGTGCAGACTGGTAGATGTTACATGTCTTTTCAATTTCTCAAATTAATTAAGCTAATATTTAGGTAGTTCATTAATTAAGTAGAACTCAAAGGGAAAAGAGGGTCCCCTCTTTTCCCTTTGAGTTCTACTTAATTACAAAATGCAGGAATTCGTTTCAAAACTCCTTTAATAAGTAGAAATTTCACAAAGACAATGAGTCGAACCACATAAAACGAAAATGAGTAATAAAAAATTGCCAAAAAAAAAATCGTTCGTTTTTCCGAATAACACCACATTCTCTTTGTGTGCGAAAAATTCGAATAAGGGCGTTGATTGCGACTTAAAAAAAATATCTTTGATGGCGGAACGGACTTTGACAGCTTTAATGTCATTATGGAACTTGCCAGTTTGAACCAGATTTTAGTCGTTAAAACTTCCAAAGTGTCTTTATTCCACTGCTCTGCAGAATTAAAATGACCGGTTTAGTGTTACTAATTGTTAAAGGTACGGTGAGACTTATTTTAGTGAAAAGGAAGTTTAGTTGACGGTGAAACGTGATCGATTTTGTTTCTTGAGTTTTCATCATCTACAATTCTACATCATCACACCTGCTTTTCCCCGAAGAGTTAAGCAGTAGTGTGCCTACAGCCTTCTCTCAACCCAAATTAGTTACTTTTGTTTATGTCCTATTTATCTAATAAAATCATTTTGTAAATTAAAAAATCTTAAACAATCTTAAAACTATTGTCGGCGAGACAAGGTCTCAGTGTGTTCACGGGTGGAATTTGTTACTCCACCTCCTCCCACAAGTTTGGTTATGCCCCTGTACTATAAGCAGTAAAGGAAATATAAACTAGCTTAGGTAGCTCTGCTAAATTTGAGGCTACCCTATAATACTAATATAATTTTAATAGAAAAACATTAGTTATAAAAATAATGTCATTACCTAATCAAACTCATATCGTACTGCACACCGTAAAAAACCTAAATACATACAGAAAATAAATCACATTATAAATGTACATCACGGTTTATAGTACCAGTATCTAGTAACTTGAAACAAAGTAGTTACACGGCATCATCAGAGCCGTCTTTAATCTTAAAACAGTTAAGAAAATACATGAACGTAAAGCCGCACAAACTTTAATATCTAAGAAAACATTTTAAAATAAGTTCACAAACCTTTTACGAGGCGACTTGATCGTTCTGTTCGTCCACTGAAACACTCGTAAACTGCCACAAACAATAAAAGTTCAGTTCTCTATGACAAATTAATTCCACTGTCTATACTTTATTTAAAACAATCACGAAGAAAAACTAACGTCACGTCAAAAAAACCAAAAAGAAGAACACACTTTTTAAATCTGTCAAAGTTATTTGAAATAAGAACATAAATTAACAGTCTCAACTTTCATGTGGATTTTACTATTATTATAAAACTTTGTTTTATTCAGTTCTATAGTCAGGCTTTGGAAAACTGCTTACAGCCAAGTTTTACTGTTTATCGTGTTGTTGACGGCTGATACCGTTATAGAGGTTCGCATCGGACGCTGGCTGTATACAGACTGAACGTTGCGAACGTTCGCCTACGCTGTCCGTCGCAGCCTACGCTCTTATTTTGAAAATGTAAGCCGTAAAGACTAGTGTACACTTCTTTATTAGTTGCCAGGGTTTATTAATATTTAGAATACAGTCTTAAATAAAAACTTTTTTACATGAAAATAAAAATGGCCGGGTATTTTTGTGTAGTCTGACAAAATATTATCTGCTTTACAGGCTCATTTTGTAGACTCTGTAATGTTATTGTCGGGAAACTTAACTCGCAAATTCTCATGCAAACATAGTAGAATCTTTAATAATGTGTGCGATATGATAATGTTATTCAAAGTTGCCAAACGTTACAGAAATTCCAGACACTGAGTTCGAGATCTTGGCAAGAAGCCAAGTTCAACATTAACGTTGTAAAAAGAAATGATTTTTCATAATCAAAACTGGGAGTTATCAAGTTAATCAATCATGGAATGGATTCGAAGCAGTTGCTTTCTAGATTTGATTGAAATAGTTTAATGCGGTTCAATAAATTGTTGGCGGAAGCTGAATGCAATTTGAGAGATTATTTATATTTCGAGATTTCAATAGTGAAAAGGGTATCTAGAAGTTATGGATCGTCTACTAGGTTAGTAGCAACTTGGTTGTCACGATGGTCTGACTGCTGTTTTTGGAACTCTGGGTTCAATTGCTAGTTTGGCGGTTTGTTTTTGGGTGGTATTCCCATGTTTAGTGGCAGTTTAGTAATGCTTACTTCCATTCATGGTACTGTAAGCATACGAGTAACTGGTGCAATGTACTGCTAAATACCCTTGCCTAAGTTTTTGGGAAATGCAGGTTGTGGATATCTTATTTATTTATTTATGTACACACAAAATATTTAACATGACATAACATTAAGATAGAAGAGCACAAAGGTATTGCTTATTTCATAAGAAATGTCTTATAATATTATACTGGATTAATATAAAATAATTTTCACTGACTCAATGGTCGGGTAATCGTTAGCGCGACTACTGAGCATGAGGTGCTGGGTTTAATTCCCGGGTCGGCCAAAGTGTAATTGGGTTTTTCCATCAGGATTTTCTGTTGCAGCCACGATTTGTACCCGGTTGATGGCAGTAGGCTCGCCCCCTATTACACGGGACTTAAACTGACGAAGTATGAGTGTACAAATAGGTACACCACTGCCTAACCCTACAGACGAGATGTTATATATTTATATACGAGGATTTTCAGTAACGTAATCTACTTACCTACATGGCAGGAATACCTATAATAATTTTCAGTGCCACATTCGCTCAGCTCGTTACTCCGTTGACGATCCGACGTAAGATCATTACCTCGCAGCTTCACGACCTCCAAATATTCTATATCACGAAACACGATGCCATGTCGCTTGTTATCTTGAATGCTTATTACCTCAATACTTTAACATTTCCATTCTCCATCGTTCAGACTTTCGACGAAATGATAAATGTTGGCGCTGCATTTTGGTTATGTATGCTGTCAGCAGATTTTTTGCTTTGGAAGATTCCATTCTATGTATTCCTTTTTAATTGCCCAGTTGATCTTCATATAGAATAATCAGCCTATTATGTTCCCACTGCTGGGACACACGGCCTCCTCTCTATGAGAGAAAATGGGTTATAATCCACCACGCGGGCCTAGTGCAGGTTGGTAGATGTCACATATCTTCGAATTTTTGGTTCTAGGACATGCCGGTTTCCTTACGATGTTTTCTTTCACCGTTTTGAGAGCAGTGGTGATGAAATAAATTACACAAAGTAATGCGCCTGCCTGAGTTTGAACCCACGCTTTACTGTGTGTAAGTCGGGGCCGCCACCACTGGGCCACCGCTGCTCTCGATCTTCACATGCACTAACACAAAAAAGACGATTCCAAGGTTGGACGAGCTGATATGTTTTCAACGCGACACATCTCAATTTGTTATGACATTACAATCGAACTATTAAAAAGTTAATAATCATCTGCCTAGCCTTATAGCCAACTATGTTGGGTCTGACTTCCAGTCTAACCAGATGCAACTGGATATCAGTATTTTACATGGTGCAACTTCCTATCTGACCTCCACAACCCAGTCTTCTTGACCGTTTTTGGTCACGGCGGCCAATTTCAACGCAGATTAGCCATCGGCGCGGGACATATTATAGTGCAAAAGTGTGTGCACAGACACAGGTGCACTCTCTGTTCCTTTACTCTCATAGTCTGATGGGACAGCAATTAGATACAACCTGAGAGAGATCAGGCGCAGGGCCAACGGCTTAACGGTGCTTTCCGAGGCACGGAGGTATCATACCGCCAACTTCCAAACTTCGGTCTACTAATGAGAAATTTCTGATGAAAAAACCCAATAGCACTTTTTGCCCGACCCGGAAATCGAACCCAGGACCCCACGCTCAGCACTCGAGGTTAGCCAGTTAGTACTGGGTAATACAATACCCCTTGGTAAGACTGGTTGTCGGACTTTCGGGCCACTCACCACTGTCAATTTGACAGCCGGGACTAACGGCTTAACGTGCTTTCCGGAGGGACGGAGAAAACTTGGTATAATAATGGGCGGTCACCCATCCACGGACCAATCTACTCAAAAGCATGGCTTAACCTGAAGGTCGACCCGAGCGGCTGTTATAATTTGTTATTTATCCATTAACAAAATATAATATAATAAAAATATGCACAAGTATCAAAAAGGGAAAAGAATTATATGGCTTCAGAAAATTTGTTCACATCACTGTCAACGGGAGAAGTGTCCAGAAAGCTGGCAGTTGCCAAGTCGGATGGCAATGTTGATTCTTTGGCCAAAAAATAAGCCGGTCTTAAGTGATATTGAGTTTTACCACGGAAAGTTTTAAAAGCAGAAAAAAGTGTATTTAGGGGGCCATGTTGTCGATAAAACAGTAACTTTGCTAAACGATTAAATTACTAATACTTTTCAATTAGAACGGTTTGTCTTATTTTCCGTAAAATACTGTTAAGTAGAAAAATTTGTTCCATTTGGTTATCAAAAGCAGCATCTAGAATATATTCCTACATGGTTGTCCACCGAAATATTGAGTGCACAACCATTTTCACAAGCCAATAAGCAAAGTAATATCCCACAATAAACTCGCTTTGTCATAATATTTCAGTTTGGGGCCGATGAAAGCCCGTTTCACAAAAAAAATAACTCCAACAAAATATTTATTCACGAAGTAAAAAGTTTACAATAACATTTCTTTTGGAGAAACCATAAAAAAGACAGAGTAGTGTTCTTAATTCATTTTAGAATGAAGAAAGCTTTTCTTGCTTACTGGAATATGAATAAAGTTTTTCTTTTGGGTACGAACAAAGTGTATCTAGAATTAGGTAGAAGGCTACAAAAAAAAAACGAAACTACATTATTATTATGATTCGGGACCACCAAAGCTGACATAAACTCTCTCTGCGTGCTAAGCTAAGCTAAATAAAACAAATGAATTTCGAAATGTCCAAATGTGAAAAAAAAAACAAATAAACATAGAATACCTACGTCTTATTCTTCATACTTGCTTGAGCGATTTACTTACGCTCGCTCTAGCGACGCACCATGTAGAACGCACTTTTTAAATCCCATCCTCATAAAAGTAGCTATTATTCTTATTCCTTCTCTGTCCATGATGAAAAATTGTGAAACTCACTTCCTTTTGCATTTATATTTAATTTCCTCTCAATAGTGACTATTTTAAATATTATATTTTTTTTGTTATTATACATTTTAGCGTTATGTATTTATCTTACTTAATATTATAAATGCGAGAGTTTGTGAGTTTGTGAGTATGGATGGATGGATGGATGTTTGTTACTCATTCACGCAAGTACTACAGGACGGATTTGGATGAAATTTGGCATAAAGATAGTTTATAACCTGTATTAACTACACCGTTGACCGTTACCGTTGTTTATAGGATACTTTTTATCCTGGTAATATTATTACGTGAGACAGTTACCGTACTTCACGCGGGCGAAGCCGCGGACATAAGCTAGTACATGTATATGTCGGATCCGGTCATTGGTACAGAATTAAAATGAATTGCAAGTACGCCAGTGGTGACATCACGCGACCTACTTATAAGTCTACCCACACCACAGCGTAATTCTACAGAGCCCTGGTGTTTATAGCTCGAGGGGACGATGACAATTTAGTCTCTGATCGCAGCGCAGTTGAGACGTCCTAGAACTGTACCCCGATTCATTGTGCCCCGTGTTGTTGTGTTAAATTGTAATTTCTAGTAATTTGTTAGTTTAATAGGAACAGTGTATTTTCATTGCACGAAACCCATCTTCTGCCTACATGATGTACGAGCCTAACGGAATAAATTCTGACAATCCGACATCCTATCATTATTTATTATATTATGTTGAATATTTCAGGCCCAAACAACCATATAAAGATGATATACTCATTCTGTTCTCAAACACTAGTGTCAACTTTTTTTTTTTCATTTTTCCTGAGTGAGAGCATGTTGGTACAATTTTCTGTTGAAATAAGCTGTGCTTTTGTACTCTAAGTAATGTTATGTTGTTTCCATAAGTTCTCTCCTGTGTGCACAAAAATGTTAAAATAAATAAATAAATAGTTGCTAGTGCATCAACCAAAAAGATTCCATCATTTAAACCTCCTTCAACAATTTCTTCTTAATTTTGAACACCTGATAAAGCATTTCTCTCCCGAAATTTACAGGTTTCTTTTAATAAATTCTTACCTACGAGTACCCCCATTTCAGTAATGTAACGTAGTTAGCATCAGACGTAAAGTAATGGGCTGTGCAAACAGTCTACACGGTAACTAAGTTTTATTTTAGTGTGCAAAAATGTAAGGAGCTTAAGATGAGAACACATTTTCTGTTGCACTTTACCAAGTGTTTTAAATTTGCTGGTGCAAGCGCCAGTATATCCTGCGAAATTCCAATATTCTTACGTTTTTTTAGCAATTTTCAGAAAATCCCATTAAACGACTTTTTCGTGAAAAAGTCTATTATTGTCTAAATTAATTTAATCCCATTGAATTAAATGAACTTAGAGGGTTGTATTGACAAATTAATTAATGATTATAATTCTGTAAGCATATTTTGTTTAACATACAGCCTGAGACTGACCTGCAAATTGCAAAAAACACAAACAAATTAGAATTTCGCGGGCTACCCAGCGTTTCCTCCTTAAAAAATTTCTTCACTTTCATTCTCAACTGTTTTACTGGCTAGAATTTCATAAATCAGGATATTGTTTTATGTTGAAGGGATTTCTATGTGTTGGTTTATCATCTCACATATCTTTATAATGGGTCGATTTAATTAAGCTTTTGGAATGATTGGCACAATGCAGATCAAAACGATGAAAGTCCCTGCAGAGGCTGAAAGAAGCTGTGATGATGTTGTTCACCAGCATCCAACCGTAGATCGTTTTTAAATGAAATTACGGATTTCTTACTAAGACCAAAAATAGGTATCTGGTTTAATTAGTAGGTAATTCACCTGTCGAAGGGTTTCACCACATTTTTACTATTAATAAAATTCCATGTTTCCATTCATTTTCTGATTTTATTTACGTGCGTTGGTGTCCAATTGGTGTGGGTTGTATTTTACATTTTGGCAGTATCAATCATAGTTATTTAGGATGGTATTAATAGCTGAAAAGAACGTGGGATCCAACATAACATAACATCACGCCTGTAATCCCCGAAGGGTTAGGCAGAGCTGTACCTAATAGTACACCCAGATTTCGCCAGTTATCTTTAAGTCGCATGTAATAGGGGGCGAGGCTATTGCCACCAACCGGGCACGAATCGAGGCTTCACGGCTGTTACTGAGAAATTCCTGATGGAAAACCCAATAACACTTTGCCCGACCCGGGAATCAAACCCAGGACCAGCAGCAGCATCAACAAAAACTCAGCAGTCGCGCTTGCGACCACTATACCTACGAGGCAGTCGATATAAATGGGTAAATAAATGGAAATAGAAGTTTGGGTTATACTAACGTTGGCAGAATGTGGATCCAGTGAAACGGTGAAATTTTCATAAGCGCTTTTTTTTCTGTGATGGGAAATTATCAAATGACCCCCTCCCACTCTGGGCAGAGCCGAAGGGAGTGTCAGACTTTTACTGACTAAAACCCATCCTTAGTCCTTCCTTTGCCCTTTGTGTTCCAGGGACGCGGTATCTCTTTCGAACAGTCCCGCAGCCTTGGCAGGCATCGGCCCTTGCGGACCCCCTCCGGGTTGCTGACATCTCTTTGAGGCGCGCGTGGAACACGAACGCACCATCGACACGGCAAGTTTCATAAGCCCTCAAAAACAAAGTATTCTTAGAAAATTAGTAAATCGGTGATCATTTTCAAGAAAAGTAACTGTGGCGGAATCTACAAAGCTACACATGAACTCCGCGTACAAACCTGACATCAAATTAATCCTAGATTTTTGTGATATTAGGATGGGATGGGATATAACAGCCCGACACCAATCGTCAAGCAGGAGCCGACCTGAAAATTCACTCGCCTGGTCGGAGGATCCCCCAGAGCGACTGCTGATCTGGCCCCTACAACCTAGTGACTGTGTTATACGATACCCCTTGGTAAGATCGATTGTTAGGTTTTGGGCTTCTTACTACCTGCAACGACTCTCCAAGGTTTACAAATTATAGACTTTGGCGCTGTCCGAAGCACGGCGCCACTTTATGTCAAGAGATTCGCTCTTGATATGAATAAATTCAAATTCATTTATTTGTCCGAATATGGTACAAAACATGGTCTTAAATTAATAAATGACTTCATCACATTCTGCCACAAGGGCGCGTAAATATAGGTACACAAATAAAATTATTATAACACAAAAATAAAAATATTGAATAAATATGTACGAATTAATGTTACAATATTTATGAGGCATGTCAGTTAAAAATATTATCTAGGTTAATTTCAAAGTATTATTCTATGTCAAACTATCAAAGTGAGAATTAAAAGTCTATAAGATTGCAATAAAATTATGATGTCAAAGTATCATTCAGAAAGTCATTTAGATCATAATATTTTTTTTTACAAAGTAACTCTTTGAGTTCCTTTTTGAACCCATTTAAATTCAGCTGTTTGATTTGTTTTGATAGTTTGTTAAAAACTTGCGGGGCTACACAGAATATGCTCTTCCACATTACCGCTGTCCCGCTGTCGCTGGTTGTGGATCTCTACGTCCACGTATATCAGTCGCACCGACCTTGGCGAGAATAGCTTAAATTTCGATTAACCCTGTGACTGTTACTATTAAACCACGAGCCCATAACATAATATTATCTAATCCTCTCCAAATATTATTGGCGAAATTACAAGCCCACTCTAGAAAATATGACGCTGTCATCTTGACACAACATTTGACGTCTCAAGTCAAGGGCGTATGTAGTTGACAGATACACTTATGTCACAAGCACTTGTGCGAGTACTGTCGTATGCCACGATATATCTCGCTTCTCGTATCTCGCGGCATCTATGCTGAACAAGTGGGAGTTTTGTGAGGAAAATTGATGTCATACTAACTTTGTTCCTTGAGGCCTTGAGCTCGTGGCTAATTAAGAACAGCCGCTCGGGTCGATCTTTAGGTTAAGCCGTGCTAACATGGGTTGGTCCGTGGATGGGTGACCACCCATTACATACCAAGTTTCCTCTGTGCTTCGGAAAGCACGTTAAGCCGTTGGTCCGGGCTGTCATTTGTAGATCTTTGACAGTCGTTACAGGTAGTCAGTGGCCCGAAACTCTGACAATCAGTCTTACCAAGGGGTATCGTATTATGTAGCACTAACTGGGTTGTGGAGGTCAGATAGGCAGTCGCTCCATGTAAAATACTGGTATTCAGCTGCATCACGTTAGACTGGAAGCAGACCCCAACGTAGTTGGGAAAATGCTAGGCATATGATGACTAACTATGTTCCTTCTTAACTTTAAAGTACACATAGCGAAGAAGTGGTTTATAAACAGCCACCACCAGTTGTTCAGGTGGAGATTCATAGAATACTCTGGAGAAGTTGTGACCTAGAAATATTGTAGAAAAAAACGTGTTGCGCCGAACCCAAGGACGAGAGCAGGAAATTAAACACGAATATAGGTATTAGATTATTCTGTAATTGGTTGAATACTAATACTACTGACTAACCCATCGGGGATTACAGGCGTGATATTGGTTGAATACCTATTTATTTTGTCTATCGAAAAAAACATATAGCATAAGCATAATCAGCCTATAATGTCCCACTGCTGGGACACACAGCCTCCTCTCTATGAGAGAGAATGGGCTTTAATCCACATGCAGATGTCACATGTCTTCGATTTTTGGGTTCTAAGACATGTCGGTTTCCTCACGATGTTTTCCTTCCCCGTTTTGAGAGCAGCGGTGATGAAATAAATTACACAAAGTAATGCTCCTGCCCGGGTTCGAACCTACAACTTACTGTTTGTAAGTCGGGGCCGCCACCACTGGGCCACCGCTGCTCACTGGGCCACCGCTGCTCAAAAAACATATAACTATTTACTATATCCGCTTAATAGATAATGGCTCATCCTCAGTCAAAACTGTAGTACTTGTCCAAGTTAAATAAAAATACACGACATTGTTTTATAACACTAGACACGTGATACTTATCATGTTTACTGTTTTGAGTTCCCGATATTTCGGCGCTATTGCAAGCACTATGATCACGGATAAACTGAAAGCATTTAAATATGGTAAATATCCCGTTTCTAGTGTTAATGACAATGTTAGTGACCATGACAGTTTATAAACTTATACGGTCTTATTACAAAAAGCGGTTTAACTAATAAACCTGGTTTAAACTTCTATAAACCACGGTCTAAACAAAAATGGTATTACAAATCGTGGTTTAGCGATAAACCATAGACTAAACCATGGTCTAACGCTAAACCTCGGCGACCCCTAGTTTAACGATGGTCTAAATCACTAAATCGGATCTTTCAACCTTTTCAAAGTTTATTTTTTAGGTTCTACTATCAATTTTTTTCATTGTTTTGTGTTGTTTTAACTTGAAAATGGATAATAGCTTGAAATCAAAAAATTAAAGACGGATTTCAAGTTCATCTAAGTAACTTATGTTTACTTACTTTTTCCTCGACATTCCAATAATTCTCAGATCGTTTTTTTTTTTTTGGTCCATCACATTCACAGATTAAATTATTAAAATTAACAAAGAAGGCAAACAAAGAGGCAATTGTTCTAATATAGACTTAAAATTCCAAAGCTAAATGAACTTTGTTCAACTTGTGAATCTTGTGATGGTTTTGTTTAATGTTATGGTTTCATATAACGCGCGAGAATGTTACGTTTCGTTATACGTATTTAGATGTATTTTAGAAATTAATACGACATTAAGTAATGTGCCTAAACAAAACTGCAATCGACGAAATAACTAAATAATGTTTATATCCATGCAAAATAAGCAGGTCTCAATATTTTTAACACTCATATACATCATCTAATCGTTTTCTTTTCTGGGCATACGGAACGTTGTAATAGAATGATGTCATGGTGAACGAATGATATTTGTATTAATCTGTGGTTGATATTTAAACAGTGGTTTAAATGACGGTACTAAGAAGTCCACGGTTTTTTTAGGTTTTGTAATACGAACAAATTTAGACCATGGTTTTGCAGATAAGCCTGGACTTGATAGTCTAGGTTTAAACCAAGGTTTATTTAGTTTTTTGTAATAAGACTGACATTGTTTTAAAAACCTGTTTAAGATTAGTACAGTGGTCTACCGTAATCAATCAGTGTAGGAACATATGTGTAGGCTAGTTTATTTTCCAAACTATGCAAAAATGTAGTAGAACTAAGCTCTCCGCTGAAAATAATTTCGACCCATTTTTTAGACGGATTTTTCATCGAAAAAAAAAGCGAAAAAAATTCTAGTGATTTGCATATCCGATTTCAGTGAACTGCAACCATTTAGGCCGAAACAAAAGGGAACAACAGCTGAATGGGGAAAAAACGTCGGGAAAAAGGTAAAAAATATTTTTACCTTGGCGTTTTTTGTTTTCATTCAGCTTCGCAAAATGTTTTCCTATTTCACGTTGACCCGATGACACGTTTAATATTCTTTAACCAAACTTATACTGTCACTTACGGGATAACTTAAAATGATTGACTGACTTTTGACTTTCACTTTAAATCGTGCAAGCTTAAAGCAGTATTCCATAAACAGAATAAATCTCTCACCATTACTAAACACAATAATTTGTTTATTGGAACGAAGTTCCTTATCGCGCGTTGCGAAAGGGAGCTAGACGGAAAAAATTAAGACAAAAAGTTGTAACGACACTTTTTGCTATAGTAAGCTAATTGTAAGCCGTGCGGCGTGCGCATGTTTCTCTGTCTGTCTCTCTCTCTTATAGAAAGCAAGCCAGATATTTTCGTTTCGTCTTTGGTCTGTGGATGGGTGATCAAGGTTAAGCAACGACTGCCAAGACCTGTCTGTGGATGGGTGATCCAAGTTAAGCAACGGTTACCAAGGTTGGTCTGTGGATAGGTGATCAAGGTTAAGCAACGACTGCCAAGGTCTATCTGTGGATGGGTGATCCAAGTTAAGCAACGGTTACCAAGGTTGGTCTGTGGATGGGTGATCAAGGCTAAGCAACGACTGCCAAGGTCTGTCTGTGGATGGGTGATCAAGGCTAAGCAACGACTGCCAAGGTCTGTCTGTGGATGGGTGATCAAGGCTAAGCAACGACTGCCAAGGTCTGTCTGTGGATGGGTGATCCAAGTTAATACATACACATACATCATAATAGTTACTATGCTTCAAACAAAGTTTTTAATTAAAATAATAGTAACTTCGCGCGGACTAAACGTTTAGTCAAAACAGTGCTTAGACGCCATGACGTAACGTAAACAAAAGATAAAATAAAAGAAACTTAAAAACTTAAGAACTTCCATCCGGGTGTCCCTTGACACCTCTCTAGATTTTTTTTTTATTTTTTATTTTTATATTTATTTTAGCACACAAAAAAGAAATTCCTAAACGTGAATTTCATTTTATCAAATTCTGTTTCGCTGATCTTTTTTAGTTTATAATGTGTAGATTATTATAAAAACGGCAATGTGTGTTGTATGGTTTTTATAAGTAAAAGGCGAGTATTATTATTACTATAAAAAACAGGTTATAAATGGTTTTTAATAATTGTTTTTGTGTACTAACAGTGTGTAAATTAATCGTGTGACCTGATTTTATTTCTTTTCATACCATCACACCTATTGTACCCGGAGGATTGGGCAGCGATACCTACCTAATTTCACCCAGACTTTGCCAATGCCGATTAAGTCGTATGATCTCAATATCTACCCAGTTTTATTTATTTCTAGTAAAGCTTTTAATATTACTAAAACTTAAATATGACACCTTCAATGTATTCAAGGCTTAACAAACTCCGTTGCCGTCTTATAAAAACAAGTAAATAACACGAGAAAAGAAAACAACGGTAGATTACAGCCAGTAATTATCAGCACTTGCAAGGCAGTACCTAATGAGATATTTGTAAGCAAATGTGAGTGCCTGACGTAAATCTGTGCGTACTTCTACGTTATATGCCTTTGTCAGTATGGTTCAGCATGAGTGCATTGTTAGCTTACCTACCACAACAATGTAACAACGTATACATTAGTCTAGTGGTTGCAGGCGCGACTGCTGAGCTTGAGGTCCCAGGTAGGGCAGCGTTAGTGGGTTTTTCCGTCTGGAATTTCTCAGTAGCAGCTGCGGAGTCTGGATTTGTGCACGGTTGATGGCTTGTAATAGAGGTGCCTATTACATGGGACTTAAAACATAACTGGCGATATATGGGAGAACTATTAGGGTACACATCAACATTCGGTATTCATCATCACTAGGTAAGCATCTTTTGTATGGGCCCACGTACCTATAGTAATCTTCCACCTTTTCTCAGAACTATGACCGATATAAGTACCTTCAAAAAAAAACAACACGAATTATTGACAAGTAAATGTTATTACTCTTTATGAGAATTTCTAGATGACAATACATTGAAGCGAATTTATTGAATGTGTAATTTGTAATTTGATATAGATAATTATTTTACTAATTTAATCATAATGTATTGCATGACAATTGGATGTTTTGTACTTTAACTACCTACATATTTACAGAACATGTGACATACATTGTGTATGCCTCAATGGGGGACATAGCCGACTTATCTGTAAGTATTTAATTAACACAACATCTTCTAAATCTATGACCCACAATAAATTATTTGAATTTGAACATCTCCCTAAAGCTTCGGGAATTACAGTCATGATGTAATGTCATGTTAAATCTCCAACCAAGTCTGTGAGTTTAGCTTCCTACGAATTATTATTTTAATAAGTTAACATAAAATTATACACGCCTAAAACCGCAATATTAACACCACCACTAATATAATAATTCATAATAGAGGACGTAAACCAAGATACGGTCTAAATTAGCGGATAAAGTTTATATCCAATCAAGTGGGTCGTATAAGGGCCACGGGTGGGCCATGCCTTAGGGTCCTCGCTCACTGCGATATTTTGCAGCGATGCAAATGTAAACCGGCCGCGATACAGTCGCGATGCGATATCAGCATCGCTACCTACGCCGACGTAACCACGATTCTACTATCACGATGCTGGTGCGCTTAAGTCGCGATCCTCTCTCCATTCTTCGTTCCTCGATGTCGTCAGAAACAGTTGCGCGTTTGCATCGATATGGAAGCGATGCTAAACCACCAATGTTCCTTCTTTGGCCCTTTATGTTCCAGGGCCGCGGTATCTCTTTCGAACAGTCCCGCAGCCCTGGCAGGCATCGGCCCTTGCGGGCCCCTCCCGTTTGCTGACATCTCTTTAAGGCGCGCGTGGAACATGAACGCGCCGTCGACACGGCCTGTCGTCATACGACGGACGGACGGCGAGCTAGCCCATTACTCACCGTCCACAGGCCCGCGCCTACGGTGGCCGAGAGCCATCACGGCGAGGCCCCCGACGCCCGGTGCTTCTCCTCCCGCGGCGGCTGGGACGTGAGGCTCTCTCCCTCTCACGTTCCGCCGCCTCCTTCGCTAGCATGACTGCTTCGCAGAAGGAGGCGACGGCTTCCCATTCCCTCTCGCCCCGGACCATGGCTTGAACCAGGGCCGGGCGCGAGAGGTCGGCCGCTACGAGGACACGGCGGTGCTCCGCCCAAGTATGGAAGCGATGCTGACGCACGTTTACATTGTATTTGTCGCGAGTTGCAAAAGCGACCGCGCGATAGCAGTGATGCAAGAGCATCTTTATGAAACGCGTGAAAATATCTACAAAAACTCTCCCTGGACGATGGACCTTAAGCATTATGCCAGTGATCCTGTGCCGTTAAGAGGGCCTTATTAAGGAGCAGCACTAAAGCCACGACACACGCGATTAAGGCGATAAAACTGCCATTTTTGTGACGTTATTTGGCACCCGTGCAGCTTTGATAAGGGTTCACTTTGAGCGTTATATTTTTTCGCAGGTTCACTTCACTAATCTTTGGGTAGGATGTACAAAGTGTTGTGAAGATAAGTGGGGCCGGCGCCGGCCGGAAAATATTGGACGGCAATTTTCGTGAAATACCTGCCATTTTTTTTTTACTTTTTGTAGACCATTGGTAAAAATAAGAACGTTTAGTGGACCGATTAGCGCATTCATTCTGAGTCCAGTCCAAAAAAGAGAGCTGAGGCAGGAAATGGAGAATCCAGGCATTAAGACATAAAAATTATAACAAAATATCACCTGAAAATTAAAATCTAAAGCAAAAACTACGACTCGTGGTGGATTCGAACCACCGACCACCTAATGACCTTTAGCCATTGGCGTTCTGACCACTGAACTAACGAGTCCTGTAAACTACAACTGAAATACGCCTTCCCTTGCGAATCTGTGACGTCATGGATCGATACCCTGAGTAGGGGCTGCGATTGGAAGAATGCAGTTTGTATGTGTTGGTGTTGCGTCTATGCACACTTGTTGCGTGGCGGAGCGTGTTTAGCTCTCGATTTGTTCTGTAAGCAGATGAGCTGCTCAAAACGTATGTTAGATGGTGACCAAAAGAACAACATTCAACAAAAGATTTCAATTCATCAAATAAAATATCTTGTAGAGACTGTTAAAAGATTTTTTTTTTATCTTCATCCAACTTTTACCTTACAGTAATTAACGTCAAAGTCCAAGGAGTCTCAACATTTGTTAACAGAGAACGACAAAAACATACAAATGGATCTAAATGGATTCAAGGAAAATGTTTTGGCATTTAAATGTTAATCGTCCATCACTCCATGTGAAGACTAATGGACTAAATAGACTGTCTAAGTAAATGGTTCTGGTCAAAACGTTTATTTACTAAAAACGTGTAATCTGATTTTCTTAACTAATCATTTAGTAATCCAAGTACATAGCTACAATACCCGCGGTTGTTGAATCTAAAAAAAAACATAAAATATTTTTTTTTGGTTTATTTATCACTAGCGACCCGCCCCGGCTTCGCACGGGTGCATGTATTATACATATAAACCTTCCTCTTGAATCACTCTATCTATTAAAAAAAACCGCATCAAAATCCGTTTCGTAGTTTTAAAGATTTAAGCATACATATGGATATAGGGACAGAGAAAGCGACTTTGTTTTATACTATGTAGTGATGCTCACCTGCCTTGTTTTATTTTGCCACCTATCACGTCTGAGTTTCGATAGCTAATCATGTGAAGGTTTGTGAGAATGAATGAATGGATGGATGTTTGTTACTCTTTCATGCAAAAACTACTGAACAGATTTGGATGAAACTTTCCATACAGATAGTTTATAACCTGAATGAACACTTAGGATACTTTTTATCCCGTGAGACAATTACCGAACATAAAGCGGGCAAAGCCGCGGGCATTAGGTACTTGTTCAGTAAATGAATGTCTAACAAACAATGCTTCTTAAGGAGGGTAACGTACGTTACTAGAAAACAAAAGCCTTTTCGAATTTGAAATGAAAATTCCTTCGGTTTCTAGTACAACTTTGAAACTTTTAGCTACCGACGGGTTATTTAACATACACAAGTAAATACATTCATAAATAAACAAACAGGTAAAGAAAACGAAAACAGCTACCACCAATTGTGTTTCTCAACAAAAAAGTTCTGTTGAAGGCTTCAAAAATCAATGCGCGTTCTTGGTGGAGAAGTCTTATGAAAATTTTTACCTAGGTACTAATAATATTATAAAGCTGAAGAGTTTGTTTGGTTGAACGCACGTAATCTCAGGAACTACTGGTTCTAATTGAAACGTTCTTTTAGTGTTAGATAGCACGTTAAGGTGGAAGCGACAGCGTAGTCCGCGAAATTCAAATTTTCTTACGTTTTTTGCAATTTGCAGGTCAGTATCAGGTTGTACGTTGATTAAAATATGATTTGCGACCGTAACAAATATGGCTTAACTGAGTTATAATAATTAAAATAATACAATCCTCTAAGTTCATTTAATCTCATTTAATGACTTTTTCATGAAATAGTCATTAAATGAGATGAAGTTAGAGGGTTGTATTGATGATTTGAATGATTTTAATTCTGTAAATACATACGTGTTATAGTCGCAAATCATATTTTGTTCAACATACAGCCGGCAAATTGCAAAAAAACGGAAGAAAATTTGAATTTCGCGGGTTATGCTGGCGCTTTAAGGAGGAAGTAATCTGTGACGTCATGGATTGATACCCTGAGTAGGGTCTGCGATTGGATAGAATGCAGATTGTATGTGTGGGTGTCGCGTCTATACACACTTGTTACATAGAGGAGCATTTTTAGCACTGGATTTTGTTTTGTAAGCAGATTATCTCTTCAAAACGTACCTATGTTAGTTGTTGTAAATGATGAGGAGGTCCTTTAATCACGTGAGGATCGTGATTTTTTTACCATTATTAATGAATTAGAAACCCGTAAGCGTATTGTGAAATACACGTGATGCTGGGCGGGGGGGCGGGTCACCTAAAACATCACGATGTATCACCAAGCGGGTGGGCTATAAAGGGCTGCGGGACTGATCGAAAGAGATCGTCGCGTCGTCCGTCCGTCTTGTGACGACAGGCCGTGTTGACGGCGCGTTCATGTTCCACGCGCGCCTCAAGGAGATGTCAGCAAACCGGAGGGTGTCCGCAAGGACCGATGCCTGCCAGGGCTGCGAGACTGTTTGAAAGAGATACCGCGACCCTGGAACTCGAAGGGCAAAGAAGGAACATGGATGGGTTTTAGTCAGTACAAGTCTGACACTCCCTTCCGCTCCACCCAGAGCTCGAGGAGTCATTTCATGATGTCGCATCCGAACACAAAAAAGGGGGCTATAAAATTGGTTTAAAAGCCCTCACATGATTAAAAGATGGCCGCTAATCAAAAGGACATCATTCAAACAGTATGTTTTCAGAATTCAGTGAAACACTAAAATGAAAAAAAACTACACATAGACCATTAAGAGCAATTACAAGACTGAGCTCTTGACCTAAAAAATAGAATAGGTACACCAATTACTAATCCAGACTGTTTGCGAAAGAAAACACTCAAGTAACATAATTCCTAGAGTACATTTGCCGAGCTTCGAGAACCGCGCACGCCTAATGTCGCCTTTCGACAAGTTCCAGGAAATCTCTGCTGCCACTGTCAGAAACGTGACTGAACTACGCAATAGTGTATGAAGACTCAAGCTAGTAATGCCTGAGAGCTTAAGCAGAAATCTCATCTTATTACACTACACGCAGAGCTTCACATTACTCAGCGAGACATTCTCGAATGAGGTTCTATTTTATACGTGAAACTTCTTGGCCCAGAATCAGGGCACTGTTTTATCAATTTGATAAGTGACAGCTAAGCAACAATCTGACAATAAATTGACAGATTTTTACGATTTTTTTTTACATACTCAGTTTGTTTAAACAGCACATGTCGTGAAAATATGTCATGTGTCACGTTTTGACAAATACGTCACATTGTTAGTTACATCAGACGAGGGTCCTGAACTGCATAGCTAATACACTCCTTCGAGTTTTAACAACAGATATGTACTTATACCGTTTTAATCCAAACCATAAAATTGTCCGCATTTAAACAAACATAAAGGCTTAGAGCCCACATGGGTTTTCATCTCCAATGTATGCAGATTTATGCCGAAATCTAACCCATGTGATGCACTTCCGATGCCTACGTCACGCACGGTAGTACTCCCCCATATTGACAGAGGACATGGAAAGAGAGGTCGGTGTTTGAAAAAAATATATATTGGACGCATGTTGTTTGACCGTGCTTTTATTTATTTTATGCTGAACTACTGCTATTGCTAAGTAACGGTTTTGCACGAATAGAGGTCAGAAATTACAGCACGAGAACATTCCCGTAACCGGAAAACTGTGAAATTAGGTATTGATAAATAGTTGGAGAACCGCTGAGAGACGCATTTTTTAAGGATATTATGACAGCGAGCACCCGCTCTGTACACCCGTGCCAGTTGTAACATGTCCTTAGGGTCTTAGGGACCGCGCCCTACATGACCATGTTGGCCGCAGAAGTAATGACCAGGAAAAAAGTTTAGTACAACCGGCCGTCCGACCAGTTTTCTTCAAGACAGCTTCCGGTCAAGCGACAAGTCGCGGTCGTGGCTTCCTAGTGCCAGAGCTCCCTTACTATGCTTCTGATAATTACCTCATTTATAGAAAATAGAGGACTTGTGTTCTATTTAAAATCATGGTAGAATAGGCAATCTTATCGCGATCTCTGATTTCTAAGTTATTTTATCACAGCAGTTTTAGGATTCCGTACCTCAGTCGGTAAAAATGAAACCCATATAGGATCACTTTGTTGTCCATCTGTCAAGACCCTTTTTGTCAGGAACACGTGGAGGTATCTAGCTGAAATTAATATCAAATACTCAGGTGAAAAATCAAACTTTTAAAACAACTCGATCAAAAGATATGACCGTTTATGTCGCATCTTTTGCGAAAAACCTATAAGGGTACTTCCCGTTGACCTAGAATCATGAAATTTGGCAAGAAGCAATGTCTTACAGCACATGTAAAGTAAAAAATCTGAAAACCGTAAATATGTAGTTTAATAACAAAATACCTACAAGTTTATACGGAACCTTCCTCGGTGCGCGAGTCCAACTCACACTTGGCCGGTTTCTTTATTCTTGCATGATGTTGTCTTTTCAGTTTATTTATAGCTAAAAGTCACGGGACCCCATTTCTTAAGTGAAGTGTTTTTCATCGGATTTACTTATCCGTACTTAGAGAGGTCATAACTTAGCAAATATTCCTAACAAATGGAATAATACAATCCATTAACTGTAGCTTATTTCTTTCAAGGACATGACTAAGCGTATACAGAACCCTTGTTTTCTTAAGACATTGATTAAGTGTGTGGATTTAAATTGATAGGGTAAGCAGTGATACTTAATCATGGAGATACACGATATAACTGTTGGATTCATTTGTTTTATGTTGATTTATTTCAAGCAAAGCTTTTAATACTTGGCAGGTTTTCGTTTCATGTTTTCAGAAATTTATTCTACGTTTACACCCATTTTCTTAGCTGTAAGACTTGAAACTTCTTACTGCAACTACTTTTTACATTTCGAAAATTATTGAGAGATTTGTGTACGTAGACTGTCGTTGTTTCAGACCTGTTATGTATTTTGGTCAATTTTTTGTAATTTTTGACAAGTTGTATAAACTCCCAAGTCAAGTCAAGTTGTATAACTGTTGTATTTCGTAATACTCTGTAAAAAAGTTAAATAATGTACAAAGTCGAAGAATCCAAATGAAATGAAATCCGTCCGAAATTATTTTATCGATGATATCGTAAATATTTTTAACCGAACTTAAAAACTTTAAGTTATAGTAAAGTACTAAAATCTAGAGCGGCATTTCACATGAGAGATTTTAAAAATCGAGTTCTAGAGTAGTTAAAAGCACAGTTGCAGGAAATGGTAGGAAGTATGAGAGTTTCAACAGAACTCAATGAGCTTATAAAAGAGCTTAAAAATTGCAAATGTACAGAAAAGTTCACCTCGTAGTTTTAAAACCATTAAATAGTATATTCGAAGTTGGAACTGGTTTTATTTTTGCTTTTTATGAAAACATTTGTATGAATATCATTTTTGTGACGAGAGTTAAATAGTCTTTTAAGATGTGTACACTACCTACTTTGAGAGTCCTGTTCAAATAATTAATTTCTTTTTAAGATTTCGGTTAGGTATTAATTAGCGATTCTAGTCGCTGTACCTTTGATTTGCGGCTTCTATTTGTATAATTGACGCATATTTTCCTCATTTGTTTTAATTTTCCTTTTTAAACTCTATAAATCGATCTTTCTATGATTTATCTATTTGAGAGACAAAGAGATACTACAAAAACTAGCGAAGACAATGACCTAGAGAAAGCTTACAACTTACACTACTTACATTACTTTACACTTACACTAAGATTTTGCAGTAAAAGTTGTTAGATTCAAATGAGCGGAAAAAATGAGTACGGCACGATTACGGTATCAAGGAATTTTCCTTAATTCGCAATGGGTGCACCCCTTCATTACACGAATGTAGTTCAATATTTATAAATACTGTAGATACGTCATATAGTTACCTTTAAGAAAAAAGATTTCTTTTCTAAATTATAATCACGACGAAAATGGTCTAGGTGATGCCATCTAGCAGAATTTGACCACAGCGACTGCATTTTAGGGTGATTAGCTTTGATGGGCCGCTCTTTTATGTGCTCTCAAGTGCATATCCAACTTTGGCCTAAAAGCTCCGAGCACAAAGCGGGAATGTCAGAACACAGTTGACGAGTCTAATATATTTTCTATACAAGTTTAATTTTAATATGAAAAATAATTTATTTAATTTTAATATGATTAAATTTAATATAGCCATATAGATGGCGTTCATGCTGGATAATTACAATAATTCCCAATATTTTACCGTTTAATCTAAACATACATACAGATAAATAAAATTGAAGTGTCTGTTTGAATGCATGAAAATATAAATTCAGTACCTATATCTGTGTTTGATCCGGCTAATTTCCGAAACGACTGGACCGATTTTGACGGAACTTACTAGCAGATAGCTGATGTTATAAAGAGTTAATTATGCTAATTTATATTATAATTGAAAAGGAATAGGGTTCAGTGCAAAAAAAAATCCTTGAAATTGTTAACGAAATCCAATTCAAACAGGGAAGTAATATTTCCCGTGGGTTAAGGTGAAGGCGTGGAACAGCTTCTACGAAAATAAAACAAAAGAACTACCCTTGCAAAAAGAAGTAAGTACCTACGTGTAGCGTTTGTTATTCTTGTATTGTTTTAACTAAATGAGGAACGAGGTTACTGTGGTAAAAGTAAAGCGAGGACATATTGAGTGCTTTTGTTTAATTTAATTTAACATAACGTAACATCATGCTGATTTTTCCTGAAGTCCTTATAATATTAGCATCATTGTGTAAAGAATCAGCTGTTCCATATACTTTTACCGTGTTGGTATTATTGTACTTTTGTAGGCAACAGCTGTTTTTTAAAAATAGCCGATGATTTAATGTGGTTGGTTCGGAATGATGTACTGAATACGTAGAAACCGTTTGTGCGTTACGTCCCTTCCACCCCGTGTGTTCGTGATATACTTAAGTATTTTTAAACTAACATGGTCACCAACACTATAATTAGCACTTAAAATTATATTTATTCGTAATCGTATAGCGCTTGAGAGCAGCGGTGGGTTCGAACCCAGGCAGGCGCATTACTTTGTGGAATTTATTTCATCACCGCTGCTCTCAAAAACGGTGAACATCGTGAGGAAACCGGCACGTCCTTTTTTTTTGGGATAGGAAATCATATCAAATGACTCGGATCCTCCCGCTCTGGGCGGAGCGGTAGGGAGTGTCAAACTTTTACTGACTAAAACCCATCCATGTTCCTTCTTTTGCCTTTTGTGTTCCAGGGCCGCGGTATCTCTTTCCACAGTCCCGCAGCACTGGCAGGCATCGGCCCTTGCGGGCCCCTCCTGTTTGCTGACATGTTTTTGAGGCGCGCGTGGAACATAAATGCGCCGTCGACACGGCCTGTCGTCATAAGACGGTGAGCTAGCCCATTACTCACCGTCCACAGGCCCGCGCCTACGGTGGCTGAGTGCCACCACGTGGCCCCCGACGCCCGGGGCGTATCCCGCGGCGGCTGGGACGTGAGGTTGTCTCCCTCTCACGTACCTCCTTCGCTAGCATGACTGCTTCGCAGAAGGAGGTGACGGCTTCCCATTCCCTCTCGCCCCGGACCATGGCTTGAACCAGGGCCGGACGCGAGAGGACACGGCGGTGCTCCGCCCAAGCGGAGCAGACCTCCACGGTGTGCTCCACCGTGTCCCCCGGGCGATCCTCACAATGGTAACACCCGGGCGTTTCCTCCCGCCCGATTCGGTGCAGGTACCTCCCGAAACAACCGTGTCCGGACCTGCGTCAGGCGGAAGGTGAGGGCGCCGTGGCACCTCTCTAGCCATTTCTCAAAGAGGGGACTTACCGCCACTATTATGGCGTGCCCAGCACGGGGTTGCGACAGTCGCTCTCTCCATGTCGCCATGAGATCGCGCCGGAGGTCTGTCCGCTGAGCGACAATTTGCCGCGGCAGCGGAATTTCCTCCCGGCGTAGTGCCTCCGCGCACCACTCCTGCAGGCTCGCGAGGACTATCGCCTCCAGATCCCATGGCAAACCGGCACGTCCTAGAACCAAAAATTCGAAGACCTGTGACATCTACCAACCCGCACTGGGCCCGCGTGGTGGATTATAGCCTATTCCCTCTCTAGAGAGGAGGCCGTGTGTCCCAGCAGTGGGAACATTTTATGTTGATTTTGATATAGCGCTTGCAACAGTGACGAAATATCGGGAACTTGAAATAAAAATAAACATCGTAAATATCCAGTTTAAGTGCTAATGATAGGATTTATGTTCGTGTTTTGAGTACAAAAACGTTCAGTTCCAACAGTGGGCTAGTATTATTTAAAACATTGAAAGCAGTACAGTATAGTATTTGCTGAAATAAGTAGCTGTGTGACAAACTAACTGAAGAACCCCAGACAAAAGGGTTCTTTACCATTTTTGTAAAGAACCCAAAAAGCAACATTTTTTCCAACAGCCCCTTTGCATTTGAATAAGACTTCACTAATAATAAAATGTTGCCACAATGTCACATGTGATGTCAAACACATTAATGACGCAGCTGCGTATGCTTAATATTATTTAATTTTACTTTTGTATGTCAGGGCGGCCATATTTGTGACGCTTTGAAAGGAAAATACGGATTTATACATCATGTGGTTTTTTCTCTTCTATGTATTATAAAGGGACTAAGCGAACAAGACCTTTAACGAAGCCGAAAGGCACTTGTTCTCCCCGTTATTGCGATCTGGTTCTAGACCATACCTGGCAACTGGTTACGGAGATATTGGGGGTCAAAGTTCTAACTTTTTCACAAGTTTTTTTTTTTAATTCGTGTTTTTAATCTAAGATTTTTACTTTTAACACCTCCACGACCCCCGTACTATTCAATCCATCCATCAGCACTTGACAATGTTTTGAGTGCGTTACATTGAGTGAGTCCTACCGAAAAACGTGATTTTCATCCCAAAAAAGTCGTTTCCCAGCAATAATTTTTGCATAAAGTTGCTTAATGATTTACATAATGCTTGGTTGACGGCTTCGAGAAGGGTCCGTTTACACCCTGTAGACTTGCAGTGGAACAGGAGCAACTGAATTTGAAAGATTTTTCCACTAAAACGATGAGTTGTAACATTGATTCTTGTTTAAAACAGGATGCGATTGCAACTAAGGAAAGATTTCCGGTAGGTACCTTTCAGATCCGACTTTTATTTTCCGACTAGCATGCTTCACTATATTTCCTAGACAAAACCTGTCTAGACACGGTAACATTCTTTATAGGAACACCGAAGATGGGAGAGACAATGTATTGGATTGGCACAAGCTACCGAAAAGGTTTTATTGATTATAACCCTTATGCAACTCGTTGTATAAATCCGAATCGCTTTAAAAGCGATTTTCGTTTGTTTCGGACATTTTTCAATCAAGGAACCAACAACAACACATTTCTGAATGTACAAAATGAATGGTCACTGTACTTCTGCGTTTGTTTTAACACATTGTCAATGCCATTCGTTATGCACGAGTGCTCACGAAGGATTCACAACGGCACTACTCGATTACAGGGCCAGGACTGTTAAATGTAAAAAAAAATGGTATAAAAGAGAAAGACGATACTATAAGAGGCGTGGGAAATAAAATATATTTTTGGTCATAAATTCGGATACCTACTTAACTATTGCTTGGGTTCGATTACCAGGCCGGTCAAAATGTTATTGGGTTTTTCCATCAGGAATTTCTCAGTAACTCTCAGCAGTGGGATTTTTAAGGGGGAAAAACAAATAAGCATTCGATTCCTAAAATGGAAAAGAATAAATCCTAATGAATGAATGAATGGAAGAATCGATCCTAGGACTAGGACCCCATGCTCAATAGTCGCAGTAGGTAGCTAAAAAAACAAGAATCAGAACTTAGATTAGTTTTGCACGTGGCAGGGATTATAAAAAGGTAACTTTGTACAACTAATCCTCTTTAACTAAAGCTCAAAAAAGAAACTTAAGAACGAACATCCAAGAAATATACAGTAAGTGAAAGAAAAAAGATATTTACAATCCAAAGAGATCCTAAAAGAAGTTTTTACTGTTGCTCAAGGCTAAGTACTTAGACCCAATTTTGGCTAGTTTTCTACCTATAAGACCCGACCATAAACATGTTACATTTCGTAAATTGGGTGATTTGGGAGACGTGACCAATTACTGGGTAATTTTGATCAATAGGAAAAAACAGTGTACCTTCCCACATACTGCTTACTTTACTACTTTTCTTGGTCTGGACTGTCGGCCTAGAGTCAGCCTAGTCGTCTATTTACCACCTCTCAGGTGACGTGATCAGCGCGCCCCCTACCCGTCTGGCGCAGACCACTGAAGTCGTACCCCGCGGGGTTCAATAATTCGTGGATTTCTCGATAATTATGTAGAGATTTATTATAACAATTTCAATTCGATGTACTGAATACATGGTAACCGTTTGCGCGTCAGTGTCCCTTCCACCCTGTACAGTGTCATAATGAACTTCATGATTTTAATCATCTACTACTTAAAGCCGTAATAAGACATACATGCTACGATGCAGTCCTTCCAAGTCAATTCGAAATAGAACTACAAGCCTTACTGCTTGAAGATTAAAGTTTAAAATTGCAAAGTCATTTATTTCTAATAAAGGGACGTTCAGATCTTCATAGCTAGGTTTATAACCACATCAATGTTTTAAAGTTATAGGAGTTCAAAACAATAAGCATTCGCAACACAATCAAGGCAAACTCGACTGCACTTCGAATAACTTCAGAGACTTGATTTCCAGGACTTGGAAACTTAGCTTTACTTTGTGACTTGAAAAGATTTATATACGTACTTACTTAATACTACACCTATAGAATTAAGTAAATACGCAGGTAGATAAATAATAGATAATTTATTTATGTAGGTACGCACAAAATATTTAACAGGACATTATAATAAGATAGAACAAATTTCTTCCAGCAGACCTGCGACACGCAAGTTGGTTAAACAAACAATTAAAAAAAAACCAAAACAAAGATAGTGTGTAGAAAAAACAAAACAAGAAAATTTAAATTAGAACTTAAGTTAAACAAAAATAATTAGATCGCTATTAATAAACAGGCACACAAACATTATAGACATAAAAAAATACTATGGTATTATATTTTAATAGAATATTTTAAGTAACAATTTATGAACATTTTAAATAATTTACTCTCCTCCTACCTCTTAACTATACACGTTTAGAAAAAATAATTAAATAATCTGAACTAACAACGAACTAAAATATAGCATTTCAAAATCCTCCTTAACACTGTTAACTAGTCATGTGCCCAAGAGACTGGCGCCTTTGCCACGTTGTACGGCAATGCTTAGAATAGAATTTCTCTTTATTCGAGTATCCATAACTTAAAAACTGTTAGTAAAAACTTACTTCCATGTTAGTAAACACTGATAAAAACAAACAACACAAGAAATAGCTGTGGATCACTGCTGCGACAACCCATGAGTAATTGCATAATAGCAACCCACATAAACACAGTCCAGGCGACTGGCAATCATGCTTAGGATACTGTTGGTACTGCCCCATACCCTTCGCACTAGAGTAAACGCATCTTTCATGCATTGTTGCATAAAAACAATCCACATGCGCATCTGCGAACATCCCCGACGCACTACAGAAGCGGGGCCACGCGCGTCTCAAAGAGATGTCAGCAAACCGGAGGGGCCTGCAAGGGCCGATGCCTGCCAGTGCTGCGGGACTGTTCTAAAGATATACCGTGGCACTGGAACGCAAAGGGCAAAGAAGTAACATGGATGGGTTTTAGTCAGTACAAGTCTGACACTCCCTTCCGCTCCACCCAGAGCGAGCTTGATACAAAATCATGCAATCAGGAAGAATGTAACATTGAGACAAAGACAAACCATTATTTTAGTTAGGCCATTAAAAGGGACTTTTGAACGTGAGACTTTTACATTACAACAGAATTGAGACATGCAACTTTGCACGCTTTTTTTTCGGATGGAAAATCGTCAAATGACCCCGTCATTTGATGTAAAGTCTGACTGTCTCAATTCTGTTTGTGAAGTCTGACGTTCAAAAGTGCCTTTTAATGGCCTAATTAAAATAATGGTTTGTCTTTGTCTCAATGTTACATTCTTCCTGATTGCTTGATTTTGTATCAAGCTCGTAATAGCTTTTATTTGGACATCTTATTTGTTCATGATGATCTATAGAGGAGTTTTGGACACTTAAGTTCTATGTATGTATGAATACCTAAACCTACTTCTGCTGTAAAATATTATCAGTAAAGCCATTGAAATTGAAAACACCTCTAAACAAGCAGAAACCTGAAAGCCAAGGTAATGAAACCCGCTATTCTTTACAGGCATTTACAGAAGTCATGATTCTCTATCCTAGTTAGAGGATTTCCGTTAGATCGAGGCTATTGAACAGTCACGGTTCTCTAACAAATTATGTTTTAAAACCAATTTTGGAAGTTCGTTACAGTATTTTTTCTGGACATATAGGTACCAACCTGCTTACAAAGCTATGTTATAGTTACTGGAAAAAATGAATACGACAACCTAGAGTTATAAAATGAGTTTTTAATTCTTTATAGCCACTTATAATCCTCAACTTGACTACACCAAAAGTTTCGACTAAAAAAATAAAGTTTCTGAAAACAAAATTGAAACCAACGCCATCTATCACAAAACTTTAGTACTACGTAGTGTCGACATGACTGATGAGTTCCGCTCTATCGCGAGTGGTATCAACAACTGTTTTGTGAAGAGTGCAAATATTGCGCCGATTATAAAGGGAGGTCGCCATGTTATACCATTTTATTATTTTATTGCAGGAAAATCCAAGCAGTAAACGTTTTATACGGGAGATTATAGACACTGATAACTGCGTAGAAAGCGGAGGATTTAGATTAAAGTCATTATCTATGGTTATTATGCATGAATTTTCCTAATAGACAATATTTTATAGAAGTAACAGTAAACGCAGTAGTGTCTACAATTTATCTAGGTATATATTATCATAGCAATATCTACGCATGAAAAGTAGGAAAATAGCCTAGAATGAAAAAGTATAGTACATCCAAAATAAACCAATCGAACAATTAATTGTTTGTCAATTACCTAATTAGTCAATCACGCTTCTGTTACCCTTTGTTTCCGATAGAGGTCCTATCAAACAGACAACAATCCAGACCCTAGGACATCATTTCTCGTGTGGTTAGTGCCTAACCTGGTGTCAGAGTTTTTATGCCGCCCATGGGCCTCTTGACTTGGCTTTACATGCCGTCGAGAAATATCTCTCAGGCATGCTGGTTTACTCACGATGTTTTTCTTCATCAAAGCAAGTAATTATAGGTACAATACGCACATGAATCCAAAAAATCAGAGGTGCGTGTCTTGGGGTTGGAACTTGAGACCTATGACTTGACATTCCAACGCTCACACCACTAAGCTCACTGCTTGTTTAACTAATTCCTACATTGAGTAGTAACAAATGCCCCTGCTTTAGAATGCCTACGTAATATTTGATCCCTGGCAATACCCCCCGGTTAGTTATAGACTACAATAAAACATGGGACTGTTGGCTCAAGTACCTACCTAAGTATATTGACAAGGTATTTGCCCTTTGGCTGCGGACGACATAGCCATTACAAAAAATTCCACTCCGCTGACAGAAATCGCAAACTAACAAGGAGTTGTTATACCTATTAAGCTGTATTTTGACATTGAACTGGGGCGTGGAGTTTCAATACAATAACAATTTCGTTATCACTGATGTGCATTAATTTGTGCAGCCATGGAACTAAGGCTGGTTTTATAGTCACGCCGCTAGACGCGCCGTTGGGCAGCGCGCTGTTGAACAGGAACACCGAACGGCGCTGCTCAAGCGCGCGAATTTGAAACGCTACTACTACCCCAATACATATCCGAGCGCGCGCGCTCCGAACGGCGCTGCTGAAACGCGTGACTATAAAATCAGCCTAATATGTAGGTTCTACGTACAACTGTGCAGTCTTTGGTTTCGGAGCGTGAGAAATCTTGAAGCGCCAGAGTAGCCCGCGAAATTTTTCTTAAGTTTTTTGCAATTTGCAGGTCAGTGTCAGATTGTATGTTGATTAAATATGATTCGCGACCGGCAAGTTGCAAAAAAACTTAAGAAAAATCGAAATTCGCTGGCCACCTTAGCGTTTCCACTTTAACTACTCTGGGTTTTTACTGAGGATAATGCGCACATGGCACATCCAGTGGGCAAAAGGAATAGACCGTTGAGTTTGCAAACGATATACACTGTGACTTTTTAGTCGTCTTACAAAGATGGTACTATAGGATCAACTCAGTTTCCAAATAAAATATGCAGGATTATTTGAATATATGCCGATTTATTAATGCAAGTCAACTTCACAGTTCAACACGCGGTTAGCAAGTGAAGTAACAAAAAATAATATGGCCGACTAGAGATGACCACAGACAAGTAACGTCAAGTGTCAATGTCGCACCGACGTTGACACATTACAATCGATTAATAAATAGTCGATTATATTACTGTGTATGACTTAAAAATAAATAAATTAACATAGTAAATTATATCGATTCTTACAGCTCGGCCATCCTAATAAAGGTGGGTCCTCACACATTGATAAACATTATCCGCATAGATACACAACAATCAAACACAATCTAGTACAATTAAAAATAATTATTTAAACAACAATGTTTTTTTTTTTTTTTTTTTTTTTTTTTTAACATCTTTTCAGATATCACTCAATGTAGAAACATAAACATTTTGTATGCATACTTAGATTTACCTCTACTATAATTAGCATCGATTGCACATAATTAATATTATTATAATTAACAAAATTACTATTATTTATTCACTTCAAATTATAGCTAGATACGCTATAAGTTCTAGTTCTAGTAGTAGCTCTCATTACATTCAGGTCCGCCGTTCAAAATCTATATTATTATAATTAATCACGATATAAATCCTTTTGCGCTCACGATTTATGCTAGTACGGTCTGTCGCGATCTGCGCAACGAGCGCTGTTGCTCACAACCCGTACCAGGACAATCTCTCGTGATCTGCGTCGTATTTAATCGGACGCTAGCAAACTATACCAGTACAGTCTGCTGTGATCTGCGTCATCTGCACAACTAGTGCTGACGCTCACAGCCCATACAGCATAGTCTGTCACGATCTGCGTCATAACTAATTGTACGCTCGCGACCTATACCAGTACAGTCTGCCGTGATCTGCGTCATCTGCACAACTAGTGCTGACGCTCACAGCCCATACAGCATAGTCTGTCACGATCTGCGTCATATCTAATCGTACGCTCGCGACCTATACCAGTACAGTCTGCCGTGATCTGCGTCATCTGCACAACGAGTGCTGACACTCACAACCCATACTAATATAGTCTGTCACGATCTGCGTCATGTTTATCCTGGCGCTCGCAACCTATACTAGTATGGCCTGTCGTAATCTGCGTCATCTGCGCATATAGTGCTGGCGCTCACAACCCATACTAGTATAGTTTGTAGCGATCTGCGCTGTTTACATTTAACTCTAACATTCTTATAATGAATCTACTTAACAAATGCAATGTTTACACATAAAGCACTGAATATTATTATTTCTGTATCTATTACATATTTTATATTCTTATCTCGTTTTTATTTATTTACTCTTATCATTATTACAATCACTTTCATCTGTACTATCATTAACATCGCTATCGTTTTCGCTTTCAAATCCCTTAAAATTTAACCACGGGTGTATTTTATCAATTGAAACTATATTCTCATATTTTTTGGATCCTTTTCTTGTAAGAGGAGTATCCTCCACTAAAAATCTATCGTTAGGTAGTATTTTAACTATTCTGTAAGGACCATGAAATTTGGCTAGGAGCTTTTTAGATTTTCCTACTCTATCTTTGTCAAAAGTTGTTCTTTCCAATCTTACAAGATCTCCCTCGCTATACTTTCTTGCCGGTTTTCTATGCTTGTCGTAATGATGTTTTGTCACTTTTTGCGCATCTTCAATTTTACGTATAGATTCGTTTCTTAGGTCTATTAGGTCATTACCGCTGGCTCGGTCTATCGTTGTATTAATTACATCACTTAGTAAATTTTCCGTGACACATTTAACTTTATATCCAAATAACAATTCTGAAGGACTTTTACCGGTTGTCTTATTAACCGACGTATTTAAACCTAACTGTATCTCGTTCACATACTCATCCCAAGAGTTATCGCTTTTATCGTGACACTTAGTACTGAGAGCGTCCAAAACTGTTCGGTTAAACCGTTCGACCTGTCCGTTTGCTCGCGGAGTTGCGACGGCATTTAAGATGTGTTTAATACCAGCATTTTCTATAAAGTTTTTAAATTTGACACTTGTGAAACATGAACCTCTGTCCGTTATCAACCGTGTAGGTGCTCCAAAGTAACTAAAATACTCTTTAAATATGCGAATAGCGGTAGCAGTTTTCGTGTCTCTAACGGGTTTTATGGCAATAAATTTAGTAAAAGCGTCTATAATTATCAATAAATACATGTTGCCTCTCCGCGAACGAACAAATGGGCCCAGATGATCGGCATGCAACGTGTGGAAGGGTATGTCTGGCTTAGGAATAGGATGAAGTAGTCCTTCTTTAGGTCCTCCAGGTGTTTTATGATAAGCGCATTCCAGACAAGCACTTACATATTTTTTTGTAAATCGTCTCATTTTGGGAAACCAAAATGAATCTTTAAGTCTTTTTAATGTTTTATCGTGACCAAAATGACCGACGTCGTCATGGTTCATTTTTAACAATTGCCACCTTACTGATTTTGGAACCACCCAACGTAGTCCATTATCAACTATTCTGTATACGTAATTACCCTTCAATTGATAATTTTTATGAACATCTACGATAAACGTAGTATCTTTGCTCGATAGAATTTCTTTAATTCTTTTAACCTCATCATCGTCACTTTGAACGGTAGCAATCCAGTCTTGAGCATCCACAGTAAGTATGTCTATTATGTGAATTCCGTCTACATTAGTGGGTTCATCAACAGGAGCACGGCTGAGAGCATCGACGTGTGACATATTTGAGCCTGCTCTGTATTCTATCTCACAGTCGTACTCCTGGAGTTGCACCCACCATCGGCCTATTCTAGGTACTAAATCTCTTTTTGTCATTGTAGTCCGTAACGCATTACAGTCTGTTATTATTTTAAATTTTAGTCCTAGTAAATAAACGCGAAATCTATTTAACGATGCTATTACCGCAAGAGTTTCTAAATCAAAGGAATGTAATTTCTGTTCGTCATTTGTAGTTTTTCGACTGTAATAAGCTACGGGTCTCATAAGTCCATCCTGGCTACGTTGCATCAGAATACCTGCAATACCGTACTTTGATGCATCGGTATGTAACTCCGTTTCTAATTTACCATCATACAACGCGAGTAAAGGTCTTTCTATTAATTTACTTTTCAGAGTTTCGAATGCTATTGTATGTTCATCTGTCCATTTCCATTGAAACTGCTTCTTTAATAAATCCGTTAATGGTCGAGCTATCAGTGAGAAGTCTTTTACAAAGCGCCTAAAAAAGCTAGCTAACCCGATAAAGCGTCTAACATCGTGAACATTTTTAGGTACAGGAAAATTTGATACAGCGACTGTTTTGCGAGAACCGGGCCGTATACCTGATCCACTAACTTCAAAGCCTAGGAAATCGATTTGTTTATAGAAGAAAAAACATTTTTCTAGCTTAAGAGTAAGATTCGCTTCGCGAAAAATATTCAGAACCTCATCTAGTCTGCCTAAACCCTCGTCAAATGTGCGCGCTGGGATTAAAATATCATCCATAAAGACTAATGTGTAATCTATTTTCGACAAGATTTTATTCATTGCTCTTTGGAAGACTGACGGCGCGTTCGTTAATCCAAAGGGCATTCTTTTAAATTGGTATTGACCGTCAGGGGTCACGAAAGCCGTTTTGTCTTGGGAGTTTTCCCCTACTGGTAGTTGGTAGTATCCTGACGCTAAATCTAAACTTATAAATACTGAGTTACCTGATAATCGATCCAATTGATCATCGATCAATGGTAGGGGGAAATGCTCCTTTTTGGTTTTTCTATTTAATGCACGGTAATCAATACAAAGACGTTTATCCCCCGTTTTCTTCTTAACAAGAAGAACGGGGCTAGCATACGATGAATTAGATTCACATATGATATCTGCGTCGAGCATTTCTCGTACCATTGATTTAACGAGTTCTCTCTCCGGGTAAGACAGTCTATATGGCCTATAAACTACCGGTTTTGTATCAATCAAATCTATTTCCATCTTTTCTACATTAGAGTAACCTAAATCCATCATATTTCGTGAAAAACATTCATTATACTTCTGCAGGGTGTTTTTCAATTGTTGAATTTCACTACTAGACAAATGTTTACCGCAATTCAATGATAAATGTGCATTTGAATCGTTAAAGTCCAATATATTAATATTCAAAAATTTATCAGTATAAGAAGCACGTGTCATCAGTGTTCCTTGTTTAAGTTTTAATACATTATTTGATATGTTTTGTATTAATAGTGCGCCAGTACCGTTTAGTATGTTGTATTCACCTGGCATTAAATAATATTCCATTCCAGTACAACCCCGCAAGGAACCATTTACGTATACGACACCAGAAAAATCCTTATCAGTGTTTATTTTTATTACGCATGTGTCACGTGGTGAAACTGAGACATCATTGAGAAGTAAAAGTTTAATTTTCGTTGATAAGGTTTGTCCAAATATAAGAGCATCACTAGTTTTAGTAATAGTTATACTCGGTATCTCAGTAAAGCTATGACCAATCAGAACATCATATTTAATCACACTGTCTTCAACAATATAGCTATCGATTGTCTCCGTTATACCTTGAATTTCCATCTTAATTACCGCCCTGCCTATTGGCAGAACTATATTGTTTCCAATACCACGCATTGTAGGTAGTTGTTCCGATGACCATTGAATGCCTAGCCTATTTGCGACACTATGACGTAATAACGTGCATTGGCTACCTAAATCAACATACCCTCGCATCGGTTGATCGTTAATTTTCAAATCAATTAAATATTTATCATTACTTACATTAGTCATTGTATTTAATGCCAAAATTGTCTTTTCTTGATTTATTTCAGGTTTAGACGTATCGTTACTTGATAATCTTGGACAGTTAGTAGATAAGTGCCCTATTTTGTTGCAAATATTACATTTTAAAATTTTCTTTGTGCAATTGAAACTGTAATGACCGGATTCTTTACAATTGTAACAAGTAATAGTCTTATTGTTGTCATTTGATCTTATTGCTTTGGAGTTCGGCGTTTGCTTAGAAGAGTTACCAACATAAGTGTTTGTCCTTTTATCATAATTTGCTTTAACCCTATTATCTGATTCACGTGGTTGTTGTTTAATGGATTGAAAGTATTTTAATACCTGTTCCGGTTCCTCACATTTTACCGCTTTTGCCCCCAATCTTAGGCTACGATCCTCTATCCCATATAATAAACAATCTACCGCCCGTTTACCTTTAATTTCACATCTTTGTAAGAGATTGATTTTTTCATAAAAATATAGTTCCAAAGAATCATTATATTTAGCCCTCTTAGACAACATCTCCGTCAAGAGCTCTGCGTAATCATCGCTTGATGGAAATGACTCAATCAGCTTAGATTTCCATTCGGGCCACGAAAACGACATTGATGGCAGAGTTTGATACCATGTTTTGGCCACACCGCTTAGCTTAGGTAATGCGTAATGAATTGTTTGGTCATCACCCCATTTATATAATCGAGCACAATCTTCCACTTTGCTAAGCCACATGTCAATAGTCTGACCTTTAATCATGGGATCAAACTCTGGTATAACATTACCAAGCATAGGAAACTTATTGCCTTCTGGCCGATTATTAGAAATAGATTTAATTAACTCAGTCAACAATAATTGAGTATTATCTTTAACATTAGAACGACTCACATGGTTATCTTCAGGCGACGTACTCGAACCATGATGTTTACGGCGCCTGGATCTCGAACGGCGGCTTGATCTCGAACGGCGGCTTGATCTCGAACGGCGGCTTGATCTCGAACGGCGTCTTGATCTCGAACGGCCTCTTGATCTCGAACAGTTTCTTGATCTCGGTCGGTGTCTTGAGCTTGAACTATCTCTTGAGCTCGTACGTCGGCGGCGCCTCGAACCCGAACGACGCGGAGTTCTTGTTGTAGATCGTCTCGTGCCTTCTTTGTTCAGTTCACCAACGCTGTCTTCATTGGAATCTTCATGATTTTCTGATGATCTTCTATGACGTTTCTTTCTTGTATCTTTTTCGCGATATTCCGTCGTTGAGCTTCGAATGTGCGATTTCTTATGAGTTTTTCGAGGATGGCTTCGTTTACGCGTTGATTTTTCGCCTTCACGATGTGTATTTTCAATATCTTTGTCCATTGTGTAAGTTCACGAATCTTTTCATATGATGCACTTGGCGTGGAAATAACTCGTGGGTTTTGTTAATCCCACTTCTGAGCTATAGGATCAACTCAGTTTCCAAATAAAATATGCAGGATTATTTGAATATATGCCGATTTATTAATGCAAGTCAACTTCACAGTTCAACACGCGGTTAGCAAGTGAAGTAACAAAAAATAATATGGCCGACTAGAGATGACCACAGACAAGTAACGTCAAGTGTCAATGTCGCACCGACGTTGACACATTACAATCGATTAATAAATAGTCGATTATATTACTGTGTATGACTTAAAAATAAATAAATTAACATAGTAAATTATATCGATTCTTACAGTACACTCAATGTATCCGACATAAAATACCTATAGGCGCGATTTTTTTTAACCTTTAATAATTATGACATTAGGTACAAAGAAAAATAAATAATACTTACATTAGAATTATGAAACATCCTGTTAATAATGTTTGTGTCAAACGGTAGAACATACCTACCCAGCACTGAGGACACGAGTCGAGTAGATCATCGCTCGCAACAGGGTGTTTCAACAACGTCATGCGTCATAATACTGAATAATATTTTTATTTTTAAATTATTAAAATCACATAAATACGATTTTTTTTTTCGTGAATGTTTAGTAGTCATTGGTTACATGAAGTGGGCTGCCGTTGTAAGACGACTAAAAAGTCACGGTGTATAAGTAGTTGGTAAAATGGAGCTCTAAATGTACTTATTTTAATCTAGAACAGACGGGTGATTTGTATTCATAACTTGGTACATTAGTGTTTACTTTATTATGAATATACCTAGTAAGATTTACTGATCATATTTTCCTGAACTCCTCGTTTTCGGATGCTTCTATAACAGAACTATTCGAAAATATTCAAAAGTAACTCAGAACTCTCAATAAATTATAAGCTAAGGAATGGAAAAAACTAAAGTAAAAAGAGAAGAAGACATAATTATTACTATAGAGATAATCATTTATTATAACTTTGTTTACAGTCATAAAATTAAAAGATAACGCCTCAATAATCATTACTCACTCACATTAATGTAGGTACCTAATAAGGTTACTGATTACAATTGAGGAACCTGTCCCGCAGCTGCAAGAAACTAAAAGAGATACTTTCTTTTAATAACCTCCAGCGAAAAATCCTGTTAGAAGTTTAACGTGTGCTTCAAAAGTGTATGTGTGCGTTAGTTACTGAGTTTCGTATGTCGGGTCTGTGGCCTGGCATTATGGTTTTTTTTAATGTGACTTGATCAGTATAGTTTTCTTAGCTACGATTAAAGAACCTCTGCTAGGGAGGAGCTCGTGGCTAAATAATAACAGCCACTCGGGTCGATCTTTAGGTTAAGCCGTGCTTGGCTGAGTTGGTATGTGGATGGGTGACCACCCGTTACATACCGAGTTTCCTCCGTGCCTCGGAAAACAATTTAAGCCGTTGGTCTTGGTCCCGGTTTCCATTTGAAGATTTTTGAGATGTCGTTACAGTGGCTCGAAAATCAGACAACCAGTCTTACCAAGGAGTATCTTATTACCCAGTACTAACTGGGTTGTGGAGGTCAGATAGGCATTCACTCCATGTAAAATACTGGTATTCAGCAGGATCCAGCCAGACTGGAAGTTGACACATAGTTGGGAAAAGGCAAGGAATATGCTGATTAAATGCAACGAGAAAAGACGAGAAGAGAAAAAAAAATCTGTTCAGCAGTTTGAAGATCATCGTATTCCAGTTGTTGAAAAAAATCAACTTCAACTGGCCAGATCGATACAAAAATTAATATTATCCTTTATGTAACTATATCATGTATATCAATTATGTAACAATAACATATTGCTGCAACATCATATGGCATCAGCAGGATACCCAACACCTCACTAACTTACAGCAGACGTATCGCATTTGGTCTCATTAGAATGGTCCAAAATAGGCTCAACGAATAGTTTTTTTTAATACTCAGACTGTCGACGTCGGGAGTAAGCAGAGATGTGAGTGGATGAATGAGCTAATGTGTGCATGCGTGCGCGCATGTGTGCTTGTGTGATTGTAAATATACGTAGCGACAGACCGTGTTTTTTTTAAGTTTATCACCTTGTTACTGACTATATAGATTGACAATCTGACTGGCTACCAAAGAGAGTACTCGTTCAGTAAAGCTTGTTTGGTGAGTAGAACAATCGCTTGGAGGCTCTCACTTGGTACATACATGCCGAACTGTCTGTAATGGATGTTGGAGTGTTCAACCGCCCTCATAAATGTTCGCATTTTTAATAGTAATAAGATAAGATATACACAGAGTAATGTACCTGCCTGGGATTCCCCAACCCACAACTGTCGACTCGCTAGTCGGAACCGCCGCTTGTCGCTAATCGCTGGCTGTGGCACACGTGCCTTATTAAAGTATATGTCGGATTGTGTTTACGACAGTTATTATGATGATGTTATTCGCTTAATACTTTATTGTAATGAGTCGTTCCACTATTTACTTGCTAGATATAAAACGTATTGTGATTTGAAGAATATGAGTACTGAAATGTGGTACCTACAACTACATATAAAAAAGTTGCCGTCACGGGACGCCCGGCATATGAAAAACATGAACCTATGTTAATTTAAAAAATCATAATGATTAAAAAACTATAACGAAATAATTATGGAGACTTTCCAAGATACGGAAGAAACTCGGTATGTAATGGGTGGTCACCCATCCATTTGTTCTTTTTTTTTTTTTGTTCCCGTGCTGGAAAATCCACACGGATGTCCTCCGCCCTAGGGCGGGCGGAGGGGTCTGTCGGACTCTAACCGACTAAAAACCACCCCGGTGTTCCCTTCCCACACTTGCACCGGGGATCATGGGAACTAGTGCGCCTTCCACGATCCCCGGCTAGTGCCGCCCGCTTCCGTGGGCCTCCTCAAGTCTGCGGGGGGAGTGAGGTGTCCTCCCCCCGGTACGCCAATAGGGGGGCGCGCGGAACACTTCGCGCCACCACCTCGGGTCCAGTTATACGGGGGGGCAGCGGACGTCCCCAAGTCCGCCGTCCCTCTGGACCCGTTTAGGGGGGCTGGAAGAGGGCGTTGTCCTCCCTCCGCCGACGCCCGGTACGTCTGCTGCGGATCGGGAGAGTGGTCTCGACCTCCCTCAACCTCTCCGCAGCCACCCACCCATCCATAGACCAACCTAAGCAAGCGCGGTTAAACCTGAAGATTGATCCGAGCGGCTGTGTTTATTTAACCACACCTTGTGTTTTAATAAGTATCAAATGCTTATCTTTAAGTGCATGTGTTTAACTAATTGTATTTTTTGTCGAATCTGCTTCTTATGAACTTATTTTGTATTACTTTAATATTTTCGTGATATTTAAAGCCTGCAGCCTTTTGTTTCGTCTAATAAAACAAAGTCAAAGTGGTAATAAATTCAAACACAAATCTTATTTGAAACAGTGGCTTCATTAATCACGATTTCAGTTTAAAGCTTTGGCCACACTGCAGCACTGAGGCGAACCCGCGCGGGATACGGGTCCTTCCTAACTGAGCGCGACGATGCTTTTGCAACTATGTATTTGTTACAGGGTGGAATTTGAAAAATAGATATTTGAAGAAACTATTGCCGTCGCGCTGCGTCAAGCCTGCCCCCGTAGAATGCAATAGGAACAGCTAAAAGTCAGACTGATTATATCACAAAAATTGAATACTGAGCCGATTCAATTATATTATTTTTGACATTAAAACTTTAAGAACTTTTCGAATTTGTCTAGTCGTCCTCTAATCACGGCCGTAAAAATGGGGCCTTTTTGTCATTTTTGGAGGGTCATATTCTCTTTACTTGTTAGTGGCTGAAAAAAAGGAAATGACAGGGACGTGTCTACAGTAGACCTAGATTTTCGTCCTAGATTGGCCTGTTGGTCTAGTGGTTAGTGACCCTGACTGCTAGGACGGAGGTCGTGGGTTCGATTCCCACACAGGACAAATCTTTGTGCGATGAGTACGATTATTTGTTCTGTATCTGGGTGTGTAATTTATCTATAATATGTATGTATTTAGAAATATATAAGTATGTTTATCAGTTGTCTGGTTGCCATAGTACAGGCTCTGCCTAGTTTGGGATCAGATGGCGATGTGTTGGTTGTCCTAAGATATTTATTTATTATTTATTTATTTTATTAAAAAAAAAAAATGTTTGCTCTGGAGGCATTATTCAGGAAGTAAAAAGGGGAATATATTTGTATGGAGAATCCCAGCCTCTGTTCCCTCTTAACAACGTAATCGGCAAGCAACATCGAATCTTATCCCGCAAGACGAGCGGGATGTGCTTCAGTTTTGCTTGAGCGTAACGTTTAGCTTGGTGGGAGCTGTCTTCGTTGATTTAATTTTATTTATGAACATCATTCTATAATTGTTAGTTTGATGTTTATTTTCTTCAGAATTGATACAATATACGAACGAATTGAAAAGATTTTAATCTTAGTCAGTTCATTTTATGAGTTTTTGCCAGTCCACTTTGAAAAACCACATCTAGAAAAGTACATTTTACATAATTACTGGGTGTTAGGTTTAACTGTACACTTTAATTTTTGTTTTACCAAATTTTTTATACTTCATAGAACTCTTGAAAATTAATAACTTTTATTATGGGACCAATTCCGAAACTTTGTACTTCATTTATTATTTTGTAAGCACTAAAACTGCATGTGATATTTGTCAATTCACTTTGCCAGAATAATTAGATTGACACAATATCTTTGATAACAATCCCGAGCTATTTTGAAAGCTATTCAGTTGCTGTGAATACGTCCATTAGTAACCCGCCTATGTGAACCCACTCGTGCTAGTAACACGGTGTAAACGGACCCTTCACAAAGCTGTCAACTAAGCATTCTTTACATCAAACAAAGTAACTTTACGCAAAAATTATTGCTTGGAACTCGACTTTTTTTTGGGGTAAAAATATCACGGTTTTTGATAGGATACAATGTAACGCACTCAAAACATCGTGCTGATGGATGCATTGAATAGTAAAGGGGTCATGGTGGTATTTAAAGTCAAATTAAAACATTGATAACTGTTTTTTTTTAACTTGTGAAATATTCGGAACATCCTTTCACCCTAAAAAAATTGAAATAATGGCATAACCACAAATTCTTGTCGATTATTTTCTATCCTTAGCTAAATAATAATAGCTACACGGGTCGATCTTCAAAACAACTACCTGAAGGCCATACAAATAATTATTCCATGCGACAAGCAGGGCAGCAGTCAATCGCTCTCCACACTACTTATTATCAGTGAGTGTCAAGGCATGATAGCGAGTGTTTACAATTTTGTGTTTTATAATAAGAAGCTCGTGGCAAATAATAACAGCCGTTCGGATCGATCTTCAGGTTTAGCCGCGCTTGCCTAGGTTTGTCCGTGGATGGGTGACCACCCATTACCTTACCGAGACACCGAGACATACTGAGTTCCTCCGTGCCTCGGAAAGCACGTTAAACCGTTGGTTCCGGCTGTCATTTGTACATCTCTGACAGTCGTTACAAGTAGTCAGTGGCCCGAAAGTCTGAAAACCAGTTGTACCAAAGGATATCGTATTACCCAGTACTAACTGGATTGTGGTGGTTTGATAGGCAGATGATGATCAGTTTCTTAAAATAATGTATACCTTACGAATGACTGAATATGGAATTATGGGTCAAACCCGATATTTTGTTATCGAAACAAAAACAGTTTCCAACAAAAAAAAAACATACTTATAGTGATAAAGTGGCCTGTTATCGTGTCTCACGCATGATCCAATGTTTACAAAAAAAAAAAAACGTAATTTGTACCTACAGATACCGGGAATCCCAAATTCAAATCAAAACATATTTGTAACCTACCTAGTTATTAACTGCCTATCCTTTTCTCAATCATGTTAGGGTCAAATCCCATTTAACTGGAGAGAGCTAAATATACATGAAGTGACTCGCATAACCCATTTTTAACACGACACCCCTTTTTTTCGGATGGGAAATCATCAAATGACAGGGGCCCGGAGGAGCGGAAGGAGGTATCAGACTTGTACTGACTAAAACCCATCCATGTTCCTTCTTTGCCCTTTGTGTTCCAGGACCGCGGTATAGGTAACTTTCGAACAGTCCCGCAGCCCTGGCAGGCATCAACCCTTGCGGACCCCCTTCGGTTTGCTGACATCTCCTTGAGGCTCGCGTGGAACACGAACGCGCCGTCGACACGGCCTGTCGTCACAAGACGGATAGATAGACGACGAGCTAGCCCATTACTCACCGTCCACAGGCCCGCGTCACAGTCCACAGACCCGCGAACACGACACCCCTTGGTCAGACTTTTGACTTTTCGACTAACCGTGACGACCGTCAATGATCTATGAATGACTGCCAAGACACAACATTGTCTTGTGCGATCCTATGCTTAAGGGGGAAGCACCAGGGTATATTCAAATTTTCTTACGTTTTTGCGATTTGCCGGTCAATGTCAGACTTATGTAACACGTACATATTTACAGAATTATAATCGTCAATACCACCCTCTAATTTCATTAAATGTTATTTATTTTTTTAACAGTTTATTTACACACTACATACAGAAAAGAAGAAAGGAACAGAAAAAATAGGTACAAAGTACAAAGGTGATGCTTATTTCTAAAGAAATCTCTACCAGCATGGAGGGATCTCCCCGAAGGTAACCCTTTGAACAGGTCACTGATTTATATTTTGATAGTAATAAATATCGAGGTAGGTACCTAACTTTATCGTTTTAATGAGTTCAAGTTAAATTGCGTCTTATTGATCTTTATAGAACAACACATTTTGAAGAAATACAAAATTACATCATCATCATCATCTGCCTAGCCTTTTCCCAACTATGTTGGGGTCGGGTTAAAGTCGAACCGGATGCAGCTGAATACCAGTATTTTACATGGAGCGACTGACTATCTAAAAAAAATAAAAAAATGACAAAGGCAGAAAAATTTGTTTATTAAAAAAGGATTTGGAAAACAGGTAATCAGGTAAAAAAAAAAAAAAAAAAAAAAAGTGCTTCTAATAATTAGCCCTGTTTAATTTTCCGCCATTTCATTTTTATTTTACATTCAAAACAGCAGCTGCGCATATTAAAAGGTACAGCCAATAAATCGATAATCAATAGCAAGCACCAATATTAACAAGTATTGTGTGAGACAAACTATACTGAAAATTATGCGCACATTTTAATAAAATATTATAAGTTTAGCAGGCCAGACTCGAAACAATAATATTCAAACCGGTTTTACTGAATGTAAATTTTGTAAACAGTTGAATTAACTTCATTGGCAAAATCCGAATCTCTCCCCACTATCATCTATATACACAACACACTCATTTGCAGGGTCACAATTCTTTGTACACTGAAAAAAAAAACATAATTATTAACAACCTTAATTTAAATGCTCTAAAAAGAAGAAAATAAACTTTAAATTAAACGAAACCTATAAATTTATTTAATTCAACAATTTAAATGATATAAAAGCTTGTCGCGAGATTAAACACAAAGGAACACACAGGTAAATCTAAGATATAATTAAAAATAAATTGTATACCTAGTGTAATAAATTGATTGGTTTGATTGAATTCTAAGCTTATTTTCTTCTTTTTAGAGCATTTGAATAATTAAAGCTTGTTTTTATTTTATTTTTTTAACATTTTATTCGTTTTTATTTTTCACTGATTTCGGTATTTTTCTCGGCAAACCCTTTAAATTGATATCCATACATGGAGGTGCATAAAAAATAACCAGTACGACAGTACGTTGGGTTTTGTATGTCTTTTGTTGGAGATTAGAAGATAATTTTATACTAATAGGTACACCTATTAGTATAAAATTATCTTCTAAAATCTATCATAGGACCGTTTTTTTTAAACACAAAATTTCCACGTTGAGCTGACCTATTAAGTGAACATTTTTTCGTCATGACTTGTGGCGTATGTCTTTTGTTGGAGATTCAAAATAAATAAATAAATTACGTGGGTTTCACATTTGTATAGAAAAGTCTTACCGTGTCTCTTTCTTCCTGTGTAAGTTCGTAAGTTGTGTGTTCTGCGTAAACAGAAATCGCAAATAAAGCGATGACCATGAAAAGTGTGATATAATTTCTCAACATATTGCGCGCTTGAATGCAAAAAAGCTGAAATGAAGATTATTGATGTTAGCATATCTATAATAATATGACCAAAAACAACTTTTAACAAAGAAAAATCACACTTCCTAATGAAAAAAACCTCAAAAAAAACAAAATTGTTTCGGAAGTCATGAATCGGAAAAGTAAATCGAACAAAAAAAAAAGTATTTTTAATTGTTTCATTTTACGTTGTTAGTAGTGGTATTATAACATATTATAATCATGTCATTATCACATTACTGGTGGATGAATTGCACACATCTGTGTGTACCCTTCACAGCATACAAGTCTGATGTTATGCTATGGAATTGGGTAAACAATTTATACACGCCTAAAATCATTTTACAACTAGCAATGTTTATTTATTAATGATATTCTATATAAAAACACCATTTTAAATTAATTATTCATGACATAATTATGTAGGTGTTTAAGAGCGTGCTTGCTCTTTGCTAAGGTTAAAAAACCGGCCAAGTGCGAGTCGGACTCGCGCACGAAGGGTTCCGTTCCATTATCTATAAAAACGGCAAAAAAATCATTACTGTTGTATGGGAGCCCCCCTTATTTTTTTTTTTAATTTTTAGTATTTGTTGTTATAGCAACAATAGTAATACATCATTTGTGAAAATTTCAGCTTTCTAGCTATCACGGTTTATGAGATACAGCCTGGAGACAGACAGACAGACAGACAGCGAAGTCTTAGTAATAGGGTCCCGTTTTACCCTTTGGGTACGGAACCTTAAAAAACAATCACAGCCGACTATTGGAAAAAAAATGAACCACGTTGGATTTAGTAAGTATATTATCTGTGGAAATAAAACAAACTGAAAAAACACTAGTGTGAAATTCACTGCATTTTGAACCCAATAGTAGTGCGATAAGAGCCAGTATTCGAGGAAGTGTTTTGAAAAATCTTTTTCAACATAAAACTAAGCAAAAATTTAAAAAATAATTATTAATTATTTTGCAATTTAAGTGGTTTTCTAAGTAAAGCTAAACTGAAGTATGACACGTGTAAGCAAAAAAATGTTTACTAGTTACGCTAGTTGAAGAGCTATAACTTTGCTATACAGCTTTAACTTTGCTTCTCGTTCAAGCTGGCAAAAGCAAAGCTCGGAAAAAAAAGCATATTAAGTCATAGATTCCTAATAATTCATAACACAATACTTTTCGTTCTATTATTTTATTTCTTCGAAAGTGTATTGACAATCGTTGTTTGATACACGTGGGCATTTGTTACAGCAGTTCTCGGCTCCATAACAACCTCGCCTGAAGCTCGGTTGTCAATTTCGCCTCGAATGTAATAACAAAGTTTCCACACATTTACATCAAAATGCACTATATCGAAACAGGAAACGTGAGCAAAAGAATAATCCGTGAACTATCATCACAAACAATCGAATTGGAAGTCCGTTATAAGCTACCATTAATTCATTTTATTCGTTGGATATTTTATAACAGAAAAAAAAAATAGATATGCATAGATAAGTACCTGTACGAAGAAAGACGAAGTCGTGCCTTCAAACTGTATTAACTAATTTATATTAATAGTCGAACATCGTAATTATATATATATTAATATAAGTTTGTTCAGTCGTTTACTACATGCATATCTATGTACTTACGGTATTTAACTGTCTGTGTGGATACAACTGTTTCTTTTTATACCGTATTTAACTGTCTGTGTGGATACAACTGTTTCTTTTATACCTGAATCGAACGGTCGCCCGGCTGCCTCGTGAGAACAATAGAACACCGCATCCCTAAGCGAATAACTATTTGTAAAGATGACTAGTGCGAAGGAATTATTAAATACTTGCTGTTGCCCGCGACTTCGTTCGCGTGGAAATTTTGTATGTATGTGAGAGACTGCCTCGTTGGTCGAGTGGTCGCAAGTGCGACTATTAAGCATGAGGTCCTGTGTTAAAAAAAAATGTTTATTTTAATTACATAAAGCTATATCGCGCATGATTTAGAGATCACCTTTTGAGCAAGGCGATGCTTGTGTGACTCCGCTCTTCCACTTAACATTAAACAATGTATGCAGTTGAAAAAAATACTATAAATAATAGTGTTATTGGGTTATTCCATCAGGAATTTTGCAATAGCAGCCACGGAATCTGTATTTGTACCCAGTTGGTGGAAATAGGCTCGGCCCCTATCACATGGGAGTTCAACATAACTGGCAAAATGTGGGTGTACGATTAGGTACACTTCTGCCTAAACCTTTGGGGATTACATGGCGTGATGTGTGAGAACTGACTGGCTGATCAAAATGTGATAATGTGGGTGATGACTACAAAAAGAAGTCCCAAACAAAATTAAAAACCGTTTATTTTAGCGCTATACAACTTTATTTTCAAAGTGAACCATCACACGCCTTGTTGGGCACTATTTATTCTAGTGCCGTTTTGTATACAACATTAAATGACTTATTATTTTCCGCAAGCAAGTGCAAATTTTGGGCACTGAACAACCAACACATAATTGACCGTCTGAAAAGCATGAGTGCACAATTGAATGCCGGTCACTTTTATGGTTTGGCCCTGGGATCTGTTGATCGTTACTGTAAAAACCAATTTTAAGGGAAATTGTAACCCCTTTAAATTGAAATGGGAAGTTGTTTAAAATGTGGGCCTGCGGGGAATTAAAACGCTCTGTCCTTTAGCAGCTCCGTTTTTATAATGTTACTGCCCAGCTCTGTGATACGAAGCCTGGTGCCGTTGCACAGTCTGGTTGCATCAAGGTTTCGCATCACACACATCACGCAGAACTGGAACGACAACTTTAAGCTCCAGCTGATGGGACGCCTCTCCTTTTAACTCCACGGAGTTGAGAAATTCAACGGGGTAGGCAGTACTATTGTCATTAGCCATAACAGTGTCTAGTGTGTCAGTGTTCTGTCGTCATAAGACGGTCGGACGGCGAGCTAGCCCATTACTCACCGTCCACAGGGTCTAAAGCGGGCGAACGACGCCACCCATCAGCGCCTGGTTGCCGCGGATGTCCTGCAAGCTGCGGTTCAACGCCTCTAATGCATGCTTTTGCGACATTGTGCACTCGTCCTATAGGCTTAACTTCCACTGCTGCAAAAAGACTCCCCCGTTTTTGGTGATGTTGCATGTTGGAGTATCTTCGCTTGCAAGATTCAGCGGCAATTTGAAAATTGAATGTGCAGTCCGGCCACCCTTAATCAAAGTTGCATCAATGCCCGACGAAGTCACAACCACAGTTATGTGACGGCACGGTTTGCGCAGTGGCTGATCAATTGACTGCGACGTTGCACACACACAATGCCGTGGTTTTTATCAAATTTTAATTTTGTTTTAATTTTTTTAATTTTTAGAGATTTTTTTTCGTAATGGGTTGTACGTAGTACTTATTACTTCCATGCAAAGAGTAAACACAAAAGGAAAAATAAAACCAAATTCATTATCAGCCATTCCGACTACACTTCGACTAAAACCTATTTTACAAAAATAATTTAAATTATCATAGAAATCGCGTATGAGGTTACTAACTAAATTTTAAACATTAATACCTTTTGCGTCTGTTGGTCGATTTTGATGAAATAAACACTAAATGTTACTCGGAACAATGTTTTTTATGTTTCAATATTTTGAATATAATGAGGGATTTTTACGTGATGCGCGCACAAACATACAGACAAACCGACAAACCGACATACCGACAAACCAACAAACAGACAATAATTCTAAAAATGCTAGAAATGGGTTCTGTTAGTGCTCCTTTAACACCCCTACTACTTTTTTTCTAAATATTTTCATTGTACAGAAACGCCACGTCTACAAATTTATTATTATGTATAGATTGGAAGATACTGCTTCGTTATTGCAAAAAACTCAAGTTAATCTCAAGAAATGCCCGAAATCACGATTAACTAAAGGGTATATTGAAACCCGTATAAAGGCCATAGAAGATTACTGGTCCACATTTAAAGACGCTCATCATTCATTGGTAAAAATAACGCCCAAAGAACAAAAGGCAATATTACCATATTTTGATAATGAAGACTTTTATGTTTATGAAGACCTATATCTTGTTTTTTAGCTGATCTACGCGACAACGCCGACGCCATTGCAAAATAATTCAAGTTTCGCGACGAATCCTGATCAACAAAATGCGCTCGTGAGGTTACCTAGAATACAGCTGCCATCTTTTAGTGGAAAATATGAAGAATGACCTACATTTCAAGATTTGTTTACATCGTTAGTGCATACAAACACAAGTAATTAGTGAAGTTCAAAAGTTACATTACTTGAAGTGTAGTGTTACTGGAGAGGCAGAAACTTTATTGAAACATATCCAGGTAACACAGAAAAATTATGAACAAGCTTGGGACATATTTAAAACAAGACATGGAAATAAACGTTTGATCGTGAATTCAGTGTTAAAACAGTTAATATATCAAAAGAAAATGAGTTTTCAGTCACCTAATCTATTTAAAGGTTTATTGGACACCACGACAGATTGTTTAAATAACCTTAAACATTTAAACATTTGCTTAGATTCATGGGATCCTATAATTATTTTTCTGGTAGTTCAGAAATTGGACCCTGAGTCTCACAAGGATTGGGAACAACACTCATTATAACGAAGATACTGATGACTTAACGATTTGAAAAAGTTTCTTCAGTCCACATACCGAACACTTGAGCTTGTCACACCTCTTTTTTAACCGACTTCAAAAAAAGGAGGAGGTTCTCAATTCGGCAGGTATATATATATATATATATATTTTTTATGTATGTACACCGATTACGCCGAAGTTTCTGAACCGATTTACGTAATTCTTTTTTTGTTTGATGCGGAATAGTTTCGAATTGGTCCCATAAAAATTTGATTCAGGTAAGCCCATTAGTTTTTATTTTATGAGCATTTGACTCTGAAGTTTGTTACTTGTTTGTTGTTGTGGAGTTACTTTCGCATTTATAATATTAGTAAGGAAGTAAGAATAAGCCTATTACCATGAAATGTATGGTTTACAATGTAAAATGAACGCATTATTCCTTCTTTCGCCCTTTATGTTCCAGGGCCGCGGTATCTCTTTCGAACAGTCCCGCAGCTCTGGCAGGCATCGGCCCTTGCGGGCCCCTCCCGTTTGCTGACATCGACGAGGTCTGTCCGCTGCGCAACAATTTGCCGCGGCAGCGGAGTTTCCCCCCGGCGCTGTGCCTCCGCGCGCCACTCATGCAGGCGCGCGAGGACTATGGCCTCCAGATCCCATGGCGGCAATCCGGCAAGGAGACTCGCCGCCTCGCGGGAGATCGTGCGGTACCCACGGATCAGCCTTACGGCTACCACCTTTTGGGGCGCGTTCAGATAGTGTGCGGCTCGCAGCCTCAACAAACGCGCCCACACCGGGGCCCCGTAAAGGGCCATAGACCGCACGATCCCCGCGTAGAGCCTCCGGTAGGAGGAGTTTGGACCCCTTAGGTTGGGCAGGAGCCGCCTGAAGGCGATAAGTCCCCTCTTTGAGGAGTGGCTAGAGAGGCGCCACGGCACCTTCCGCCTGACGCAGGTCCTCACCGGACACGGATGTTTCGGGAGGTACCTGCACCGAATCGGGGGGGGAGGAAACGCCCGGGTGCTATCACTGCGAGGATCGCCCGGAGGACACGGTGGAGCACACCGTGGAGGTCTGTTCCGCTTGGGTGGAGCACCGCCGTGTCCTCGTAGCGGCGATTGGCGGCGGCGACCTCTCGCGTCCGGCCCTGGTTCAGGCCATGGTCCGGGGCGAGAGGGAATGGGAAGCCGTCGCCTCCTTCTGCGAAGCAGTCATGCTAGCGAAGGAGGCAGCGGAACGTGAGAGGGAGAGAGCCTCACGTCCCAGCCGCCGCGGGAGGAGAAGCACCGGGCGTCGGGGGCCACGCCGTGATGGCTCTCGGCCACCGTAGGTGCGGGCCTGTGGACGGTGAGTAATGGGCTAGCTCGCCGTCCGTCCGTCGTATGACGACAGGCCGTGTCGACGGCGCGTTCGTGTTCCACGCGCGCCTCAAAGAGATGTCAGCAAACGGGAGGGGCCCGCAAGGGCCGATGCCTGCCAGGGCTGCGGGACTGTTCGAAAGAGATACCGCGGCCCTGGAACATAAAGGGCGAAAGAAGGAACATGGGTGGTTTTTAGTCAGTAAGAGTCGGACACTGCCTTCCGCTCCGCCCAGAGCGGGAGGAGTCATATGATGATATCCGACCCACCAAAAAAAAAAAAAAAAACTTTTTGCAAAAAATAAAACCGACTTCAAAATCACAAAAAAGTGAAAAATAATTTTAGCTTCAGAAGTCGGTGCCAAAAAACTGAAACAAACAAACTAAAGTCACCGACACCGGCAATATCCTATACAAATATTTTCTATGCGTTCATTTTACATTGTAAACCATACATTATTTTCATGGTAATAGGCTTATTCTTCTTTTGACTTCGAGGAAATTGACAAAAAGCTGCGGTTCCAACAAGAGAACGAGCCGAAACTACCATCCACTATCACGGATCATGACGTTCACCAATATGTAATTTGTTACCACTTACTAACAATTGCTGTCATCATTTTCCTGTGGATCATCACAAGGAAATACTGCACACCGCTCAAGAAGCGATTTCCGAGGAAGACAAAAAGAAGGCAAACGCATGAGAACATAGAACTTCAACCAATGGGATCTCGACAGCAGACTGCTAGAGAAGAAAACCAGCAGGCGCCCACAGACGACTGCCACGTTCAACCTCAAGGACACCGAGACAACATTGCCTTTACATTTGATTGATTGTTCACCTATTTACTTTTACTTTCATATTTGACTTTGTACAGGCGTTTCTTTCTCTCACTATACTCATCTTAGCTTCTTTAGGTGGTTGCCAATATGTACGGTCTCATCGCCGTACATTTTTCTGCATACTCGGTAACCTACTTTAGGCCAAAAATAAAACGACATGACTAACGAATTTAAATATAGTGAACTTATAACTGGGTAGCTATCAACAACTGAGAGAAATAATCGCCTTCTACTTTAGTACTGTAACTTACTCTTAACTTAAATAAACTTAACTACTTAGTGCATCTCAGTGGAACGTGTTTCTCTATTAAACTCTCTATCTAACTAAACTTCACCTTCACGACAAATCGGTGTACGGAGTTAACTACTACAGCCCGTACATTACTAATATTATAAATGCGAAAGTAACTCCACAACAACAAACAAGTAACAAACTTCAGAGTCAAATGCTCATAAAATAAAAACTAATGGGCCTACCTGAATCAAATTTTTATGGGACCAATTCGAAACTATTCCGCATCAAACAAAAAAAGAATTACGTAAATCGGTTCAGAAACTTCGGCGTAATCGGTGTACATACATAAAATATATATATATATATATATATACCTGCCGAATTGAGAACCTCCTCCTTTTTTTGAAGTCGGTTAAAAAAGAGGTGTGACAAGCTCAAGTGTTCGGTATGTGGACTGAAGAAACTTTTTCAAATCGTTAAGTCATCAGTATCTTCGTTATAATGAGTGTTGTTCCCAATCCTTGTGAGACTCAGGGTCCAATTTCTGAACTACCAGAAAAATAATTATAGGATCCCATGAATCTAAGCAAATGTTTAAATGTTTAAGGTTATTTAAACAATCTGTCGAGGTGTCCAATAAACCTTTAAATAGATTAGGTGACTGAAAACTCATTTTCTTTTGATATATTAACTGTTTTAACACTGAATTCACGATCAAACGTTTATTTCCATGTCTTGTTTTTAATATGTCCCAAGCTTGTTCATAATTTTTCTGTGTTACCTGGATATGTTTCAATAAAGTTTCTGCCTCTCCAGTAACACTACACTTCAAGTAATGTAACTTTTGAACTTCACTAATTACTTGTGTTTGTATGCACTAACGATGTAAACAAATCTTGAAATGTAGGTCATTCTTCATATTTTCCACTAAAAGATGGCAGCTGTATTCTAGGTAACCTCACGAGCGCATTTTGTTGATCAGGATTCGTCGCGAAACTTGAATTATTTTGCAATGGCGTCGGCGTTGTCGCGTAGATCAGCTAAAAAACAAGATATAGATCTTCATAAACATAAAAGTCTTCATTATCAAAATATGGTAATATTGCCTTTTGTTCTTTGGGCGTTATTTTTACCAATGAATGATGAGCGTCTTTAAATGTGGACCAGTAATCTTCTATGGCCTTTATACGGGTTTCAATATACCCTTTAGTTAATCGTGATTTCGGGCATTTCTTGAGATTAACTTGAGTTTTTTGCAATAACGAAGCAGTATCTTCCAATCTATACATCTATACATAATAATAAACCTGTAGACGTGACGTTTCTGTACATTGAAAATATTTAGAAAAAAAGTAGTAGGGGTGTTAAAGGAGCACTAACAGAACCCATTTCTACCATTTTTAGAATTAGTCTGTTTGTCGGTTTGTCTGTTTGTCTGTTTGTCGGTATGTCGGTTTGTCGGTTTGTCGGTTTTTCGGTTTGTCTGTTTGTTTGTGCGCGCATCACGTTAAAATCCCTCATTATATTCAAAATCGAAATATTGAAACATAAAAAGCATTGTTCCGAGTAACATTTAGTGTTTATTTCATCAAAATCGACCAATAGACGCAAAATAAATAAATATCCCTGGACATTTCACACAGCACCATCTAGTCCCAAGCTAAGCAACCTAATGCTTGTGTTATGGTAGCTAGATGGCTGATAAACTACATATATGTATACATTTTTTTTTGTAAATACATACATATTATAGATAGAAAAACACCCAGACCCGGAACAACTACTTGTAGGTCATACAAATATTTGTTCCGTACGGGAATCAAACCCGCGATATGCAGCGCAGCAGTCAATCGCTTGACCACTGCGCCAACCGTGTCAAAAAGATATTAATTATTGATATGATAATTTAAATTATTTATGTAAATAGGTTTTAGTCGAAGTGTAGTCGGAATGGCTGATAATGAATTTGGTTTCATTTTTCCTTTTGTGTTTACTCTTTGCATGGAAGTAATAAGTACTACGTACAACCCATTACGAAAAAAAATCTCTAAAAATTAAAAAAATTAAAACAAAATAAAAATTTGATAAAAACCACGACGTTGTGTGTGTGCAGCGTCGCAGTCAATTGCTCAGCCACTGCGCAAACCGTGCCGTCACATAACTGTGGTTGTGACTTCGTCTGGCATTGATGCAACTTTGCTTAAGGGTAGCCGGACTGCACATTCAATTTTCAAATTGCCGCTGAATCTTGCAAGCGAAGATACTCCAACATGCAACATCACCAAAAACGGGGGAGTCTTTTTGCAGCAGTGGAAGTTAAGCCTATAGGACGAGTGCACAATGTCGCAGAAGCATGCATTAGAGGCATTGAACCGCAGCTTGCAGGACATCCGCGGCAACCAGGCGCTGATGGGTGGCGTCGTTCGCCCGCTTTAGACCCTGTGGACGGTGAGTAATGAGCTAGCTCGCCGTCCGACCGTCTCATGACGACAGAACACTGACACACTAGACACTGTGATGGCTAATGACGATAGTACTGCCTACCCCGTTGAATTTCTCAAGTCCGTGGAGTTAAAAGGCGAGGCATCCCATCAGCTGGAGCTTAAAGTTGTCGTTCCAGTTCTGGTGATGCGAAACCTTGATGCAGCCAGACTGTGCAGCGGCACCAGGCTTCGTATCACAGAGCTGGGCAGTAACATTATAAAAACGGAGCTGCTAAAGGACAGAGCGTTTTAATTCCCCGCAGGCCCACATTTCAAATAACTTGCCATTTCAATTTAAGAGGTTACAATTTCCCTTAAAATTGGTTTTTACAGTAACGATCAACAGATCCCAGGGCCAAACCATAAAAGTGACCGGCATTCAATTGTGCACTCCATGCTTTTCAGACGGTCAATTATGTGTTGGTTGTTCAGTGCCCAAAATTTGCACGTGCTTGCGGAGAATAATAAGTCATTTAATGTTGTATACAAAACGGCACTAGAATAAATAGTGCCCAACAAGGCGTGTGATGGTTCACTTTGAAAACAAAGTTGTATAGCGCTAAAATAAACGGTTTTTTATTTTGTTTGGGACTTCTGTTTGTAGTCATCACCCACATTATCACATTTTGATCAGCCAGTCAGTTCTCACACATCACGCCATGTAATCCCCAAAGGTTTAGGCAGAAGTGTACCTAATCGTACACCCACATTTTGCCAGTTATGTTGAACTCCCATGTGATAGGGGCCGAGCCTATTTCCACCAACTGGGTACAAATACAGATTCCGTGGCTGCTATTGCAAAATTTCGGATGGAATAACCCAATAACACTATTATTTATAGTATTTTTTTCAACTGCATACATTGTTTAATGTAAAGTAAGTAAGTAGAAGAGCGGAGTCACACAAGCATCGCCTTGCTCAAAAGGTGATCTCTAAATCATGCGCGATATAGCTTTATGTAATTAAAATAAACATTTTTTTTAACACAGGATCTCATGCTTAATAGTCGCACTTGCGACCACTCGACCAACGAGGCAGTCTCTCACATACATACAAAATTTCCACGCGAACGAAGTCGCGGGCAACAGCTAGTATTTAATAATTCCTTCGCACTAGTCATCTTTACAAATAGTTATTCGCTTAGGGATGCGGTGTTCTATTGATCTCGCGAGGCAGCTGGGTGACCGTTCGATTCAGGTATAAAAGAAACAGTTGTATCCACACAGACAGTTAAATACGGTAATAAAAAGAAACAGTTGTATCCACACAGACAGTTAAATACGGTAAGTACATAGATATGCATGTAGTAAACGACTGAACAAACTTATTTACGTAGTTACGTATGCTAGTTAGAGTTTTAAAAGTATAATTACGATGTTCGACTATTTATAAATTAGTTAATACAGTTTGAAGGCACGACTACGTCTTTCTTCGTCCAGGTACTTATCTATGCATATCTATATTTTTTTTTCTGTTATAAAATATCCAACGAATAAAATGAATTAATGGTAGCTTATAACGGACTTCCAATTCGATTGTTTGTGATGATAGTTCACGGATTATTCTTTTGCTCACGTTTCCTGTTTCGATATAGTGCATTTTGATATAAATGTGTGGAAACTTTGTTATTACATTCGAGGCGAAATTCACAACTGAGCTTCAGGCGAGGTTGTTATGGAGCCGAGAACTGCTGTAACAAATGCCCACGTGTATCAAACAACGATTGTCAATACACTTTCGAAGAAATAAAATAATAGAACGAAAAGTATTGTGTTATGAATTATTAGGAATCTATGACTTAATATGCTTTTTTTTCCGAGCTTTGCTTTTGCCAGCTTGAACGAGAAGCAAAGTTAAAGCTGTATAGCAAAGTTATAGCTCTTCAACTAGCGTAACTAGTAAACATTTTTTTGCTTACACGTGTCATACTTCAGTTTAGCTTTACTTAGAAAACCACTTAAATTGCAAAATAATTAATAATTATTTTTTAAATTTTTGCTTAGTTTTATGTTGAAAAAGATTTTTAAAAACACTTCCTCGAATACTGGCTCTTATCGCACTACTATTGGGTTCAAAATGCAGTGAATTTCACACTAAAGTTTTTTCAGTTTGTTTTATTTCCACAGATAACATAATATACTTACTAAATCCAACGTGGTTCATTTTTTTCCAATAGTCGGCTGTGATTGTTTTTTAAGGTTCCGTACCTAAAGGGTAAAACGGGACCCTATTACTAAGACTTCGCTGTGTGTCTGTCTGTCTCCAGGCTGTATCTCATAAACCGTGATAGCTAGAAAGCTGAAATTTCACAAATGATGTATTACTATTGCCGCTATAACAACAAATACTAAAAATTAAAAAAAAAATATTAAGGGGTGCTCCCATACAACAGATATGATTTTTTTGCCGTTTTTATAGATAATGGTACGGAACCCTTCGTGCGCGTGTCCGACTCGCACTTGGCCGGTTTTTTAATCTTAGCAAAGAGCATGCACGCTCTTAAACACCTACATAATTATGTCATGAATAATTAATAATTTAACATGGTGTTTTTATATAGAATATCATTAATAAATAAACATTGCTAGTTGTAAAATGATTTTAGGCGTGTATAAATTGTTTACCCAATTCCATAGTATAACATCAGACTAGTCGTCAGTGAAGTTCTAACAGTGCGTAAGTCATTTTGTGAGTGTTTTGAGATTTGAATGTCATTGGATAAAGCATTGTGGCGCGCATCGTGTCGACCAATCAAAACACGATTCCTGACCAATACCAACGCGTTATTTGAAAAATAGTTACATTGCGTATCTCAGTTGGTGGTGCCAACATTGCGTATTCAGCTATTCACGTACAAACTCGTCGTGCATCAAGTGCTCCGATGTTGTGATTCCGATTTAAGGTATTATTTGCAATTTATCTTGATGTTTTATTCCTAATAATATCGATTTAATGTTATGTGGTCACGGTTTAACTGTTAAAACAAGTGTGTTTATTCATTATTACGACTATTAGTCGCCTAAACTTTAATCGAAAAGTAGTCGTGACTTACGCAGTGTTTACTGTGATATTTTTAATGAAATACGTTGTGTTTCCATTATATTTACCTACTTTCTTTCTCTTTTTTCAAGGTGATTGCATAGAAATACAAGATGGATTTTCTATTAAGTGATAGCGAAGAACTTGATGATGACATGTTGATTCTTTGCAGCGACTTAAAGATACAAGTACCAACAAAAAAACAGAAGATATTACCGGTAACATTGACTGACTTAGAAAATATCGATATTAATAACTTACCAATAGAAATAGTTTCCGAGCCTTCATCTCCGCCTTTGCTGGGTCTATTGAGCCCTCAAAACATTCAGGATACCATACCTCTTTCGTCATCTGAACAAGTTACCATAGTACATTTGCGGCCAAGAGAAGAATTGCAGCCTTTGTCCTCGTCTGTTGAGATTCCACCGCCATTAGAAGCGACACAACCACCTGAAAATGACATTGAAGAGACATTCTTACCTTCAGCTCCATCTACCTGTTTAAATGATGAAGTACAGCCGCTTTCCACGACTGCCGGAAATTCACCGTCGCTATTGGAGCAGCTACCGTCTGACAGTGAGATCGACGATATACATTCTAATAGAAAAAGGAAATCGAAGGGATTCGCACAACCTAAAAAATCACCAATAAATCAATCAATTCAAAATCAATCAATAAAAATAACAATCAATCAATCAATCAATAATAATATATCAATTTTTTTTGTACTAATAGGTGTACCTATTAGTACAAAATTATCTTCTAAAATCTATCATAGGACCGTTTTTTTAAACACAAAATTTCCACGTTGAGCTGACCTATTAAGTGAACATTTTTTCGTCATGACTTGTAGCGTATGTCTTTTGTTGGAGATTCAAAATAAATAAATAAATTACGTGGGTTATCACATTTGTATAGAAAAGTCTTACCAAGACGTCTTTTTGTTCCTCTGTAAGTTTTGCGTAAACAGAAATCGCAAATAAAGCGATGACCATGAAAAGTATGATATAATTTCGCAACATGCATGCAACAATGCAACATGCAACAATGCAAAAAAGCTGAAATGAAGATTATTGATGTTATCGTATAGACTGTACAAAGTTCTCCCCTTAGATCTTGAAATTTTTCTTATTCTTGATGACTCTTTCTATTTCTTCCTTTCGCCCTAAAAAAATTTAAATAATGGCATAACCTCAAATTCTTGTCGATTATTTTCTATCCTTAGCTATACTATAATAATAGCTGCACGGGTCGATCTTCAAAACAACTACCTGGGTGGCCACCGCGAGTTCTTAACGCGATTCAATTTACGCTCAGGGATCGAGATGGCGCTAGACGACTTGTATAGCTCTGTCTCTTTCCAACAGCCTAAACTGGATCGCGTTAAGAGCTCGTGGTAAGGCCTCTGAAGGCCATACAAATAATTATTCCGTGCGACAAGCAGGGCAGCAGTCAATCGCTCTTATTCTCAGCTTAATCGCTTATTATCAGCGAGTGTCAAGGCATGATAACGAGTGTTTACAATTTTATGTTTTATAATAAGAAGCTCGTGGCAAATAATAACAGCCGTTTGGATCGATCTTTAGGTTTAGCCGCGCTTACCTAGGTTTGTCCGTGGATGGGTGACCACCCATTACCATACCGAGACACCGAGACATACTGAGTTCCTCCGTGCCTCGGAAAGCACGTTAAGCCGTTGGTCCCGGCTGTCATTTGTACATCTTTGACAGTCGTTACAAGTAGTCAGTCAGTTGTACCAGTTGTACCAAGGGATATCGTATTACCCAGTACTAACTGGATTGTGGTGGTTTGATAGGCAGATGATGATCAGTTTCTTAAAATAATGTATACCTTACGGATGACTGAATAGGGAATTATGGGTCAAACCCGATATTTTGTTATCGAAACAAAAACAGTTTCCAACAAAAAAAAAAAAACATATAGTGATAAAGTGGCCTGTTATCGTGTCTCACGCATGATCCAATGTTTACAAAAAAAAAACGTAATTTGTACCTACAGATACCGGGAATCCCAAATTCAAATCAAAACATATTTTTAACCTACCTAGTTATTATCTGCCTATCCTTTTCTCAATCATGTTAGGGTCAAATCCCATTTAACTGGATAGAGCTAAATACCAGTATTTCACATGAAGTGACTCGCATAACCCATTTCTAACACGACACCCCTTTTTTTCGGATGGGAAATCATCAAATGACAGGGGCCCGGAGGAGCGGAAGGAGGTGTCAGACTTGTACTGACTAAAACCCATCCATGTTCCTTCTTTGCCCTTTGTGTTCCAGGACTGCGGTATAACTTTCGAACAGTCCCGCAGCCCTGGCTGGCATCTACCCTTGCGGACCCCTCCGGTTTGCTGACATCTCCTTGAGGCGCGCGTGGAACACGAACGCGCCGTCGACACGGCCTGTCGTCACAAGACGGATAGACGACGAGCTAGCCCATTACTCACCATCCACAGGCCCGCGTCACAATCCACAGACCCGCGAACACGACACCCCTTGGTCAGACTTTTGACTTTTCGACTAACCGTGACGACCGACAATGATCTATGAATGACTGCCAAGACACAACATTGTCTTGTGCGATGCTATGCTTAAGGGGGAAGCACCAGGGTATATTCAAATTTTCTTACGTTTTTGCGATTTGCCGGTCAATGTCAGACTTATGTAACACGTACATATTTACAGAATTATAATCTTCAATACCACCCTCTAATTTCATTAAATGTTATTTGAAAAGAAGAAAGGAACAGAAAAAATAGGTACAAAGGTGATGCTTATTTCTAAAGAAATCTCTTCCAGCATGGAGGGATCTCCCCGAAGGTAACCCTTTGAACAGGTCACTGATTTATATTTTGATAGTAATAAATATCGAGGTAGGTACCTAACTTTATCGTTTTAATGAGTTCAAGTTAAATTGCGTCTTATTGATCTTTATAGAACAACACATTTTGAAGAAATACAAAAATAAATCATCATCATCATCTGCCTAGCCTTTTCCCAACTATGTTGGGGTCGGGTTAAAGTCGAACCGGATGCAGCTGAATACCAGTATTTTACATGGAGCGACTGACTATCTAAAAAAAATAAAAAAATGACAAAGGCAGAAAAATTTGTTTATTAAAAAAGGATTTGGAAAACAGGTAATCAGGTAAAAAAAACAAAAAGTGCTTCTAATAATTAGCCCTGTTTAATTTTCCGCCATTTCATTTTTATTTTACATTCAAAACAGCAGCTGCGCATATTAAAAGGTACAGCCAATAAATCGATAATCAATAGCAAGCACCAATATTAACAAGTATTGTGTGAGACAAACTATACTGAAAATTATGCGCACATTTTAATAAAATAAAATATTATAAGTTTAGCAGGCCAGACTCGAAACAATAATATTCAAACCGGTTTTACTGAATGTAAATTTTGTAAACAGTTGAATTAACTTCAGCGGCAAAATAATAATCTCTTCCCACTATCATCTATATACACCTCACAATCATCTGCAGGGTCACAATTCTTTGAACACTGAAAAAAAAACATAATTATTAACAACCTTAATTTAAATGCTCTAAAAAGAAGAAAATAAACTTTAAATTAAATAGAACCTATAAATTTATTTAATTCAACAATTTAAATGATATAAAAGCTTGTCGCGAGATTAAACACAAAGGAACACACAGGTAAATCTAAAATGTAATTAAAAATAAATTGTATACCTAGTGTAATAAATTGATTGGTTTGATTGAATTCTAAGCTTATTTTCTTCTTTTTAGAGCATTTGAATAATTAAAGCTTGTTTTTATTTTATTTTTTTAACATTTTATTCGTTTTTATTTTTCACTGATTTCGGTATGTTTCTCGGCAAACCCTTTAAATTGATATCCATACATGGAGGTGCATATAAAATAACCAGTACGACAGTACGTTGGGTTTTTTATGTCTTTTGTTGGAGATTAGAAGATAATTTTATACTAATAGGAACACCTATTAGTATAAAATTATCTTCTAAAATCTATCATAGGACCGTTTTTTTTAAACACAAAATTTCCACGTTGAGCTGACCTATTAAGTGAACATTTTTTCGTCATGACTTGTGGCGTATGTCTTTTGTTGGAGATTCAAAATAAATAAATAAATTACGTGGGTTTCACATTTGTATAGAAAAGTCTTACCGTGTCATTTTCTTCCTGTGTAAGTTCGTAAGTTCGTTCTGCGTAAACAGAAATCGCAAATAAAGCGATGACCATGAAAAGTGTGATATAATATCTCAACATATTGCGCGCTTGAATGCAAAAAAGCTGAAATAAAGATTATTGATGTTAGCGTATCTATAATAATATGACCAAAAACAACTTTTAACAAAGAAAAATCACACTTCCTAATGAAAAAAACCTCAAAAAACAAAATTGTTTCGGAAGTCATGAATCGGAAAAGTAAATCGAACAAAAAAAAAATATTTTTAATTGTTTCATTTTACGTTGTTAGTAGTGGTATTATAACATATTATAATCATGTCATTATCTCATTACTGGTGGATGAATTGCACACATCTGTGTGTACCCTTCACAGCATACAAGTCTGATGTTATGCTATGGAATTGGGTAAACAATTTATACACGCCTAAAATAATTTCACAACTAGTAATGTTTATTTATTAATGATATTCTATATAAAAACACCATTTTAAATTATTCATGACATAATTATTTAGGTGTTTAAGAGCGTGCATGCTCTTTGCTAAGATTAAAAAAAAACAATCACCACCGACTATTGGAAAAAAAATGAACCACGTTGGATTTAGTTTATAGTTATCTGTGGAAATAAAACAAACTGAAAAAACACTAGTGTGAAAATCACTGCATTTTGAACCCAATAGTAGTGCGATAAGAGCCAGTATTCGAGGAAGTGTTTTGAAAAATCTTTTTCAACATAAAACTAAGCAAAAATTTAAAAAATAATTATAATTAATTTGCAATTTAAGTGGTTTTCTAAATAAAGCTGAACTGAAGTATGACACGTGTAAGCAAAAAAATGTTTATTAGTTACGCTAGTTGAAGAGATACAGCTTTAGCTTTGCTTCTCGTTCAAGCTGGCAAAAGCAAAGCTCGGAAAAAAAGCAAATTTAGTCATAGATTCCTAATAATTCATGACAAAATACTTTTCGTGCTATTATTTTATGTTTATGTTCTTATTGACAAACGTTGTTTGATACACGTGGGCATTTGTTACAGCAGTTCTCGGCTCCATAATAACCTCGCCTGAAGCTCGGTTGTTAATTTCGCCTCGAATGTAATAACAAAGTTTCCCCACATTTATATCAAAATGCACCATATCGAAACAGGAAACGTGAGCAAAAGAATAATCCCTGAACTAACATCACAAACAATCGAATTTGAAGTCCGTTATAAGCTACCATTTATTCATTTTATTCATTTGATATTTTATAACAAAAAAAATATATATAATTATATATATAAATATCCATAGATAAGTACCTGGACGAAGAAAGACGTAGTCGTGCCTTCAAACTGTATACTATTAACAAATTTATAAATAACCGAACATCGTTTTTATACTTTTACAACTTTAATTAGCATACCTACCTCTATCTAGGTAAATAATTTCGTATTTATTCCTGTCAATCATGTTATGTTAATCTCATACATACCAGTTATTCTTGGTATTTAGTTTTACAAGAGTTGTAACCCCTTTCCGCGTGTTGCCGAAATGTCAAGGTCTGTATAGTTCGTAAAATAATAATATATAATTATGTTACAGTTAAAACCCGCTTTTAGTTAAAACGCGTTTTCTCTAAATACGAGGGCGGAGTGATAAGTCTGGTAAAAATGAAACAAGGAGACAACTTTATTAAAAAAAATATGATTTATTTTTCAACGTAATTTCCATCTAACTCAATGCACTGCATTCAGCGTTTCTCAAAATTTTCGATCCCTTCCGTAAAGTACGACTTAGGCAACCCTTCGAAATAGGCATTGGTTTCGAGCATGATCTCCTCGTTGGAGCTAAATCTTTTTCCACCGAGCCATTTTTTTAAATTCGGAAACAGAAAATAGTCGCAAGGGGCCAAATCTGGCGAATGTAATTTTGCCATAGCAATCGCAGGTGTGCACTCGTGCGTTGTCTTGGTGGAAGAGGATTTTCTTCTTAGCCAAATGCGGTCGTTTTTCAGGTAAAATTTGGTTATATTGGTTCAATAAATTGGCATAATATTCGCCATTGATCGTTTTACCCTTCTCTAGGTAGTCAATATGGATTACCCCACGTGCGTCCCAGAAAACTGTAGCCATCACCTTATTGGCCGATAAAACTGCATTGGCCTTCTTCGGAGCTGGTTCGCCCCTAGCAATCCATAGTTCCGATTGTTCCTTGGTTTCTGGTGTATGGTGGTGGATCCACGTTTCGTCTACCGTTATTATAACGACGCAAAAAATCAGGTTTATTCCGTTGTAACAACGCCAAACCTGCCTTCGAAGTGGTAACTCGCATGCGTTTTTGATCAATAGTCAGTAAACGCGGCACCCATCGCGCGGACAGCTTTTTCATATCTAAATGTTGGAGTAAGATATTGCGCACACGTTCGTCTGAGATGCCTACTATCTCGCTCACTTTTACTCTTCGGTCGTTCAACACTATGTCTTGGATTTTTGCGATCATCTCTGGAGTAGTGACCTCAACTGGGCGTCCTGGGCGTTTAGCATTACTTGTGCTTGTACGACCACACCGAAAATCCGTAAACCATTTATGAATCATTTTAATCGACGGAGCAGAGTCCCCATATTATTTATCAAGCCTTTGATTCGTTTCCGTAATAGTTTTTTTGCGTAAACAATAATGTTTAATCAACACTCGAAATTCACTTTTCTCAATCTTTGCGAAAATGCGTTCAATTGTTTTTATTTAATGGCTCTCAAAAAAAACTAACCGGCGGTACTGGCTGAAAATTTAAATATAGTCCCTCAAAAGAGTTGTGAATAAGGAGGTTACATGCAATTTGCGATAATTTTATTCCAAAATAGATTTTTACCAGACTTATCACTCCGCCCAGGTAAAAACTAGTTTTAACTAAAGAAAACGCGTTGTAACTAAGAGCAGGTTAACTGTAACATTGTATATTGTAAAACTGCATCGATAATAAAGTGAAAAAACGTTTAATTGACCTCTGTTATGAAATGGGTTTAATTTTTTTTTTGTTTTGAATAGCTATCATATTGTGTGGTTTTTCTGATAGGGAAAATTATTAAGGATGACCTTACAAAAACAAAAATCAAAAATATATAATTATGTCGGTGCACATTAAATGCCATTGTCAAGAGTGACAGCTTGTCACTGTCACTCTAGCGGAGCGTCAAGTCGATGGTAGCGGGGCGGCCATCTTAGGAAGATTTCCTTCAGAACGGTTGCAAGCGCACCACGTTTTCGACGAACTTTAAAAGTTCATTTTAAAGTGATTAGTGTCGATTAAGAATATCAGTGATTATCATTACGCAATTGTAGTATTATTTAAAGTAAAATTGTTTAAGTTTCTAAGACAACACGTTTAATTTAAATTACCCTGATTGGAAAACCCACATACCCACGCTGCACGATGAATAATTCTGATGAAGGCCGTCCGCTTTCATATAAAACACCATTATTTAATAAATAAACATTTTCAATCCAGATACTTTTTGGTTCGTTATATTATTTTTGCTCATTAAAACAAAGAAAAAAGGGTTAAATATCATTTTTAAAGCAAATTACACACCGTATTGTTATTTAAAATATTTTAAAACAATAACCAACGAATTATCGCCATGATTTTTGTATGTATGGCATTGATTCCTTTGTCTTCTAATGGAATCTATGAACTATCACTTGTCAGTGTATTATTAAACTGCCGAGTGTTTAACATAGTGTATAGTTTTAGTTGTGGATTTTTTTTTATTTTTTTTTTTAATCTTTTTTATTATATTACAATCTAGCCTAATAAGGCTAATAAGCAATTTTAATCTAACTTAATTTGCTAAAAGTAAAATTATATCTAAGAGCACGTCCATTGCGTTTACTTAGCGTCTGTTAAGGCGAAGTCACTTTGTTCTTGTGTCCATATAAATAGCTAGGTACACTACACTATGTTACACTCGCAGTAAAGTCACAATAGATTACACTACACTAACTCAAAAGGCTTAGTCCTTTTGAGCCTTCTTACTATGTCTGTGTTATCGAGGAGCTGGATGGCCTCGACATTAACATGATGATGAAGTCGATGTTCATGAGCTTCTGCATATTTTTGGATTATGCTGTTTACGAACTCTATATTCAGGTCCCGATGGATGTCGTCAATTCTTATGTACCAAGGCGCGTTCACGATGTTCTTGAGTACTTTGTTCTGGAATTTTTGTATAATTTCTACATTGCTTTCTTTGGCGCAACCCCATAGTCGTATACCATAGGTCCATACTGGCATAAGGACTGTTTTGTAGAGCAGAATTTTGTTAGGAACTGACAACGCGGAATGCCTTCCTAGTAACCAGTTCATACTTCTGTAACGAATTTCTAATTCTTCTCGTTTCTTTTTGACATGGGCTTTCCAGCGAAGCTTTGCATCTAAGGTCATACCAAGATATTTGGCAGTGTTTTCGTATGGTACACTTTTGTTGTTTATGTACACAGGGTTGTATTCAGATTTCTTATTAGTGAAGTCAATGTGAATGGATTTTGTTTCATTCAACTTGATCCTCCACTTCTTGGTCCAATCATAGAACTGACTTATTGCTTTTTGTACTTTCACCACAGCTTCTTTGTGACTTGATCCTGTGGCCATTATTGCGGTATCATCAGCAAAAGTAGCAATAGTTGCATTTTCTAGTTCTGGTATATCACATGTGTACAACAGGTACAGGACCGGGCCTAGAACACTTCCTTGTGGTACACCAGCTTTTATGTCTTTTAGTTCAGAATAGGCATTTTCTTGCCTTACTCTAAAGACTCTACCAGTTACATATGATTCTAATATATCTGCGAACTGCTTTGGCAACATAGTTCTTAGTTTAAAGATCAATCCCTTGTGCCAAACTTTGTCAAAAGCCTGGGCTACATCTAAAAATACAGTGGTACACACTTTCCTATCTTCAAGAGCTTTTTCAATTACTGTTGTTATTCTATGCACCTGATCTATCGCTGAATGTTTTTCTCTGAATCCAAATTGATAGTCTGGTATAATGTTGCTATTTTCTATAATAGGTTTTAGTCGTTTTAGAAGTAATTTCTCGAAAAGCTTTGATATCACTGGCAGCAGGGAGATGGGCCTGTATGATGATGCCTCTTGAGGTGGTTTCCCTGGTTTGGGGATCATGATCACTTCTGCAACCTTCCATTGGTCTGGAACATGCTTCAGTCTAAAAGAAGCATTGATTATCTTGGTAAGTTTTACCAAGGCTTTTCTTGGTAGGTTCTTTAGGATTTCCCCTGTGATAAGGTCATAACCAGGAGATTTTTTTGGGCTGATGTGATCTCTGATTTCTTTAGATACTTCTTTTGGTGTTACAAGTTTTATCTCTTGGTCTACTTGTTGTAGTTGTTCCCAGTTTAGATCTTGGTCAGCGCTCTCGGTTTGCGTAAAGGTTTCCTCTAAGTGCTGGGCAAACCTTGATGCTTTTTGTTCGTTACTTATTGCCCATTGGCCATTTAGTTCTTTTATTGGCGGTATGTGAGCAATAGGTTGTTTTTGGTTCCTTGTGGCTTTCCATAGCGAATAATCAGTCGTTCGATCACTAGTCAGTTGAAGAAGATGCCTTGTCAAATTATCGTCCCGAACTTTCTTGATTGCCTTCCTAATTTGTTTAGTTATTCTATTTAACAGTGTCTTATCCTGGGGAAACCTGCTTTGCTGCCACTTTTTCCTCAGGGTTCTTTTTTCTATGATCAGATCTGTTATTTCTTTTGGATAACTATTAACCTTCAAAGTTCTTTTTTTCTCGGGTGTATTAGCCCATGCAGTTTGTTGGACATCTACAATAAATTTGCTTAATTCGAAATTAAGTTGGTGCTTATCACTGATGAACATATTTAGGTCTATTTTATTTTCTAAGTCTATTTTAAATGATTCCCAGTCTGTGAACTTGTTCACAAGAAACGAATTGCCTTCTCTCTGTTTGACATGTTCACTAATATATAAAATTATTGGTGAGTGATCCGAGTTCATATTAAATCCTTCTTCGGCACTTATAAAGTCAGAGGATATACCTCTATATATAAAAAAGTCAATTAGGTCTGGAATTTTTCTTGAGTCTGTTGGCCAGTATGTCGGTTTTCCTGTTGATAGAGCCTCTGATTTGGTTTCTTGTATGGCACTTAGTAGCTCTCTGCCTTTTGTTGTAGTTAGTCTGGAGCCCCAATAAGTATTCTTGGCATTGAAGTCTCCACCTAATATAAATTTATTTCCAAGTCACGCTAAGAGTGTCTTGTATTGCTCTTTTTTTAGTGCGTATTTTGGGGGGATGTATATAGCTGCCATAGTGACCGAGTCGTATCTTTTCATTTTGATAGTTACACCGATCACTTGCATTTCCTGGTCTTCATATTTAGTCTGCTCATAATGATGTATGTTTTCTCTAATTATGACGGCGCTGCCTCCTCTTGCGGTGTTATCAGGATGCAGAGCATGATATATCTTGTAGCCTTGAAATTTTACAAATGAATGTCGTGTAAAGTGTGATTCTGATATTAAGCATATATCTATGTTTTCTGTATCTAGGACTACTTGTAACTCATCTTGGTGTTGCAGCAGTCCATTAGCATTCCAAGCCATGATTTTCAGATTATTAATCATTTTCGCAGATGAATAGGAGCTTTTTTGGCACTCATTTCTAGTTTTTTAAGCCGTTCATCAAATGTTGCCATTAAACTTAAAATTTTGTCGAGTTTTGATTCCGAACTTGTCTCCACATTATTTTTAACTGCTTGAGAGTAGGCTCGAGGACGGCTTGGATGGTTGGTGGGTCATTCCTTTCTTTTCATTAGCTTCTTTAGTAGCTGATGGTTCGGTATGCTTCTTTGGTTGGGATGCAGTTTGTTTTGTAGTGTATTTACTTTTTAATACTTGCATCTCCTTTGCTACTATACACCCTCTATAGTTAGCTGGATGTGGCTCCCCACAATGGACACATTTTGGTTTATCTTGTGCCGGTTTCACGCAGTCTCTTGTGAGGTGTTTGCCCGTGCACTTGACGCACCTTGGTTCTTTCGAACAGTACTTCTGGGTGTGCCCATAGGCTTGGCATCTTTTGCACTGAGGAACTAGCTTAGATGCTCTAAGTGGGTGGATTTCGACTTTGCACCCTAGAATATTGGTGATTCCATAAACTTTGTTTATATCTTCATCTTTTTCAAATGTTAACATAAACATGTTGAGTGGTTCTTTTTTCCTCCAACTTAATTTGCTTACAGCATTTTCAATTTTGTAGCCCTTGTTTTTCAGGTACTCTACAATTCTTTCTGGCTGGAATGTATGATGCAGCTTTTTGACCATCACTCGTATTGGTCTGGCTTGTTTGTTCTCATACGAGTGCCAGAGTAAATTATTTGAAGTAAGTAGCTTCGTAATGTCTCTATAGGTATCTTCATTGGTTGCATTTATTTTGACGCTATCCCCGTTCATCATTTTTATGGTGAACGTGTCGCCCTGAGTAGTGGCTATTGAGTCATAGAATGACTGGTAATCTTTAACACCCTGCACTATTATTGGGGGTGGCTTTGGCATTTTTTTGGGTTTTATATTCCCTTGTTCAATATTAAGTTGGGAGGGGGGAGTCAGCGTACGGTTCAGCTTCCGTTTTTTTCTTTTATTTTCTATCCTAATCCACTCCGTTTCTCTGGCTAGTTCATCCTCGTCCGTCTCATATTCGATAGGTTTGGGTGAACTTTCTTTGTTGACCTTTTCAGTGGCCTTATTTTTTTCTGGATCAGTTTGGTTTTTCAAAATTTCCCGTAGCTTTTCCATTTCGGTTTTAAGCTCCATTATTTGACATTGTAATTCTTGCCGCTTTGTCTTTTCTTCGCTGTAATACTGAAACAGCTCATGTTCCAGATTAGTGGTTAATTTTATTGTCTGCGTTTTCGAAGCCATGTCGGTGAAAGATGTCTTCGCCTTAACAAATGTTGTGATGATCAAGCATGTTTCGCACAAACAGTATCTGGGTCATCGCGACCACTCCGAGCGAACTGATGACGCACGGCTCGGCTACACTGTTGTGATGCGTATGCACTTTGCTAGCTAGAGCACGCGATCGCGAGAGGCACGTCCGTCCTCTAAGTAAGAACGAGCTGTTGTGGATATGCATATTTTTAGCTACATACCTATCTGGCAATCCATTCTTCTAATACAGAGATAATCTCAAGATCCATATGTGTTGCATTGTACCGATATTGTTGTGTAATTGGAATAGCAATTCAGCAATTAATGCAGCGAGGCATGATGGTGAGGATTATCAGGCTATAAATCTATACATATAAAATTCAAAGGCCTGACTGACTGATATACGGAGTCCCGCAGGGTAGTGTCCTTGGACCTACCCTGTTTCTTATATACATAAATGTCGACCGATGCAATCTGGCCTTAACTAACACTTAAATTATAAATCTACGCGGACGATACCGTCATGCCCATTCATGGCAAAGATTGGTTGGAAACCAGCTTATATGCAGAGCCCGCTCTTCTTGTTGCAATGAAATCGTTGAATAAAAACCTTATTACCCTCAATATAGAAAAAACAAAGTTTATTACATTTGCTCCAAGTTAAACTTCCCAACCTCTTTCTCCCTTTACCCTGACGGCCGATACATGCGGTTTAATATCGAATGATTGCAGCGGTTGTGCTCAAGTTACGCTCACCCATAGTATTAAATACTTGGGTGTTATAATAGAAACTACGCTGACATGGAAATAGCAAATTGAGGCTCTGGTAGCCAGGTTCATAAAATTAATCTTTGTTTTTAAAAACCTGCGAACATCTGCTGATTTTGCCACACTACGTAGTATACTTCGGCACATTCTATCCTAAAATATTGTATTGCAGCTTGGGGTGGGGCTGGGAAATGCTTATGCTCCGTCTGGAAAGGGCACAGAGGGCAGTGCTTAAAGTCATGACTCACAAACCGATTCGATTTCCCACACACACTCACACACACACAAACACATACATATACACTCCACACACAAACATACACAATCCTTCCATACAAACACATAATCTCACATAAAATTACGAAGTGAAAATAATATTATTCCATTTTTAATTGTTTTTTTTAGTTTAGATTTTAGTTTTATTTTTGCATTTGTCTTGACTGTTTGGAAAGCTCGTGGCTAAATAATAACTGCCGCTCGGGTCGATCATTAGGTTAAGCTGCGCTTGCCTAGGTTGGTCCGTAGATGGGTGACCACCAATTACATACCGAGTTTCCTCCGTGCCTCGGAAAGCACGTTAAGCCGTTGGTCCCGGCTGTCATTTATAGATCTTTGTCAGTCGTCACAGGTAGTTAGTGGCCCGAAAGTCTGAAAACCAGTCTTATCTAAGGATATCGTATTACCTAGGACTAACTGGGTTGTGGAGGTCAGATAGGTAGGTCAGATAACTATAAACTAGCGTCAAAAAACTCCTCCTCAACGCTGGCGCTGTCAACTGGTAATGTCCCCAAGAGACTGGCGGCGTTGCCACGCTGTATGGCAACGCTAAGCCTCTGGCCAAGTATCGACACATGCTGCGTCCCACACTAAAGGCCTACCCATCTTCCATAGAAACAAAGACATGCCGTCCGGTCTCTTGCCATCGTCGCGTGCTAAACCATTGGGTTCTTATAGCTGGAACGCCGACGGTGAAAAGAGATCGTCGGATGACGTCATTTGAGTTCGCGAGCCGTGCAAATAATAATAATATATAATATATCATTTATTTCAGGTAACAAAGACCCATAACATATATACCTTATAGACTATCATACAAAACAGCCCGCACTGCGGCTTGACAGGCTGTGGTGTCCGAGGCTAATAACAACTTCACCACAGTGACAGCGATGAGGAGAAAAACATGGGGTGCCCCATCTTTTCTCCTTATCGCTGTCACTGTGGTTTTTGTGTTTATCGCGCTAGGTGTAGAGAAGCAGCGAGGTGGAAAGAACATAGGCACTTTGTTCGACGACACTAAGTCGAACAAAGTGCCTATGCTCGACGACCGACGCACGGTAGTATGTGAAGCCAAAGACCCGATTCCCACTTATTATCTTACATAAACTATTTATAAATGTGAAAGTTTGGATGAATGGATGTTTGTCAATTAGGCCAGAACGGCTGAACAGATCTGGATGAAAGTTGGCACAGAGATAGATTATAGTCTGGTATAGATAGATATAGATTACTTATTATCCCAAAAGTAGGCAAGATCCCGTGGGCAATTCCCGAACTGCACGCGAGCGAAGCCGCGGGCATAAGCTATTAGATTTATAAATTGTGTGCAAAATCCAAGTCCGTTGACATTTTGACACTTGATTGACGTTTACACTTTTCACAATGAGAATAATGACATCCAACCGAAAAGAGTTGCCAAATCAATAATTACTGTGTGTTGCCATTTATTCTTTAAACTATAATTATTTTTAAATTAGGATTGCATTTAAAGAAAATAAAAAGAAAAAATGGAAAGTCTCCTTAATTTATGTATTTTCATAAAAATATAATCTCATTCGTGTTTACAGCAGCTTCGAATAAAAGCCCATCCACCATACAAAAACCTAACATATCCTTTAATGTCGTGAAGAGATAGAGCAGCAAAACTCCATTTGCCCAAACTCTTGGCGCTGAAAGTATAAATTCAAAACATTATTTTCTCAAGCATGCTCACTGCTACTGATTTCCTGTATAACTACACACAATCATGGCACATCGAATCATCTGTTGCTCACCGATTTGAACTGTTTTTTACTCGCGATCATTTATGAGCGTAGAGAGAAATGCATACTACCCACATAAATAAATCATACGCTTTTTTACCATGGGAATAGGCACAGAAACTACAGGACGCCACTTGCTTCGATCCTTAAGAGGCAACAGGGGCTAAGATTCTTCTTACAAATGTTTTCTCCTTTTTTCTTCCTGAATAATTCCTGTAGAGCAATCATTTTTTTTTTTTCATAAAACTAAGGTCAGCTGTAGATACATCCCTGTCATTTTTGTCAGCAACTAATTAGTAAAGAAATTATAACGCTCTAAAAATGCCTTAAAATGCATCAAAATGCAATCCATTATTACGGCCGTGATTAGGTAGTGTGTATTATTTGACTACTAGACAAAATCAAAAAGTTACATACTCTTTATTCAAATTTTATGTCAAAAAATAATTGAATTGGTTCAGTTTTTGAAGAGCAAAAAGGCAATACGAAACGTCGATCTAGACAAAATTTTTGTGATATTTTGTCGAGGTCCACAGCTTACTTTTATTGCTTGCTTGTTTTTCTGAGCTGCAGCTGTCCCTATCGCAGCGGGCTAGACGCAGCGCAACGGCAATAATTTCTTCAAAAACATATTATAAATTCCTGCAAGTAAATCGTAAGTGGTCCACCATGTTTGTTTACAAGAAACAAAGCTCACACCGTAACGTTAATAGCCCGTCAAAATAATCTCGTATATTTTATGGGCTTCTAAATTACTGAAACATATGGCATTTAGAAGAAAGTTTAAGTTCAAACTTGGGCTCGGTTGGTTAGTCTCTTTGACATGTTTGTGTTTAGGCGCCAGTACGGTCTTCGCAGATTCTTCTTCTTAACGTGTCGATAAAAATGTAAATTGAGTCGGTTTAACATTTAAAACCGGATTCATCAATTTGACTCACATGCCGAAATGGCAATGGTCAGAATTCGTACCTGAAGCAAACAATAAAAGTGAGCTGTGGATCTCGACAAAAAACATTCTATCAGCGAGGCCGATGTCGGAAAAGACAAAAATGTATTGAATTGACAAACTACCGAAAACATAACATAACATCACGCCTGTAATCCCCGAAGGGTAAGGTAGAGTTCCACCTAATAGTACACCCACAGTTTGTCTGTCATGTTTAAGTCCCATGTAATAGGGGGCGAGTCTATTGCCATCAACCGGGCACGGAACCGTGGCTATTACTGAAAAAAATCCTGATGTAGAAACCCAATACTACTTTGCCCGACCTGGAAATCAACCCAAGACCTCATGCTCAGCAGTCACGCTTGCAACTACTAGACCAACGAGGCAATCAACCCGAAAAGGTTTATGTTAGTTCTGCTGAAAGTCGTTGAAAGCGAATTTCCACTGGTTCAGGCCCTTTGGGTTGAAGAAACCGAATACCAGTGTAGAATCTGCGACAGAACGACCACGGCGTCCAGCCATGCATAATGTAATAAATAGAGTGCACAAGTTGGTGTACCGACGACATTGTTTGCCGCAGACAGCTGCACTGTTGTTTATTCAGAGCTCTTCAACCTCAAAACAGGGTACTCATTAGCCACGTTCATATTTATTTACACAAGAAGGCTAAGGAATGTTGCCAACAAGCATTACTTTGGAAATTATCACCGCACAGTTTAAAGGTTTCCCAAAATACTTGGTAACACCGTCAAGGGGGAAACTTAAAACAAACAAAGGCAACAACAATCATATTTCGTAAGTCTAAAAGATAAGACTCGGTGCAATTACTTAAAGTGGTTGTTACTTACCTGAAAAATTACTAAAACGGGTGAAATACTTCAGTTATCTCAATTCGGATTAAAATTGGGAGGAAAAGGGTTTGTTTGGAGGGCAATTGCGCGTCTTTGTGCCACACTACAACGATAACAGGCGGAAGTTGAGAGTTTTATGAGGAGGGCTAAGCCTCGAAGCGTAGCAGACTGTGAGGGTGCGGCTTCAGTGCTAGCGGGTCAAGATATGACGCAAGACCAAAGAAACACTGAAGGGACTATGTAAAAGATGATTTGGTTAGAAACGGGACGACTACTGAAATGACGACTACAGAGTAATGGAAGAAGAGAACCTGCGTCGACCCGAAATTAATTGAAAAAACCGGCCAAGTGCGAGTCGGACTCGCGCATGAAGTGTTCCGTACCATAGTAGTAGGGGATCCCCCTTTAATTTATTTTTATTATTTGTTGTTATAGCGGCACCTATTTCTACCTATTACAGATCATGAGATACAGCCGTTTGACAGATAGAGGGACGGACGGACGGATGGACGGACAGCGGAGGCTTTGTAATAGGGTCCCCTTGGCCTTAGCATTCGGGTACGGTACCCTAAAAAGTACAATGGCTCAAATGTTTAAAAACTTCGTCTGTCCGTTTTCGATATAACATGTAATTTTAACAAATTAACGATTTTTGGATTTATTCCTTTACTTGTGCTTTAAAACCTTGCGCCTTGAAGAAATTTTTGGTCTTAAAACCATAAGAAAGACTGAGGTACGGTAATTTTTTGCAAATATTGTGCAATATCTTAAGGCTGGTAAACCAAACTCACTGTCAATGGGACCCCACCCTTACGTTACGTGTTTCCATACATACAAGCTTTCAACCAGGCACCATTTCAAGCGTCGTAAATAATGCTAATCCCCCAGGTTTTCCGCGATTAACAGCTATATTAGACACGATGAGCTAATTTTGGACTATCAGTACTCGTAAACATGGTGTGAGGAACTTTGTTCTAGTTATTAGATAAGGCTAAAAATATGTCTGGATTTTAGCACTGTTTAACGGGGTGATGTTGGTTGGTATTAATAGTTCATTATGGAGGAAAATGCCTTTTTTTAAGGTGATATGTCGGACATATGTCTTTAACAAATTGAACTTCTTTGTTCCAATGGTAGGATGGATCTACGTGAAATTGTATTCATTTGTTTCAAGAATTTCATTTTGAATGCCTCTATCGATCTCTAGCACTTCGAGTACATCTAAATTCCTAAATGGCGATATTTAATCCTATATAGCTAACGTTCCTAAAACTTCTAAGATAAGCTAACCATTCGGCTTTTTGACGACCACTTTATCAACTTGTTTTTAATAAAAAAAAAACTTTTTTGCAAAAAATAAAACCGACTTCAAAATCACAAAAAAGTGAAAAATAATTTTAGCTTCAGAAGTCGGTGACTTTAGTTTGTTTGATTCAGTTTTTTGGCACCGACTTCTGAAGCTAAAATTATTTTTCACTTTTTTGTGATTTTGAAGTCGGTTTTATTTTTTGCAAAAAAGTTTTTTTTATTTTTAGTTGCAATATCCTATACAAATATTCGCCTCTTTGCTTCAATAACGTGATAAGTCCGACAATTCAATTTTTTTTTATTTGATATTTGAAACCGCCGTGGTCGATTTTATTTTCCCATAAAACGTGGTATCGTTTGTGCGTGTAATAGCGAATCTATGACTGAAAGAGGCAGCGCACCGTCCTGTGTCAGATCGCGATATCACGTTGTCTCTTTCTGCGTGGAGATTTGTTTCGACAACGTAACAAAACAGTTGTCACTACGCACGTGCACAGAAAGGTTCTCTCAAATTTCAGCGAAAACGTGACATCAGGACGATATCACTGTTTGGTTGCAAAGGTATGTTTTAATTCAATTATTATTTTTTATTTTATAATGTGATATCGTGGGTTAACACAGTGTTGTTGAAAAAAATGTGTGAGGTGTACATTGTTATAAATGCTCATGTCACACTGTTGCCGAAAGAATGAGAACTTTGCTTTGAGTTATCTTATGATACAACATTGTAATTGATGAAACTTTTTCTAATACAAAAACCAAGTTACACAAAAAAAAAAATATTTTACCAGTAATATTCCTTAATATTACTTTGTTAATGCTAAACCAAATAACTAATTGTACTTATTTTTCCAGATGGGTGGATGTTTTACCTTATATTTACGCAAGATTACAACATAATTATCATTCTTTGTTCCTAAAAACGATTTATGTGATGTTTGTGAACCTTACAAAAACAGCCCTGATGCAGAAAAAGAAAGCTACGAAACACAAAATGAAAAAGTTCTCTCACGTGCAGAGAAGGAGAACGATAAAAAGAGTAGTGTAATTATCGTTGCTGTGTACGACCTTCAAGCAGTTTTCCAATGTATATCTCTGTCTTTTTTTTCTATATTACAGGTATAAATTGAATGTACTTAATTTAACTATATGCAACATTCAGAGTAACTGTGTTGAAATCTATGTTTGGGATGAGTCAAACGCTTACAGAGGTGTCAACGAAATCGGTCCTTCGGTACTTTTTTTTTTGTTTGTTTTTGGGATGGGAAATCATCAAATGACTCCCGTGAATGAATGAATCCCGTTCTGGGCGGAGCGGAAGGGAGTGTCAGACTTTTACTGACTAAAACCCATCCATGTTATCTCTTGCGAACAGTCCCCAGCCCTGGCAGGCATCGGCCCTTGCGGGCCCCTCTGGTTTGCTGACATCTCTTTGAGGCGCGCGTGGAACACGAACACGGCCTGTCGTCAGAAGACGGACAGACAGCGAGTTAGCCCATTACTCATCATCCACAGGCCCACGACTACGGTGGCCGAGAGCCACCACGTGGCCCCGACGCCCGGGGCGTCTCCCGCGGCGGCTGGGACGTGAGGTTATCTCCCTCCCACGTTCCGCCACCTCCATCGCTAGCATGAATGACTGCTTCGCAGAAGGAGGTGACGGCTTCCCATTCCCTCTCGCCCCGGACCATGGCTTGAACCAGGGCCGGACGCGAGAGGTCGACTACGAGGACACGGCGGTGCTCCGCCCAAGCGGAGCAGACTTCCAAGCTGTACTCCACCGTGTCCTCCGGGCGATCCTCACAATGATAACACTCGGGCGTTTCCTCCCGCCGGATTCGGTGTAGGTACCTCCCGAAACAACTGTGTCCGGTGAGGACCTGCGTCAGGCGGAGTCCTTCGGTACTTGCGTTTACAAATAGGTACCTCGTCAAAATTTCAGAAACAGCCGAAAATCTAGATGTTGCACTCGGATAATAATCTTAATTCAGTCACTCACAAATATTCGATAAAAGGACATACCCAGAATGAGGGCGATTACGCTCATTCTCAAATTGAGAGAGAAATTAAGCGGCAATTGCAATCTGGACCCCCTGGACCATCTGGACCACCTGGCGCGTTTTTTAGTGCTATAAAGACTGCCCGGAAGAAAAGTGAGCCAATCTGCGAAGCACATTTAATTCACATGGAAGGCCATGTGAATGAAATGAGCTTCGCAGATTTCTATGATTGGAAAAGCTTAACTAATCAAATAGTAAAAGTTGTTAAGTAACTGATTTTTTGTTGTGTTAAGTAACTTAATTTTTTTCTTAAGACTTGTACTTAACTGTTGTTTTATTTAAAATGAACATTTTTGTTTGAAAAATAAAACCTTTATATTTTTTTTTTGTATTTTTTTTTTCATGAACCCCATTGTTTTGAAAAAATTATTATTAGTCTTTTCATGGGTCTTCATAAGCATATTAAAACAAATCCCAAGTCTGTTGGTAGGTGGGGACAGTGCCCCTACAATTTTGTGCATACTCCTTTTATTAAGTGTATTTTGCAATTGCAGTGTTTCCAATAAAGATTGGTTCTTAAATCTAAAAGTTTTTATTTCAACAATGTTTGTTAAATAACTCAGTTTCATAACCAAAGTAATATCATTAAAATCGTGACAATTTAGTTTGTAACACTTATCTTACTATATATTTGCAAGAACAACGTGACATGTTTTCCCCTTTTTCTCAAATAAAGCTAATTACTGGCTTAACTTCAAAATTATCAGTATTTTGATAAGTTTTCATATAGTTTATTTGTTATAGTTAACAATACATCATAGATTTACAGTTAAAAATATTCGTTTCGACACAATTATTTTTTGAAACTTTAAAAACGCTGTCCTCTAAAATTTCAATTTTCAAGATAACACATTATTGAAGCAATGGTTTACAATGTAAAATGAACGCATAGAAAATATTATTTTCTATGCGTTCATTTTACATTGCAAACCATACATTTCATGGTAATAGGCTTATTCTTACCTCCTTACTAATATTATAAATGCGAAAGTAACTCCACAACAACAAACAAGTAACAGACTTCAGAGTCAAATGCTCATAAAATAAAAACTAATGGGCCTACCTGAATCAAATTTTTATGGGACCAATTCGAAACTATTCCGCATCAAACAATCGGCGTAATCGGTGTACATACATAAAAAAAAAAATATATATATATATACCGGCCGAATTGAGAACCTCCTCCTTTTTTTTGAAGTCGGTTAAAAAATAGTGTGTAATTTTAATCAAGTTTATTTTAATTATAGGAAATATGGGATATAAATTAAAGATAATTGTTACAAAAATGAATATTTATTGAATTTTTAAGTACTAAATCACAAATTTTAAATGGCACAATATGTTTTTTTGAGATCAGTAAGGCACTAAATCTTACAATGACTGAATTACTAGTAGGAACTATTGTTCAGAAATTTCATCTTATTTTTGGTATTTTGTGGTTCTCCACGACTTAGACTATTTCGAAAAGCCCGACAATAACTTTACGGGCATTAGCCCACCATACAACGCCCGTCTGGTCGGAGGATTCTCTTTTTTCCTTTGGTTAATGAAGAACCTGGTTTTCGGGGTTCCGTACCCAAAGGGTAAAACGGGACCCTATTACTAAGACTTCGCTGTCTGTCTGTCTGTCTGTCTCCAGGCTGTATCTCATAAACCGTGATAGCTAGAAAGCTGAAATTTTCACAAATGATGTATTACTATTGCCGCTATAACAACAAATACTAAAAATTAAAAAAAATATATTAAGGGGGGCTCCCATACAACAGATATGATTTTTTTGCCGTTTTATAGATAATGGTACGGAACCCTTCGTGCGCGAGTCCGACTCGCACTTGGCCGGTTTTTTATACCCCTACGGCTAGCGGCCCGTCCAGGCTTCGCACGGGTGGACATTATTATTTTTTAGTTATTTTTTCTAGTAATAAATATGGCCTATACCACTCACAAATAACGTGGCGTTCTATTGGTAAAAGAATTTTCAAAATCGGTTCAGTAGATCCAGAGATTACCGTACAACCTCAAAAACTGACAAACTTTAAAAAAAAAAGGTAAAGTTACACTTCTGCTTAATATTTCAGGGAAAACAGGTGTGTTGTTATTTATTGTTTATTATATATTCTTTCCTTTCTATGTACTACATAAAATGATGCTAGAAATAATTTTCTTGAGTACATGAAAAGAAAGGAAACAACAACATAATTTAACCTACTAAATACTTGTAAGAACTATGGGTTCTTACAAGTATAGGTAGGTTAGTATATGTAGGTGGTAGGTTCGTCCGTAATAGTTTATCATGTTAGAAAGCAGCGCATGCGTCGAATAGCAATGAGAGGGGAACTCATTAATTAGTGTTGTGTTATAAATCATACAATGCTAGTGCCTCGGGAATTTATTTCTTGTAATACAGTCCTTTGTTTTTCCGTAAGATGTAACCAACATTTATGTAAAAGTAAAATGATGCTATTTTAATACATTTTTTTTCAGTATACAAGGTGTTTTTATATCCCATAACTTTAGGGTGGTATAAATAAGAATAAGAATAAATGAAACCCTAAAACACCCTTACATTTTCTTAACTTTAATTATGAATGAAATCAATTAAACTTAGACTACACACATCGAGATGATGATAATATTATTATCTTCGAAACTATGCATGTGTGGACCACATTTTCTAAGACTTTTTGTATTATTTTTACACATAGAATATAATCCCAGAATTATGGGATATCAAAAAAAACCTTGCTTACATATTTTATTCATCCTCATCAGCTGCCTAGCCTTTCCCTGAATTTATTGAGGTCCGCTACCAGTCCTACCGGATGCAGCTGAAAACCAGTATTTTACATGGAGCGCGACTGCTTATCTGAGCTCTACAACCCTGTTAGTACTGGGTACTACGGTACCCCTTGGTAAAACTTAACTTTCAAATGTGAATAAAATATTTATCCATCAATTAATTTTCGATATCTTCATTAAGGATTTAAATCATTAGATGTACTCTCACCGCATTCATCATCTTCGTCATCCACTGCTGAGTATAGGCCTCTCTTTGCTTATGCCAAATTCACGTTCCTTATTTTTATCAAGCGATGAAAAATGCTCACGCACACCGCACCGTCCGTCTGGGGAAACGGTTTGGTTATGTGGGGCTTGCACCCACTAAAAAAACACTTCCGTGAGCCTACTGTCACCTTGATGGATGAGCCGTGAGAACTGCTAAGCAAGGCGTTCGCGACCCACCCAGCGCAGCCCGCCTCCGGGCACCATACTCCTTTGGCGATGTCCGGGATCACCTGAGTCATTGCCACCGCATATGATGATTGCGACGACGTTAGACACCCCAATCTATCACCCGCTGGTACCTCCGAAGGCGGCATCAGGTCACCGTGGCGAGCTCTACGTTCCTGTGCCAATCTCATCCAGGATATACCCGCGATGGCAACAGTGTTGTCTGCCCATCTCGTCCCCAGAAGACCAACAGTCCTTTTTCCAGTTCTTTCCACAGTACTCAGGTCGTGACAAAAGTGCCACATTATGAATAGTGTCCTCGTACATCCCGCATGAAAGAATAGCTAGAATTTTCAGTAGCTATGAGTTAGAGAGATGAGGAGTTAGTGAATCAACGAAAAAGAAACGTTACACTTTATATAATTTTTAGGATTCTAAAGGGTAAAACGAGACCCTATTACTAAGACTCCGCTATCTGTTTGTCTGTTCGTCTGTCATAAGGCTGTATCTCATGAACCGTGATAGTTAGACAGCTGAAATTCTCACCGATGATGTATTTCTATTGCCGCTGTAACAACAAATACTAAAAAACAGAATAAAAAATATTTAAGTGGGGCTCCCATACAATAGATATGATATTTTGCCGTTTTTATAGATAATGGTACGAACCCTACCTATTGCACCTTACCGTACCTTTGTGCTCTTCTATGTTAATATATTATCATGTTAAGTATCTGTGTGTACATAAATAAATAAACCCTTCGTGCGTGAGTCCGACTCGCACTTGGCCCTTTTTTAGATTGGTCATTCTGTCAGCCCCGCAGCCAACTTACCTTAACTTTTCTGAGTATGATATTTCTAGCACGTTACGGGCTGTTCTGGTATCCTCTACTGATTAGCTTAAAGAAGTAAAAGCAAAATAATTTAGAGTTTGATAATCAATTCGGGTTGTACTCTGCTTATAATAATATAATTAATTCATGATTCGAAAGACACGTTGCGCCATCTATTATCATAAGAACGCTAAAGTTATTTTCCTCGGAAACAGTACTTTTTTCTGGAGGTTCAGTGGTTTAGGCGTGAAATCGTAACAAACAAACAAACTTACTTTTGCATTTATAATATTAGTTAGGATGGTTTGAAACTAAAAATGAGATTTGCAGACATTATCTAAAAAAATATCAAAGAACTTTTTGAAGTATAGATTCAAGGAGTGATCTACATATAGAATCTTTTCAGCTGGTATTACTGTATATAATGTATTTCTTATTTGTAAAGAAAATAAGTTTACAGCGTGGTGTAGCGCTATCACGTTATACATTTTCCAATGTCCAGTTCAGAGGCCCTAGCATGAGCGCGCGGTGTAATCGGTACGTAAATACGACCATTTTTTATTCGAAAATACAACTCACTCCCACAGCATTTTAGTTAAATTATTTGCAACAAGCGTAATCAGTATCATCCATAGAAATGAATAAATTCTTAAAATTATGAAAATATTATAATTACTTGAAAATAGTATTAAATTTTAAAATCGACGTATATATTATATTAACGTAACGTTTACACTGCACGCTCGTGCCTCAGAATACAAAAAAAACAGGCCAAGTGCGAGTCGGACTCCGTACCATTATCTATAAAAACGGCAAAAAAAATCATATCTGTTGTATGGGAGCCCCCTCAATATATTTTTTTTTTAATTTTTAGTATTTGTTGTTATAGCGGCAATAGTAATACATCATTTGTGAAAATTTCAGCTTTCTAGCTATCACGGTTTATGAGATACAGCCTGGAGACAGACAGACACACAGCGAAGTCTTAGTAATAGGGTCCCGTTTTACCCTTTAGGTACGAACCCTAAAAAAGGAACCGACGATTGATAAAGATGTTTTTAGCAAAAACATTTAAACGAGACCAAGGGAACTGTATTCAACAAGAAAATAGAAACTGGGTCTTTAGACCTTTGATTGAGTGTTTCACACATTTTCCCTACCCTCAAAGAGGCTAGCCACTTTATTTTGGGCCAACTGATTTATGTAGCATCTTAACCCTAAATCTTAGTCTGGTTGGTAACATTACAGGTATAAGTGTAAGGTTTGTTTTTTTCAGTAACAAGGATGCAAAGATGCTTACTCCTATGCAAAATTTTATAGGCCTCTTATCATAACCTAGTTTTAAGAGCATTAAAATAAAATATTATAAGCAATTTAGATATTTTATTTACAAGAATAATAATTTTAATGAATAAACTAAAACTTTATTACAACGATTATTGATTTTGGTTGTGGCTTCTTACACGATTAACAGCACAAAATTATTCGTTTTATACGACTTATTTATTTGTTTATTTAAACTTCATGTACAAGAGTGGTACATAGGCGGACTTAATGCCACAAGGCGTTCTCTACCAGTCAACCTTTGGGTCGAATACGACAGCATTGTGGCAAAGTAGAGAGCAAAAAAAAACTGTCAGTTGATTTTGACAATTCAGCTAACGTCACATTGTTGATTGTTCTTTATAATTATGATACTGACGTTGGCTTTCTCTTTTCGAACAAAAAACAGAGAATCACGTGTCCTTATCTGTCATCATTCTCTTGCCCATATCCCATTTTTTTTCGGAATTGGCTCAGCATGTCTTCTTTTCCATATTTCTCTATATTATGTATTGATCTAATGAACTATTGATTAATGTGATTAACTAAACCAAGGCTCTAGGTGTTAGGATCTGATAGACCAATTTTTAAATTAACGATTCACACGTTTCGTTCATTTTACATTCAGACATTCTTGCATCCAGCAGAAATGTCATTGAGGCAGTAGCATTGTATGATTTATACCAAAACAATGAATCAAAATATTCCTCACAAATTCCATTACACGTGCTTCATTACTATTTTCGCTACTAATTAGTTTATATTAACGATGCGGATCTGAACCGCAAATTCCATTAGCGCCATTGTAGTGAACTGTTTCATCAGCGTCCGTGTGATGTAATGAGTAATGGATCCGAGGTACCAATGTTTTTATGTTCCTGTTATATATCGATTTATTCACATTAAAAATGTGGATAAAGCGATCTTCCAGAACACATTAGAATAGAATAGAATTTTATTTTGCAAACATGGGTAATACACAATAGTTGTTATGAAATATCAAAGTAGTACCTAGTAGTAGTAGTGGTAGTAGTATTCATAGTGTTTATTTATTTAATACTTTAACTAGAACATTTTTTCGGTGTCGGTACGCTACGTGCATGCCCCGCGACGCTGTTGGTCGCTCACGGAACGGACTAGTACGCATTGTCGCATGCAAAATATTTAGTTGAAGAAAAAGATCCAGGCCTCGATGCAGGTTGCAGCACCGCCCGCAAAAATATGCACATGCAGGAAAAGCAATTATAATTAGCATGCCATGTCCCAAAACCGATACGTCTTATTTTTTTTAAATATCATGGATTTCGACAAAGTAACGCCTGATTCCGTAATATACCATAAATCTCATGCTTTTCAATACAAGAAAAAAATAAAAATATTGCCTGATACGTTCTTAGCACGGTTATTATGATATGTAGTGGGCAGTATCCTTTATACGCAATTGACCAGCACAGCGACAATTACCGGCCGGATGGTGTCTAACTACCTAATTGACCGTTTAGCATGTCGACTCAAATTGTGTTTAATTTTAGCTAGCTCTCATTAGAGAGTCGATTCGGCAATGTGATTAGACTAGCCATTGACTGTAAGCTATTCACTTAACTGGGTAAAATAATTTTATGTCTTACTATTCTATTGAACACAAAATCGGGAAACAGAAAACAAATGTATCTGCTAGTTTGTTTTCTGTTTACCGATAATTATAATGTAGATCTCTTCAAAATTCGAGTGAATCGTTTTCTTCTAGGCCAGCGTGTTCTACCCTAAGCTGCGTCATCGCTTCATATCTAGTGATTTGCAGCCAAAAGCAAGCTTATTTATAACATCGTTATTCGCAACATTATTTTTTCCTAGAGACATCCATTGAACTGACTCAAACTCAAAACTCAAAGCATTTATTTCAATTTATTTTAATTGAGAGGCCCTTTTCAATGTCAGAAAAACAAAGAAAGCGAAGCTACAGTCACAGACACAAGGCATAATAACTTGTAAAAGTACTGTGGTTGACCATTCCAAAGCGTAGATCTCTAAGGAGAAGAATGGGCAAGAAAGTCCATGGACACTCTTTTCAATCAAAATATTGTTACAAGATCTTGGTTACATCATTTATGTTGAGATTATACATATATGTGAGAATGATGTAGAAAGTCGTGCACACCAGAGTACATTATAACATAAAATACACCTGGAACATTATAATATATCTCCAACCAACAACGTCACAATCACTGCACTCACTACTATCTGATTCCTGTGACTTTCCCGGATCATTAGTCCACCTTGAGGTGTATTCTTCTTAACGGCAACTTATGAACATTTTTGATTCAGAAACTCGTAGCTAAATAAAAACAGCCGAACGGGTCGATCTTCAAGGTTAAGTCACGCTTGCCAAGGCCGGTCTGTGGATGGGTGACCATCCATTATATACAGAATTCTCTCCGTGCCTTGGAAAGCACGTTAAGCCGCTGGTCCCGGCTGTCATATGCAGATCTTTGTCAATCGTTACAGGTAGTCAGTGGCCCGAAAATCTGACAAGCAGTCTTACCAAGGGATGTCATATTAACCAGTACTAACTGGGTTGTCAGATAGGCAGTCGCTTCATGTAAAATACTGGTATTCAGATGCATCCAGTTAGGCTGGAAGCCGATCCCAATCAAGTTGGGAAAACGCTAGGCAGGTGATGTGCGAGTATTTATTATACGTCCAGTTAAAGCATTATATCCTACTAATATTATAAATGTGAAAGTTTGTGAGAATGAATGTGTGGATGTTTGTTACTCTTTCACGCATAAACGGCTGGCCCGATTTGGTTGAAATTTGGTATGTAGATAGGTTATACCCTGGATTAACATATAGGCTGCTTTTTATCAACACACCACGAAAGAAAGAAGCTAGGAAAGCTAGTATTATATAAGTATAAGTATAATATGTTCTGGGCCGATTGATTAATAGATGATACCTAGTCTATACAACAACAATCAATTAGCATTACATCTAATTATTGGTTACGACATGAACATACCACAAACCCTCTCGGGCATTGTAAACTCGATCGATGTTAGCTTATCGAAACGTGGTGTTTCGATAAGCTAACATCGACCGAGTTTAGCAGTCAGGATTACTTTGAAACAACGGATATATTACGTATTACAGTCCTCGTATCTGACAGAACAGTTGCAGTACGGAAATCGACCTTACAGGAGAAGGGGACTTCTGGGCCCAGCAGTTAACTAGTTGAAATGTGTATTAAAAAAACCGTCATATTTTTCTAAGGAAAATCACAAAATATGGTACCTGGTTTCTATCTAGGAAGCGAGAAAACTTAAATTAAGTTCTAAATAATCGATTAAACAATGCCTGAAATGTAAGTAATCGATTACGAATAAATCGATAAAATCTCAGAAAATGTATGAAAATCGAGTAACGAGTAGTTTTTTGTGGAATTGATTCATAGCGGACCGATTTCCTTTAATTTCTCTGCTGACAACATTCCTGTCTGACATCAGTCTGTCACCGATTGACAGATGGCACTCGTTCGTTGTTGTTCGTTCTGAGTGTGTACGTAGGTATTTTCCTTGTATTATGGTTTAACCCCACGACCTCGACTTTAAATAGGATCTTGCATTTCTAAATTACCTGGCTCTCTATTTTGGACAACTGTTTACGCCTATCGACCGGATATTGACGACATGGATCGCTGTGTAAACTGTATGATTGCGACTGGTCGCAAGAAAATATTGTACCCCCTGCACAATTTCTTAGACGATATTCTCCTAATTATTGAAGATGAATAATACATATTTTAGTCATATATTTGTGTTTTATTTTATATCCTCCTGTCCCTTATTTAGTTTTTAAAAGGTAGGTGCCTACTGCTTCTAAGTGCAAGATATTGAATGAAGAAACTTGTCTTCGACTGTAGCGAGTGTCTGGGGCGCGAGAGAGCCAAACGTGTCAGATCTTTGATTCTTTACACACGCTCCATGCATAAAACCATAACACAACCAAAGCCATTCAAAAGTATTTCGTAAAAAAACATATAAAACTGCAATGTTATAATATAACCTCACTTTTACTATATTTCATATAACTTGATTCCTGGATAGCCAAATTTCACCAAATTTTCAGTGAGGCCTTGTTATTATATTCTCTTACAAATAAAGCCAGTTTGATTCAGTTAACACCTGGGCCCAGGAATGTATGGAGTAGTTCCCTTCTCCTTTGGGGGTATGAAGAACAGGGTGTAAAGTTCACCATCCTCCGTAGAAAAGGGGGGATCCTCCGACCAGAAGGGTATCATGTCTGATGGGCTACTGCCCGACAGTTATTGTCGGGTTCTTATTTATTTAAACTTCATGTACAATAGTGGTACATAGGCGGACTTAATGCCACAAGGTATTCTCTACCAGTCAACCTTTGGGTTAAATAAGAAAACATTGTGATAGGGTACCAAATAAATATTAAAAAATAACTATATACTACTAGGTTCTTCGATATAGTCTTAGATTGCGGATAATTTTACTGGCGCGGCGATGTAGAATTTCGATGTTTAGTTCATCATCTGTGTCATAGATGGCGCTGTAGTACTTTTTGTAAGTTGCTATAGTACTTTTTGTAAGTTACTGTAGTACTTTTTGTAAGTTGCTGTAGTACTTTTTGTTCTATGTTGCTATAGTACTTTTTGTAAGTTGCTGTAGTACTTTTTGTTCTATGTTGCTATAGTACTTTTTGTAAGTTGCTGTAGTACTTTTTGTTCTATTTGCTATAGTACTTTTTGTAAGTTGCTGTAGTACTTTTTGTAAGTTGCTGTAGTACTTTTTGTTGTATGTTGCTATAGTACTTTTTGTAAGTTGCAGTAGAACTTTTTGTAAGTTGCTGTAGTACTTTTTGCAGTGCCGCTACACAACTAAGACAAAGGTATTGCCAATACTGATGATGATTTGCTGTTGACTGTATAGCATGCCATTTACAGACGAAGTTTTTAAACATTTGAGCCAATGTACTTTTTAGGGTTCCGTACCCGAAGGACCCTATTACTAAGTCTCCGCTGTCCGTCCGTCCGTCCCTCCGTCCGTCTCTCTGTCAGTGGGCTGTATCGCATGATCCGTAATAGGTTGACTGTTGAAATGACTAGCACTTAGCCGGTTTTTTTTAATTTCATTAAAATTTCTCCGAACTGTGATGGTGAGTTTTAACACAATCGGAATTCTAGATCGATGGTTCAATGAAGTTCCTAGTGTGTAAAGAATTGCTTTTGTTATACCACTAAACACCTATATTATGTACTAACAGCGCAAACACCACCCAAACTAATGATGAGTATGTAGACGTAATCCATGCTACCCTACTGCTGAGCATGAGGTCTTAGATTCGACTCCCAGGTCAAGCGGAGCGATTTTAGATTTTTCTATTAAGAATCTCCCGAAGAATTTCTACCCGATTGATGGCAAAAGGTTCGCCTCCATTACACGGGACTTAAACATAACTGGCGCAATGTGGATGTACGATAATATACTTCAGCTTAACTCTTCGGAAATACACAGGCGTGATGTTATATAATGTACCTAAACGTACTCAGATGCATGTAATCCGAAAGCCAGCCTCGTCCCAAATACCGGGGTTTGAGTCGAGCTGGTAAATTAACGAGCTGTTTCATTAGTGGCTATCGAGCGGTGCCTAACATGGCAACGTAAACAACAGTGCTAGGAGATAATCGATATGATCGTGAGTACCTAACTGGAAGTTTGGTTATACGAGTGTAGGAAAACATAAAATCAAAAACAATTTTTTTTGCACAAATCTAACTAACTTCCAAAAATAAAACACGGTGACCTTTGCTTATTTCATTGAGTTTTTTGACACCGACTTCCGGAAGTAAAGTTATTTTCCACTTTTTATTGTTTATTTTTTTGAAGTCTATGTTATATTTTGGCAATAAAGTTTTTTATCTCAGCTGTTTTAGTTGTGGTATAATGGGATCTCACACAAAATATTGTCGAGTATTAATTTCCATTGTTACTATAAGTTTTTTTCTCTCTGAAGGTAAATCGACACAGTCCACTCATACTTATATCAATTGGAACCTCATTGCAAAACACTGTCTCTTAAGATACAGGATTCCCAAGTTTTATGAGACAGAGTTTAATCTATTGTGTACAGATTTCAGAAGCATCAAAATGTTTAGTATAGTGTTCTCTAACATGAATTCAAAATTGTAAACTTAAAGTTCAATTATCTGTATTTTTAGGAAATAAAGATATTTATTATTATTAAAGATATTAGTAGACCATCCAAACAGACATAAAAGAAATCTTGTGTACTATAGAAGATAACTTAATATCTACTCAAGCAATGTGATCAATAATTTATAATATGGTACCACCGCGCGAGCTTCTTCTATCAAATGAAAAAAGAACCACGTAAATAGGACCAGAAATCTCGGAGCTGGGGTAACAAACAATATAAAAAATACAGACGAATTAAGAACCTCCTTGTTAGAAATCGGTTAAAAATAATCAAATATTTTAACCTAGAAAGTTCCAAGCAGACTTCGGGACGAAGCGGAATGTCCTAGAGGCCAATATTTGAAGCCAAGTGACATCTACCAACCAGCACTGGAGCCGCGTGGTAGATATATGCCAACTTACACAACTCAGGTCAGTGCCACAGCACTGCGTTAGGGACAGTATATTAATAATCCTGATATCACATTTTACTGTATAATGTACTCACTAAGAGGTATCGTATTATCCAGTACTAACTGGGTAGTGGAGGTCAGATAAGCAGTTTTTCTATGTAAAATACTGGTATTCAGCTGCATGCGGTTAGACTGGAAGCCGACCCTAACATAATTATCTAATCGACCTCATCTCTGTCCTCAGGACTAGATTGAGGTCAAGAGTAGGCCCATCAAACATAAAAAAAAAAAAAAAAAAAAAAATTGGGAAAAGGCTGGGCAGATGATGACATACATTAGTGATATACGTTTTAGTGTTCCTGCATGTTGCTAACATAGTTTTTAAGTAAGATGTAATACTAAGACCCTATGGGCCTTGATGACTGACAGTAAAATATTTTTATTTTATATATTATTTATTGTATTTTACTGTCACGGATATCAGTATAGTAACGCTAGATAACTTAAAAAAAAACTTAACATTCGTTAGTAGACTGCCAATCGTGACTCGGTTCAATTTAATAAAGATCCCACAATAAGGTGAAGGCTATCATGTATAACAAAATCAATAGAGCCAACACTATGCGTGCCTGTAGTCAATATTTAATACCACCTTCAATACCTTGTCCATAGAACATCGAATAGGCTTATGGAATGAAAGATGTTCCAATCCACTTTTAGAATTATATCAAGCTTGTCAGTATTGTTTTTCTTATACAAGGTGTAAACGGACCCTTTACAAAGCCGTCAACCAAGCATTCTGTATATTAAACTAAGTAAGCCTACGCAAAAAATGATTGCTGGGAAATGAATTTTTTTTGGAATGAAAAATCACGTTTCACAACCAACATTGGCCGAAAAATTTCAAACACAAAGCGGACATGTCAGTCACTGAGTCACCCCAGTGCTACATGGGCAGTTTAGTATGAACAATCTCTATTATTAGACGTTTATTGTTTTCTGTAGTTTAGAAAGTATCGCGGATTGTGGACAAACCCTTAATTAATTTACTAAAGTATCTATAAAAACGTGGCAAAGATTATCAGGGTCTATTCAAATAATTTCCCGCGGCCTTTATGGCTGCTATCTGTAAATGGTATTTACTATACTAATTTATTAAAATAATTCATTAGCAAATTACCAAGGGATCCGAACAAAATACTTTGAATTGGATTGGAAACCTTTATTTTTATAATATTATTTAGCTTATGGCTAAATAATAACAGCCGCACAGATCGATCTTCAAGGTTAATCAGCGCTTGCCTGGGTTGGTCTGTGGATGGGTGACCATCCATTACTTCCCCAATTTTCTCCGTGCCTCAGAAAGCACGTTAAGCCGTTGGTCCCGGCTGTAATTTGTAGATCTTTGACAGTCGTTAAATACTGGTACCTACTCAGCTGCATCCAGTTAGACTGGAAGCCGATCCCAAAATACTTGAGAAAAGGCTAGGCAGATGATGACTTCATTTAATAAATGTTTGAAGGATAACATTACATTATTTTAGTGTGCTTAGTTATAGCCTCTACGACAACAGTCTGGCCACGGGACATTGGAAACGAAACGTCGAGAGAATGAAACAAAAGTATAGAAATTCTGAAAAATCATGTCACGCGTAGCGGCAAACGGTGGGACGAGGTACATATAATTAGTTCATTTCCAAACTTTTGTGACAGTCTTCGCGCACCGCGCGAATTTTTGCTGCAGCAAATTTCTCGTGGCCGGGAGGGCCGGACTCTCGAAAACAAGTGGACACGCGCGCTCCGGTTCTCCGCTTCGCTCGTCTCCACTTTGGTGGATTCCGGGCCTGAATATCTAGCACATTCTGAGGATCTAGACCAGTGACAATCGCTTGCTTCAAATGGTTCTACAATAACTTTCAACAGAATTAACCTAAGCTTTCTGGTAACTTTTCTTTTTTGACTAACTCGTCACAATATTGCAGCCAGTGCGCTTGACAAGTCCCGGAGAAACGATTCAACGAAATTAACCAATAAAAAAGAGGAGTAAGAGAGAAATAATTTCCATTTCCCTCTTTACTAATTTTCGGTAGTGCTTACCAAGAAAATTTAATTGCCACCTTGTCTATGATCTTTAGAAAGACATCTCCTTTAGCAATGAGGCTGGGAAACGATACACCGTGGAGGTATGCTCCGCTTGGGCGGAGCACCGCCGTGTCCTCGTAGCGGCGATTGGCGGCGGTGACTTCTCGCGTCCGGCCCTGGTTCAAGCCATGGTCCGGGGCGAGAGGGAATGGGAAGCCGTCGCCTCCTTCTGCGAAGCAGTCATGCTAGCGAAGGAGGCGGCGGAACGTGAGAGGGAAAGAACCTCCTCACGTCCCAGCCGCCGCGGGAGAAGCACCGGGCGTCGCACAGTGTGTCCCGTAGAACAAGCTAGCCGGACAAAATACCGAAAAATAAAGTTTCTTTTTTTTTTAAATGAACCCTACTCCTCTAAAAATAAGACTCCGGTTTACCTTAAACGTATTACCAATACAACCCTACTCTCTTGGTACGCGCTCAGGTAGCACGCAAACAATAGGTTGCGACGAACCCTTTTTTTCCACCCGTCAGTCTGCCATAGAACTTGCTGTGTACCAGTACTATCGCGCATGCTAAATAAAATTTTGTGTTGTTTGGAGATTCTTATAGTTGTGTACTTTCCAGGTATGAATTTTTATTTAATTTTCTAATAATAAAATTGAAGAAAACAATTCTTAAATTTTGAGGTAGTTTTTCTGTATGTTATTGTATTTCAATAATAGAAAAGTTGTATAGTCGAGTTGTACTTCATTTTTTATTAAGAGGTTACGATATTCTTCTTTTGATAACAAATAGTAGTTTTTTTTTTCAGTGCATCTAGTCAAAAGCAATGCAGCAAAGGGAACTCTTTGAAAATTGGAAACAAGTGCCTCAGAAAAATCGTGTTTCTGTGATTGCGGACCACATATTAAGACACTATAATGTGGACAGTGTAACAACTGCTGTAAAAAATTCCGTCGATAAATTTTTGTAAATGATTATTATTCAGTATCTAATATTACTATTCTCTATTATTTTATTGTTTTATTATTATTATTAGCTAGTGTTTACATGATGGAAACGGTGCGGAGCCAACATGTGATTTTTTTTTTAAATAAAGAGTTAAAAGTAATTTTATTTTCGTTTTATTTTCTGAAAATTTACGATTTATTTCATAAACGTACAAAACTGATATCCCATAATATTAAAGGCGATCGATCACGATGTAATATTAAGTAAAATAGCGAAAAATCAATTTAATAATCACTTAGTATTTTTGTCCAGCTAGCTTGTTCTACGGGACACACTGTGCGTCGGGGGCCACGCCGTGATGGCTCTCGGCCACCGTAGGCGCGGGCCTGTGGACGGTGAGTAATGGGCTAGCTCGCCGTCCGTCCGTCGTATGATGGGCAGGCCGTGTCGATGGCGCGTTCGTGTTCCACGCGCGCCTCAAAGAGTTGTCAGCAAACGGGAGGGGCCCGCAAGGGCCGGTGCCTGCCAGGGCTGCGGGACTGTTCGAAAGAGATACCGCGGCCCTGGAATATAAAGGGCCAATGAAGGAACATGGGTGGTTTTTAGTCAGTAAGAGTCTGACACTCCCTTCCGCTCCGCCCAGAGCGGGAGGAGTCATTTGATGATTTCCCACCATCCAAAAAAAAGGCTGGGAAACGATACGATTATACAGACTGATTTGAGCCGTTGCCTTTGACAGGTAGACCGTATCGTGAAAAGAAGAACACAATAGACATCCTAAGTTTCCCGTAGAAGTCTGTTTTTTTAGGTTATTACAATATTTATCACAAATCCGAAACATAGGTAATTAATGGCTAAGCAATGGAAAATACGGGTTCATCGAAAAATGCCTAGAGGCAAAAAAAAAACTTTCCTTGATTTGTATTTATTATTTTATAATGGCTGTCCTCCAAGAAAAATAATATGTCAAAAGCCATGTAAATATTTTTGTCTAGATACATAATGTATAAATTCACAAGTGACACCTAGATAACCCGCAGTTATCCAAATACATAATTGCAATACCAACGTTTATACATATGTATAACACTAGCACATCAAGTTACCCGAAGCTGTAAAATTCTGCTTTAGCGATAAAGTTAAAAATCTATTAAAGAGATTTGGCAAATTGTAGTAGCTTGATGTGCTGTCGTCTGTACTACCGAATAATGGAAATTTTATTTCTATCAGAGAAATACGATGCACTACAAAGTCCAAAGTCTTTTCAACAAAGAAACCAATAATATGTCAAAAGAAAAAATATAGAAAATTTGCAATAAAAGTTTGCAAAACAATATAAAAGTGTCAATGGCTCCGTCCCTGTGTAAAAGAGACAATGGCTCAGCGGTCAGGGTGTTGATTGACTAAAGGTCGTGGGTTGAAGACCCGGCTGTTGAACTTATCTGCTGAACCCATTTCGTAGAAGAGCCCAAGCCTGGGAGTTATCTGGAATATTATTCATGCGTGCCAGTAGTAATTAGATAACAAAATTATTATTAATGTAAAACCTTCTGACTGCAGCGTATATCAAGAAGGTGTGGTCATAACCACAAAAATATGCAGATTTTAATAGCATAGCATTCAGCCTATAATGTTCCCACTGCTGGGACACAGGGCCTCCTCTCTAGAGAGGTAATGGGCTATAATCCACCAGTGCGGGTTGGTAGATGTTACATGAATTCGTTTTTTTGGTTCTAGGACATGCCGGTTTCCTCACGATGTTCTCCTTCACCGTTTTGAGAGCAGTGGCGATGAAATAAATTACACAAAGTAATGCGCCTGAGGTATGCTCCGCCCAAGTGGAGCAGACCTCCACGGTGTGCTCCACCGTGTCCTCCGGGCGATCCTCACAATGATAGCACCCGGCCGTTTCCTCCCGCCCGATTCGGTGCAGGTACCTCCCGAAACAACCGTGTCCTTTGAGGACCTGCGTCAGGCCGAAGGTCAGGGCGCCGTGACGCCTCTCTAGCCACTCCTCAAAGAGGGGACTTATCGCCACTATCGTGGCGTGCCCTGCTCGGGGTTGCGACAGCCGCTCTCAGTGACAGTCGCTCTCTAATGCGCCTGCCTGGGTTCGAACCCACGACTTACTGTGTGTAAGTCGGGGCTGCCACCGCTGGGCCACCATTGCTCTCTGCTTATAATAGTACTTGATCTAAATGTATGGAATAGCTGGGTTTTTTCAAGCTTACAGTGTTGGTTCAATGGGGAAATTGGTTCAGTGTGGTGGTCTAGAACACATCCTGAAATATGAGCAAATCTTTCAGATACACATGTTGTATAGCGTATAACTAGTCATCAGGCTCATACTATGATTTTACGACATTTATTTATATATATATATTTTTATTTATTTTTTTATTTATATAGGTATATATTTATTTTTTTATTTATTTATTACAAATCACTAGATTTTGCTCGCAGCTTCGCTTATGTACCGAAATTAACTCACGGGAATGATTTCAATGTAGCCTGTGACTGTGACACTAGGAGATAATGTAGCTTCTCTTTAGTGAAAGAATTTTCGGAATCGGATCAGTAATTCCGAAGATTACCCGCTACATACAAACTTACAAACAAATTTTACCTCTCTGTAATGTTAATATAGATGGAGACTTTTTACTTGTATGGAAGTTGAATAATAATTATATTGAACACCTCATTTCGGTATAAATTCTTTAATTACATAAAATCCATTGAGAAGTTAGAAAAACAATGCGGTCATACAAACAGACGCTAAAAGCGACTCTAATAATTTATGCTAAACTAGCTCACGTACGCGGCTTCGCCTGCGTCAAGTAGAGTAATTGTCCCACACGATCGTAATATAAAAAGTATTCTACCTTTGTGTTAATCCAGGTTATAAACTATCTCTGTGTCAAATTTCATCTAGATCGGTTCAGCCGTTCTGACGTGATTGAGTAACAAACATCCATTCATTCAAACTTTCGCATCACTAAATAGTATAAAACAAAGTCGCTTTCTCTGTCCCTATATCCCTATGTATGCTTAAATCTTTAAAACTACGCAACGGATTTTGATGCGGTTTTTTTAATAGATAGAATGATTCAAGAGGAAGGTTTATATGTATAATACATGCACCCGTGCGAAGCCGGGGCGGGTCGCTAGTTTATAATAATAAGCAAAAGATGCGTATAGATATCGGAAGATGAGGAATTGTGAAAACAAAACAAAAGAGGAATGCAAATATTCCTGACCCAGCAGAGGTCACCAGTGTTCTTTAGGCTTCCGTAGTTCTTCAACAAACATTTTACATCAGACATAAACCTTATGAACACCAGAATAAAGGTCGCCATTGCAGTGACAGTCCAAGACAGTGTCTTTACTATCTATGTTGAATGCTTCAATATGAGTTTCTCGTGTTTCTCGTTACCTATGAAGACGGTTTACGACCATCTATAGCCATTCGTCTAAGTCCAAAATCCAGAACATCTATTGTTCTTTATCCTGGCAATTTACGCCTGATTGCAGCACAACAGTGATCTTTGACATACTAACACAAAACATAAAATGTAACAGCTGTTAGTTTTCCGCTAAAACTATAAATCATGAAAGAAAATGGGTCAAAATACTGCTCAGTCAGTAACTGGCCATCTTTTACTGACAGGACTGACTTAACAAAGCTGTTGTAATAATCTTCTAGACAATGAGTTATTCGAAAACTCAAGCTAAATAAGTTCTTAAGCTTGAAGAAAAAGTCTTATGAAATAAGCAGTAACTTTGTGTATTTTGTTTGCACATAAATAAATAGACTACCTCGCTGATCTTGTGGTCGCAAGCGCGACTGCTGAGCATGAGGTCTAGGGTTCGACTCTCGAGTCGGGCAAAGTGCTATCGGGTTTTTGCATCAAGAATTTCTCAGTAACAGCCACCGAGTCTGGATTTATACCCAGTTGATGGCAATAAACTCGCCCCCTATTACATGGGACTTAAACATAACTGGCGAAATGTGGGTGTACTATTAGGTACACTTCTGCCTAACCTTTCCGTACCGTATAAGTATGCTATGGTCATTCTGAAAGCCAGTTTCATTCAAATCTGTTCAGTTATTAAGACGTGAAAAGGTAACAGACAGTGTTTCTGTCGCATTAATTTATTATGATAAAAGTACCTCATCATCTGCCTAGCCTTTTCTCAACTATGTTGGGGTCAGCTTTCAGTCTTAACCAGGCGCAGCTGAGTACCCATATTTTACATGGAGCGACTGCCTATTTTACCTCGACAACCCAGTTAGTACTGGGTAATACTATACTTTTTGATAAGACTGGTTGTCAGACTTAACGTGCTTTCCGAGGCACGGAAAAAACTCAGTATATAATGGATCACCCATCCATGAACTGACTTTGGCAAGTGCTGCTTAACCTTGAAGATCGACCCGTGCGGCTGTTTGTTATTAAGTCAAGAGCTCCTCAAAATAATATTAAAATAAAAGTACCTATGGGAAACTATATTGCTATAATATTAGTACACGGCACACGTGCGGTATAAAATCACACGCCAGGTAAGGTGCTAAGCGCACGTGCTAAGTAACGTAAGAAAATAGAAAACCCCAGTAAAATTACCAAATGGCCATTCAACTTTAAAATACTCGACCATAACAAACACACCGCAGCTACCAGGAGCCCATGACTAACCAAGCGATAACAAAGCCAAGCTTATCCTCAATGCCGCTGACTTCGTGACAAAAAGGAGGGAATCGATTCAAACATTACATTTCGATATACAGCGTGTATCAAAAATGCGTTGTCATATTTAAGGGTGTGGTACGGATGAATTTCTTTAGTGGACCAACGCAACGCCGTAATCGCGAAAAAAAACAGCTGTCCCATAAATTTGGATTAAAGGTACATCCTAACTAATATTATAAATGCGAAAGTAAGTTTGTTTGTTTGTTACCTTTTCACGCCTAAACCATTGAACCGATCATCCTGAAATTTTGCATACACGTTGTCAGGTGTACATAAACGGACATAGGGTACCTTTCATCCCGAAAAAAACTACCGTTCCCGAGGAAAACAACATTAACGTTCTTATGATAATAGATGGCGCCACGTGTCTTTCGAATCATGATTGTCAAATTTAAAAAAAACGCGAGCGAAGCCGCAGGCAAAAGCTAGTATTTTTATAAAAAAAATAATTTAAAAATATTAGCTGTCCCAGACAAAACTGTTTCACCCACTGAAAAATATAAATTAAAAGAAAAGTGTATGGTGGTACGGACGTCGTCTGTAGTTGCAGGCGAAATCCCGCTGCTGGCTGGAGATGGAAGTTGGCTGAAGATGATGCTGTGCTGTACGATGACGTCACAGGTAGATAAAACGGCGCGGCCGCCCGATTTGCTCAGCAAACCAGTGGTGAAGCGTCGAAACGATCTTTGTTCCGTAGAAAACTAAACGCGAAGCTGATGCCGTTGATAGCTTGGATAAAACATGAAACATACAATTAGACATGGACATAATTGTTTTTTTTTCCGATTACGATGGAGAAAGTTGCTCAGTTTGTTGCTGCACCATAAAAAAAATCGATACAACCTGTATAATACTGTTGATTCGATATAATCCCTCTGAGCGGAGTCAATCGAGAATTAATCCGAGTCGGGAGCGAAGATTTGGAGTAAAATGATTTTTAATCTTTTAAAAGCTGCCGCTGCCTGGTAATGTTTTTGTGGCTGTTCCATGTGTGCTAAAGGATTGGAAAGGTTTATTTCGCTGAGCTGACAAAGGAGTATTTAATTTAACATGCAGTTACAATTCTAAATTCTAGAGGTTTTCGTAGTTGCCAGTTACGTTTAAGTCCCATGTTGTAATAGAGGGTGAGCCTATTGCCATCAACCGGCACAAATCCCGGCTCCGTGGATGCTACTGAGAAATTGCTAATGGAAAAACCCAATAACAATTGGCCTGACCCGGGAATCGAACCCTAGGACCTCATGCTCAGCAGTCGCGTTTGCGACCACAAGACCAGCGAGGCAGTCAGTATCAAATTAAATATTGTCATAAAATAATGACTGCATGGCAACATTATTCATTCACATAGCTTCAAAGTTCAGTAAGTAGAATTTAGTGACCTTTTAAAAGGTTTTCGTAAGTTTGTCACAAATTAGGTCTCCCCGGTATTAACAAGCGCTGAAAATAAACATTATCTAAAAGTAATTTGTTTTATGCCAAATGTTTTATAATGATTTCCAAAATCCAACGCAACATCAATAAAACTAAATGAAAAGAAAACTATATTACAATGATTATTATGTAGTTATAATACAAAGGACAAGTAAAATAGTACCAAGTGCAAAAATAAAACAGTGCTCAAACAGTAAGAGAACAACTCTTAATTAAATACTACTTGCCCATATTTACTCACAATAATCTCAGTATTACTGAAATGTACTGGTATCGTTTGTAAGTTCTTATTGAGTAATACTTCTTAAGTCACTGATAAGATTCGACTAAACCGATAAAAGTATTACGTCATGTCATGACTGTTTCTTAGATACCATACTTTTTGGTAAATAAAGAATTATTAACTGTTAGTTTCTCTATACTCTGTCAAAAATAAAAACAAAACGTAAACACTTCACTATTCCAATTTCAAATATTATAAAATAAAATCTTTTCACACAGGATAATAAAACTTTTCAAATATGACGTGTCGGTTCTACCACACGTCCGACGATAAATTAATTAAAAAAAAATATTAGTAATATTTTTTTGTCAGCCTATAATTTAATAGCTTTGCCAGTTAGGAACAGGGAAAACAGGGCTTTCAATCTAGTACTGTGACGTATCATCGTATCACCGGACGGGCCACGGCTCAACTCAGTATTCAGTCTCACATTGAACATTGGTGCGTACAGACGACTTGACGTTTCATCTAGCGAGAACGTGCGCGCGAAAACTTAGTGAAACTGGGAATTTATAAAACAATTTACAGTAGTATGTTTTTTTAAAAACTTTTATGATCTGTGGTTCGAATAACTCTTTCATTACGTGTGACTTTCTGTTCTGTTTAAAAAGTTTCGTGAATAAATACTTTATAATTGGTTTGGTTTTTTGTTATCTTCGGATCTACTTATTGGTAAGTTTTTAAAGTTAATTTACATCTAGGTTAGGCACCAGTCTCCCACAGTATAATTAAAATTATAATACATAATTATATTGTTCTTGATACCTCGAAAAATTTAATTAAATATTATTGTGGTGAGAATAAATCTTTATTTTTGATTTATTAATATTACAAGACCATTAAATTACCTGTTATTAATAATAAGTTTTAGTTTAACTAAAAACTTTTTACATTCTAAAACTTTTTGTTAAATCCCAATTTTCATTTCCGTTTCGTAAAATTATGAAGGATGGGTGGGGATGTTTATTTATATACCGTTTTCCAGCAAACCGCATAAATTATTTTCAGCCAATGATCATTACACACCGGCTAATAAATCTTATTAAATACCAACAACTGACACTTTTACGTTCAACTCGATCATATTTATTTTAAATTAAAGATATAATTTTTTTTCAGGAAAGTTTCATGAAATAATTTTCTGATAGAAATCTGTGTTGCGTTTTACGTAATTGTTACTTAGAACTAGATAGGTCATTTAATAGTTAATGTATTATGACATTGAATAACTAATAGATATTTAAATAAAAGAAATAAAACTAAAGTCTTGAGGGCCGACTAAGATAATTTGTAAATAAATCTGCAAACTGCACACAGAAAGAAATGTCTTTAAAAAAGACGCATATTAAAATACTTTTTCTTATAACTACTATCTCTTTTCAACGTCAGGAGTTTCCCTGAATTACCTTAATTTATTCAGAGGACGGTGACTTGGCGGTTTAATCATCACATCAAAGACTCGAGCAATATTGTGATGCTCTATCGGCAGACATCCAGATCTCTCGGTAATCTAGATAAGGAAGATACACAGGCTTATCTGATAAGAGAGATTTTGATTATCATTTCTACTTAAAACAGCGTTTAAATATTTCCGCCTTAATTTTAAAAGTATCTACGATACGATAAACATTCAAATGGAAAAACTATCATACATAAAATAACAGAATACTTCAAGATTATATTATAAATGACTTCGACATGACTAGAATTGAATTTGGTTATTGAAATTCTTGATTCACAATATTAGAGCAATCAATCAGGTAAATAATTATCGAATTTTTCCTGTCTCATACAATTACTTAACGTAAGGGTTCGATAAGCAAGACGTGTGTTAATAAATACTTTACATTATCCAGGGTGTAGTTAAAACATTCATGAGCTTCGAGCCTCAATAGATAGAAAAACTAAAAAAAAACACATCTATTTTCACCAACAAAACGGTCTCTTGGCATAGAAACTTCTTATCATCCAGTTCTATTCAGTCTGTCTACACGGAACATTAGCTTTGGACCTCCAAGGTCCCATTACCTAACTAGCAGCGCCATCAAATGTAGCCAACCGGAATTGTGCTACGTTGCTGACCGATATACGTCTCGAGTAAGGATGTGGCCTACATGGAAACTGGACTTGTAAGATCCAAGTTAATGCAAATAGAATTTACTTAAATGTTGTGAGATGGACATAAGATACACTCACATTTTGCGAGTTATGTTTAAGTCCCATGTGATACTGATAGGTACACCTCTGCCTAACCCTTCGGGGATTACAGATGCATGATGTTATAATAAGACACTCGTGGGAAAATTACAGGCTTAAGCGAACAAGTATCGTTACTAACGTTATGTCGAAGTAAACAAAACTTTTTAAGAACATGCCTTTGCTCACAATTCAACTATACAATTATAAGCTAATGTAAGTAATAAAATAGAAATGTAAGCTTTTAATACTCGGTGTAAAGATTCGGCTCATGATGCTCCTTTCGTTCTGTATAATATATAATATAATATCTATAATATAATATCTTGGGACCACCAACACACCGCCATCTGATTCCAAACTAGGCAGAGCCTGTACTATGGCAACCAGACAACTGATAAACATACTTATATTTTCTAAATACATACATATTGTAGATAAATTACACACCCAGATACAGAACAAATAATCGTACTCATCGCACAAAGATTTGTCCTGTGTGGGAATCGAACCCACGACCTCCGTGCTAGCAGTCAGGGTCACTAACCACTAGACCAACAGGCCAATTATTGTATATTTTTTTATACTAAATAATTATGCTTGTATGTGGTCGCAACATGGCGCATATGAAGCGATGATGTGGCCTAGGGTGGAGCACGCTTGCCTAGATGAAACCGACTGTCTCGAACTTTCAATAGATCCAGATTATAACGATCAGGGATCAGAGAAGCTGGCAGTAAATTCCACAGACTAGAGGTTCGCAAAATAAATGTGGAAGTACAGCGCTTTGCTCGGGTCCGTGGAACTTCAACAATATAACGGTGACGCTTCGCTACGCTTCGATTCTTTTGCCATTGCAGTTTCCCGGGATACTTTATAAAGAAAGCAAAAATTTTCCATAACAAAACAATGCTCCTTAAACTTGCTTTTTTTTATTCCTTCTTGAAAAAGAAACTACATCTTACAGGAATCAGAATCAGAATTAGAATCATTTATTATATTTTTTTTTTGGATATCATCCTGGAACAATTTCGCGGAATAAATACTTAGCAGAAGTTAGCAAGCAAAGTGGAAGCTTATCATCTTACTGTAGCCGAATCTGACTGGCTGTAACTTCACCAATATTTTATTGAACTGACTTACGACTTCGCCATGACTGATGATGTTTCACATGGAACTCATTTTAACTTACTGCTCGTATTAATATTCTTTGACTCGACTTAGCTTTTAACTTGAAGCTGATATAGTATCACTATCATCCTAATCTTTTTCTTTTTAGATTAAAACTGGTTTCTCGTCTATAAGTGTCTTACTGCCATAACCTAGTTTGCACTGTGTCATTTTCCGTTTGATAGACTTGGGTTTAATTTTCGGCTTTGTGTCTTTCTGTAAGTGGAGGTGCTCGTAGGTAAATAATAACAGCCACTCGGGTCGATCTTCAGGTTAAGCCACGCTTGCCTAGGTTGGTCCGTGGATGGGTAACCGACCATTACATTCCGAGTTTCCTCAATGCCTCAGAAAGCACGTTAAACCGTTGGTCCCGGCTGTTATTTGTAGATCTTTGACAGTCGTTACAGGTATTCAGTGGCCCGAAAGTCTGACAACCAGTCTTACCAAGGGGTATCGTATTACACATTACTAACTGAACTTGAGGAGGTCAGATAACTAGTCGAGCCATATAAAATGCTGGTATTCAGCTGCATTCGGTTAGACTGGAAGCATACCGGAACATAGCTGGGAAAAGGCTAGGCAGATGACTATAACATTCTGTGACTACAATCACAGATAATTGTACAGCAACTCGGTCCACACGGCGTAACGTGTCTAGCGAGAAGTAAGGCAAAGCCACGAAGTAAATTACCACGCTGCCCAAGCACTGACCGCGACAAGTACAGCTCTATTTAACCACGAGGCTCTATAAAAATAAAAATAATACTTTACTTCTTGTAACGTATTACAAAACGAACTACTATCAAAGCTTGTAAACATCTACCGACCCTTTCTGGAAATAAAGGCGTACTATAGGGTGGAAGAAATGGAGGAGGCCTTTACCCTAACAGGGGTCCATATTTCAATTAAAGATAGGTACTAATCCTACTAACATAATTTAAACAAACTTACTAACAAATTACTAATAACATTTGAAATGTAATTTAAAAATATGGAATAAATGGCTTATTTATTATTTTATAGGGTGGTATATCTATATTTCACCAGTTAAACAATTCAAACAATCCAAGAGATAAAAATGTCTATGAACTAATCAGATAAAGCAAGATAATTTGGCATCTTGCGCATGTCTAGAGTTGTTGTACCTAAAATAACACGGCGAAAGACCAACACGTAATTTAAATTACAGCTTGGTAACCCTCATTGCTGATAAAAAGCTTCATCATGACTGAATTTTATTATTAACTGCGTTTCTGTCAGTGTTAGTCGCGTTGCTGTCAGTGTTAGGCGCCAGAGCTTTTCTCATGCATGCATAACTTCTTTTCGTCAGGGAAATTAAATAAAAAGATTATCAGTTTCGAAAAATATTATATTTCATTTCTTGTAGCCACGGATACCGTGATCAGTGCATAAAAACATTTATTCATTTTTTGATGGAAACGGATCACATACCGTGATCCGTCAGTGGATACAGCTCGCCGTGATCCGTGGCAAATTCAATGTAATACCGGGATCGGTGGAGACAAATCTGCGTGTTGACAGTTAAGGACTTGAATTTGTCAATATTAAAGTCATGCGATTTAGTTGAGAAAACATACAACCTATAAACGTTTTATTTTAATTTTGTAGCGTTTGGGTGGTTTACAGCTAACAATATAACAAGTCCCAACAAAATAAATTACTAGAGATGTTATGACGTGGGTTAAGTTGATGACGTCACTAAGGAGATTAAGTATTAAATACAAATATAAAAATTTCTTACATGCATGCACCTTTTTTACATTAGAAAAAAAAGCAAACAGCTAACCTATCCTAGCATCCGCTCCCAAATATATTGAAAAGGAAAAAATAAACCAAAAAGGTAGAGCATATTTTATATTAAACCATCAGACTGATAAATCCACCACATGAAACATTGTCTGCAATATCAGGAGTAGAATGCTTGATAGCTCTATTTGCGCATCGTCTGAGTGATTGGAGCAATTTATAAATTATAGTTAGTAGGGCCAGCACGAACTGTTATTAATATACGCCCTACGGTCTGTGCATAAGAGATTTGTAACTGTTATGTAATCGGCAATACTTCTAGACTTGTGTATCTAAACATACATTACGTACACAAGGTAAACGGACCCTACACGAAGCCGACAGCTAATCACCCTGTACGTTAAATTAAGAAACTGTGCGCAAATGTTATTGCTGGGAAACGACTTTGTTTTGGAGTATTAAATCACGGTTTGCGGTAGGACTCAATGTAAAGCAAAACATTGTGCTGATGGATACATTGAATAGTACAGAGGTCAAGGAGGTACCAAAGTAAATTTAAAACACTAACAACTGATATTTTGCTTCTTTGACTTCCAATATCTCCGTAACTAGAAGGTTCCAAGGTACAGTCCAGAACAAAAAAAATATCGCAATGAGAGAACAAGTCACTTTTGTGACACAGTGACTGGCTGTGTGACTGAGTTGATATACTAAACTTTGCAACGCATTTGTGCCTCGGAAAGCACGTTAAGCAGTTTGTCCCGGCTGTCATTTGTCAAGTATGTCTTTGACATTCGTTACAGGTAGTCAGTGGCCCAAAAAGTCTGCCAACCAGTCTTACCAAGGCGTATCATATTACCCAGTACTTACTGGGTTGTGGAGGTCAAATAGGCAGTCGCTCCATGTAAAATACTGGTATTCAGCTGCATTCGGTTAGACTGGAAGCCGACCCCAACATAGTTGAGAAAAGGCTAGGCAGATGATGATGCAACGCATTTAGATGTTGATGACGGTTTTCACCTTTATTTATTTAGGGAGTTTATTACCTACGGCAGGTTTGTGCGAGTGTATGTAGTATTTATATTAAACTAACATAACATCTTCATAACATCACGCCTGTAATCCCCGAGGGGTTAGGCAGAGGGGTAGGTAGGTACCTAATAGTATACCTGCACTACATTCACATTTTTTCAGCTATGTTAAACTCCCATGTAATAGGGTGCGAGCCTATTGCTATCAAACGGACACAGTTTCAGACTCCGTGACTGCTACCGAGAAAATCCTGATGGAAAAGCTCAATAACACTTTGCTCGACCCGGAAATCGAACCCTCTTGCTGAGAAGTCACGCTTGCGACCACTGTACCATTGAGGCAGTCAAATACATAATTAAATAGTGTTATAAAGTAAGATAATTATAATAAAGAAAATCTCCAAGTCATGTCAAGACGCAAAAACCGTGAGAAGCAGCATTAGGTTGCTTGTTTATCAAATAAACGGAACATTCTTTTGACATTAAGATAAATATGACATAAACAAAATCACTAGCTTTAAATTGACATAACACATGACACTTTAACGTCATCACATTCATACTTATCACATAACGAAAAGATCAAACAAAGACTACCGAATATCTCAACAAATACGTATTACAGTTTACTATTTAATCTTCAAACTTTTTTTACAAGATTACGACTATCTTAAGGAAAGTGGTTTCTCATTTTTGGTAGTAAAGTGATGCTGCAGTTAACTCCATGAAACCAAATGCACCCCCACTAAAGCTGGGTATTTTCTAGTAACGGACAAGATGCGATAATGATAAGTAATTTTCTGTCATTTGGATTAAAGGACGACAACACGACGAAATACGCACAACTCGTTATGGGTTGACCGAACTGCTGTTTGGCTTTTTTCCATTAGGATTTTTTCAATACCGCAGTTTGGGGGCGTTATAAAACCTCGGAAAGCACATTAAGCCATTGGTCCTACACTTGATCTCTCTCCAGTCGTATCGGATGGCCGTCCCATCGAACTTTGAGAGTGAGACAAGACAGAGCGCACACGATGGCTAAAATCCGCTGAGTCCACTATTTCTAAAAAGTTTCAACAATAAATAATATTCTATACTTTTTCTACAAATACCTAAGTTTATTTACTACCTGTCAAACCAAGAAGGTTTTATAAATGTGATAACAAGGGTTCAGGAGGTTAACAAAAATGTTTGATGAGTTCGAAATTCAATTTATTTTTCAAGAAGGCTTTGAATTCTGACCACAAACCAAATTGACCCTCTGAATAAATCATGAAGGTCTACATTGCTTTTACTTTTGTTTTTGGTTAATGTGGATACTGGATAGTAATAACAAATGGTTTTTTCTTTGATCGGTACTTACTATCAAAACAAATAGGTTCTTAATCAGATCTAGTATAAAACATACATACATACTCACGATTTTTTAGGGTTCTGTACCTCAAAAAGAAAAAAACGGAACCCTTATGGGATCACTCGAGTGTCTGTCTGTCTGTCCGTGTGTCACAGCCAATTTACTCCGAAACTACTGGACTGATCGAGTTGAAATTTGGTACACATAATTATGTAATTCAGTGACCCAAAGACGGACATGTAACGTAAATTAATTAAATTAAAACGTAGGGCTACTTTTGGGGAGCAAATTAGAAAATGAAAAAGAAAGTTTTGCAAACTATATCGTGTTACATATCAAATATAAGGGCTCATTGTGAGCGTTACAAATATATTTATATAATTATTTTAAGATCAACAATTTTTAAGTTATCTAAGAAAATATTTTAAAATTGGCCATTAACGCAACCCCTTAACTCCGAAACTATAGGGCCAAAAATTTTGCAAAAAATAGTTCTTTGCCTATAAATTACAGGAAAATCTACAAGAAATCTATGGTAACAAGGTTGGGTTAGATTTAAAACACAGACTTACGCACGGATGGAGTCGAACTCGCACTCGTCCGGTTTTTTTTCCTAGGGGGTAGGCAGAAACGACAGAATGCCACCTGCTACGATCCTTACATACTCCTTGCGCCTCATTCACATTCATACATCTGGTCATACACGCATACCAGTTGTAAGTTGGATTTCCCATCGTCAAATAATTATGCTGACTTCCATAAAATAATTTAACCTCTTTAAGAGATTATTTTTTAAATATCTTTCCTTATTTGGCTTTAAGTTGTCCGTCGTTGAATTCATGAATTAATTTAATGAAATATAATCGAAATAATAATATACTATTCATTACTCACGGTTTTGTATCTGACCTACCTACTAATTTCGTTTCCGATCAACTACCCTTTTCCAAATCAGATATTAATTTTACAAAATGTTCAATTTAAAACTTATTAAACAAATACTCAAATACACCTTAACGGTGTAAACTATAAAACATAACAGCTGTCTGACTGCAAACTACCTAGTTTGTACAAATATTGGGTTCCAAACTTGTTTGTTTCGTGTTAATTATTAAACTCTGTTCATTTTATGACGTTAAATAATATATGAAACACTACAACCTTTTACGATTCAAAACTAGTATTAGTACTGAATAATTGTCAACATTAATTTGTACTACAAAAGGATCATAATCGAATAACCCAAGTTCAATACGGTAATGTTCGGGTGCTACACACTTGTAAGGATCAGTTCATTTGATTCAGCAGCATTTGATCATCAAAGTGTACCCGAAACAAAGACTTCAGTTAACATAACATCAACACCCCTGTAATCTCCGAAGGATTAAGCAGAGGTGTAGCTAATTAGCAGGAGGTGTACCCACATTTTACCAGTTATGTTTGAGTCCCATGTAACAGGGGGCGATGCTATTGCCAGCAACCGGGCACAACTCCAGACTCAATTTGCCCGACCCGGGAATTGAACTCAGGACCTCCTGCTCAGCAGTCGCGCTTGTGACCACCAGACCAAAGAGGCAGGCAACTGTGTAAGTTCATTCCTCTGACAAGTCAAAGCTACATTGAGGGAATCTGCGTCGTCGGTGTTCCATATTTATCATCACAAAATGAACGCGTTTAATTAATTACATTATTCATTAATTAATATTAGTTTAACAGAGTTTCCTGCTTTCTCATCCTGCAATGGGCTCTTACGATACCCATGGGGTATTTAGGTTATGACGTATTACATAACAACTAATAATATTATTGCCGTCTGATTATGAAATAGAGCCTGTATCAGCGGCTCAATAGTACTGTTTTGTTGAAACACAAAAAGCACGTTTCACTCATAGACAACTACATAAACAACTTTAGACCTAACCTAAGCGATCGGTCGCGTAATTACGTGATCGTCGCGTTTGTTGATTTCTGGTTTGCCTTTACATAACATATAACATGAGGAGCTCAGATCGCTCTTCAGGTTAAGCCGCGCTTGACTAGGTTGGTCCGTGGATGGGTGACCACCCATTACATACTGAGTTTCCTCCGTGCCTCGAAAAGCACGATAAGCCATTGGTCCCGGCTGTCATTTGTAGATCTTTGACAGTCGTTAAGGTAGTCAGCGGCTCGAAAGTCTGACAACCAGTCTTACCAAAGGGTATCGTGTTACCCAGTGCTAGCTGGGTTGTGGAGGTCAGATAGGCAGTCGCTCCATGTAAAATACTGGTATTCAGCTGCAACCGGTTAAACTGGAAGCCGACCCCAACATAGTTGGGAAAAGGCTAAGCAGATGATGCCTTTACATAACATACATAACATCACGCCTGTAATCCCCGAAAGGTAAGGCAGAAGTGCATCTAATAGTACACCCACATCTCGCCAGTTATGTCTAAGTCCCATGTAATGGGGAGCCTATTGCCATTAACAAGTCACTGAGAAATTCCTGATGGAAAAACCCAATAGCACTTTACCCGACCCAGTAATAGAACCAAAGACCTGATGCTCAGCAGTCGCACTTGTGACCACTAGACCAACGAGGCAGGCGACTTCGTATTACTGTGAAAGTGCAGTCCTCCGACAAGTCAAAACTCTATTGAGGGAAATCAAAGATAGGCCATATTATAAAATCGTTATAATCATTATAATTATACCAAACTTTTATGGTTCAGCCTACAGGGGGTCTAAAATGGCCGCTTTAGCAGAATCATAATAGGATAATAACATGAATCACGTTTAAATTCGTAAAATGGTCACAAGGTGACAATTCATAATAGTAGGTATGTCGGTAGGTACGTCTATGACCATTTTAAGAATTTATGTATTATCAATTTATATATTATCCTATTATGATTCTGCTAAAGCGGCCATTTTAGACCCCCTTTTTTTTTCGGTTGGGAAATCATCAAATGACTCCTCCCGCTCTGGTTGGAGCGGAAGGGAGTGTCAGACTTTTACTGACTAAAAACCACCCATGTTCCTTCTTTTGCCCTTTATGTTCCAGGGCCGCCGTATCTCTTTCGAACAGTCCCGCAGCCCTGGCAATTTTTTTTTAGACCCCCTGAAGTTGGTTTCTGTCCGTGAGTTCTAAATACAGTTGTTACACCATATTCATAAAGTACAACTTTGTACAATTGTGTACCCTATATAATACAGGGTGGAAGAGACATCAACGCCGACGCACAAACTGTTACCACGACGTGTTCAGTAAAAAAATCTATTTGACTCGAAATGATGTACTGAACACGTGGTAACCGTTTATCCGTCGATGTGCCTTTCACCATGTGTATTGCACTCCTTTACAGGTATTCTGGTAGCTCGAATATCTTGCTAATTCAGATACTACTGAAAAAAAAACTTTAAGCAATCACAGCAACAAAACTCCAATATTTTGGAGGAATTGTAACGAACATTAAAACTGAGTTTTCTTCTTATTTTAATTGCATATTTTTCTTTCCCAGTTTAACTTTTCTCAACTATTTTCTATAACATCAGTTTTTTACGGTAAATTTCAGTTAATTCTTGTTTATCACACGTTTTTATCTCATTCAAGTACGAGTAAGTATCATTCTAATGCTGATTAGATAAACGTTTCACAGTTGTTTTAAAACAGTAAAATATTTTGAGATGCCACGAACTTGAACTGGATCTATTAATAAGAGTACCTATCTTCTTCATAAATCTTCTCCATCATCATCATAATTATTTCAGCCAAATGATGTTCACTCCTCAGCTGGGGGCCAAAAATGACTTCTATAGCAGAATCTTGTACGATAATAATATTACGAACCACGTTAAAATTCTTATAATGGCCACAAACGCAGTTAATAGGATGAATTGTCACTTTGTGAATTTTGGGAATTGATACGAAATTAATATTATTATTCTATTATGATTTTGCTAAAGCGGCCATGTTTGCCCCCCTGGCTCCTTCATAAATCGTATTAACGTATCGTGTCGGCGGCTGCCTGCCAGCTCAACTGTCAACTTAGGTGGTCAGTACGTCTTGTTCGTACACTTAACGGTATTCGTAATTTGTCAGGCTTGAAAGAAAAGAAAAGAAAGAAAGAAAACACATTTATTTGGCACATGCCACAAATGCACACAACATAAAAAAAATAAAAAATAAAATAAAACTTAAATCTCCACAATAAAAACTTAAATCTAAACAGGAAAAAAAAAAGGGAAAAGTTGTGTGTATCACGGCTGCGCCAAATAGGCCCAGTTCAGCAAACTGCCGAGCAGCTGGTGCCCGACGCTGGTTTTCAACTGGACCTGAGATGGTGATGTGACGGACATAAAACAGTTTTGTACTTTGTTTACTATTAGGGTGTGTATGTGTGTGAATAGGTACTTAAATAGAATAAGTTTGTGTACAAAAAGGTGTATTGTGTATGTGTTACTAATAAGGTATACATGTGTGTATGAAAAGGTACTTAAATAGAATTTTGTGTACAATAATAACAAATAAAGCTACATATTCAAGAGAAAGGTCGAGAAAAGTGCAAGACAAAACAAAAAAACCCAAGGTAGGTACCTAGCTAGATGAAATGGATGCATAGTAACATAAACCTGTTTCGCACGTTCCTAACTTGTGAACGCATAATATTTAATTAATCCGTGCACTTCGTAACTCAATACGCTGCAAGCAGCCGAGCGCGATGGACTAATACTAAAAATTTGTGAAAAGTAAACGGAAAAATTTGCAGATAATTATGATAGCAATTGTGTGGGTACATAAATGCATCAAGATAATACATTTCCGATGGCAATGGAGCAACGTAACACACACGTAGTTAAAGGGGGAGCATAAAATATAAAAAGGTAAGCTAGTTTAAAGTTATTATAATATAGTGCTAAATGTAAATAGAAAAGACACCGCTTGCTTGCGGCTTTGTCCACTCGGAGGTCGGGATTGATCCTACGGGGACTCACTATAGGAATAAAAAGTGTTAAGGATGGAATCGACACCGACGCACAAACGCTTATCAATTAATCAGTACATCATTTCGAACCACATGAAAATTTTTGATCGGTAATATATTTAAACAAACTGTTTCTGGATACAGTTTGGCTGTGTAGGTAGCAGCCGACTTTTTTTAAATTACCGATGAGATTTTTTTGAATTTTTTTGTGGTGTGGTTTATTTTGTGTGTGTGTTTTTATTTATTTATTTATTTAACAGTTTATGTACACACTAACATACAGAAAAGAAGAAAGGAACAGAAAAAATAGGTACAAAGTCGTAAGGTAGGTTTATGTGGTGATGTGTGGTTTTAATTTTTTGTGTGGGTTTTTTATGTGAGTGGTTGTTGTTTTTTTTGTGGTGTGATTTGTTTGTGATGTGTGGGTTTTTATTGTGTGGACTTACAATTTTTTGTGAGCCCCCGTTCGGAATAATGTACTGAATACGTGGTAACCGATTGTGCGTCAGTGTATTCCACCCTGTTTAACTCCTCACTTTTAATATACGAGTATGGAAGTATATAAACACCCCCCCCCCCCACCTAACAACATCCTCTTAATATAACATCTGCATTTATCTATGTTTGAACTTAAACCTTCTTTAAAATCTCTGTTTGTCAAAGTGGCTGCAAGTATCTAAAAGATCTCTAGATGTCAATGATACTTCACAAGGATGTGTGCAAACATCCCCGAGTCAGCCCTTGAACAAGTGCTTGCACAGTGGAACACAATGCATTAGCTTCCTTATATCCTCACCACAAAGCATAAAAGCTTCCGCAGTTAGAAGTTGCTGTTGTTGAAAGGAAATTATAGTAATTAGGTAGGTACTGGTACGTTACATTTATTCTGAACTTTTCCGGCCCTCGCATCGCAAGGGTACAGTCTTAGTAGTTAATGTGTATGCCAAAACATCTAGATTTTTGATTTTGATTTTTATTCTTTTTATGTGTTTTTTATTCTTCTTCTTTTTTTTCTTCTTCTTGTTATTTCTTCTTAGAACAAGACAAAGCGTTCATTTTATTAATATTGACATCTGTATATTTGTTTACCTATGTTCTACAAATAAATATATTTGAATTTGATTTTGAATTTTTCTTCTTTATCGTGTCGTTAGTGCCTAACCTGGTGTCAGGGTATTTATGCCACTCATGGGCCTCTGCCTTGGCTTCACATGCCGTCGCAAAATATCTCTCAGACATGCTGGTTTCCTCACAATGTTTTCCTTCACCGAAGCAAGTGATAATAAGTATACAATACGCAAATCAATCCAAAAAATTAGAGGTGTGTGTCTTGGGTTCGAACTTGAGGTACCTCACACCACTAGGCTATCACTGTTTTGTTAGCGCTGCTATAACACTACATTTAAACTTACGAAATAAATTAAAATTCGTTTTATTAGAAAATTGCGACCATACAGGCAGATACAAAAGTGGCATACTATGTATATGTATAGTTTGATCTTCTATAATATAGAAGCGTAATCGGATTTTTTCTTGCATTTTTATCGTACTCCTGATAGGCTTTGGCATAATACTAACATAATTATAGTTTTAAGATAACAAAATATGGACAAAAATATAATTTTGTTTTTATTTTTCAGATAATTAATTTTGGCACTGTTAAAGTAAAAGTCCTGAATTAACCTAACACGTGTTCTTGAGAAAAAACCCTATACAGGGTGTAAACGAACCCTTCATGAAGCCGTCAACCACGCATTCTGTACATCAAACTAAGTAACTCTACGCAAAATAATTTAAGGACGTTCTTTTTTTGGGTGAACAATCACGTTTTACCGTATTACTGCGTTAGATTGACTCAAAACGTTGTGCTGATGGATACATTGAATAGTACGGGGGTCGTGGAGGTGTTTAAGGTAAAGTTATAACATTGAAAAATTGTCGTTAAAAAAAACTTGTGGTTAGTTCTAACTTTGACCCCAAAATCTCCGTATCAAGAAGGTTCCCAGGTATGATCCAGAACTAAAAATGATCGCAATGACGGGGAGAACAAGTGCCTTTAATCTTAGTTAAGGTTACTTTTACACGCCGTGTCGACGGCGCGTTCGTGTTCCACGCGCGCCTCAAAGAGATGTCAGCAAACAAGAGGGGCCCGCAAGGGCCGATGCCTGCCAGGGCTGCGGGACTGTTCGAAAGAGATACCGCGGCCCTAAAGGGCAAAAGAAGGAACATGGGTGGTTTTTAGTCAGTAAAAGTCTGACACTTCCTTCCGCTCCGCCCAGAGCGGGAGGAGTCATTTGATGATTTCCCACCCGAAAAAAAAAGGGTACTTTTACACTCATTAAGTATAGATACCTCTAGATAAAACGTACTCACGAGATTGTAATGGTCAGACGTATACAAAGGTTATCGGACCTGCACTCAATGACAATTTCACGGGTGATTTAGTTAGATGATAGCGTCACTTTTATGAGTTATGGTTTGATATAAACATCAAGGTTCAAGAATAGCATATTAAGTGGTTTGAATGGGAAAGTTCTTCCACATAGTGTCTATGGTTTCTGCTATTAAATAACAGTCTTTCATCTCGATAAAAATTCGGCACTGATTATTCTTTTGTTCAAGACAGTTCATCCCAGATCCAAGTCACGATAAAAAGTCGTGTTGAAAAACCGACCATGCGTATGTGGACTTAAAGCACAAACAACCATTCATCAAAGTGAAACGGTTACAGGAATCTTGAGAAGTACTTTTCACGTTCGTCAAAAAATGTTTATTTTTTCATTATTCATGGATGTCCCACTGGGCAAAGCCCTCCCCATATCCTTCCAGGTACTCTTTTTCTGCGCCACGTCGAACCAGCCTTCGTGATGCGCGTCTAGATCATCTCGCCACCTCTTAACAATGACATTAAAAACATTAAAATTAAACTCAACCCAATTAATTCCACCGTACCCAACGGCACCTTTCATACATGATAGCTTCATTGACACCTACGTAAAATTATACGGACTGTTTCCATAGTAATCTGAGTGTCAGGTGGGTATTATTATCCTATATAAAAATGAATCGGTTACCGCCACAGAGTATTGTAAGGATGGAGACCTATATGTATAAAGGGATAGTTGGATATTGGGTTCTTGGGCAACGGTCATTAATAAATGTAAAAAAAGTTAAAAAGTAAAATATTTGTATCTGCGTTCAGAGGGGCAAGTAGTAATCAATTTCAAAGCATTTTGCATTTGAACGACCACTTTCAACAGAATTGACACAGACTTTTTTATGACTTATTTCAATCAAAACGGTACACTTTTGACCTTTTTTTTGTGATCGCTGACAGAGCATCAATGCCAATCTGACTGGGACCTCGTGTATAACAGGATTTTTCCATCAAATGGACTCGAACAAAGCGCTACGCTTCCACATTCATTGTACATGAACTTCCAGTCTGTGGAATTTACTGCCGGCTTCTCTTTTTCTCGATCATTATAATCCGCATCCTTTCATAGTTCGAATGGTTTCTCCTAGGCAAGCGTGCTCCACCCTAGGCCGCATCATTGCTTCACATCAGGGAAGCCTATGCAGTGTTAAAAAAAAACGAACTAATAAATTATTGCCAATATCACGTTATATATCTTGATTGCGATTGGCCATTGTGATTGACCAAAAGTTATCACTCCATTCTTGCGACATAAACGTTCATTATCTCCACAAATCTTTCGCGACTCTTTGTCATCTGCACTTGTGTTATCAAAAACAACATTACTCACCTTTCTAAATCTGTGTAGTCACGTAATTTTTTCTTGTTTATGTACCCACAAATCGACGTTGGATAGAAAATGTCGCATACCATTAGATTTGCAATCTTAGGCTCGGCGCTCAAAGTTCAAAATCAGCACGCTCCCTTAGGCCTTTTCAATTTCCACGGTCGAAATCTTAGTTTCATTGCTACATATGCTTGGATTTTCTATTGTCTGTTTTTCCCGAGGTAGACTAGGTAATCTAATATTGTTCGTGTTACGTTTCCCAAAGTCTGCGCTGCTGCGCATTATAACAATGAGTTTTGACGTGAGATTATTATAGCTGGCATAAATAATGTAGTTCATCAAACAAAAAATTCACAAACTTGTTTTCGCAACATGTTTTTGTTTTTTAAAACATGTTGCACATTATTATTAACACTAGAAATGGGATATTTAGAAATGGGATATTTACCATGTCCACTGCTCGGGCTGCTCGGGCTTGTCCGGAACTCAAAACAAACAGTGGACATGGTAATTATCCCGTTTCAAGTGTTAATGATAATTTCAGTGACCACGACAGTTTAAAAACTTATATGTTGCACACACGCTGTGTGCAATACAGTCAGCTTTAGTCTGCGACAAGGTTTAATTTATTACCTCTTTGCTGTAGTTTATTTGTATTTCACACGAATATTTGTTCTAAAAGTCTCTAGCAACTGTTTACATAACACAAGAAAAAATGTTTTTCTTGTGTTATGTAAACAGTTGATAAAGACAGTGGGTTGAATGAAAATTTGTTGTTCAAAATAAAAAATCTTCACAAACTCACTGTTAAACGTCGCAACAAAACAGTCAGTCTTTTACACAAACACAAAACTGTACAAAATAATAGGTTCCAATGGAAACCAAAAAAAGAACATAAGTAAATACAAAGTATATAAGAAGGTAAATACGACAACATTTACTGAAAACAAATAATAAACCACTCGACAACAGACAGCTTTACGGGGATTATTTTACTTTTGTGAAAGCTCTCATTGAAAATGGACATTAAAAAGCTGTGTAAAGCTTTATTTCAGCTGTACTATGACCTCGTTAATCATGATATTATTTGAAATTATTTGTATATTAGTTACTTACATTTTTATTCCGGGTAAATCGTCGTCAAATATTTTATGATAATTCAAAATATTGCGAACCACCGAGGGTTCTGTACAAACTTGTAGCTATTTAGTTCTAAAATTAAATATTTACGGTTTTCTGTTTTTTTTTTTCCTTTACATCTGCTGTACGACATTGTTTCTTGCCAAATTTCATGCTTCTAGGTCAACGGGAAATACCATAAACGGCCGTATCTTTTTTTTACGTTAACTTAAAAGTTTGACTTTTTCGCAACTTTAAGGGACTGTAGACTTGAGTATGATCGGTTTTAATTTCAACTCGATACCTCCACGTGTTCCCGAAATAGTCTCGACAGATAAACGGACAAAACAGTGATCACATAAGGGTTCCATTTTTTCGTTTTGAGGTACGGAACCCTAAAAATGGTGATTTATTCTTCGTTCGTCCTGAAGTTTTGTACCACATTCCAAGAAAATTTTAGTATGTCCCTTATCATTATTGAAGTTGCGCTTCGTCCCAAATAGTTCACCAAGTAAGCCTTAACAACTACTGGTTAAATACTCCTTTTAAACAAATAAGCCTGTGTTAGGAAATTTCGCTCTTTGATACTTCAATAATTATGTAGGTATTATTTACTTTTATAACAATTTATAAATGATCTGCCTACCCTTTTCATAACTATCTTGGGATCGGCTTTCAGTCTAACTGGATGCAGCTGAATACCAGTATATTTTACATGGAGCGACTGCCTATCTGACCTCCACAACCCAATTAGTACTGGGTAATACGATATCCTTGGTAAGACTGGTTGTGAGACTTTCGGGCCACGGACTACCTGTAAAAACTGTCAAAGATCTACAAATGACAGCCGGGACCAACGACTTAACGTGCTTTCCGAGGCACGGAGGAATCTCGGTATGTAATGGGTGGTCACCCACATTCACTGACCAACCTAGGCAAGCACGACTTAACCGAAAGATCAACCCGAGCTCCTCCGTTATTACATGCTTATAAATGCAGGTACAAAAGAAAAGAAAATATAAAAAATGAAATAGGTTTAAAACTAAACAAGCAGCACTCACTCAAGCATGCTAGTGTGTGAGTAAGAGTTTTGAATGTCAGGTAGTGTGAATGTGAATACGAATGAATCAGAATGTATGCGTGAGGTAAAGATTGGTGCAAGAATTATGTCTGTATTTTATTCTAATCTAATCTTTTAGTAATGATGTAATTTCTTGCCCATTCTTCTCCTAACGCAATTTGCTTTGCGAATGAGCAACTAGAATTATTCCCTTGTAAAGCTTGATGTTCAAAAGGGCCTTATAATAGCTCAATGAATAACTTTGAATTGGTATCTTTAGGTGTTATACAGTCCCAGGTTTATCTTGGTACTGATTTGATTAAAACGGTGACAAGGTCTCTTATTACATCCAAACTCATAATTTCAATTAACTACTCTACAAACGGAGGTCGACTGTGTAATTAGCTGTATAAAAATATAACTGTAAAATCTTTTTATTTTCTCTGTCATCATAAGATGTCGTCGATATTTAACGCCGCTTCGCTTTACCTTATTATGAGCATTTATTCAGTCACTTGTGATGATGTGATCAAGGAAGCGTATTTTGTGTTCTGTTTGGTTTGATAAATAATTGAATCTACTTTCAATGTTCCATGAGTAAATGGTTAGATAGTTTTTATTGGTGGCCGGGTCATGTTGTGGTACAAAATATTAAACAGTCAACCTAACATAACATCACGCCTATAGTCCCCAAAGAGATAGGCAGAGGTGTATCTAATAGTACACCCACATTTCGCCAGTTATGAGCTCGTGCTGTGTTAAAATATTAGCCATGTGGTAAGGTGACTTCCCATGGTGCGCCAGACGTAAATTAATCCTCTTACAATATTCCTTCTTACTAGTATATTATTTGAGCTTATAGTGCTTGATGGTTCTCTTGGTTCGTGGCCGTACTCAGAACTAAGGCCATCTTGATTACTTTGTTATCCGTCTGTCTGTCTGTCAAAACCCTTTTTCTCCGGAACGCGTGGAGACGAGTTAAACTGTTAATTATATCAAATACTCAAGTCTGCCATCTCTTGCGGTAAAAAATGTCAAACTTGTGAGTCAACGTGAATAAAAGATATGACCGTTTGTGGCGCATATTTTGCAATTGCATAAGGGAATCAAGAAATCAAAGGAAAAATCTAAAAAACCTTAAATATGTAGTTCGATATATAATACCTACTAGTTTATACGGAACCCTCGGTGCGCGAGGCTAAATCGCACTTGGCCGGTTTTTTTCAACACAGTTTCCACAGACAATTACATTCATGTTTACTAACAGCCCCCTCTTGACAATGCATACAAGTGCCAAAAAACCCACGCTGCAGTTTACGTCACAGCCAAAAGACGCAAAAATCATCCGAGTTCCTATTTCAATATCACAGGAAGACATGTCTTATTTATAAGTCTGATGCGGGGGATGCCACAGGTCGAAATAAACTAATAAAAGAATATGCCGTAGAGCTTTTATGGTGGAGTATATCCGGCATAACATGTCAGTTATACGGACAAGGGTCGCCAGGAAACCCGGAGGTTACATTCTGAATTGTGAAACCTGTGAGGAATCTCTTACGACGCGGCCACGACCACCACTATAAGCCTCAGATGGGACTTTTGCCCGGAACCCTGAAGAATGTTTGGTCGTACAGCCGACCGTCCAACCAGTTTTGTTCAACATAGCAGCCGGTCATGCTACAAGTCGTGGCCACGTTGTGCGCAAGTTCCCTAAGTAATGACATTGTGAGTTGACGTCACCAGTTACAATTTTAGGAAGATGTTAGGATCAGTAAAGAAGCGGTCCAATGGTATCAGTCGGTTTAGAGAAAATATGAAATCCTTAAAAATGTTGTTTTAAAAGATTTATCATGTTTCTTTTCAGATAAAAAAATAAAATCTCATCGAAACGTAAAATATTCGGTATTAACCGCAAAACTAATGCTGTCTGTACCTATTAGCAAACAGTACGACCCACCTCTTATTTTTTTGACTGATTATGGCATATAGATAATTCGTCATCATCTTCCTGCCCTTGTCCCATGTTACTTGGGTCGTCACTACACGTTTTGTTCTTCCATTCCTCCCTTGCATTTGCATATCACTCACACAATTCATCCATCATCACTCTTTTAGTCACATGCAATTCGTTCCTCCTCATCACAGCATACCAAGACAGGTAATAATTAAGGTAGAAATATGAATTAAATATTAATTTAGTCAAAAGTTTCAAAGAGTTCATAATAATATCCTACAAAACTTTCTTGGAACAAGTCCATTAAACGTTTAATTATGTAGGGCCATATTTATTATTTAATGAAAAATAAGTGAATATTTTATTAATAAATTGGTATATTAATAGCCCGGTAAGTAGGTACCTTTTATCTTGAAAAGTTTGGAGTTTCAGACTTTTATTTGATTCGAATTTGGCTCGTTAGCTGGTGTACGTTTACAGGGTCGCGGGGGTATTCAGGGTTCTCAGCGCTCGCGCCACGGGCAACGCGGCCGCGCGCTCTTCGGCGCATTCAGTCGGTTAGAAAGCTATCAAAAGAGAGCACGTACGCGCCTTTTTCACCCCGCTTGCACGAAATTAAGCCTGAGCACTCTTTTTACTGGTCCACCCTTCATATCAACGTTCTTTAGGAAACGTTCTTGATTTTAGAGCTTTTTCAAAATATAATTCACGATTCAAGCGGCAAGTGTACTTCGAGGAATAGTTCGTATAGTTAATAGGTAGACCCTGATATACCCTGTTAGCATTCTAGAGGTATAGTTATAGGTAGAATAAAGTTAGTAGATCTCTTTCATAAAGTATTACTTTAAAGAGGTCTTCATAAAAGTCTTCTAAGCGTGTCGATGGCAATCTATAAATTGTGTCGACCCAGAACTCGGCCACGAGTTTGGCGCCTTCAGTAGCGTCCATCAGTTCCTGTAATGAACAAAGAACAGGACACGATATGTCAGTGCCCCATCGTTTGTGGAACTGCACCACATTTACACTCCTGGGCAGAGGCATCGATGAATCTCCACCTGAGCAGGTTTTCCTTGCTGCGGCCAACCTGGGTCTGGAGTCTATTTAAATACTTCTAGGTTCATAAAAAACCCAGGAAAGCAATGATGTATCTCAGTTTGTGATGGCAACATGATCATCTCCATGACATGACATACGCCTCTCCAATTACAAGCTCTATAATTGGCTACTGACAGCAGCTGGATATTATATAAGTGGCCGAGGATACTCTCATTTTCATCAAGTCTAGGGGCGTCTTACCTACCTTAGATTATCATTATCTTGTACCCTTGTACTATGCTACTTGGGGTTGGTACAACACGTTTTCTTCTTCCATTTGGCCCAGCATACAATCACAATGTCATAAATCGTTCCTCACACAATCTATGGTATTTTTTTCGGCTTTTGTACGTCATTTATTTATTTAAACTTCATGTATAGTAGTGGCACATAGGCGGGCATAATGCCACAAGGCATTGTCCACCAGTCAACCTTTGGGTTAAATAGGACAACATTGTGATAGGGTACAAAAAATAATACTTTTATAAAAAATAACTACTCGTTTTAAAAAATATGGATAAAGTAAGGAACGAGTATATTAGAGGAAGTTTAAAAGTTGCGCCAGTTACAGAAAAGTTGAAAGGGAATCGACTGTCTTGGTATGGACATGGTGATGAGGAGGGACGAATCGCATGTGACTAAAAGAGTGATGAATATGAACGTTGATGTATGGGGAAGGAGAGGAAGACCATAGAAACGATGGATAGATTGTGTGAGGAATGATATGAAAGATAAAGAAGTAAAAGATAGCGTTTCGGTTGACAGAGGAGAATGGAAGTAAAAACGTGTTGCGCCGACCCCAAGTAACATGGGACAAGGGCAGGAAGATGATGATGATACTTATACAGATACCCACATATCCCAATAAAATAAAATACTTCATGCATATGTGGTCGTAAAATCCCGACTTATATATTATGAGATTTTTGACTTGAACCCTGGCGCCATGTACTGACGTTAACACCAGGTGGACCGTCTCAATCATTTACGTCACGATTCCAAACAAAACGTATAGTACTCAATCAACAAATACTTAAATGCATTACGAGAGATTTACGTCTTATGTAAACTGGTAAGATTTATAACCACCGTTTAAGTTTGTCGTTAAAATTATAAGTGTTTGCGTACCTCTTAAACATTTTAATAGTAAACACATCAGTCTGTCAGCAATTAAAAGAGAGGTAAGTGTTTTATTTTATTTTTGGACCTGGTTTCAATAGCACGGAAAATGTAACATAAAACATGGAAACACCATTAATGCGCTTTCGGAGAAAAGCCAATTTTTGTGCGGAGCATCCAGCTTAAAATTCCTGGTATGACGAAACAAAATATCCTTTGGCAACAACGGTTTTATTACCCACACTGTATTTAACACACTCACACACTCACTCACTCACTCACTCACTCTCTCACTGTATTTTTTATATTTTATTTTTTCTATGTACATGAACGTTTGTAGTTAGCTTCAGTAGCTTTCATTCTTTTATTTTTCTTTTTTTTTAATTAAAAACTTTACCTCATACTAAGAATTTCTCCTGTATCGTAGCTGCGTTTGCAAATATTTAAAACATACACAAACAGCCAGACCCGGAACAACTATCTGTAGGCCATACATATATTTGTTCCGTGCGGGAATTGATCCCGCGACACGCAGCGCAGCAGTCAATCGCTCAGCCACAGCACCAACCGTGCCGTCAAATTTAATCTGACCTTTGGCTAACATGACATTCTACACCGGTCATCGCTTTATTAATTTCATTAAACTGTGTAGGTATATTCCCTAATTCGATGTTAATAGCTCACCCTTACAGACTTATTAATAAAAGCGACATTTAAACGATATCGTTCTATTTTAATAACCGATTTACCAAAGACTTCGCAACGAAGTATCAAGTGCGCCATTCTTTCCCCTTTTAGCATTAATATACCATGCTCGATTGCCCGAAAGGTTACGCAAGGGTTTACACCCACATTTTGTCTGTTACAAGTCCAGTCAATGTTGCCTTTCCTAATAAAGAGCACTTTTTCCATTGACCGGGCACAAATTCAGAACTGCACTGAGACCTCCCAACACTTTGGCCAAACCGGAATTAGAACTATCTTTACTCAATCTTTTTACAATACAACCAATAAGCTAATAAATAATAATAAAATTAATTATGATGATGGCCGAGGCCCTCGACGAACATCTCTCGAGGCTCTCGCTAGACGCAGGTCAAGTGCCTCAACAATAAGCAGTACTCCTTGATACGGCTGCATTGTGCGGAGGTTTCTCTCTCTGCGGCCCTAACCACTGGTAGCTTGGACCCAGCTCCAGACACCGGCGGATAACTATTTTTAATATATATTTTAAATAAAAATGTGTTAAAACAAAGAAAAAATAAAAGAAAGAAAGGAAATTAAATGATTTCTTACCCTCATAACACTTTTGATTAAATCGAGTCGGGTATCAAATTAGAATTTCGGAATGAAAAAAATATCGCTCAGCCTTTTTTCGTTGGTAACCGTTAACCAATAAGGGTCAGGGGATAATTGCGAGTGGGGCCTATTAACGATAATATTCCGAGTTATTTTTGCCAATCGAATTTCGAACTTACCGCAGTTTTGCCAACATAAGTTTGATTCTTACAAGCCTGGGTAGGCCTAATTCGTTACCAACCAATTACTTACTGTACTCAAGATGTGGTTATAAAAATTGCCGTATTTCTACCGTAACTGCCTATTTTGAGGAATAATGTTAATCGAAAAAAAAAATTTGATACAGGAAATGATAGATTCTTGTGTCTTGCTCAGCTGCTTCCCTCAGAAACTGACCTTTAAGTTATAGCTAATTTAAGATTTGAATTAAAATCCATACCTAAAAGGCCCTATCTTTCAAACCAACATAAAATCAAAAGTCTGAAATTAAGGACGGATGGAACACATGTGACTAAAAGAGTGATGAATATGTCGGATTGTCAGGATTTATTCCGTTAGGCACGTACATCATGTGGGCAGACGATGTCTTTCGCGCCATGAAAATACAATAGGTGCGATTCACTGTTTTTATTAAACTAACAAATTACTTTTTTTTTTTTTTTTTGGTGGGTGGGAAATCATCAAATGACCCCCCCCCCGCCCTGGGCGGAGCGGAAGGGAGTGTCAGACTCTTACTGACTAAAAACCACCCATGTTCCTTCATTGGCCCTTTATGTTCCAGGGCCGCGGTATCTCTTCCGAACAGTCCCGCAGCCCTGGCAGGCACCGGCCCTTGCGGGCCCCTCCCGTTTGCTGACATCTCTTTGAGGCGCGCGTGGAACGCGAACGCGCCGTCGACACGGCCTGCCCGTCGTCATACGACGGACGGACGGCGAGCTAGCCCATTACTCACCGTCCACAGGCCCGCGCCTACGGTGGCCGAGAGCCATCACGGCGTGGCCCCCGACGCCCGGTGCTTCTCCTCCCGCGGCGGCTGGGACGTGAGGCTCTCTCCCTCTCACGTTCCGCCGCCTCCTTCGCTAGCATGACTGCTTCGCAGAAGGAGGCGACGGCTTCCCATTCCCTCTCGCCCCGGACCATGGCTTGAACCAGGGCCGGGCGCGAGAGGTCGCCGCCGCCAATCGCCGCTACGAGGACACGGCGGTGCTCCTCCCAAGTGGAGCAGACCTCGACGGTGTGCTCCACTGTGTCCTCCGGGCGATCCTCACAATAGTAGCACCCGGGTGTTTCCTCCCGCCCGATTCGGTGCAGGTACCTCCCGAAACATCCATGTCCGGTGAAGACCTGCGTCAGGCGGAAGGTGAGGGCGCCGTGGCGCCTCTCAAGCCACTCCTCAAAGAGGGGACTTATCGCCACTATCGTGGCGTGCCCTGCACGGAGTTGCGATAGTCGCTCTCTCCATGTCGCCATGAGATCACGGCGGAGGTCTGTCCGCTGCGCGACAATATGCCGCGGCAGCGGAGTTACCCCCCGGCTCTGTACCTCCGCGCGCCACTCGTGCAGGCGCGCGAGGACTATGGCCTCCAGATCCCATGGCGGCAATCCGGCAAGGAGGCTCGCCGCCTCGCGGGAGATCGCGCGGTACCCCCGGATCAGCCTTACGGCTACCACCTTTTGGGGCGCGTTCAGGTAGTGCTTTGCACGCAGCCTCAACGAACGCGCCCACACCGGGGCCCCGTAAAGGGCCATGGACCGCAAGATCCCCGCATAGAGTAACAAATTACTTGACATTACAATTTTTCACAATGAAGTGCGGTACAGTTCCAGGGTGTCTCCACTCCGCTAAAATCTGACACTCCCTGTCGTTCTCGCCTTGAGCTGAAAACATCAGGGCTCTGTAGAAGTACGCAGTGGTGTGGGTAAACTTGTAACTAGGTCGCGTGATATCAGCTGCGGGACTGTTCGAAAGAGATACCGCGGCCCTGGAACATAAAGGGCCAATGAAGGAACATGGGTGTTTTTTAGTCAGTAAGAGTCTGACACTCCCTTCCGCTCTGCCCAGGGCGGGAGGAGTCATTTGATGATTTCTCACTCCAAAAAAAAAAAAAAAAAAAAAAAAAAGGTCGCGTGATATCACCACTGGCGTATTTGCGATTCATTTTAAGACCGTACCAATGATCGGATCCCACAAATATAAATGTTGATGGATGGAGAGTGAGCCGAAGACCAAAGAAAAGATGGATGGAAAGTGTGAGGAATGATATGAAGGAAAAAGGGAGATGATAATTCTTCTAATATTTTTTTTCTTTCTCCAGATTACGAAAACTTTCCACGATAACTTTAGGTGGGATTGATATTATTTATTCAGCACTCACTAGGTTCGTTACTAAGCCATTACTTTACCCGCACCATTCCCATTAAGCTTCAAATGTTTTTCCAACAATTTTCCTCTTATCTTTAGTAAAAGTGACTTCAGTAGCCGTATTGGTTATCGAATTAAGTTCCCATTGGATTGATTGAAATTGAAACTAGACAAAGCCAATGATCGGTATGTATACGTTTTTATTTACACAAAATTGAGGGATAAACGAAATATTTCTAAGTTTTTAAACTGTCATGGTCACTAACATTATAATTAACACTAACAACGGGATATTTACCATGTCCACAAAAAAATATCCCGTTTCTAGTGTTAATTATAATGAAATATTTCTAATTGTTAGTTATACCTACTTGAGACCGTTTCGTTGGTTGCAAGCACGACTGCCGAGCATGAGGTCCTGGGTTCGATTCCCGGGTCGGGCAAAGTGCTATGGGGTATTTCCATCAGGATTTTCTCAGTAGCAGCCATGGATTCTGGATTCGTACCCGGTTGATGGCAATAGTCTCGCCCCCTATTACATGGGGACATAAACATAACTGGCTAAATGTGGGTGTACTATTAGATACTCCTCTGCCTAACCCTGCGGGAGTTATAGGCGTGGTGGTATGCATGTAAGAAATACCAAATATATTTTGAACTAGTTTTCCGCCCGCGGCTTCGCCCGCGTCGAGTTCGGTTATATCGCGTTTCCAAGAGAACTCTTCAAAAGTCCGGGATAAAAACTATCCTATGTTCTTTCTCAAGGTCAACTCTATCACTGTACCAAATTTCATTAAAATCAGTTCAGTGGTTTAGCGTAACAGACAGACAGACAGACAGACAGAGTTACTTTCGCATTTATAATATTAGCCCTTTGTTTGTGGGGTACTTTGCCGGATTAGTAGGGATAACAATAAAGTTGTGTTCAAGGATTTCCGCAAAATAACGTCTGATTCTACTACATATTATATACTTTCTGTTGCTGCTAAATATATCATCATCATTCTCTTACCCATGTCCCAATCCATTTGCTGCTAAATATATGTTTATAAATACTAATTTTCCACGTATTTTAATCCAATTACCGCTTACTAGTTAAGTATCAAGGCTCTTTAGATGGGTATTATATAAAACGCTTCAGTTTATGTATCTTTAGGCAATTGCGAGAACTCCTAATTAGGACTCTGTAATGGCCAGCGTACACCGACGATGGCAGAGCAAACATGCAGCTAGTAGTAACAAGATACAGATTCCAATGTTTAAAGAACGACCCCAAGGCATCAAAGGGCTACTAGTATAAGCAGTATAATCAGCCTATAATGTTCCCACTGCTGGGACACACGGCCTCCTCTCTATGAGAGGGAATGGGTTATAATCTACCACGCGGGCCCAGTGCGGATTGCTAGATATCACATGTCCAAAGGACCAGTAACTACGTGTAAATTTATATTGACAAAAGATAAAATGCTCCGTCCTGGTATCCTCGGTGTGCACTGGCCTTAAGTCTTTGTATTTCCACGGAGTGCAATCAGTGAAATCGCGTTGGTTTGTTCTTTACACTTAGCTTTAAATAATACAGTAATAAAAGAAAGAGCAAATATGGAGAGGAGACGCAGAGAAACGTGCGGGTACTTTGATTACGTAGTTGGCACCATCTACAAGATGGTTCCAGACATATTTAAGAACAATCAGAACTGGAAATTCCTCTTCTTATTCGCGTCGCTTGTACGCACGACGACCAATCAAGAAACACAGTTTATGCGGATCTCTCATTCTACGTTAAATCTATACAAAACAATTAAGGCCATGTTATACTGGAAATGACTAGTTTGATCTGTCGCCGTGTGTATGACATATTTTAAATGCTGCCCAAAACTTTTCCAGTTGCACGGCGTCGGAATTGGAACTGTCGTGGATATTAAAATGCTGAAATAAGTCGAAGTAGCTTTGAAACATACATCTGTCTCTATTAAATATCATTATGTCTCAATAATTGTTACAAAATACATAATATATTTGAATACCCATGGATACAAATAATTATAACAGGGTGCTGTACCCTGTAATAATAATTTTTAGGGTTCCGTACCCAAAGGGTACAACGGGACCATATTACTAAGACTCCGCTGATTTAATACAAGAAAAAAAACAAAGCTGTATTGCAACATGTACATTATTGTACATACAAACATGTCATCAGTTTTAATAACTGACCGCCGCATGAGCACGCTGGGTAATTCTAGGGTTAAAGTCCTCTGCTATATGTTAGAAAATGACCATCTCGTTCACAAGCAGAACTAGCCGTGCTAACTTAGAACATTCTATGTACTACCGAATTTAATAACGGTCTGCCACTTTTCACCCTTATGCCCCAAGTAATAAGGTTGGAAAGTGGTCGACCGTCAGTGAGCTCTGTAGTACGTAATAATGCAAACAGAATTCAAATGTCCATGCCATACAATGTGTTATTCTATGAAACTATACAATGTTACTGTCAAGGTTAGCAATATCATTTAAAGGTTATGGCTAAGAAACTAGTTGGAAACTGTTCAAGAACTTAATAGATTTGGCTAGAACCTTTCATGTGTCATGTTTGCAGTTTTCTATTCTATTTACCATTTTAAAATTATATTTAAACTTGATTTGCAGATACAAACAATCCTTTCAACTAAATGTTATGGAATAAGATAAGATAAGATAATATTATTTATTTGTTTAAACAAGTGTCATACATACAAGTAAATACATGCATGCAAGATGGCCACAACATTATTAGGTACAGGCATGTTTGCCACATGATTCACATCGTGCAAATTTCTAGAAATTTTATTAATTAAAGTACCTATTCTTCATTATCTATTGTCATAAATTTAAAGTAGCAAAAATCAAATAGAACATCAAAATTAAAATAGAACATCAAAAAATAAGTTATAAAAAAGTAAGTAATAAAAATAATAATTATATTATGTGGACTCAGCGATCATTGTGCCGACAGTCGTATCAGCCCATGGCTTAATTGCCAAGAGCCTCTATCAATACCTGAGGAAACTCTCTTTAGGCTGGATCAAGAGCTTGATTCAGAAAGCGGTCCTCCTGGATACGGCTCGTATTGTTAGGAGGTTTGATCGCCGATAGCTTGGACCCTGTTCCCGATACCGGTGGGCAAAATTTTTTTTATATTCTTATTTTTTTTGTATTGTTTTTTTTAAAGAAATATTTAAGAATCTAAATAATTTGTACAGAGATAAATAAAGGAAAATATTTATTATTAAAATAAAATTGTTCGACCTACATTATAATGACCTACATTCTATGGTCGTCAGATAATGTTTAAGTCCCATGTCCCAAAAATCTAAAATCCGTGGTTGCTACTGAGAAGTTCCTGATGGACAAATTAAATAACATTTGGCCCGACCTAAAGAATTGAACCCAGTACCTCATGCACAGCAGTCACACCCACTAAAACCAACGACCTAAGTACGGTGGGGAAAAAGTCTGAAAACTTAAATATTTGAGTTCTACCCATTATTTTACAAGGTTACCATTGCCTTGTACTTCCTAAAACCCCATATGCTAACTCACCATAATCGATCTATAATAAATTGACATCAATGACTAACAAATAACCACGTTAATATTGTGTGTTTAGTATCACAACAAATCACGCGATGGCGTTATTGACATGTTCGAACACATTATTTGCGGAGCCATTACCGATTGTACCCGCGGAGTAAGGTTGATCACATGCTGATCGCGTTAGCGGACGCGGAAGCGGTTACTGAACCATTTCAAGTTTTTTTAAAAGTAGGATTACTTGGCCGCATCTCACCTGATGTAAAGCAATGATGCGGCCTAGGGTGGAGCACGCTTGCCTAAAAGAAACCGATTCAGTCAAACATTGATGAGATCCAGATTGTAATGATTGGGGAACAGAGAAGCAGGCAGTGGGGTTCCACAAACCGGTTCGCTAGATAAATGTGGATAACGCTTTGTTCGGGTCCGTGGAACTTCAACCAACGGTAACGCTTCGCCGTATCTCTGTTCGCCCGATGATGGAAGCATTTTGTCACTTTCTCTTAAAAGGACAAAAATCCAACCCGTAATTTGCTTTAAAAATGATATTTAACCCTTTTTTAAATCTGCAAAAATAATATTACGATACAAAAATATCTGGATTTAAAATATTTATTTATTAAATAATGGTGTTTTTAATATTTTTTTTTGTTTTTGTAAGGCCATCCTTAATAATTTTCCCTATTAGAAAAACCAAACATGATAGCTGTTAAAAAATAATATATTTTAAGCCCATTTCATAACATGTCCTTTTGTTCAAAATTTTCCATCAGGATTTTTTTAGTAGCAATCAATATTTGTGGCAGCTTTAAGTGTGTACAATACATTGAGTGCAACCGTGAACCGTGATATATCACACAAAAACTTACTTACGACGTCTTCGTGAAGGGTCCGTTTACACTCTGTATGGTCCACTCACGTTTCACCACTTTTTAGGGTTCCGTACCCAAAGGGTAAAACGGGACCCTATTACTAAGACTTCGCTGTCTGTCTGTCTGTCTGTCTGTCTCCAGGCTGTATCTCATGAACCGTGATAGCTAGAAAGCTGAAATTTTCACAAATGATGTATTACTATTGCCGCTATAACAACAAATACTAAAAATTAAAAAAAAAAAATATTAAAGGGGGCTCCCATACAACAGATATGATTTTTTTGCCGTTTTTATAGATAATGGTACGGAACCCTTCGTGCGCGAGTCCGACTCGCACTTGGCCGGTTTTTACAGTACCAGTACATGATAGGTGCCCGGAACTGTGTTTTACATTTGTTTTATCTCAAAGTACACTTGTGTGTTAATTAATACTTGAAAACAGAAATGTTAATGCTCAAGCTCGTTATGAGGCTACAAACTGGTCGTAACAGCGAGCTTCCGTGTAGCTTATTTGTTTGAATGATAATTTTATGTAGAATTGAATAAATAATGTCCTTTCCGCTGTTCAGTAATAGGTTCTGAAATATTATGTTGCTATATAATATGAATTATAATGAGCCTAAGCAGCATTCAATTCCGTTGCAATTATCATATCACGAACAGCATTTTTTAAAAGAAAAGTCTATGCTACTAATAATGAATTTGCAATTCAGCACCCGACATTATAGATAGCTGTAGAGTTTTTCCAATTTTCATATGAAAACACTTCTAGTTGAAAATCAAGACGTTTGGCTATAGTATTTGCTATACCTACTTTCTCTGCATGACGATTATAATTTAAAAGCAGTGGGTAGGTAGTTTTTATATTAAAATTAAATGGTCCTACTTTTTACATCAATCTAGTCCTGAGGACGGATGAAGAAAAGAAAAGACGCCTATTAACTCGCGACTTAAATAGATTGGGGTCATATGCACTTGGGAGCACCGACGCAGGCAGGGAATTCCACTCCTTGGCTGTGCGCATAATAAACGATGTAGCAAAGCGCTTCGTGCGAATGTGTGGAACATCGACAAGGAATGGGCGATACTACCAGAATTTGTCTAAGTAAAATTATCCAGTAATAATTCCGCTACAGTGCGCAATCTGCGCATTTCTCAATCATAAAACGCATTTTGTTTTTCCGCCGGCCTTGATACATGAGTTCACAGCCAATTTAACTTCACGACGACGCGACGCTTCAAAGAGCGGACATCAATCATAAACAAAAAACTATTTAAACCCAGATTCCGTTACGAAAATAACCTATAATTTACTGCGATGATTACAATTTTGGTACATCAAAAAAGTTGGTCAAGTACAAGTTATACTAAGGCACTTTTGGTACAATTGATATTCTGTTTACGTCATCACCAAGGACATGGACCAAGGTATCTAGCTAGGTCCCAGGATATCTAGGTATTTATCTACCTGTCTGTTATGGATATGTCTGGTGATTCCTGCAAATATTAGTCCACGTTGGTCAAGTGGTCACAAGAGCAACTGCTGAGCATGAGGTCTTTGGGTTCGTTTCTGGGGTCGGGCAAAGTGTTGTTGTGTTTTTCCATCAGGAAATTAAAACATAACTGGCTAAATGTGGTTGTACTATTAGGTACACCTCTGCCTAACCCTTCGAGGATTACAGGCTTGAAGATGTTATGTAATATATCACCTTTTTCGTCATAATTATTATGATCCTTTATCTATGGCTTTTTGCGTTTTATCATTTGTATTATGTAAAATGTACTGGGGGTCTAAAATGGCCGCTTTGGCAGAATCCAGAAGAATTTTAAACCCCCTGGAATGTTAAGATTTTCATAATTTGTATATGAAAATTCAACGCATCATACTCTTATTAAACAGTTTATCCAGTAGCCTAACAACAAAAGCCTCTGGATAACAGAACAGTTAAACCAAACACCAGTTTAAAATAATGTTCGTAACTTTCTAATGAAAGCACTTGTAACGAGCAAACTGAAAACTTTTCAAGCGACATTTGTTAATACAATGTTCTTATTTACACGAACATTGTTGAAATATAGAGTGCCTAATTAATTAGGCCACGGAAAAAGTTTTACTGAATGTGTAACCAATGTTGAATTAAATTAACAATAAACTAAGTCCAAATTGCGCATTTTATCCCGTAGGTACGTTTACTTACCTAGAAATCTCATAATTAGTCTTTAAGGGTATTCAGTAACGCAGGCCGTGTCGACGGCGCGTTCGTGTTGCACGCGCGCCTCAAAGAGATGTCAGCAAGTAACTGAATTGTGGAGGTCAGATAGGCAGTCGCTCCATGTAAAGTGGTATTCAGATGCATCTGTTTCAGTAATAAGAAGATAGTTGGGAAAAGGCTAGACAAAAAGGAACCTTTTTTAGTAATAGATTTTTCAGTAATAGATACCTTCTTAAAACGTGAATAATTCTTATCCCCTATGAAGTATAAATTTCTACTGAAATATAAAAATAAATAAAATAAAAATAGCCTTTATTCTACCACAATTTAACAATTATTAAAACAAAACTACAATTAATAAGTTGAATTTAAGTTTTAAATAAATACCTAGAATAATTATTGAATAAAAAATTATAAATAATCGTTTTCATGCATTATTATAATTGTTACATATTTTTCTTTCATTTCATTTTTGTGATGGTAGATTAAAATTTCTTTAATAACATAATTCAATCATGATTTGAAAGATATGTGGCGCCACCTATTACAAAAAGAACGTTATTGTCGTTTTTCCCGGGAACAGTACCTACTATTTTTCGGGATGAAAGGTACCCTATGTCCGTTTCTAATTATAGTCAATTTATAATCAACAAAAACTCGTATACAGTTAGAAAGTGATATTAATTCGTTAGTTCAAACTACTGCTGAAACTGTGTTACGCAAGGCGACAACAATTTGGTACTAATTATACTAGTTCTACTAACCCATCAATCGAGAGCTTTAGTTGACCCAATTGTGCTTCTAGACGCGGGTAGTAACAAAGATCCATTATTTACCTACATATTTTTTTTAAAGATATAAATCGTTAGAAGAGCCTTAGAGCGACAATTACGTTTATGTTTAGTAAACATTTCAATGAATTAAAAAAAGAATTAGTATTTGTCGTAATAAAATTAAATATAAAAATTAGAACAAAGATTAAAATAAAATAGAACTAATTAATGGGTTCTGCACAAGGCCAAAATGCATGGTGCATTTTGGACATTTAAAACATAGGTGTCATAGCGCTGGTATTCTGATGAGACCCCCAAAGCCTAGCCTACCTATAGCTTTAATTGTATCTTGCTTACTCATGCCATAAATCGTTTCTACCGTTTCATGCGGAAAGAGCTCACTCTTTTCAGTGCAAGCACTCCACGCGACCTAAGTACGGTGAGAGCACATCAAATCATTAAAATCTGTGGGTCAATGTTTAAAATCCGAATGATATCATGTTGTTATTTACCGGAAATTAAAAACCTGACAACAATCCATTAGTCTCAATATCATTTTCGTAAGCTTACGATACCAAGAAATTGTGTTACCGACTATACTGAAAAGCTCTTATTATTTTATAATACGAACATGCGTATTTTATGTATTGACAGGCGTATTTTATGTGTGGTTTCTTTGATAATCAAACAGTTTATCGTAACTTAAATTCTCCTCGACTGCTGAACATGACGACCTGGATTCTAATTCTGGGTCGGGCAAAATGTTATTTGGAATTTCTGAGTAGTAGCTCGCAGTCTGGATTTGTGCCCAGTCCATAGGCTCGCTCCTCTATTATATAACTTAAACATAACTCTGCTTAATCATTCCGGGAATACTGGCGTAATGAAATATTACGGTGTTATGATACAATTTCGATCAAATAGACTTCTAGAATCAGAAGTGAAAGCCACAACACCCAGCTACTTTTTCAATCAATAATCGCGACCACCTATAGCAGTGTCCGCTATCTTACAAGGCGACAATTTGGCGCGCACAGTAATTTGTTCCACATCACCATCGATCGAAAGCCCTTATTGCGATGATTGCGTTGTTTATGGCTTAGGGTATTGGCATGGCCTTCATAATATAATAATTACATTCGGTCGAGATTGATGATGCAGGTATGAGGGAGACGATAGTACTAAGAGTTACTAAACGACGAAAAATGATAAAACCGTATCATCATCTTCTACAGCCCGACATCACTCATTCTTATTTTTCGTGTGGTTAACTGGTTAGTAACCGAACCTGAAGACCTGTTTCTTTTTTTTATGGGAAATCGTCAAATGACCCCTCCAGCTCTGGGCGGAGCGGAAGGGAAAAGGCTAGGCAGATGATGATGCTATAGGATAGTTGTATTTTCGATTCAAAAATCAACGTATTTATGTTAAATTTACAACACGCGGGCCTCGGGTGTCAGAGATTTTATGCAGCCCATTGATCTCTGACCTTAGCTTTACATGCCGTTGAGAAATAAATATCTCTGAGGCATTCTGGTTTGGTTTTCTCACGATTTTAACCTTCACCGATCTGATAATGGTACAATACACACATGAATCCGAAAAATCTGAGGTGTGTAGGGTTCGAACTCGGGACACCACTAGGCTATCATTGCTTCACCCATTGCTGGGTATAGAAAAGAGAATAATTGTTTGTTAATTGACGATCATCAATATTATTTCACTGTATGGGGGTATTTTTTGTATAGTGACGTGTGAGTGTTTCGCACAATGAATTCTTAATAGTATATCGAGAAAAAACGGTATTGTTGTCTTCTAATAACTGCTCTGTCATACATCTACGGTATCATGTGGAGGTCACTTCTGCGGTACTACTAGAATCTATCTCATCAGCATTCACGGGCTGCTTCAACTTTTCCGGTTTCCAATCGATTCTCTTTAAGTCTGGTGACAATAAATCTCCCTTCTGCAGAACCCTATTCGGGTTCGGGTGAGGCAATGGAAATTTATTGTACATTGTGGTGTCCACGTTTGAGGTTGCACAATAAAACACTGTTTTCGATATTACTGCGTTAGACGTGTTGTCGCTATGGCTGCTCGGACCAGACCGAGAGTGCGACGCACTCCCTCGATCGCGCAACCCCCACCACAGCACGCATAACTTATTTATTAAACACCACATACATAAATGAAAATGCGGTTGTTAATCAAAAAGTTACAATATTTTCACCTTTTTCAAAACTGAATCTTATTACTTTTTTATTTATTACCTAATTTCTTTCAAACAGGGGCCCAATTCTGCTATTACAATAGTGTCAGAATGGTCTGTCATTGATTTCATAATTGTTGATTTTGACTTGTCAAAACTTGTCAAAATCAACAATTATGAAATCAATGACAGACCATTAGAATTACCATTAGAATGGTCTGTCATTGATATCATAATTGTTGATTTTGACTTGGCAAAACTTGTCAAAATCAACAATTATGAAATCAATGACAGACCATTCTGACACTATTGTCGTCTATTGTAATAGCAGAATTGGGCCCCAGGTTTCGGAGATACCATTCGGCATACACACGAAGTGACATTTGCACTCTCTCTTTATAATATTAAGTTAGACCGGATTTTCTCTTTTTACAACTCAAAAGGTAACTGACCGCGTATCATCTCAACTCTTTCATTACGTCAAGTCTTTATTTATTTATACAAAAACTCCAATGACGTATTTAACCCGAGAAGTGTCACCTTTGCCCCCAGTTAACCTTGTACAAACAATACATATGCATGGAGTACGCCGGTACATAAGAACTAACAATCGTTGACTTCTTATCGGACGTACCAGACGTAGGTACATTGTTACAAATGTCTCGGTGCCAACCGTGAATATTTTCTTTTCAAAAACGTTGGAATTTCTAGAATTTTCGCTGTGTTTTTCTGGGAAAGTACCAAATCGTCGTTGAAGTTGTAACACCAAGTAAGTCAGGTTTTGACGGTTTTGACATTTTGAGTTTTTGGTGCCGTTTGCGTTAGACACGTTGTTTAAGCCAATCACAGAGCAACGTCTCTATCTAATTTGAAGTGAACAAAATTATAAAATGGTATTGTACCATTGCTTACGTATAACTATGCAGTTTTTAAAGTTGCTATTTCTGACTTACATGGTTTTAGAACTTCAACGACGAAATGTGTCAATAGGTAATGTTATGCACTTATTTTAAAAGAATTTTCCTCAAAGAGTTGACACGATCCGCATTACTTTACTAATGAAAATCAAGAATTATGTAATTTTCTCGAACCTTCGTGAATATTAGACTACTCCACAGCACTCAGTTTATAGCCTATAGTAACATAAACAGGGTTTTCTGTTTGTTGATTCGGATTCTATGTTCAATTTGTTAGGTCATCCTCAACTTACTCACAAGTTTTAATACGTACTTAGTAAACAGAGTAATATGATGCCATTCCAATATTATCAGGAAGAACTGAAAACTCTCAAACTTTGTTAACAACAAAAAACAAAATCTAATATAGACTGTTTTGATCATATAAGATACTTACGTAAATACTTAATAATTAATTCACACTTTTTCCAATGAGAGTAATCATCTTGCTTCATCCACGATTATACATCTGGTCATACACCCCCGCCATTCTCCTGTAATTGAAGAAGTAGGTGCCTACAGCTGCTAAATACTTTATGATGTTCATCTACAGGAAAAAATTGTATTTTTGTGTGTGTGTATGTTTGTAATGAATAAACTCAAAAACTACTGTGCCGATTTCAAAAATTCTTTCACCATTGGAAAGCTACATTCACCCTGAGTAACATAGGCACCTGTGCAAAGCCGGGACGAGCTGCTAGTAATCTATATTTGAAATATTTTATTATATATTTCGTTGGAGATCTTAAAAAAAAATGCGATTCCGGCCTACCCGCACTCGAATATTTTTTTTTGTACTGTGCACCTGACCTTTCTGAAGAACATCACTACAAAAAAAATATTCTACAGAATTCCTTCAACAGTGCACTAAGTATTTAAATACAGCTTTGTACTTAAGGGCCGTCTCCACGAGCGAGAGAATCGCGGCGATATTACGTATTTGTATGGGATAATATCGCCGCGATTCTCTCACTCGTGGAGATGGCCTATAAGAGAGCTGTATAGAAATACGTGGCAACGACGATAATATCGTCGCGATTGTCTCGCTCGTGGAGACAGCCCCTTAAACCTCGCTTAACATTACCCGGCCATAGTTAAACGAGCGCGGTTACTATGACGTCACGTATTCTGACGTCATTATCAACGTATATAAACTTACATAACGTATTTGCAGGTCACTGGGAACGTAACAGAACGCAACATCTGGTTGCTATCGTAGGGAAATTCCGGTACTTACTTCACTGAACTCGTGGAATCATGTGAATAATGCGTACACTTAACATAATGTACCTATATTATGTAATACGTGTTACTAGCCTGTACTTGCCCCTATGTATAGTAAATACTTCTTTTTATGTGGAAATGGAACTGTTCTTACCAACTATACCATAATAGTAATTAATAGAATCTTGTGAAAGCCGAGAAAGATAAGCAAATCAAGTATCTTGACCATTTTCTCGTTTTTGTCATTCGTAAAATAACATATTTAAAGACGAAAATAATTCTTTGAATCGCTTTTTCCCTGGCTATCTATTGTACCTTTTTTTTGGGATGGAAAATCATCGAATGACTCCTCCCGCTCTGGGCGGAGCGGAAGGGACTGTCAGACTTTTACTGACTAAAACCCATCCATGTTCCTTCTTTTGCCCTTTGTGTTCCAGGGCCGCGGTATCTCTTTCGAACAGTCCCGCAGCGCTATCTATATACCTACGTTCACATTTGTTTAGGTAATTTGAATAGAATGAGAAAATAAAATGAATTTTTAAAGGTAAAGTAATAATAAACCTGAAGCTTAGGCCTAAGCTTGGATTCTTCCCACTGATAAAGAAGATTTAGGATTAAAAATATATTTCATTAGGTATACGATTAGATTTAGGGATCCACTAAAAACATATTCGCTATATAAAATAGTCGTGAAAGTTTTATGCGATTAATGTTTTTTTTTATATTAATGGGCCTATAATCGCACTAGATCGCGAAATGTGGAAGGAGGGAAGGGAGGCCTTTGCCCTACAGTGGGACAACTTAGGACAACTTACTAATAATAATAATATTAATGGGTCATTCCCGCTCGTCCACCCCCCGTCGTCCACAGTGCGGACGACTGGGAATGTTGCGTTCTGTTCGTCTACACTGTGGACGAACAGAACCCATTATTCCCAGTCGTCCACACCCCGTCATCTCGCGTCTAGTCTAAGAGTTAATAAAGAAAATATGATGATAGTATTTCCTTATTATAATAAACATACTTTTTAAAATGTTATGTACTTAGCTTTATTACTTTAGTAAGGCAAATACTTTAAAAGTACATACCTAGTAAATCTGAAGGTTTTTTGCGTATTTTATACTAAATGTATAGCATAAGAGTAAATCTGAAGCTTTTTTGCGTATTTTATACTAAATGTATAGCATAAGAGTAAATCTGAAGCTTTTTTGCGTATTTTATACTAAATGTTTAGCATAAGAATGTTTCACATTTTAATTTTACACATTGGGTATTGTATCAATATCAGTTTAAATGCAATTAATATGTAAAAAGTTTTAAAGTTACAATCGCCTGGATATACTCAACTATTATAACTGCACCCTGTCGATCCTCCAACAAAAGATAGTCTATGCACTCCGCTTATCAGTTTTGACGACGCTTCTGGGAATGAACAATAGATACATGGCCTTGAAATAGCCAATCAGCTCGCTGCATATTGCAAGCCCACGGTATATGGCAATAAAATGACGATGAGCTTTTGCATTCGGGATCTGTGATGAAAAATACTGATGAATTTAAACACTACTTAGTACATATTATGTTGTTATTATATACTTTAAAAACGTCTATATAATACCAAAAAAATGTTATTTAAAATATTGCCTTTTAATTATTGTAAATTATGTTGATCTGTGATGAAAACTAAAATTTTTGTTAATTACACTCGAGAGCAATGAATCCGGGTCACTTAAAGAATCCTAAAAATCTCGGAAACTAAAAATGCTAGGTTAATGCAATAAATTGTATTTAATAGACAATTTAATACTCCTTAAATGAAGGTATTAAAACTTCTTAGTTATTGTAAAGTTATATCATAAAAAAATCAAATTTGAAAAAGGGCCACATTCGAAGATGGAACTACGAAATTACAGCATTTGGTTTTGCTTTTGTTTGTAATCTGTCATTTATGTGGGTACATAAACCATGTTGATAGTGCTCTATGTTCATTATTCAAGCTGAAATTATGTCGCTTACGCCTGAAGAATGCACCAGAATACTTACAATGCTGGAAACCGGCCGGAGTCAGCGCGATACAGCCAGGACTGTCGGTGTGTCGCTGTCAACAGTACAAAGAGTTCTCCGACGTTACGAAGAAACTGGTTCTAACCTACGCAGACCAGGAACGGGCAGAACCAGGTGTACCACAGCACGAGAAGACCGATACTTGGTGAACACCATGCTTCGAAATCGCTTTCTCACAGGAACTGAACTCACAAATCAGTTTCGACGCCTCGGAGGAAGTAACCCAAGTGCATGGACAGTAAGACGTCGGCTTGCTGAATCTAACTTAAAACCCCTTAGACCTGCAAACGGCCCTAAACTGGAGCGTGGGCATCGTATTTCAAGACTAAGATATGCCCAGAGCCACGTAAATTGGAGTATTGAAGATTGGTCAAAAGTTATGTTCTCCGACGAATCAAAATTTATGCTCTACAAGCACGATGGAAGACACAGAGTGTATCGAAGACCAGGGGAAAGATTCAAGCAAGCATGCATCGAAGAAAAAGTAGCCTACGGTGGTGGGTCTGTACTTGTGTGGGCCGGAATTTCTTCTGAAAGTCTCACAGAGCTGGTGATCATAGAAAACGGCTCTTTAACTAGCGTAAGATATGTGGAAGAAATCCTCAATGATCACGTTGGTACATTTATGGTCAATTTAGGTGAGAATGCTAGATTTATGCATGACAATGCCCGACCTCATACAGGTAGGATTGTGAATGACTACCTTCAAGAGATGAACATTACTCGTATGGAGTGGCCAGCGCGCAGCCCGGATATCAACCCGATCGAGCATGCTTGGGACGAGCTAGGCAGATGCGTAAAACAACGAAACCCTCCCCCAATCACGCTTCGTGAGCTCAAAATTGCTCTCACAGAGGAATGGGAGAATATTCCCCAAAATCGTATAAGGAACTTGGTGTACAGCATGCCAAACCGCGTAAACGCAGTAATGGAAGCACGAGGAGGCAATACGAAGTATTAAAATTCAAGAAAATCGTAATAAAGTTCAAAAATTTCATGTTTCCTATTTTTGTTTTAAGGAGAGATCAGCAGTTTTTTTCTTTATGTAATTTTGTGTTAATAAAATGTATGGCGACTCATATTTTTTTTACTTTCATTTAAGGAGTATTACATTGTCTATTAAATACAATTTATTGCATTAACCTATCATTTTTAGTTTCCGAGATTTTTAACATTCTTTAAGTGACCCGGATTCATTGCTCTCGAGTGTATTTTAACATTTGATGATTTTAAATAAAAAAAAACTTAATAGTTAAATAAATAAATAAAATCCCTGGACATTTCACACATTTCAGTTATGTTGTTTTTAAATTGATTAAACCGTTAAATCATTTATTTAATTTAAAATTTCTTTACACTGACTCTTAAACTAGACACGAAACGATCGGTACGGACGACTGGGAATGTTGCGTTCTGTTCGTCTACACTGTGAACAAACAGAACGCATCTTTCCCAGTCGTCAACAGTGTGGACGACGGGGTGTGGACGAACGGGAACAACCCATATCAATGGGCCTATTCTTGACCTCAATCTTGTCCTGAGGACAGAGATGAGGTCGAACGAGCGAGAACGAGCTAACCCAAAAGAAGCCTATTAACTCGCGACTTAAATAGATTCAGGACAATGTTATGCAGAATATCGATAAAATAATTCAAAACTTTATACCCACGCTAATGCTCATGAAAAGAAAATCACAGCTCATCACAGCACCGGTTGTAAAAGCAGATAAAAACTGATGCTGGCAGCACTCCAAAATAAGACTTGCAATAAAATGGAAAAATAAACATTGATGTTCGACATAGATTGGCTATAATTATGCCTGTCAATACTAGATTTACAGTAAGAGAAATCACTAACAAAAATAAAGCTTGTCAGTCGGATTGTAAGACACGTGCGAGCGAGGAGCTCGTGGCTACATAATAACAGCCGTACGGGTCGATCTTCAAGGTTAAGCCACGCTTGCCAAGGTCAATCTGTGGATGGGTGACCATCATTACATACCGGGTTTCCTCCGTGCCTCGGAAAGCACGTTAAGCCGTTGGTTCTGTCATTTTGATCTTCAAATGACAGCCGTTTGACAGTCACGCTCAATGTAAAATACTGGTATTCATCTGCATCCAGTTAGACTGGAAGCTGACCTCAACATAGTTGAGAAAAGGCTAGGCAGATGATGAAATTGAGTTATTAGTGTTAACTTCAAGTTAAAATAAAGAGCCATTAAGCCAAAGATGAAGTAGTACGGAAATGATAATCTAATTTAATGCAACTGTTATAAAGCGTAACTACTTGTGCTTAACTGAAAGTTCTTAACATCATTACTGTTGAGAGCTGCATAGTGCTTAGCGGTACTTAAACAGTTTAAGACATTAACTTGATAATTTTATTGTTTTGAGAGTTAACACAGTGTAAATACTCGTTAATGAATATTTAAATCTTAGATTTTGTGTTAAAACTCACTAAGAACATAACATCACGCCCCTAATGCGCGAAGGGTCGGGCGGAGGTGTATCCTAATACACCCACATTTCAACAGTTATATTAAAGTCTTATGTAATAGAGGGCGAACCTATTTCCATCAACCGGACACAAATTCAGACCCTGTGGCTGCTACTGAGAAATTCCTGATGGAAAAATTCAATAACACTCCCCGACCCGGGAAACGAACCCAAGCCCTCATGCTCAACAGTCGCGCTTGTGACCACTAGACCAACAAATCTAATTATGTTATAGGTTGAAACTGAGTTAGAATATTTAAAAAAAAAACAGCTTACTGAATTGAAAACTATGAAAAATAAAATTCCAACAAAAATAATTGCCACCACAATAGTAATGCCAAAGAATTTGCATAGAACACAAACTATCACTTATAATATTTACATACACATAAATATACTTGAGAATTATGTTATTAAGTTAGCAATAGTATAAGCGAAACGACGCAAACGCAATTTCCCTAATTTTATCGACGACATTAAAATGTACCTAAAGGTTAGGTCACACGGGCGAAGCGCTGACGAATAATAAACGCCCTCATGAATAACGTCCAGAGAAATTCTTGTTTTTCCGTTGCTGAGATAAAAATAAACACATCGTGTGTTGTACACTTTACACTGATAATGTATTTAACAGATACCTACTGGTCAACAATTTGTGTTAGTTATTAAAAGAAAACGTGCATTTATTTGCGTTTTTAAGTAAAATGTTTGACTTGACTATTTTATAATGTTGGCATAAAGGTTTTATCGATGTATCTACGTAAGGTGTAGTAGTTAGCCGGGGCTGCGAGACTGTTCAAAAGAGATACCGCGGCCCTGGAACACAAAGGGCAAAGAAGGAACATGGATGGGTTTTAGTCAGTACAAGTCTGACACACCCTTCCGCTCCGCTCAGAGTGGGAGGGGTCATTTGATGATTTCCCATCCGAAAAAAAAGGTGTGGTTGGTAACCTTAGGGAAAGTTGTAGTCAGATAGGTATAGTAATTGGCGCACCAATTTGGTACTTATTCTAATACCAATAAAGCACACAATGGTAACGCTTTAAAAATTCAAATTATTCGACTTCCGCCGTAAAATACCAGCAGGGATTCACAGGGGCCATAAGCACGAGGGTGTAAATATAACGTAAATACGTCAATTTTTGAATCGAAAATACAATTATCCTGTAGCATTTTATTTAAATTCTATGCGAAAATCGCAATCACTATCATCCTTAGATATACATTCTTAACATTATGAAAAGGTTTTTTGTGAAACGATTATTTTCGAGGAGCTCGTGGCTAAATAAGAACAGCCGCTCGGGTCGATCTTTAGGCTAAGCCGTGCTTACCTAGGTTGGTCCGTCCGTGGATGGGTGACCACCCATTACATACCGAGTTTCCTCCGTGCCTCGGAAAGCACGTTAAGCCGTTGGTCCTGGCTGTCATTTGTAGATCTTTGACAGTCGTTACAGGTAGTCAGTGACCCGAAAGTCTGACAACCAGTCTTACCAAGGGGTATCGTATTACCTAGCGCTAACTGGGTTGTGGAGGTCAGATAGGCAGTCGCTCCATGTAAAATACTGGTATTCAGCTGCATCCGGTTAGACTGGAAGCCGACCCCAACATAGTTGGGGAAAGGCTAGACAGATGATGATTATTTTCGAGTTAGAAATCAATGTATTTACGTTACGTTTATAACGATCGCTCGTGCTAAGGCCTGTTTATCTTGCTACAACTTTAACCCGTTTTCGTTATGTTTCATTTAGTAGCAAGATTTTTCTTGGTCAAACATTTGGCATGTGTGTTCCTGCCCTTATACATATAATTATTATAATTACTAAGCAAAATACCTGCCGACATTAATGATCTTTAACCTAGCACTTACGCACAAACACATGGAATAAAGTATTGACTCATACTCATGCATAGTAGTTACTTAGTTAATAAAATTTCATTAACACTGGTAAACAAATATTGAAGACTAGCTGTTGCCTTTGGCTTCACCTGCGTGGATGTCGGATATAATTCCATGGAAACGTATTCGTAACTGTACCAGGCTACACTTGTATCAAATATGTATAGCAAAGAAAGAAAGAAAACACATTTATTTGGCACATGCCACAAATGCACACAACATAAAATTAAATAAAAAACTTAAATCTACACAATAAAAACTTAAATTTAAACAGGAAAAAAAAGGGGAAAAGTTGTGTGTCTCACGGCTACGCCAAATAGGCCCAGTTCAGAAAACTGCCGAGCAGCTGGTGCCCGACGCTGGTTTTCAACTGGACCTAAGATGGTGATGTGACGGACATAAAACAGTTTTGTACTTTGTTTACAAATAGCAAATGACAAAACGATCTGTTCAGTGGTTTAGACGTTAAAAGGCAGCAGACAAACAGACAATTTGAGCTTCCACATTTATACGTCTTTACAAATAAATAAAATTGAATTGTCTGTGTGCCTAGTCAAAATAACAACGTTTTACTGAATCCATATGAAAGTATATACGGTACTTATAACAATAACTCATAATAGAAAAGAATTAGGGTTCCGTGCAAAAAAATTAAAACCCTTAAAATTCTTCACTCGACTGAAGGTCGCGGACAGTAACCAAATAATGACTAAATAATGAAACGAACGATTAATATTTAATACGGCTTACTGTTCAGTGTGTAACATTTTATAATGTCCACATGAATTATTTTGAGCGTGGCTCAAATCCTGGTCAACCACTTATGTTTAAATATTTTATTCAGTCGCTTTACGCTATAGCGACGCTTAAATAAATAATCGCTTAAATAAATAAGTGTTTGTTCATAATACGGCCATTTGGGTTAATATTTTATATGAAAAAAAAACAATACTTTTTTGTATTACACGGAACATAACGTAATTGGACTATTTGGTTTTCCATCAGGAAATTCTCAGTAGCAACCACGGAGTCTAGATTTGTGCCCAGTTGGTGGCAACAGACTCGCCCTCTATCAAATGGGACTTAAACATAACTGGTGAAATGTGGGTGTACTATTAGGTACACCTCTGCCTAACCCTTCGGGGATTAAAGGAGTTATGATATGATATGTCATAACAGAAACAATAATAACGTAACTGGCAAAATGTGGGTGCACTATATGATACACCTCTGCTTAACCCTTTGGCGAAATACTGGCGTGATGTTATGTTGTATAAAATGTATTCTGAAGTACAAATAAAATAATTATTATGTCATGTACCTACTCAGTCATCCTTGATGGTCATAGAACGACTCCCAGTACACTCATTCGTGCATATTATTGACATACATAGCAATAATAACATTAAAACTAATACGGTAAATGTATTACAATACTAAGAATTATGTAGGTATTATAATAATACCAGCTTATTACTACCTAATTCCAGTGCAGGATTTTTTTCAGTGGCATGCCTAGAGGAGCCAACAATACGGCAATCCCATAAGGCCAGCAGACTGTTCAAAAACTCTAACATTAAAGATAAGAAATAAAAATTGAAGCAGTGGTAGGTTATAAGGGCCAGCCAAGCTTTCAGGCTTGTATGAAAGAACCGCCAATAGATTTTTTGGCAATCTAGGAGGTTATCGTCTGCTTAAAGGAACTATTCTATGGGGTGATTTGATACCTCGAGCTAGGAGCTGTCCAATTGCACGTCAAAGACCTCTTCTTATTTAGAGAAGACACGACATTGATCAACACGCTTGCTCAAGACTGATGATTTTGGACTTAGGTTAAATTATATAAAGTCCTGATTTCCTCAGGATGTTTTCCTTCGACGAACATCATCATCATTTTCTTGCCCTTATCCCAATTTATTTGGGGTCGGCGCAGCATGTCTTCTTCTTCCATACTTCTCTATTACTCGTCATATCAGCAGTCACCTCTGTCTGGCAGGCGGCCGGTTATAAAATCTTTGCCAAAACCCAAAGTCGTATGATACTAGGTACAATAGAACAATTACAATGATAAAAGTGAAGTCGATAATTTAGATCTTATGTTTCCTTCAAATATATGACGTTTGGCTTTTGAGCCCCATCAATTTTTCCTTTTGCCCAAAAACTAAAAGAATTTTACGTCACACCAAAAATATTGGACTCTTATTCAAAATAAAGTACCTACTGTAATTAAACATTTTGGGTAGGGTTGGAAATTTAACTTGTTCGCAGCCATTAGGTAGAAGCATTAGCCTGGAATATTCTCTCAACCATATTTTCTAGTTTAAAACTCATTCAACTGAAAATTTTCATCGATTTTATAGAGAGGAGATTAATTTTCGGCAATTTTAATAGACTAGTTTAGCTACTGGCTGGATAACAAATAAAAACATAACTGGTTTTTTAAGGATAATCGAGCTAAAAGTGATTGAATTTTGTTCTATTAAGTACCTTTTTTTGGGATGGGAAATCATCAAATGACTCCTCCCGCTCTGGGCGGAGCGGAAGGGAATGTCAGACTTTTACTGACTAAAACCCATCCATGTTCCTTCTTTTGCCCTTTGTGTTCCAGGGGCGCGGTATCTCTTTCAAACAGTCCCGCAGCCCTGGCAGGTATCAGCCCTTGCGGGCCCCTCCTGTTTACTGACATCTCTTTGAGGCGCGCGTGGAACACGAACGCGCCGTCGACACGGCCTGTCGTCATAAGACGGACGGACGGCGAGCTAGCCCATTACTCACCGTCCACAGGCCCGTTGTTCCATTACCTACGGTATTGTAGATGATAGGCAGTGATGTGACGGGTGGCTAAAAAGACGCTCCGATTTAATGTGTCTTTATTAAACAAATATTTAGCCTAAGCTGAGTAACATCATATAAAAACGTGATCAAAATACTATTTTAAAAAATCAAGCTTAATTTTGAAGGGAACAAACCCTAGAAAACCTAGTTTCAGATATTTTTGCTGTGTAATAGGTAATGGATGACTGCCTCGTTAGTCACAAGCGCTACCGCTGACCGTGAGGTCTTGGGATTGATTCCCAGGTCGGGCTTAGTGTCATTGGAATCAGGAATTTCTCAGATTGATGATACTAAGCTTGCTCCCCGTTATGTGGTTTTTAAAACATACTGGCGAAATGTGGGTGAACTACAGGTACTTCAGGAATTTCAGAGGTGATGTTATGTCCAAATAAAAAATATCTTATGTTGCATTTTCAGCCATAAAATCTAAAATGCTCCCGTCAAAACATCAACAAGCAAATTCAACATGGCGACAAGAATACGCTCCACTACTTCTTGAAGTATAATTACTCATACAGATTGTGCTTTAGTCCTTAGTCAACATTGTACTTAATCTCTTTTGGTGCCAGTCGACCGTCAGTTGATGTCAAGATTATGCTAATCCTAGCACTATGCGACCTACATACTGAATTGTTTAGATTTTGAATTCAGAACAGCTATGGCAACCGGCAACAGCGGCTACACTTTTTTTTTCTATTGTGATGGTTGAGTGATATAAGTATGTGGCTTTTGGTGTGGAATAGTAAAGTTCCCTTTCTATAGTTTCTTTTGTTATAAAATGTGAGTGTGAATTTCCTTGTTGAGTGATTTTTATGAAAGTTACCTCATTAACTATAAAACTTTACAGAACATAAAACTTTAAATACTGGTCTCAGTATAAATGTTATATTATTTGCGGTTATACGGTCTCAATTCAAAACAAATGTATTGTGTAGTTCACATAGTGTAGGTAAGGTTTTCGTTAGCGTCATCAAGTTAATTCTGAAAGTTGACAACGCCGCAAATTGCTGTTAAATATTTAAGTGTTTTATTGAATTTATCAATACCACAAAAAAAAACAAAAATTGTTTTTGAATGGCAATAATAATACTGAGTTAGGTGTTGTAACAATTTTAGGTGCAAAAAAGGCATTGGAAAGGTTTTCAAGTTCCCTTTTTGCGCCTAAAACTATTTAGTTGACACTGATTACTTAATCAGTGTTACAATATAAGTAACTAGCTTTTGCCCGCGGCTTCGCCCGCGTTGATGTCGAAAAATATCCGACGGGAAACGTTCCCGTCGGATATCCCGGAATCCCGGTAGTACGTACTACCGGGATTAAAAAGTAACCTATAGGTTAATCAAGGCTACGGTAACAAATATAGTTACATATGAGTACCTTCATCCCCCTTTTTAACCCTTCTGGGGTAGAAAATAAAAAAAACGCTGCGACACGTATAAATCGATTTTCAATCGTCAGCCTAAACACTAATATGTGTACTTATTATTATTATTTTATTTGCTCATTATGTACGATTTCAGCATTTTTTTAAAACAAGACATACGTTTAGCTTCTTTTATAACCATCGGTATTTTATTGTACATGTTAACACCTTCAAATTCAATATTTGGTTTAATGAGGTGTCAACCTCCTTCCTAGTAAATGTTGCTAGTCATTTTACCTCATAATAACTAAATTATTATAAAAGTGAGATGATGAGGTTTACCCGCGTTAATATAGTGCAAAATCGTGTTTCCTCTGTAAGCAGATGCACTGGCTTCGTGGAAAGCTAATTAGCCACCTAGAACATCTCGGATGAGAGAGCACGTCAGACACTCGTTAACATGGCTTGTTAAATCTTTATTTTATTACGAACAAAATACTGAAAACCTTCAAAATATTTAATATATAAAGATTTTCTGAGACAAACTTTTTTGAAACTCAGACTAAGTTTAAATAAAGCTTATTTGCTCGTTGCAACAGCTTGTTGTAAGTACCAGGCATTTCAGACGAGTGGCAGCTTTCGTATTTCTACTACGATTTTCTACAGCTTGTATCAATATACAGTTTGTTTGGCCATCCACACACACACTGTATAAACCACTGTATAAAATTTTTGGTAGCTATAAATATGTCAGTCTCATTCGTTTTTGCATATCCCATCTTCATTAGTGCTGATATAATGATACTTTGCCTGGAGCCTCAGTAACTGGGAGCAATCATAAAAGGATGGTTAAAACGTTTCAATCTTTAGAGGCAAAAGAGAAAAACTATAAAAAAAATAAAGCTTACAAAAATAATTGTCCGTCTGAATCCATTTGTGACGTAGCATGTTGAACTAAATAAAATTAAAAAAGTACAAAGTAAACGTCAAAATTGGGATTTGCCTTTTTAATTTAGAACTTCAATCAAAATTTGAAAATGGAACGGAATTGGAAAACAATCTTTTGTTGGCTCCAGCCAAACAAACGAATAGTTATCATGACCCACATGATAACTATTCGTTTGAGTTCTAGATTAAACTCGTGTCTGGCTTTGTGATCGACGAATAGTTGTTTTGTATAAAAGCCTGTTATTTTTCATTTCTGTTAGAACACGCCATATTTTAATTTAAGTTATGTTAGGTTCTCAATTCTAGTATTAAAAATCCAGTTCTCTTTAGATTTTTCCCTATAAAAACAAAAGAATTTGAAGCTAGTTTCTCGATAATTCAAATTGAAATGTTATGTACTTAAAAGTATTACAATATTAACGCCAGCATCTGAAAAGAATCCAGTAAGAGCAAAGTAATATAACAGTTCTAGATGTCAAACTAGTAGCCATTTTAAATATTATTAATATACTTAGGACCTTCCTTTTGCCCTTAATACAAAAGCAGACTGTATAATGCCGTTAAACATAAAAGAAAATATCCTAACATGTCTAATAAAGGAAATGTAGCACAGAATAAAACAAGGTCTAAATTGACTTGACGGCGTTTGCGATCTTAGCAGGATTACACAGTCTTAGATCCAATCCTTTGTTTTTCTTCAAAGGTACTAGATTTTCGGTTATCCCGTTATCCCCAGAAAACTATGTAATTCTTTTGTGTTGCCAACTGGCTTCTTATTTTTCTTACAAACTTTACCTTGCGTGAGGATTCTCGCAAATTCTAAAAAGAAATACAAAAATCAATTGTTGCGTGGCTCACACACTTACCTTTTTCGACATTCCCGAAAAAAGTTTGAATTTCCATTTGAATTCAAGAGGTCATCGTTACATCGATAATAATAGACGAAACTAAATACAGTCGAGTTAGGAATATTGTATAATAGTTGAGTTTTAGTTTTGGCATATAATAAAGTATATTCTATCTATCTACATTATTTCGACCACGGCCAATGTGGAGTTCCTATTCTGAATTTGAATTCATATTTGTGAACACAATAAGTTCACATTTCTGAACACAATAACTTATCATAAATTTTATAAAGAAGTTACAAGTTACATGCGGAGATAAACGGGTCCGGTTCAGAGGCGTTAAAAGGATAGATCTACAGAAGGTCAGCAACAAACATTAAAATACGAGTAGACACACTTTACATACAGTGAGTGCAAGCGTACTCGAAACGAGCATTCGTTGATTCGATCGCCGTACAGTCTATTCACAAAAAAAAACTGTCATTTGGCATCACTGGGCAAATCATAGAAAGCTTTATTTCCTTTGTCATAAGGTGGCTGTTGCTGCCACTGACAAGTCTGTCAACTTGTCAAGATCACTGTGATCTTTATTATTGTTACTTTAAGGTTGCTATGTGTTGTTAATCTCAGAGGTAAAATAACTGTGAGAAGGATGTGCATCTAGCTACTACAGAGTTCACCGAAAGGTCGACGACTTTTCAATCTTATTACATAAGGCATAATGATGAATGGCTGCGGGACTGTTCGAAAGAGATACCGCGGCCCTGGAACATAAAGGGCAAAAGAAGGAACATGGGTGGTTTTTAGTCAGTAAAAGTCTGACACTCCCTTCCGGAAAAAAAAAATGCATAAGGGTGAAAAGTGGCAGACCGTCAGTGACCTTGGTAGTACCTAGATAAGTACGTTCGTGTCCAATTACTTGTTTGGAGTAAACCTTTTAAACTAACCTTTTTTGATGACAGAGGTATCAATAGATATTTCCACCATCAAAATATGAATCTATTATCATTCTTCACGGAATTAGGGCCACGTCTGCCTACTCATGAGGGTTCTTTGAAAAGGATCCTCCTTTTATATGCATGACTGGATAATATTCTTTCATTCCTCAACCCTAATATAGGCACCTAATGTTGAGAATACATTCGTGGAAAAAATCACGCGCGAGAGAACCATTGTTAAGAAACCGGCTTTAGAGCTTTATAATCATGTAAATGTTGACTTCTTATACCATCCTGGAAGGGAAACCGACGAGAAAATGGTTACCAGGTGTTCAGTACCTACATCATTCTGAGCTCCCACATATTTTTATTTTTTAAGAAAATTGAATTTGGACAAGTTTAAATGTGTGGGTTTTTATGTCATTAGGTAGTCTTACGTATACAAAAATATCTAGGTACTAAGTGATGTTGATAACAAAATTGCAGTTATAAGTGGAGGCTTTGTTACATGCCTCTGTTGTTGTTATTACTCGAATCTTACAAACTGTTGAAGCATTTTTTGCATTCGGCAATTCATTTAGCACATAGTGTTTTCAAACTGACGACGCAGTTTGTAAAATGCCAAATCATACAATAATAATATTCCAGTGACACCTCCATCACTTCCCGGAGGACACGGTGGAGCACACCGTGGAGGTCTGCTCCGCTTGGGCGGAGCACCACCGTGTCCTCGTAGCGGCGATTGGCGGCGGCGACCTCTCGCGTCCGGCCCTGGTTCAAGCCATGGTCCGGGGCGAGAGGGAATGGGAAGCCGTCGCCTCCTTCTGCGAAGCAGTCATGCTAGCGAAGGAGGCGGCGGAACGTGAGAGGGAGATAGCCTCACGTCCCAGCCGCCGCGGGAGGAGAAGCACCGGGTGTCGGGGGCCACGCCGTGATGGCTCTCGGCCACCGTAGGCGCGGGCCTGTGGACGGTGAGTAATGGGCTAGCTCGCCGTCCGTCCGTCGTATGACGACAGGCCGTGTCGACGGCGCGTTCGTGTTCCACGCGCGCCTCAAAGAGATGCCAGCAAACGGGAGGGGCCCGCAAGGGCCGATGCCTGCCAGGGCTGCGGGACTGTTCGGAGGAGTCATTTGATGATATCCCACCCTCCAAAAAAAAAAAAACACCTCCATCACTTAATATAGATTTAGGTTTTTAATGCGATTTGGTTTTTTTTACAAACGGGGTGGAAGGGGCACCGACGTGAAAACAGTTACCACGTACCTATCTCCAAGTTACAATCGTTATTTCTCGCGAAAATGGCTTTTAAATTTAGGAAAGTGTTTACATATTGGTGCTCGTGACTGTACCTACATATTTTTGTATACGTAAGGCTTTACCTAGTGGGGCTGCAGGACTGTTCGAAAGAATACCGCGGCCCTGGAACATAAAGGGCAAAAGAAAGAACATGGATGGGTTTTAGTCAGTAAAAGTCTGACACTCCCTTCTGCTCCGCCCAGGGTGGGCGGAGCAGTGACCCCTTCAAATTATGATTTCCCTTCCAAAAAAGAAAAAAGACTACCTAGTAACACAAAAACCCAAACATTTTAACTTGTCCAAATTCAATTTACTTCAATCAAAATTTGAAAATCAAAATTCATTAAAACCGCGATTTAGTAGGCTGATTGAACAACAAATCCTGACATCCGAATTTTCATCCACGAAAAGCATCTTTAAACCAAAACAATAGCACCTGTTCTGGACGACACACGAGGGAAACTAGTGGCCATCTTAACACCAAACAACTAGAATTAGTTAAAATTGAAAATGGGACTCTATAATAATGAACATACAGTTTGAACTCATTAAACTCGGTTAGTAGGGTCTAACAGGAGTATTAGTAATTCATTTCTCGTTAGTGGTCCACCTCAAGTGCAGTTTGTATGAAAACGGTTGGAACTACCTAGGTATTCACACTCGGTTCCACGTGAACAGTCAGTGTTTAATTTATGTGGTCGTTGTATTTGAGTTCCTGGTGTAGCGGTACTACAGCAACATAGGACAAAAAGTATTACAGCGCCATCTATGACATAGATGATGAACTAAACATCGAAATACATCTAAATCCTACATCGCGCAAGTAAAGTTATCGACTAAGACTATATAGAAGAACCCGACAACAACTGCCGGGCAGTTAAAAGTCTATTGATTCATAAAAGTGTTACAATATTTAAGTATGACACTGGATCCCGCACTAGGATACCCTGTGTCGCAGGATCCAGTCTCTTTCGACAGATAATATGAGTTATAATAAAAAGGATCAAATGCAACGGTTACAGTATAGTTAATTTAACTTAGGACTAAAAGGTAACCAAGTGTATGTGTGTGTCTATTGAGAGTGAGTATATATGTGATGAGTGTGAGTGTGTATGTGATGAGTTTAAGTATGTATGTGATGAGTGTGCGTGTGTGATGATGAATACCTACTTTAATGGTTGAGTTAGTAGCCCAACAGACATAACACCCGTCTGAACGGAGGATCCTCCCTTTTATATGGGGGGGATGAAGAACTTTACACCCTGTTCTTTATACCCCCAAACTGGTACGATTTGTTAGGTATAAAAATGCTTAATTAACTTTGAACGTGATGTGTTCATGAGTTCCTGTCATTACATTGAAATAAGTCTGGCACTCGCAGTCTACTACTAGACCTCCAAGTAATAGCGCTACAACAACCAGTTCTTTGCCATAGAGGAGCTCGTGGCTAAATAATAACAGCTGCTCTGATAAAACTTCAGGTTAAACTAAGCTTGTCTAGGTTGGTCTGTGGATGGGTGACCACCCATTACATACTGCCTCGGAAAACACGTTAAACCGTTGGTCCCGGCTGTCATTTGTAGATCTTTGACAGTCGTCACGAGGCCATGTTTTACTGGAAATTGTTTTTTTTTCATTGACTAGGTATGTGCAAGTCATAAGATGATAAAACAAAATTAGGATAATCTGTATCTATATTATTTTGATAGTCTTTCTATTTATCTTTAATGCAATAAAAGACATCGTTTTATTTCACATAAGTCATGTTTTATCAACTTTTCCAGTAGTTTTATCATACACTTTGAATAAAAAAACCTAAATATTTATTAATCATATCATAGTAGTTTCTTACACTAATTTAATTTTTAATAGCTGTGTCCGAGGTTTTGCTCACGTTGCATTACTATCTTTCTTTCTCGTGTGGTTAGTGCCTAACCTGGTGTCTGAGTTTTTTATACCGCCCATAAGCCTTCGACTTAGCTTTACAAGCCCTTAAGAAATATCTCACAGGCATGCTGCGTTGGTATGTACTATTTCGACTCTGACTAAAAAATCGTTGACTAAATGAAAATGAATTCCTCATGGAATAAACACAGATAGAGCTAGATCAATCTTAAATGCGACTCATCTGCCACTTTCGTGATAGAAATTTCATTCAAAATTTTAAATTCACAGCTTGACATTCTCTCGCTCGTTTAAGTATGAGGTGGCTTTTGACAGAGTCAACAGCACTGTGGAGCTTCTCAAGATCTTGGAACACATGTATTTTGTTAGCATTAGTCATTAGATTAACCCGTCACAGTGTAATTAGGTGTTTTTCCTGCATGGGGTGGAACGGACACCGACGCGAAAACGGTTACCACGTATTCAGTACATCATTCTGAGCCCCACATAGAAATTTTTCTTCGGTTATTAAAAACAATCTGCTATTCCATACATTTTGACCATGTAGGTATAGCACTTTTGTAGGAAACAGCTGTTTTTTTTTACTAACCGATGAAGAATGTATATGGCTCAAAATGATGTACTGAATATGTGGTAAGCGGTTTTGCGTCGATGTTCCTTCCACCCCATATAAATACTTTTTGAAAAATCACCGTCAATAAACGAATTCTGAGAATATTTTTAAACCTGATTAACTATCAATACACCGGCAGTTTTGCTTTAATGCATTAATGTGCACTTTATCCACTGCAATAACAAAATTAATACCCGATAAATAACAAAACAATTATTTAGTAAAATATTTTTTTATTGCAAAAAACCGGTGACGTCATCCATAGCCAATCGCAGTACTTTTTATTAAGTAATTTTTGTACCGAACACAGTGTGGTATCAAAAGGTATTAATTTTTATCTCCGACTAAGATTACGAGTGCTTTAGATTTCAGTGCTAACGATAACATACTCTATAGATGAGTTCAGTGGAAATTTTTGTTTTTGGGTTGATGAATAACCGGCTAGTGGGTGATCTATAGTTAGTAGATTAGACAATCAGCCTAGATAGTAAACGGAGATTTCCTGATTTACATTTGTTAAGGTGGCTGTACACTCTCGCCGAAACACTCTCAGACAGGGCGAGCGCAAAAGTGTCGCACTCGCCCTTTTACAGCCAAGCAAGAATCACCGAGGCTAGACGAGCACTAATATAAAGGGTGTAAAACAGCGTTGCCAGACATCCCAATTTTGGCGGGACGTCCCGATTTTTAAATCAAAATTAAATGTCCTGCGCGGGACAGGCTTAGTCCCGCTTTCGCGGATAACTCGACCGTGCGTGCAGCGTGCTGAGGAAGCGCAGCCGAGTGGCACGGACAAGTGTGGACTGGCATGGAAAGCAGAATTACTCATCTAGTTTAATCTAGAGCTATCCTGTGCACAGTTCTTCATCTATATTAAAGAGAAAAAGGAAACTTTAAAAGAAGTTTAATCTTCACAGAAATATCATGAATAAGTAATTCTTATAAATAATTATTCTCTTAGTGTAAGTTACAATTTGTAACACTCACTCAGACTATTATAATATTTGAAAAATCTTTTTTTTTTCTAGTGAATAAAACTGTTTTTGACTTTGATTTTTGTTTTTTAATTTTTTCTTTTTCAAAAGACTAAGAAGACTCAACTACCTGACGATAGGATATATCTGATTTAAAATATCATCTTTTTATTAAAATATGGTTCAGTGGCTATTTTTGCTACCTATAATGTAAACGTAATTTAAAACTCAAATATCAATCAATCAATCAAAATATTTTTATTTCACATAGGCCTACATGGGCACTTATGAAACGTCGACAAAAAGGTGCAAATAAAAAGATTAATATTTAAAAACTTCTGATTATATACGTTTTTTTAGTATCCCGCTTTTGACGAAAGAATCCCGATTTTTTTACACAAAAAGTTTCAAAACCACGACTTGGCAAAAAAAAAATCTGGCAACGTTGGTGTAAAAGTACCCTTAACGAAGCCGAAAAGCACTTGTTCTCCCTATCATTGCGATATTTTTTTGTTGTAGACCATACCTGGGAACCTTCTAGTTACGGAGGGATTGGGAGTCAAAGTTCCAATTTTTTCACAAGTTTTTTTTGAAATAAAAGTTTTTATGTGTTAACTTTACTTCTTTAAATACCTCCACGACCCCGTGCTATTCAATGCATCCATAAAAGGTGTGTGGTATAAAAGGTGATTTTCCACCCCAAAAATAATGTTTGCATAGAGTTACTTAGTTAGTTTGATGTACAGAATGCTCGATTGACAGCTTCGTAAAGGGTACACGCTGCTGTATCACACTCGCACTCGGCCTGCCTCGGAGTGTCTCGGCAAGAATATACAGCTACATTTAGAGTTTTAAATAAAACACAAGATTCTTAAAAACCGGCCAAGTGCGAGTCGGACTCGCGCATGAAGGGTTCCGTACCATTATCTATACAAACGGCAAAAAAATCATATCTGTTGTATGGGAGCCCCCCTTAATATATAATTTTTTTTTTTTTTTTTTTTGTATTTGTTGTTATAGCGGCAATAGTAATACATCATTTGTGAAAATTTCAGCTTTCTAGCTATCACGGTTTATGAGATACAGCCTGGAGACAGACAGACAGACAGCGGAGTCTTAGTAATAGGGTCCCATTTTACCCTTTGGGTACGGAACCCTAAAAAGCATGTTTTTCACAGATAAATTAATCAAGTTAAACAATATATTAAATAGATCATCACCACTTCACTAGTATCTAAACACAAATTAAACTGATGCCATTGGCCAACTAATCAAAGCTACCTATAGATAATATTATTCACCAATACCAAATAATATTAGCATCCAATTATCCTGTCGGCTATTAATCAACAATTAATTAATACTCCAGGGAGTTAGTGAAGTATGCCGGTTGGGTAAATAAGTAAACAGGCCAAACTTTAGACATAAACGAAGGACAGTACGGTACAACATGGAAGTTTCATCGACTAAAATCTTTATACCTTTATAAGATGGCTCATACAAAGTGTCCAGTAAACAAGCCAGTCACTTTAATCGTCGTTATCTCATTTACGATTTGAAAAAGTTAAAGTGATTGCTAACCTGCTTCAAACCAGGGCCAGTAGTCTCGACATAGACACTGTCGTAAACTTTCGATCGCTTAATAAGAACGAAAAAATTCGATTGCAATAACGTTGCTTGCGAGAAATGCTAGTCTGAACATCCAAGATGGTGGATTTCTCGCAATCGGTATCTATGTCGAGATTCATGCCTCTGCGTGAAGATTGAAAATAAACTATGGAGCCAATAGTTTTGTATTTTTTTTTTGTTTCATACGTTTTGTAACCGCGAAACCTGATGGGAAGCTGCTTTAAATGTTACAGCACCTAGCTGAGATAGGGGTTTTCATCTTTTGGCCTCTGTATGTCTTATTTTTAAAGTTTTCTTATGTTTACTTCTGATAAAATTTTGTTTTATCGTTTACTAGCTTTTGCCCGCGGTGATGCTTGCGTTAATTTATAATTTGATTGTTATAATATAATTCAATCATGATTCAAAAGACACGTGGCGTCATCGACTATCATAAGAACGTAGTAGTTTTCGTCGGGAACAGTACCTACTTTTTTTTCTGGATGAAAGGTACCCTATCTCCGTTTCGGTACACCTGACAACGTACAAATGCAACATTTGAGTATAATCGGTTTAATGGTTTGAAAAGGTAACAAACAAACTTACTTTAGCATTTATAATATTAGTTTGGATTAGGATTTTAATCATTTTGTTTTGTCCTGTGCGAGACAAATTAATTATTTTTCTTTCTTTCTTGACATGACTTCCTCAAATCCCTATGTATGTGCTCTAGCGCTCACTTAATAGCCTGTTTTCGAATACACCTAATGATTATGGTCATTAGACGAGGAAATCGATGTAACCTCTAACTCGTATCCTATTGTTACTACTGATCTGGGTTCAAAGTTCTGATAAGATATAAAAGCAAATCTCCTGTTTATTGTATGGCAGTTTGTATTGTTACACAATTAATTTCACCAAGTTGTGTCGATGATTTACCTAAGATATTGTGTAAACAAAAGTTGTTTATCGTTTCTGTCTATGTTTGAACTCACCAATTGAATTCTAATCAAATGAAATTTTAATGTGAAGGTTGAAGGAATTTACTTTGATGGAATCCAAAAAATATGAAAAGAACATTAGCATTTGATGTCGATCAGATGATCCGATAATGTTTTGTGGTTTCTGCCGACCCTCACGATAACGGCGTGTCTTTATGCAAGCTGACTTGAATTGGAAAAGTATAGGCTAGAAGGTCAAAAATCTTACAAGTGTATAAAAACAACACATCTTTTCTTAGATACCTAAGCATCAATGCAATTAACATCTATAGCAGTCAATAAAAAGCGTTTCTTACAGCATTTTCTCCAATTAAAAACAGTAAAACTGTTAACGACCTCTAAATTCAACTTTCTATTGTACTAATTACAATACAAAACATTAATTCCCTTGCCTCGTTGGACCAGAACAATCCTAAGTGTGAAACAAAAAAGAATCTTGTATTTATTTTTTTGTCTCAACGCGCGATTTCATTTGTACAGAGAGGGATGAAATAAATGGTGCAATTAGTATGAGAGAGGAAATGAACAATATATTTGATTCTATTGTATGGTTACCAGCTTCATGAAATGGAAAATTTTATATTTTTCACCTTAAGATAGGCGTCATCATCATCTTCCTGCCCTTGTCCCATTCTATTTGGGGTCGGCGCAACACGTTTTCTTCTTCCATTCTCCTCTGTTAGACGTCACGGCATCATTTACTCCTTTCTCTTTCATATCATTCCTCACACAATCCATCCATCTTTCCTTTGGCCTTCCTCTCCCTCTCCATCCATCAACATTCATTACTCTTTTAGTCACATGCTTTTCGTTGCGTGTATTTATTTAATAAACATCTGTTGTAATTCTCACATTATACATTACTAGCTGGTGCCCGCGACATTGTTCGTGTGGAAATTTTGATGGAAAAGTGTGAGTAGTATATGCTATTCCAGACTATCAATCTCTATGCCAAATTTCATCCACATCCATTCAGCCGTTCTGGCGTGATTGAATAAGAACTATCCATCCAAACTTCCGCATTTATACTATTACTATAGATTTACTATATAGACCTAAAGTAATAACAATATGGACATGTATCAAAAGAAAAAAAGATAAAAAGGCTTCGAAAAAAAAATCGTTCGCGTCGCTGTTTTACACCCCTTAATTTAATGTGACAAATCAAGGTTCTGCTGTGTTTAGCACATAAGATAAATTAAGTTAATCTTTCGGAAGCTACGAAAAGATCCGACGTTCCTTTCATTACTATTAATATTAGTAACAGCATTAATAAAGTAATTTATATGCACTTAAATTGTACCGTTATCGGCTACCCCCATGGGCACAAGCGTGTATGCATGTATTTATTAGTACCTACTACTACTACCTTAAAAGGTAACGGTTTTGGGGGACTATCTTATGTAATTGAAGTTAAAAAAGTGCTGATTTTCAGCCTAACTTGAATAAATGACTTTTGATACGACTGCTGAGCATGTGGTCCTGAGTTCGATTCCTTTGTCGGGCAAATTGGTATTGGGTTTTTCCATCAGGAATTTCTCAGTAGCAGCCACGGAGTTGAGAGTGAATTTATATACCCGGTTAATGGCAATAGGCTCGCCCCCTATTACCTGAGACTTAACAACAACCACATTCATTTATTTTCAGGCTACTTTGGCCTACGCACTACTTACTTTGGTTACTTAAACATAACTGGCAAAGTGTGGGTGTACTATTAGGTACATCTCTGCCTAACCCTTCGGGATTACAGAGGTGTGATGTTATGTAATTTGATTTGATTTGAGTTACTTATCTTCTACCACTAAAATTATTCACTCTGGCCCTATCATCAAGTTCACTTAACTTTCTCCAACGTACACTGTAAAAATATATTGTAGTATCGTCTAATAAGGTAACGGTTCGATGGCAAACAGCCTTATTGAGCATGTTACAGGCTTACAGGCGAGGGTACCCGAACACGACTAGAATCTTAATGAGTTTCCTTATGGAGTACCAATTTGTAGGCCGCGTTTAGAAATTATTAGGGGTTCTTTTTAAAGACTCACAAATTGGTTTTCATATGCATAGCAAGTAATGTGGTATGGTAAATTACTGATACGGGTGTAAGGGACACCGACGCAGAAACGGTTACCACGTATTCAGTACATTATTCTGAACCACGCACATTGAAATATTTTTTCGGTAATTTAAAAACAAGACAGCTGTTTTCCAAGAAGGAAGGAAGGAAGCGTGGAATTCCCTGCCTTCGTCGGTGTTCCCAAGTTCATATGACCCCAATCTATGTAAGTCGCGAGGTAATAGGCTTCTTTTGGGTTAGCTCGTTCCATCGTTGACCTCATCTCTGTCCTCAGGACTAGATTGAGGTCAAGAGTAGGCCCATTTAATATAAAAAAGGAAGAGCTGATTTTTTTCAGAATGATGTACTGAATACGTGGCGCACGTAACCGTGCGTGGGTGTCTCTTCCACCCTGTACCTTCGTCTAATTTGTATGCCTACGATTATTAATTTATTTACGGCCATATTGAGCAGTGATAAACAAGTTAGTTTGCTGGATATGGTAGTGGAGTTTGATCTGTGCAAACTCGCGGGAAAACACAGAACTTAAATAAATGTGCCAAAGATATAACGATGGATTTTTTCATCACAAGCAGCGCCACCTCTAACAGGTGCACACTAAAGTGGTCACACTGTTAGCTTTATAAGAGTTTGACGCTAGCTTTTTAACCTTTCCAGTATCATTATCTATGCTAGAATGCTCCTTTGTCTAGGCCTGCAGAGGCTGTAAAGCCTTCATGGTTTTAATTACAAAGATTAGTCAGTCTTGCCACAAGATGTCTCTGATAATCAGGTTTTTTCTCAGACTTGACATTTTACGACAAAACCTAACATAAACACAACCAACGCATTAACTTCCCGGATCTTTAGCCACAACATAATACACCAGAAAAATCCTCCTATCTACAAGAAAACACGCATCGTTAGGTCAGTTCACCCAATTTCGTCCGTCCTTACAAAATGGCCTCTTGTGCTTAAGTTTTTCCAGAGATAAGCCATTGAATATTGCCTGGTGACCTCATTAACTCGGGCAATATTCATGAACAGGGCTCAGAGCAATAGTTAAGGCGTTTCGGGCAAATAGATCAAAATGGACGAACACGCTTCGTTGAGCTAAATGCCTAGTTCGCTATTCGATGTGGCTTGCGAATTGGGACCATCGATAAGTGATGCTCATTTGATTTTAGAATCGCTTAGTATGCCTTTGACGCTGCTACTGCGGCGAAAAAAACAAAGGTGGGTAATGATTTTAGGGAAAGTATTCTCACTAGCATAGATCTAGATCGGAAGAAGTGCGTACGAGTTGCTAAATATGCCTTTCCGTGTTCTAGTCAGTGTCATTTTTCCCACAGACTTTAATTAATCAGATAAGTCTGAAGAAATATTGAGGAGCTCGTGGTTAAATAATAGCAGCCACTCGAGTCAATCTTCAGTTTAAGCTGCGCTTGCCTAGGTCAGTCCGTGGATGGATCCACGATTATTATTACATCACATTTCCTCCGTGCCTTGGAAAGTACGCTAAGCCGTTGGACCCAGATGTCATTTGTAGATGTTTGACAGTCGTTACAGGTAGTCAGTGGCCGTTACCAAAGGGGATGTATTGACTGGGTTGTGAAGGTCAAATAGGCAGTCGTTTCATGTAAAATACAGGTATTCAGCTGCATTCGGTTAGACTGGAAGCTAACCCCAACATAATTGGGAAAAGGCTAGACCGATGATGTCAGAAGAAATATATTTTACTTTATTGTTCAAAATAATAGACTTACCAAACAAAAACTTTATTCTAAAAAACTACAAAGGCTTCATAGTTCTATTACCAACAAAAACAAATAGTACATTCGATGTGTTCGAGTTCAAAACGAATTTTATCGAGATTAAAACAGTGCATTTCACAAAACCCCTTTCATGTTTCTAGCACAGATCAGAATGTACCGACACGCCTCGTTGATTTAAAAGGCTCAACACGATACGTGCTCTCCATGGTTCTTTTTGACAAAGCAGAGCTAGGGGAAAGCGAAAATCCTGGTCTATACAGCCTGGTATTTTTCCTAGAATTTTCGCTGTAAAGTAAAGTTTAGTGCACCTGGATGTTACGTTCAGGTTTACGTAGTTAGGAAAATCGATAGGTATACCGGTTGATACTGATTGAATAGACGATGTTTGAGGCAGTACAAAAAGATTGTGGTTAAACCGGCCGAGATCCTATCTATTTTTAAAAAGAGAAAACTTTCAAAGCATTTTATGGTTTACCAGGAACTGGTGATCAGTGGTAGTTCAGTATAAAATGGGCTTCAACTTACGTTGTACGGTGTGGGTTCAAAGCCAGGCAGGCGCGTTATTTTGTGGGATTTATTTCATCTCCACTGCTTTTAAAACTGTGAATGAAAACATCTTGAGGTTACCGACAATTTCTAGTATCAAAAATTTCGACACATACATACATTTCACATCTACTAACCCACTCTTTGCCCGCCTCTATTAATGTATTTCAGCCCAGTCCCACTCACAGGCAGGAAGACTTGTTTTCTTTAACAAACAAAACTCACACGGCCCATTACTTCCTCAACTGTCTTTAAAACACATTCTTCCAAGCCATAGCATTCCACAATGTGCATAACCGTCGACCATTCTCACTGAACCTGGTACATTTGTACACCACGCTGATAATAAAAGTATATAGAAGTCGACAAAGGAATATAAATTGGCGGGCAGTCGTATGTGAACGGCCGTGGTCGGTTTTGGGCACTGGAGTAAGGGATAAGAGGTAGCGGACTATACCTTTCAGTTATCTAGATGAATAAATGGGACGATTATTTTGTGCGAAAGTTGGTACTTGTGTTTTAACAGGCCCTCTGACCAATGAATGGAATATGCACTACGATTGTTCGAGTGCTCTGATTTGTAGATAGATTGTTTGTCTCTCCCGCGTAAAGCTTGCTAGCTTTCGCTTCCGACTTTGTACGCGTGAAAGTTGGAAATTTTCTAGAAATTAGGTTTTGCAATTTTTTTTTCAAAATCGTTCAACGGTCAATACATGACCAATTTACAGACAGACGACAGTTTCTTTAGAATTCATAATAATGGATGTATTGGCCAAAATATCCATTGATTAATTTATTTTTAATAGGATTTTTAAATTACCGCGAAAACTTTGAATTCTAAAATGAAGTGATTTTATTTAATCTTTTCTTTTCTTTTTTTCAGGTAAGTACGAAGTGATGGCAAATATAATTATAACATAAAACAGTCTGAACACAATCATAGCTATTTTAACAGAAAATGGGCTAAGCAATAAGCTAAAAAAGGTAAGTAAGCAGGAAATTGCGTATCAAAAATGTATTGTTTTCGTATATTACACAACAATGGCCAAGATCAGTAAACACGATGGCCCAAGATTAAATATGAAAGAAAATTTTAGATGGCTCTCTGCAAGGGATTCCTGAAACATCTTTGTATTTCAGTACTTTACAGTTTATACGTCATGATTTTTGAGGTTTTTTTTTGTAATTTATTGTTTTTCTCTGTAAAGCCGCCCGGGTGCTACAATTGCGAGGATCGACCGGAGGACACGGTGGAGCACACCGTCGAGGTCTGCTCCGCTTGGGAGGAGCACCGCCGTGTCCTCGTAGCGGCGATTGGCGGCGGCGATCTCTCGCGCCCGGCCCTGGTTCAAGCCATGGTCCGGGGCGAGAGGGAATGGGAAGCCGTCGCCTCCTTCTGCGAAGCAGTCATGCTAGCGAAGGAGGCGGCGGAACGTGAGAGGGAGAGAGCCTCACGTCCCAGCCGCCGCGGGAGGAGAAGCACCGGGCGTCGGGGGCCACGCAGTGATGGCTCTCGGCCACCGTAGGCACGGGCCTGTGGACGGTGAGTAATGGGCTAGCTCGCCGTCCGTCCGTCGTATGACGACGGGCAGGCCGTGTCGACGGCGCGTTCGTGTTCCACGCGCGCCTCAAAGAGTTGTCAGCAACGGGAGGGGCCCGCAAGAGCCGGTGCCTGCCAGGGCTGCGGGACTGTTCGAAAGAGATACCGCGGCCCTGGAACATAAAGGGCCAATGAAGGAACATGGGTGGTTTTTAGTCAGTAAGAGTCTGACACTCCCTTCCGCTCCGCCCAGGGCGGGGGGGGGGGGGTCAATAGATGATTTCCCACCCTCCAAAAAAAAAAAAAAAAGTATTTTTTATTAAAATTCATTCAGGTTAATAGAACTTTCTTTTGAGCATCTATTTTTAAGAATACCCTATATGGACATAGCCAAGCATGTCCAAACAAATCCACGCATGTTTGAGCGACGATATATTATACAGCAAAATATAATGTAATACCTAATCAAAAAATGAACCAACTGCCCCGTACATTTAAAATTTTGTATGGTTTGAGGAGGTACTGGAAAAGAGGTCTTGGAAGGAATTGGGGTAGGCCTTTGCCCTGCAGTGGAACCAAAGACTATATAACCACTTGACTGCGCATACAGTGCCCCCGCGCTCGAAAACTATTTGTGCATTTGCACCTATGTATAGGCTACGGTATTAGTAACCATTTTAGTTGTGTCCAATTGTTAGACCTGTGTACACGCAAAATTTTTAAAAATAGGTATATTTTTTTACGCAATTTTAACGCATCAAAATGCCTTTATGCGCGGTGAAGTGGTGTGGGAAAACTTCAAGGACATCGAATTACAAAAAGGATGGTATAACTTTTCATCGGTAAGTAAACAGTAAAGAAAATTATGTTTGATTTAATCAGATTATGAGCCACCGCAGGGGTCTAGTGAAAATGGTGGCTGGGTGAAAGAGCACAAAATTTGAGTATCTCGTTGATGTCTTTTGTAACTGTCTTCTTCTTTCATCAGGCAATTCTAATACGTCTATCCCTTTCTTTCCCTTTGTATGTTTATCGTAAAAATTAGTGCTGTTACCTTTAATAGCTGAAGTCGATATCGAAAATAGTAAAATTAAAATAATATTTATTTAATTCAAATACTGCAATAAAATACCTATCAACTTGTAACCGACTTGAATTTGATAATGTTCTATTTCTTGTTTTGTGTACCTAGCTATTTTTCACTTTATAGTTTTGAGGGCGATGGTCTTTGATGTAAAAAAGTTCTTTTTCATCTGTGTGCTTGACATAGGTACATGTTGTTTCATTTTAGATTTCCGAAGATTCCGGAACTAAAAGAAAAGTGGATAAATAGGGTTAATAGGGAAAATTGGTTTCCAACAGAAAACAGCGCTGTTTGTTCAAGGCACTTCACCCCCGATTGTTTTAAATATTTGAAACAACGCCGCCGTTTATTTAGTTCAGCGATTCCAACGATTTTTTTGCCTATTTTGGTAGGTATGATTGGTTTGTGAGTACTATGTACTGTAAAGCTACCATTTATATTTTGTTATCTTTCATTGACTTGAATGTGTTCTGGTGGCTGGGAGAATGTCATGCTCACTCAAATGTCTCGCTGATGGTGGCGGGTGTGTCGGGTCATTTAGTTCCCTTCAATATAGTTGAGTTGAATGGCGCTGATCCATGCGTCATGTTCGTGAACGGGCGCTGTCAGTTGGGACTGGTCATCTCTTAGTTGCCACTGTTTATTTTAATTACTTTATTTTAAATTGTTGGACCTTTTTATTGATTAATTTTTTGTTATTTTGTGTGCAATAAAGAATAAGTATTGATTGATTTTGATTAAACATTACAATTTTAATTTGAGTAGTTTTCATTATGTTAAAATCCATTTTATCGATATCGACTATTTTCTCCATATCAAGTAGAGCAGCCCTAACGATATGCATACCTACGCAAATTGACCAATTGCAGCCGCGCATTCTTCCCCGTCCCCCGGCCCGCGATGGTGAGTCGTGTTCTTAGAAGAAATCGGCCTATAAGCTCTCTAGTGGTTATATTCTCTATGAGTGGAACAGTACAGGATAATAAAAAAAATGGGGCCGCTGATTATTTTTTGCTGTACATTGTCGCTCAAACTTGTGTAGGTTTTTCGCGATTCCCATGGAGAAAGTGCTTCAGTTTGATGGTCTATAGTCAAACCCTTAGTATGACTATTTGACCCTTTCTGTTACACGTTGTATATTTCACAATCCACAATAATTGAAAACGATTTTCACCGCAGATTCTTATGACTTAAAACACCTGAATTCGTTACTCGTTTTATTGACTGACAATAGTAAAATTGATTGACCGTTCTCTGTTGAGAGACCGCAAACGAAATGTGATCAGTTTTGGGACTTTTAGAGTATCAGCATTTTCACCAAAGATTTTATATAGAGATAAGCCCAGCTTTATTCATTTGGGAGCTTAAATAATATTCGGTTCTCCTTTTTAATGGGAATTGCGAAACGGATTATTTACCAGTTTAACGATGGATGGAGGGTTTAAGCACAATTATTTTATGTTCATAAAAGCTTCTTAATTTTATTTTTGCGAAAACAAATAGCGCCCACGGACGATGGATGAATAAATAGTATCATGACTCTCAATTAAAAATAAAATACTTAAAAGGTTAAACAGAGAAAATAGCGTTCAATGTTTTAAGTTATCATTTTTTACATTGGATCAGAGTTTTCGACGAAATGACGTCAAAAAAACAGTTGAAATAATAATTTTTAACCCATTTCAAAACTAGCATTTTCCCACGACTTCTACCACGTGTAGACCGAAAATTAGGTATCCCACAGAAACTCTGTGATATAAAGTATTTCGTGTTCTAAACTAGGTCGATCACTTGACCTTGTGTGTCTCATCAAATAACATGCAGCCATTAGCGAACAAGTAATTGAAAGACAAAATTACTTTCGCATTTATAATGTTAGTATGACATCAGCAACCAACTCCATTCTACATGTTTTCTACATCAAATAAACATAGACCATCATGTATTATTGATCGCATTTATTATGCAATCGGGTTGAAACATCGCGTCTAGTGGTACTTAGCATTTAATACGGGAGAGATTCCACACCACTCCGATGTTCATATAAAATCGACGTACCTACGAGTACAAATTATTGGGGGCATTTCAGGTTAAAACTGTAGTGGTTTTTACCCGAAAAGCCCTGAATAATTTATTCTTGGCATATTTTAGGTACTATTTGTCAATCAATTATATTTAAAATGAAATGTAATCTACAACTTGAATTTTGGGGGCCTAACATCACCTCTTATAGCAGTGTTATTTGAATATAATTATCAGTGACACTAAAATAAATATGATAATATTTTAGGTACTATTTGTCTGAAATTTTGTGGACAAAATTTCAGACAATTACATTTAAAATTATATGCTTGAGTTTTGGGGTCATACCATCACCTCTTATAGCAGTACTATTTGAATATAATCGTGACACTAAAATAAATTATGATAAAGAAACTAGACACCCCGTCTCGTCCCGTCCGCAGTAGGCTCATCGGTCTAGCAACACATGGAGTTCAGGATTCATCATCATCATCATCTGCCTAGCCTTTTCCCACCTATGTTGGGGTCGGCTTCCAGTCTAACTGGGTACCGCTGAATACCAGTATTTTACATGGAGCGTATCTGACCTCCACAACCCAGATAGCTCTGGGTAGCGCGATACCCTTTGGTACTCGTAACACTGGTTGTCGACTTTCGAGCCACTGACTACCTTAACGACTGTCAAAGATCTACAAATGACAGCCGGGACCAACGGCTTAACGTGCTTTCCGAGGCACGGAGGAAACTCGGTATGTAATGGGTGGTCACCCATCCACGGACCAACCTAGGCAAGCGCGGCTTAACCTAAAGATCGACCCGAGCGGCTGTTACTATTTAGTCACGAGCTCCTCTCAAGATTCAATGCTCATAAATGGACCAAAAAAACCAGCTCAATTAAAGGCATCTGTATACGAGGTGATAGAACAGGCCGGGTTCTGGGTTGGCTTAATTTAAATCTAAAACTAAAATGCTCATGATTAATTTTAAAAAGATCGGTTTGATTATACACTCCTCAATTGGGTTCTGAAAATAATGCCCAAAAGTAAACGATCATTTAGAATGGAATTATCAAAAAAATAAACGTTATCATTCCATTCCATTTGTGCGGATGGAATGGAATGATAGAATGTCGAGAGGTCGCCATGAAGGCATTCCAGTTGATCATTCCAAATGACCGTGAATGAGCTATTTAAGTTTAATAAGAATTTTTAGAGTTGATTATTGCGTTATTGAAAACTATGAATAGAAGTCTGCTCAATAATAATTTAATGGATAATTTCAATAAATTTAACATCATTCAAATTAAGCTTAATTATCACGCCTGTAATCCCCGAAGGGTTCGGCAGAGGTGTACCTAATAATACCTACACCCACATTTCGCCAGTTATGTTTAAGTCCCAATTAATAAGGGGCGAGCCTGTAGCCACTAACCGGGCACAAATCCAGACTCCGTGGCTGCTACTGAGTAATTCGTGATGGAAAAACCCAATAACACTTTGCCCGACCTGGGAATCGAACCCAAGACCTTATGAAAATATCAAATCTCTTCAATAGATTTGTATTCTAAAAAACCGTTATACATTATAATGCTTACAATGCCAGCAGCCAAGGTTATGAGTAACACCGGTCCTGGACGGTTGTTTAAAAAAGGGGGAGCATTTTTGAACAACAGTTACTTACATTTGCTTCTAGCAGAAACGTTAGTCGTTTGAAGTACTGTATATCATCTAATGTTCGTCATTGTAGGGACACGTGTGTCCCCAAAAAAATTCAATGACCAAGTTATCATGCTGCTAGGCGTTTTTGAATGAAGAAAAAGAAACGAGTTTGGCAGATGGCCTCATTTAAAAATAGGTAAGGGGGTTACCTGAATAGACGGATGACCTAATGAATTTGAAAAAGAACTCTATTCTTTAAATTTTCTCAGTCAAAAATACTCATCTACTTTTGTATTGACGTGTATTATACGAGGTGGAAGGGAAACCGACTTGAAAACGGTTACCACGTATTCAGTACATCATTCATTATGTTTACAACAAAAAGTATCAATTTGCTGTGACCTTTGTACTGGATGAAGAATTTGAATAATAAATTCTATAGCACAACAACTCTAATAACAGTACATACATACCTACCCTATAGTTAGAACATTGAACCACAGAGAGTACTGTATTTTATAGCTCTCCGCTTCTCCCTTTGAAAGCAACGTGGCCATTTTTTTTTACCCTCTTTTAGATTTTTTTTTAAATAACCAGTTATGAAATGATATTTAAAGTCGTTAGAATTGCTGCAAACTTGTTCGGGCCCGGCCACATTCATTTCGGCAGTATTTATTCAATAACAGAGCCGACTCTACTAGTATGTACGATTAGATGATTTTTGGGGTCCTTCTGTTACTTGAGACGTTTAAGGGGGGCCTGTCGAGCCGAATCTCATCCAATCTCACGAGAAACAGGAGGTCTCTGCAAATATCACGTTTTTTTCCGCAAGAAATAATGTTAAATAGCGAGAAACTGGGTTTAATTAAGGAAACATGTTTCTCCCCTAAAATATGGCCAAATTCTGCACAATAATATTCATTGAATATAATTAAGTAAATTATGAAATTTAAATAAATCCAAAGCAATCAAGCACAGATTATTACGTACGTATTTACACGAAAATACGCGTTGAATAATCACTCGTGGGCTTAGGGTGTCAAGTCAAATCTCACGACATCTCACCAAGGGGGAAAAATCGTCAAAATCGACTGACGTAATTAGTTGACGCCTCCTTTCGGCTTTCATTCGGGTTGTGTTAATCGGCAAATTTTGTTCGCCATCTAGTATCGAATCAAGTTTGTTTCAACTCTGTATTAACTCAGAACTAAGTCGACCGGCTTTTATCTAAACTTATACTTATTCGATTTCTGCCCGGCTGTGCACACTCGATCTAGAGTGTGAGTGTAAAATACTACTTCTACATACTCGTACTAGGAAAGAATTAACTGAAAACAGTACCTTGAGTTTATTCGCAGATAGATGGGAGTCTCCAATGCTGCGAATACGGATGAAAATCCACACTAAATAAACCATGTATGTCTACTAACACTAGTTTTTAAGACCATGGCTACTAACACCATGGGCGTAACCCGAAATAAATGCTATAATAAAAAATAAAAAAGTAATAGGACCTAAGCGTAATTAAGTAAATATTAAAACTATAACAATATTCATTTAAATAATCCCTATCCACGATTCAAAACTCTATTATTTGATTATTCATATTAATGTAACTTTAACTATGCAGGGGATAATATATTCGCATAAAATTAGAACGTAACGTTGTGTCCATTCGTCCGCATTCAACAGTTAGTCATTTGAGTGAAATGGGACCGAAATAATATTTCAAATTATTTTCCTCAAACTTTAGGCGATGGAAATAGCTCATACTATCATCTCGCTCAATGGCGGAGAAAATAACAGGCCGTTTATAATATTCGAGTCGTGGTGGGCCGAAAGTTAGCGGACAAGACTGCTAGGAAACAAGAGAGCGAAATATATTTGTATTCTGTATATTATAATGTACATAAAAATAAAGTAAACTTCTGAAAATAAATTATCGCCCTCGCCTGTCGCTCAGGTGTTAATTCCGCCTCGAATGCAGTAACAAAGTTTCCCCACTTATATCAAAACTAGCTTTTGCCCGCGGCTTCGCCCGCGTGCAGTTCGGGAATAGCCCACGGGATCTTGCCTACTTCTGGGATAATAAGTAATCTATTTCTATTTGTATCAGACTATAATCTATCTCTGTGCCAAGTTTCATCCAGATCTGATCAGCCGTTCTGGCGTGATTGAGTAACAAACATCCATTCATCCAAACTTTCGCATTAATAAATAGTTTATGTAAGATATATATGTAATATTAGAATTTAGGGTTCCGCACCTCAAAGGGACAAACGGAACCCTTATAGGATCACTTGCGTGTCTGTCTGTCTGCCTGTCCGTCTGTCCCAGCCAATTTACTCTGAAACTACCGGACCGATGGAGTTGAAATTTGGTACACATAATGTAAGTCATTAATTCAAAGACGGACGTATAAATTAATTTTAAACATGGGAGCCACTTTTGGGTCGTAAATTAAAAAATGAAAATAAAAATATTTCTAAACTATATCGTGTTATATCAAAAACTGTGATACACGTGTCTCATAATTTTAATTGAAGAGTGATGTTTACATTAAGTTTTGAGTCAACCGACACAGAGAATATTAAGTTTCACAGAAAATTCAACCCCCATTTCAAAACAAAGAATACATCCTTCAAATTTCATGTCATTAAGACCAGTGGTTGATATATCAGTCAGTCAGTCAGGACTTTGATTTTATATTGCGGGATGATTTTGTAAAAACTGTAAGTAGAGTATGTAGACTTTCAAGTCTATCGACACCTAGAATAGAAAGTTTCACAGAAAACTCAGCACCCCATTTTGTCCTCTTAGGGGTGGAATTTCGAAAAACCCTTTCTAAGTGGACCCTTTGCCACTGGTGAAAATTGAGTCAGGGGAAACCGAAGAAAAAAATGAGAATTGTTTTTTTTCCTATGTTTTTTTGGACCTCATTTTCGTTATCAGTGACCTCAAAAACTATGAAAATGATAACCCTGATGAAAAATCTAAAAAAAATGGTTGGTGCCATTTAGAATTTTCATTTTGACCTAATTTTCGGTATCAGCAACCCCAAAAACCACGAAAATGACACTCATGACGAAATAACTGTTTTTTTTTGCTGGCGCCATCATCGATTTACATTTTGGCCACATTTTCGTTATCAGCGACCCCAAGAGCCATGAAAATGACACCCATGACGAAAAAACCTAAAATCTTCATGGGCGTCGTCTTGAATTTTTATATTTTGACCTCATTTTCGTCATTGGTGACCCCAAAAACCACGAAAATGACACCCATGACGAAAAAACCGAAAAAAACAGGACTGAATTTCATACTGGAGGATGATTTTGGAAAACTGTGATACACGTTTCTCATAATTAAACTCTTCTTAACTGAAGAGTATGTACACAAATTTTCAATTCAATCGCCCTCGAGAATAAAAAGTTTCATAGAAAACTCAACACCCATTTTTACCCTCTTGGGGGTAGAATTTCGAAAAACCTTTTCATAGTGGATACCTACTCTTCACAAAGAATACGCCCTCCGAATTTCATTTCTGTAGGACCAGCGGTTTGGGCTCTGCGTTTATATATCAGTCAGCCAGGACTTTGAATTTTATATTGGGGGATGATTTTGGAAAAACTGTGATACACATTTCTCATAGTTTTAACTGAAGAGTATGTAGACTGTCAAGTCAATCGACCCGAGAATAAAAAGTTTTACCGAAAATTCAACACCCCATTTCGCCCCTTTAGGGGTGGAATTTCGAAAAACCCTTTCTTAGTGTGTACTCTTCACAAAGAATACACCCTTTAAATTTCATGTCTTTAACACCAGCAGCTTAGGCTGTAAGTTGATATATCAGTCAGTCAGTTAGGACTTTGAATTTCATATTGGGGGATGATTTTGGAAAAACTTTGATACACGTTTCTCATAATTGTAACTACAGAGTAGGTACACAAATTTTCAAGTCCATCGACCGCGAGAATAAAAAGTTTCATAGAAAACTCAACACCCGATTTTACCCTCTTAGGGGTAGAATTTCGAAAAACCCTTTCTTAGTGGATACCTACTCTTCACAAAGAATACACACTCCAAATTTCATTGCTCTAGGACCAGCAGTTTGGGCTGTGCGTTGATATCTCAGTCAGTCAGTCAGGACTTTGAATTTTATATAATATAGATAGATAGATAGATGTACTATTTTCAAATTACTTATGAAGAAAACCTGGATTAATAATTAAAATCTCATCATGGCACCTGGAATAAGAATCCCAAAAGGGACTTTAACAGACCTACAACTTTTATAAAACTACATCTACATGCCAGTTTCATAATTGAAACTGGCAAATCCCCATTAGGAAGCATCGCTGTACTTCTCATACCAAAACTAATTCTGAAATCATCTAAAGTTATTCAGTAAACTGCCTCGTTGGTCTAGTGGTCGCAAGTGCGACTGCTGAGCATGAGGTTCTGGGTTCGATTCCCTGGTCGGGCAAAGTGTTATTGGGTTTTTCTATCAAGAATTTCTCAGTAGCTGCCATGGAGCCTGGATTTGTACTCGGTTGATGGTAATTGGCTGGCCCCTACTACATAATTATGATCTAACATAACTCGCGAAATGTGGGTGTACTATTAAGTAAACCTCTGCCTTACCCTTCTGGGATTACTGGCGTGATGTTATGTTAAAGTTGATGGTAGATGCTGACAATGAGATGAACCTTTACCAAGTTCCTTTTGGAGGGCCAATGGAAGTTTCCGTTCGTATTTTTATTAAAAGATTTTTACAAGTCCACAAAGTACCGTTAATGGTAAAATCATTTCTTAGTTTACGGCTTCAGACTTAATCTCCTTTTCTTTTAGAGACTTACTTCATAAAACATGACAGTTCCTTTTATAACTGAGCCTATTTTTGAAACTTTTTTCCCAAAATAAAAGTCTAAGACAAAAAACAGGATCAATTTTTGTAAGTTTTCAATGTATTTAAGAATTTATAAAGATTTTTCGAACCGTTATTGTTGAACAAAGATTTTTTTTTTAACAATATTAAAGGAATATTTTTAGAAGCAGTATTTACTGTCTTAGCCTAATGTCAAAGTTTTTAAACTATAAAAGATTTAAGCAGTGTCTTTGCCTGTAAGGAGCTCGGACATTTTAACTCACGGGATAGTAACACAGGGGTCTTGTGTATCCTATGTTCTAACCCAAGTATATAGGATAGCATGCCCGTGTACCAAAGAATCTGTTTAGCCGTTTTTAGGTGTAAAATTGTAATATACACAGACAGCCACCTACTTTTTTATTATACTACGGTACGTTTGTGAAGATATACAAGGTGTAACAATAAACGTACAACCTCGTCTCGTCTCGTGTAATGTCTCGTACCACGAAATTGGAAAAATTTTCTTCTACCAGGTCTTGAAATTCGCAAAAAAAAAAAGACTTTTTTATAGAAATTGACGCGATCAGTTGACTAACGTGTATAGTAAAACTAAAATAAAAGTTATTTCCAAAAGCCATACAACAAAAGTTTTTCAGTATCATGAGCTGTGTCCCACCTGAGAAGTTGTGCGTTTATTTTGTAACACCTTGTATGTTATTACGCTGTCGGTACGCTGCAACATGCTGGCGGCGGTCAAAATTACTCTGTTTAAAGCATTTTGCTCGTCATTTTACACGTGTAGCCTGTGGACTAGTTATAGTTTGCGTGCATATAGCATTCTACGGGTCCAGTATAATTTTAAAGCACTCAGGATCAGAATACGGTTGAGGCTGCCATGGCGATGTAGCGCGTCAAAGATGTTTGCGGAAAAGCATATTGGTGGTTTTGCGGCCATCATACAGAATAGGAACAACCAACCATATCTTGAGTTTATTCGCAGATAGATGGGAGTCTCCAATGAAACATGTATGTCTACTAGCACTAGTATTTAAGACCATTGTTACTAACCCCAAAATAAATCCTATAATAATAATAATATTGTCTGTTAAACAATTCAAAAATCTCGATCTGGCTCGCAAGGTTGTCGACATGTGGGACGTGAATACAGCAGTTATTGTGCCGATAAGTAGTCGTGTCGGCCAATGGCTTAATAGCCAATAGCCTCAACCGACATCTGTAAAGGCTCTCGCTTGGCTGGATCAAGGGCTTGATTCAGAAAGCAGTACTTATGTTAGGAGGTTCCTCTCTCAAGAGCCCTAACCACCGGTAGCTCGGACCCTATTCGCGATGCTGGTGGACTACTATTTTTTATATTTATAAATGTTTTTATATTGTTTTATATTTGAATATTTAAAAATGTAAATGATATGTTAAGAAATGAATAAACGAAATAATATTGTCTGTATAACACTTAGAAAACATAACCTTTAGTAACGTAGGTACTAAAAAGACAGACTGGAAGCTTTTTGTTAGACAGTACGTCTTGCTACCATTTCATATTCATAATATTTCAATATGGACATTATCGACATCATAACATTCGAGACACGATAATATTTCGACAAGGTTGTCACCCTCCCTGTACAAACATTTTCTTAAATGTCTTGTGTCTGAAATTCATAATTTAACATTGTTCCAGACAGTTCTAGAACCCTCCATTTAAACGTATCTGTTTCTTTAAAGGCACACAAGAAAGTTCATAAAGGTTTCACTACGATTCATTTTAGTCACGACCCAAACTGAAATTAGGGTAAACTGAAAGGGCTGTGGTTTCGCTACATTTCCCTTCGACGCTTTTAGCTCTTCTAAAAGCATCACAAACCTGGTTATATCCATAGTTTAATTACAAAGATTTCGCTTTAAATATTCTCTCGGCGAACAACGGGTTAATTTTTAATCGCCCAGTCGAATTAACCCTTGTCCAAGACGCAGGCCTTTATAAAACGGCACTGAAGAATAATTTGTCGTCCGCCTCTCCTACTTTTGTCTGAAAAATTATACAGCCACTCCGACACTGAAGAAAATACCTTTAAGCAAAGGAATAAGGTTATATTTCTCTTGTGTTAAAAAATAAGTCGTGAGTTATTCAACGTCCGAGTTTATTGTTTCATAATTTCCTCGCGAACGCTCCGTAAGATGTTATTTGCAGTTTTTTTTTCTCAATTTATGACATTATGGTGTTATAAATGTTTAAGGAGTGGAAGATGGACGCCGGGAGATTTTGTGATTATTTTTACTGACGCTGCTCATAATAAGCCGAGTTTTTTTCATAACGGGTAGGTATTTTTTTTTGTTGTGAAAAGTGTGTAAGTGGAGTATTTGATGCGTTTACCAATCGCGATTAAAATCCTGATAATATGACTTGTGGAGGTATATTCTTGTCTAAAAGTGTATCCACACCAAAGTTTGTTTTTGTGGAGCAACGTTTCAACAATGGATAACAAAAGGTTATATCAGACAAGAGTCGCAAGCGGGCCTGTGGACGGTGAGTAATGGGCTAGCTCGCCGTCCGTCCGTCTTATGACGACAGGCCGTGTTGACGGCGCGTTCGTGTTCCACGCGCGCCTCAAAGAGATGTCAGCAAACCAGAGGGGCCGCAAGGGCCGATGCCTGCCAGGGCTTCGGGACTGAGAGATTCCGCGGCCCTGGAACACAAAGGGCAAAAGAAGGAACATAGATGGATTTTAGTCAGTAAAAGTCTGACACTCCCTTCCGCTCCGCCCAGAGCGGGAGGGGTCACTTGATGATTTCCCACACTAAAAAAAAGGCAGGAGTCGCAAAAATTATAGAAACTTACTTCGTGTTATGCATTTTTAAATATTGAATGTGATGGCCGAGCTTGCTGGTTAAGGCTTTTGGTGTTTTTTTTACAACGATACCTCTATTTGGGAAGGACAATCCTGAACGATTAGCATATTTTGCAGCCTAACGATGAAAATGATAACCTTGACATTCGTGGAAAACTTTACAAGTCATGAAATATGCATGATTTCAATGTCTTTGCAGTGATAGTATAGTGGGATGGCCGTCGGACTGCCAAATCATAGGTCTCGAGTTCGAACCCAAGACACGCATCTCTGATTTTTCTGATTTATGTGCGTATTGTATAATTATCACTTGCTTCGCCAGCATGACTGAGAGAAACTTCTCGTCGTCATGTAAATCCAAATCAGAGGCCCAGAGGCGGCATAAAAACTCTGATACCAGGTTAGGAATTAACCAAACGATAAGGAAGAAGAATTATGTCTTCGATTGTCATTGCGTCAAGAGTCAAGGAGATTTGTAAGACAAGTAGCTCGTAAACTTCATGTTTCGACACCGTAAAAGTAAAATGTTGAGTTCAGGGGTGACATCAGGCCCTTTTGATATTATGGTGTTAGCATGAAAATGCTCGAATGTATGGCATAATAAAGTTTGTATTGCAAACTTAATGAGTCTAAGGGCCTTGTACAATATAAATAGTTGAGAAAAGGCTAGGGAGTTGATGATTCAATGTATATAATTAAATCATTTCCAAATGGATAAAAAGTTTCATCCAATTTCAGGCCGGTTGATAAATTAATCAAAAGTTAGTGTTGTCTAGACTATAGATATCTTCTCTTTCTTGAGTTATTTATTAATACAGAACCATAATAAATTGTTTCAGACTTGAGATATCCTTAATTTGATTAATACAGTTTATCTTATTGTGTGGCGTATATGAAGTATGACAACGTTATTCGCCATAGAATAACATCGCTGGAATGGTTCACTAATTAATTCATTTGATTCATTTTGTGTTCAGAGATTTCACTTTCCTAAGTGAATGATGCCGAATGAAAAACAAAAGAAGTGTGTGTGGAAGTAAAGCCCGTAATATCAGTTTTAGGTAATATTCGAATAATAATTACTGTTTTATTATTCTTTGAAAACATGTATTTATATTTAAAATTAATTTTATTCTAACTAGCTTAAGTAAAACAAAAAACTATGACTATATTCGGAAAATGTTTTTTTTTTATTACATTACTAGCGACCCGCCCCGGCTTCGCACGGGTGCATGTGTTATACATATAAACCTTCCTCTTAAATCACTCTATCTATTAAAAAAACCGCATCAAAATCCGTTGCGTAGTTTTAAAGATTTAAGCATACATAGGGACATAGGGACACAGAAAGCGACTTTGTTTTATACTATGTAGTGATTATGTTTCAAGCACCCGCGTACTCGGTAGATTTAGCCCTTTTCAAAAAAATATGTTGGCACTGGTGGTCTGTAATACTGCCGTGCACCGAAACGAAACATAAACCATTTTATTTTTTGTTATAAAACACAACGTTTACGGTGACGTCTGAGCTGTCATTCGCTTACAATGTTCTGTGACGAATGTAGTAAAGATTTTACTTTTTTTAACCTTCTCAAAAGAGGAAAGTTATGTATTCTGCCGGTATCTTCTTTTGTATTTAAGTACTTGAAGTTATAATTATGTGAGGTCGAAATAAAGTGGAGGGTTTACGTCAAAAAGTTAACAAATTAAAAAGAAATTATTATAATTTACGGCTGGCAATTTTTAAGTAGATAACTTTTTACGATTAAAAAGTTAATCACAAACTGCCAACTGGCGTTTTAATTTATGCTTTTTCTTCTGATTATAATTATGTATTCACCGAGAGTAAATGGTATTTTGGTTTTCAATTTCCGCAGTCAACGCAGTCGAGGCGTTCCCCAAAAATATGAATTGTTAATAAACATCAGTATTTATTTATGTGAAAGAACATAAAAATTAGATTGGTCTTGTTGATTGGTATTCTATACAAAAGCTGTTATTCGTTTAAATCATTACGGCAGCGGTTTTTTTTTGTAACTAACTATTATTTAAAATAAAAACATTAAAATAACTTAGAACAAACTAAAACGTAGCATCAAAAACGCTGTCAACCGGTAATATGCCCAAGAGACTGGCGGCATTGCCACGCTGTATGTATAGCAATGCTTAGCCTTTGCACAACGTAAAAGCCAGCCCTTGGGTCGAAGCGTCATTTAAATGTTTGGATATTTCCTCCAGCATTGAAAAGGCTGTGAGCCCTTAGACCCCACGGCCCGAAGGTAACCCCAAACGGCTCGAAAGTATAATTACCCGCAAGGGCACTATATTAACGCCGGTTGAGGTATGAGGTTCTCCGCAGTCACCGCGGCACCGCCAGCTCATCATAGCTAGGAAGATGTGTTGGCACAACTCCCACACTAAAGGTCTACCCGTCTTCCATGGAAACAAAAACATACCGTCCGGTCTTTTACTATGATCGCGTGCTAAGCTAAGGTTACCTGCAGGAACGGTGACGGTGACAAGAGCTGGTCGGATTATGTCGTTTAAATTCGTGTGCCACTCTAGATAACTCGCACTTCGGCTGCAGGAAGCACTGTATGTTTAATGTATATAGTTATTTACAGAAATAAATAGAATAATATGGCTTATATAACTAATATTAACATCATAACACGAATGTGTATAACGCACATAAATGCAATGTTTTATCGCATAGCACTTTGAGAAAGAACTTGACCCAGATTTGAATTTTAAACATATTTATGTTGGCATCAATATCAGCAGTCTAAAGTATCTTTATAACCACCAAAACACCGGTACTTAGAACATAAATCCTATTGAATCTAACGCATAAAAGTCCACAATCCCATTTACCGGATTTGGTTTCACGCAAAATCTGTGCACATTACTTTGTCCGCCATTTTATTTCGTGCAATAATGCTAGTTGAGATTTATTGGACTACAGTAAAGTTTAGTTTGGCTTAAAATAGCCTTGGCAAGTGGTGCTGAATAGGTGACAACTCAATAAAGGAAAACAGTCAAGTCGCGGGAGTCGAAATTTTTATGTCCATAATAAATCCGGAATACGGTGCGTGAGAATTGGATGTTTGTGAATGTGGGTGTATTTAATGGCAGAATTGTATGATAAAAGATGTTTTTATAGTGAGATGCAGATGAGATGTGAGGCACCGCAGCTCCTTAGTCTTTTTCTTTTCGAATCGATCACTCAAATGATGTCGAACCAGTCAAAAATCCTTCTTTAAAATGAACTATCAGTTTTTTGGCAGTTGATTAGTTCGTGGTTATTGTACTATACTTTGGTGTCCGATTGATTTACACCGACAAATCAGTAGAAATTTCTGACAATACGTACCAACATAAGAATAGTACAAAAAGTAATACTTAATAACCCCAAAACAATTAGTATTAGTGGGTACGAAACTAAATAAAAAAACGGAATCATTTGTATTTATTCATTCGTCAATATACTGACAAATACACGCAAGGCCTATTTATAAAGGTTCAAGAAATTGCTCCTCAATCGGAATACAATATTGGAGAAATTCTCCAACTGTAACACGACAAATACTACTTGAAAATCTCCAGGAATTATTGTATCGAGAATTTCGACGTCGGTAACAAGAATTCTTTACATTACTGCATGCTTACCATACTGAATGGAAATGGTCTAGCTCTTCTTAAATTCCTTCATTTTATATTATTTACAGTTTTCTTTCATTACTGTTTTTATTTACGACGCCATCAATTGTTTTAAATTACGTATTTCAGTAAACACAGAGATGATTCATTGGATCATACTGTATGTTTGGATAGACTTTATATTTATTAGACGTTATCAAAATATAATAAATTAAAGTTTATGCGAAGTTACGTAAATATTATTCCGAGAATGTTCATTAATTAGTTGATCTTTTTGTAGTTTTATGAATTGGTGAGATTTTATTGGATAATTTAAGAGTAACATGTTCTAGTTTTTTACCTCGAATACATTAACAGATGCAATTAAGGTATCTGCTGGAACCTAAATAGAAATAAAATATTTGAAGTAAATTACTGTATTTTTAATAATGTCTAGCAACTCGCTGAGGAAGTATTTGAAACAGTTCATTTTCATAATTTAAATGCAATTCTTAATAGTGAAATATTCAGGTATCTTCTTAACAAACAACTAAAAATAAAATGCCCAGTTTTCTTCATGCTCTTGGAGTTTCATTATAATGAAAAATATTTGTCTTAAACTTTTACGAGTTCAACCATTATGTATATTTATGTTGACTCATAAATAATGCATGGTTGTTGATTTTGATGAAAAAACCTACTTTCATACTGCTACGGGTTTCATAAGGGTGGAATATTTCAGCAAAGATTGCGGTTATAAATGCAGTTCGGGTAACCTGAATCTCGGTGAAGCTTATTTTGACGATGCAAAATACACCTGTACGGTTTTAAAAAACAACATTCGATTACACATCAAAATTAAATTAGTTTTGATGATTTTCCGCATTCTGAAATTCCTGAACAATCAAATGCAGAAGTGCGTGGAAGTATTGGCAATAAAAGAAAAACGAAAGAAATAAAACATTTATTTGGCACAGGCCACAAGTGCGCACAACAAAAAATTAAAATTAAAACGAAAACTTAAATCTAAACAGAAAAAAATACAATACAACAAAACATGATTCGTTATTTAAAACGTAATCAAAATGGCGTCTATCGTGCGACGTCACCGCACAGTTGTACCGTACAGCATCTGATATTGACACGTGTTACGGATGGGCGGACATTTTTTATGGAAATCTATCGTTTATCCCATTCAGTTGATTATGATTGTGACATGTAGTACGATGAATATGTGTGGCCTCGTAAAAGCATGTGGTTTTATTATCAACTACATGTATGATGTGGTTAGACGACAACAGATTTTTATGGGTTTATTGGCGGATTGAATTTTCTCGATTGAGTATGTTTAATATTTGAGTTTTGTCTGATTTTCTGTGTCTTAATCATAATCTGCTCAGACTTTACGCACCATGTTGAGGTCGGCTTCAGTCTCAGTATTTCACAAGGTTGAAAACAAGTTTTTTATGCATTTTAGTATTCTTACTCTCCCTTGTACTAAAATAACTTAAGCTCTTCAAACTATTTGCTAAACAATAATGTTCCTAGCAAGTCTGTCCGACTATGAAAGTTTCGTTGAATTCCGGAACTTTTATAATATCTAGTATACTTTTATATACAGGGTTATTTGTAAAACACCAGCAACCTCTTAAGAGGTCATTGAACTCATCATTATGAACAACTTTAACAGCTGATTTTTTTTCGCGATTTCAAGTTTGGTCCCATAGTAAAAGTTGTTCATAATGTTGAGTACAATGACCTCTTAAGAGGTTGCTGGTGTTTTACAAATAACCCTGTATAAGTAAGGTCCCATTAAAATTGATGGACAAATTTTAACACAGCGTTGAGTACGTATAACCAAAGATATCCAAACAAAGAAAACACTGATTAAAGTGATTTTGTTTTGACCCTTTTGTGGATGTGTTTATTCTAGAATTATTATTATTGCAATTTATTATTTGAGGTCAAAATTAAATCAGTTTAATCAGTGTTTTTTTGCTTATACGTACTAAACGCTGTGTTAAAATTTGTCCATCTATTTTAATGGGACCTTATCAGTGGCGAAGGGTCAATTTTTGTGAGAGGTAAGCCGGACTACATATCTTTAATGTGAGTATATTATTTGTCTATAGAATACTGACTGTGCCATTTTTCAAAGGGAAGCCGGTAGGAATCGAGTTGTATGGAACGTTCGCCACTGGACCTTATATAATACTCTAGAGGTTAATATGAATGGAGATTAGCCATCGGCGCGGGCGATATTATAGTTCACAACTGCGTGCGCAGACACAGGTGCACTGTCTGTTCCTTTACTCTCTTAGTCTGATGGGTCAGCAATCTGACACAACCTGAGAGAGATCAGGTGCAGGACCAACGGCTTGACGTGCTTTGCGAGGCACGGGGGTATCATACCATGAATAGTTTCCAATTAAAAAATCTCATAGTAAGTTTTGCCTGACTCGAAAATCGAACCCAAGACCCCACGCTCAGCAGTCGCGCTTACGAACACGAGACCAGTTAACTTAACATAGGTAAAGGTACTGCTTCCTACTTACTTATATACTCGTGCTTTCATTACGCATTTTTCATTACATTCCCTGAGCTATCATCATTCAAAATAACATCCAATGGACTAACAATGGTTCTCTATTGTGTTCCCTAACTTTTCTATCCATAATCTACCTGCCACAATATTTTTGTCCAATTCGTAAAAATAACTCCCATTTCGCTATAAAGCTAAAAGAAAATCCACGTGACTCGGCCGAGCGTAAATGCAATTACTGCCCCGGGTATTCTGTTTTTATATTAAAAAAATCGGCCAAGTGCGAGTTGGACTCGCGCACCGAGGGTTCCTTGTAAACTTGTAAGTATGTTGTTATTAAACTACATATTTACAGTTTTCCGATTTTTTTATTTACATGTGCTACAAGACATTGCTTCTTGCCTAATTTCGAGATTTTAGGTCAATGAGAAGTGCTGTATAGGTTTTTTGAGTTTTTTTTGGGTTTGATTCCCTTGTGAAATCGCACAATATGCGATATTAACGGTCATGTCTTTTAATCGCGTTGACTTACTCGTACAAGTTTGATTTTTACTGCTACAAGGGATCGCAGACTTGTAGAGTATTTGATATTAATTTCAGCTTGATACCTCCACGACAGGAAACACGGACAACAAAGTGATCCAATAAGGGTTCCGTTTTTGCCGACTGAGGTACGGAACCCTAATAATGTGAAATATATATAACAACATAAAAGTAACATGCTATGAAATTACAAAGAGACTTATTAGTTTTATTGTGACTAACTTTAGAATATTTGCAAGCAAAGCGCTTTGTTGGATTTATATCAACGGTCGGGGGTGAAAGTCGAAATGCCAACAGCTTGTCTCATATATTACGGAACACGGAACCTGAGTACTTTTTTCATGACATAATTTCTTAATGTTCTTCTAGTGTGTGTTCATGATTTTTCAGTCTATCATGCTTCTTATATTATTTTTCAATTCTTCATATGCAGTCCTCATTTTTTTTGTGCCGGTTCGGTTTAATAAGTCGCCTCGTTGGTCATGAACATGAGGTCCTGGGTTCGATTTCCGGGTCGGGCAAATTGTTATTGGGTTTTTCATCAGGAATTTCTCAGTAGCAGCCACTGAGTCTGGATCTGTGCCCGGTTGATGACAATAGGCTCGCTTTCTATTACATGGGACCTAAACATACTGGCGAAATGTGGGTGTACTATTAGGTACACCTCTGCATAACACTTCGGAGATTACAGGCGTGATCTTATGTTAGTAAGTCGCACTTCAATGGTGGATGTTGACGTAGAGCTGTAAGCTACGAGAGTGTAGTATAAAGTTTAAATAGAATGCTGAGTCTTTTGTTTTTTTTTTTTGTTTTTCTTTTTTTTTCTTTTTTTATTGTAACAGATATTTGCACACCTGTTAATTTTATCAATAAATTATTTGTGGTGTATACTAATATTAACATTGGGTCTACATGTGAACACTCAGGGCCTAAATCACTGTGGCAGCCTCTTTTTTTTTGGTATGGGAAATTATCAAATGACCCATTCCGCTCTGGGCGGAGCGGTAGGGAGTGTCAGACTTTTACTGACTAAAACCCATCCATGTTCCTTCTGTTGCCCCTGGCATTCCCCTTTTATAACTACAATGAGAAAAACTAATAGCTTAGGTACCGCCAGACGTAAATACACATACACATTGGCACTCGTAGACTGGATTCGGCACAAGCACGTGAGTAAATCATAATACGAGAACGCACTTGAGATAATTTCAAGATCTGATTCAGAAAAACCAACAAATATTACGTCATATTTAGACAGCAACCGCGAAATTCAACGGATGATTCATGTACTCGTACGTCTTATACTGAAATCTTTAAACGTTACTTAACATGTGCTTTAGCTTAGAAATGTTCCCGTCTCTTTCTTGCACTTGTAGTTTGACAGTTGTCGTTTTTCACGGGTGACCACTGAAAACCAGCGCTGTGCTGTGCCCCCCATTGCACATCATCATGCCATCCTTTTGTTTTTATAATATTTGGTTAAACATTTTATGTATGTTCCTACGACAAATAAATATTTTATCTTTCTTTTTTTTTTAGTTGTGCGACAGTCACAGGACCCTTGGCCCAAGTAACGTTTGTGAATCTCGGCCTTAGAGTTTCCACAAGTATCATGGAGTAACTATTAAGTAATCCATGTTAATACGGAACGAATCTGCTAAATATTGTTGTAATTTAAACTTCAAACATGTTTGAATGGGAAATAGATCATGTGAACTGTTCATGATCAATCAATATTGACTCAACATTAAAGTACACGATTTGTCGCTCAGTAAATCTACGAAAGATACTCATGACATACGTTATTGAAGTCGGCACAACACGTTTTTTAGGGTTCCGTACCCAAAGGGTAAAACGGGACCCTATTACTAAGACTTCGCTGTCTGTCTGTCTGTCTCCAGGCTGTATCTCATAAACCCTGATAGCTAGAAAGCTGAAATTTTCACAAATGATGTATTACTATTGCCGCTATAACAACAAATACTAAAAATTTAAAAAAAAAAAAATTAAGGGGGGCTCCCATACAACAGATATGATTTTTTTGCCGTTTTTATAGATAATGGTACGGAACCCTTCGTGCGCGAGTCCGACTCGCACTTGGCCGGTTTTTTTCTTCCATTCTCCTCTGTCAATCGCCACGCTATCATCTACTCCTTTTTCCTTCATATCATTCCTCACAAAATCCATCCATCTTTTTTTGGTCTTCGTCTCCCTCTCCATCCATCAACATTTATATTCATCACTCTTCACCAATCATCCAAAAAATAGACTAAAACTAGAAAATTATTTTATTAAAAACTGCATTTTAAATTAACATCTCTCTTAATAATATCGCCATAGCTGCTTAAATTTCTTTTGTGCAAATACCTTCAATGATTCTTATTAAAAAATGTTTTTCTTGTATTCATTCAGTCAGTTCTTCAGTTATAAGTTTTAAAGCGCACGTTTCAGCCATTTTCCACATTTCGTTTGCTCTCCAAGGATTTATTTGTGGATACAGCTTTGAAACGCACACGAATTTAAAATAAGAGTTTTAATTTTCTTTTTTTTTTCAATAAGCGATTTTGATGAAATGTACTTTTGTTACAGAATGAAAAAAGTAATCCTCGTTGGTCTAGTGACTGCTGAGCATGAGGTCCTGGGTTCGATTCCAGGGTTGACCAAAGTCTTATTGTGTTTGTTCTTCTTCCACTTTCTCAGTAGCTACCACAGAGTCTGAATTTGTGACCGGTTGGTGGCAATAGGCTCTTCCCTATACTTAACGTAACTGGCGAAATGTGTGTGTACTTGTTAAGTACATCTCTGCCTAACCCTTCAGGGATTACAGGCGTGATAATTATTATGTTATGTTCTGAAAAAAAATATTAAGCTATTAGCAACTCATTCATTACTGGTGAAATGTTCCACCAGTCATGTATAAGTCTCATGTAATGGAGTCTGTTGCCAATAGGGAATCTTAGATGAAAAACACTGTAATACTTTGCTATACCCATTACCACTATGGTCATATAATTAAATTCTAACGCCACGTACATATTTCCCAATCAACCTTGAACCTAATCCTTCAGCAAAAAGTTGAAAATCTATTAAAGAAATTTGACAGATCGTAGTAGCTTGATGTGCTGGCATCTGTACTACCCAGTTCACTGAAGATCGACCACTTTTCAACCTTATTACTTAGGGCATAAGGGTGAAAAGTGGTAGACCCTCAGTCAACTCGGTAGTACATCTCACCAATCCATCCCAAACAGACTAACACAATTATTTCACAAAAAGCAATCGAGAAACTTACCCTATTTCAACGTGATAACTCACCTTATTTGCTGTACTATTAAACTTCCACCTTTCAGTTAAAACCGGTTTAAATGTGACACGAGACGATCCCACCGTCAGGGGTGCGTGAGGCATAAGTAATTTGTTGAATAAACTTCCTGAACTACTCACAAGGTTTGTTTTGACTCGGTTGAAACAGTACATAGGTTATGTGAACTAATATGTGGAGTTTATGTTAGTTTTGTTTGAGGCCTTCAAAGTTCTGTGAGTGTTCGTGTGTTTTTCTAGAATTCTCTTTAATGACCACTCTGTGCTATTTTGAGTTAACATTGAACTTTGACATTGGACTTGTGTTATTTTAAAACCATTAGGTTTTGGAATAATACTCTTTCCATGATTTGCAATAAATAATATGATAACACTTTCATTATCGAATTCAATATGAAAACGTTTTGTTTATACTATATTATATTATTTAAAGAGGTAAAATGTGTTTGTTAGTTTGTATGTAGGGGGTAATCTCAGAAAATAATAATTCAATTCTAAAAATTCTTTCACTAGCAGAAAGCTACATTATTTGTGGGTGCTATTGGCTATAAATTATATTTATATGCATGATATTAGCCGAGCTAACAGAATTTTTGCGGACGAAGTCGCGGGCGAAGTTCTAGTTTTACATAAATCTACATTGGGACTTATGAAACTTAAGAAGGAAGGTGCACGGTTCGAATTTGATTGATTTGATTTGTTCCCCTTGCAGAAGAACGGTTAAAAACTCCATAGTTACTGTTATATAATATTTGTCATCTTCTTTTTATCACTATCTCAACTTATTTGCGACCACTTTTTTTCTCTTTAGATGACAGGATCTCGTGGCTTAATAATAACAGCCGCTAGGGTCGATCGTTAGGTTAAACCGTGCTTGCCTAGTTTGGTCCGTGGATGGGTCACCCATTACATACGAGTTTCCTCCGTGCCTCGGAAAGCACGTTGTTAAGCCGTTGGTTCCGGCTGCCATATATAAGATCTTTGGCAGTCGTTACAGGTTTGTAACTCTGACAACCAGTCTTATCAAAAGGTATCGTAGTACTAACTGGGTGGTGGTCAGATAGGCAGTCGCTCTATGTAAAATACTGGTATTCAGCTGCATTCGGCTAGACTGGAAGCCAACGCCAACAAAGTTGGGAAAAGGCAGGCAGATGATGACTTTTTTCCTCTTTATTTATAGATCTGAGATTTCTAACAGCGATCATATCAGTTTCCACACCATAGCCAACCATCATCTTTACAAAATCCATTCCATGTTTCTCCATTCTTCCTCTATTATCACCTTACTCAGTAATTTCTAGAAAGATTATGACCGGTTAACCTCAAGCCATTACCGACACAAATGGCTTAGATTATGAGTCGCGTTGATAACGCTCATAAAGATCGTACGTAGAAACAGAATGACATAACAAAGTGACGTATGTAATATAACTTATATTACATATGTCATTATCATACCATTATCGCTACTTTTATGATCGTTTTATTGCCACTGACTCGCGAAATGCAAAAATATACAGAGTATGACCGGTGACGTAGTAAGGCGTAGTTCAGATAGACTGTGGCGTGGACGTGGCGACGGTGTTGACATAACTGGGTCATGTTACCGCTGTGTGTGTGTGTGTTTTCGCTGCTGACCACTAACCTCCTGTATTGTGCTCGAGGATCTTCTTGGAAAGCCGACAAGTAGGTCTAAGGGAATTTTCAGAGAAAGACATTACATACATTTGTGAACGGAAGGCCAAGTCCCACAAAGAAAACGGAAAAAACTTGCAATTCGCATTTTCATCTCAGAGTGAATCAACGTCAAAAAGTCAGAAATGTAGATAAAAACTTTTTTGCAAAAAATAAAACCGACTTCAAAATCACAAAAAAGTGAAAAGTAATTTTAGCTTCAGAAGTCGGTGACTTTAGTTTGTTTGATTCAGTTTTTTGGCACCGACTTCTGAAGCTAAAATTACTTTTCACTTTTTTGTGATTTTGAAGGCGGTTTTATTTTTTGCAAAAAAGTTTTTTTTTATTTTTTCATTTTTAGTTGCAATATCCTATACAAATATTTTCTATGCGTTCATTTTACATTGTAAACCATACATTTCATGGTAATAGGCTTATTCTTATTTCCTTACTAATATTATAAATGCGAAAGTAACTCCACAACAACAAACAAGTAACAGACTTCAGAGTCAAATGCTCATAAAATAAAAACTAATGGGCTTACCTGAATCAAATTTTTATGGGACCAATTCAAAACTATTCCGCATCAAACAAAAAAAGAATTACGTAAATCGGTTCAGAAACTTCGGCGTAATCGGTGTACATACATAAAAAAAAATATATACCGGCCGAATTGAGAACCTCCTCCTTTTTTTTGAAGTCGGTTAAAAAATATCTTTTGACAGATTGAGTTCAGAACGTTTTTAAAAATACCAGAATTGCCGTCACACTCACTAACAAGGCTCTTTTTAGACAGCTACCATTGATGGTCTATGACTATATTGATGTTCACCAATATTAGAAGACATTGTCACTAAACTTGTGAACTGTTTGCACATCACTGCTATTTTTTTAAAGGTTTTACTACACTCGAAAGGACGAAAGAAAATATGTTTATTGGCATTTAAAACACAATATATTATGACATAAAAAAAAAACTTAAATCTATAAACATATAGGATGTACGACGAAACCGAAAGGCACTTGTTCTCCCCGTCATTGCGATATTTTTTTGTTCTAGACCATAACTGGGAACCTTCTTGTTTTGGTGGTTCCAACTTTTTCACAAGTTTGAAAAAAAACATAACAAACGTAAGATTTTTACTTTAAACACGACCACAACCCCCGTACTATTCAATCCATCCAGCCGCACAATGTTTTTAGTGCGTTACATTGAGTCCGTACCGTAAAGCGTGATTTTGCACCCAAAAAAAAATTTCCCAGCAATAATTATAGCGCAAAGTTTGATGTACACGGGGCAAACTTAATCGGTTTGCAGGGCACACCACAAAGATGTTGGTGTGCGTAAAATCAACTGGTGTATTACTTCGCCTATTTATTAGTGTTTGCTACCCGTTGTCCACGCACACACAATAAAATTTCTTGTCACTAATGTTGCAGGGAATATGACGCATAAATTTAGCTTATCATACAATCGTCTCCGTGGCGCATTAGTCGAGCGTGCGATAAATAATTACTTACTGCGCCGGCGCCGTAGGATCGAATCCGACTGCCAACAGCTTAATGTTTTTGTATGTTTTAATAAAATATTTTACATTTGTTTGTTCAATTTATTGCTTAACTATTAGCAAGTCTCTTTATATTTGGGTTAGAATGTATTAGTTGTCTACCCTCTAAAAATGACAAATCATGTTTAAGTTAGTAGTTTAAGTTCATCGTCATAATGCTATTGACTATTGGGGTTTCGTTACGTTTTTAGACATTATACCCTGCGTTTTTTGAGAAGTGCTTTTATTTGTGAATCAATATGAATCATTGAACCACACTTTTATGAGCTGAAATAATTCTTTTGCATGAGCAAAATGTTTCAATTAGTGAAATTGCGAGACGTTTAAAGATATCGGTGAGTAACAAAATGTTATTATGATGTTTAGAAGTTTAATATGTTTAAATAATCCACATGTTATTGATTGTTGTTTTTTGTAACAATATTTTATTATTGTTCACAGAGAAGGACTGTGCAATTGTGGGTCCATCGTTATGCAGATTCGGGAAGCATTGATCCTTGCCGACCGGGACCAAAGGCTGGATTTGCATTCACAGATTGGCATCTGATATAGTTGCTAAGCATACCGCTGAGCCCTTCCTCACTACTCGTTCCACGGCAACTAAACATGACGTGACATTACAAACTGTACGAAACCACTTGCGAGCAGCTGGTGTGAAATGTTGTAGGCCAGCCAAGAAAATTTGAATGTCAGATATTCACAGGCAAAACCGGGTACGCTTCGCAAGAGAATATTTAGATTTTGATTGGTGCAATAATATAGTTATATTTAGAGATGAAAAATGTTTTAAATCAGACAAGGACGGTCGCAAAATATTGTGGCGAAAAGATGGTGAGCGCTATCATAAAAAAAAATATTCTTCCATGCAGGTCTAGTGGAGACATTTACTTCGTGCATGAATAAGTCATAGATAGCGAAGGCGCACCAATAGGATATTAATAAAAATATCAGGGGGTAATTCGATTTGTTTTATGTGAGTGATGTTATTGTTAGTGAGATAACAATTTAGGATACCTGTATCTTAATATCTATCTTATTAACATGTTTATTCATTTCACTAATAAATAAATTACCCACTTGAATAAGAAAAGTAACGTTATTTCTTGTCCGACTTAGAATATTTGTCATGCACAAAACTTTTTAATTTGTGATTATAATATAAAAAAAAACCTAGTCAATAAATGTTGTTGATTTCTTAATACAAATTGTTTAATTTTTACTTCCATATTTTTTTTCGAATAATGTTCTTATTATCAGGTAAATTACAATAAAAATTCAACAAAATGAAAATAAAAGTTTTTTAATAATGCAAAAAGTTGACGCCAGCGGCGCAGATTCGATCCTACGACACTTGATTTACCAGCCGAATGATTACACATCTATGCCACGACACCGGTTAGTCATAGGGTTAAATTGATGCTTCATATTCTTTACCTCATATTATACATATACTATAGTGAAGCAAACACTAACAAATAGGCGAAGTAATACACCAGTTGATTTTACGCACACCAACATCTTTGTGGTGTGCCCTGCAAACCGATTAACTTTGCCCCGTGTACATAATGCTTGGTTAACGGTTTCGTATAGGGTCGAAATTACACTGTATAATATTGTGTGTCCCACGTCAGCAAACTGCCGAGCAGCTAGTGCCCAACGCTAGTTTTCAACTAACCATTATTTGCCTTACTTGCCTGTAAGATACGACACATGAAGAGTTATGGACTAAAAAATAGCTACCCAGCTCTTCGAAAACTATAATTACCTAGATCTGCAACACACTGTAGAAGTTCCACATAAAATATCATCAAACATCCGCCACGCGCGTGTCTATTGTCACACGTGTCATGCTTGTGAACTAAGCCTTATAGCTAATCCGTGAATGGAATATCACTTCTTCTTTATAAAACGGTGATATTGTATGATAATCGTGATAACTTACTTCAGTAGCAAACGCGGTGTTCAGCAGTTAGTTATTGATGAAAGAAGAATAAGAAAAGCAATAGGTTTTGTGAACTGTTTTTCAATCGGTTTCATTATTGAGCGTCCTTACATTAATATGGTTTACAGGATAAAGAGTATTCTTGAGTGAAAGTGAGTGCTATGTTATAAGTTAGTGTATCTGTGAATTGTGTTATTATCTACGAGAATACTGAAAATAGTATTATCCACGTATGGGTACGTAATTTTTGATTTTTTTTCCAGTTTTTTAGAATCCAAATGTCTGTTTCTTAGTATTGTCGCTCATTTCAAATTCTTCGTAACAAAAAGGAGTCTAATGACAATATTTTGAAGTAAAAAATAAAAAAAAAACATCTTCCAAGGATACTTTTAAAATTTACATAGATCCTCGTTGATTTTTCATAGAATCTGGTGGAGAGTGCTTCAGCGACCTTATTTTTTATTATTAAAATCACCGCCATCGTTCAGACAAACGCTTTATGAAAGAATTTGTGAGGATCCATTTTCATTCATCACAGGAGATTATCTGAAATTGAGGAGTGCGAGCGAGATAGGACTATAAATTACTATCGTAAGAAAGAGTTAGACTAATATGAAAAAACGTCTAAGCTTATGATTAGTTATGGACCTTATTCCAACGTATTATGGTTTAAATTTTTTCAGTCGTTGTTCAAAAGTATAGTAAGCTTAAATATAAATTTATAATATAACATCACACCGGTTATCCCCGAAAGGTTAGACAGAGGTGTACCTAATAGTACACCCACATTTCGCCATTTATGTTTAAGTCCCATGTAATGGGGCGAGCCTATTGCCATCAACCGGGCACAAATCCAGACTTCGTGACTGCTACTGAGAAATTCCTGATGAATAAACCCAATAACACTTTACCCGACCTGGGATTGATTCCCAGGACTCCATGCTCAGCAGCCCTCCGGAGCAACTGGACAGATTCGCAACTGGACAGATTCTCAGCTGTTTATGTACACAATAAATACAGAAAAGAAGAAAGGAACAGAAAAAAATAGGTACAAAGGTGATGCTTATTTCTAAAGAACTTCCAGCATACCTGCGAAAGGAGAGTAGAAAAAAAAGGTGTAGACATAATGTGTAAAAGAAGAAGAGAAAATAGAATACATAAAAACAAAGCAAATAACGAATTTAAATATAACATACAATACCAGAATATACTTACATAACACAAATATAAGTTACAATATAATACATATCATATAATAATAAATACCAATGCAACTATGGCGAATTGGAAAGGTAATGTTCTTTCACTCTTCTTTTGAAAACTGCAACAGTTTGGCAGTCCCTAATATCAGGCATATTTTGTCAGATTTTGTATACATTCTAGTAAAATTTTCGAAAAATAGAAGTCTAGTTAACTAGCTTAAAATACTTCTTGGTAGGATTTCCAACCAATTCGGAAGCAACTCGAGGAATGAATACGATTGTTCGAATTCATTCGTATTTTGATTAAAAGTTTCCTGTCTTCGCACTTTCTCAGTCGGGCTTTCCTTTTATACATTTTCATTTAACAGTTAGTCTCTTTGCAAAATCTGTTGAAAACTATTTGATTATGATCTGGTTTAACATATCTTCAGTGCAGGGCCGTAAATCTATATTTTTTAATGAAATACATTTTATCTCATCAAAATGGATAAATTAATTAGCCACTAACCATATAGCGGTAAAACATTTAGATAGCTAGTCATCACATACGGTCGGTAAAACAGACGAATCCAGGGCCTTTTTTTGGATGAAAAATCCCTTCCCGCTCTGGGTGGAGCGGAAGAAAGTGTCAGACTTGTACTGACTATAACCCATCCATGTTCCTTCTTAGCCCTTTGTGTTCTAGGGCCGTGATATCTCTTTCAAACAGCCCCGGCAGGCATCAGCCCTTGCGGACCCATTCCTGTTTGCTGACATCTCTTTGAGGCGTGCGTGGAACACGAACGCGCCGTCGACACGGCCTGTCGTCACAAGACGGACGGACGGCGAGCTAGCCCATTACTCACCGTCCACAGGTCCGCGACGAATCTGTGGTCTTCAACATGCTTGTTGGGTGATAATTTAAAACAGTTTTAGTCTCTACTGTAAAAAAGAGTGTGGTGTATTTACCAGATCCTGCACTGACGCCAACGATATCTACCATAGGAATGCTCAAAGCAGTATCCGTTCATTTACATCCCACGTCCTGAAAATTATTGCCTGGATAACAAACTCCAGGTCATTTCATAATTAATATTTAAGCCATATCTAACTTCCTCAATAAACTATAGCAGTAGTCGGATCAGAGTAAGCGCGAACACGTGCGAGTTTCTATAACTCAAATAACGTTATAGAACTACTGCGAACATAGCCGAATATGATATGGAAAGCTTCGACGAATAGTTTTAATTGTACGGTACGGTAACGTTCGAACTTATTCCTGAACCGTGCGAATCCATTTCGCTTTGTTTTAGAACCGCTTACAACTTTGCACACTAAATTAAACTATCGATTCAAAGTTAAAATTATGATTCAAAGTTAAAATGAATGTGGTGGCGTGCGTGTATGACCAGATGTATGAACTTGGATGAAGTAAAAAGAGTATGTAAGGATTTTAGCAGGTGTCGTGTAGGTTTGGCCCATCCCCATGGGAAACATACGTGAGATTAGGTATACTATACAGGGTGTAAGGGACAGCCCTCCGCAAACTTACAGGGTGCATTCAGCTCCTTATTCTTGGCACGGTTGGCGCAGTGGTCAAGCGATTGACTGCTGCGCTGCATGTCGCGGGTTCGATTCTCGTACGGAACAAATATTTGTATGACCTACAAGTAGTTGTTCCGGGTCTGGGTGTTTTTCTATCTATAATATGTATGTATTTACAAAAAAAAAAAAAAATAGATATATGTAGTTTATCAGCCATCTAGCTACCATAACACAAGCATTAGGTTGCTAAGCTTGGGACTAGATGGTGCTGTGTGAAATGTCCAAGGGATATTTATTTATTATTATTATTTATTTATTATTCTGAATCATATTCCACCGGAAATTTTCTCCGGATAATTTTCATTTTTTACACCGTTTCTTCGGCTAATATTTCTTTATTTCAATGTAAAATTACATTCTCTGTACGCAGCACTCCGTTTATGTAAATAAAACACCAGGGAGGGCGGCCGAAGGCTTGCTGCGCTGCCGTTCGCTACGTGCGGTTTGCCACGGTAACGATACAGAGTGTGTGAGGTAATAAACAAATCAGGTTTATTGGATTCCCATGACGTTCCTGAAATAATTACATGTACCGGTCATCTTAGTATGATGTACTGAACTCACCCTATCAGTTTGCGGAGGGCTGTCCCTTACACCCTGTATATGTTAATAAAATCAGGTGGCTAATGAAAACTCGGTACGTAAGCAGTGTTCTAGAATTCATTCAATAAGTATTAAAAAAAGTTTGTGACAAAGTGATACTCCTCATCAACTTTCATTAGTGAACTGTCAATCTTTATTACTGGCCAGTTCATGCTTCCATTTATTTAATTTTGAATTTAGAACTTCGCGCCGACTTTTTTCATACATAATTATAATGATTCAAAATTGGAGATGTCTTCATGTGAGCAAAGACCATGATGTCCTCCATCTGTGGTTCCTTGGACAGTCAAACCAACCTTACCAACTTCCGAAAACATATCCTATGTTTCATCTTTCTTTCGATAGTCAGTCATACGAGTATCACAAGCCGCTTGCCTTGTTAGAAAGATATTAGCCTTTGAAGCCATCAGGAATTATCATAGAAAATGTTATCATATAATATTAAGACTAGTAAAAAATGCCTAAGGCATTAAGGCCGCCTTTGTATAGTTTTTACTTGTGCATAAAGTTTTAATAAATAAAATAAATATTATAATTCAGTGACAGTAGCGTCATGAAACCAAATGATATAATTTCGAATTTTGACATATTCATAATGAAAGACCTAGAGGAGCAAGCATTGGCCAGTAAGCTCTTGAAGTAACGATTTTGTTCACACTGGCCCGTTTATCGTAATTTAATTTAAATTACACCTCGTACTACCGTATTGGTCTAGTGGTCGCAAGCGGATTGCCGAGCAAGACAAGTTTTTTCATCAGGAATTTCTCGGTAGCAGCCACGGAATCTGGATCTGCGCCCGGTTGATGGCAATAGACTCGCCCCTTGTTACATGGGACTTTAACATAGCTGGCGAAATGTGGGTGTACTATTAGGTACACCTCTGCCTAACCCTTCGGGGATTACAGGTGTTATGTGTGTAATTTAAATTATATTCGTATCAGTCATGTCTAAAATGGGGCTTCCCCATACCACAACTGAAAGCAAACATCTTTCATGAATCGGATCCCGTCGTAATGTTTCTATCTATCATCGGCCTGGATAATTTCGGTCGGCGCTATAGATTGATCTTGACTAATGATCGTCAGATGGCACGGACAGATGAGAATACCCAGTGACAGGGAACGGCTCCTATATAAATGAGATATTTTTTGGATTGTTGAATTTGCTTATCATCTAAAGATGCTGGGACCTATACTTATATTTAAACCCTAAGTCTTCTTCTTCTTAATCGTGTGGTTAGTGCCTAACCTGGTGTCAGAGTTTTTATGGCTTTACATGCTGTCAAAAAATATCTCAAGATACTAAAGTTCTATGTAAGTTTTGAAACTGTCATGGTCACTAAATATTATCATTAGCACTAGAAACGGGATATTTATCCACCCACCCGCAATAACTTCAGTTTATCCGTGATCATGGTGCTTGCAACAGCGCCGAAATATCAGGAACTCAAAACAAACAGTGGACATGGTTAATATCCCAATTCTAGTGTTAATAATGACAAACTTATATAGTTTCAGTTATAAAAAATGTAGTTTTGTAATGTCGGGTTATTTTGCGATACTTAATTACACAGACACAGAAAAAATTCTAGAAGTTTTGGTTTGATTATGCTATCCCCTCGTATCCAATAAATTACTAAAGCTAGTTTTTGTTTTTTTGTATCAATTTGATTGTATTTATAGTTGTTGATGGATTAATTTAATTTCTTTAATTTTGCTGTCCTATTCAAAATGTGCTATGTAACGTGATGGCCTGAAACACAGGTTTAAGTAAACCTAGATCGGGCAGGTCGCTACCAAACATCTGAATTGAACATTATCATTACTTGTAACTGTTGATAATATTTTAGTTATAGTTTACTTATAAGTACTAATTATACTATTGTATGAAAAATAACACACTGCGCCTAAATGTACACTTTTTTGTAATACTTTTTTAAATAATTTATTCTTACTAACCCATCCATGTTCCTTCTTTTACCCTTTGTGTTCCAGGCCCCCGTATCTTTTTCGAACAGTCCCGCAGCCCTAGCAGGCATCTGCCCTTGCGGACCCCTCCGGTTTGCTGACATCTCTTTGAGACGCGCGTGGAAAACGAACACGCCGTCAACACGGCCTGTCGTCATAAGACGGATGGTTGGCGAGCTAGCCCATTACTCACCGTCCACAAGCCCGCGCCTACGGTGCAACAGAGCTACCACGTGGCCTCCGACGACCGGGGCGTCTCGCGCGGCGGCTGGGACGTGAGGTTCTGGCATGGTGGAAGATTTAAATGATATAAGTTTTTGAACTCTCATGGTCACTAAAATTAGAATTAAGTGCAGTGTATGTGTGTGTACAGTGTGTGTGTGTGTCCACATACCGCGTTAAATATTGATGGTGTTTCTGTATTTTTTGACATTAAATTGGAAATATATGTATAGTATTGTCTCACTTACTCGTACTGAAAATCGTATCTATCGTTTCAAGCTGGATGTGAGAAATGACGCTGGTACAAATATTATCGCGCGACTTAAGTACAATGAGGGCACGCATCGAACGATTTAAATCTTTGAATTCACGCTAATGATAGATATAAACGTTGCCGGCATCGTCTTCAAGATCGATGTTTGCTTGTTTACATATTTTCCATTAACATTTAAAAAGCGCTTTACTGGCAATGTACACCATCTGATTAGAAATCATTATTTAAAAAAAAAATACTGATATTTTTGCAAACGCCTAAAGTTGTTATAAAAAATATCACACAGAGAATTGTTCTGATCCCACGCCAAGTGAAATAATAAATTATAGAATCAGAAATAGACCAACTGGTTAACATTAGGATGTTCCGCGAAACTTCTAAAAATATCTCTTGTCTTTATTTATTTAACCTCGTTTAATAAATTAAGATAAGAGAGATAACTCACTGCTTAAAATATCTTTCCATTTTTATCCACATTAGGATTTGCTGTCATTCATATTTTTTTAACAGATGAACAATTGAACATCTGTACATCTTTACGCTGAGCTCTCTCTTCATTTACGAATGTACATTAAAGATATCGAGAGTATACTTTAAAATAAAATTTGACAACATTAATGTATTATTAGGGTAAGAGATGTCAGCAAATAGGAGGGGCCCGCAAAGGCCGATGCCTGCCAGGGCTGCGGGACTGTTCGAAAGAGATGCCGCGGCCCTGGAACATAAAGGGCAAAAGAAGGAACATGGATGGTTTATAGTCAGTAAAAGTCTGACACTCCATTCCGCTCCGCCCAGAGCGGGAGGAGTCATTCGATGATTTCCCATCACAAAAAAAAAAAAAAATTGTTACCATACCTACATCCGGAATTTTTCGGACACGTCCGGAATTTTACATTGGTGTCCACAATGCGGGGGTTAATCTAAAACGTCCGGGATATTACAACAATGAGAAAATGACAAACATGTGATACGAAAATAAAATTATTTTGAATAAATTCAGTTAAATTATACTCATCATCATTTCAGTCAAACATAGGCCTCCCCGAACTGTTGCCACAATGACCGGTCCCGTGCGTCTCGCATCCAGCGAATCACCGCAACCTTCACCAGGTCATCGGTCCACCTAGCGGGAGGCCTTCCAATGCAACGTCACTCCAGAAATTTTCGACCCCATCGGCCATCCATTCTGCGAATAATGTGCCCTGCCCACTGCCACTTAAGTTTGGAAATTCTTCGGGCTACGTCGGTAACCTTGGTTCTCTTGCTGATGTCTTCATTTTTGATTCGATCACGCTATTAAACTCCTCAAGGCGTTGCCACGTTGAATGGCAATTCAATAGATTTTTTCATCATCGACATTGCCAATACAATGTAATTTGTCTAGACAATCAGGATTTATTTATTTGTAATAACCATTTAGGACTTTGGTGGATATGTATTGTGAGACAAATATCAACAGATTTTGTTTCTGTGGTACCGTATCGAAGACATAAAAAAATGTTTACTACCTACGTTCGCCCTCTGGGAAATCCTTCAGTATCTCGGGACTAAATTTTAGGGAATTGGGAACAAAACTGAAACCACACGATTCGATCGATATAGGACAGAAAGTAAACAAATGAGAAAAAAAAATTACATACTGATTTTGACACTAATCTTAGGGTACCATAATCTGCCGTTTTTTCCCAACTATGTCGGGGTCGGTTTCCAGTCTAACCGAATACAGCAGAATACCAATATTTTACAAGGAGCGACTGCCTATCTTTTTTTTGTATTAAATGGGCCTACTCTTGACCTCAATCTAGTCCTGAGGACAGAGATGAGGTCGACGATGGAACAAGCTAACCCAAAAGAAGCCTATTAACTCGCGACTTAAATAGATTGGGGTCATATGAACTTGGGAAACCTCCACAACCCAGTTAGTGCTGGGCAATACGATACACCTTGGTAAGACTGGTTGTCCGACTTCCAGGCCACTTGGAGACTACCTGTAACGACTGTCAAAGATCTACAAAAGACAGCCGGACCAACGGCTTGACGTACTTTGCGAGGCACGGAGGAAACTCGGTGTGTAATGAGTGCTCCCATCCAAGGACCAAACTAGGCAAACGCGGCTTAACCTGAAGATGGAACTCCTATCCTTTATGATTAAATCACATTTTCAACGTTGTGGTTTAATCGGCAGCATTACCTCATTTGCAATTAATTCAATATACGTAACGATTCTATGGTTTTCTAAACGTATTACCGGGCATTAGTCGTGCACTCAGCTGAGGGTAATCCCTTTAAGAAAGCGGCTTAAGCTATTAACCTTGTAATACCTACGCCAGGCTCTGTCATCTCTGTTATTGGCTTATAGTTTCCTTTATTTTCTTTGTTTTCTGTGCGGAAAAGCCAACTGAACTGACTTAATTATCCATCAAATCCAATGACGTGGAATCATTTAATTAAAATACGATTCCTATTAAATTTATTTTCTGTTCCCGAGTTCGATTACCAGGTCGTGTGTTATTGAGTTTTCCCTTCAGAAATTTCTTAGTAGCAGCCACGGAGTCTGGACTTGGGTCCTATTGATGACAATAGGCTCGCCTCCTATTACATGGGACTTAAACATAACTGGCGAAATATACCTATTATTTGGTACACCACTGCCTAACCCTTCAGGGATTACAGGTGTGATGTTATAAGTAAATTTAATAGATATTAAATAGGTTTAATAAACTACAGAAACTAAGAGCCTTAGTGCTACTGTTAGGTTACGCTTCCGCACTGGAGGGCAAAGTCCTAGCCCCATGACGTCCAATTCCTTCGATCTAGGACAAATGTGAACCACTCCTCGTTGGATTTGTCCAGGTCATCCCGGCTTCTACGAGGCCTGACGCGACACCTTCTGGCTATGTTTCTAACCTAATACAAACTCGATGAAATCTAAGAAACGTGTTACTATTGCACTAAAATATTTTTGATAGGAATAAATCAGAACGTAATAGCGGATCAGAATGTTTCTGAACATTTATAATGAAGGCAACAAAATAAATATTATAATGAGCGGTGTAGAATTACAGTGATAATTAAAATATGATATGACTCGTCTCTGTCAATTTATCTTAATTTTCTTTATTTATTCACAGAACGATTTAAAACCAAATTTAATGAAAGATAGCCACAAGGAAGGTCACAGTTTTTAAGGATTTTTATTTTTATTTTTGCCGAAAGGTATATCATCGGACAAACGGGTTACACCATAAACTATTAAATTAAATAACATAACATCACGCCTGTAATTCTCGAAGTGTCAGGCAGAGGTGTACATAATAGTACACCCACATTTCATCAGTTATGTTTAAGTACCATGCAAATGCAATAGGGGGCGATCCTATTGCCATCAACCGGGGGCAGGTCCAGACTCCGTGGCTGCTACTGAGAAATTTCTGATGGAAAAACGCAATAACCTGGGAATCGAACCCACGACCTCATGTTCACCAGTCGCGCTTGCGACTAATAGACCAACGAGGCACGTCAAAATGAAGGCAGTCGAAATGATAAAATTAGTCGGTTACATATCTATATCCGTTCGTTCGTTGTATATCCTTTATATATTTTAAATGAGAAATGTAAGAAACAGTTGCAGTTCTAACATTTTTAATAAAGAATAAGAGCCTTATTCCCGCACCATTAGAACCTAGTGACTTGTAAAGTGCACCCTTGCACACTTAACACATAAAATGCAGGGCATTAAATTTTTACAGGGTGGACATAGCTATAGATAGTAGTCGGTATAAAGTTTATGTCTTCAGCTTAATGGAGATAGAAATTATGGGACTAGGAAATGTGCTGGGAAAATGTATTTTAAAGATGGCTTGACTGTGCTTTCGTAGCTGAATCATGCACTAGATTAGATGAAATAAATTACTTCTTAATGCTGCATTAAACACTCATTGGTCTGGTCCCTTTAATATGTTTGTAATTGTATTTGTAGCACTGTCCAATCCAAAAAGTTCCAAACAAAAGTTGCGAAAATTACAGAAAAGTTGAAAGGGAATCGACTGTCTTGGTACATGTGATGAGGAGGGACGAATCGCATGTGACTAAAAGTGTGATGAATATAAATGTTGATGGATGGAGAGGGAGAGGAAGACCAAAGAAATGATGGATGGATTGTGTGAGGAATGATATGAAAGATAAAGAAGCAAATGATAGCGTGACGGTTGACAGAGGAGAATGGAAGAAAAAAACGTGTTGCGCCGACCCCAAATAACATGGGACAAGGGCAGGAAGATGATGATGAGCACTGTCCAATCACACACAGTCAGACACTTATTTTATGGTTCGAAAGAGAATTTTTGACATTGGGAATATTTGCATACAAAAATTTGAATTCCGATCATTTTCGACTTTGACACACGAATGCTACCTGACGAGCGCGTATGACACTAGACAGACTGGCTGGTTACTAAGTAGTAATTGTAAGTATTGGATTACGATTACCTTCTTGTCCCGTCTATTAAATCCCGAATATTGAATGTCTTTGATGTTTTCCTTTTTCGTGCGAGGGAAATCCTCATAGGCTAGTTGGACTTCTACCGACTGTGGTCCTATGGAGTTTTTTCTGAACTGTGGGATATTGCACATGAGCTTCCCTAAACGATAAATGAAAAGAACATTTTACAAAAAAATCGACTACAAATATTGACACTTACAAGGAAACTAAGTTTTTCCTACTTCTCCGCTATTCTATGTTGATTAATTTCGCTGCAGAATGCTGGGACTTCGTCGAGCTTCATGGTTCGGTGCTTTTCTGGTGGTCGCCACTGTTGATTCTGGCTTTCATTAATTGCAGTGATTTGGGAATAGTGGAGTTGTCCAAAAAAAAAAAAATTGACACTATTGACGTAATAAAATTCAGTAGCAATAGTAACATTTACGTCCATCATACTTTTTTATCAGTCATCGTTGGTTTTAGGCGGACGAGGGATTCGTGGTAAACTTTTTATATTTATCTTATCGCCCAAAAGGCTTTTGTTAGTGTTTGAAACATTTACGCGTATGAGTGGCCGCCTACATTCCCAGCTGTTATTTGATTATCGTCATGGTTGTTTGGTTATTGAGCAAACAGTTTGATAAAAAAGTTAAAATATTATGTCCTAAAATGGTCCTAAAACATCATTTGGGATGAAACCATAACAAGTATTCAGCTGTAATGTTCATGCATATTCAAATATTTATGTGCAATCCTTATTGTTTAAAGATCTAACAATGGGCTTAAAGCTAATGTACAGTTACGGACCCAGTAGAGCACAACAAAAAGTATAAAATGTAACTATTGTTTAAAATAAAATTTTATTATGAATCAATTAACCTTTATCATTATACCTTGCGTTTTAGGACGGCTGAAGTTGTTTGACAGTTGCATGATACGTTACGTTTGTACATATCGGCCGAGTGCACGATTTGATGCACGAGTCCGACTCGCACTTTTCGGGTTTTTACGGATATGTTGGTCTGGGTGCAGTAATTAATGATCTATCTTCATAATTTCCATTAGACGAGCTCAGCTGATCAATGAATCATATTTGCAGAGCCATCACTCTGCAGTATTACAATCCACTTTAGTTTGCAACGTAGTGCATCTTAAAAAAATCTGATTGTTTTCATATCTGTTTTCAATATCCTCACTACCCTACTTACACTCCATAGTGTGTCCGGAAAAAGCCGTAAACAAAAAAAAACAAAAATTACTATGATTCCCTCAGATGTGGGCTGGTTTAACAGCATTTATTGGGCCTATTTGGCGCAGCCGTGAGACACGCAACGTTTCCTCTTTTTAGGGTTCCGTACCCAAAGGGTAAAACGGGACCCTATTACTAAGCCTCCGCTGTCTGTCTGTCTGTCTCCAGGCTTTATCTCATAAACCGTGATAGCTAGAAAGCTGAAATTTTCACTAATGATGTATTTCCGTTGCCGCTATAACAACAAATTTAATACTAAAAATTTAAAAAAAACTATTAAGGTGGGTCCCCATACAATAAACGTGTTTTTTTCGTATTTTTTATAGATAATGGTACGGAACCCTTCGTGCGCGAGCCCGACTCGCACTTGGCTGTTTTTTTTTCTGTTTAGATTTAAGTTTTTAATGTGTTGATTTAAGGTTTTTTTTATTTATTTTATTTTATGTTGTGTGCATTTGTGGCATGTGCCAAATAAATGTGTTTTCTTTCTTTCTTTCATTTTGTCCTTTCCTTTGTAGAGAGAGGCCAGATTGCTGTACAGGCTCGCTCAAATGGGCATTAAAAATAGATTAAATTAAGTAAATCTACAGTATGACTTTATCTATACCTAAAATAAATCGGTAGACGTGGCGATTCTGTACATTGAAAATATTTAGAAAAAAAGTAGTAGGGGTGTTAAAGGACCACAAATAGAACCCATTTCTACCATTTTTAGAATTTTTGTGTGTGTGCAGCGCCGCAGTCAATTTCTCAGCCGCTGCGCAAACTGTGCCGTCACATAACTGTGGTTGTGACTTCGTGGGGCATTGATGCAACTTTGCTTAAGGGTAGCCTGACTGCACATTCCACTTTCAAATTGCCGCTGAATCTTGCAAGCGAAGATGGGGTATCTTCGCTAACACGCAACATCACCAAAAACGGGGGAGTCCTTGCAAAAGGACAGTGGAAGTTAAGCCTATGGGACGAGTAAACAATGTCGCAGAAGCATGCATTCATTAGAGGCGTTGAACCGCAGCTTGCAGGACATCCGCGGCAACTAGGCGCTGATGGGTGGCGTCGTTCGGCGATTTTAGATCCTGTGGACGGTGAGTAATGGGCTAGCTCGCCGTCCGACGTGTTCGTGTCGCCGGCGCGTTCGTGTACCACGCCCGCCTCAAAGAGATCAAACCTTCGAATCCAACTCAGCAAAACAGAAGGGTTTCGCAAGGGCAGATGCCTGCCGGGGCTGCGAGACTGTTCGGAAGAGATATCACGGCCCTGGATCACAAAGGGCTAAGAATGAACATGAAAAAATAAAGAGTGGTTGTGTGAGTGGGCAGTGCTGTCGCCACAGACCGAGTGGGTCAGTAAAATAAACAAACAAAAAATTGACATTGTCGTCGGCGATTCAAAAGTATACACATCCATGGACACTGTGATGGCTAATGACGATAGTACTGCCTACCCCGTTGAATTTCTCAACTCCGTGGAGTTAAAAGGCGTCCCATCAGCTGGAGCTTAAAGTTGGCGTTCCAGTTCTGGTGATGCGAAACCTAACCTAACCTAACCATAAAACCATAAAAGTGACAGGCATTAAATTATTGTGCACTCCATGCTTCTCAGACGGTCAATTATGTGTTGGTTGTTCAGTGCCCAAAACTTGCACGTGCTTGCGGAAAATAATAAGTCATTTAATGTTATGTGCAAAACGGTATTACTAAATAGTGCCCCACAAATCGTGTGATGGTTCACTTTGAAAATGAAGTTGTATAGCGCTAAAATAAACGGTTTTTAAGCCATATTGTCGCCATTTAATTTTGTTTGGGACTTTTTTTTGCAGTCATCACCCACATTATCACAGACAGTCAGTTCTCACACATCACGTCATGTAATCCCCAAAGGTTTAGGCAGAAGTGTACCTAATCGTACACCCACATTTCCCCATTCTACTTTGCCAGTTATGTTGAACTCCCATGTGAAAGGGGCCGAGCCTATTTCCACCAACTGGGTACTAATCCGTGGCTGCTATTGAGAAATTCCTGATGGAATAACCCAGTAACACTATATTTATAGTTTTTTTTCTATTGCATACATTGTTTAACGTTAAGTGGAAGAGCGGAGACACACAAGCATCGCCTTGCTGAAAAGGTGATCTCTAAATCATGTGCGTTATAGCTTTATGTAATTAAAATAAACTTTTTTTAACACTGCCCGACCCGGGCATCGATCCCAGGACCTCATGCTTAGTAGTCGCACTTGCGACCACTCGACCAACGAGGTAGTCTCTCACATACAAACCAAAGGAGATTGACCAAAACCAGTCTTGAAAAGTTGCATGTATGAAAACCAAATTAATATACAAATTATTTTCTTATTTTTTACAAGCTTTTCACTTCAGGAATTTTGTTTTCGTATCCGGAATTATGATTTTAAGATAAACAGTAAATTAACGATTGCTAGGTACATTTCCGTATAGTCATGATGGACGTTTCGTTCTCTTCATTTGTACGAGTTACGTTAGTAGGTATGAGCCTTTATATAAAAACATCACAAAAATGATATTAAACTCATAAATAGCTAAATAATTAGTAATATCATAATCATAACGTAGGTACTGTATATGTATTTCATAGTTCCGTTGTGAAAATATTTATTTTTGTGTTTCGTCTCACGCAGATGCAACTGTCAAGGCAGATGACAGACGTACCGGTAGGGATGATGACTGACTGAAGTTGTTTCATTTCGATAATGTCACATCAACGCTGCGAGGCCATAAAAAGCACGATTATTCGTTATTCACGATTATTCAAGTTTTTTTTTCAATTAGCAGCTGTTCTCTTATTTTGTTTTTAACTATCTTTGTTGTTTTGTACCTACATGATTGATCTGTGGTCATTTTATAAGTTGCGAGTAGTTTAGACATAATTTTTAGGTTATCTCCGAATTTGTTTAATTACTTTAAAACTCTGATACTTGTGTGAAAATGAACACTTTTATTTATTAGTATATAAAGCGTAGTCTATAATAAATAAAGATTTATTGTGTTTTAACTTAAGACGGATTTCCATACATCGTTGATCATGATCCTTTCCACGCGAACGAAGTCGCGGGCAACAGCTAGTTTTGAAATATGTGTGTTGGATTTTATAATTTTTCTTACAGGGGCGACATCTACAAATTGAACAAGTCCCTTAAATAAAACAGAAAAAAAAATATCCTCACTACCTAAAGATTTCCGCTTTCGTCTTCAAAAGCTATTTATTTTCAGAGATAAGTAACCAAATATTCAACCAATGTCAGACTGGCATCATCTTGGAATCCATCGCTTCCCATCAGCCCTCACAGATTCCTGCGGTTTCCCGGCTCAAGTGAAAAGGGTCCCCATAATTTATATTCACGATAAATCTTAGCCGGAGGCGTTTATTCATTTTGTGTATCATTTCCCGAGTTATTTACTTGTTATTACTTTACTTATTAGCTTATTTCCACGCATTGTTTGTCTAACATGAGAACTGTGAGTGGGTGCGTGGTGTGGAGGTATACATCAAGCGTGTTCTTACACAAATATCGCTTGAGTTTACCTCGACAGCGCTTTTGTGTGCAGAAATATAAGACATGAAATGAAATGGTTACATGTGAAGAGCTTGCACTGAGGTTTCTTTGATAGTTAAATGTACATAGGCGATCTTCTTACACAACAACACAAGTTTCAATTTTGCTAACTCTATATTTGATATTTTTTAAATATACACAGCATGCTTATCTTTTGTCGTATCAAAAAAAAATGTCCTTAAAAAAAGGTTTGTGTGATCAGAAATAGTAGTCTAAATATTAGATAATAATTATAAGTCATTATTTTCATTTAATTTATTTAAATATGTCTAGACCATTGGAGACCTATTTAATTATAGCTCAAATACATTCCCTAACGTCTAGCCCGATAGTATTTCTTAGAAAACCGAAAATTTTGCCGTTTTAAATTAAATCTTCTGAATGTTTTCATATTTTGGGGTAACGCAAGCGTAAAATGATTAAAATGTGGTACTTTACTCCGTCAAGTAGGGTACGCTCAGCTTATTTATTTAATAACATTAAATAAGGCAAGAATTTGGTGGAAGATTTTTTTTGTAACCTTATACCGTGGTTTGTCTTTGATAGGCGAGAGAATGTATTTACTTATATTAATAAACAGAACAAAGATCTCACTGAATAGTAAATGTTTACTTTCATATTATTAGAACTAAAGTTTATACTTTAAGGAAAAGGTCCTTTTGTTAAGGATATTTTAAAACTAAACTTTGATTTTCAAAGAATCAGCAAAATAACCTTAGTTATCTATCTGAAATGCAGTTCACGCATATTGTGCAAATGTTTTCAAGCACTTTGTGTATATAAATTATCTTCTAAATACGTGCCTACCTAATATGCACACAATAAAAAATGGCGACGCACACATAGACACACATTCAAAGCGTGTCCAAGGAGAAGAACTCTATGGCCCCCATAGAGTTCTTCTCCATAGAGATCTACGCTTTGTTAAGGGCAACTACAATACTACATTAGGCCTTGTGACTGGGATTGTACCATTTTTTTTTTTGTATTTGACAATACAGAACTGCTTGTAACTGACCTACTTAAAATAAACGCTTTGATTTTGGCATATACAAACTCACACACGCCAGACTCTCAGACACGTTACTTTTAACAAATTCTGATTTATAACAGCTGGTTGTCATTTTAATCTACATTCAATTTGAACAAGTCTGCACTAGAGCCGTCTATGAATGGATCCCATTATGTTAAAGATAAACTCTTTGAAGTGTATTTATATTTAAATGGTTGTTTATAATCTGTCTGCTTGAAGCTTTTCGGACTTTCGTTCAAATAAATAATAATGATTTTTAAGTTTTTCGGCAAATTTAAAATCGTGTACTATCTCTGCATTAAAGTACTTTATTTTATCCTATCTGGATTAACATAATTTTATATTTGTTTGCGCTGACACTGCTTTATTTTTATGTTATGTGTATCTATGGCAACAAAGTTTTTAATCCGAAATTCAGTTACGGAGAGTCCGCTCACTGACTCGGTCATAAGATCAAAACGCCGCATACGCACTTGAGATTCGAGCCATCGATGAACCCCCGATGAAAATCTGATCGATGAAAATCTGTGAAATTTGTCTTTGCTTCTAATTTATTTCCTTGATTGCATTTATAAATATATATAAAGAATGTGTGTATGTGTAAAAAATATTTTACAATGTAATAATGACAGCTCATTGGATTTCCACTCTCTTTCAAAATGATCGACTATGCATTTCACAATTGTCTGTCTTATAATTCACTAATTGGTACATTGTGTATGACCACTTTAAGGGTGCAGTTCCAAGGTGGCGTTGATTGTCAAGAAAGTTTGCATCGATATGTCAAACTTGGATCATTTATTTTAGTTCCGTGTTTTTCCGCCTGCACAGTTCTGTTGGTTGAAGCCCAACATTGTCATTAGAATACGAACACATTTGATCAAAAGTCCCCTCAGTTTGTTTGGTGTAGATGTTCTTACTATCGTAGCGAAATGTAATTTCTATGGTAAGTTAATTTTATGCTCAGTGGTCAAATAAATATTTACGATCCTTTTGCAACTTTCAGTAGTTTATATGCTAATATTATTATAGAAGAAGAAAAAAAGGAATTTACTTTTTGATCTTCGTTATATATCTTTTCAAGGGCGCTATCCAGTTTTCTGAGGAATCAGTCGTAGTCTTGTTATCACAAATGGGGTCAGTTCACAGCAGTATCCTTGAATGATTCGCCGTAGACCACCGTCTGACCTCAGTTTCAAAGCAGAAGCAGATTTCGTAATTTGACTTGACTTTTGTAGGTGCGGGAAAAATGTCAAATGTCTTCAGAATACATATGGTAGATATAGGCCCACATTAGCCCAAAAACCTAGTGACTGCTTGAAACAAATATACCTAGTAGCGCACATCTACCGGCAGTTGATCAGCACTAAGTCAGTAGATTCCTACAGTGATTATAGATGACGAAGTTTGATTAAACTAGAATCCGACCCCGAATACTAGCGAGAGGGTTGAGCTGGTACTGATTACCTCTAATCCGTAATTTTCATTTGAATCAAGTCGTCTGATACATTTTAAGGGAAAATAAAAGAAAAAAAAAACATCTTTCAATTTGTATACAGTGATTGATTACTAAGAAGCCACACCTCAACCGCAATCCAATTATAGTTTATCTTTACATACATATATGCCTAAAATCACGCCTATAATCCCCGAAGAGTTAGGCAGAGGTGTAGCTAATATTACATCCAAATTTCGCCAGTTATTTTTAAGTCCTATGTAATAGGGAGGCGAGCCTATTGCCATCAACCGGAGAAAAATCCAGACTCCGTGACTGCTACTGAGAAATTCCTTTTTTTATAATAAATGGGCTTACTCTTGACCTCAATCTAGTCCTGAGGACAGAGATGAGGTCGACGATGGAACGAGGTAACCCATCTTTTCCTGATGGAAAAACCCAATAACACTTTTCCCGACCCGGGAATCGAACCTAGGACATCATGCTCAGCAGTCGTGCTGGTGACCACTCGACCAACGAGACAACCATAGTAATTTATCTTTATTGTTATAAAAATAACTTTATTTATTTTGATTATCTATGTATATGGAGTTGGCGAATCTCCAAGCAGCCACAGCTGTGATCAATAACAACACAATAATGTCTAAATCAACTCGACTGATTGACACACGTTGCACGGTAAAATATAGGTACCGGTCGATTTTACGACTGAAATAAATAATGCTGACGAATTTATAGATAGGTAGGTTTATGTATTTATCTAAATCGACTGATCGCCTAGGTAAGATTGACGTTTACCATCTAATGTGACGATGGCAATAACGTAAGATATTTACAATTAAAAGAAACATCTAAATTCGTTTAAATATTCCAAAATATACCTACACCATATTAGGTACATTTATCATCTCGTTTATATCTACATTTATAAAATAAAATAAACTAATGTAACTAAGTTAATAACAAACAAAAAAATGGTGTCAAAAAACTATTTGACGCAGTCAAATGGTAATGTACCCAAGAGACTGACGGCGTTGCCACGTTGTATGGCAACGCTTAGCCTCTGGCCACGGTAAAAGCCAGCCTTTGGGTCACGGGAAGTGTCAACTAAGCGTTTTGAAATTACACACAGTCCGGAAGTTCCAACGCAAAAGATCTCGAAAAAAAAATTGTATAAATTGTCTCGATGTTGAATCAAAAGTTTAAACAACTGAAACTCCTAAATGATAGGAGCAACCTGTTAGTCTTATTCTGTCTTATACCAAAATAGGGATCTATTTACAGCATGAAAGAAGAAAATCCTTATCTACGCCTTAAGGAAATAAAATTTCTCTCCATAAATACATTTTCTTTCACCCCCGTATAACATTTTCCGAGTTTATTCATGTCCAAGCAAGTGGGTGTATCGGATATCCGTTGCTAAATTTATTCGTTTCCTACAATAATTAATAAAAATATACTTTTAGCACACTATTATAATTATATATATTATACATATTATTCTAAGAACATTTTCTCATCATATGTATTTCAAAACCTCCTTTCATCTTTGGAAAACTTTTGATCTAGCGCTTAGCAAGTGGGAGTCACATAATTTTTAACGATAGCATCTTTCCCTGTGTCATCTAATTCATCTTAATAAAATATCATCAAAATTAATACTGTTCTAATGAAATTAAAAAGTTTACTACTTCAAAGTAAACGTTTTTCAACATAATTTAACATAGGTTGTAATTGAAGACATGCTTTATGAGAAAAACAGAATTCAACTTTTTTGGTAACGAAAAAACAAAAAGTACTGGATCAAAAACGCTTTGCAAACGCAAAACAGCTATTATCCTCAGTTCCATCTTTCAGACAAGAAAATGAGAATGACAGAAACGATTTATTGGGCTTTTATAGATGTCACGAATTCGTGAATAAAGAAGAATAATGGGCATATCGTTTCACAGATTAATATGAATTGTCTGAACAGCCTTGAAAGTCGAGGGACGGTCATAAGCTGGTTTTTCATTTACTTATCTCAGTTCTGTTTTGAGATCAAGTTCAGTACTAACTGATCTGTAGATGTCAGATAGGCAGTCGCTTTAAGTAAAATCTGGTATTCAGATTCATCCGGTTAGACTGGAAGCCGACCCCAACATGGCAAAAGGCTAGGCCGATGAATTTAAGAAACATGTTTTTAAAACCAATTTCTAACAATGACGTTTTAGAAAAAAAAATTGCATGCAGGGAAAATGATTTTCTTATAATGTAAATAAAATGTTTGTTGAAAGAGAAGGTCACATATATTCCTTGATAATAGTAATCAATACGGTCGAACCCAGGAAAATTATATTTTGTTCAGATTGATACACTGCCAATTTTCTGTGTTGCAGTGAGTGCATACTACTGTCAAAGTATGGTAGTTATGATTTAAATTGAACAATTAATTTCCATGACTTTACATACAGTTTTAGATTAAATAATAATGTCCTTTGTTCCGAATGAAACTTATCATTTTTCCAAGTAAACAACACTAAATGACACTAAATGTTTTCGAATTGGCATTTACTTAAGCAATATAAACTGTATAACTTTGACTAAGGCTAGGCTATCTATTTGGGTAATCTTTCCTATCAACTAAAAAAGCAACAAACACAGTGTATACCTAAACAATAAAACTGAACAATTTTCTCCATTAGACGACCATCGAAATTGTGAAATATTAATCAGCTGTCCCATACTCGTACGTTTGGGTCGAGTAGATAGTTTTTTTCGCTGTTAAGATTTTGGTTCCATACTTGGCTGCAGCCGGATAGATTGGAAGCCGACCCCGATATAGTTGGGACATAAATGATGACAGAAAGTTGTTCAATTCGAGGTCCTCTGCACACCCTTAAATAAAACCACACCTTTCTGATACATTTTGTAGAACATGAAAATAATAATAAAATGCTCGTGGTTAAATAATAACAGCCTCTCGGGTCGATCTTTAGATTAAGCCGTGCTTGCCAAGATTGGTCTGTGGATGGGTGACCACCCATTAGGTACATACCGAGTATCCTCCGTGCCTCGGAAAGCACGTTAAGCCGTTGGTCCCTGCTGTTATTTTTTAGATCTTTGACAGTCGTTACAGGTAGTCAGTGTCCCGAAAGTCTGACAACCAGTCTTACCAAGGATATCGTATTACCCAGTACTAACTGGGTTGTGGAGGTCACATAGGCGGTCGCTCCATGTAAAATACTGGTATTCAGTTGCATCCGGTTAGACTGGGAGCCGACCCCAAGATAATTGGGCAGAGGCTAGGCAGATGATTATGTTGTAGAACATGAAACGTGGACACAACAACTTTGTTTTCGTTCTTCCAAATCTCTTTCTGAAATAAAAAAAAATCCTTCCAAAAATGAGCTACATAATTCATATATTATTTGCCACGTTACTATCTACTTACCTACTTACCAGTAAGGATGACTATCGCCTCAAAGATTTGATGTTTACGAATACAATCTCGCAACATACATAAAACAAAATATTTTTATTGAATCCAGTATTTTGTTAGTAATCCACTTCATCGATTCTACAGACATATTTATAGCAAAACCCATTATATAATCTACGTTTTATAGTTTCCACTTCAGCATTTCGATTTTATAGACACAAGTATTTTTACAGCCAATCAAAACACTTACCGAGTGTGAAATATATCTTGGAAAATTTAAGACATAAAATACCCTACGAGCCGGTATTAATACTTTATGAACGATAACTTTGAACATGTGGAGTATTATTTAATATCTCTCATATTTTTTAGTGTCGAAATGAAAATATCTAGAAACCCTTTGGGATTTCATTGTTCTTTACAATTTCTGACTAGATCTAGGCATTACGTTTACCTAAATTAATGCGTTCATAAATAATATCTTCAATACCATTAATAAATATGTCGATAACTGTCTAAAAGTTTCACTCAAGCAAATACAATAAATATTCTCTCTCTTGTTTCAGATTTCAATCATCAATCAAGAATGATCGACCGGATATAGAAAACAATGCTCGAATATTGTGCTCTATTTGGTTTCGACGATAACAAATACAACACACAAATAAGCAGTTAATAACAGTATGAAACAAAGCCAGCTTCACATAAAAATAAATAAGATAAAACATACCAAATATGATAAAACCAAACCTAAATGGTTTATGATGACAAGTTAAGAACAAGAAGGAACTATGCCGACCGACCTATGGGCAACCGAAACTCCAACAGACAATGACACACTCAGCGCAATCAACGATGAATTCCAAAACAATACAACGACTGACCCAATTGAGGATAAAGCGATTCAAGCAGCTTTCTGTACAGCATACACCATTATTTTCGTAGTTGGAATCTTTGGGAATGCCCTAGTATGTTACGCTGTGATCAGGAACCGGGCTATGCAAACCGTCACTAATCTCTTCATCACGAACCTCGCATTATCTGACATCCTGCTCTGCGTGTTTGCTGTACCATTTACACCACTTTACACTTTTCTCGGCAGATGGGTGTTCGGAGGCCCTCTGTGCCATATTATGCCTTATGCGCAAGGATGTAGCGTCTATATATCCACGTTAACTTTAACTTCGATAGCTATTGATAGATTCTTCGTCATCATCTATCCCTTTAAACCTCGCATGAAAATCCAAACCTGTATCTGCCTGATTGTTTTCATTTGGGTATTCTCTCTATCTGTGACCTTCCCCTATGGCTACTACATGGCTCTCCAAGACGTATACTGTGCGGAGAAATGGCCTTCAGATCAAATTCGTAAGGCGTTTGGTGCAGTGACCACTATAATGCAGTTTGTAGTCCCCTTCATTGTTATGGCTTTTTGCTATACCTGTGTTAGTATAAAATTGAATGATAGATTAAAATCAAGACCTGGAAGTAAGAACAGTAAGAAAGAAGACGCAGAAAGAGAAAGGAAGAGGCGAACAAACAGAATGTTGATAGCAATGGTAGCCATATTTGGGTTGTCATGGCTGCCTTTGAATCTAATAAATATAAGTAGTGACTTTTATTCACTGGCTGAAGACTGGAGATATTACATGGTGTTATTTTTCATTGCGCACTTCATCGCTATGTCTTCCACTTGTTATAACCCGTTCCTGTACGCGTGGTTGAACGAGAACTTCAGAAAGGAGTTCATGCAGATACTGCCGTGTTTAGGAGCGTTGGTCACAAAGAGGTCTAAGAGGAAGTTCAACCAATCAGAGCGGACAGGTATGTTTCGTTCAGAGAAAACTTGCAACGGTAACGATACCGTGCAAGAGTCCCTTTTGACTTCCACAGTTAGTAAAATACCCTCAGTTAGATATAAAATAGACTTCAATGATAAATTAAAGGTGTATGAAGATGACGGCGTTGAGAATATAAGTCCCGATGAGAAGCCAGAGGACAATCCGAGTCCTAACGAAGACTGTGTTAATATGTATATGTTTGTAGATAAAACTGTAAATACTTCGGATAAGGAGCCTATCGTGTCTGCGCTGTAGATATAGTGGTAAGTTAAAACGTTGTTAAGATAAACTAAATACTTAAAAAACGCTTTCTAAAATTAACTGACGCGTTAACAAATATGTACTAATTACACTAGTATTGCTGGTGTACTTAACAAGATTAATAATGCTTTGATCAGGAATGTATGCTCGCAACGTTTACTAATGTAGCAATATCTATTTAGCAAGCTGTCCGATGGAATAGCAGCACCAATTCGACATTTAATTGAAATTCTAAACAGTTTTGATAATTGCAGTAGGCACTAATAGAAATTCAAGTTATTCAATAGAAACAAACAAAAGTAATTTCGTTTAATGGAATGGTATCATTATAGTTTTAATCTTCTTCTATTATTAAGGTGAAAACTTTTGATTAATAGCAGCTATTCACAACAATGACATTTAAAATTAAAACTTGAAACGAGTTTTAAAATGAATGAACTATCGTACATTTTGATATAAGTGGGGAAACTTTCTCAAAAGTTCTCCGTTCCATAAAAACCTCGCCTGCGGCTCGGGTGTGAATTCCGCCTAGAATGCAATAACAAATACCCAGGTGTATCAAACAACGTTTTTCTATACACTTTCGAAGAAAGAAAATCATAGAACGTAAATTATTTTGTCATGAATAGGAAAAACGATTTAATTTGCTTTTTTCCCGCGCTTTCTTTCCCCATGTTGAAGGAGAAGCAAAGGCATGAAGCCGCTAAATAGATTAATATGAAAATTCAAATGTGTTTGAATTTAGGACACAAGTAAATGTTTATTTATTCATAAAAGTATTTTTTATAATCATGTTTATTGTTTATTTATGATATTCTATTTATTAACACAATTTAAATATTCTAAAAATATTTACTCCGTAAAGACGTATATCTCTTTGCCAAGATTAAAAAAAAACAATCACGGCCGATGGTAGCAATTGAGCCAATTTGGACTCAGTATAAGTATCCAAAAGTATAAGTATAAAAAAATCCACAGACTATTCTGTGGATTTTTTTATTTCCGCACACGTTGTGATAAATGAAAAAAATCCACGTGTGTGAAATACATTGCATGTTAAACCTAATCCTAGTGCGATACGAGCCAGTTTTCGAAGAAGTGTATTGAAAAAATATTATGATTCACTTCTTATGAAAAACATCTCTCCTACCAAAAAAGATTCATAAAATACCTATTGAAATCGATGTGAACTACAACGATATAGAATTTTAAACTTTTATTGAACTAACCGATCGCTCTGCATAAGCAAAACTAAAAATAAAACTAAAATAAAAAGGTACGTTCGATTAAAATGGGCACTAAAAAACACTCACACGTTTTAGAGGGTTGAACGTTGAATTCAATAAAACGTTTGTTTGGTACAAATTGTTTTCTATGTTACTGCATTTTCATTTTATATTTTCAATATTTTGCAGCTTAACAGTCCCTTTCTATCGGTCATTCGAGTTTTATTATTTAGTGAAGAATTAAAACTTTTATACAAATCGCAATATCTAAACTCAAAAGAACTATAAAGCTAAGAAATATCCAACATTTCAAGTATTTGAGTCGAGAACTCAATTTTGAAAACGCTCGTTATTATGTTTCGTAAAAGTCGTACACGGCAAGTTGTCGCATGATTTCTGCAGAATCGAATTTTTGTAACTTATATCTCTGAGTGTCATTATACTTGTCGCAATTCGGGGGTAGTTGTGAACACACGTGACAGCTGTCAATTTAGGCGATTTCACATGACGTGAGAGGAAAAAATATAAACTTATTTTGGGATAAGTTACGCGTTTCAATTTTCAGTTTGCTATTTTTTTTGTGTGTAAATACCTAGGCACGTTAGCTTATCATTAGAACATAGACAACTTATATTTTCTTTATGAGGATTATTAAATAATGTTGAGGTTATCGTTATAGTAACAGAATATAAGATTCTGAGTCGTCCGAGAGATTCAAGAATATACACTCCAGGATAAATCCAATAAAATGTATCGAACATTCCATACAGAACTGTCAGAAACAAGTAAAAAAGTTTATTGAGTAGTAAAATTTATTTTTATTTACGATCTAAATAGTTTTAGTTTTTATTTTCTTACTTCGAACAAAACGAGCTTTAAAATAAAGTTACAGCTTCCAAAATACATTAGAATAAAATGCTTCCAAACAGTTTGGTTTCGATTGAGTCATTGTCAGTTTATTGAGCCTAACCCCAAAAACGTCATCGTATGTACATTCCGTATGTTTTTTATGAAGACTTTATTTTTTTAAAGTTTAGCAACAAATTATTTATTTATTTATTTATAAATAGGAGAACCAACAGCTATAAAAAATGAGTAACAATTGTATATGCAACACAGAGTCAACTACAGGTTCCCACGAGTAAACACAGAAAAGGTATTAGAAATCTTAGGATCACTAGTTAACAAGCACGATATAAAATAAAATAAGATACAATAAGCACTATATTATTATACATTTTGACGCCAGGTTAGGCATTCACGGGCTATGATACGGGAAAAAAAAGGAAAAATAAAGCACTACGCGGTTTCAAAAAAAAATGCATTCAGCCGAGTGCGTGCAGAATAGGTTTTAGTGGTAAATGGGTCAAATGAGAACTCTGTACAAAGGATATTAAAGTCTTAAATATAAAATAATATAAAAGTGTACTTAAATTATTGGCGTTGTTGGTAATCATTTTTTGAACTGCTTTTTGAATTTGTTGGAGATCGTTATCCCATCAGCCAAATTTATTTGAGGTCGGCGCAGAAAATCTTATTCTTGCATACTTTTCTATTACTTACTTGTCATCTCAGTAGTCACCTCCTTTCTAGGCATATCATCCTTCACACAGTTCATTCATCGTTTCATTGTTTTTTCTCTACTCTTAGGCCCTTCGCACATGGAGCTACTCAAAAATGACTGAACCAATCAGTAATTACGATTACAAACCAGTTAGAAATTGTATCTCGCACACAACGCTACTCAATTTGTAAGGTTTCAGTCACTTTTGTTATTTCTGTTTACAAAAGCACACGGTTAACAAGTGGTAAACATGTCAACTGGATCGAGCGAGGACGACGACGATATTGTATTATACTATTATCATAATAGACGTCGAAGGAATATTCGCAGGTTTTGGGTTCATCCGTATATCCAAGCTCTTTCTGTTATATCCTTTCGTGGATATTCTGTTATTTTATAATTATATAAGCATGGGTATTTTTCCACCTCCTTCACAAATTGAATATTTAATGTTTGCTCGTTCATTTTTATAACAAAAAATGAAGAAACTCGGGAAACCAGTAGCGTGGTGACCGGTACGACGCGTCGCGCGTGATCGGTTGCTAACGCGTTACTGACCAGTTAGTAACTAGTCGCGTCGTGTGCGAACCTCCATTGAACATGTATGGGCTGTGACGCTCAGGCAACTCGTTAGTAATTTAAGTTTGTGACTAGTTCTTTTTAAGTAGCTCCATGTGCGAAGGGCCTTATAGCCATCCACATTCATACTCAAAACTTTCCTTACGACATTTTCCTCATTCGTCCGCATTACATACTATGACAACCGATTACCACACAACTAGAATTTGTTGGCGAAATAATAGAAAAAAAGCGGAGTAATTTCCGATTCAACTGTAATGCATAGGTCTGTAGTACATACTGCATTCAAATTACGAGTATCAAAGCCTCGTATTCGCAAGAAATTCATAGTGGTTCTGAATAATAATACGTATTTTGGTTGCAAAGCAATGAATCTCAACGTTATGCAGTATCGTGGGCTTAAAATTGTTGCTCGTGTTCATGCTGTGAAGTAGATAACTCAATAAGCAGCCGGTCTGCGACACAAACTCTTTGAAGCAGACATTTTGTATGCACTGTCTGTAGACTAGACCATGGAAATAGAAATAATATGTTGTAATTAAAAATCAAAATCAATCAAAATCAAAGCATTTATTTCAAGTAGGCCCGTTACAGGCACTTTTGAACTGTCGAAACAAAGACTACAATGAAATGTAGCTACAGTCCCAGTCACAAGGCATAAAAGCTGTGAAAGTACTGTAATTGCCCATTCCCTAAAGTAGATCTCTATGGAGAAGAACGGGCAAGAAACTCCATGGACACTCTTTTAAATCAGAATATTTTAACAAAACCTTGGTTACATCATTCATGTTGAGATGGTACATTATGTGAGACCGATGTAGCAAGATGTGCACGTTAAAAGTGTCCATAGTCAAAACAACGAAAACAACAATACAAAAAATAAAATAATTAATTCAAATAAGCCGTGGCAACCAAGAGATAACCAGTCACAACTGACAGCGCCCGTTCACGAACATGACGTATGTATCAGCACCATTCAACTCAACCATTTTTTTTTGAAGGGAACTATTCTCTGTGCGTTGTAGCATGGTGCGGGTGACAGTTGCCTATGCAATTAATTTTTTCGATAACGATACTCGCAGCTTAGATCTAGTTCTCTTTAATATTTTTTACGAAAATTAGTGTGTTATTCAGTTGTGCAGTGTAACTACGTGTATAAACTTGTCAATATAAATGTTTTATGTCTACATAAGTATCTTTGTACCTATATAAAATAATCAAAATCGGGTTTTTTTTTGTGACAACATTTAGCTCTATGGCGCATCGGCGCGACGGCCATAACTCATATCTGGAAGGGTATAGCTTTTAACAACAAAAAATTGACCTACACACAATATGCGTTTTTTATTATAAAAATATCGACTATCCATCGTAGCAGTACATCCCATCACTAAACACGTCTATGGCGTTACGTTATACGAATAACACTTTGCTTAATTTTTCATTCAATTTGATTTTATTTGTGGACTAGAACATTCTGGTTGGGTTTAAATTAATTTACTACAGTTATTAATGATTTAATATATTACGAATGTGGTACAGTTGAAATACCTACTATGTCATAATTTGTAAATCGCCGCAACTTTCAAGAGTGAAATGAAATGTTACTGAAACTGTCACCCGCACCATGCTACAGCGCACAGAGTATAAATGATCCGACACACGCGCCACCATCAGCGAGACATTTGAGTGAGCATGACATACACTTAACCGCCAGGGCACATTCAAGTAAAAAAAAGACGTAGGTTTCCAGCGAATGTTTATTAAAACAAAGACATTCAAATTTTTACAAGCTATAGACGGGACAAGAAAAAGCCAATCGTAATCCATTAGGCACTTGTAACAAATCGATATGTCTAGTGTCATACGCCCTCTTTTCAGGTATAGCATTCATGTGCCAAAATCGAAAATGTCCGGGAATCAAAATTTTTGAATGTCTTTATTCCCGATACCCGTTCTATAATTAATTTAAATCTCTATGGTTAAAAGGAAACTGGGCGAGTCGTACGCCATAGAGGTCATAATCAATTTTCTGATCTTGTCTTGCGTTACGTGGGGCCAGCTTAACATGTTTAAAACTACTTAGGTTAACAAACATACATGTTAAAATGACGAAAATCCTGACTAATAATAATAAAAGTATCATAAGCTTCGAAACTGTAATTCCTCAATTTTGAACGCATTTTTAGCAGGAATTTTGTTTCTATACGAAGTAAGTGTTCTTTCTTTTTCTATGACTATCCATTTTACTGCCATGATAAAAAGCTAGACAAAATAAACTGAGTGAAAACATTCCAACAAAGGGTCGAAGTGTCTCTCCACTTAATTTGGCCCTGATCCATCCACTTTGGGTCAACTCTTTTGCACCCCACTTGAATCAACACTCACTTCACTTTTAATACGATTCACTTTCAAACCCTTTACAGCTTTTCAACTGAATTTTGTGATCGAATTTTATCCATTTTCTCTATCGGAGTACAAGTGGATCCATATTATTGTAATCGGAGTACAAGTAGGTCGAAATTTGAAAGCACGTAGTTCGTGCTGCTTGTCTGATATCTACTGCATAATGTGACTCTTAAATCATTGTCAGAACGTTATATTTTGCAATAATTGAAGCGCTTTCGTGAACAGGAAAAACTATGTGAACCACGACAGGTAAAATATAAAGTCGTTGTAGATAATGATTCTTATTTAATTCACTTTGCTACAAAATGCACTGTATTCACGCAACAAATAAATCAATGCACAACGTAAATTGCACACATTTTTTTACATAAATCTTGTTATTTTTCCACCACTCGGGGATCCGATTCCCAATTGTAGTACATTTGTACCATACACAGTCAGCAGAATAAATTGTACAGATTTATGTAAACAATGTGAATTTATCTGTACTTCAGTCTTGTATGCACAATTCGTTTAATCAATACAAGGCAGTAATATATTCTGCTACTGTGAAATGCAGAGATTGAGATGGAATTTCTGAAGCGAAACTATAGGAAAAACAAAAGAAAAACCGTTTATTCATTTCCTATGCATAAATAGTGTACATAGACCTTTATCGAAGCCGAAAAGCACTAATTCTCCCCGTCATTGCGATATTTTTTTTGTTCCGGACTTTATCTGGAAAACTTTTAGTTACGGAGATATTGGAGTTCAAAGTTCCAACCATTTTACAAGTTTTTTTTTTAATTTTAAGGTTATAACTGCACTTTAAACCCCCCATGACCCGTTTACGATTCAATGCATCCATCAGCAAAATGTTTTGAGTGCGTTAGTTTGAGTTTTAGAGTAAAACGTGATTTTTCACCCCAAAAAAAAAAGTGGTTTCCCAGCAATAATTTTTACGTAGGGTTACTTAGTTTGATGTACAGAATGCTTAGTTTACAACTTGTATACCTACTGCTCGACGTAGCATTAATGACGTTAAACTCTATTCTCCTTTAACAAAAATAAAATTTTCGTCAGAATCTTTTACGGGAATTAAATGGCAAACAAAGGAAGAGCTAATAGGATTTCACATTCGACGGAACTCTTAAAAATTCAACGACGGGAAATAACACGGAGTAAAAAAGGCGAATCATATAATAGACGAACTTCATAAAAAAACGAGAGAATATTATGATTACGATCAAAGGAAAAAAAATATCGAGATCTCTGTTTTGATCTCGCTTCTTTTATGGCCCATGCCCATCACACGATGGGCCAGCGTAATCATTTTTTTATATTTAACTATAGAAGAGGGATTTGTTTATTTAGTTCACGTTTGTTCAGATTTAGAACGTTCCGTTTCATTGCCCATAAAACATTATATGCATGGCGTTTGGGGTTCTCATGTTGGTTATATAAAATGAATCGCGACTTTTATGTCTTTGCTACAAACTGCGTATGTTTGTGATTTAGATTTATCTATCACCCTTCTTATTGTTTTGTTTTTTATTCACCTTTTTAATATATCACAGAAACACTTCCTTAATTAATCACGTATGTTTTTCTAAAAAGCACTTCATTTCTTCTCGGTATATTTTCCTATGTAACTTGAAATATACCAAAATGTTTTACTTTTTAAGCTTTTTTGTATTCAAGCTGAAATTCTGTACAAATTATGAACGCTTCCAACAGCTTTAGAAGAAATCACGGTTAATATAAAATTTACAAAAAGGTCAGCAATTCGTCACCTCACCCCCTTTGGGACGTAACAGGGTGCGAATTACATTGCACCATTCATCGTTGGCTAACAGAAATTCTCTTTTCATAAAAAACATACAAAACTTCCAAGGTTTCATTTTAATATTTTTTTTTACAACTTTTTCTTTTTTTTGTTACAGGTAACACATTGCAGTGACCTCCTTTCGAAAGAAAAATATAGAAATGTGTTTTAAACGTGTTTTGACATTTAACCCTTTAACAGGCATAACGATCTGGGAATCGGAAAATAATGCCAAATAGGCATAGGTATTATTGGGAGAAAATAAACTTCACTTTTTTAAACCAAAAATTATGTTTTTTGAATATTTAATGAGTGATTGATAAGTGTTTAAATAACCTTTATACAACAATGGAATACCTACCAAGAACTCATTATTTAATTTAAGAGTTGAAAATTATGGTGGGAAAAATATTCCCTTTGCTTTATAAAGGGTTAAAAGAACTGTTGTAGTTTTAGAAACAAGAAGTTTTTATAGTTTCACAGAATAATTGTGACGATTGATGTTTCGGTATTTGTTCTCATTGTGTCTAATTTATTATGTACCTATAAATAGCTCTTACTGTGTTCAGGATCTTATTCGTGTGAACTTTTAAAGATAAGAACTTGCTGTAAAACTATTAGATAAACCCCTTCTTATTCATATAAAATATATTAACAATTAGATCTATAAATAATCTATGTAAAATTCAAATAACTAAAGATTGTATGTAAATAAAGAAGTAAGTATACGAAAAAATGTACAGATTAGCCAAAAATTATTGCCTAGTGTAAAAAGATTTTGTCATAACTAAGAATAAAAGAATTTACGTCAATTATGTAGTTCGATTACGAACTTTGAGCCCATTGACGAAGGTTCTTTTTTCTATAAATGTATAGTCATTAGTCTTAGGAAGTTTTAAGTAGCGATGTGTTACGCTAAAAATATTTTTGTAATGTAAAAATGGGTAAATTAAAAATGTATATAAAATGCAAAATGCCTTGTAATTAATGTCAATGGATGAAATACGTGCAATTTGCTGTCGTTATATTAATAAAGTGTACCAAAGACATTGTTATATTTATTTTAACCCTTAAATACTACCTGATCCTATAGATAGGTATCTGGAATATTTTAATGGGTTTTTTGAAGAGACTGAAGAAAATTATACCTGCAAATTGCTTTGAAAAGAGTAAAATTATTATGCAGATTGCGGACTATGCTTTAATATTACGAAGATAGTAGGTAAATTGTCGACCTAGGCAAAATAAAATACAATGTACGATACAGTTTTCTTGAGTGAGAACATAAGTAACATAGTGCTTTCAGCCGCCGGCGGTCAACATCATCATCTGCCTCTAGGATTCCAATCTACGTGGATACAGCTGAATACCTGTATCTTGCATGAAGCGACCTGCTCAACCCAGTAACTGAGAAACACGATGAAAATGTATACAAAGTTAATTTGAGAGACTTTCGGTAAAGACAGAATTACAACTTTTTCCTTATAAATAGATATCTTTGATCTTTAAATTTTATTAATTATGTAAAAAACGTACTTACTACGCTTTGTCTTCAAACAAATGATAATCAAACTAATTGGGTCTGTGTGTGTTTTACATGACTTTAGAACAAAGCTCGCCTACATGTGAATTTCGAGATAAATCCTTTGAAATACAACACACAAAAGAAACTCCTAATGAATGAGAAAACTTTTACCAATATGTCGGAGTTTATTAGGTACGGAGAAATGAAAAAAAATTGACGTATTTTGAATGGTTTACGAGTACGATAGATGTACGAGATGTTGTAAGTCAGATTATAATAATATGTAAAATATATTATACAATTAAATAATCTTGAAGTGTCTGTTATAATTTCAAAATAACAGCTTTTTACTGAATGCATAATTATACGGTAGGTACTTATAACTAAAAAAAAAACATTTCAATAAATGTTTGTCTGTCTGTTTGTTTCGGCTAATCTCCGAAACGGCTAGACCAATTTTGACGGGACTTGCATTGGCGGGATAGCTGATGTTATGTGGAGTAACTCAGACTTTTTTATTTTATTCAAATAGCGAAGTAATATTTTATAATAATTTCACGAGGATGAAGGGCGTGCGATAAGTGTAAGTAGTACCTTAAAAAATTGTTATTTAGTCATATTCTTAAAGTATATGACAATACTTTAAGAATATGGCCCTAGGACACAGTCATCAAAGTCAAACTTCTTTATTAGTAAAACATAGAGCAAAAACAGATGTTGTAAACAAAAATAATTATGTAAGATGATCACTATGTTTTGTCGTGGACGTCGTACATACATCAATTAAATAACTCTTCTTAAAACACCGAAAAACAAAGTCATCAGGACATACAAGATGGATTCTTGAGCGGGGTAGTAAAAGCAGGTAGCCGCAACCGTTGCATCTGATCTACAAAACATTCTTGGGAATCTTTCCATAACTTTTTTGGCAACTAAAAACTCTTAACTGCATTCACAGATTTTGGTAAACCGTTACTGCCCTGTTTACTGCCACGTTGGTCGAGTGGTCGCAAGCGCGACTGCTTAGCATGAGGTCCTGGGTTCGATTCCCGGGTTGGGCAAAGTGTTATTGGGTTTTTCCATCAGGAATTTGTCAGTAGCAGCCACGGAGTCTGGATTAGTGACATGGTGATGGCAATAGGCTCGCCCCCTATTACATAGGACTTAAACATAACTGGCGAAATGTGGGCATACTATTAGGTACACCTTTGCCCAACCTTTTTGGGATAATAGGTGAGATCTAATGTTATGCTTACTGCCTTGACTCAAAAATTTCCTTCTTTAGTCAGTAATCCATGTCAATACCCAACTAACGGCTATCGATTGTGAAGATAGTTTCTAAGGAAGAATGAAAACCTCATAAAATATTTAAAAGAAAAAGAAAACAGCATCCAGAAATTCCGACACACATCGGAAGTCACTTCCTCAACCACTTAACTAACGTAAAAGCCATAAATATTCTATGTTAGCTCTTGTCCAGTAAAGTTCACAAGAGAAACGTCACTCGAAGTAATATCCTGTGGCCAAGTCAATCTAGTTCTCACTAGAGGTGCGACGACGCCGACGGTAAACTTATTCGATTTAGATATTCAGTATCGAGATATTCGAATGTGGAAGTTTAGAATTCTGGAATATCTGACAAGTGTGACATGTTTGTTGAATATTGGATTTCGAATAAAATTGCAGTATTGGTACTGGTGAAGTTGGTAAAAATAACGTAAATGCATAACAGCTACGTGTTTTTAGGGTTCCGTAGCCAAATGGCAAAAAACGGAACTCTTATAGATTCGTCATGCCTGTCTGTCTGTCTGCCTGTCCGTCCGTATGTCACAGCTACTTTTTTCCGAAACTATAAGAACTATACTGTTGAAACTTGGTAAGTAGATGTATTCTGTAAACCGCATTAATTAAGATGTTCACACAAAAATAGAAAAAAAACAATAAATTTTGGGGGTTCCCAATACTTAGAACTGAAACTCAAAATTTTTTTTTAATCAAACCCATACGTGTAGGGTATCATTGGATAGGTCTTCGAAAATGATATTCAGGCAATATCATTTTTTTTCTAAACTGAATAGTTTGCGCGAGAGACACTTCCAAAGTGGTAAAATGTGTGTCCACTCCCCTGTAACTTCTAAAATAAGGCAATGATAAAACTAAAAAAAATATATGATGTACATTACTATACAAACTTCCACAAAATTGGTTTGAACGAGATCTAGTTAGTAGTTTTTTTTTAATACGTCATAAATCGTAAACCGCAATTTACCTTTCATTCAATCACTCAAATATAAAAATAAAAACATTTAATTTCATAAACATAAACGGTACGGTCATAAACATAATGGTACGGAACCCTTCGTGCGCGAGTCCAAGTCGCAATTGGCCGGTTTTTTTTTATTTGTAGATCCATTTGGTATCTTCGTTAAATTCTTCTTTTATTTTATAGTCAATGAGTTGTTTTATAGTCTTAAGATCAATAGGGCGAGTAGGCCACAATTATAGCAGCGACATCAAGGTCGTTAATAAAGTCCCCAAAAATACGCTTGTATGGACATTTAGAGCAGTCCAGTAAGTGGGTCATCTCTTTGGACCAGGCCGCAATCGCATCGTGTAACATTTTTCTTGGTGGTTCTTAGTAAGTCTAAGTTTTTTTGATCCGATGGTTAAGGTGACACAAATACCTAAGTGCTCAAAATTGTCCTCTGATCTGCAATGGAAATGAACTGAAAATGATTACGAATTGAGAAATTATCATCATCATCATCTTCCTGCCCTTGTCCCATGTTACTTGGGGTCGGCGCAACACTTTTTTTCTTCCATTCTCCTCTGTCAACCGTCACGCTGGAACGGGCTATGCTTGGAGTCTCTCTGAGGGATCGCATCCGCAACGAGGCGATCCGACAGAGAACCAGAGTTGTCGACATAGCCCACAGAATAAGTAAGCCGAAGTGGCAATGGGCCGGGCGTATTAGCCGCAGGACCGATGACCGTTGGGGTAGACGTGTTCTTGAGTGGAGACCGCGAATCGGCAAACGTAAGGTGGGACGCCCTCAGGCTCGGTGGAGTGACGATCTTCGCAGGGCGGCTGGTAGCAACTGGATGAGAGTTGCTGACAATCGAGTTGAATGGCATGCGATTGAGGAGGCCTATGTCCAGCAGTGCACTGCTATAGGCTAATGATGATGATGATGATGAACCGTCACGCTATCATTTACTTCTTCATCTTTCATATCATTCCTCACACCATCCGTCCATCGTTTCTTTGGTCTTCCTCTCCCTCTCCATCCATCAACGTTTACATTCATCACTCTTTTAGTCACATGCGATTCGTCCCTCCTCATCACATGTCCATACCAAGACAGTCGATTCAAATTCCCTTTCAACTTTTCTGTAATTGGCGCAACTTTTAAACTTCCTCTAATATACTCGTTCCTTACTTTTTCTTAATTGAGAAATTATATTGGATACTAATAAGTGTAACTATATCTGAAATTGAAGCATAAATCTTTTATATTACGTATCTGAATACAAATTACTGACGCAGACACGTAATGGATCCTAATCTCTCGTCTAATTTATGATACTTTATTCGAGTATCGTACGTACGATACGATTTTATTCAAGTTCGAGTGCGATAGTTCAAAGAAACCAATTTAAACAAAATTTTGGTATTTTTTTTATTTAAGCATGACTGAGTAGTTATAAATATAACTGTTCTCAATAAACACAGCTATGGCTTCAAATCTGAGTTTCCATACCAAGGATTTTTCATTGCCATTTCAGAAATGCATCATCTGCCTAGCCTTGTCCCAACTATGTTCTGATCGGTTTTCAGTCTAACAGGATGCAGCTGAATACCAGTAATTCACATGGAGCGACTGCCTATCTGACGTCCACAACCCAGTTAGTACTGGTAAGACTGGTTGTCTGACTTCGACCGGGCCACTAACTACCTGTAATGACAATCAAAGCTCTACAAATGACAGCCAACTACTTAACATGCTTTCCGAGGCACGGAGAAAACTCGGTATGTAATGGGTGGTCACCCATCCACTGCCCAACCTAGGCAAGCGCAGCTTAACCTGAAGATTGATCCGAACGGCTGTTATTATTTAGCCAAAAGCTCCTCATTCCCATCTCCTTAATTATTGAACATACATTAATTGAGCTCACAATTAAATCCAAAATTCACATAAATCCTACCGATATATCTATCTGCTGGGAGCCATTTTGGCTTTATTCCGTAATATTCCGAACTAACAAGGCCATCATGAAAATAATTGCTCTGAATTTCGAGAAGATTTATTTGCTACTATCAGTTTTGGAGATTCGAGAAATGCGATACTGTGTCGACTACGGCATCGTTTATTTTTTAATCAGGTACTTTCATTTTCAGAGCCGTGGTCTCGGTAGTATCGGTCCGGGCAGGCATTAAGTTGTTGGAATATATGAAACCTGGCCAGCCAAATTTCCGCCATTTTGTTTTCTTCTCAAAATAGCGGCCACGCATAAAACCTGTATTAACCAATCGCTGGTGTCAAAACAAACACGTTTTGTATCAGACAAAATCTATGGTTTATCCAGGTTATTTTTAACCCTTCGGGGGTAGAATTATCAAAAAACGCTGAGACACGTAGGTATAAAATTTAATTTTCAATCGTCAGCCTAAACACAACATTTCAAGACCCTAACTTCAAAACTGACGGACTTTCATATAAACTTCCATCCCCTATTTTACCCCTTTGGGGTGGAATTCCCAAAAATCATTTCTTAGTGGAAACTTACTCTTCACAAAAAACACATCCTCCAAGTTTCATGTCTCTAGGACCAGCGGTTTGGGCTGTGTGTTGATATATCACCCAGTCAGTCAGTTTACCATTTTATATTTATATATATAGATTATATCATTAGGTCTTCAAAATACCCATAATGAAGAAGAAGAAAATAATGGAAGCCTCTGCTTTTCTGTACGCATATAACAGCCATTTAATGATTACACGCACAAAAGTTTTATACATGTGCTGATAATAAATTCTACATTACCTCTGATCACGTACCTACAGCTTCAAACCATCGATTCGTAAATTCAAAGCCGACTTCCCATCTCTATTTCTTAAGAGGAACTTGTGACTTGGAGAGAGCACATGTCACTAATCGTCTAAGTTTCTCTGTTACAGACCAACGTCTGGCCGGGATCATTATGTCGAGAATACAAGGCCACGAGATGGAAATGTTGGGAAATCCCTAATGGGTATTTGTGTGACGATGGCTGGTTTGACGCTTATAGAAGAAAAATGTTGGGAATTAGGACAAACTTTACTTGGTGTAGTGTGTACCGAAATTAAATCACTACCAAGTGGTGAAGAAGAACGTCGTCGTGAAGAAACTGGAATTTTAAACCTTAAAAACAAAATCAAAAAATTATATTTCACAATAGGCCTACTACATGGGCCTATTGTGAAATATAATTTTTTGATTTATTGTGAAATATAATTTTTTTGATTTTTTTGATTTTTTAATTTTTTGATTTTCTCGGCCACCGTAGGCGCGGGCCTGTGGACGGCGAGTAATGGGCTAGCTCGCCGTCCGTCCGTCGTATGACGACGGGCAGGCCGTGTCGACGGCGCGTTCGTGTTCCACGCGCGCCTCAAAGAGATGTCAGCAAACGGGAGGGGCCCGCAAGGGCCGGTGCCTGCCAGGGCTGCGGGACTGTTCGAAAGAGATACCGCGGCCCTGGAACATAAAGGGCCAATGAAGGAACATGGGTGTTTTTTAGTCAGTAAGAGTCTGACACTCCCTTCCGCTCCGCCCAGAGCGGGAGGAGTCATTTGATGATTTCTCACCCACCAAAAAAAAAAAAAAAAAAAAAAGGCCTACTACATGGGCACTTATAAAACATCGACAAAAAGGTGCACGGTTCGGGTTGGTCGTTTCCTATGGAGAAGAACCGGCAAGAAACTCCATGGTTACTCTTTTAAAATGATTTGATTTTACAATATTATCATGTTACAGCATTAGTACTTAAGTATGGGGGGACAGTATAGGCCCGACAATAAGTCGTTGCTTACTACACAAAAAACGGAAAACAAGATAAGAGGTTAGCAAAAGTTAAGACACATCTAGGAATCTACAAGGCCTAAACATTAACGTGGCCCAATTCCTCGTGCAGAGAGGAGGGGTCCCGGCATGGTGAACATTATAGGCTGATTAGATTATGCCTGTGCTTACGTAAATTATGTTAGTTTGTAATTAACTAACATAGTTGTTTCGAAAAATTTAGAAAAAACATCGTTCGATTTCGAATTACAGTGTTCGAAATTTTTTTTAAATACAAGGTTTGAAATACTTGGAAAATACGAAGTCTTTTATGCAAGATAAGAATTAAATATTCATCGAAAAACCCGACCCCAAGGAAGACTCCATTCGTTTTTTTATCAAATCAGATTTCTCTTTGAGCACATTAATTGCGAGACCGGAACCGCTTCCAATCTGCTCTGGGTATGTTTAAACTCAACTGGTGCAAGCTTCATCAAGAAATTATTATTGACAGAGAAATATTTGCCACTCTTTAGCTTTACTCGGTAAAGGAAAATCCTCAGACACTCACATTCATCTGCAATCAAGATTTCTTGGTTATAAATTTTAGATGATTGTTTCTTTCCATTGAAGTTTCCCACAGTATAGTTTAGGCTCGCTCTTTTATCTTGAACCAGGAAGTTTTTTACATAGTACGTTGAAGGTCCACGGACCCGAAAAAAGCGCTGTGCTTCCACATTTATTGTGCGAACCGCCAGTCTGTGGAATTTACTGCCGGCTTCTCTGTTCCCTGATAATTACAATCTGGATCTATTCAAAGTTTGAACTTGCTTGACGAATTCACTCCAGTGAATTGGTTTCTTCTAGGCAAGCGTGCCCCCGGGCCTGTGGACGGTGAGTAATGGGCTAGCTCGCCGTCCGTCTGTCTTATGACGACAGGCCGTGTCGATGGCGTGTTCGTGTTCCACGCGCGCCTCAAAGAGATTTCAGCAAAGGGCCCGCAAGGGCCGATGCCTGCCAGGGCTGCGGGACTGTTCCAAAGAGATACCGCGGCCCTGGAACACAAAGGGCAAAAGAAGGAACGTGGATGGGTTTTAGTCAGTAAAAGTCTGACACTCCTTTCCACTCCGTCCAGAGCGGGAGGAGGCGTGCCCTACCCTAGGCGGCATCATCGCTTCACATCAGGCGTGTTGCGGACAAATGCAAGCCTATTTAGTATTTAAAAAAAAGTAATAAAATACCAAACAATGTCTTCAAACGAATCATTGTGTCAGGTTTCATAGTAGTGACATGTAGGTGCATCTAGTTGGAAGCAGATTCAGGAAAAGAATCTTAAATCAAAGCAAAGCTGAACCAGTAACAAAACTACAGAAATAAAAATAGTTTAGTAACCAACCTGTGTAACGTAAAAAAACACTGCACTCTATTCTAAAAATAAACCAAAATGTTCAAAGAAACTAGAACAAACCCAGACACTACTTGACAGTAATTTGGACGTAAATAATCTTAAGTTAATTGGTTAATCGTCGAAACATGGCTGGCGTCGTCACGCAAGTAATTTAGCTGATGGATACAATATGATCGTTTAAAAAACACTTATCTACTAATTCTACTACCAACACAAACAAGGTAATGAGATGAATGAACGTGAGCTTACTAATATTTTGAAAACGTAGCACAGGTTTTTTAACCACTTTATTTTATTTTGTTCTTATTCGCATGTAGGAAAAAGCTGAAGGTCTACCTACGGTTCTCTTCCTTCTAAAGATTTTGAAAAACTAAATTTTTTCGGCCAAAGCACTGGGGTAGTTTAGGAACAGTTATACATAACTAGAACCAACGTATACTTTATCAAGATCTTCTTTATCGTGTGGTTAGTGCTTAACCTGGTTTTATGTCACATTTAACCAGTTTTTATGTCACCCATGGACCTCGGACTTAGCTTAACATGCTGTCGAGAAAAATCTCTCAGGCATGATTTCCCCACCAAAGCAAATGATTATTACACAATACGCAAATGAATCCGAAAAACCAGAGATGCGTGTCTTAGGTTCGAACTCGAGACCTATGACTTGGCAGTCCGACGGTCAAACCACAAGACTATCACTGAATCATCTAGATGATTAGGAGATACTTTCTTATTTCGGTACTCCTAGAATGTGAAGACACAACTGACTACCACAACGTTAAGATGACGCATAGAAAATACGGAAGAACGAAGAAGAAGGAAAGATAGATTTAAATTACCAAGACATAGAAATTGACGTGGTAAGTGATCATCGTTGCTCGTTCTTAATTTGAATAATGAGAAGATACATTTTCCCGACAGTGAAACAGCTACAAGCTGTTAGAACTAAAACAAGCCGGCAAGGCAGTTAACAGTATTTTAGTGCAGAATTTCCCAGTATTTAGTGCAGCACCACAAAACCTTGTACGAGTCGAAGTTACGTATGCAATGTTAACGGCTCGGAAACTTAACAGATTGACTGCAGAAATCCAGACTTGCCAAATCAATTACTGAGGCCAAACTGACTGGCGAGGTTTGATTTTTACATCTGTGTGTATTTTAAACGAGGAATATGGTGCAGTTTACGTTTACGAAGTACCAAATAGAAGTATTAACGTTTAATTCGATAGTCTTGGAAGAAAAATGTTTCAAAAATCAAAATAAATTTATTAAAATTGGGCTAATCAAGCAGTTTTTAACAAAAACACTTTTTATACAAGAAATAGTCCTCCCAAGCGCCAGACCTTCACTTTTACTTCATCATCATCATCATCAGCCTATAGCAGTCCACTGCTGGACATAGGCCTCCTCAATCGCACGCCATTCAACTCGATTCTCAGCAATTCTCATCCAGTTGCTACCACTTTTACTTTACTGGCAGATATTAACAGGCTCCTTTTTAAGAAAATGACACAACCTGGTAACTTCATATGTGCAGTGACAAGAATGGATAAAGTAAGGAATGAGTATATTAGAGGAAGTTTGAAAGTGGCGCCTGTTACAGAAAAAATTAAAGGAAGTCGTTAGTCTTGGTATTGACATGTAATGAGGGATAAAACGCATGTGACTAAAAAAGTGATGGACATGATTGTTGATGGATGGAGAGGGAGAGGGACGCCAAAGAAAAGATGGATGGATTGTGTAAGGAATGATTATGAAGAAAGGAGTAAATGATGCCGTGACGTCTGACAGGGGAGAATGGAAGAAGAAAACGTGTAGCGCCGACCCCAAATAGAATGGGACAAGGGCAGGAAGATGATGATGACACGAACTAGATCAGAAAGCGAATGTGTTATAAATTCTTTATCCAATCAGCAAAGTGTTAGCGAAGCTGATAACCCATGTACAATTTAAGTATATCGGATTTTCGAGCGGCCGAGACACGTGTTTATTCGTTATTAATTTTTGGTCCTCCTTGGGCGTGTACTTACTCATACGTGCGCGGTGGTTGAAAAATAATGCGTGCAGAACAATTCAGTTGATATTATAATTACAAAGATTTCAACGGAACATTATCAAAATGATTAGAGATGACAACGATAGTTACTGATTAAATCAAAATTACAATGATTATTAGACTTGAGTTTAGAGCCAATGGATTTGTGCGTGACCACCGGGTGACAGTCACATCAAAAAGCGCTATCACCGCTGCCATGACATTCACATTTGACACCATTCGGTGTTAACCGCTCTAAAATAATTTTAAACCACAGAATAAAAATAACCGATTACAAATTATAAAAAGTGTTGCAATAAATCAACTAAATCATCGCGCGCTAAGTGTAATATACTTTTCAACTGAAATATCAACCAAAAACAAAATATTTTTAAAAGCACTATATAATCCAATTTGTACACTGACGGATAAAAAATATCAGTTTTATCTCATCGGCTTTCCTGTGCGCGGAAATTAAAATCGATTGGTTATGGATAAAGAGGACACGGCCACTAGTATATGAAATCATAAGTACTAGTGTCCTGAATCATTTTTGGTTTATTTTGGCTGGGTTAAAAGTAACTCGGCTTATCTTCTTTATTTTTGGGAAATACTGTTTTTTTTTAATACCTACAAGGTCAAATTGTATCACCTAGGGAGGAAACTTTGCTTACGTGGTTACCTACTGATAACTAAAATGATAAAACTAAATGGACGACACGGTTGGCGCAGTGGATGAGCGTTTGGCAGCTGCGCTGCGTGTCGCAGGTTCGATCCCCGTTCGGAACAAATGGCCCACGGATAATTCTGGGTCTGGCTATTTGTGTATGTGGGTTTAGATGTTTGTAAACACACCAACGATACAGGAAAAACCCTAGTGTAGGGCTACGTTCAAAAAAAAGAATTTATATTTTATTCTTTACGGCTATATTTTGTAATTACTTGAAATATCTCAGTTAAATAGTTCGGATATAAAATCCCCGTAGTTTATTAAGAGGGAATGGTGATTACGGATTATCGTTAAGTTATGGTGCTACTACTAGAACAATAATATCAGATATGCTACTGGTACTCATGCCGCCCATTAGGTAATAACCAGCGTCAGTATATCAATGTCAATTAAATAATGCATTCCAACCAGAGACCATTGAATAATGACCAACCAGAATTGGAGGTAGAAATCATGCTAGATTACGTTCAACTATGTGTGTTAGCCTGTAATCACTTAACGATAGCCTGACGTCACTAATTCGATCCAGAATGTCAGCATTTCAGCCAGAATGTTGGCAGCACCGCCAGCCGAACGTATCATACATCGGCCAAAACTACATATCAACCATATAAGCCTCGAATCAGAATACGTAATACGATTTCCGGGGCACGAACTATCATTGATTTATTAATATGAGTTCACCGCAAATGTCCGTCATAGTTTTATTCAGTCCCTCGTGGTAGCAATGTAGCACATATTATTTGACATAAATGTCGGATTCGTTCCCGGTGAAAAATCCCGAGGGAGAATAATAAGTATTATGAAATGTAGGTGCCTAAATTGTAGTGCACTGATAACTTATAATGCGAAAAGTTTCGAATGTAGATTTTCGTCCGCAGTGCCTCGACAAGTGACGATCGCTTTCAAAGACTATCATATTTCTTTTTCTCGTATGCAAATCCGATCCAATCCATTTTTATAGGGTACTCGAAAGGTAACCAAACGGAGCCCAAATCACTAAGCCTCCGCTGTTCGTCCGTCCGTCTGTCTGTCAGCGGACTGATCTCATGATCCATAATAGGTATACAGTTAAAAGTGTATTTCTGTTACCGCTTTAACAAAAATAAATTTAAAAAATATTATAGGGGGCTACGATGGTTCGGAACCCTTCATGCACGACTCCGACTCGCACTTGGCCGGTTTTTGAGTTTCCCTTTATAAATATCGCTGACAGAATAACACTTTGTCTGGGCCACCAGAAAGGGTGACTCAACTATTTCCACCAAGAATCAGAATTCACGGGTTTTTCAAACTTAAAGTATTTATTTCAATAAGACCATTACAGGCACTTTTAAATGTTAAAAAATCTTTTAATGAAAAAAAGCTAAGCTACAGTCACAGTCACAAAGCATAATAACTTGTGAAAGTACTGTAGTTGCACATTCCAAAGCGTAGATCTCTATGGAGAGGAATGGGCAAGAAACTCCATGGACACATCAAACTATTGTTACAAAATCTTGGTTACATCATTCGTGTTCAGATTATACATATATGTGAGAAACTGAGAACGATGTAAAAAGACGTGTACATTGTGCAAGAGCGCCCAGAGTAAAAGATTAAACCAACAATTTAAAAATAAAGTAATTAAAATAAACCGTGGCAGGTAAGAGATGACCAGTCCCAACTGACAGCGCCCGTTCACGAACATGACGCATGGATCAGCGCCATTCAACTCAACCATATTGAAGGTAACTAAATGACCCAACACATGCTGATGATAGTGCATCAGCGAGACATTTGAGTGAGCATGACATTCTCTCAGCCACCAGGGCACATTCAAGTCAATGAAAGATAACAAAATGTAAATGGTTTTGCTTTGACGGGTTCCAATTTCAAATCAACCGTGGGCCTTTTCAGTCATTGGAAACGGTAAATAACTAAGCGATGCTGCTGAAAACGGCCTTCGCCATTTAAGTGGTTTAAAATAATGATGACTCTAATTTAGAAAGAATTTTTAAGATAGCTTGTTATTTGTTTTTAATTTAGGACTTTCCTTACCAGTTAAAATAACCTTCAAAAATTCAATCCAATAGAAAACTAGTTTTTCCAAGGCTAAAACAGTCTTGAAAGAAATTAGATTTGTTCTCAGAAAGACATCTGTTACAATATATCCCATTAAAAAATAAAACTTGTTTAACATTAATGGAAAGATCGTCTGACATTTAATATAAATTCTTCAAGTTTTCCACATCAAATTATGGAAATCAGTACCCTTAGAAGTTACTTTACGTACGTTACCATGTTCTCGAATATTTTTTGGAGACCTTTTTTTAGATCCAAAAATAGAATTTGATAACATCTTTTCCTAGGCCTTGGGGACCTCAAAACATAACTAAAATGAAAAAAATATTTTATTAGTAAGCAGGAACATTATTTTATTTCCTTTGAAGATAAGAATGATTTTTGCATGACTGTAAGACGAGGAACTCGAAGAGAACGTAGCTGGTAGTTAATAATGTTTATGAAAGGTTGTCATTACTCATGATTAGGAAACTAATTGCCACGTGTCTACACACCATTACTGATACATTGTACGTGTGCTGTGTTCTTACTCAAACTTAGTAGGAATCACGGATATAGCTCGATACCTAGATAACGCAAGAGCACCTACTTCACGTAGACGGCGGAAGGTTTTCAGGATGAAAAATAGATTTTGTGTTTAGCTGACTGTGTGCATGTTGTGTTGTGTTGTGTGTGTTGTGTTGTTTATGTCTTCTATTATTATCTTAAAGATTGCAAGTAAATTCCTTCCTTACTTCTTCGAAAGAAGTACCTACGAGTATAAAATATAGGTAATATTGTATATGGGAGCTGCATCTGCCAACAAACTAACTGCTTTACAGTTTGGCAGAAGTAACATTTTTTGTAATATTTAGGATGTCACCACGAATAAACGCTTATTTTTTTTAATTTTTTTTATTTAAGTAATAGCAAAAACAAAATTCAGGGTAATGCTCAGCAGTTGCGCTTGCGACCACTCCACCAGTCCAACAATAGATCTGTCTGTAAATTGGAAGAACCCGAATCATAACTGTTCAATAGTCGACATAAACACATCGAACAAATAAAATACAACCGTTTATTTACTGTATGCTCCAATATAAACTCTCCACAGCATGACTAGTATTTCCTGAAGTACTATCGCGGTACAAACACTGGACCTAAGACTGTCTACGTGCCCCATCCTGGATGAAGAAGATTTCTTCTTGAGATAGCCATGAGCGAATAGTTAGGTTGCGATTGTTTAGATTTTACTATTTTGTTTGACACCTTAGATTATAAAATATCCAGACAAACATAAAAAAAGAAATATTTATTTGCAGCGTAGTAAAGGTCACATCTATTTTTATAATTATGTTACTGCAAAAGCTAGCGTCAGTAATCCTAAGATCATCAACATGAGTTGGTAAATGTAAGGATTAAAAAATCGGCCAAGTGCGAGTCGGACTCGCGCACGAAGGGTTCCGTACCATTATCTATAAAAACGGCAAAAAAAATCATATCTGTTGTATGGGAGCCCCCCTTAATATTTTTTTATTTTTTTTATTTTTAGTATTTTTTGTTATAGCGGCAATAGTAATACATCATTTGTGAAAATTTCAGCTTTCTAGCTATCACGGTTTATGAGATACAGCCTGGAGACAGACAGACAGACAGCGAAGTCTTAGTAATAGGGTCCCGTTTTACCCTTTGGGTACGGAACCCTAAAAAAAAGACGTATTACCAGCCTTTTATCATTAGAATTTGGGATATGCTAGGTTTTACCAATGAGCATAAAGATAATGTTGGTTTTGGAAAAAAAACAATGACTATTTCTTAGATATTTTTTATTTATTTACTTATTTAAGGAAAAACAAACAGTAGCACAATGAAAACAGTCATGATATCTTAAATATAACATTTTAAAACAATTATGCTACCCACTACGTTTTCCACAGATTACAATTTTAAAGTACTTAAAAAACTAGCTATATAAAAATTTAATTAAATAACTTAAATTTAATTAGAGTGCGCATTTAATATTACGTTAGTTTGTCATAGTAATTATCCAGTAATTTGCTGGTCCTTTAGGGTTGCTTGGATTTGCTTCCTAAATGCATTTTTACTTAGAAAAAGAATGTCGATCGAATGAAACTCATTGTTGTATGTCTCAACCAAACGATGAAGTGGTGAACGCGAGCCAGCGTTGGATTTACGGAAGCTGATATATCTGATAAGATATCTGGCGACTAATGGTGACATATTTTAATACTAAACTGAGCGATCAAATGGGTTAGGTAGGTTAGAACCATGTGTGAGTCGAGTTGGTACCATATACTAAGCTAGGACACCCCAACTAACTCGATTAGAACTGTGACCAAACGCGCGCGATTCGAGCGAGCGTAGCGAGCGGAGCTACGGCAGCGGCCGGCGAGCGCAACATCCAAATTGGATGAGGATTTTCAAGTCACCATCTTTACGTTTTATAGTCGCTCATAGTCATTCGTCCACAACATTTACCGTGTCTGAGGTTCTAAGATTTACCGAGTGTAGGTATATAGTGGTAAAAATTCAAAATGAACGATTATCTCAGAAATAGTTCGGGCTTGTACTAGTAAGAGTCTGGAAAATCTTAGGATTTACCCGTAGTTCGGCCTTTTACAGTAACATATACAGTCAACTGTTGCAGAATTGTGTGTTTCAGTTAAACCACAATAATGCGACATTGTCCTGTCAAAGTAAATCAAAATACCATTTGAGCACCACAAAATATTCGCAGTTCAGGCCAATGTTGAATTCAAGAATAAATTCTAAAATAAAGAATTCACAAATACAGGTCAGAAGGGACAGTACATCATTCTGAGCCCCAGAAATTTTTCATCGGTTATTTAAAAAAACAGCTATGTATTTCCTACAAAAATGCTTACATGGACCTACACGGTCACAGTGTATAGAACAGCAGAATTTTTTTTTGATTACCGAATGAAAATGAATGAATGAATTTTTTTTGATGTGAATGATGTTTTTTTTTCATTCATCGAATGATGTACTGAATACTACGGTGTCTGAATCTGGTTGATAGCAATAGGCTCACCCTCTATTACATGGGAGTCCCATATGTTATGTAGAGGTACAGGTAACAGTATACCCATATTTCGCTTGTTATGTTTAAGTCCCATGATGGGACTGCATAACCCTTCGAGGATTATAGCCGTGATGTTTTACGAATACAATGAAAACATAGATAACTTTATTGATTTCCGAAAAGAAAAACAAAAATAAAATAGCAGCTGTTTCTAATTCCAAGACAGGTTTAAGGGACAATTGAAGAAAAATAGCGTCGGATTTCCTCAGCCGTTTCGCAGGAGTAACTTACAGAGAACAACAGCGCCAGCATTATTTTGTTACTGTATCACGTAACTTTAACATTTACCTTGACTCGAATTCTAAAGTATGTTTATACCTAGAAACTTGTTTATACCTAGAAACTTTGTTAAATAAATTGATTTGAAATACCTGGGGGTCTAAAATGGCCGCTTTAGCAGAATCATAATAGGATAATAATATGAATTACGTTTAAACAATTTAAAAAAAAAGAAATAAAGAAGGTTAAGAATTTCAAAACATTTGTTAATTTTGGTAATGCCCATCTAGTGGCAACCACTGATCTTTAAATATGTTTTATCTGTGGATAGTGCAGTGGACTGCAACATTACTACTTAGTTTTGTTAATCTTTTGTTTTATATATTATGTTGTAGTTGTTTATTATCCCTCAATAAATAAAGTAAAATAAATTCCTAAAATGGTCACAAGGTGACAATTCATAATAGTAGGTACGTCTATCTATAGGAGTTAAAAAACCGCCCAAGTGCGAGTCAAACTCGCGCATGAAGGGTTCCGTACCATCATAGTAAGGGAGACCCCTTTATTTTTAACTTATTTTTATTATTTGTTGATATAGCGGCAACAGAAATAAGTACACATTCTTTGAAAATTTCAACTGTCTACCTATTACGGATCATGAGATACAGCCCGCTGACAGATAGACGGACAGCAGAGGCATAGTTAGGTCCCGTTAATAATAATAAAAAACAAATAATAATAATAATATTTTGGGACAACCAACACACCGCCATCTGATCCCAAACTAGGCAGAGCCTGTACTATGGCAACCAGACAACTGATAAACATACTTATATATTTCTAAATACATACATATTATAGACTAGCTGTTGCCCGCGACTTCGTTCGCGTGGAAATTTTGTATGTGTGTGAGAGACTGCCTCGTTGGTCGAGTGGTCGCAAGTGCGACTATTAAGCATGAGGTTCTCTGTTAAATTTTTATTTTATTTTAATTACATAAAGCTATATCGCACATGATTTAGAGATCACCTTTTGAGCAAGGCGATGCTTGTGTGACTCTGCTCTTCCACTTAACATTAAACAATGTATGCAATTGAAAAAAATACTATAAATAATAGTGTTATTGGGTTATTCCATCAGGAATTTCGCAATAGCAGCCACAGAATCTGGATTTGTACCCAGTTGGTGGAAATAGGCTCGGCCCCTATCACATGGGAGTTCAACATAACTGGCGAAATGTGGGTGTACGATTAGGTAAACTTCTGCCTAAACCTTTGGGGATTACATAGCGTGATGTGTGAGAACTGACTGGCTGATCAAAATGTGATAATGTGGGTGATGACTACAAAAAGAAGTTCCAAACAATATTAAAAACCGTTTATTTTAGCGCTATACAACTTTATTTTCAAAGTGAACCATCACACGCCTTGTTGGGCACTATTTATTCTAATACCGTTTTGTATACAACAATAATGACTTATTATTTTCCGCAAGCACGTGCAAATTTTGGGCACTGAACAATCAACACATTCACCGTCTGAAAAGCATGGAGTGCACAATTGAATGCCGGTCACTTTTATGGTTTGGCCCTGGGATCTGTTGATCGTCATTGTAAAAACCAATTTTAAGGGAAATTGTAACCTCTTAAATTGAAATGGCAAGTGATTTGAAATGTGGGCGGGCATGCGGGGAATTAAAACGCTCTGTCCTTTAGCAGCTCCGTTTTTATAATGTTACTGCCCAGCTCTGTGATACGAAGCCTGGTGCCGTTGCACAGTCTGGTTGCATCTAGGTTTCGCATCACCAGAACTGGAACGCCAACTTTAAGCTCCAGCTGATGGGACGCTTCGCCTTTTAACTCCACGGAGTTGAGAAATTCAACGGAGTAGGCAGTACCATCGTCATTAGCCATCACAGTGTCTAGTGTGTCAGTGTTCTGTCGTCATAAGACGGTCGGACGGCGAGCTAGCCTATTACTCACCGTCCACAGGGTCTAAAGCGGCCGAACGACGCCTCCCATCAGCGCCTGGTTGCCGCGGATGTCCTGCAAGCTGTGGTTCAACGCCTCTAATGCATGTTTCTGCGACATTGTGCAACTTAACTTGGTTTAACTTCCACTACTGCAAAAGGACTCCCCCGTTTTTGGTGATGCTGCATGTTGGGGTATCCTCGCTTGCAAGATTCAGCGGCAATTTGAAAATTGAATGTGCAGTCCGGCCACTCTTAAGCAAAGTTGCATCAATGCCCGACGAAGTCACAACCATAGTTATGTGACGGCATGGTTTGCGCAGTGGCTGAGCAATTGACTGCGGCGCTGCACACACGCAACGTCGTGGATTTTATCAAATTTTAATTTTGTTTTAATTTTTAGAGATTTTTTTTAGTAATGGGGTACACGTAGTACTTATAACTTCCATGCAAAGAGTAAACACAAAAAGAAAAATAAAACCAAATTCATTATCAGCCATTCCGACTACACTTCGACTAAAACCTATTTACGTAAATAATTAAATTTATCATAGAAATCGCGTATGAGGTTACTGACTAAATTTTAAACATTAATATCTTTTGCGTCTGTTGGTCGATTTTGATGAAATAAACACTAAATGTTATTCGGAACAATGCTTCTTATGTTTCAATATTTCGATTTTGAATATAATGAGGGGTTTTTACGTGATGCGCGCACAAACATACAGACAAACCGACAAACCGACAAACCGACAAACAGACAAACCGACAAACAGACAAAAATTCTAAAAATGGTAGAAATGGGTTCTGTTAGTGCTCCTTTAACACCCCTACTACTTTTTTTCTAAATATTTTCAATGTACAGAAACACCACGTCTACAGATTTATTATATGTATAGATAATTAATTACACACCCAGGTACAGAACAAATAATCGTACTCATCGCACAAAGATTACGTTGGTTACCCTTCGGGTATGGAATCCTAAAAACGATCTAAGCGGTAATCATTTTACGTTCAATAAAACTCTTCTGTATGTTGTAATGTTACTAGTATTTATATATTAGTATATACTTTATGCATGTATGACGTATATTATTATGTAAATAGTACAACACAGAATACCTGCAGTATTGTTTCTCCCACTTCCTCTAATCCATCCAATTTTCCATTATCCAATTCCATTGCTTTTAACGATAAGGCCACCCATTGTGTCTGCCTTAAGTGAAATGTTTTCTTTTAAGAGAATTAAAATTTCTATGGTGTTCATAATAAAAAATACTCTATCTATATAGGGTGACTGGTAATTAGTGACTTATACACGAGATTGTACTCATGTTAAAAAACAAATTTCCCAAAAAAAAAACATTTTTAACATACATTCACTTTTATCACAATAAAACAACAGCCTTATGAAATTCGCGCGCGCGCGCCTGTGACGGTCAGCTGTTAGATGCGTGACGCCACTCTGTCTCATTACTATCGTACCGTGCAACAGTAGGTAGGCAGAGCACCCGCGCGGTTTCAAGCCCGCCCCGTATGCGGCGCCCGCGCCACAGTCCGGTCGCCACGCGCCGTTTTCGGTGTATTATTGTAATAAAAGTGAAAAAAAAAAACGTACTTTGAGAAAGTTGTTTTTTATCGTGAGTACAATCACGTGTTTAAGTATCGGTCACTAATTACCAGTCACCCTATATATCTATTGAATAGATGCTTATACCTTTTCTTATATTATGCCACCAATCGGACACAAATCCATACTCCCTTTTTTTTTTTTGGAGGGTGGGAAATCATCAAATGACCCCTCCCGCTCTGGGCGGAGCGGAAGGGAGTGTCAGACTCTTACTGACTAAAAACCACCCATGTTCCTACTTTGGCCCTTTATGTTCCAGGGCCGCGGTATCTCTTTCGAACAGTCCCGCAGCCCTGGCAGGCAAATCCATACTCCCTGGCTTTAGCATTTCTTGATAGAAAAACCCAATAACACTTAGCCCGACCTGGAAATCGGACCCAGGTCCTCCTGCTCAACAGTCGCGCTTGCAGCCACTAGATAAACGAAGCAGTCAAAAAATAAATAAGTCTTAACCCTATTAAAATTGTATCTACCTACACAAATGACCTTTATTTGGTCAATACCCACCAATATATGTAGCGGTACTACAAAAAGTACTACAGCAAAATAGAACAAAAAGTACTACAGCAAAATAGAACAAAAAGTACTACAGCGCCATCTATGACACAGATGAAGGACTAATATCAAAATTCTAAATCGCGCAATTAAAGTCTCCGCAACTTAAGAGCATGTAAAAAAAAACCCAACAACAACTGTCGGGCAGTAGCCCTGTGCATGACACCCGTCTGGTCGGAGGATCCTCCCTTTTCTATGGGGGATGAAGAGCTTTACACCCTGTTCTTTATACCCCTATGTCTGTTACACACATAAAACTCTCTAACGTTTTGTCTTTTCGAAGATCGTTAAATTATATTCTCTTTCTCAAATCCCTTTTGTCAAGTTCATCGATAAAATCCGTTCATTCATAAGTTCCATTAACTCTACGTTATCTTTACGTATCTAAATGAGGTGATTAAAATCTTAATTAAATTTATAAGTCCCTTTTGGTGTGGAAATAATTTTATAATGGTGTGAGATTGTTGAAGCTAAACTTTTTGTTCGGGCTGAATAAACTTTGTCTATGAGCTTTGTGATGTAGCGAAAACCAGCAGGCACAGAGGCCCTAGCACGGGTAAGCAGTGTTAATTTAACATAATGATAAATAATAAATTTAAATAAACGAAAATACAGTTATCCTATAGCATTTCAGTTAAATTGTTTGCAACTAGCACAATCAGTACCATCAATAGCTATGAATAAATTCTTAAAATTATGAAAAAATTATACAAATAATAAAAAAAAAGAATTTAAAAAAACAATAATTTGAAAAAAAAATTATTAAATAAAGATTTTTTTCAATTTTGATATTTTCATCGTAAAGAAAAACTTTTTAATTCAAGATTTTATTCTAAGGTAAATAAAGCGTTATTTAAAAAAATGGTAACTTATAACATAGTAAGCTATTCAGAAATGTTAAACGAAAATGATGCCGAAAAATGTTATCATTTGCAGCGAAAGGTAGAGAAAATGGTAAATTTCGAATTTTCTTGGTTATCGTAACGGTTTTTTTTTTAATTTTCAAATTATTTGTTGAAAATCAGGTAAGCTACCTACCCGTTACGTTTGATCCCTTATTTACAGGACGCCCTGTATGTGAAATTAAGTTTAAAATCGACGTATTTATGTGACGTTTACACCACGCTCGTGCCTGGACCACAGGTACTAATAAAAGCGAAAGTAACTGACCGTTTCTCACCTTTCCACACTTTAACGATTGAGCGGATTTTAATGTTCAGCACACGGATAGATCATGACCCGGGTGAGAACATTGGATACTTTTATCCCAGTAGTATCTTCCTTCCTTTTGTTTCTTTGGAATCTTTTCTGACCTCGGCGTGGTCAAAGCCTCAGGCAAAAGCTTGTACACGGGGCAAAGTAGATCGGTTTGCAGGGCACACCACAAAGATGTTGGTGTGCGTAAAATCAACGGCCGTCTGACTTCGCCTATTTATTAGTGTTTGCTTCACAATAACCCGTTGTCCACGCACACACAATAAAATTTCTTGTCACTAATGTTGCAGGGAATATGACGCATAAATTTAGCTTATCATACAATTGTCTCCGTGGCGCATTAGTCGAGCGTGCGATAAATAATTACTTACTGCGCCGGCGCCGTAGGATCGAATCCGACTGCCAACAGCTTAATGTTTTTGTATGTTTTAATAAAATATTTTACATTTGTTTGTTCAATTCATTGCTTAACTATTAGCAAGTCTCTTTATATTTGGGTTAGAATGTATTAGTTGTCTACCCTCTAAAAATGACAAATCATGTTTAAGTTAGTAGTTTAAGTTCATCGTCATAATGCTATTGACTATCGGGCTTTCGTTACGTTTTTAGACATTATACCCTGCGTTTTTTGAGAAGTGCTTTTATTTGTGAATCAATATGAATCATTGAACCACACTTTTATGAGCTGAAATAATTCTTTTGCATGAGCAAAATGTTTCAATTAGTGAAATTGCGAGACGTTTAAAGATATCGGTGAGTAACAAAATGTTATTATGATGTTTAGAAGTTTAATATGTTTAAATAATCCACATGTTATTGATTGTTGTTTTTTGTAACAATATTTTATTATTGTTCACAGAGAAGGACTGTGCAATTGTGGGTCCATCGTTATGCAGATTCGGGAAGCATTGATCCTTGCCGACCGGGACCAAAGGCTGGATTTGCATTCACAGATTGGCATCTGATATAGTTACTACGCATACCGCTGAGCCCTTCCTCACTACTCGTTCCACGGCAACTAAACATGACGTGACATTACAAACTGTACGAAACCACTTGCGAGCAGCTGGTGTGAAATGTTGTAGGCCAGCCAAGAAAATCACAGTCAGATATTCACAGGCAAAACCGGGTACGCTTCGCAAGAGAATATTTGGATTTTGATTGGTGCAATAATATAGTTATATTTAGAGATGAAAAATGTTTTAAATCAGACAAGGACGGTCGCAAAATATTGTGGCGAAAAGATGGTGAGCGCTATTATAAAAAAAAATATTCTTCCATGCAGGTCTAGTGGAGACATTTACTTCGTGCATGAATAAGTCATAGATAGCGAAGGCGCACCAATAGGATATTAATAAAAATATCAGGGGGTAATTCGATTTGTTTTATGTGAGTGATGTTATTGTTAGTGAGATAACAATTTAGGATACCTGTATCTTAATATCTATCTTATTAACATGTTTATTCATTTCACTAATAAATAAATTACCCACTTGAATAAGAAAAGTAACGTTATTTCTTGTCCGACTTAGAATATTTGTCATGCACAAAACTTTTTAATTTGTAATTATAATATAAAAAAAAACCTAGTCAATAAATGTTGTTGATTTCTTAATACAAATTGTTTAATTTTTACTTCCATATTTTTTTTCGAATAATGTTCTTATTATCAGGTAAATTACAATAAAAATTCAACAAAATGAAAATAAAAGTTTTTTAATAATGCAAAAAGTTGACGCCAGCGGCGCAGATTCGATCCTACGACACTTGATTTACCAGCCGAATGATTACACATCTATGCCACGACACCGGTTAGTCATAGGGTTAAATTGATGCTTCATATTCTTTACCTCATATTATACATATACTATAGTGAAGCAAACACTAACAAATAGGCGAAGTAATACACCAGTTGATTTTACGCACACCAACATCTTTGTGGTGTGCCCTGCAAACCGATCTACTTTGCCCCGTGTACATAAATATTCATCATGAGTATGGAGAAGTCAAGCTGATAAGTCCATCGTAAAATCATAGGTTTGCATTCTCTTGTTTACCCTCTACGGCGAAGCCAAAAGGAAGGGTTATGATTTTTGCAGTTTAAGTATGTGTGTGTTTACGTATATTCCTCCGTAGCGCCTAAACTATTCATCCGATTTAGATGTGTCAATCGATTCCTTATTATGGCCCAGGTAACATAGGCAACATTTTAACCAACTTCAACAATAATAAATAAATAAAAAAATATGACGCATCGATTCTACCTTGTAAACCCCGAATTTAACTAGAGCGTGATTTTTCAGTACTCGGGTTTTTTAGTTGTAATATACCACACAAATTCTTGTTAAATCAAGCATTTTCCTCTACTACAGAAAATTAAATAAATAGAAGCCAACTGAAGCATTAAAAATCACCTACACGGCCATATTGAAAATCAATTCAGAAAGTTCGTTTGAAACTGCCGTAAACTGGCTGGATCCGGTTTCAAGCAGTTTGAAGCGGGTCGAAGTTGTTCGAAACGGTCACCGTATTTCATTGTTTCCCACTCCACAATAAAAATGAAAGGTCTCTGGCACAACTGACCTACAAATGGTGCTGTTCTTGTTCTGTTTCATGAATTGGTACAATACTCCTATTGTTTCAACAGTACACTAGTATTAATTGTAGTATTAATTAAATGGTTTGTGATAAAATCGTGTTTTATAGGTGCTGGGTCGCAATTTCGTTGTGTTGATTTGTGTCTATTGTTGTTTACAACATCAAGCCTTCCATTAAATTTATTGTTGTAAAGATCTTTGTACGTAGACTACGATAAAAAAAAACTGAAAAAGAGTGGGGAACGAGTTTTTTTTTTGGAAAATTTTGCTCAGCGGTGGGACGTCATCATTGTCAATTGGGGTTGGCGCAGCACGTCTTCTTATTCCATACTTCTCCATTACTGGTCATCTCATCAGACACCTCCTTTCTTGCCATAACATCCTTCACACAGTCCATGGGGTATAGCAAGAAAATAAATTCAGAATGGTACTTTTGTGTATTCGTGTGTTGAGTACCTAACCTGGTTTTAGAGTTTTTATGCCACCCAAGAGCTTCTGACCTGGCTTTAAATGCCGTCGAGAAATATCTCTCAGACATGCTGGTTTGGTTTTCTCACAATTTTTTCCTTCGCCGAAGCAAGTTATAATTAAACAATACGCACATGAATCCGAAGCATCAGGTTCGAGCTCGAGACCTATGACTTGGCAGTCCGACGGTCACACCGCTAGGCTATTACTGCTGTTGGAAGACCACTGCTAGACATCATCATCATTACGTCGACTGAAGTTTACTGCTGGACATATGCCTCCCACAAGCAATACCTACCACATTGTTATTGTGCTTTACGTATCAAGCGGATTCGCAACGTAACCCAGTAAAATTTTTTGAAATGAAAATTCTTATACAAATGATTTCCCTAAATTCCTTGCTGCGTACCAAATTATATAATCCTTCTTTGTTGCGAGAGGTAAGTCCTTTAAGACAGGATTGTACTCCAGTTAGTAAACTGCCATTAATTTGATGAAGCCACTCAAGTGGCGGCTGGAAATCGGATCACGCAACCAGTGGTGGCTATTGTTACTTCTCATTCAAACGATTTCATAAACTAAAATTTTTTTTAGAATACTTAAGGAAACTTATATTTTTTTTAAATGTTCATACGAGAAAAAAAAAATGTTAGCATTTTTTTTGTTGACGGTAAATGCCAACATAATTATTGCTTCAGATACTAAGACATGCAACAACTAGGCTAACCAAGGGGTATCGTATTACCCAGTACTAACTGGGTTGTGGAGGTCTGATAGGCAGTTGCTCCATGTAAAGTACTGGTGTTCAGCTGCATCCAGTCAGACTGGAAGCCGACCCCAACATAGTAGGGAAAATGCTAGGCAGATGATGATGATACTAAAATGTTTCTGTTAAAATAAAAAAATACTAAAATTTTCATAACAAGATATTGCCAGCAGTTTCTCCATCGTAGTGGTTAGAAATTATCCTACCGGAATGCCTACCGGCACACCTGTATTCTGACCCAGGACATGGTCTATGCGTGTGCCAAATTGGTATCGAAATCCATTCAGCCGTTAAGGCGTTAAAAGATTACAGATAGACAATTAATTTTGCATTTTAAATGTTAGGATGGATAACGACGATGATTTATTAAGTACTAGCTTTTGCCCGCGGCATCACTCGCGTTAATTTGTAATTTGACAATGAGTTCGGGTTGTACTCTGCTTATAATTCAATAATGCTTTGAAGGACACGTGGCGCCATCTATTATCATAAGAACGTTATTGTTGTTTTTCTCGGGAACAGTACTTTTTTCGGGATGAAAGGTATCCTATGTCCGTTTCCGTACACCTGGGCCGGCAGTCTCGACATAGATACCGACAATGTCGCAAACTTTCGATCGCTTAATAAGAACGAAAAAAATCAGTTGCAATAATGATGCTTGCGAGAAAAGCATCTTGGATGTTCAGACTTGCATTTCTCGCAAGCAACATTATTGCAACCGATTTTTTCCGTTATTATTAAGCGATCGAAAGTTTGCGACAGTGTCGGTATCTATGTCGAGACTGCCGGCCCTGGCAACAGATATGTAAAATTTTAGGATGATCGGTTTAGTGATTTAGGCGTGAAAAGGTAACAAACAAACAAACTTACTTTCGCATTTATAATATTAGTTAGGATCATCCTAGGATTAGGAGCCGATACAATGCCCGTGAGAAAGTGCATTGAACGTTTCTGAACTATCTCATCTGCCTACCCTTTTCCTAATTTAAGATGGAAGCGCTAACGTAGCCCGCGAAATTAAAATTTTCTTAGTTCTTAGTTTCAGGTCAGTGTCAGGTTGTATGTTGATTAAAATATGATTCGCGACCGTAACAAATATGTCTTAACTGAGTTATAATAATAAAAATTACCAATACAACCCTCTAAGTTCATTGAATCCCATTAAATGAGTTTTTCATGAAATAGTCATTCAATGGGATTATATGAACTTAGAGGGTTGAATTGATGATTTGATTGATTGAAATTCTGTAAATACATACGTGTTACAGTCGCAAATCATATTTTGTTCAACATACAGCCTTACACTGACCGGCAAATTGCAAAAACACAAGAAAATTTGAATATCGCGGGCTAGTCTGGCGCTTCCACCTAACCCCCCAAGGGGTAACGATACCCTTCGTAAGACTGGTTGTCAAAGTTTTGAGCTACTAACTGTAACGACTGTCAAAGATCTACTACTAATGACAGCCGGGAGCAACGGCTTAACGTGCTGTCCGAGGCACGGAAGAAACTCAGTGTGTAATGGGTGGTCACCAATCCATGGAACAACCTCGGCAAGCGCAGCTTAACCTGAAGATTGACCCAAGCGGTTGTTATTATTAAGCCACGAACTCCTCTCCTTTCTGAAAGGAGCCTTTCCTCACGAGCTCCATTCTGAACACACCCTAAATATTTTAATAATACGGTCTTTCTTTCTTTATCGTGTGGTTAGTGCCTAACCTGTTGTCAGAGTTTTTATGCCAGCCATGGCTCTCTGTCTTGGCTTTACATGCCGTCGAGAAATATCTCACAGGCATGCTGTTTTCCTCACGATGTTTTCCTTCACCGAAGCAAGTGATAATTACACAATACGCACATGAATCCGAAAAATCAGAGGTGCGTGCCTTATATATATGTATAATACGGTATTAATTGCATACGGAAAACACTAACTATTCGTCTACCTACATTTACAAGTAAAGAGAATAATGTGAAACCTAAAAAATTAGAACATTTAAACTTTTCATTATAAGTCTTCAAGACTTACATAGGAGGGAAGAAAATAGATTAAAGAAAATGCAGCAACAATTTATCTTTCTACTTAAGTAGTAATTTAACTCGACAAGGCGTTTCAGATTACGGATTATGTTTTGCCTGGAGAAAAGCTTGTTGCTTTCCTTCAGACTAGGTAATAATATCAAAGCAAAAGGAAGAAGTAAGAGTCCTGAGAGTAATAAAAATCTATCTTGCAAAAGTAATTGTAAAAAAACTTTACTAGCTGCAAAAATGCAAGGCGTAAACGGACCCTTCACGAAGCTGTCCACCAAGCATTCTGTACATCAAACTAAGTAACTCTACGCAAAAATTATATTATCGTTGGGAAATGACTTTTATTTTTGGGGTGATAAATGACGTTTTACAGTAGGACTCAATGTAACGCACTCACAACAGTGTGTTGATGGATTCATTGAATAGTACGGGGGTTGTGAAGGTATTTAAAGTAAAGTGAAAACATTAAAACATTTTTTTTTTAACTTGTGAAAAAGTTAAAACTTTGACCCCCAGTATCTCCGTAACTCGAAGGTGATGATCGCGATAACAGGGAGAACAAGTGCCTTTCGGCTTCTCTTAGGGTGTTTTCACACCAAACATACCCATTACTTTCAAGCACGTAAATACCTAGGCTGCACTAAAAGTATCGGGAATGGAATATTTCCACTGTTCCTGTCATACCAAAATCTTTTTAATTGAAAACTCCTTGGTTTTAAAATCGAATACCATTTATTTATTTAAAAAAAGATTCTCGGTCTTGTCACAAGGTTTTGTCAAACTTGTTTAGTCGTTGAGAAAATGGAATTGACTCGAGAAAATTCAAGAGCGATGATTTATTATGACTTTCGAAGTGGTTTAACTCAAAAACAGTGCGTTAACCGGATGATTTCTGCATTTGGTGATGAAGCCCCATCCAAAACTACAATTTATCGCTGGTTTGCTGAATTTCAACGTGGACGTGTCAAGCTCAGTGATGATCCCCGTCAAGGTCGTCCAAAAACTGCAGTCACCCAAGAAAACGTTGATGCTGTGCGTAAGCTGATTGAGGAAGATCAACATGTGACATACCGCGAAATTCAGGCAACTTTAGACATTGGCATGAGTCAAATACAAATAATCTTACATGCACAATTAGGTGTAAAAAAGTTGTTTTCCCGATGGATACCGCATTCGCTCTTTGAAGAGCAAAAAGCGGCTCGCGTTACTTGGTGCGTCAGAACTCTCGAAAGATTCCACGCAGGCTCCTCAAATGCTGTATACAACATTGTATCAGGTGACGAATCCTGGATATACGCGTACGAACCCGAAACAAAAAACCAGTCACGAGTTTGGGTGTTCGAAAATGAGTTGAAAGCCAACAAAAATTGTTCGTTCACGGAGTGTTGCAAAAAAAATGGTGGCCACGTTTGTCTCCAAAACCGGCCATGTTGCGACTATTCCTCTTGAGGGACAAAGAACTGTTAATGCAGAATGGTATGCTAGCATTTGTTTGCCACAGGTCGTTTCTGAACTCCGTAAAGAGAACTGCAACCGCCGCATCATCCTCCATCACGACAATGCGAGTTCTCACATCGTGCACAGAACAAAAGAGTTCTTAGAGCAAGAAAACATAGAATTATTAGACCATCCGCCGTACAACCCCGACCTAAGCCCTAATGATTTCTATACTTTCCCTAAAATAAAGAATAAATTGCGTGGTCAGAGATTTTCATCACCTGAAGAAGCTGTGGACGCCTACAAAACGGCCATTTTGGAGACCCCAACTTCCGAATGGAATGGTTGCTTCAATGATTGGTTCCATCGTATGGAAAAATGTGTCAAATTTCGCGGAGAATACTTCGCAAAGCAATAAATTTATTTTTAAATAGTAATGTTGTGTCACTTCCTTGATTCCCGAAATTTTCAGTGCCGCCCTCGTATGGGGTCAGCAGCTGTACAACAATCTTTTGGCAGGTGGCTAAAGTTGGAAATAATACCACGAATACAATATTCAAGCAATTTTACAATAAGCAATTTAACAGTTGGCGCAAAAGATCCTGTGGCACTGAAACACTGTATCTAACGTCATCTATCAATGAGGTTCGTTACCATCCTATTACGCTACCAATCGTATTGGAAAGACACGCCGCAGGACGGAAATTAGTTTTAATTTCCGTCCTGCGGCGAAAATCTCTCAACCGACATCTGGCAGCAAACATGATTTACAAATCATGAACCTTTGCGATAGCGAAGTGAACTGAAAATCGCCTTATCGCCTTCTGTGTGCACCACGGAGTATTTGCTATAAATATTGGAGTGTTCATACTTAGATATACCAACCTACACTGCTATACTACCTGGGTTTTCTCATTCGGAATTTCTCGCTAGTAGCCCGAAGTTTGATGATGAGATACCTCAGTGCCTCGGAAAGGACGTTAATGACGACGATGTTTAAAGGACGTCCTGCGTTTAATATCTCTCGGGTCGTGTCGGATTACCGTCCGTATATTAGTGGAGAGAAGAGTGAGTGCCCTTGTATTAATATTACCATCGATGATGGCTCTCCGAGACTTCGTGAAGATTGGCCACCATAACTATGCGTCTTTCTAGCATGGAGGTTCAGTGTGATAACACAATTTTGAAGTGAGGCCGAAAACTACGTTGGTAGTTAACAACTTGGGTTTCCTTTAACATACTTGTAACATCATAACCATTACTTAGTTATAAATTATTCATGATTGGCAACATCGTATTGCCAGTAGCAAGGTTTGCTTCTCAGAAGTATTCCAAGGGCTACCAACTGTTTAAACATCGTACATATCTCTCCATTCGTAGTATTCCGTGGTTTCAACCCTAAACTTAAAGAGCCAGATTAAGAGCCCAGTTGTATCGAACAAAAGCTCTAAAATAACATTGTCACTATTCAATTTGTTTCGTATATTTGTTCCGCTTCAATCCTTTGGTAGGCGACAAAAACTATATAAAGTTACGTTATTGGAACGATATTGTGTTGATCTGAAATTGAAAATAAACGGTCCTTTGGCTCGGATTGTTTTTCTTTCTTTTATTGTTACTGGATCTTAATCTGTTTGGATGTTCCAATAAAGTATCATCGTCTTGTGTATTAAAAAAGATTGTGGCTCAATTATAGACTGCCTCGTTAGTCAGCGACAACTGAACACGAGATCCTAGAGTCCCAGTGCTAGTCGATTCCCAGGTCGGCAAAGTATTCTTGGGTTATTCTGTCAGAAATTCCTCAGTAGCAGCCACGATATCTAGATTTATGCCCGGTTGATGGCAATAGGCTACATACGACTAAAGCATACGATGAATGTCGTCAGTTTCGGCTGTCTCACAAAATTAATACGGGTCGCCACGGATACTTACACACCTAATTGATAATAATCGATTTTATGTGTTTTTTAGGACCTTTTCTGCATAATAGACTCAACGGGATACCTACTAAACTTCTAGTTTTTTCTATAGTTATAATAAATGTAGTTTTGTAATTTCGGGTTATTTAGCGATACTTAATTAGAAAAACTTCTAGAACTTGTGGTTTGATTATGTTATCCCCTTGAATGTAATTCATTTTTTTTGTTTCTGTCCTGTTGTATTTATAATATTTAATGCGCTTTATGATTATTGTTATTTCTTTTTTTTTATATGCACGTCATGTCCCTGCAACAAATATTTATTTTTGCTTTCTTTCTAATTGTACATATTTACTTATGCATGTTTTAGTATTTTTTGTATCAATTTGATTATACTTTTAGTTGTTTATAGTTTTTTTTTCGGCTTTTGATTAAAATAGAAGTCAGACCGAACGAAGTAGGGAAAAAGGTTAGTTTAAATTAGAAATGTAGGAAAAGGAATGTCAAAAATATTAGTAATAGCGAAATATTTTTTCTCGGACATTTCTGAACATTCTCTTTTCGCAATAAAGCGAAACTTTGGGCTCGCTAGCCGTTGGTAGCAGTTCCGTAAATATTTACCTGGAAACGTCACAAAGAGGAATTTTCATAATATAATGTGAATTATGAATTCCTTTATCTTGTGCCGTACATTCTGTCGTGTGATGTATGAAACAAATGGCTAGGCATGGGTTACCCACAATACCCGTCTCTCTCTTACATTTTATGAGGCAGTATTTGAAAAACGATATCACGTTTGGTAGGGAAAAATGCTTTGAATTCGAAGTTAGAGAATAAAATTTTATGGGAGCACATGTTATGATCGGGAAACTGATAGAATGAAAAAAAAACTTGGGGACAAAATCTACTTACACAGGTAGCGACCACTAAATCACATTTTATAAATTTAGATATTTTCGCGCTTCAGAACTAATTAAAAAAAAAGCCAAGTGCGAGTCGGACTCGTGCATGAAGGGTACCGTAGTAGGCGAGTCCCGTTTAACTTTTAATTTATTTTATTATTTGTTGTCATAGCTTTCTTAAATGTTTTCCTGTAATGTATAGGCAAAGAACTATTTTATGTATTTTTTTTTAACTTGACACTAGTTTCGGAGTTATAGAAAAGAGAAAAACTTTTTTTAAATTTTCGAATTTACTTCCCAAAAGTGGCCCCCATGTTTAAAATTCATTAATTTACGTTACACGTTCGTCTTTTGGTCACCAATTTGCATATGTGTACCAAATTTCAACTCAATTGGTCCAGTAGTTTCCGAGTAAATTGGCTGTGACAGACGGACAGACAGACAGATAGACACGCGAGTGGTCCTATAAGGGGTTCCATTTTTTTCTTTTGAAGTACGGAACTCCAAAAAATGGCCATTGAATTACTTGCTGGTCATCTTTAAAGATGACTGCTTCTTGCTGTTGTTATGTTGTGATTTTATTGGTGATTACAAGCTTAATTTGGACGGGGAGCGCTGTCCGGGGTTGGTTAATACTTTGTTACTCTCCCTTACTGTATCCCTATGTCCGTTTCCCTATTTCTTTTAAAATCGCCATTATTCCGGGGACAAAAGAATGGGTGATGCATATTTTTTTACTGTTATACCTAAACTAAATATCAATATTGTAACTGTAAACTGTTTAGTGTTGCAAATAAATAAAATACAATACATAAGTTTTAGGTTACAAGATCCTTGCTCAATAGTACTTATTGCATTTTTCTGCTACGGTACTATCTAGGGCCTAAATAAATAAACCTGGGTCATATGGATTTGTGATCTTAGTAAGTTGTTGTTGTTGTGTGTTGTTGTGTGTTGTTGATGTAAGTTGTTGTTTTTTTTTTGTTTCTTTTCAAAGATTTGTTACCTGAAGACCTGACTTTTTGTTTTAAATAACATTGCCCCACACTAGAAATTTATCCTGTATCGTGGGTGCGTCACAAATAGCCAGACCCGGAACAATTACCTACAGGCTATACAAATATTTTTTCCGTGCGGGAATCGAACCCGCGACACGACACGCGAACACGCATCGCAGCAGTCAATCGCTCAGCCACTGCGCCAACTGTGCCGTCTCCTTATTACCTTACAAATCGTGCCCATATACCTAGTATTAGGCACCAATTAGGGATTTAAATTTCTTAACCAGGCTAATGTTTTGACTTTAAATACAACAATTGTATTCGTCCAAAACCATATTAATTCTGCCGCGAAAGCAATAAAAACAAAAAGCTTTATGTTGAAAACTTGGCGGAGGGTAACACTTTGTCATATACACGGCCGTGTGTAAGTGACAAGTTCGCTCATTGCCCTCATTTCTGTCAACTGACTAATGTAACTGGCGTATATCGAAATGTAAAAACAATTGTATGTTTTAAAAAAATATGAATAAAATACAGTGTGAATTGTATATAGTTTCAAATATTTTAACTAAAGCCAGTTATTGTCGTACAGTTTGTGCGGACACCAAATAAGATAAATGTCGCCCGTTATATTAGGCACACTATTTCGAACTACTGCAATTCCAGTTGAATTCACAGAGCGGAACATCTAGTAAAGCGCCTTGAAAGTGCTTTCCGAAACTAAAATACAAAATCTATCGGTAACTACCGGGATAATTACTGAGTAGCACACTACTATGGAACTGCATGAGAGTTGCTGTCAATCGAGTTGAGTGGCATGTGATTGCGGAGGCCTATGTCCAGCAGTGGACTTCTGTAGGCTGGTGATGACGACACTATGGCAATGCTATTTATATTGACAATTCAACTTTCATTGCTTTGTTGAGCACCCTATTTTTCTAACTTAAAAGCAATTAATTTCCTTTAAAATCTTTCTAATTATGTTTTTTTTTTCACTAGGAATTTCTCCCGTGTCGTGGGTGCGTTTACAAACATTTAAACTCACAAACACAAACAACTACCGGCACGAGTGTTGCGCGTAAACCGATACAAGCTTATGTGCGCAAAAAAAATGCTGTCTGATTCGCTCTAAAAACGTGATAGTATAGTCCTAGTTCTATCATCTGTGAAACCCAGGACAATACCCAAATCAACACAGAAATTATTGCCATCGCCTTAACAAGGTGTACCCCTTAACGTTAGCATAAACTTGTAACATTATGAGTGGTGTGACTTCCCTATTGTTTCGCTAGCAATCACCCGGTATACTGCGACAATATAAAACGAAGCGCGTTGAGTCGCGCTAATAAACGAGGGCGTGTAAATTATGAAGGACGGAAGATAGGAAAATAAAGTTACCGTTGAATAAAAAGTAAAGAGAAGCGGGTGAAAGTACTGTAGATAATTTTATTTTATTCTATTTTTATTTTGACGATACTAACATTGTTAATGTGAAAGTTTGGATGGACTCAATCACGCCGGAACGGCTTAACGGATCTGGATGACATTTGGCACAAAGATACAGAATAGATAGCCTGGAATATAATTCGTTACTTTTCGAAAAAAAAGGATTGAATGGACTATTTAAACTTTGAAATTAAAATTTCTGAATCGTTACAATAACACTGATCCCCATCTCACAGTTCACATTTGTGTATTTATCTGAATAACGCGCCCATAATACATAACGTGACGCCTGTAACTACCGAAGGGTTAGGCAGAAGTGTACCTAATAGCACACCCACATTTCGCCAGTTATGTCTCATGTAATAGGGGGCGAGCCTATTCCCAGCCTAGCGCCCATAATACATCCGAGTTTATTTCACGTCTATACTATTTATTAGTTTTCACTCAACTTTATTTATTCAATGTAAAAGTAGTTAAAGTAAAATTTCTAGACAGTTTATTCCAATGGATATTAGGTACAAACATCAGCACATCAAGCTACAATAATCTGTCAAAAGTTCTTTAATAGAGTTTCAACTTTATCGCTGAAGCATTAGGTTCAAGGTTGATTGGGAAAATTTGACAGTTTCGGGTAGCTTGATGTGCAGTCTGTACTTTGACGGACAACAATATAGTTTTTGTTGTTCATTTATTCAGTTTACCTTAGTGTTGAGCTTTCATAAACTTAAGTAATGCAAGAACCATGAATAAATAATAAGTTATCATTTCTTTAATTACAATGTTTCAGGACAGACACACTACTTCAGTTTTAATCAAGTAATTTATACTAGAATGTGAAATAGTACTTGAAGTAAAATTATATTTGGTTAATATACATATGAAGCTCATCTTCAGCACTACATAAGCTTAAACGAAGAAAATCTTCACTTATCATCTGCCTGCCTTTTCCCAACTTTATTGCGGTCGGCTTCCAGTCTAACCGGATGCAGCTGAATACCTGTATTTTACATTGAGCGACTGCCTATCTAGCCTCCACAACCCAGTTAGTACTGAGTAATACGATATCTCTTGGTAAGACTCGTTGTCAGACTTTCAGGGCCACTGACTACCTGTTTCGACTGTCAAAGATCTACAAATAACAGCCAAGACCAACGGACGTTAAGCCGTTGGTCTCGGCTTTCCGAGGCACGGAGGAAACTCGGTATGCAATGGGTGGTCACCCATCCATGGACCAACCTAGGCAAACGCAGCTTGACGTAAACCTTGACCCCGAGTGACTGTTATTATTTGGCCACAAGCTTCTTTGAGAAAAACTGTTCAATCTTTTAATTAAAGACTTACTGAACATCCAAAAAAGGTTCAAAATCGCACCAAATTACAGGAAAACATTAGAAATGTATGTGATTGGATACCCGGCAAATTGGGCCATAAGAACTATTGAGTCGACACCTTTCGTTTAACGCAGGTACCTAAAGGCCAAAGGGTCTAATCGGCCCACTATCTGTTATCGGTTACTGTCATAGGCGATTTCTATAAAAAAAAAAAACGAATGCTCCGGAACGAACGATCCGGAAAATAGTATAGTTATCGCAAAACTTTTGTGGGATCAGGAATATTGGGAGGTTAAGTGCGCCACAAGTGAGAAAACTTGTAGGTATTTTTCTTCGTGTTATGAGAGAAAATGTTGTTATAGTGTATCCATGAACAAATAAACGGTGATATGAAAGGCTAAAGTGGGTTTTTAACATAAACATCTCGCTTGTTATTATCGAAAGATTAGGCAGCGGTCTACCTGGCTGGCCTGTGGACGGTGAGTAATGGGCTAGCTCGCCATCCGTCCGTCTTATGACGACAGGCCGTGTCGACGGCGCGTTCGTGTTCCACGCGCGCCTCAAAGAGATGTCAGCAAACGGGAGGGGCCCGCAATGGCCGATGCCTGCCAGGGCTGCGGGACTGTTCGAAAGAGATACCGCGGCCCTGGAACATAAAGGGCCAAAGAAGGAACATGGGTGGTTTTTTAGTCAGTAAGAGTCTGACACTCCCTTCCGCTCCGCCCAGAGTGGGACAGGCCATTTGATGATTTACCAACCTCCAAAAAAAAAAAAAAGGCAGCGGTCTACCTAATAGCTCTCCTATATTTCGCCAGTTATGTTTTTAAGTCCCATGTAATAGGGGGCGAGCCTATTGCCATCAACCGGGCACGAATCCAGACTCCGTGGCTGTTACTGACAAATTCCTGACGGAAAAACCCAATGACATTTTGCCAGACCCGGGAATCGAACCCAGGACCTCATGCTCAGCAGTCGCGTTTAGACAAGTCGCGCGTTTAGACACAGTTCGCGCTTGTAACCACTAGACCAACGACACAGTCCGAGCGGAAATCATCGGATCAAAATTAACAGTTATTTCAACATTTCGATGAAGACCTTTTTCTTTCTTTAAAATTTGAATTTCTCAGCCTGTGAATATTATATATTTTCCTTGACTTTACATTCTACATAACATTGCTTCTTTGAAACAAACTCGTAAAAGTTATACCTAAAAGTAATTAAAACAAAATTCTACATACATTTATTAACTCCTACATACTAAACAGGTATTTCTTACCTTTTTGTTCTCCAAAAGTTTTAAAGTCAGAGCGGCAAGTTGGAAGTCGTCAACTTATAGGTCATGATATTGACAACGCATTTACCTCTCTTGTCATAGTGACTGGTGACATGGGTCTCAATTACGTATTCGATGGTGTATCTACGCCTTGACGTCTGAACACCATAATTATAAGACATTGGTTTAGACACAGTTGCTGACTGTAATAAATAATGTAAATATTATCTCGTAAATCGTCTTTCTCAGTTTAGTGTTTACTTAAGGATAATATGACAACACAAACGATAGTATCACATAAAGACAATTTCAATTCTAACAACAACAATTACAATACAACACACACACACACAAATACACACACACAAATATATGTTATATCTGTGAGTGCCTCCCAGATACGTCATCACCATACATTCAGTTACTGTGAATGGATTGCGCAACCCAACTCGATGCATCCAATAAAACTAAGCAGCAGATTCGGCGCGGGGCCTTTCGTCACATACATCGGTCGTTAGGACAACCTCTTAGTACCTACTCACCTAATATTAAGAATTAATTGTAATTACCTTATTAAATTCATTTAGTGGAAATTTTGAGTTTTTTTGGACTCCTTTGCTGCCCATCACATAATTTATACTACATTATTATTGCTTAAAATTTTGTTTTTATTTCTGTGTTTGTTTACTAACAATAGTTTTTTAGAACAATGTTACTAACAATTGGGCCTAGTTGCTATAAATAAACAAATATTTAATTTAATTTATAAAAGTCCTTATTTATTTATATCAGTATTCATCTACCTTACAGCCAGTATATTATTGAAGTATTTTACATGGAGTGACTGCCTATATTTAGGCATACCATGACGTCTTAAAGCAGGAAGGCTTTGTTGAGGAAAAGTGTTTTTGGTATGGCACCGGCTATTTTTAATCACATTCATAATTCTATAAAAGAGTAACCAGTAACAACTTTCAAAAAGAAACTAACTGAACTTCTATTAAATTACAACTCCGTATCCGATTTTTTAGCTGATATATTTCAGTTGTGTGTCAATGTTTGTATGTTTGATGATGAACTGCATCAATGTTTGCATGCCAAAATGGTAGAATGTACAAGGATTCTTTAATATTATTGTAACCACCTTATTGTAATACCTACATTCTGAGCAAATAAATGACTATTCTATTCTATTATAAAGCAAGAGTCATTCCAGTGTGGGAAAGAGATGGCGCTAGACGACATGTATAGCTCTGTCTCTTTCCTACACTGGAATAACTCCTGCTCTATGACGTCATAGTAACCCCCCTGGACTCAAACAACGGAGTTACTGGGTTACTAGATATCCCTTGGAAAGGCTAGTAAACAGACTTTCAAAATTAATTTTACGTAATGGCTTTTGAAGAATAGTCATAAAAAATGTGTTTTTATTTCAGGCTAAATATCCATATACAACAATAAACAAGGAATTGAATCGAAAAAATAGTTTAAGAAAATCATTAGAAGATAGAAAAAAACATTCAAAATGATAAAAATGATAAATAGTAAATAAAACATTCAAAATCATTAAAAATGAAAACATGGAATGAATTAATTACGACAGCTGAGACCAACTGCTGTCAGTGCTTTCTGAGGCAGTGTCATCCACATACCGACCTCTGCAAACACTGCTTAACCTTGAAAGTCCACAGACCGTCTCTTCCATTTAATTATTTCCTCTCGTCAGTATTAGCTTCAAAATCCTATTTATCATGCTCTTAACATTTACAATCACACACAAGTGACCAAAATTCATTCATATTTTCCTATTAATATAAACAAGGCCATGTCTTGTTGGACTATTCATTTTTATAGTCCCTAGACGAGCGACCTTAAATAACTACAATTAAATTCATTTTGTTTATTAGAAATACAATTTTAGGATTATTATCTAAATTGTTATTGCGTAAGACTGCTTTAATAAATTAGTCTGGACTCCTAAGGGGATTTTAACCTTGAGAAGGTCGTAGTTAAATAAATGAACGAAATGCGGTTACACTAGCTGACCGGTAAACATTTTACTCGTGATGTCACTGACTTTTTTGTAGGCATTATCAAGCTCTCTACAACTATTCCCTAGAACTCAAATTCAAATTCAAATTCAAAAATGTTTATTTGTGACACATAGGTAAATATAAGTACATACATGGTGTTATAAAAACGTTATGTCTCACTATGTGCTGCCTTGTAAGGCGTACAAAATAATGTTTGCACATTAATTTAGTGCAGGCAATTTTTAAGAATATAAAAATGTTAAGTAACTTAAACTTGAATAAGTACTAAAATACTGTTATTACAGCTAATTACCTAATATTAAATCTTTAATAAAATATACATTAAACAAAACAAATTTTAAACAATATAAGGTTAATAAAAACAAAAAAAAATAAAAGAACTTATGAACTATGGCTAATAAATAATAGTATTAAATTATAAAATAAGAACGGTTTTCATTTTTCTTCTAGGTATTCGTTGATGGAATAATATGCTTTTTCTATTAAGAATTTATGTAGTGTTTTTTTGAACGTTTTGGAATCTCTTGATGCTTTTATTGACTTAGGCAGTTTGTTATATATTTTTGGTGCCATTCCTAGGAAACTTTTTGAGAAAAGGGCTGTTTGATGGGATTTTGACTTAAGTGCACCTTGGTTGCGTTTAGAGGATACGGTTTCGAATTGGTTAGGGTTATTTTTTATAAATATGGCAACTTCGTAAATGTAAAGGGACGGGAGTGTTAATAATTTTAAATTAATAAAAACTGGTTTGCAACTGTCAGTGTTTTGAGCCATGGATACTGCACGGACACATTTTTTTTGGGCTTTAAAGGCCGCTTCTCTATTTGTAGAATTACCCCAGAATATTACTCCATATCGCAGTGTCGTGGAGACGTATGCGTGGTATGCGGTAAGAACGGTGCTGCGATTGGCGACTTTATTCAAATTGTGTAGGGCATAGCAATATTGATTTAGTTTTTTTACTAAATGCTCAATGTGTATTTTCCAAGTCATGTGCCGGTCTAACCAGAGTCCTAAGAATTTTGTGTTGTCAATTTTAGCAATGTTGTTGTGTTCATAATTAACATTTGGATTTAAAGAATTAGATCGCTGGTTAAAATGCATGACATGTGTTTTTCCGAAATTATTTTTTAGGTTGTTACTGGTTAACCATTGTATAATTAAATTTAAACTACTGTTTATATCATGTTCAAATCTGTCTAAGTTGCTTGCTATAAATATTGTGGTACAGTCATCTGCAAATAGAGTCATGGGGTGTTCTATAGTTAAGGGTATATCATTTATATAGCATAGAAATAACAACGGACCTAGTATACTACCCTGGGGCACACCGTAGTTTATAAATCTTTGTTTAGATAGGTAGGCTTTTTCTGTTTTGGTTCTAGGGCATACTTTTGCTATTTTAGTTATTTGTTTTCTATTGACTAAGTACGACCTAATTAGCTCTAGGACATTGCCCCTAATTCCAAGCTTATTTAATTTTATGAGTAAAATTCTGTGATCTACGAAATCGAACGCCTTCGTCATGTCCATGAATAACGCCGAAACCGGGATTTTGCTGTCCATGTTTGTTATAATTTTATTAATTAGTTCATAGATGGCCATATTAATATTTTTGTGCTTTCTGAAACCATACTGTTCTTTAGTTAGAAGATTGTTTTTTTCAAGAAATGAGTAAAGGCTATTATAAATCACTTTTTCAATTATTTTGGAAAACACTGGTATGAGAGCAATAGGTCTATAATTTTTCATATTTTGTGGATTTTCTTTTTTATGAAGAGGTTTTATAATAGATAATTTTAAGTCTTCAGGGAATTTTCCACTTTCTATACACACGTTTATAATATAGCTAAGAACTGGAGAGATTTCTGTAACTACATTTTTTATTACATGTGTAACAATGTCATCATAACCGCAACTATTGGTATTTTTTAGAGCAACAATAATTTTATGAATATCATGAGGAACAGTCATATATATCTCACACAACACTCAATTCACAACACACAATACACAACACTCAATTATATATCTCTCATCGTTAAAGCAGTGTTCGTAAGAAACGTTTTCTTTCGACCGTTTTTTCTCCGACTTACTTTGCAAATCCGACTACCACGAAAAAGTCTTTTAATTTTTCGGGTTAATATAATTATAACCTATGACACTCGCAAATAACGTGGCTTTCTATTCGTAAAATAATTTTCTGAATCGGTTCAGTAGATCAGAGATTAACCCTACAACTTCACAAACTCACAAACTTTACCTCTATATAATATAATAAATAAATTATATATTATAATTATAGATAGATTAGTATAGATTAGCGACTAGAGCAGCGGTGGCCCAGTAGTAGCAGCCCTGACTTACGAGCAGTAAGTCGTTTGTTCGAACCCGGGCAGACACATTATTTTGTGCAATTTATTTCATCACCACTGCTCTCAAAACGTTGAAAGAAAACATCGTGAGGTCAACCCGTGGATGTAAAACCGTGTTTTGGTCGTTTCTTCAATTCCTCAAATAACAGGTACAGGTATGTAGTCAGAAACCTGAAAATTTGACAACCTGTCAAACTTACATTATAGAAGATTTTATGTGTTTTTGGAAATTACTTTCGATATTCATTTCAACATGAAACACAAAAATAAAACCTACATTTGAAAAAAGCTGTTAAAGGAGCCTATTCCAATTTTCAATTAAAAGAAAGCACCAAAGTGATTCGTTTACTTTTAATTAAGAGTTCGGTTGATATCGGCAGATGCGGCTGGCCCTAACGTAATCTAATAGGAGTAGAATGTAGCAATATAGAGCGAACCGCATTTAATATTTACACAGGATTTCCTGCAAGCGATGCTATTTGGTTGGTTTGATTTAAACTATTTAAAAAAAGAGGGTTCCTATTTCGATATTAATGAATGCTGCAGAATAAGTAAGCTGAAGTGGCAATGGGCCGGTCATATTAGCCCTAGGACCGATGACCGTTGGGGTAGACGTGTTCTTGAGTGGAGACCGCGAATCGGCAAACATAAGGTGGGACGCCCTCAGGCTCGGTGGAGTGACGATCTTCGCGGGGTGGCTGGTAGCAACTGGATGAGAGTTACTGAGAAGCGAGTTGAATGGCGTGCGATTGAGGAGGCATATGTCCAGCAGTGGACTGCTATAGGCTGATGATGATGACGAATGTTTGATACGAGTGTGTGGAAACATCAATAGGTTGAAACTGCAATAGTTTCCGTGTCATTCCAGACGTTCCTGTTTTAAATTGTCAATATTCTCATTAAATGTGATTTTTCAATAGATTCGTTGTCCTACTGGTCACAAGCGCGACTGCTGAGCATGAGGTCCTGGTTCCGATTCCCAGGTCGAGCAAAGAGGTTTTAAGTTTTTCCATCATGAATTTTTCAGTTGGAACCATGGAGTTTGTATTTGTGCCCGGTTTATGGCAATAGGCTCACAAATATAACAGGCGCAATATAACCTTGCGAGAATTACAGGCATGATGTTACTCGTATGTTAGGTACATACACAATACTTTAAGCACAAAGTACAGAGGCGGACTTAATGCTATAGGCAATTTCTACTAGTCAACCTTTGGGTGATGCAGAAACAAGCAGTGGTAGGTGTATATCTGAAAATAATATTAATTTTGTACTAAGATAACCTACAAGGATATATAAAAAACTATTAATATATATACGAGTACCAATACCAACCAATACAGATTGATTATATTAGTTTTTCAATAAATACCAAGAGTTTGCCCTTGTGGTAAGAAAATGATGAAGTATTATTCTCTTCAACGCCATTGTAACACTTTATCTTGTTATTGGGTCTTTCCATTAGGAATTTCTCAGTAGCAGCCACGGAGCCTGGATTTGTACCCCGTACATGTACATGGGACTTAAAAATAAAACATAACTGGAGAAATGTCGGTGTACCATTAGGTACACCTCTGCCTAACCCTTCGGGGATTACCGGCGTGGTGTTATATAACACTTTTAAGGATCGTTTTAGAGAAGATAGATTCTTAAGGGTTACGATAGGGTTCAATAGTTAGGGCTTAAGTTTCCAATTTGCATCTCTGTGAAACCTAAAGCCTTGTGGTCGAACTTTCGACAAACTATAATCGATTAGCTAACCTTTGACCGACTATCTTTATGGATTGGAGACCTGCACAAAGATTGATGGAGAGGAAATTTAAATAATGCCAAAGAAACTTATTTTAAACCTATTTAAAAAAAAAAAGAGAATGCCAGTATTAGTAAACTAGAACTCGTAGATCCAAATTAAGACTTCGAAAAACAGTAAAGTCGTACCAAGGATAAAATACTTCCTCGCATAAAAATCGTATTTACACTTAAAAGGAACGGCTCTTTGGTCACAGTGAAGCAGTAAACTAAGAGACATGTCCAAGTCCACCCCATTACCAACTGTTAATGGAACATTCCACGATTGATGGACTGTGTGAATGATGGTATCAGTAGAAAGAGGGTGGTTGCTAAGATGACGACTCACAGAGAAATATGGAGGAAGAAGACATGTTGTGCTGACCCCAAATAAATTGGGAGAATGATGATGATGATAATATGGAACACTAGCTTTTGCCCGCGACTTCAGTCGCGTGAAAAGTTTCATAAGAAAGTTTGAGAAAAAAAATCTTATGTGCTATTCCAGACTATAATCTATTTCTCTGCCAAATTTCATCCCGATACATTAAGCCGTTCTGGCGTGTAAATTTATAATATTAGTGTAGAAGTATAGATTCTGCCTTTCTAGAAACTTTTTCATCGTCGTTTTTCAGATGCGATTGAAATAACTGAGAATTTTTACTGTGAGACCGACCGAGAACAACAGCACAAACCTTACCTATCTTTGAATCATTCGTAAAATATAGGTATCAACTAACATATTTTTGTACCGTTATAAGGTTGACTAGGGACTATTATGCACGCAGCGATCGGTAATATAAACTTGTTCGTTCTACGAACATAGGTTCGTAGAACGAACAAGTTTATGATCTTCATTCAAGCAACCTGTGGATATTTTGCGAATTACAAACCATTAATTGAAGCGTTACACCATTTTCCCGGTTACCATGAATATTAATAGGCAGTTAGGTGTACAGAACTCCCAAAGTCTGACAACTGTTCCAACTTCAGATTTCATAGTGGGCGTTTACTAAGATACATAATATCAAAACTAATCAATTTTATTAAAATAATCTCCTATTAAACTCAAAATAATCTGTTCTGACAAAATTATTAGCATAACGTAATAGAGAATACATATTTCGTTTATCTTCGAGCCATTGACTTTCATCTTTCAGTATTAAAACGATTAGCGAGTATTTAATCGGTAATCGAATTTATGTAAATCGATTATTCGAAGCCGACCGAGATTAATGCTTTCAGAAATTGGTTAGTTTTATGAAAATGGAAAATGAGCTTTATAGTTAGGCGACTAGCCTTCAAAACTCCAGTTTTCTGGTTTGTTGCTTGACTCGTTGTTCCTTTGCATCGCTCAATTGGTTGTCAACCATATATATGTACCTAAGAAGAGGGAATGTTGACGGAATGTTGGATGAGTTGGTGTTTGCCCGCGGTTGGGGCAAACATTTTGGATGCTTGGTTTTGCTTATTGATGATGGTGACTTTTAATGGTTTTCCATCTTCTTATGAAGGAAATATTAAATTGAGGTAAGTGTGCATGTTGCACCACTTTTCTAGTACTCGCTGTAATAATTTTCAGTTCATCAGTCAAAGTAATTTTCAGTTCTTCAAAATAAATAAAAGATGATTTTTGCACGCTTAACGCGTGGAGCCCAGGTAAGACAAAGTTATGTTACAATGATTTGAATCTGGCAAAAGAGATCAACATTTATCAGCTTACGATTAAGATTACAATTTAAGATGAAAATTGATGACGAAAAGGCTTAGAATACCTTAAGACCTCTAAGCAGGCTTAATGTTAGTCTACAAATCATACAAAAAATAATTTCAATAAGCCAAAGGGCCAACATTGTGGTAATCTTGATCGACCTGAATCGGTCTGACTATGACAGCCGTTTAATGCTCTGTTAGCTAGCTAGCTAGTTGCCATGTCATTTTGGATAAAAAATAATAATTTAATGAAAGTAATAATCTTCTGAACGTTGATAATAACATCTTAAACAATCCCGCAATTGTGCTTCCAGCACAATAGCTAATGATTGACACCTTAATTATAGATTTTGACTTTTGATCATCTTATAATTTAAAAACGTCATTATGATTTTCCAGTGACGCCCCACTGAGGGAACAACTCCCATATAATCTCCAGAAGACTACTATCGCAGCAGTTGGATCACTATGGGCTTTATCTGACACTAAAATTCCATTGGAAGAATTATTCGTAATAATTTGGTCACCTACAAAATATTGAATTTAATCCCACTTATAAAAAACCGGACAGGAACGAGTTCGACTCGCGCGGTAAGGGTACGTTTATTAATTATCTAAATTCCGTGAGCTGTTTTAAATCTGACCCAAATTTGTTACCATAGACTTTTATTAGTTTTCCTGTAATCTATAAGCAAAGAACTATTTTTAGTATGTTTTTTAATTTTCGGACCCGTAGTTCCGGAGTTCAGGGGGGGGGGGGGGGTGAAATAGCGTCAAAACTGTTTATTTTAAAAATATAAAAAATAAATAAATAAGATGCTCACAATTACCTAACAACGTAGTAGGTACTCACAATTAGCTAACAAGTAACACGATATATATTTGCAAAACTATTTTTTTTTTTCATTTTCTAATTTACCCTTAAAATGGCCCGCATGTTTAAAATTCATTAATTTACGTTACACGTCCGTCTTTAGGTCACCGACTTACATATGAGTACCAAATTTCAACTCAATCGGTCCAGTAATTTCGCAGTAAATTGGCTGTGACAGACACTCGAGTGATCCTATAAGGGTTCCGTTTTTCCTTCTGAGGACCCTAAAAATATCTAAAAGCCGTTATGTTGGTACTTAGCAAGCCTTTATTGCTGTATTAGTTGCTCATAAATCCAATAAGTTATTACTTTACGTCACTTCAAGGGGCAAAACTTATTTTATTGATACCACTGAAAGCTGTTACTCCTAAGTTTTTATATGAGAAAATACGTCAAATCATTTTCATCAATCATTTTACTTCTTGTAGTAATTCTCAGGTTACTGTTCTACGAGATATTTTACAGATAAAATGGCTGCGATTTTTTGTAAAATGGTGTGGGAATCACGTATAGAATAAGATGAATATTTTTAGTTTATTATTTTTTAAATAACATTACATAACATCCTGTAATCCCCGAAGGATTGGGCAGAGGTGTATCTAGTAGTACACCCGCATTTTACCCATTAATGTTCAAGACCCATGAGGGGGCGAGCCCTTGCCATCAACCGGGCAGACATCGACACTCCGTGGCGGCTACTGAGAATTTCCTGATGGAAAAACCTAATAACATTTTACCCGATCTGGGAATCGCATCCAGGCCCTCGTGCTTAGCAGTCGCGCTTGCAACCACCTGACGAAAGAGGCATTATTTTTTTGATATCTCCTTGTTTAATGTGGTTTACATGTGAAGGAGCATTGAGTGGAGCAATGATGGACAAGTACTGTCGGCGCTGACTTAAGTGCCATAGTTCCCGCAGGCGTTTTTGTGAATAACATATCACACACAACACCAATACACCATGGCATTGATATGTGAAACACTCAAAATATTGAAGAAAACTATAGTCTCATAGAATAAAAAAATTCAAAGACATAGCACACACAAACCAACCCGCGCTGAGCCCTCGTGGTTGTTTACAGCCTACTGTGTCCCAGCAGTGGGCTGCTGGGACAGTGGGTTAGCATAAAGGTATTTTATTACTGGGGACAAAAAATTGGGTACTGAAGGACTTAAATTAATCACAATGAAGAAGAGTTCTTAAACGTTCCGATTTCACGGAGGCAACGCTTTTGTAGCACAATGCCAGCTACGCCGTAGCAGACTGCTACGAGCTACGACACCGAGCTGTGAATGCATTAAGACGACTCAGGCGTAGTAACGCCTGTAATCCCCGAAGTGTCAGGCAGAGGTGTACCTAATGGTACAGCCACATTTCGCCAGTTATGGTTAAGTCCCATATAATAGGGGCCGAGCCTATTGTCATCAAACGGCCACAAAGCCAGACTTCGGGGCTGCTCCTGAGAACATCGTGATAGAAAAACCCAACAGCACTTTGCGAGACCTGGGAATCGAACTCAGGATCTCATGCTCAGCAGTCGTGCTTTCGACCTCTAGACCAGTGAGGCAGCGCGTATCATTTGATACGCGCTGCCTCCTATTTGGAACTCAACTTACAAAAAAAAAACTCGACGAATGCAAAACCTTTCCAATCATTCTGGTCTGGAGACGACAAGAGAGGTGAGCGGCGTGCTGCCTCACCTCTCCGCTTCGCTCATCTATCCTCATCTATCTTGGAATCCGAGCCTTGAGCTTGTTTAATAAAAGCACATGACATTTATGACCACACAATTTACAACATTTTTCCGAACAAATTCCCTTAGGTCAACGTCTAACAAATAAACGACCCATATTTTACCTTGAACTATAAAGAACACAAAATCTTAACATGTTGGCGAAATTATCCTCACAATTTATCTTTATACCTTCGGGCATAACAACCATTTGCCTGGTCGCTATACATGATCAGTATGATATCTTATTTCTTTATGCACAACTAAAAACCGAAAGGCGGACTTAATGCCTCCGGCATTTTCTACCAGCCTACCTTAGGGTGATGCAGAGACAATAAAAAGAAAAAAAAGACTATAAAAATTTAAAAACTTAAACATTTATATAAGAATAAATACATACAGGGTGTAAGGGACAGCCCTCCGCAGACTGATGGAGTGAATTCAGTATAATCATACTAAAATGACCAGTACAAGACATTATTTCAGGAACGTTATGGGAATCCAATAAATTTGATTTGTTTTATTTCTTCATACGCAATGTATCGGTGCCGTGGTAAAATGCACGTAGCGAACGGCAAGCACGACGACAAGTTCGATGAACTCTGTAGCTAGGCAGGAAGTAAACGACTGATTTCACGCGTCGTTCTCAATCACTCGTTCGTCAAAGTATTTCAACATCCATTGTTGTTTTAATTTTACATTAAAATAAAGAATAGTAACTGAAGATATGACAAAAAAAAATCCTGAAAAAAATTCCGGTGGAATATGATTCATAATAAGGAGCTGAATGCACCTTGTCAGTTTTGCGGAGGGCTGTCCCTTACACCCTGTATATACATACACACTGCAAATTAGATCGATTTGCAGGGCACACCAACATAGATGTTGGTGTGCGTAAAATCAACGGCCGTCTGACTTCGCCTATTTATTAGTGTTTGCTTCACAATAACCCGTTGTCCACGCACACACAATAAAATTTCTTGTCACTAATGTTGCAGGGAATATGACGCATAAATTTAGCTTATGATACAATCGTCTCCGTGGCGCATTAGTCGAGCGTGCGATAAGTAATTACTTACTGCGCCGGCGCCGTAGGATCGAATCCGACTGCCAACAGCTTAATGTTTTTGTATGTTTTAATAAAATATTTTACATTTGTTTGTTCAATTCATTGCTTAACTATTAGCAAGTCTCTTTATATTTGGGTTAGAATGTATTAGTTGTCTACCCTCTAAAAATGACAAATCATGTTTAAGTTAGTAGTTTAAGTTCATCGTCATAATGCTATTGACTATCGGGCTTTCGTTACGTTTTTAGACATTATACCCTGCGTTTTTTGAGAAGTGCTTTTATTTGTGAATCAATATGAATCATTGAACCACACTTTTATGAGCTGAAATAATTCTTTTGCATGAGCAAAATGTTTCAATTAGTGAAATTGCGAGACGTTTAAAGATATCGGTGAGTAACAAAATGTTATTATGATGTTTAGAAGTTTAATATGTTTAAATAATCCACATGTTATTGATTGTTGTTTTTTGTAACAATATTTTATTATTGTTCACAGAGAAGGACTGTGCAATTGTGGGTCCATCGTTATGCAGATTCGGGAAGCATTGATCCTTGCCGACCGGGACCAAAGGCTGGATTTGCATTCACAGATTGGCATCTGATATAGTTGCTACGCATACCGCTGAGCCCTTCCTCACTACTCGTTCCACGGCAACTAAACATGACGTGACATTACAAACTGTACGAAACCACTTGCGAGCAGCTGGTGTGAAATGTTGTAGGCCAGCCAAGAAAATTTGAATGTCAGATATTCACAGGCAAAACCGGGTACGCTTCGCAAGAGAATATTTGGATTTTGATTGGTGCAATAATATAGTTATATTTAGAGATGAAAAATGTTTTAAATCAGACAAGGACGGTCGCAAAATATTGTGGCGAAAAGATGGTGAGCGCTATCATAAAAAAAAAAATTCTTCCATGCAGGTCTAGTGGAGACATTTACTTCGTGCATGAACGAGTCATAGATAGCGAAGGCGCACCAATAGGCTATTAATAAAAATATCAGGGGGTAATTCGATTTGTTTTATGTGAGTGATGTTATTGTTAGTGAGATAACAATTTAGGATACCTGTATCTTAATATCTATCTTATTAACATGTTTATTCATTTCACTAATAAATAAATTACCCACTTGAATAAGAAAAGTAACGTTATTTCTTGTCCGACTTAGAATATTTGTCATGCACAAAACTTTATAATTTGTAATTATAATATAAAAAAAACCTAGTCAATAAATGTTGTTGATTTCTTAATACAAATTGTTTAATTTTTACTTCCATATTTTTTTTCGAATAATGTTCTTATTATCAGGTAAATTACAATAAAAATTCAACAAAATGAAAATAAAAGTTTTTTAATAATGCAAAAAGTTGACGCCAGCGGCGCAGATTCGATCCTACGACACTTGATTTACCAGCCGAATGATTACACATATAAGCCACGACACCGGTTAGTCATAGTGTTAAATTGATGCTTCATATTCTTTACCTCATATTATACAATATACTATAGTGAAGCAAACACTAACAAATAGGCGAAGTAATACACTAGTTGATTTTACGCACACCAACATCTTTGTGGTGTGCCCTGCAAACCGATCTAATTTGCACCGTGTACATAATATACTTAACAAAATATATAAAGTTAAGAAAGATAAACAAGAAAAACTACAACAACTTAGTCTCAACTAAACATAATGTTGTATTTCGTAGGAAATGGTGTGTTCTTGTTTCTGTACTCTTGTTGACATTTACAAGCCGAAATAGCTTAAAAAGAGGCTAATTGAGATTGTGCTAGTCACAATTTTCAGAACGGAAATAAAAATAGCTCAACGTGAACGTTTCATGCACCCTGCATTCTGAAAGTAGATAACGTCCCAAATAGCTGAATTTTTTTTGCTGTTTTATGAATTTATCAATATTTTTAAATTTAAATGATGAAATATCACTAAACCTCAAATCTGTCTCATTGGTATTGTGGTCACAAGCGTGACTGCTGAATATGAGGTCCTGGGTTTGATTCCCAGGTCGAGCAAAGTGAAATAGGGTTTTTCCATCAGGAATTTGGCATTAGCAGCTGGATTTGTGCCCGGTTGATGGCACTAGACACTCCCTATAATATGGGACTTCAAATATGTTTTAAGTGGCGAAATGTCAGTGTATCTATTAGATACACCTCTGCCTAATCCTTCTTTGAGGATTACAAGCGTGATGTTATATCACTAAATATTGCACTAAAACTTAGATTTTTGTTAATCACAGTAATTAACATCGTGCATAACTCTGACAAGCTCACCTATAAACATAAGTGTGATTTTTTTTACAAAATATGTCGAGATCAAAACAAATTGAAATTGAGGTAGACGTTTAAATATTCAACTGTACATAATGTATGTCAACAGTTTACACGTGGCTATACGAGAATATTTGTTCATCTTTCCAAAATTATCTTCTACGATGTTTACACGTTTTTCTTTCCATATATCTATACAAATAAATGAAATTGAAGTGTCTGTTTGTAATTTCAAACTAACAGCTTTTTACTGAATGCATATGAAAGTATGTACGGTACTTAAAATAAAAATACTTTTTTTTCTTTCTGTCCGTATGTCCGTCTGTCTGTCAGTTCCAGTAAATCTCCTAAATGTCTGGACTGATTTTGACTGGCAGATAGCTGATGTTATAAGGAATAACCAAAGCTAGTTTTATTTTAGGAAAAAAATTAAAACCCTTGAAATTGTTAACAAAATCCGTTTTCTTAGGAAGGTAATATTTTTATAATAATTTCGCGCGGAAAAAGGTCGCGGGTAATAGATAGTCATACAATATGACTCGTGTCTACTTCTGAATTCTTTTATCCTGAATCTACTTGAAATACTCTATATTTCCAGTCACAAAGGTTTCTAGTTACTACACAAAAAATAACATAATATCATAACTCTCGGGATTTAACAGTGACGTAACATCTAAGCTAATAATAATTCTTTAGAGCGATTTCACACTGACAAACTGCGATTGTGGACGGGTTCTCTGCGGGTAAGAAGCAGGATAGCTGCGACTACGCGACGTGTCTGCGATTTCCCATAGCATTGCGTCAAGCTGAGTGGAAGCCTAAACGCCGTCAAACTTTTTTGTTTCACCCTTCTTAGTTTTTATAAATATTTGTTTTGAGTTTTTCTTTTTATATTTTATTTTGGTTTTGAATGCACGTCATGATTCGACGATAATAATTAAATATTTTTGATACTCTTCAGAATATCACCGCTGTGATAATTGTTTTAAATGTTACGGCACCATGCTGAGATAGGGGGTATTTTGACCTCGTAAAGGACCAATTTTAGTTTAACTAAAAGTTTTTGTTTTCTTTGTATATGGCTGTCAATATTCTTGCTAACAATTTTAATTTTAATTAATACTATTATTTATAGTGTAATTTTATTTCATTTTCTTTATTTAGTTTTTATTTTGAAATTTGTCCTGAAATTATTTGTCTTTTGTCTTTTGAAATTTATCTTTTGTATGAGCTCTTGCCTGAAATAAATAAATTTTATTTTATTTTTTAGTTACATTTCAGTTTAGTTTTTATGTATGTCTTATTTTTAAGCTTTTGTTATGTTTACTTTTTATATTTTTGTTTTATTTATTTATTTATTCAGAAATACATTCTAAGCAAGTTCAAGTTCAAGTTTTATCAAAACGCTTAAAAGCTAATAATAATCATATTACAATGTCAAATTGCCATCTTATAATTACAGTAATACAGAAAGCAAAATAAAAATTATATTTCAATTGGGTATCATACATATCACAAATAAAATAACATAAATAAGTACTAATGTGTTAAGTATGAATCATTCTGTTTTGTCTTGTGCGAGACAAATAAATACTTTTTCGTTTTCTTTTTTCTATTTCACAATATTATACACTCGCTCTATCTTGTACACTTACATCAATCGCTGTATGTGTGGCTTGTTCCCTACGCACACACCACACATGCGTTAAAAAATGGTTTCACTGGAAACCCAGTTGCAAATCACAAATATGATGAGGCCTTTAGGTAAATACAACTGTCTGTTTAAGACGAAAGAAAATGAAAGCAAAAGAAGGCTTTTTATCTTTGTAATAAATATGACGAGACAGATTAGTATGGCGTTTGTAAATCTGTGTTAGTGTTGGTGGGATTATTATTAACATAAACAAAATATCATCGTACCTGTTTTCCTTGGAGTGATAGGAATAAGTGTACCTACCATATAATACAACTCGCTGTGCCCCACTACCTTCGCGTGAAATTATAATTAAAATATAATTTCACTATTTGAATCGGATTTTGTTGGGTTTTAATTTTTTTGCATGGAGCACTAATCCTTTTACTATAATAATCCTTATAACATCAGCTATCTGCCAGTAAAAATCCCGTCAAAATCGGTCCAGCCGTTTCAGAGACAGACAAAAATTTAAAAAAAAAAATTATAAGTAAAAGTACCTTTAGGTCAGTAAAAAGTTGTTATTTTTTTTTTTTCACGCACAATGGTCCACTTTAAGGACTAAGTGCGGAAACCAAAATCCCTAACATAGAACATAGAAGTTGTTATTTTGAAATTCCAAAAAAAAAATCCGAGCACAAATCCAACTCTGAGCTACTGAAAAACTGAGAAATTCCCGTCGAATGACCCAATTTGCATATTTTTTATACATTATCACTAACTGCTTTAATTAATATCCATTAGTGCTTGCTAACTCTCATATGAAAAAGCACAAATTATTCCACTTATCATTAACTTTTGAAAATAAACAAGATAGGCTTTCAAGCTCAATGGCTCTCTTTAAAAACATTACCCAAATGACTTTCAAAAGCTCTTATCTCCGTACGTGCGGCTATCACTAAAATTAGCCGGGTCGCGCTGTCCCGGTGTCGTGATGTTTGCTCGGCGGCTGCGAGCCTCAATTAGCGCTACTCAAATATGGCCGCCGCTCCTTACTTTTTGCGGTCGCGATTTAGGGTTGGGCTGAAGCGATTTTTTTGTGTTGGATTTTTTTAAGTCGTGTTAAAGTGGAAGCTCCAGAGTAGCCTGCAAGCTAACCTCGCCGTCCGTCAGTCCGTCTTATGACGACAGGCCGTGTCGACGGCGCGTTCGTGTTCCACGAGCGCCTCAAAGAGATGTCAGCAAACAGGAGGGGCCCGCAAGGGCCGATGCCTGCCAGGTCTGCGGGACTGTTCGAAAGAGATATCGCGGCCCTGGAACACAAAGGGCAAAAGAAGGAACATGGCTGGGTTTTAGTCAGTAAAAGTCTGACACTCCCTTCCGCTCCGCCCAGAGAAAAAAAAGGGTAGCCCGCCAAATTTTCTTAAGTTTTTTCGCAATTTGCAGGTTAGTGTCAGAAGTATGTTGATGAAATATGAGTCGCGCTTGTAAAACGTATGTAGTTACAGAATTAGATCATTAAAATCACCATTACTACCCTCTAATTTAATTTAACCCCATTGAATGCCTTTTTCATGAAATAGTTATTGAATGGGGTTAAATGTACTTTTACCTGCAAATTGCAAAAAATCTAAGAAAATTTGAATTTCGCGGGCTCCCCTGGCGTTTCCATCTTAATGGTACTTATTATTAGTGTACTTGGAATACACCAGTTGCATTGCAACTACATCACGGAATATCACTGATATTCCGTTAGAATTGCTCAGCTCAGCTGTACTCAGTCGTCATGGCAACGCCAACAATCAATCAATCAATCAAAATATTTTATTTCACATAGGCCTACATGGGCCCTTGTAAAACGTCGACAAAAAGGTTCGCAACGGTTCAAAACACCCACTAAATCGTATTCTTAGTATTTCTCAGCTGCAATCTTCAAATAAGGTAGCTCTTCAGTCCCTCTTTGAGGAGTGGCTTGAGAGGCGCCACGGCGCCCTCACCTTCCGCCTGACGCAGGTCCTCACCGGACACGGGTGCTTCGGGAGGTACCTGCACCGAATCGGGCGGGAGGAAACGTCCGGATGCTACAATTGCGAGGATCGACCGGAGGACACGGTGGAGCACACCGTGGAGGTCTGCTCTGCTTGGGCGGAGCACCGCCGTGTCCTCGTAGCGGCGATTGGCGGCGGCGACCTCTCGCGTCCGGCCCTGGTTCAAGCCATGGTCCGGGGCGAGAGGGAATGGGAAGCCGTCGCCTCCTTCTGCGAAGCAGTCATGCTAGCGAAGGAGGCGGCGGAGCGTGAGAGGGAGAGAACCTCCTCACGTCCCAGCCGCCGCGGGAGAAGCACCGGGCGTCGGGGGCCACGCCGTGATGGCTCTCGGCCACCGTAGGCGCGGGCCTGTGGACGGCGAGTAATGGGCTAGCTCGCCGTCCGTCCGTCGTATGACGACGGGCAGGCCGTGTCGACGGCGCGTTCGTGTTCCACGCGCGCCTCAAAGAGTTGTCAGCATACGGGAGGGGCCCGCAAGGGCCGGTGCCTGCCAGGGCTGCGGGACTGTTCGAAAGAGATACCGCGGCCCTGGAACATAAAGGGCCACTGAAGGAACATGGGTGTTTTTTAGTCAGTAAGAGTCTGACACTCCCTTCCGCTCTGCCCAGAGCGGGAGGAGTCATTTGATGATTTCTCAACCACCAAAAAAAAAAAAAAAAAAGGTAGCTCTTCAGTAGGAGTACGTTGTGCTCTAAACAAGCTATCCTTATCAAACCCATGTTTACATTCTGCTTTAAGCAATGACAGATGGTATGACCATAATGCCATGGAAGTTGGGTAGGCCTTTGGTGTGGGACGCAACTTGCGTCGACACCCTTGCGCCATCCCATCTTCCTAGCACAGTGGGCTGCGCTGGGACGGCTGCTGCAGGTGCTGAAAACCTCAAACGGCGCAAATACAATAATTTAATTGGTAATTATGTGTTTGAGCCGTTTGGGGTTGAAACACTAGGGCCATGGGGTCCGAGTGCCCACCTTGTTTTTCGGGAAATCGCCAAGCGGTTGGTCGACTCTTCACGTGACCAGAGGGCGGGCCTATTTTTTGGCCAAAGAATCAGCATTGCCATCCAACGTGGTAATGCTGCCAGCCTTCTGGGCACTTTTCCTGTTGACAGCGATGCGGACGAATTTTTGGATGCCCTGTAACCCTTTTATACTTGTACATATTTATTTATATTATAGTTTTGTAGTTTGTAAATAATTAATATGCTTTAAGCAATGATAAAGATGTTATATTGTCATTTTACATTCATAATATCACGCCTGTAATCCACGCAGGGTTAGGCAGAGATGCACCTAAAATAGTACACCCACATTTCGCTAATTTTGTTTAAATCCCATGTAATAGAGGGCGAGCCTATTGCCATCAACCAGGCACAAATCCAGCCTTCGTGGCTGCTACTGACAAATTCCTGATGGAAAAAGCCAATAACACTTTGCCCGACCAGGGAATCGAACCCAGGACCTCGTGTTCAGCAGTCGCGCTTGCGACCACTAGACCAACGAGGTCACTTTAATCAATGTTAAAGATGTATATAATGTAATGTATACATTATATCAAATGCTTTCTTGGTTGTCAAAATTTTTCAAAGATTTTAAATATAGACATGGGTGTTTACAATGATAATTTAAGTAGTTTTACTTATAATATCATTGGGTGTTTATGTCAATTTCTATACAAACTTTACCTGTCAATTTGACTTGAGTGTAGGCGTGTGGAACTTGACTTGAGCTGAGCCAGCCACTAAGAATCTCCAAGTTTAATATATGCTTCTTTTGACGCTGGCATAGAGCAGTGGTTATTGACGACAAGCTTGCAGTTCGCTACAATAATCTAAACATCTATCTATACAAGTAAATACAATTGACGTGTTTGTTTGCAATATCAAAGTAACAGCTTTTTATTCAATGCTTATGAAAATATACGGCACTTATAACAAAAACACTTTTTTTCAGTTTTTGTCTGTTTCTCTGTCTGTGTGTCTGTCTGTTTGTTCCGGCTAATCTCCGAAACGGCTGGACCGATTTTGACGGGACTTTACCAGCAGACAGCTGATGTTATAACGTCTAACATAGTTTTTTTTTTAATAGTATTAGAGTTCCTTGCAAAAAAATTAAAACCCTTGAAATTGGTAACAAAATCCGATTCAAAAAGGGAAGTAATTTTTTTTATAATAATTTCACGGTGTTATATGTATAACAACACAATAAGCTTACCTTCTAGTAGCGAAGTCCCTTACACGTTGCACTAACATGAACGTGAAGTTCTGACATTAATAATTATAATTATTATAGAAACTTTAGAAGTGTGTTCAGAGTTTAATTGTTAAATTCTAAATTGACGCGAGCGAAGCCGCGGGCAAAAGCTAGTGAACAATAATTTTGTAATCACGTTCTCGAAAACGGCTCTAACAATTTCGATGGAAGTTGCAATAAAAGGAGTTTACGGAGGCTTAACATTGATCTAGCTAGGTCTCATATCTGGGAAAATGATGTTTGCTCTATTTTCAACCGAGCAAGACCCTGCTCCCATCATCGTAATAACTGATCTTTAACGTTCCCATAGTAAACACATTAATTTTTTCTCTGTTGCTTCGCCTCTATTCTTAGCAAGCCGATTGCTAATCGCATTATAAGATTAACTAATACCCAATTGGCTGTATTATTATTATATTATGAACGAACTTCCCGCTCTTCTATAGGATAATATCAATTAGTTATCTCAATAATCTGTTGAACTTAGCCCAGAGCAGTGGCGACCCGGTCGTGACGGTCTCCACTAATGATTGGTAGCTATATAGGCCGTGAGCTCACCATCATCATTATCTGCCTAGCCTTTTCCCAACTATGTTCACCACACACACTACTATAACATACTCACACACCCATTTTTGCAACTCCTCAGGCACACTCCTACACACTCATCCACGCTGTACACTTAGCAATGTAGTATAGCTATTAAATTGTAAATCCGTAATTGGCTGTAGGATTAGTTATATATTTTATGATATAATTTCAAAGAGCTGTGGATTTTGTGATTAATAAATAAATAAATGTTAAGGTCGGCTTCCAGTTTAACCGGATGCGGCTGAATATCAGAATTTAACATAGATCAACTGACTATCTGACCTCCACAATCCAGTTAGTACCGGGTAATACCAGACCCCTTTTTAAGACTGGACGACAGACTTTCCGGCCACTGACTACCTGTAACAATTGTCAAAAATCTATAAATGACAGCTGGTACCAACAGCTGTCATCCACGGACCATTCATCACCATTGCTCTCAAAACGGTGAAGGAATACATCGTGAGGACACCGAAATGTGAGATATACCAAACTATACTAGACCCGCGTGATGAATTACAGCCCACTCCCTTTTAAGCTGCGTTGACACGATCAGAGTATGCTCGGAGCGAGTGGACTCGGACGCAACTCGAATTGTGGCAACCCATAATCCGAGCGCACTCGGATAGGTTGGTATGGGTTGCCACAATAAGAGTTGCCTCCGAGTAGATATCCGAGTCCACTCGGTCCGAACATACTCTGATCGTATCAACGCGGTTTCATAGAGAGGAGACTTGTGTCCCAACATTGGGAACATTATAAGCCGACCACAGTAGCCCGGGGCTAAGTTCCCGCTACCGCTTATGAACGTAACACCATTCTTAGCAAGTCGGATGCTCTTGTTTGCAAGCTCTAGTGACATTCTGATATAAAGTTACATTTTAATCACCCAGCCGTGTTTCTGACGTCAAGCTGTTTTTAGGCAGCGTGATTTGACAGTCCTTAACGTTAACGTTCGCGTTTGCGTTTGTGTTAGTAACGCGAAACTTTGTGACGCGTCCTGTAACGATGTTATCAATATTTATGAAGATTCATCTTGGTTAATGGGAATGTGAGACTGGGATTGTTTCCTTAGCGTAATGTGAGGGTAGACATGCCATTTGAGTATAACTGAGATAAATTATACTTTTACGGCAATGTAATGGCGTAAAATGATGTTGCCAGCCTGATGATCACGGTAAAATAACACATACTCACTTTCTTTACGAATAAAGGTACCTGAAATAAAAATAGTTCTATTTTTTACCATTATTTCCTTTAGAGGAGCTCGTGGCTAAATAATAATAGCGACTCGAGTCGATCTTCAGGTTAAGCCGCGCTTGGCTAGGTTGGTCTGAAGATGGGTGACCAACCGTTACATACCGAGTTCCTCCGTGCCTCGGAAAACACCTTAAGCCGTTAGTCATTCGTAGATGTTTGACAGTCGTTAGAGGTAGTCAGTGGCCCGAAAGTCTGACAACCAATCTTACCAAGAGGTATCGTATAGCCCCGTACTAACTAGGTTGTGGCGGTCAGATAGCCAGTTGCTCCATGTAAAATACTGGTATTCAGCTGCATCCGGTTAGACCGGAAGCCGACCCCAACGTAGTTGGGAAAAGGCTAGGCAGATGATTGAAACAGCTTTTGCTTTTTCGAGTTCCTTTGTCTTTGGTACACGTGCCTATCCCACCGTGATTGAATTATTGCTATCTGAAGACGGTATTATAAACGCCAAAAAGAATTATAGGCCACACCCAATATTAACACAAATAATACGAAATATTTACACAGTCAGGTAACACATTAAATAATTACCTACAACGACATGACAGATAATTAAAAAGACATTGGACCCTGTCCTTTTTTTTCAAAAGATTTAATCGACACGACGCGACGTTCTGTGCCGTTTGTGATAAATTAAATAAACTTAGTACACGAGTCAATTGATCAGCTGCTCTCGTTATCAATTAAACATTTAAAGGGCAGCTGTACTCCACAATCTCAATCAAGACGACACGAGGTCCTAGACATCAATTTCAAATTAACTTGCAAGACCTTATAATGAAGTAAGAACGCACGTCGGCCAATCTAGCTTTGCAACCAGTATAAACTGATCTCTCATTGTAGGGGAAGTCTATACAGAGCGAGGTCATAATATACAGGAAATGTATAACTTGCTGTGTCGCTGTGTGAACATTCAGTAGATTGTTTTTCTATTAAAATACAGCGTGGAAGGGGCACGTAGAAATTTTATATCGGTAATTTAAAAAAAAAAACTGCATTACACATACATACATATTTTGTAGGAAACAGCAGATTTTTTTTATTTTCAGATAAAATGTCCCATCCACCTTGTATAAGTAGGTGCTGAAAACCTCAAACGGCGCAAATACAATAATTTAATTGGTAGTTATGTGTTTGAGCCGTTTGGGGTTGAAACACTAGGGTCATGGGGTCCGAGTGCCCACCTAGTATTTCAGGAAATCGCCAAGCGGTTGGTCGACTCTTCACGTGATCAGAGGGCGGGCCTATTTTTTGGCCAAAGAATCAGCATTGCCATCCAACGTGGCAATACTGCCAGCCTTCTGGGCACTTTTCCTGTTGACAGCGATGTAGACAAATTTTTGGACGCCCTGTTACTCTTTTCTACTTGTACATATTTATTACTATTATAGTTTTGTAGTTTGTAAATAATTTAATAATCTTTGAAATAATTGTTATGAGATGTTATTTATTTATCCGCATTCAATAGACAAGAATTTGAATGAAGTAAGAAGCGTCAAACAAAGCAAAGCTAACTTTAAGTAATTACTTATGCAACCATTTTTTTGCAATAGACAAGTATTTGAACGACGTAATAACCGTCAAAGAAAATCAAGCTAAGAATTCTAACTTTTGACAGTTCTAACTTCAAGCAATCACTAAACAACAGAATCAAAGTCGAATCAGTTATTATTTTTACTTAAGTAAACAATTTGACTTGTTTATAGATACGGGTGTTAGTCTCATCCACCTTTACAAAACACTTTTCTCATTTTGTAATCCCAAAACAACGGATCTACCAGTCCGTGCTATCATAATATTCCCGAACTACTTTAAAAATGGTTGGAAAGTGGTACCTACACGTAACTGCATGGCATTCTCTACAGGTCCCCTGAGGACCGTTGGCTTCAAATGACATGCATGCATGTAGTTCACTGACGGTCGACCACTTTTCAACCTTATAACTTAGGGCATAGGGATGAGAAGTGATAGACCGTCAGCGAACTCGGTAGTACGTACTGCCGAAGCGAAGCGGTTTTATTGCTAACTACCCGCAATATTTGTCACAGCCTGCTTTGAATATTGTATTGCTGGTAGAGAGCAGTACCGATATCGATTTGTTTTATGCAGTTACTGTGATGATTCAAAACAGGATTCCGATTTGATTTCCTGTTTGGTTGGTATAGTGGTGGTATGTCAAACTAAGTGTTATTGGGTTTTTCCATCAGATATTTATCTGTCAGGGCTCCAGAGAGTGGCTATTATGGTCCACAGCTGTTTGGGCATGCGGCGACGTGGCCAGTCCAGTCACACTTCAGTTTAGCGGCTTTTTGAGCAGCGTCAGTAATTTATGTTTTGGAGCGGAGTGTGGTGTTGCGTGCATGGTCGACTTTTGAATGTTTGTCAAAGACCAAGTCTGGGATCCATAAATGTCAAGATGGGAAGAATGCACATGTCCATGATTTTTCGCTTTAGTGACAAAAAAAAATGCAACTTGTAAAAAGTAGTATTTACACCTAGCCAACATAGTTTCTCCATTCATTTCAAGAATATGGTTTCTTGATAATATCTTTAGCACGCTCAGCCAATATCCAAGGAAAGTTCAGATGACAGCTAAATGCGGTGCACAAACACCGCAGAGCACGTATGGCTGTCGATAGCAGCTGCCGCACAAATATCTACGGCAGTAATTTCTGGTATAGCTGTTGCTTTAAACTTCATTGCAATCTAAACCTTAAGTCTATGTCTTCTAAAGTCACACGACTCGCACTCGTGATTTTAAAGAACTGTAGCAGGTATTTCTTGTAAAAGAAATATATTTTTTTTTAATAAAAATTTGTTTATTTCTTAACCAAATCCAAACAACAAGTTGATGATTGGAGCCTCCTTTTAAGCAAAGAAAAGCCTGTATTAGGAAACTCCGCTCTTTTATAGCTAGATAATTTTGCAACAGAACATCATAAGTAAATGGTTTTATCCAACTTGTTGCCATTTTTTTACTAAGATGTCAGTAAGGTATTTATTTACTCTTAGTATTCAATGTTATGCAACATATTGAGTTTTAATTCCTCGAAAAAGACTCAGACCTGGATGGTCCGAATACTCTATATATAGAGTCTATAGTATTGGTCTGGACCCTTGGCATCATAATTAATATTGTTTTTCCTGCAAGTGCAATCTTCGGGGTGCTGCATCCTGCATCCAGACTTGGATCTTATTCGCGGAATTAAAACTAGATATTTTGCATTTAATGTCAGGAATCTCCGCAAAGTGACGCTTGATTTTATAACTTCTCTGCTCTAGTGTACATCGCTATTTTCGTGTCACATTCCTTTTTGTATCATCATTGATTTTTCAGTGAATAACTCGTAAACTTCCAAATCTGCATGTTATCAAAAGTCTTTACTTTTGTTAAAGCCAGTTTGATGTCTGTCTGTATTGTTAGAAAAGTCAACTTTACGCATTGGCGAATACGTGCTGAAAAATCTTACCAAGTGGATGCTGTAATATCTTTCGTTAAGTATCTGGTATATATTTAAGCACTTCATTAAGATATTGATACAGCTAGTAAAGCGGGCAATCTTAATAGGTTCAATAGCTAGCATAGTTACTGAGTTTCGAGTTATTATTAATATTGATATATCGAACATTAATATCACAATATCAATACAACGACTACCCATATTTTGAGAAACACACTTTAATCAATCAACAACATAACATCCAATAGGTATACATTTCATTAATTAACCATGCTCAATATGTTTCAATTAATCAGCTGGAAATATCAAATAACATTCATCAATTATCGAAATTTATTCAAACGCGTAACACGCACGCGCGCCTTTTCGTAAAGGTCAAGTGCCTATAATATGGTGCTGTGTGAAATGTCCAGGGATATTTATTTATATTTATTTATTTATTATTTATGTATTTATAAGATCTTGACACTTTGAAACAGTTTCTACTCCTTATGGTGGAAGCGCCAAGGTAGCCCGCGAAATTCAAATTTTCTTAAGTTTTTTTCAATTTGCGGTCATTTTCATGTTGTATGTTGCTTAAAATATGATTCCGTAACAAACATGACTTAATTATAATCCCATTGAATGACTATTTCATGAAAAAATCGTTCAATTGGATTAAATGAACTTAGAGGGTTTTTTTTTTTGGTGGGTGGGAAATCATCTAATGACCCCTCCCGCTCTGGGCGGAGCGGAAGGGAGTGTCAGACTCTTACTGACTAAAAACCACCCATGTTCCTTCTTTGGCCCTTTATGTTCCAGGGCCGCGGTCGTCATACGATGGACGGACGGCGAGCTAGCCCATTACTCACCGTCCACAGGCCCGCGCCTACGGTGGCCGAGAGCCATCACGGCGTGGCCCCCGACGCCCGGTGATTCTCCTCCCGCGGCGGCTGGGACGTGAGGCTCTCTCCCTCTCACGTTCCGCCGCCTCCTTCGCTAGCATGACTGCTTCGCAGAAGGAGGCGACGGCTTCCCATTCCCTCTCGCCCCGGACCATGGCTTGAACCAGGGCCGGGCGCGAAAGGTCGCCGCCGCTAGATGGTTGTATTAATGATTTTAATGATTATAATTCTGTAAATACATACTTGTTACAATCGCGAGCAAGCGAATCATATTTTGTTCAATATACATCCTGACACTGACCGGTAAATAGAAAAAAAACGTAAGAAAATTTGAATTTAGTGGGCTTCCCTGGCCGAGTTGTAATAAATTAAGACTAAGCGTCTTAATTTACTACAACTAAGGAGAGGGAGGGAGGGACGTAGGATAAGGCGGTTACCACACGAGACCGCTCGACCGCGCGGTCGGGCGGTGAAACGGATCTCACATCGCATTGTCTTGTATGAAATCCGTTGATGCCTAAAACGCAAACTTCCGATACATCCGCTTTGCTGCCTCCGCCCGACTGTGGTATGCTAATCCAAACCTGACTGACTTGACTTTCTACTATTAATTTCATCAACACTGCGGAGTCAAAATGTAAAGGAAAACATTAAAATAATGTTTTCCTTAACATAAGCACATAACCTAATAAACCAAAGCGAAAATCGTGCAAACACGCGAGCATCACGTTCCGTTTATTCGGACACATCGTCGCGCTGATAAGACGGCTTTTATCGGTGTTCCGAACAAATGAGTGACATAAAATGCGACGATCGTGGATTCGCGCAATCATGTGCTTTGGTTAGAACGCGTGGTATGAAAATATTCTAAAATCAAAAGTTCTACAGATGTAAATTACATATCAACTATCCGCACGTTCTGCTTACAAAGGGAGAGGAGATCTGAGTTCAACCAGTACATTACAGGCTGATAATTGTGCTATGTATGAACTATGCTGTATTATATGGCAATATTTCACTCATAATCAACTGTATGACTGTCTGAAGCCAATAAAATGTGGTACAGTAGTCGTAACACACCCATAAGTAGTTATGAATAATGTAACGACGGACGTTGACGACGTTGTTAATGACATAGTGACATAATCTCAGGCGAAACGATGTTGTAAGTTTTACTATCTACAATCTGCTATATTTTACAATCAACACACACTTTTTATGCATCCGAAGGGTAACCAACGGTACCCTTTTACTTATAGTAGGGGAGCCCAAGCGGGGAGTAATTACGCAAATTACAGTGTGGGGCAGTTGCTTTAACCGGAAATCTAAGATTCGTGGGGGTTCATTAATCTTAGTTAAAATTGTATTAAATTTAAGACTCATAATAATATTGTTGATCTATCGGTTGAACATAATATCAAGCTATCTTGTGTTGAACTGGATAAGCATGTAATGGTGTGCATTTACAGACCCCCAAATTATCAAAACTACTCTATATTTGAGTCCGTAATGGAACATGCTTTAGCAAAACTTGCAACTGGTACTATGTCACGTGACTTGTAAATATTTTAGGCAAAAATTCAAATAGCAGTTGTTGTTAAACGTAGTTTCGGAACCAACCCGAATTACTACAAATACTGCTACAAGTATTGATAATGTTTTTTTTTGCGACTACTTAGATTAATACATTGTAAATTACCTTCCTTCTGATCACAGCGGTCAAACCATTATTTTCGAGTCCTACACACCATTACAAAAATCCATATAAAAACTAGACAAATAACATATAGCAATTTGAATAAATTTAATAATAACTTAATTTGTAATTAAGGCATTCCGGATCATATTATTGAAAATGTTAATCAATTTTATGAGGAATTCTTTTTGGTACTTTACACAGAGTTCAATAATACATTAAAATGAAACTAAATCTATTGATATTGAAAAATAGGGAGCGATTATTTGAGCTGTACGGCCTTAAGCCTTACATCAACTCAGAAACTTTTAATAAATATGTTGCAACTTACACAAATGATTTTAAAAACACTTATATGGCAGCAACAGTTAGCTTTATTTATTAGCAACAAGATTAAATCCGCCGAAAATAAAATAAAGACGGTTTGGAAAATTATGAATAGTGAAACTAATAGAAATAAAAAAAAATGTAATAATGATATCATGCTACAGACTTCAGGTGGTCTTCTGAGCTCTAAAAACGAAGTTGCTCAATGTCGTTATGAAGTACAGCAAGGGACCAAGGTAATACCACTTTTCAAATCAATAACTATAGACGAGGTGATTCGACAGAGAACCAGAGTTGTCGACATAGCCCACAGAATAAGTAAGCTGAAGTGGCAATGGGCCGGTCATATTAGCCGTTGGACCGATGACCGTTGGGGTAGACGTGTTCTTGAGTGGAGACCGCGAATCGGCAAACGTAAGGTGGGACGCCCTCAGACTCGGTGGAGTGACGATCTTCGCGGGGTGGTTGGTAGCAACTGGATGAGAGTTGCTGAGAATCGAGTTGAATGGCGTGCGATTGAGGAGGCCTATGTCCAGCAGTGGACTACTATAGGCTGATGATGATGATGAACTATAGACTAAACACCAATATAATTATATAAACGAATACGGGTGTATCCGTTTTGCCGGTTTTCAGCAACGTGTTTGAAAAGGTAATGGTTAATCAAATGCTCAACCACTTTAACATCAAAAAAAGTCTTAGTCTTACATGAGAAACAGTATGGTTTTACCAAAGGACGTTGTACGACTGACGACGTGTTATTAAAACACATATTTACTGCGTAGGAAGAGAAAGCATTTGATTGCGTAAACCAAGAAATCTTACTCTTAAAATTTGAATATTACGGTTTAGGGAAACAAGCGTTCAGTTTAGTGAAATCGTAATTAAACGATAGACAAATGCAAGTACAAATAAATGGTGTCAAGCCAATGGGTTTAAAAGTAAGTATGGGTGTGCCACAAAGTTCGGTATTTGGTCCTTTCCTCTTTTTAGTCTATGTTAATGATCTAGCCCATTTATTTAAAAACCAACCACAAGTGGTGTTTTCTGACGATATTTTTTTAATATTTAAGATAAACAGACGTGCCACAAATCTTGACGACGTAAATAACGCCCTACTGCCTTTATTTGTTTCACCGCTAATAATTTTGTACGAAATGGGAAAAAAACTAAATGTATAAGATTTGCTCTACCTAATGGTAAAAGTAGTGATTGTAACAAATTTATTATTGAATCAAGAAAAACTAGATTTTATCAAAAAGTCAATTTACTGATGTAGATACCGCGAGGCTAGTTTATTTTCATATTATGTTATACGGTATTTTACTATGGGGACGGGCTGCGGACATCGAGTCTATATTTATTCTGCAGAAAAGAGCCATCAGAACCATATATAATCTACGTGGGCGCGATTCTCTTAGAAGAATTAACATCATGACAGTTCCTTGTCAATACATCTATGAAAACATCATCTACGTTAGGAAAAATCTGCATTTATTTAGTAAAAGAGGTGACAGACACCACTATAATACTATAATTGTAAAAATATCTTTTATTATATAAATTAAGAGATTGAATCCATACAATATAGATTCTGATTTTGACGGCACGGTTGGCGCAGTGGTCAAGCGATTGACTGCTGCGCTGCATGTCGCGGGATCGATTCCCGTACGGAACAAATATTTGTATGACCTACAAGTAGTTGTTCCGGGTCTGGGTGTTTTTCTATCTATAATATGTATGTATTTACAAAAAAAAAAAAGTATATATGTAGTTTATTAGCCATCTAGCTACCATAACACAAGCATTAGGTTGCTTAGCTTGGGACTAGATGGTGCTGTGTGAAATTTCCAGTGATTTTTATTTATTTATTTATTCAATCTCTTATAGCTTTACAATTATCTCTTATAATTGTGTCGGTATAATTTAGTTTCTGTGCCTGTAATGGTCTAATTGAAACAAATGCTTTGACTTTAAAGGGCCCTACTACGATAGTACGGAACCCTTCACTCGACTCTAGACTTCGACTCGCACTTGGCCGATTTTTGCAGCGGAATTTCTCAGCAACTCGGAGTTTGGAGGTAGACCTTGAGCCAGATTTCATTTCAACCCGTTTCGCCGTCAAGACGTGAAAAGGTAACAAATAGACCGAGTTACTGTCGCATTTAAATGGATTTTCATTATAATATAGAATTTCTACAAAGTTAGAACAAAATGACTTGTATAAATAGCAACCAGTACCGAACAAATTCTAAGGTAAGTTGGAGTTCGCGGGCCTGTAGACAAGAGTAATGGGTTAGCTCGCCGTCCGTCCGTCTTATGACGACAGGCCGTGTCGACGGCGCGTTCGTGTTCCACGCGCGCCTCAAAGAGGATGTCAGCAATGATGAGGGGCCCGCAAGGGCCGATGCCTGCCAGGGCTGCGGGACTGTTCGAAAGAGATACCGCGGCCCTGGAACATAAAGGGCAAAAGAAGGAACATGGATGGTTTTTAGTCAGTAAAAGTCTGACACTCCCTTCCGCTCCGCTCAGAGCGGGAGGAGTCATTTGATGATTTCCCATCCGAAAAAAAAAGGTACGAGTAAGTTGGAGTTAGTAGGTGGAAAACTTCGGATACTTGTTTCATGTTGTAAAGTAAGTATAACCGCACCAAATAAAATAGTAACAAGATAATTAACGCTCATTCATATGTATGTCTTTTACACTTTGTACTTAGCAAACAGCAAAACTATATTTTTTTCATAATAACTATGATAATAAAAACAATATTTATAGCGTGGAGAGACTGGATACGAAAGCTGAGGGCAGGGTGTTGAGGAAGCCGTATCGACGGCGCGTTCGTGTTCCACGCGCGCCTCAAAGAGATGTCAGCAAACAAGAGGGGCCCGCAAGGGCCGATGCCTGCCAGGGCTGCGGGACTGTTCGAAAGAGATACCGCGGCCCTGGAACATAAAGGGCAAAAGAAGGAACATGGGTGGTTTTTAGTCAGTAAAACTTTGACACTCCCTTCCGCTTCTGACACTCCCTTCCGCTCCGCCCAGAGCGGGAGGAGACATTTGATGATTTCCCATCCGAAAAAATAAAATAAAATGGGTGTTGAGGAACAGTTTGACGCAGCCCATGCCAGTGGATCGCAATAAGCTGAGTTGATAGTCATTGTTAACAATAAAAAAAAAATAGCGGTACTCCTGGACACAGCTCGTATTGTTAGGAGGCTCCTCTCTCTGGAGCCCTGACCGCCGGTAGCTTGGACCCTGTTCCCGATACCGGCGGGCTACAATTTTTTATAATATTTTTAAACGTTTTTTATATCCTTTTTTTTTTAAGGAATATTTAAAAATGTAAATAATTTGTACAGAGAAAATAAAGGGGTATAAAAAAACAACCAAAAGAGATCGTGATATTGCTTACCACATGCCCAACAGATCGGTGACCAACTTATCATCTGTGTAGCCTTTTCCCAACTATGTTGGAGTCAGCTTCCAACCTAACGTAAAATTATTTAATAATACCTAGCGTAAAATTATTCCTTTATTTAAGGCAGGTAGTACATCAGACCCCACAAATTATAGACCTATTTCAGTACTGCCAACTTTCAGTAAAGTTTTTGAGAAATTAATTTTAGACCAATTACAAACATTTTTTAATAAACACAAAATTTTACATAATAAACAGTTCGGTTTTACGAAGGGTCGCTCAAGTGTCGAACTTTTAGGACATATTTATAATGCATGGGAAGATAAATGTGATGCTTTGGGCATTTTTTGCGATTTATCCAAGGCATTTGATTGCGTCCTTCATGAAACCTTAATCAGGAAGCTCCGCCACTACGGAATACGAAACAGTGCTCTGGATCTTCTTATCTCATACCTGAGTGATAGGATCCAGAGCGTTGACGTGAACGGAAAAAGATCACCCGGATCTATTATAATAATGGGAGTCCCACAGGGCTCGATTCTTGGCCCTTTCTTGTTTCTTATTTATATTAATGATTTGCCTCACCTCATAAAGGATAATCACGATATAGTACTTTTTGCGGATGACACTTCGCTTTTATTTAAATTTAAACGACAACAGCTAGTTGTTGACGATGTAAATACCGCTATTTCAAAAGTGGTGCATTGGTTTAATGCTAATAATTTGCTTCTTAATGGAAAAAAAAACCAAATGCATTAAGTTTACACTGCCTCACGTTAGGCAGGTGAAAACTTGTGTGGTGGTAAAGGGCGAAGAGTTGAACCCTGAAGATAGCACGGTGTTCTTGGGCTTAACTTTAGACGCTAAGCTTCAGTGGGGGCCTCATATAGATAAATTGTCGAAAAAGCTGAGCTCTGCAGCATACGCAGTTAGAAAAATTCGTAATTTAACCGATGTAGAGACAGCCCGATTAGTTTACTTCAGTTATTTTCATAGCATAATGTCGTACAGCATTCTATTGTGGGGGAATGCCGCTGATATACAGATCATTTTTGCTTTGCAAAAACGGGCGGTTAGATCAATTTATAAATTGAGTCCAAGACACTCTCTCAGAGAAAAATTTAAGGAAATTAATGTAATGACTGTTCCTTCTCAGTATATTTATGAAAATCTTGTGTATGCTCACAAAAATATAAAGCTGTTTAAGAAATATAGTGATATTCACAATATAAATACAAGAAATAGACATAAATATATTGTACCCACAACAAGGCTCAAGAAAATAGGTGGATCTTTCAGATGCCAATGTATTCGCTTTTATAATAAACTACCAAGCCACATTCAAAATTTAAGCCTTAATAAATTCAAATCCTTTATAAAACGTAAACTTTGCCAGAAAGGATTTTATACTATTAAAGATTATATAGAGGACAAAAAAGCTTGGGATTGAACTGCTCCAATTTGAATTGACTTTACTTATACCTATTTTTATTTTACTTTTTTACAATTTGACATTTTATGAATTTTCTTTATACACATGACATTGTTTACTTTTTCAAGTATGATATTATTATTTTTTTGACGAATATTTACATGTTAAATATATATATTTTTTTTTATTTAGTTTTCTGTATATTGACATTTTATGAATTGACATGATTATTTTATATGACAAAGATTTTATTATTTTTATATTGTGAATGTGAGGACCATGTGGGTCTTTTTCTGATTTTGACTATTGTCTGGCAAACTGCCGGACAATGGTTAAAAGTAGAAAAACAGTGCTAAAAGTAGATTCCTAGATGTGTGTTAACTTTTGTTAACCTCTTATCTTGTTTTCCGTTTTTCTTGTGTAGTAAGCAACGACTTATTGTCGGGCCTATGCTGTCCCCCCATACTTGAGTACTAATGCTGTAACATGATAATATTGTAAAACTAATCATTTTAAAAGAGTGACCATGGAGTTTCTTGCCGGTTCTTCTCCATAGGAAACGACCAACCCGAACCGTGCACCTTTTTGTCGACGTTTCATAAGTGCCCATGTAGGCCTATGTGAAATAAAAATATTTTGATTTTGATTTTGAGTGCTATAAGCGACCCACCCAGATGTCCTTTCTTTGGTATTGTTTGTCGTGATGTTGAGCTCCTTGAGTTGTAAGTCGAGCTCCACGATAACTGGCAAGTGCTTGCATTGACTGAACGTTTGTGAATGTGTGAACAGTGTAGGCCTTGTAGATTCCTAGAGGTGTGATAACTTTTGTTAACCTCTTATCTTGTTTTCCGTTTTTTTGTGTAGTAAGCAACGACTTATTGTCGGGCCTATGCTGTCCCCCCATACTTGAGTACTAATGCTGTAACATGAAAATATTTTAAAATCTAATCATTGTATAAGAGTAACCATGGAGTTTCTTGCCGGTTCTTCTCCATAGGAAACGACTAACCCGAACCGTGCACCTTTTTGTCGACGTTTCATAAGTGCCCATGCAGGCCTATGTGAAATAAAAATATTTTGATTTTTGATTTTTTTTTTGATAACCCGATACAGCTAATAACCAGTATGTTTCATGGAGCGACTGCCTATGTGACCTCTACAAGTTCCAAAGGGTTACTAATTGGGTTATACCAATTAATACTGGTTAATACGCCTTTGGTAAGAGTGCTTCCGGGCAACCTATAACGATTGTCAAAAGATAGAAAAGATTTTATATAAGATTGACAAGTCAAAGATCTACAAATGAGAGTTGGGACCAATGGCTTATTAAACTTTCCAAGACAAAGATAAAATGCGGTATGAGAAAAACGTATGGATAGTCTAGTCACCCACACACCGACCGACCTTGACAAGCGCTGCTTAACCTTCAAGTTCGCCCCTACGGCTGTTATTATTTAGCCACAAGCTCCTCTAAAAAAGACCAACTACTGAAATGAAGCCCGAACTACCCTCCACACAAAGCTTCCCCATCCTACAATCTCACCCAAAAGTTGGAATCCCTTGCGAAAACACATCGTGATTGAAACAAAATTTAAATATTCATCGGTACAGACGCGGTTTAATTAAAAGCTTTAATATGTAGGTCGAATCAACGACGGAATAAATTGTTTTCAATACTAAATGAGACTCTGTAATTATAGGACGTTGAAGTGGATACCAAATTGATTTGTGTACTAAGTACTTATGTATACAGTTCAGTTACCTTACTACCGAATGTCGAGCACAATAGAACAGTCACTGTGTTTGTGTTTTTATTTACATAAGAAAAAGAGGAACGTCTGGGATCGTTCCTTCTTTTTAACCGACTTCAACAAAAAATCAGCTGTTCCCTACATTTTGACGAGTTAATCGATCATAAATGTAGGGAACAGCTGATTTTTTTTTCGCGATTTCAGGTTTGGTTGGTCCCATAGTAAAAGTTGTTCATAGTGATGAGTATAATGACCTCTTAAGAGGTTTCTGGTGTTTTACATATAACCCTGTACATACTTTCCGATTGGTCCCATAGAAATTTCATCAAAATCGGTTCAGTTGTTTGGTTCTTCTTCTTCTTGGCCTATGTTGACCAGATGGTCCTTAATAACTTCTAGTTACTTGATTCATACGACAGCTAAGAAAAGTAAAAAATTTTAATAAAACTTTTTGCAAAAAAAAACCAAAGTCCTTGAAGTCGGAATGCACAAATTGGGATCGCCTCGAAACAAAATATTAAGTGTATGCATATCCCTAACACATCCCGCAGTGCGAAATTGATTTGTGGTAGCCGTTCGGAATAAGCCTTTAGATATGTGTATGTGTATGTGTATGTATTATGACTTGCTTCGGTGAAGAAACACATCTTCAGGAAACCAGCATGACGAGAGGTATTTCTTAACTGACCAGATGAGGCACTATAGATCGGATAAGAAAGAAGAATAGGAACTACCAGTTATTTAAAAGGTCACCTCCAACCGTGGGCCGTGTTAATGAAAACTTTTTCTTTAGAAAATCAATTGCCCTAAAAATGTTCTCTTCACAAAACAAGACAAGACGAGATAGAAATGTTAAAATCAGAAACAGCTAAAGTTTACCAGAAACAAACTTGTTCCTTCACTTTAAATCACAACCTCGCAAGGTAAACGCAAGGCAAATACACGTACATCCCTACTTATCTGACTTACAAGTCAAAGTTTCTCAAGTAATAACATGTGAACATGTCTTACAAACATGTTGCTCTCTGATTCGGAACGTTCTCGCTGGTAAAACTTTGAAGAAGACTGGCCAAGATAATGTTGGCATGAAGTCCGACAATTCATTTTGGGAAATAAGCTGAAGTGGCCAGTGGTTTGGAATGTTATTTATGATTGTGTGTATTTAGTTGATTGTGTGTTTGTAGTCGAGGTTACAGCTCACTAATTTAATAATAGCAGAGAATATAAACACAAGTCAATGGTCCACCTAGTGGGAAGCCTACTAACGCAACGTCTTCCGGTTCGCAGTCGCCACTCCAGAACTTTTCACCCCCATTGGTCATCCATTCTGCGAGCAATGTGCCCTGCCCACTGCTACTTAAATTCAAAATTTATTTTCAGTTAAGTTCAAAATGATAGATGCTGAATACGTGGTAACCGTTTAGCGTCGGTGTCCCGTTTACCCTGTATTTACATTTTTCAGTCTCTTTATAATTTTTACTAAATTTCCTAATCAAAAGACACAACTTGTATTTTTATTGAACATTTCCTATTTCATATTCCAACAAATTTCATTTTTTTTGGGGATATTATTATTTACAATCACAAAACTAGAAAGAAACTCAACTAAGTACCTAGATGAAATTAAAATACCGTAGGCAATGTGTATTAAAATACGGCAGCCCTATCGCGTGCGCGCGTCCCACCCGGGCTTTAAGTAATTATTTCAATGATAGGACCGAGTCACAATACTGTATATATTTATACTGTGGTGTAGTGGTTCCTGGAAATAACAATAAATATAGGAAGAATTGATAACCTCTTTTTAAAGTTGATTAATAGGTAGGTAGAGGAGCTTTAGCATTATCTCAAATAATTTAAGTACGACTAGGTGTCAAAGGGGGAGGTCCCCGTACACACGATTTGTTTTTGTTTTTGCAGTGAATTTATGAGTTTCGCCGAGTAGACTATAGCCTTAAACTTAGGCTCGATTCACATTGCCGTAGAACGGAACAGAAATCCATTTTTGTGAAGAAATTGCAAGAAAATTAATTAGTAAACTCGGCAGTCGACCATTGTGATGAAATATGTATAGGTTATATATGTGTATATATATATTGTGTGCCCAGTTTGTGTAACTTTTGGTATATTGCGAATCACATATTATTATAACAGTTATTTTAGTTTACATCTTATACATATGTCTCTCTAGTTATTTATTAATAAAGTAATCTGTGGAAAATCTAGTGGGTAGCTTATTAATCATAGTTTACCTGTAATATGTTACAGTTTGTTTTTCCCAAATATATAAACCAATTGATTACCCAAACTTATACTCTCGAATCACTTACGGGATATATTCTGTAATTTCTACACAAAATCAAGGAAACTGTGAGTGTGTTTACCGTGACTTTAGTGTCGACTTGTCGAGTTCCAGAAGTGCGCATATCAAAAGTCTAAGAAAGAGGGTAGACAGATTTGTCTACACCTAACAATTTATTTACCATCCACCCGTATTTTCCAGTCATCCCGCGATCATGGCGCTTGCAACAGCGTCGAAATATCGGGAGCTCAGAATATTGAATAATCACGGAAGATATCCCGTAAGTGACAGTGTAAGTTTAGTTTTAAACCGTGAAAGCATAATACAGTTTTCAATTGATTAATTACCCATTTAAATGGTACGCAAATTTTACTCACAACTGAAATGCTTTATTTCCATCTGTCACCAGTGGTGGTGGATGCATCAATTAACACAAGCCAGATAAGAGACATAAAACAGGTGATCTTCTAGAGAATTTTCGCATATTCTCTTTAGTTCATTGCTCCACAAACAATTTCGTTACAAATATTCAATGTCATTCCGACCCATCGCTGTAGAAATTGAGCCTAATGACCTGATTCAACATCAAATCAGTCCATTAAGCGATCAAACTGAATTCATTGACATTTCAAGTCCAAACACTTCTGAAGTTCGTTGATTCAAATCAGATGTACTGGGAATGCCTATTTATAGGTAATCTTTGGCCTTTTATACCGCGGTTAGGGTTCGGGACAGTTGATAAAGTCTTTGGGTACCATGATGATCCTTCTGGCAAGTTGTTGTTGTATGTTGATTTGGTTGGTTGATCTATACAAATAAATTGAAGTGTCTATTTGTAATTTCAAAATAACATCTTTTTACTGAATGCCTTAAGTAAGTGACACTTATTGAACTTTTAAATTTTTGTCTGTCTGTCGGTCCCTTTGTTTCCCTGTCTGTGGACTTTCACTAGCACATAGATATGGAGTAACTTATGCTAGTTTTATTTTAGAAAAAGGATTAGGGTTCTGTGCAAAAAAATTAAAACCCCTGAAAATGTTAACAAAATCCTGATCCCTATTCGAATTGGATTTTGTTCTGACTAATTCGGTCCAATAATAGCCAAAACAGTTCACAAACCACAGCATGATTAGGATTACAATGGACAGGCCATTACTTGATTGCCTGCGTTTGCAGCTCAAAGCGCTATCGGATGAATGTAGGACCAATTCATTGAGCATAGTAATCTGGTTAATCTTAATTATCTGTAAAGCCTCTCACTACGGTAGGTTGTGTTCGCAATCGCGTCACACTCTCACTGCAACTGGGAAAGAAAGAAAAAGTATTTATTTGTCTTGCGCAGGATAAAACGAAATGATAATCAATCAACAATAAAAAAAAAATGTATATAAGATCCGGTCATTGGTACAAACATAAAATGAATCGCAAGTACGCCAGTGGTGACACGCGACCTACTTACAAGTCTACCTACACCACAGCGTGCTTCTACAGAGCCTTGATGTTAACAACTCGAGAATTAAATTCTAGTTTCAAATAATTTGTTAGTTTAATAGAAACAGTGTATCGCACCCTGTGTGTTTTCATTGCACGAAACTCATCTTCTGACCACATGATGTGCGAACCTAACGGAATAAATCCTGACAATCCGATATACATGTATTAGTAAACATCTGCCTCATCTGCCTAGCCTTTTCCCAACTATGTTGGGGTCGGCTTCCAGTCTAACCGGATGCAGCTGAATACCAGTATTTTACATGGAGCGACTGCCTGTCGGACCTCCACAACCCAGTTAGTGCTAGGTAATACGATACCCCTTAGTAAGACTGGTTGTCAGACTTTCGGGCCACTGACTACCTGTAACGACTGTCAAAGATCTACAAATGACAGCCGGGACCAACGGCTTAACGTGCTTTCCGAGGCACGGAGGAAACTCGGTATGTAATGGGTGGTCACCCATCCACGGACCAACCTAGGTAAGCACGGCTTAACCTAAAGATCGATCCGAGCGGCTGTTCTTATTTAGCCACGAGCTCCTATTATTAGTAAACATAAGAAAAACTAAAAAATAAGACATATATTAAACTAAAGTTGGTCCTTAATGCCTTAGGCATCGTCAACCAAGGAATATGAAGAGACAAGAACTCGTGGCAGGTCATACCACGACGCCAGGTAATCACACATGCGCGTGTCACCTGAAGCAGCGCTCGACACCGTAAGCTGGGCGTGAGACTTCATCGCCACGGTAGCTCGTTTACGTTTCACTGACTATCGGTTGTGTGAAGCCTTTTTGGGTGTGACTTTGTTACTTGAAATGTTAATATGGGCGCTGATGAGATGCCACTAAGATAAAAAATAGGAAATATGCCGTTGAGTATCTGAAGTTTGTCCGGCGTTTGACTGGTTTTGTTTCTGATGAGAAATCGTCACAAATACCAGAATGAAATTAAATGTTTTATTTGAAACAATTGTATTATAGACAAAAGCATCAATCAAATAAGCAATCCAAGCACCAAACCTGGGATCACAAGACAGTAAGCAGTTTTTGTACATTGCTCTCAATCTAAAATTTTCTATGATTGGTCACCTAGTTTTTGTAAGCCTCAGTATAGAATGCGTCTCGTGCCTATAAAGTAGTGGCAGCAGACAGTGTGCACAGATTCTTAACTTCGTTTGTTTTGAACTAAAGGCATGTTTTGTGAAGGAATAGACCAAAACAGTCATCATCTGCCTTGTCTTGTCCCAACTACGTTGGGGTCGGCTCCCAGTCTACCCGATGCAGCTGAATACTATTATATTACATGGAGTGACTTTATATAACATCCACAACCCAGATGGATATAAACAGTAAGGAATAGAAATGTTGATGAATAGAGACGAGAGGACCCTTAGAGAAAAGATGGATGGTTTTTGAGAAGAAAAGGTGAATGATAGCGTGACTGTTTACAGGGATGAAAGGAAGAAGAAACGTGTTATGCCAACCCCAAGTTACATGGGCATTAAGAGGATGAGTTTGTTAAAAACTGAAGGTAAACATTTTAATAACCATGATCAGATATTATTGAAACTCGACTACCCGACAAAATATTTCATTAACGGATAAACAATTTAATTTTAAACGCATCATTTAATTTTGTTCGCCCGATGCATCGGATAATTTCAGGCGCGGTGAGCTAGTAATTGCGTTGTTTTAAAGTAATAAGCGAAAAACATGGGATGTGAAGTAATTACACGGTTATTTAATTATTGTGTGTATGTATATGGCCGTGTCTCCAAAGTTCGGAGAAATATACATGAGATGAATATTAAACTAAGTGGATACCTTGTTTCAGTAATTCGGTGATAATAAATATTCTTACAAAATTTCTGTTCTTGCTACCGAAATTGTTACTCCTGAGTAACAATTTCGGTAGCAAGAACAGAAATTTTGATTATAAATATTCTTTCAAAATAATTTTCTATCTTCCTTAATGTTGATGTTATGAAAATAACGTTAAAAGGTTTCGTTCGTACATGGGTACGTATTTGAATATCGAAGATTAAAATACCTACGCTTAAAATCACCAATGTTCAAAACATCGAAAATTTAAATATCGATTATATCAAAATGTCAAAAATTATTATACCTACGCTTAAAACGTCGAAGATTGAAATGCCGAGTGATTAAAATTAATCTAATGATACAAAATATCGAATTACATTATTCCTAAGTTCAAAATATCAACATTTAATACATCTAGGTAAGTTCAAAATATCTACGTTAAAAATACCTACTAGTTAAAATACCGAAAAAAAATACACCATACATGCAGCATGCAGTATGCAAGCAAGCATGCAGCAAGCATGCATGCAACATGCAGCAGGCATGGTTTCTGTCACGGCTCCGGCACTGCGGGGCTCCGGCGGTCCCATGCGAGCTTATCGTCGCAGATAGTTTCACGTTCACCACCTGTTCCTTAGCTCGCGGGCTGCCTCGCCCCTCCGCGCCTACGCGATTTTAAATAACACTCTAGGGGTAGGGCACACAAGACTACGTGGAGTCGGTTTTGCAGCGATACGTTTCTGTCACTAACTTCAGCAGCACAACATATTGACTTTCAAGAAAATATTTTAATTTAAAGACCTAAATAAAACCTTCACGATTGACCTATGCTTGTACACTGGACACAGATTATCATAGATAAAATACAACCTTTTACCACTCATACTACTTATATAAAAATTTGTTCGATATTTTAACTTGTACGTATTTTTAGGGTGAATTAATGAATGTATTAAATGTTGAAAATTAACCCATTTTTACACGTAGGTATACTAATTTTCGATGTTCAAATAATATATTTATGTACCCATCGATATTTAGGATTTTCGATAGTTTGTACTTCGATATTTAGGACATTCGATAATCTGTATTTCGATATTTGGATCTTTCGATGTAACTTTTGTAGATATTTAGATTTTAGATATATTGGACGTAGGATATTTTTAACCATTCGATACTATAAACTTTCGTTATTTTAATTTTCGGTCGTTCGAAATTTCTATTTTCGATGTTTTGAACATCAACAGTAGGTATTTTAATCTTCGATATTCAAATACGTACCCTCGTACATATAATGTAGGCCCTTATAATGAAATTAATAACCGCTGTGAGAACTTGAAAAACACATTGTTTTGACAAAATAAAAAGCAAATATTCACGGAACAAAATGATGGAAAATGAAAAGTGGAACTTCACTAGCAAACTTAATCGAAATTACTCACTCATACACTCCAATTAAAAACCAAACCATTGGTACTAAAAAAAAACTTCCACTCGAATTTACGTAAAAAAAACATAATTATAAAACGTAAAAAATAGAAAAAACTTAAATAATTAATTATAATCGGTTTACGGTGTGAAATACACTGTGCATAAATTGTTTCTATTTTGTTATTAGTAATACAAAATGAACGCAACGAAATATTTGCTTTAGAGGTAGTAAATAACGCTCAATATAATAATTTAATGTCCAAATTTTGCGATGAAAGTGCATTTGTAAATTGAGCAGTAACTGCTTATTGTCCACTTCACAGCGGTATCAAGATACCGCTTAAAACAGAACCCAATTACAATAATAATACAATACAATCAAGATTGTGTCAGCTGCATAATTCTGTGAAGTTGAAGTTTTGAAGCTTTGGACGCAACGCGACGCCGCGCCCGTTTCACAGCAACTGTTACTAGGGCTGCGCAGAAATGTCAGCGTGGTCGACGCGGCGGCGGCGGCGCCCCAGGCCGCCTGCGCGACGTTGCTGTCATCTGACTTTTGCTTGACGTATTTTTTTAACTTGTGTAATTTGTTTGGTTTTTTAATTATTTTATACAGTATATTTAAGTTATCACGTAAGTTTTATATCAATAACATATTTCTATGTTTAACAATGACTGTAGTGACGCCGAACGGAGTGCCAGTCAACCTACCACATCGCTGGATGTCCTAGTAAGATGCCCACATTGTTCCCAAGCACGGTTTTTTAAGGGTGAAAGAGGCTTGAAGATACATTTGGGGAAAAAACATAAGCTCCACAGTGTACCTTCTTCATGCCCTACATTGTCTACTCCCCTTACACCTGATCCACCCACACAACCCTTTTGGAAATATCTTTCAAAATTAAAAACTTCAACTCCTATTTTAAAGAGAGTTCCTCGAGGCGCGCGACCTTTAGTAGCATCAAGTTTGGCACGTTGTGTTGGCCTCGCCGCTCGAGAGAACTCTCAAAGTGCTTGGGAGCAATTACTCACCTTCCCATTTCGAATTCTACATGTGCAAAAAAATTTGGCAAACAAAAAAACCTTAACAACTCAAATTAAAGAAAACTGTAACATTTCGGCCCAAAGTTTTGACCCAAAATTTTCTGCACATCTCCCCCAAAGAGGTTTATTGCATCATGTAGAGTCTAAATTAGGCGAGGGTGATATCAGTGGTGCAGCTAGGATCATCTTCAGCAGCGATGTGGTTGCGCCGTACTCTCCAGAGACTCTTACAGCTCTGGAGAGCAAACACCCCGCCCCGGCAGATGACCTCACCTTCCCTGACCCCCCCGTTCCAGAAACTAACACACTACAAATTACAGCTCAGCAAGTATGTGCGGCTGTCTGTTCCTTTCGAAGTGGCTCCGCTGGCGGCCTCGACGGCCTGACTCCGCAACACCTTAAGGATCTAATATGTTCAGGCGCCGGGGAAGCTGGTGAGTCCCTTTTGAAGGAGCTGACGGCCCTCATCAATCTCATGCTCTCCGGCAGTGTGAACGATGCCGTCATCGATATTCTGTACGGGGCCAATCTTTGTGCCCTGCGCAAGAAGGATGGCGGCATTCGTCCCATTGCCGTAGGGTCAACTTACCGTCGTATCGCAGCCAAAATTTGCTGCGCCTTTTACAGTGAAACACTGGCCAGCAAATTCCAGCCCCTTCAGCTTGGCTTTGGGTCCAAAGGGGGCTGTGAGGCTGCGGTACATGCACTTTCCACTTACCTTAATAGTGATAAGGGTGAGGTCATCCTTAAGGTTGACATTAAAAATGCATTCAATTCCGTAAACAGGGACACCTTGTTGACAGAGGTTCAAAAAGAAATACCCAAAATTTACAGTTTTCTTTACCAATGCTACAGGAACCCCTCAAAATTACTCTATAAAGACAACCTTTTGGAATCAGCCGTTGGATGCCAACAGGGTGACCCTCTTGGGCCAGTCATTTTTAGTTTAGCAATTAATCCAATTATTCGGCAGCTAAATTCTAAATTCAACGTATGGTATTTGGATGATGGAACCCTGGGAGGAGATGTGGACACAGTCCTAAAAGATTTAACTTTTTTAAAAGAAAAATTCAGTTGCATTGGCCTAGACCTTAACCTTTCGAAGTGCGAAATTTACCTTCCTGAAACCACTGACAGACAGACTACCATTTCTAAATTTAACTCGTTAGCTCCAAATATCAAAATTACCGGAAAAAATTCTCTTCACCTCCTAGGGTCACCAATATTTGACGAATCTTTTCCGACGTTCATTGAAGAAAAAATTCAAAATTTTAATGATGTTTCGGAGAGACTTTTCAAAATTAACATTCATTCGGCCTTCACACTTATTCGATACTGTTGTTTTGGACCAAAATTCACGTATAGCCTTCGCTCCTCTCATCTTTGGAAGCATCCACAGCTTTTAGAAAAAGTGGACCAAATAATTAGGAAAACTCTAACTTCAATACTTAATGTGGCCCTGGACGACCGAGCTTGGCAGCAAGCCGCACTTCCCATTTGTTTGGGTGGTCTCGGCGTCCGCAAAATTTCAAGTATAAGTTTACCAGCTTTCCTCTCCTCGGTCTACGGTACCGAAAAATTAACCAGGGATATTCTGACGTCCTCACTGGTCGATTTTGAGGTGCCGTATTTGACTGATGCGTTGAACGCCTGGAAAATGGCTTGTCCCAATACGGATGTGCCCGACAACCTGTCCTCCCAGAGACAGTGGGACGTGCCGCTCTGCAGTATTGTACGGAATAACCTTTTAAACACGTCAATCAATACTGTGGAGCGTGCCCGTCTGCTGGCCGTGGGGGAATGGGAGTCGGGCTTGTGGCTTCAGGCACTTCCATCTTTCACCATTGGCACTATGATGGATGACGCATCGTTCCGGGTCGCTACGAGTCTACGCTTAGGCGCACCTTGTGTTGCTCCGCATCGGTGTCATTGCGGTGAAGCTGTCGACAGCCTCGGACACCATGGCCTGTCCTGCTACAGGAGCGCAGGTCGCATTGCACGGCACGCCAGCATTAACGACTTGATTCGTCGAGCTCTTGCCAGCGCCGGCGTACCAGCGGTTTTAGAACCAAACGGCTTGGTACGTGACGATGGGAAGAGACCAGACGGCATGACGTTGGTGCCTTGGAAGGTGGGTAGGCCTTTGGTGTGGGACGCAACTTGTGTCGACACCCTTGCGCCATCCCACGTTTCAAGCACGGCGGGCTGTGCGGGCGCTGCTGCTGCGGCTGCTGAGATCCTCAAGCGGCGCAAATACTGTAACCTTATTGGTAACTACAGTTTTGAGCCGTTTGGGGTCGAAACGCTCGGGTCATGGGGCCCGAGTGCGCGTCTCCTTTTCAAGGAAATCTCTCGCCGACTAGTCGACACTTCGCGTGACCAGAGGGCTGGGTCTTTCTTTGGGCAAAGAATTAGCATTGCCATTCAACGTGGCAATGCTGCCAGTCTTCTGGGCACGTTTCCAGATGATAGCGATGCGGAGGAGTACTTTGACGCCTAAGACGTGTCATATTGTCATCGTTGTATATATGTATATAGGTACTTTATTTTAGTCTTCTTTTTATATTTATTTTAATTATAAAACTCTTTATAAAACAGAGCTAGTAAAAATAAAACTTTTAATCCATTACGCGAGTTTGATGACACCGAGTATTGAGCTAAAACTCGAAATGTTTCAACCTGGACATATGGCGTATATTTGGGTAGGCCATCCATCATATTAAAGTTTTGTGGGTAGGTAGGTATGCTGCCCCGGCGGCCAAAAAGCATTAACTTAAAAAATCCAAGTTTCGAGAAAACTGTGAAATATTTGAAAATATACGTACACTAAAATGGCAACACTTAACAAGACCTGATGGTGACAAGTGGGGTAGAGCCCTCGTCGAATGGTTATCGAAAGACGGTAGAAGAAGTGACACCAACAGCCAGATATATGGGTGGATGACATTCAGAAGATCGCGGGTAAGACCTGGTTGAGACTCTCACAGACTAGGGGAGCTAGGAGACAGAAGAGTGGTGATGATGATGAGGATGGTGAAGATATACAAATGTATTTCTCTTATTTAAGACATTTACAATTAAAAATTTGTTTTTTTTTTTAATTTTTTAACAAATAGTATTTTGATTCGTCCATCTGATGAGCGATATCTAAAGCTGCCAGATGCAGTCAAGCAGAATTTTTGATTTTTTGATTATTTTACTTCTTCTTGGTTTGGAAATAGTCATAAGTTATAGACTAAGTTAGCTGTTACAGAACTGAGGAAATTTGGCAATCGGACACAATAAATGTATTTTTTTTTAGCAAAGCTAAATTAGATGCGATCTTATGCTCAAGAAAAAAAAACCGGCCAAGTGCGAGTCGGACTCGCGCACGAAGGGTTCCGGACCATTATCTATAAAAACAGCAAAAAATAATATCTGTTGTATGGGAGCCCCCCTTAATATTTAATTTTTTTTTAATTTTTAGTATTTGTTGTTATAGCGGCAATAGTAATACATCATTTGTGAAAATTTCAGCTTTCTAGCTATCACGGTTTATGTGATACAGCCTGGAGACAGACAGACAGACAGACAGACAGACAGACAGACAGACAGACAGACCGACAGACAGACAGCGAAGTCTTAGTAATAGGGTCCCGTTTTACCCTTTGGGTACGGAACCCTAAAAACTGACTTTAAGATTTCTGAATCTTACTACTTTTATGGAATACTAAACTTAAGACCCTTGTTTACTTGTTTTTTTGCTGTAACTATTTCAGATACTGTTTAAACTCGCTTTAACTAAATATATACTTACAGCTTTTTCCTTATCTTATACTCTTTTTGCCTCGTCCACGTTCACACATCTAGTCATACAAGTACGCCTTAACTTTTAAAACATTTTTTTTTAATCACAAACCGATTGCGAACCGACCAGGTGCTACACTAACAAACGACCTCCACACGGGCGAAGCCGCGGGCTTTGCCTAGTTTTAGTATAAACTAATCTCAACATTAGTTTATTCTATAAAGTGGAAACCTGAAACTTACAAACACTACCCACTTACCCGGTCTCGGGCATCCTCGGACTCATTAAGGAGGCAACGTGTCGGCTTACACAATATACTACCACATACTACCGAACAAGTAGTTCCTATAATAATAGAAGTAGTAAATCTTGTTCCTACGAGAGTCACTTTTGGACCATTTTTTTTTTTGTCAATTTTGTAAAACATCAAGTTAAGTCGCGCTTTATAAGTTGGTCCGTAGACGGGTGACTGCCCATTACATACCAAGTTCCCTACGTGCCTCGGAAAGCACGTTGAACCGTTGGTCCCGGCTGTCATATGTAGATCTTTGATAGTCGTTACAGGTAGTCGGTGGTCCGACAGTCTTACCAAGGGGTATCGTATTACCCAGTACTAACTGGGTTGTGGAGGTCAGATAGGCAGTCTATGTAAAATACTGGTATTCAGCTGCATCAGATTAGAATGAAAGCTAATCCCAACGTAAAAGATCAGGTACGAAATGAGTTTATTTATGTATATGTCATTAGGACGTTTGTTTATGAAGGATCTGTCAGTATCGATGACAGTTTTAAAAGAAATAAAGTCAGAAAATAAACCTTTTTTCTTTCTTTCTTTTAAAAGTCGATTATACGTTTAGTAGAAGACAAAATAATAAAATGTCTACTGAACTCCGTAGCAGGTTGCGTAGCCGTTAGCGTAGCAATAACAACTCGACGTCCACTACGCCGCCGTAGCGAAAACTTTCCGTCGTAGCACGACTTAGTAATATTTTCCAAAGTAGTGGATATAGCGCTGGTCACGCGATGGACATTTTTTTTCAAAATCAATTTGCTACTCCCAATAGCAGTAAAAAGAACATGGCATCCGATGGACAGAGCAGGAGCTGCTATTTCTGACAAAATTTAGTCAATCGTCTGCTCGGCGCTTTAGGGCGAAGAATGTTTACACGACTGTGGAGAAACGCAAAAAGAGGGTGATCTTTTTACCCGACTGAACGAGGGTAATGTGTTTATCAGGCTATATAATGTATCATTATTCCTTTGTAGCACTCTAGAAACCAAACGAGTGGGCCAATTTTAATGGTTCTTACGTCAATTCGATTTGTTTAAATCTTGCGAATACACCACAATAATAATGACAGTAGTCAAAATTCGATATGGCAACAAGACGCCATATTGTGGGGTGGCATTTGAAAATCATTCTTATTCTTATTCTTTAATGCACACCAAATAACAATTTGCAATAATATATTTTATGTACAATGGCGAGCTTAACCCAGAATTTAAAAAATATATCATTAGATTTATTTTATGATCATTTCGAATGCCCATTTAGGGTTTATAACAATTAAAAGTTGGTTATTCGAAATGACAACATAAAAGTGAAAAAATCTAGTAGTTACATCGTCAGTGAAATGTCTCGTCGGTAGGACCCATTGAAACATAAAAACTCAAATTCAACTCAAACTCTTGCTTCCAAATGCGCTTGTTTTTTTTTTGTTTTTGCGTCGGGTGTTTGAGTTTTATAATCACTTTTTTTTTCTTTTCAATCTGGTTTATTTTTATTTATTAAAACTACTATTTTTGTTTCAGCTAACTGTCTACAGTGATATAGCGCCTCAAGTGTGACGTTCTATAGGTAATTAATCGCCCCAGCAACAACCGCCGAACACAGAGAAGCAATTATCTGAGCAATCTGGAGCAATATCTGTCAGTATCAGATACTGGGCCGGCACAAGCGCCTTTTGATCCCACGGTCCATCAATTCTAATCGCCCGTGTTACGGTTTCGTAGATCGATTTATTTGGTACAACAACCATTTAAGTACCAACCTAGTGTTCTTCTATACAGGGTGTAAGGGATAGCCCTCCGCAGACTGATGGAGTGAATTCAGTATATCATACTAAGATGACCAGTACTAGAAATTAGTTCAGGAACATTATGGAATCCAATAAGTTACTTCGTTCTATACGTAATGTACCGTTGCCGTGGAAAAATGCACATAGTGAACGGCAGGCGCGACGACGAGTTCGATGAACTCTGTGGCTAGGCAGGAAGTGAACAGCTGATTTCACGAGTCGTTCGTTAGAGTATTTCAACATCCATTGTTGTTTTTTTATATTTTCGCCGTATTATTTACCTACATAAATGGACTGCTGCGTACAGAGAATGTAATTTTAGATTGAAATAAAGGAATAGTAACTGAAAAAACGATTTTAAAAAAAACACCTCAGAATAGTTCCGGTGGTGTCAGTTTACAGAGGGCTCTCCCTTACACCCTGTATAACATTAAATCACGCCTGTATTCTATGATGGGGTAAGCAGAGGTACAACTAATGCTAATTTCCCGATCTATGTTTCTACATTAATTTGAATTTGCCGCCTGGTTGTGTGCCAAAACATGGCCGACCTGTACATGTTTGTAGCATTATTTTTGTATGTATATGTCTTACTAGCGACCCCCCCGGCTTCGCACGGGTGCATGTATTATACATATTAATTTTCAAAAAAAAAATACAGTTAACAAGAAAATGGCCATTTTACACAAAACATTTTATTGATGCCAATCGATCCTGTTTCTAATACACCAACCCAGGTCGGAGTACTAAAAAAATCGCAAAAATCTTTTCCCATAAGAAACAGCAAGATTTGAAATAAGAATAACATTAACGTTAGGTTTTGATCATCATCATCATATCCCTGCCCTTGTCTCATTCTACTTGGGGTAGGCGCAACACGTTTTCCTCTTCCACATTAGGTTTCGATAGTAAAAAAAAAAAATATGATTTCTACATTTTTTTAATCAGATAGTAATAAAAGCACCGAAAAAATAAATTTCATACTCAAAATATGAAAGGCGATGTTTCATTTTAATATGAGACTCCGGCCATAACCTGTACCTTTCAGAAAATCTGGGAAACAAACCCCTGAATCGAAAAGTAACATTTTTTACATAATATTACATGGTTTTTATGCACACATTAAAAATTAAAAATGTTTGACAATTACCGTGACACTTATGACAGCCATTACAGTAATTCATTTTAACCAAGCATAGTATTACTGTCAACCACAGCTCGTCGGAAGCTTTATTATTTCCCTTTTTAATCATGTTTTAACATAAATGAAATTGTATGGAGTCCTCCATGACGCTTCGTCTCAAGCTCTCTATGAGCCACAGCTCACACTCTGAATTATGAAATATTTAATTACGTCTGAAATAATAATTAAAAGTTGACTCTTTATAATGAGTCACGTACTTGTTTTATATGGGCTCCAGACGAATGTTTACGTTACACACACCATTGTGTTGGTACAATTAACAAAAAGTTCACAACTAGAATCAATTCTATTTCCTTATTTTCATCATTAAAACTTGCTTTTTAATGGTTTGATTAAAAAATAAAACGTTGTTTTTTTTTTAAATCAGTAATACCTGTGTAACTACATTGGTCTTGCTGGAATTGTTAATCGAGTAGCTACTTTTAAAATTAAAAACCTTTCAGACTTTCAACTTCAACTACCTACATGAAAATTCAACAAAATAATATTTTCTAAACAAAATAAAAAACAATCAAAGTTAGCCTGAAGTCTACGTGAGTATGCAATTTTATTTTTCAATTTACATTACTAGTCGTAAACGAACATGTTACAACATTGTTTCTGTCCAATGTTTTGTTGTTACAATTTCGTTACGTGGTAAGTGGTAGTGAAATTTTATGTTAAAAGCTTTTGCTATCAATGAATGTAAAACGGACATCGATGTTATATGACAGATTATTTACACAGGTTTACTATTCTGGATTTTCTGCACGACCAAGCTACAACAAGACTTGAGTTATAACGATAGCAGGAGAAAATAAACAAATGTTTAAATATAAATTCTTAACAACAATACATCACGACGTCTAAGCTTAAGTAGAAGAGAAGTAGTAGTAGTATTCTGTGTGTTGCGCGTGTGTGGTGTGTGTTGTGTGTGTGTGTGGTATGTGTAGTGTTCTGTTGTGTGTGTGTGTGTATCGGTTGTAATTGTCGCTCGGAAATGTGTTTGGAATGATGTATACGATTTTCAATTACATAATATCATACGCTTGTTATCCCTGAAGGGTTAGGTAGAGGTGTAAGTACACATTTCAACAGTGATGTTTAAGTCCCATTACATTGTATGTTTATGAAAGCTCCTCGGTTAACAGTGATAGGATCGCCCCATATTGGCGAACCTATTGCTATTTGATATGTAAGCGAGTGTAGGGACTTAGCTAGGCTTAGGTGTTAGCTAGTAGCACACTGACTTTATTTGACAAGCAACATGAGTTATATAGGACAGTTTACAGCCACCCTCATATTCCAAAATAACTACATAACATCTCCAAAAAACCCACTTTACGTGTAGGTACTGGAGATACCCTAAAAAAATATACTTTTCGAGATTTTATTTTACCACTTTGTCATCGTAACTAATCTTTATATTCATACCAAATTACAGGTTTTTAGTACTAAGAGTCTTTGAGCTAAGCTGCGGGCAGACAGACAAACAGACGACATGGCGAGGTATCTGTAAGGGTTCCTTGTTGACAACGGAACCCTAAAAACGCCGTTTTATACACGTGGGCATTTGTTACTGCCGTTCTCGCCTCCACAAAACCTTCGCCTGCGGTTCGGGCGTGATTTTCGCCTCGGCTGCAATAACAAAGTTTCCCCACTTGTACATCAAAATGTAAGTACTATTCAAAAAGAAAGAATTAAAAATGTAACAGCTCAATATGTTTTTGTTATGTTAAAGCACAATTAAGGTAGGTACTTCACTAGAAATCTGTCGCGACATTGAAACAAAAATTGTTCAAAGAGAAACGAGCAAGTTTTACTTCGAGCTTCTACACGAATTTAATTAAAACGTCATTTTGTGGTACAAAAATATAAACTGTAATTGGAAACAGAGAGGATAGTGCAGCAATCAATGCACAAGTTATTTTAAACTGTTACGTAACCAAATGGAAAGTTTAAAATTGGCTTTCATTTTGTAGGTATGACCTACGGCAACGTTCGTTGTGATCAAAAAAGTTCTTACTGTACACTATACAGCGTCGTTTATTGAATACTCCGTGGCAATTAAACGGTATCGGGATGTAAACAAGTTGAAAACTAAAGGCCAATAATTCTCGTATTTAGAAATATTCTAAATCCAAACGCAATTCATTCAAAACATGAGATTTTGAAAGTAGAATGCGAACGTTCTTCAATTTATTAGTATTGCGCCTTTACTTTCTAACAAGTATAGCATGACGTCCTGATGGAAAATATTGGTTGTTTTCAGTCACCTGCAACACCCCTAGGTTTGATTATACGTTACCCACTTTAATTAAAAGTCAGCATTCTCAATAATAACGTGTGCTCGTGAGGGGACGTTACACAATGCTGCTTTGCGGCAAATACGGGTAAGTTAGATCTAAACAGCAAACTCATTTGCGAAAAGTTAATCAACATTTCACAGGCTTATTCTATTCTTCGACGTTCCAATACATTATTTATTAAAATTTTGATGATGTGCAAATAAAAATGAAATAAAAATAAATTAAACTTTATTTCAGACTACATAGTTCATAATTTTGTTACTATTTTAAAAATACCTAAGCTATTGTACAAATTATCTCTTTTTCACTCGTCAAACACTTAATATATCTTGTTTTTCATCATCATTTAATATCAGCAAACACCAATCACACACATTAGGTATATCGGTTTCCCAGCCAACAAAGTGTGTTGCAATATCCACATGGTCGCATCACAACTGGCGCGTCACATCCGGTGAGAGACAACATGGCCGCTATCTGGCTTCCGGTTGTGCTTTAACGCTACTCTTTGACCGATTTCTACGACTGATCGACGGCGACGTGTGAAATTGTTTTTTTAATCTGTTCCTGGCTGGTTGTATTGGTAAAGGGACCTAAAAAGGTTTGTGTAGGTTCAAAATCCTTTACTAAAAAATCTCTAAAACATCCTTTAGAGAAAGTATATTTTGAAACAAGTGGGAAAACTTTGTTATTGCAGCCGACGCGGAATTCACGCCTAAGCCGCAGGCGAGGTTGTTATTTAGCTAAGAACTGCAGTAACCAATGCCCACGTGTATCAAACGACGGTTTCCAATTCACTTTCGAAGAAATGAAATATTAAAACGAACAATATTTTGTCATTAATCTAACTATGATTCAATTTTCTTTTTTCCCCGCGCTTTGCTTGCGTCTTATTTTTTTATTATTTTAGGTCAAAACAAAATCACTTTAATCAGTGTTTTTTTTGCTTGGATATCTTTGGTTAGACGTACTGAACGCTGCGCGGTGTTAAAAGTCTATCTATTTTAATGGGACCTTATATAAATGTGTAGTTTAAAATATTAAAAACGATAAGAAGCAATGACAAAATCGACTTAAAAAATAAAGGTAGAAAACCAATTAACCTGATCAACTTGTATTTGGGATTTAAGCATCAAAGACGAAAATAAACTCAACCTCAAAACACTTATTTCAATTAGACCATTAACAGGCACTTTTTAATTGACTCTCACACACCCGTTTTTTCCTACCTTAATTTTAATAAACTTTTCTCGTGGCAAGCCACAAAAACAGAGTGGGACAATAAAGTTTCACCGATCGTAGACTGGCCGAGAGTGTTGTGGTTGCGTCCGGATTTTACCTTTTAAATCGAAAATATCTTTCTTGTATAGGTACAGGGTGTAAGGGACAGCCCTCCGCAAACTGACAGGGTGCATTCAGCTCCATATTTTGAATCATATTCCACCGGAATTTTTCGCAGGAAAATTTTATTTATTTAAATCGTTTTTTCAGTTACTATTCCTATATTTCAATGTAAAATGTCATTCTCTGTACGCAACACTCTATTTATGTAAATAATACGGCTAAAATAAAATAAAAAACAACAATGGATGTTGAAATACTCTAACGAACGATGCGTGAAATCAACTTTTCACTTCCTGCCTAGCTACAGAGTTCATCGAACTCGTCGTCGCGCTTGCCGTTCGCTACGGTACGGTGCCACGGTAATGATACATTTCGTATGAAATAATTTCGTATATCGGTCATTTTAATATGATAATTATACTGTAATCACCCCATCAATCTGCGGAGAGCTGTCCCTTACACCCTGTAAACTGTTATTCAACGCCCACTGTCCGACCTTATTCGACGACCGTTTTTGACTATGGTAGCCAATCTCAGTGGACACTAGCCGTCGACGCAGAAAAGATAAAAGTGCACAAGAGTGAGTTCAGACAAACGTACACTTTCTGTACCTTCGCTCTCATAGTTTGGCATTGAACGGCAATGATATCTGGTCGTATCGGACTGGTCATCAGGTGCAAAACCGACGGCTTAACATGGGTTCTGAGGTATCACACTGGAAACTTGCAAACTCCGGGAAGTTATTGAAAAAAACCATCATTTCATAACATCACGCCTGTAATCCCTGAAGGGTTAGGCAGAGGTGTACCTAGTAATACACCCACTTTTCGCCAGTTATGTTTAAGCCCCATGTAATAGGGACGAGCCTATTGCCATTAACTGTGCACAAATCCAGACTGCTGACCGTAGCTGCTACTGAGAAATTCCTGATGGAAAAACCCAATAGCACTTTTCCCGACCCTAGAATCGAACCCAGGACCTCATGCTCAACAGTTGCGTTTGCGACGACTAGACCAAAGAGACAGTCTTTCATTTCATTAATTAGAAAAACCAATAACACTTTGCATGGCCTGGGTATCGAAGCTGTCAGGCTCAGATATTTCATGAAAACATTCAAATGAACATAGTATTTCTTAAAAAACGAAACAGGAATAAATAGTAAAGCAAACACTAGTAAACCACACACAAAATCTAATAAACCCTCGAGGATAGAGAAACTACCAGCAACTTTATCCTATAAAGGTTAGGTAAACCAATAAAATAATTAAGGTAACATCAGAGGACCGATTCCAGATTCAGGGAAATAGTTGATCGTCTTAGTTAGAAGATTAATGACTACTAGGCAATCAAGGAGATGCTTGAGCACGTATATCTTGGCATCAGAGCATTTATATTTCATTAAGTTTTAAAAGTCAGACAACTGTTAAAAACCGGCCAAGTGCGAGTCGGACTCGCGCACGAAGGGTTCCGTACCATTATCTATAAAAACGGCTAAAAAATCATATCTGTTGTATGGGAGCCGCCCTTTATTTTTTTTATTTTTTTATTATTTGTTGTTATAGCAACAATAGTAATACATCATTTGTGAAAATTTCAGCTTTCTAGCTATCACGGTTTATGAGATACAGCCTGGAGACAGACAGACAGACAGCGAAGTCTTAGTAATAGGGTCCCGTTTTACCCTTTGGGTACGGAACCCTAAAAATGACGGCATTAACTGATATGGAAGACTGCATTCTGTAGGTCTACCATTTAACTACGGTACGTTGAGCGGTGCAATAGGAATGTTGAATCAACAATCAAAGACATTACTTATTTGTGTATATAATGCAAGGTGTAAACGGACACCTAACGAAGACGGCAACCATGCATTCTCTACTTACATCAAATTAAGTATATACGCAAAAGTTATTGCCGAGAAAATATTTCTTTTTTCAGGGACAAAAATCACGTTTCACGGTAGGGCTCAATGTAACGCACTCAAAACATTCTGCTAATGGATGCATTGAATAGTACTACGGGGGTCAATGAGGTATTTAAAGTAAAATTACAACATAAAAAACTTGTACCTCATAAAGAAAATACTTGTGAAAAAGTTGGAACTTTGACCCGCAATATTTCCGTAACTAGAAGTGTCCCAGGTGTGTTCCAGAACAAAAAAAAATGCTTGTAATGACGGGGAAAACAAGTGCTTTTCGGCTCCGTTAAGGGTATTTTTACATCCATTATGGTACGAGAGAATATCAGGGCGAATATCAGGGCTCCCGCATCGAGCAGCTACTTTAGCTACCGTATCAGTTAAGTTTAGTTAAGTTAGTTGACTGCATTACAGGCCTATTGTAATGTAGTCCAAGTACTTTTTCTTATTTTCTCTTTTCGCATTTCGCAAAAAAGGCAACCACGCTTATGAAGAATCCTTGATTTATCATCAAATAACTGACGCCAACAGATAAGAAAAAACATTGTACGATGCGAATTTTCCCCCGCAGTAACTCAGAGAGCCTCAAGCTACACATTTTGACGGTTTATGTCTCAAAGATGGCGTCGATGTAATGCCTATAAATTGCGGCGTCTACAGTGCGTGGCGGAATTGCATGTTTTGTGACGATAATAATTGAACGACTTAGATTACGATGTTTATTGCTTGCAGTATCCGTTTATGGTTGTAATTTGGTTTCTTAAATGGCTGATTAGCAGTTTTGACAGCGAATCCGGCAACACGAAAAGGGCCCGCGTGCATTATACGACTGGGATTGTGTGAGGTATGCATACATACGAGTATGCGTACGCACTAACACTACTCGATTCCATACATTTTGTTAATGAGAAAATAAGTAATGTCTGGCGGCCCTGGAATCTTGAACCATTACAGCTAGAAATTACAACAAAGATTATTTTTATAAAATAAAATCTGGTTACTATATCCATAAAGCGTTTAATGAACACGTAGACAATCAAGTTTAAAGAAAAACGCAACCTTTTTGAGATAAAATTGCCAATAACATTTCACACTATCACAAACTACGAAAAAATAATCTAAAACGGAAAGTTCAGCAGCCAATTATACCTGCGGAAAAACTTGTGCTATCCGACAATAACAAACAATAGAGGACTGACTATAACGTGCGCACACACCCGCTATCTATTGCGAACCCAACTTTGTGTGGCGATTAACACGACCCTGTATTGTTTTTATCGCGGCCACTTTTCTACGGAAACTTTTGTACGTCAGTTATAACTGACGTACAAAAGTTTCCGTAGAAAACAGGGTTAGTTTTCAATGACCAGCCAAATTCTAAGATATGATGCAGTACATCATTCTGAGCCCGGTCATAGGTATAGAAAAGTTTCATCAAAATGTCATAAAAAAATCAGCTGTTCCATACATTTTGACCGTGTAGGTGTTGCACTTTTGTAGGAAACAACTGTTTTTTTCATGACATTTTGATGAAACTTTTCTATATGGCCGGGCTCAGAATGATGTACTGCATCATATCTTAGAATTTGGCTGGTTATTGAAAACTAACCCTGTATATATACGTAGACAGTTTTAAGTAATTTCACTTGGATAAAGTTAGTTATAGGGTCGTTGGCATAATTATGCAGCTACAGATACATGAGACTATAATACAATAATATTAACACATTACTACCCGTTAGTAACCGACGTAAGTAAGGCTCGAGGTAATCGGTTCCTTCCAGGCAAGCGTGCTCCAACCTAGGCTGCGTCATCGCTTGTCATCAGACGAGTTGCTGCGATACGCAAGCCTATCCAGTATTAGAAATAAAACCGGCTAAGTGCGAGTTGGACTCGCGCACCGAGGGCTCCATATAAACTTGTAGAACATGACCTACGCGTGCCCTGTGTTCGCACATACCAAACCCCACCACATCCATAGGATGCAGACCATCCAGAATAGATTTCTCCGAAAGGCCACGGGAGCCCCGTGGTTCCTTAGGAACGAACGACTACATGTCGACCTTAGGATACCAACCATTAAACAGTTCATGAAACGCCTTTCAAAGCGTTTCTTCGAATCGGCTGAAAAGCACCCCAACCCCTTAGTCTCATCGGCTGCCCGATACGTCCCCACCAAAATAGGGAAAATTCGCCGACCCAGGCTTTCTCTCCTAGAACCAGATGACCCCATTACCCTCTTACAAGAGAGCAGTAGGGAAACCAGCACACTTAGAAAATACAAAAACAAATACCGACCGCGTCTCCGGCCCCGCCGCCGAGGCCCTCCGCGACCCCCCAGTAACATCACTACCCGACCCTTGCTCGACGAGCCAGCCCGCGCCGCTGAGCCTGTAGAATTAAACCAACCCCCAAATAATAATTTGACCCAGCCCGACCCTTGTTGTCCCCTCAATGACGCACTAAGCCTAGGCCCGAACCCCACAGGGGGTGCCCTTAGTGTCTGCTCATTTAATTTATATCCTTAGTTTGTAAGCCCTGGCTGGGGGCCTTAAAGTAATTTTTGGCCACCACAGGATTGTCCGGTTAAGCAGCTTCAACCTTAGCGAGTTGTTGCGCTGCGAGAGGCCATACCAAAAAAAAAAAAAAAAAAAAAAAATGTTATAAACTACATATTTATTTTTTTTTCCTTTAAATGTGCTATAAGACTTCTTGCTTCTTGGCAAATTTTATGATCTTAGGTCAACGGGAAATACCCAATAGGTTTGAATTCCCTTGTGAAATCGAAAAATTTGCGACATAAAACGGTCATATCTTTTGACCGCGTTGACTTACAAGTTTGGTTTTTCATTGCTCCAAGGAGTAGCCGACCCAAATATTTAATATTAATTTCAGCTTTATACCTCCACGTGTTCCTGAGAAAAAGGGTCTGGATAGACGGACAGACAGACAGGCAGACGGACAAAAAAGTGATTTTGTAAAGGATTCCGTTTTTGCCGACTGAGGTACGGAACCCTAAAAAAAACCACCCAGGCAGACAGACGACCATTAGAAGACGGCTGTAAAAAAAATGTGCCTTAAATATAATGCACTGTTGGAATTCAACTCTAGAAGCTGAGAAGAGCGTTGAAAACCACAGTGTTAGTGAAAGCGGTCATGAATGTTGAATGCGTTTTCCCCGAACTTGGGAGATGTGTTGTACTTGTGTATTTTCAACTGTGAACGGCAAACAGCTGAGTTGAGTGAATGTATCGGCAAGCTCTGGATGTTCTCATGCTGCAAAAGTGTATATACAAAATATAGGAAAACATTTTACCGTAGATTCAGTACAACTCTCAGAATTGCAATTTTTGGTCGGATAATAATAAAAAATTGTACATTCAAATATCTATATCTCGCTCTCGAGGTTGTCAACATGTGGGACATGAGTACAGCAGTTAACCAACCAGCCTCGACCAACATCTGAGGAGGCTTTCGCTGGGCAGCTCAAGGCAGGATCAAGGGCTTGATTCAGAAGGCAGCTCTTCTGGACATGGCGCTTATTGTTAGGAGGTTTCTCTCTCAAGAGCCCTGACCACCGGTAGCTCGGCGTCGGGAACAGGGTCCCCAAAATGTAAATAATATGTTAAAAAATGAATAAAGGAAATATTGTACTATTCCAATCAAAATAACAAAACTTGCAAGGTCAAAAAGTTGGTTAAAAATGTATGGAACCCAATTATTTGTTAAATAATCAGTGAAACAATTACCCGTACATCGTGTGTTTTATTTTTAATTTCTCTAACTAGACACAGTAGACACCATTTTCTCCGATTATAAATCTAAATAATTCGTAGTCGGACATAACAATTTTATCACAACCAATGTTCATATGTTATATCTGTTTCACAATAAATATTTTCTTCTCGCATGAGAAAATTGAAAAGCTTCCTGTAAATGACAGACGTGAAATAGTTCCGATTATGATAACAGCATTATGTGGCTCTCGTATCGCATGTTAGATTACGTAGTCAATGGTTAGGGTGGGGCAAAGCACAAGAGGCAGCGATTTTTTTCATTTGATAACTATCTTTACATTCTGTTACAGTGAAACATAAGAAGGAAAGTTTAGAAGGTAAGCATAAAATAGAGTAAATAAATATAGTTATTGCACAATTTTTCAGATCAGCTTCCAATTTAACCGGATGCTGCATAATTCATAAATTTTGTGTATTTGTTATTTTCTTAGAGCAATGAAGCTTAGTGTTTTAGCCATATTCTCATGATATTCAATCCTTATAGCATACAGGGTGGAAGGGTCATCGACGTTTTTTTTAAAATTACTGGTTAAAATGTTTTATGTTTTTATGTAATGTTATTTTATATTTTGTGTCTCGGAATGATGTACTGAATACCTGTTAATTAATTGTGCGTCGAGTTCGTCGTATGTAGTAGTTTTTTTTTAGTCTTTCACATAGAGATTTTTTTTTCAGATGAATACTACTTTTAGATGTACTTCTCAGAGAGGCTAAATTATATCTAGATAAAAGAATAATGGAGATGTATCAATGCAAAGCTTCAATCTCAAGTGAAATCTTTAAGTAAGCAAGTAAGTCAAGTGATAATCGACCTTATTTCTAGTTCAATATACATTTTAAATATGCTTGAGTCACAAACGCTTCGCCCGCAGCCATCATAAAGTCGCAAAGAGTGCCGCAGTAGACTTTAAAAGTCATAAATTACGACTTACGAGCGAAGATAACGCCTTTTATTACTTTGTACTTTTAGCTTTCATTACCAAATCCTTGGAAATTAAATACAGTTAAATTGTTGCGTTAGTTTATTTTTAGAATTGAACATATTATTATGTACGGCAGGAGGTTGACAACGGTATCTTGTACAATCGCTTTGGTATTTATTAGGTACGAACTTTTGCCCGCGGCTTCGCTTGCGTTAATTCAGAATTTAACAAACAATTCTGCTTGTATTATATTAGTCTTTCGAATCATGATTCGAAAGACACGTGGCGCCATCAATTATCATAAGAACGTTATTTTTGTTTTCCTCGGGAACAGTACTTTTTTTTCAGGATGATCGGTTCAGTGGTTTAGGCGTGAAAAGGTAACAAACTCACTTTTGCATTTATAATATTGGTTAGGATAGGATTTTAAATAAAATAATCATTTATTTCAGATTCATTACATCCATATTTGTTAGTGGAATTGCGATTACAAACTAGTGTTAGTAATAATTAATTAATTAACTTTTAACATAACTATAATAAAAATAAATAGCTGAATTAAATAACATACAATAACAATTTAATTAAATGTCACTCAATTCGACTAAGTGGTGGTGTGGTTTTAATTGCATTTTCTACCAAGTGTTTTACAGGAAAAGTTGTGTTTATTGAAAAACTTAAGAGGACAATCATTGATATTCAAGGTGACTTTTCGAACACTCAAATATTCACAGTTACTAAAGAGAATGCTCCCTTTTAAAACCTATATCTAGAAAACATAGCGCTAGACACAACACAATCACTGGACAACGATAAAATAACTTAAAATATTAAATATCAATTATAAAAATAGGACAATATTATGACTCCAAATAAATTGGTATAAGGCAGGGGTAATGATGATGATGATAATTAAATATCAATTAAGTTGTACTTGCTAGATTCTATTAGCTAGATTTCCGTTATTGTCCCACGGGATCTTACCACTTGTTTATAATGTATTCTATATGTTAATCTATGTTATAAACTATCTGTGTACAAAATTTCGTCCAAATCCGTCCCGTAGTTTTTGCGTGAAAGAGATGAAAGATCCATCATCACAAACTTTCGCATTTATAATATTAGTAAAATTATAAAATAAGTTTCTGTAATTTTGTCCGCTTATATCTTTTCACTTGTCCCACAACCAAAATATTTGTATTCTGTAACTTCTGCTTCCCTGGCAATAACAAAGTGAAAGTCTGAATATTGACTGTCGCGAAATTGTCTTCGCTGAAATTGATGCCTAACTGTTTTTACTTTCTAAAACTAATTTAAGACAATAGACATTTTTCGTTTAAAAAATGTTTTATGAAACTAAGCCATTATTGGTACTTTAACAACTCAAAGAATGATTTCTAATACACTCTATGTAATTTTTCGTATTTTGCCAGCCATTTTATTTAAAAAAACTAGCTGTTGCCCGCGAACTTTGTCTGCGTGAAATTAGCGGTGTGAAACATACTTTATGACCTACCAAATATACATTAAAAAAAATCATAAAAATCGGTCGAGCGGTTTCGGAGGAGTGCGACCACAAACACCGTGACACGAGTCAAATAAGATTATAAAACTGACAGTTGTAATTTTAATTTAGGGTCAATTTAATTCGGTAGTCTTTTACTTAAAATGATTTTCTAACGATTTTTGTAATTTGCGGGTCAATGTCAATGTTAATACGCATGTATTTACAGAATTATAATAATTAAAATCATCAACATAACCCCTTTAAGTTCACTTAATCCTGATTGAATAACTTTTTCATGAAAAACAACAATTCTTACAGTTTGCTAAAGTTTATGTGAACTTTTAAGAAAACGATCGATTTACGGGCGAAGATTTTCACGAGAATGCCAGCTTCGCTAAAAGTTTTAGCTACTTCACTGTTTCCAAGAACTCAGCATACTTACAAACTCATAGTTTTAAAGATTGCAGCACTTCGCACGCAGATCTAAATAGCTGGGGATCGAACAAGCAACTTGGCAACAGCTTCTATCTTGGAACTTGTTAGGAAAAAGTCGTCTAAGTTAAAACTTATAACTTGTTAATGCAATGAGAATAAGGTCGTATTTGCTACGTTCTTAGTGTTGATTCTGTTTTTTTATTTTCTTTGTTCTATCTTACTTTTCGCGCAAGTGTTTAGTGATTTAAAAAGTGCAAACAAAGGATTAGTCGACTGACATCTTTATTCAAAATGCACACACACTTGCTTGCTTTGTACACTGCGAACATCAACATTATATTAAAATACTTAACGTAAACCCATAATAACAGCCTTACGGGTCGATCTTCAAGGTTAGGCCGCGCTTGCCTAGGTCAGTCTGTGGATGAATGACCATCATTACATACAGAGTTTCTTCAGTGCCTCAAAAAGCACGTTAGCCATTGGTATCCGCTGTCAATGATGACAGATGATGAACAACTTTTGACAGGATTGACATGCACTTTGTTCGGTACAATATTTGCAACCGAACAGCTCAGCACTTTTGCCTTCGTGCATTTCCATAAATGCATGTATCGCAATATTACCAAGTTAGTGCGTGTTCGGACACCAGTCGCGTAACTCAACCAAACCATATCAAACCATCTTAGTGCTAATTTAGCTTAGATTTACCAATTTATAACCAGTTTCAATATAAACTTTAAACCATATAATTTCGTATAATTTAACCAGTGGTCATAAACCGACAACCAAACCATAACCAATTAATCAATCAAATGTCAACCAAACCAGGATTTAGAGCTAAACCAACCGAGCGCTAAATTCTACATGGCCCTTCGAGCCGGATATGAAACAGCGACCTATGGAACCTTCCTAGTACCTACCTTACCTTACCTTTACCGTTACCTTTTTAGTAACTTACTTCGGTCCCATTCACTTATGACTTCTCAATATCGTTATCGCTGATAGAATGACACGACCGCGACGTCTAGGTCCATTGGACTATGAATGTCGGTTAGAAATTCTAGCATGGCCATCAAAATGCAAAATCTAGCAAATGGCTAGAACTCTGATCACAAAGCGTACATGTCAGAACACCATTGACGACAGTGTAGGACATAGCTGTAAGCGGTCTTGATTTAAGGTCACGTTTTAAATCTAACTGTGACCTTGTTCTCTCTTCAAAAAGATGCCTATGACGTATTCACTCAGGCCGATTTAAACTAAACTGCAAGAAGTATGAAACTTGAAAGCCATTCTCCTTCAGAAATGGTCGGCTCTCGGCATCTGAGTAAACTAACACATTACAGTGTGATCTTTTCAGTATGTCCTAAGCCATGACATAGGGAGATACAACACCTGTTGTATCTACGTCGTTATGGTAAATAAGGAGTAGGATTTGAGTTTGTTTGAGACACGTCGCTCATACCTTTCTTGTTTGTGTCGTTTTTGAAGCGATCATTGTGTGTAAAGCCACTGCTGTTGTTGGATTACTAAAGAGAAGAGTGGTAAGCAGCCAGAATAGCCTGAATAGTGGTCGGGTATTATTTGAGTCTATCGACACGCAAAGAAGAAAAGAAGCTTGAACTATAGTTTGATTAAGGGCGAATTTCACCAATTCAACAAGCCAAGTCAGAGGCCCCTGGGCGGCATAAAAACTCTGACACCAGATCACCAACCGAAATAGAGAGTCCAATTTAACTCATGCGGTCATCTTATCTAGACCCTGTTCAAAACTAGCCATTGTCCTGGCGACAGCTTTTGAACGCCGTATTATACTGATGGTGTTCCGTTTCAGAGGTTAAATCAGCTCTTAGATAGCAAGTTACTCGCAAATTGCACATTACAATCGTAGTACCAAAACTATCCAGATTTAGATTAAATAGCTCAAACTTCACTGAAATTACACTAGTTCGATTCATTGAACATCCATATTAGTTTCAATCCTGTGTTTCAATCTCTGCTGCCACCTTGGAATCGAACACAGAAAATTCGTGAAAATTTAATTTTGACGTCACTGCCATTCTTTCTTTCTTACTCCTTACTAATATTATAAATGCGAAAGTAAGTAAGTTTGTTTGTTTGTTAACTTTTCTCGCCTAAATCACGGAACCAATCGTCCTGTAATTTTGCGTATACGTTGTCAGGTGTACAAAAACTGACATAGTGTACCTTTCATCCCGAAAAAAAGTACTATTCCCGAGGAATAATAACGTACTTATGATAATAGATGGCGCCACGTGTCTTTCGAATCATGATTGAATAATATTATTACAAGCAGAGTACAACCCGAATCGAATGTCAAATTATAAATTAACGTGAGCGAAGCCGCAGGAAAAAGCTAGTTTGGAATATATGCTGCCTGTTCTAGATTATTAAAAAGTAATGCCGCTTGTCGCCTGTCTGTTTCTATGGCCGCTTATACTAGTAATAGTATACTCTTCTACTTACTACGCAACGGTTTTAGACGCGCTTTTCACCATAATTTAGAGAATTTATTTCAGAAAACTAAAGTGCACCGAAAATGTTAAACGTACACTTATAGACAAAGAGTTCTTGATATGTCTTTCAAGTCGAAACACGCGCGAGGCTCGCGCGGGTCTCTAGTTTGGAGTGTGGACGTTATCCTTCATTTAATTAAATCAAGAAATAAATAATGATGTGAGAAACTTAATGAAATACGAGCATCCCATTACACGTTATTACTTGGGTCCAACGAATTTGTAGAGCTGCCTACAAATCAGATGAGAGGTTTGCTCAACTGTAGAATTAAGATTTAATATGTAGGTCATTTCCTAAATAAAGTGAATCATTTTCTAAGAGATTGAAATAACAATTTAACAGACACGACTTCTCATAGCTTCTGGTTTTTTTTCCAAATCTCTAATTATTATATTATTAACTAGCAGTTGCCCGCGACTTCATTCGCGTGGAAATTTCGATGTGAATGTGTAATAGAAAAAAAGATAATGTCCTTTCCCGGGATATAATCTATCTCCTTGCCAAATTTCATTACGATCCGATCAGCCGTTTAGTCGTGAAAAAGTAACAAATAAACAAACAGACTTCCTTTCGTATTTTTAATATTAGTATATGAATATCATTGACGGACAATGTACAGCCCAAACCGCTGGGACTAGTAGCATGAAATGCACGAAACCTTTCACAACTTAAATATAATTCAAAATATTCAGTGTAATCATCTGCCTAGCCTTTCCCAACTATGTTGGGATCGGCTTCCACTCTAACTGGATTCAGCTGAATATCAGTATTTTTTTAAATGGAACGACTGGGTAACGCTATACCCCTTGGTAAGACTGGTTGTCAGGCTTTCAGGCCACTGACAACCTGTAACGACTGTCAAAGATCTACAAAATGACAGCTTAACTTGCTTTCCGAGACATGGAGTAAACTCGGTAATGAATGAAAAATATTTAGCATTAATTCCGCAAGCAGATACAGGCTTTGATCCAGTATGACGCACCGCACACTCCCGCAAAAATATACACAATCAGGTAGTGCGAACAATAAACATGCAATGCCCAATGCCCAAAACTTACTCGTCACGTGATTCGCCCCTCCGCGGTGTATCCTCAGGAGTTTGACTTGACAACTGCTCGAGCGCGAATGAGTTTGCTGTACAGTGCGCGCTTGCTGAATCTGCATATGTTTGCGACCTGGAGGTTGTTGCATTCTGCATCCAAGCAAGCCTAGCCTTTTTTTTTGGGATGGGAAATCATCAAATGACTCCTCTCGCTCTGGGTGGAGCGGAAGGGAGTGTCAGACTTTTACTGACTAAAACCCATCCATGTTCCTTCTTTTGCCCTTTGTGTTCCAGGGCCGCGGTATCTCGTTCGAACAGTCCCGCAGCCCTGGCAGGCATCCGCCCTTGCCCTCCTGTTTGCTGACATCTCTTTGAGGCTCGCGTGGAACACGAACGCGCCGTCGACACGGCCGGTCGTCATAAGACGCACGGATGGCGAGCTAGATCCTAGCCTAGCCTACCAATCTATTTGCAGAATTAACACTAAATATTTTGCGTAACATTGAATGTCCGCAAAGTAGCCTTATTCCATAACTTTTCCCTGAAGAAGTCAAATAAGAGAGTTCGTAAAGAATTAAGTCAATTTCTCCAACGCCTCGTGCCCGATAGAATTATTCTTGACTTTTTGATGGCTTGTTCGAAACGAAACCACAAAAATAAATAAACAAAAAAAGTAAATGTAGAAAAAATTTAAACGTAAATAAAAAGTTTTGGCTTTTGTCAACAAACCTTTTGTGTTTCGTGAAACAAAAACACCTGAACTTAGCCGTAGTCTGGCAGCAGTGACGTCAAAGCTTGAGGCTTATTTTGATTACGCGGCTGATTTCCTTTGGGAAAGCATGGACTGGTGGTGTTGCGCCATCAGCTCAGTCGACGACAATATACGGCTTTTTAAATATCGTCTATCATGCTAAATGTCAGCCTTGAGATTCAGACCGAGCTACCAAAATTGATGACATAAATAATGTGTATAAAAAGACCCTTCACAAAACCAGAAGACAGGAACTTTTGACAACTTTGACCTCCAATTTCTTCGTAACTAGAAGGTTCTCATGTATGGGCCAGCACAATAGAGCAGCGATAGCCTAGTGTTGTGACCGTCAGACTGCCAAGTCATAGGTCTCAAATTCAAAACCCAAGACACCTCTGATTTTTCGGATTCATGTACGTATTGTCTAATTATCTCTTGCTTCGGTGAAGGAAAACATCGTGAGGAAACCAGCAAGCCTGATAGATATTTCTCGACGGCATGTACAGCCAAGTCCAGAGGCCCATGGGCGGCATCAAAGCTCTGACACTAGTTTGGGCACTAACCACATGATAAATAAATAATAAAGAAGGTACATGAGACTTTATAACTGATGAATGTTTTCTCAAATCAATAAATATAATTAAGCGAGTTGTTAGCAAAAGAAAAAACATTTTCATAAAGTTATATATAAACTTGTTTTACTGTAGAATTGGGCTTTTTTGTTCCATGCATAACAAAATCATCTGAAATTAGCCGCTGTATTTCAAGATCGGGAAATAACAGTGACGTTAAATCTCGGAGAGACCCATTTTAATCACGTGGCTGATTTCCATCGGGACTACAGCCATGGATACTGCACAATGACATTGTGGTCTTGTGCTTGGTAAAGCGTACATCCAACATTGTCTAGGTTAGTAGATATTATCAGTTATTACTGATGACTTTGATGTCTCTTCGGAGTATTGCGACTTAAGGGGGAAGCGCCAGGGTGGTCCGCGAAACCAAATTTTCTTACGTTAATATTTTAATCAGCATACAACCTGACACTGACCTGCTTTTTGCTGAAAACGTAAGAAAATCTGTATTTGGCGGGCTACCCTGGAGCTTTATTATTCTATGTATTTTGTATTTCAGAATCCTGATTAGGAATTAGAAAAGCATTATAAGAGTTTAGACGGTGGGATCCTAATTAGCCCGTCAGGGTGATTCTTGCAATCTAGAATCGATTATACTTTTACTGTCATTTACGGGATATCCTCCGTGATTTTTCATAATTTTGAGCTCCCGATATTCAACCCGCGATCATGGCGATTGCAGCAGCGTGGAAATATCGGGAGCTCATAATTTTGAACAATCACGAAAGATAAGCCGTAAGTGACAGTATAAGTTTAGTTTTAAACCGTGAAAACTTAAACGATTAGCTTAAATCCTATTTAGGATACTTAAATTCTGAGTAGTGTAGGGGACGATGTCGTCACTATTGCTGGTGCAGTGATAAGCTCCAATCCAATGGTTTGACAAGAGGTTTTATTTCACATCAAAACAACTATATAGGACGCTAACCACGCAACCTTGTCTCAGTAGAGATGAAGGAGGAGAAACTGATGTCCTCTCTAGCACAAAAAAGAAGGGCACTAAGGACTGTTCCAAGTAGAATGAAATCCACGAATGCAGCACATGTTCAATCTTGAAAAAAACGTTAATATTCTAACGGAGGTCATTAAATCGCGGAAAATCTTAACATCGAGATTCAGAGAAATGACGTCACGCGACAGCGCCATCTAGTGTTCTAAAAGTGGCGTTTTGTGGTAACGCTTTTGGATAATAGATGGCGTTAGTTAATTAAATAAAGGTTTTGCTACAGCAGTACAATAAGACCACGTAAGACTATTAGTAGACAGTATTGCCAGTAGGTATCTTTAATGCTGAACCATACCACTCTTGGAAAGACAGTAAAAATTTCATGAAAAAAAGTCCAACAACCTGATTTAAAAAAAATGCGGGCATTTGACAAGATTTACTGTCATGCTTTAATTGCTGCTTCGAATTTACTACTACAGCTTTAAATTAAAACGAAAGACAAATAAATCATTGTGATAATTAATTCTTCTAATTGTTAGTTTCTTTAAGAAATACGATGTCTAAGAACGAGTGATCGTAATTAGAAATACAACAAAGATAATAATATTTAGCTTTTTCGATGAGTCTAGTATATGACGACCCAATCAACCTAATATGACGTCATGTATTATTTATGAAAGACCTAACTAATATATAAGGTCAACAATTGGGTGAGGCTATTTAAAAAAAAAAAAAACTTTGTCACCAAAAGCCATTACAGTACAGGATACACAGACATGCGTATCCTGTACTATAATGACACACGCATATAAGGCTTATAACTAGGTCACAATAATGTTAATACTCTGACTCCTAAACTAGGTGTGTGTGCCTGTGTCTTAGGAGTCAATGATTCTCCGTAACAAACAAAGCCAAAGTACACTAAAACGGGACCTTATAACAATAAGCAAAATGGTGTAAAAGAAAACAGGATATAATTTAAATAACGAAAACACAAAAAGATACGTTTAAGTGTGTGGTGAGGTGAATAAAAATATAAGGTCTAAAGAGTGTGTGTGTTGTGAGTAAGTGTATGATGTGTGTCTGCGTATTTGGTGTGTAGGTGTAGGGTGTGTGTGGTGAGAAGAATGGGGTGTGGCCGTACAGTATTTATCTGTACACTTCACTAAGGTCAAAGACCGCATCCTAAACAAAGCGACATTTTGTCCGAGCGAGCAACCGTCGCGTTCATTTTGATCAGCGAATCCGAAGGTGCCTTCCAGATCCTTCCAGGCACGCGCATATTACCAATAACTTCTTCTTCTTTGTCATGTTGATGATTCCCATAGTTATCTAATTAAATTAGCTTTGACCAGAACTCAGCCACATCGACGGCGTTGCTAACGGCTTTGGACAGGCCCCTTAAGGTGCAGGTGGAGTTGCACAAAGAGTAGGTCAGGAGCAGGTCCTGCCTCATCAGAAAACCCCAATCGGACCAAATTGTACCGGCAACGGTCCACCTGACCTCGCAATCGGTTTAGAGTCTTCCAGGTGGGCCATGGCAGTTGATAGCACGGAGTCAAACGTCTGTAAGTAATCAGGTATTTTTCCTGCTTCTTTCCCAATCCCAAATAACAAGAAAACTGTTTGGAATTAATTGGCAAGGGATGAAAGCAAAACATTGAAAACAGGGAGGAAAACTGTACAGTGAGGTCCCCATGGTTCGAGCCAAATACTGGCGATTTGTACACGTGTATGTTATTATAAAGGTGGAAGACAGAAGTTTCACTCAATTTATTAAAACTATATCTATGCGCTACTACAATCTGCCTCATTGGACGAGCAGTCGCAATCGCGACTGCTGAGTATGAGGTCCTGGGTTCGATTTCCGGGACGGGCAAAGTGTTATTGGGTTTTTCCATCAGGAATTTCTCAGTAGCAGCTACAGAGTCTGTATATTTGCCCGGTTGATTACAATAGGCTCACCCAATATTAAATAAATAAATAATAAAAATAAAAATATTTTATTGTCAGGCATCAAGGCCCATAGGGTGTTAGTATTACATCTTACTTAAAAACTATGTTAGTAACATGCAGGAACACTAATAAGAAAAGATAAAAAAGAAAATGAAATAAAATCACTCACTTTCACGGGAAGGTTTAACAAGCTTTGTTGCCAACATGTAGCTTGGTAAACCTCCCTATTGTAGGCCCATCCAGCCTCTCTGCAAACACCCTCAGAATGCTGTTGCTGCTTCCCCTCACTCGGGATATTACTGAGGCAACTTTCTTCCGCATAATCGCATAGTAATCGTCAGTGTGCGCATCAGCGAACATACCTGACGCACTACAGTGAGGTGGAAGCCTCAACAGCGCCCTGAAGGCATTGTTGTATTGAATGCGCAGGGCATTGTCTGCTTTTAGGGTATGGTTATCCCAAAGGCTGCTGGTGTAAAATGTTTGGCAGTATGCCTTAAAAAGAGTTAGTTTTACGGGAACTGAACAACCATGAAACCTCCTGCATATCATATTTCCCTTCACAGCCAGTGCCCTGCGCTCCCTTTCCATATACAAGTCGTCTTTTAATTCCTCGGTAACAATGTGGCCTAAATATTTAAAGTGGGCAACTCTCTGCAAAAGTGAACCATTTAGCCTCACAGGAGGGACAAATGTTGGATTTTTATTCCTACCTCGAAACACCAACAGCTCACTTTTTGTAGGGTTATATTTTAGCCCGTGCTGTTTGGCATATCGCTCACAAATTGAGAGCAACTTTCTAATTCCACTGATTGTAGGGCTCAGCAAAACCATGTCGTCTGCATAACTTAGGTTATTTAAACTTACTCCATCTATATGACAACCCACATGAGTGCTGCTGAGCTCAACAATCAGTTTATTTACGTAAATATTAAAAAGCCTCGGGGAAGTTAGACCTCCCTGCCTAACGCCGCACTCGAGTTTATACGGGTCAGACAAGGCATTAGACCATTTGACGAAGTTCCTCTGCTTGTCATACCACAACGATAGTGTAGACACTAATGCAGTAGGAACGCCCGCCTCTAGAAGCTTCTCCCATAACAGATTATAAGAAACCAGGTCGAAGGCCTTAGAAAGGTCCAGGAAACAAGCATACACAGGTGTTTTCCTGTCAGTATAATATTTGACAGTATGCTTCAACGCAAGTATCGCACTTTCAGTAGATAGCCCAGCACGAAAACCAAACTGCGTGTCGTGTAACTGGGTGTACCTACCGAGGTGTGAGTCGAGCACACTGTCAAACACTTTGGCTATCACAGTTGCCAGCGAAATAGGCCTGTAGTTACCTTTGTCCGCTATGTCCCCTGTCCGATTCTTCACAATAGGTACAACAATTGTATCCAGTAATTCCTGAGGTAAGTAAGAATGTCCCACACATAAATTGAATAACATAGTCAACACTCTCGGCAGATGTTTACCGGCATTTTGAAGGTGCTCGATGCTAAGCCCATCATGGCCAGGTGATTTACCCCTCTTCATGCCTTTAATCACAGATTTTAGTTCGTTACATGGAAACCGAAGGGGTGATCCTGATCGACATGTCTCAGCATCGCGCACCCTCGGCGCAGACTCGAGAGGTGAACTCACTTTAAAATGGTCTTTAAAACAATTGGCTATCTCAGTGTTATCGTTTTTACCGTCCACGCTAACTGGTAGGCTTGGTGTATTATGTAGCCTCCTAGTACCTTTCCAAAATGATGAAAATCGTTTTTCTGAATGGAGTGAAGCTAAAATATCCATTTCTATTCTTTCTTGGTTCTTAATGCACCATTTTAATTTTGATTTAAATATTTTACGGCTTAATGTCATATCTTCAAAAATAGGACCACTACTGGGTTGACCATACCACATCCATAATTTAAATTTAATTCTAGCCTGTGTGTGAAATATTTTGACATGTTTGTTCCACCCTTTTATACCCTTTTTTCCTATAATTACTTTTGGTGTTCTGCTTATACTAGCAGCTTCACTTAATATAGACACAATTTGAGTATACATTTTATCCAATAAAAATTTATGGTGGGTATTTTCACAAAATGTATCAGCACAAAGTTCAAACTCTTTAGGAAAATCTAAATTCTTTAACTTATCGTTACATATAGAAGAGTATTGACTGATTTCCTCTGGTTTTCGTTCCCCCCAACACACACCATTATACAAAGATTTAATTACTTAATTAATATTACATGGGATTTACACATAACTGGCGAAATGGGGGTGTACTAGTAGGTACACTTCTGCCTAACTCTTCGGGGATTACAGGCGTGATGTTATGTATGTACTACAATTCAGCACTTTACTTACGTGTAATTTATTTCATGACCAGTGCGCTCACAACGAGGAAGGAAACCGGCATGTCTTAAACCCAAAAATTCGTAGACATGCAACATCCACCAAGCCAATCTAGGCTCGCGTGGTAAACTGTGGCCCAGTCCCTCTCACTAGAGGAGGCTGGTTTCCGTAGCCATAGGAACATTATAAGCTGATTTTACGAGTAAAAGCAATGAAGCGATTTAAACTATCATTAACACTAAAATGTGATTTTACCATGTTTGCCATCCATTTTGAGATGAAATGTTGGATGGACTCTGTAAAGGCTGATATGGCTAGAAAGGAGGTGACTGCTGAGATGACGAGTAATAGAAAAGTATGAAAGAAGAAGACATGGTGCGCCGATCCTAAGTAAATTGGGATAAGGGCAAAAAATTGATTAATGATGATGACTATTCATTTTGAGTTCCCGATATTTCGGTGCTGTTGGAAGTACCATGATCATGGATAAACTGAAGTTATTGCGGGTGGGTTTTATGAGCCCCCCCCCCCCTTCTTTGTTCCTTGTGGTAAATATCCCGCTTTTATGTTAATGATAGTATTAGTGAACATGTCAGTTTAAAAGCGTTTTAAACTGTACGTGTGAAGTTGGACTTCTACATGTGAACGTCCACTGGACAATCGTCACACAATATATTCTAACAGCTGTCCAATTCGGGTTTTGGACACGACACATCAATCTATACATTTCCAGTATAACATGGCCTCGTTTTGTATAGATTTGCTGTAAAATGAGAGACAGGCCTTAACTGGTTTTATATAGCTTGAGTGGTCGCCGTGCGTACGGTCAGGCATCAATCTTACATGGCAAGCGATACATCGGTGACTGTCGGCCGGTTCTCTGAGGACCCTCTCTCATACGTTTGTCTAATAAATCTGGAGTGAGATCATGTTGAAGGTGAGTTCGCGTTTCCAGGGGATTAAAAATTAGCAGGATTAACGAATTACTAAATATAATAATATACTGGACATTTCACACAGCACCATCTAGTCCCAAGCTAAGCAACCTAATGCTTGTGTTATGGTAGCTAGATGGCTGATAAACTACATATATACATTTTTTTTTGTAAATACATACATATTATAGATAGAAAATTACCCAGACCCGGAACAACTACTTGTAGGTCATACAAATATTTGTTCCGTACGGGCATCGAACCCGCGACATGCAGCGCAGCAGTCAATCGCTTGACCACTGCGCCAACCGTGCCGTCAAAACTACTTTGAATGCGTAAATAACATAAGTGAAAATTCGACCTATAGATAAGTGATATAGATCCTTATTAAATTGACAATATTTGCAAAATATTGCAATACTTATAAGTTTTTAAACTGTCATGGTCACTAACATTATAATTAGGTAACACTAGAAACGGGATATTTACCATGTCCACTGTCCACTGTTTTTTTGCAAACTTACTTGTACATAACATAACATAACATCACGCCTGTAATCCCCGTAGGGTTAGGCAGAGGCGTACTTAATAGTACACCCACATCTTGCCAGTTATGTTTAAGTCTCACATAACAGGGGGCGAGCCTCCACGCCCACGGAGTCGACGGAGTCCCGGAGTCTGGATTTGTGTCCGGTTGAAGGCAATCCATCAACAATTCTTGATTGAAAAACCCAATAGCACTTTTCCCGACCCCGGAATCGAACCCTGGATCTCATGCTCAGCAGTCGTTGCTTTTACACTGCTGATTTGCCATCAAAGGTTAGAAAAGTTATCGTAATATATAAGTTTTGTCCGTAACTACCCACAATGTACAAAAGTTGACGTCACGTAACAACGTACTGACAACCCAACCCATCCGATTGAGTATTGTTGATACAACTTCCAATAATCTATTGGGAATGCCAGTGATAAAAAAAAAACTTTATTTTTCCAACAGAAGAAAATAAAGTTAAGTACTTTTAAACACATTCATACGGAGTAGAAGGGACATCGACGCTAAGACATTAGTAGTACATTATTCTGAGACGGGGCGCGCATAGAAATTTTTCATCGGTATTTTTTTTTAATCTGCCAACAAACCTGCATTATCTATACGGTCAAAATGTATGGAACAGCTGTTTTTTTTAAATAACGAACGAAAATTTCTCGCGGGGTTTTTTTGTTTTGTTTTTATTGCAGGTCTTAGGGTACAGAATGATGTACTGAATACGTGGTAACCGTTTCTGCGTCAGTGTCCCCTCCACGCTGTAAACTATCTTTAGGTACTTATAAAATCGTTTGTCCTGGTTGACTATCAACGCACAGATCGAACCACTGAACAGTTTGGGCTAAAATTGTCATACAATAGCTATTATGATGTAGCCATTCGCTTAGAAACAATTGTGGAATATTCAACCCATCAGCGGGTGAAATAGGGGTGTGAAGTTTTCATGAAAATCCGTCACCGAACGAAGCTAGTGCGGGTCGGCTAGTTTGTGATATTAACCTTCCAGAATGCATGATGGAAGGTCGAAAATCATCAACAGTTCTTTACAACCGCCAGTCTCGGAATTCACTGCTGGCTTCTCTGTTCTCTGTTCATTATAATCTGGATTTATTCAAAGTTCCTGACCTGGTGAAGGTTGAGGAGATCCGCTGGATGCGAGACGCACGGGACCGGTTAATTTGGCGACACTTCGGGGAGGCCTATGTCCAGCAGTGGACGTCTTTCGGCTGAAATGATGATGATGATTCAAAGTTCAAGTGAATCTGTTTCTTCTAGGCAAACCTGTTCCATCCTAGGCCTCATCATCTCTCCACATCAGGCGAGTTGCGGCCAAACGCAGGCCTATTTAGTATTACATGCCTTTTGTATAACTAGTACCTCCATTAAAAAGGCGGCACATATTCCCATTCACATAATTACAGCAAGAAGGTTGAAGCTGTTCCGTTTTGACGCGCCTCTCAGTGAGCTCAGGTATTGTAATTAGTGCCTAAGGCTTTAAGCTAAATGCCACTCATCTAGTTTATGACGTTAATTAGGCCCCACGTGGTGAAACTGACCTTGAAGTTTGTGACTGATGTAGCTGTTAGGCCCAATTTCACCACTAATCGCTGAATGTATCACTGAACGATCAGTGAGTTTAAACCTCATTTTGTTTCTGCCAATAGTTTTAAGAAAGTAGAAATAGAGCGATGTGATCTTATTCCAGAGTGGGAAAGAGGTGGCGCTAGACTTCCTCTATAGCTCCGTCTCTTTCCCACACCAAAGTGACATTAAACTGCTTTAAAAGACGTAATAGAAACCCCCCAGGAATTCTACATTTGAAAGGTTATAAATAAGAAGGAGTCCGATGTAGAGAGAAAGTATCATCGGATTTTTGAAAACTTTCATAAATGTAAATATAAATAATGAAGAACATTCTGTATACAAAGTTGACTTTAAACTTTTTCTACTTAATAATTTTTCTACGACAAGCAGTAGTTGAACTTAACTTTTAATTAAGTTTAATTTTCTTGGGTTGTTGTTACTGTATTTTGTTGATTTATGTGAAGAAAACATAACAAGTATATTCCCAATTAGCTAACAACTTAAGTAGCCCGTAACATGAAATAAAAATCCAATTGATTTAGCCAGTAGATACTGTCCCACTGCCTTGCCCAATTTCTTCCACGATAATATTTTTAGGACTTATTAATTTTTAACTTAGTTTGCATATCCATTACACGAAAGATTACAGGGTCTACACAGGTTTCATACTTCAACATTGGCTGTGATACACACTTTTCCTACTTTAGACCGTAACCAGCTAACCGATGACATCAACCTTTCCTCCAACAGTATAAACAGTGAAACTCGAAACTCCGCACCTGCACTATTTTAATAATAGAACAGCTCGTACGGACTTGCAGCGCTAACACGGGGTGACGGTTACTCTTAACGCGAGTCTCCCCAAGGAGAGGCTGAGCTTACGGAGTCTAGCTCCGTTGCTAGTAGACACAACCTAGGGGAGCTATTGAATACCATTACGTTAGAACTTGTGTATTTTCATACCATCCCCTGGGATTTTCCGAGTCGATTTCTAGTTTCAAAAGATGGGAATAAGATATTTTTTGACTTATATTTTGTCAACGCTAAAAGAGGTGCTCTCGAGTTCGCTGCTGTACTACAAATTGCCAGAAAAATGCCTTATGTGCGATCAAAAAGACCTCATCCATGATTGTTATTAATTACGACCATGATACCTAATAAGTATATCGCTGTCACCAAGCACACCGCAAAATGTTATAATGTCACCCAGTTTGAAGAGGGCTACAAATTGCTCCATTTGATACAAAACATAAATTCATCAGAAAATCAGGCTCAACTCGATGGTAAATGAGACCACTGTTTCTTTAGTAAACTATTGAGCTATTCCTCACTTCTAACTGCCCAATCTAAATTTAAACTAGCTGCCAGGTATATCAATCTACTGACTGATCGTGGCTCTCTAAGATGATAACAAATTCCGAATGAATAACTAACACGACCACAAGATTCCCCAACCCGCATTGTATATTCACTAGCTTGACCCACGGTTCTGGAGTTGACTTAATGTTAAATGCCTCTTCTGTCTGACCATGGAAGAATCACAAAAAGTTTTTAAATAAACTTCTAGTTGTGGCCATGCATTTTCAAAAAGAACAAAAGGTCTTGGATTGGAATCCAAGATTAGGTAAAGTGTGATTGGGTTTACCCAATAGGAATTTCTCAATAGCAGTCCGGGGTCAACATTTTGTGCCCGGTTAATGGCCGAATTCACTGACGGTCTGCCACTTTTCACCCTTATGCCCTAAATAATAAGGTTGAAAAGTGGCGACCGTCAAGTCAGTAGTATACACTTTACGTAAACCTCTACCAAACCCACTGAGAAATCATCAAGTTAAAATTAACTAAGAGAAAAATTCAAGACCAACAAGACGCGTTGCCTTTTAAAATATTAAGATAGTTAAGATACGTATGTAACTACAGTCTTAGCTGAAAACACCCTTAGGTACAAGTAAACAAGGTATCAAGTACACTGTAAAACGTAAATGAACCGTCCCTAAGGGGAGCATGCAATGTTATCTCAGTGAGGTGCACTTGTGAGACCTTGAGCAGCAGAACTTATGTACTTACATGTACCTAATACCTACCCACGTGGATTGTCTCTTAAAGTAAACACGTTTAGAACACTCCGTATTTTCACAAAATTTATTAAACTTAACTGCTCCTAGGTCTAGTGGGTGCAAGCGGGACTGCTGAGCATAAGGTCCTAGGTTCGATTCCCGGGTCGGGCAAACTGTTATTGGGTTTTTACATTAGGAATTTCTTAGCAGCAGCCACGGAGTCTGGATTTGTGCCCGGTTGATGGCAATAGGACGCAAGCATAACTGGCGAAATGTGGGTGTGCTATTTGATTAGGTATACCTCTGCCTAACCCTTCGGGGATTACAGGCGTTATGATATTGTTGTTTGTTATCTTCTTATGCCAATCAGTTTATAATATTCTCACTGTTGGGACACGGGACTCCTCTATTTAGGAAAGTAAATATCATCTAATTATAACCTTTTTACTTTTTGTATTTTTGATCTGTATCTTTTTGTAACCAGCTTTTGTCTTCAGAGCTTTTGCAGCACTATAGCAACGTTTACTAATCAATAGTCAAAACATTTGTACACTTCAACCAACATAACTGTGCAGGCGGGAAAACACAGACCAAAAAAAAAAAAATGAAAAAAAAAAAGTACCAAGTTTGACAAATCAATGCAAATTTTCTTGACAAGCAACGTCACATTGAACTGCACACTTAAAGTGGTAATACTATCTCCCGTTGACAAAGCTATCTATGGTAAGCCACGACCTTTGCTACAATTATTTTAAAAAGGTTTTAATGCATAAAGGTTATAAACTAAGTGAATAGTGGTTTTTGCACTTAGCCAGTGAAAAGTTGACTTGAATGAATAATTATGAGGTTTAAGTGTAATACATAATTTGATTACTTAAGTTCAAAAAAAACTACTAAAACCTAAAACTAAAACTAGCACTTAAGTTCAGTTTTAAGTTGGTACTTATTCCTCTAAGTATCAGTGATATACAAGGTGTAAACGGACCCTTCACGTCATCAAGTCATCAACCAAGCACTCTGTACATCAAACTAAGTAACCCTACGCGAAAATTATTGCTGGGAGAGACTTTTTTTTTTGGGGGCGAAAAATCACGTTTTGCGGTAAAACTCTATGTGACACTCAAATCATTGTGCTTATGGATGCATTGAATAGTAAACGTGTCATGGAGGTATTTAAAGTACCTAAAGTTATAACATTAAAGACATGTATTTTAAAAAAAGGTTGGAATTTTGACCTCTGACATCTTCGTAAGATAAGATAAGATAAAATAAGATAAGATAAGATAATTTATTTGCTCCAAACATGTGTACACATACAATATTAAAAAGTGCATGCAGGATAAAACTGAAGAAAATTGGTTCAGACATGTTTGCCACATACTATGGCGTGCAAATGTTTAGCAAAAATATTGTGATTAACTAGAAGGTAACAAGGTATGATCCAGAACAAAAAATCATATCACAATGACGGGGTGAACAAGTGCCTTTCGATTAATGAAAGTGTCTTTTTACCATTATTTTAAGCCCTCTTGAGTAATAGATATAATTAATGCATAACCACTAGAATATGAAAAGCATTTCGTGCTTAACTCACTCATACAATAATTTTCTAATATTCTACGGTTATAAAGTGCGTTCATTTATATTCATTCGATTCTGGCGGCAATTTGTGTTTATTAATAAAAAATAGGCAGACTAGGTATTGCTCGCGGATTCATGACATGTAGAGATCGGAAATAATTTGACGGGAAAAGAAAGAAACAATCTAGAAGTATTCTATGTTCTAAACCTTCCGTGGTCATCGATCTGATCTTAATGTACAGTACTGTTACTGCCTGTCGGTATGTCAATCTGTCTGTCTGTACAGACAGATTGGCATACCGACAGGCAAACAGGCTGACAGACACACAGAGTTGCTTTCGCAGTATGGATGAATGATAAGAACTTAACTTTAACCTTAAGCCTTAATATTGAAAACGGAAAAACATGTAGGTACACGTTTTTCCGTATTCATGCCATTACTCTATTTAATTCTTAAGATCGGAATACGACCAACTTATTTGCTGAAGTCAACCACATGGAAAATCGCATTTTTATGCATTTCTCGTATTCCGCAAAACTTTCAGTCATATGAAACTTAAACTCATTACATTTAGGTACTTTTCACATTACAAACTTTGAATATGCCAAAAGTTTTGTGCCAGCTGCAATGTAAGCTCATTTTGAGAAAAACTGGATTTCAAGTACCTGAATCTAGACCTTGTAAACACATAAGTACTATACTAGAACCTTGGGACTAGAATCTAGGTAGAAATATCACTTATATGTCGGACTAGTCACCTAAACAACACCCCATTGTGTCAAAGTTAAGTAATGTGGGACATAATTACTTAAAGAGTACTTGTTTTTACTCTATGTGAGACTAAAATATGTTTTGTATTTAGACAGGACAATCTTTCATTTAATATTTGTGCCTAAAACCAAAAATGATGATCGTAAAAAAATTAATTGCGTTCAGCATTTTATCAAAAAGGTTGATTTTGTTTAACTAGCGATGGAATCAGCATAACCAAAGGTTTCGCTCGACAGCCATAATTAGTGCCTTTTGAATTACAATTGCCTGTACCGTGAAGGCTCTGTCATTATGCAAAAAAATCTTTTATACATTTTTTTTTAAGAATAATTGCGTATCATTTGTGTGAAAATCAACATGAAACAATATTTTCCCAAGTCATCGTCATCTTCCTACTTCTGTCCCATGTCGACAAACTGTTTCAGCAGTTTTTCAAGAGATTTGTAGTGTAACATTTGTGGAAATTTCCACGAAAAAAACTATTTAAAAAAAATATTACTTGGGGTCGGCGCAACACGTTTTTTTCTTCCATTCTCCCCTGTCAATTGTCACGTTATCATTTACTCCTTTTTCTACCATATTATTTCTCACACAATCCATTCATCGTTTCCTTGGTCTTCCCAAATCCAAAGTCAAATTATAAAAGTTTCCACTAACCCGTGCGGTGCGGGTTAGGTTAGGTTAAGTATGTGATGGCAGAGTGTGCCGCATGGGAGGAGCCGCGCCGTGCCCTCGTGACAGTAGTGGGAACCGACCTGTCGCTGCCGGCCGTCGCTCGTGCGATGGTCGGGAGCACAGAGTCGTGGGATGCGGTGATCTCCTTCTGTGAAACGGTCATGACCGGTCATCTCACAGAAGGAGGCTGCGGAGAGGTTGAGGGAGGTCGAGACCACTCTCCCGATCCGCAGCAGACGTACCGGGCGTCGGCGGAGGGCGGATAACGCCCTCTTCCGGCCCCCCTAAACGGGTCCAGAGGTTACGGCGGACTTGGGGACGTCCGCTGGCCCCCCGTATAACTGGACCCGAGGTGGTGGCGCGTAGTGTTCCGCGCGCCCCCCCTAATGGCGTACCGGGGGGAGGACACCTCACTCCCCCCGCAGACTTGAGGAGGCCCGCGGAAGCGGGCCGGCACTAGCCGGGGATCGTGGAAGGCGCACTAGTTCCCATGATCCCCGGTGCAAGTGTGGGAAGGGAACACCGGGGTGGTTTTTAGTCGGTTAGAGTCCGACAGACCCCTCCGCCCGCCCCAGGGCGGAGGACATCCGTGTGGATTTTCCACCCCGGGAACAAAAAAAAAAACAAAAAAAAAAAAAAAGGTTAAGTATGTGATCGACCTGCTCGTTGGGAATAAACAAAAGTGGACTGTATTTTAAATTAGGCTTCGGTTTATTGCCGTTTTTAAATTTGCAACATTATAACTGTCCCGGACAAACATAAAATCTATTAAAGGTTCGAGAGTATCGTCCGTCGCGGTGGGCTCTGAGATGGCGAGTGTCCGCCGTTCCGGCCGGCTCCCCACGCCACACCTCCGCTCGCTTGGTGATGCCGATGACGCGTAGGTCGATCACGTCGCCTGCACGTGCCGTCTGCATGTATGTTGGGTGCGATTCCCAACAATCATGTCGCCTGCGCGTGCCGTCTGCGTGTATGTTGGGTGCGATTCCCAACAATCATGCCGCCTGCGCGTGCCGTCTGCGTGTATGTTGGGTGCGATTCCCAACAATCATGTCGCCTGCGCGTGCCGTCTGCGTGCATGTTGGTTGTGATTCCCAACAATCACGTCGCCTGCGCGTGCCGTCTGCGTGTATGTTGGGTGCGATTCCCAACAATCATGTCGCCTGCGCGTGCCGTCTGCATGTATGTTGGGTGCGATTCCCAACAATCATGTCGCCTGCGCGTGGCGTCTGCGTGTATGTTGGGTGCGATTCCCAACAATCACGTCGCCTGCGCGTGCCGTCTGCGTGTATGTTGGGTGCGATTCCCAACAATCACGTCGCCTGCGCGTGCCGTCTGCGTGTATGTTGGGAGCGATTCCCAACAATCACGTCGCCTGCGCGTGCCGTCTGCGTGTATACTGGGTGCGATTCCCAACAATCACGTCGCCTGCGCGTGCCGTCTGCGTGTATGTTGGGAGTGATTCCCAACAATCACGTCGCCTGAGCGTGCCGTCTGCGTGTATGTTGGGTGCGATTCCCAACAATCACGTCGCCTGCGCGTGCCGTCTGCGTGTATGTTGGGTGCGATTCCCAACAATCACGTCGCCTGCGCGTGCCGTCTGCGTGTATGTTGGGAGCGATTCCCAACAATCACGTCGCCTGAGCGTGCCGTCTGCGTGTATGTTGGGTGCGATTCCCAACAATCATGTCGCCTGCGCGTGCCGTCTGCGTGTATGTTGGGAGCGATTCCCAACAATCACGTCGCCTGAGCGTGCCGTCTGCGTGTATGTTGGGTGCGATTCCCAACAATCACGTCGCCTGAGCGTGCCGTCTGCGTGTATGTTGGGAGCGATTCCCAACAATCACGTCGCCTGAGCGTGCCGTCTGCGTGTATGTTGGGTGCGATTCCCAACAATCACGTCGCCTGCGCGTGCCGTCTGCGTGTATGTTGGGAGCGATTCCCAACAATCACGTCGCCTGAGCGTGCCGTCTGCATGTATGTTGGGTGCGATTCCCAACAATCATGTCGCCTGCGCGTGCCGTCTGCGTGTATGTTGGGTGCGATTCCCAACAATCATGCCGCCTGCGCGTGCCGTCTGCGTGTATGTTGGGTGCGATTCCCAACAATCATGTCGCCTGCGCGTGCCGTCTGCGTGCATGTTGGTTGTGATTCCCAACAATCACGTCGCCTGCGCGTGCCGTCTGCGTGTATGTTGGGTGCGATTCCCAACAATCATGTCGCCTGCGCGTGCCGTCTGCATGTATGTTGGGTGCGATTCCCAACAATCATGTCGCCTGCGCGTGGCGTCTGCGTGTATGTTGGGTGCGATTCCCAACAATCACGTCGCCTGCGCGTGCCGTCTGCGTGTATGTTGGGTGCGATTCCCAACAATCACGTCGCCTGCGCGTGCCGTCTGCGTGTATGTTGGGAGCGATTCCCAACAATCACGTCGCCTGCGCGTGCCGTCTGCGTGTATACTGGGTGCGATTCCCAACAATCACGTCGCCTGCGCGTGCCGTCTGCGTGTATGTTGGGAGTGATTCCCAACAATCACGTCGCCTGAGCGTGCCGTCTGCGTGTATGTTGGGTGCGATTCCCAACAATCACGTCGCCTGCGCGTGCCGTCTGCGTGTATGTTGGGTGCGATTCCCAACAATCACGTCGCCTGCGCGTGCCGTCTGCGTGTATGTTGGGAGCGATTCCCAACAATCACGTCGCCTGCGCGTGCCGTCTGCATGTATGTTGGGTGCGATTCCCAACAATCATGTCGCCTGCGCGTGGCGTCTGCGTGTATGTTGGGTGCGATTCCCAACAATCACGTCGCCTGCGCGTGCCGTCTGCGTGTATGTTGGGTGCGATTCCCAACAATCACGTCGCCTGCGCGTGCCGTCTGCGTGTATGTTGGGAGCGATTCCCAACAATCACGTCGCCTGCGCGTGCCGTCTGCGTGTATACTGGGTGCGATTCCCAACAATCACGTCGCCTGCGCGTGCCGTCTGCGTGTATGTTGGGAGTGATTCCCAACAATCACGTCGCCTGAGCGTGCCGTCTGCGTGTATGTTGGGTGCGATTCCCAACAATCACGTCGCCTGCGCGTGCCGTCTGCGTGTATGTTGGGTGCGATTCCCAACAATCACGTCGCCTGCGCGTGCCGTCTGCGTGTATGTTGGGAGCGATTCCCAACAATCACGTCGCCTGAGCGTGCCGTCTGCGTGTATGTTGGGTGCGATTCCCAACAATCACGTCGCCTGCGCGTGCCGTCTGCGTGTATGTTGGGTGCGATTCCCAACAATCACGTCGCCTGAGCGTGCCGTCTACGTGTATGTTGGGTGCGATTCCCAACAGTATGTAAGGATCGTTGCAGGTGGGGTACCGTTTCTGCCTAAGTTTATGTACGTGTGAGCATTTACACTATAGTTCGTGATGCCTTTGTTTCAGTCCACTTAGTCTTTGTCAAGTATTCCCTATCGGGCAACAAATAATGCTGTCAGTATTATGTCATATATGAGTACTCTTGTGATCCGACTTTGACCTCAGCATTTATTATACCACTGTGGGCCTATGACTACATTGCTAGACGCTTTTCTCCATTGTTACGTCACACTTCATAAATAGTAATATGCTGATGGGTGTTGCCAAATATTTTATATGCTTTTACATTGTCATGGTAACAATGGGTGTAAAAATACCCTTAAAGAAGCCGAAAGGCAATTGTTCTTCCCGTTATTGCGATCATTTTTATGTTCCGGAACATACCTGGACCTTCTAGTTACGGAGATATTGAAGGTCAAAGTTCCAACTTTTTCACACGTAATAAAAAAATACTAGTTTTTAATGTTATAACTTTTCTTTAAACACCTACATGAACCCTGTACTATTCAATGCATCCATCAGCACGATTTGAGTGCATTACTATCACTTTTTCGCAGTGTAACTTAGTTTGATGTACATAATGCTTGGTTGGCAGCTTCGTGAAGGGTTTGTTTACACCCTGTATATAAAAATTTAATTAAATGAACGTAAAACATTTCAAGTTCATTATTTCATGCTGCAGGTGCTGAAAACCTCAAACGACGCAAATATAATATCGTATTATTATTATAGATCTGTAAATTGTAGTTCGTAAAGAATGTAAATAAAGAATTATTTTGTTTATATTAATAATGTTTTACTTTTTTGCCTATTTCCTTGTCCAGTAGTGGACGAAGGAAGGCGATGGTGAAAAAACAAAGTTATTTGCGAGTTAATACATCTTCAGTTTTTATTTTCTTATTCAAAGTTGGAACAAAAGCGGAAAACAATATTAAGGCACGGTGTTACCTCAATATTCCCAAAAATTGGTTTGTTAGAAAGTTGAGTATGACGTATTGCAATGAAAATATCTATACAACGGACAGAGAAGGGTTTAAAGAAAAAATCCCAATAAAAATTGGGAACTTGCGGCACAAAAATAAACTTTGGCGTGGAAGATCTCTGTATTTCCAGTGACAACAACAGTTTTTTTTTTAAGAATTTAATAGAATTAGCATTTTTTTTTAAACTTTAACCAAAACATTATTTAATTTAAAGTCTATATTTAGCAAACAGAAGCGGAAAAGGTTTAAAACAGACAATAAGGTACACAAAATAATGAATACAACCGTTTATTCTAACTTGGAACAAAATATCAATCACTGAAACTAGCCTAAACTGCCACAAATCATAACGAATTCAATTAACACGTAATTGTTTAGAAACATAGAGAGTAAGTACACAAAATAGGAAATTACAAATCTTACAGCCCTTTGAGCGATATTCCCAACAAGAGACTCTCGCGACCAGCGACAATTGTCAGTTGTCACTCCTTGCCATAGAACTAACATGTGCTACGTAAAACCTCATTTCTTCCTAATACTACGTAAAACCTCAGTTCTTCCTAACACTATATTTTGAATAATCTAAAGAAAACCTGTAGAATAAATGCCCGTTCGCAGCTTAGTCACATGTCAACACAAATACATATTATTTTCAATTTTCAACCTTACTTACGCTCCATAGTGGTGACAATAGCTTACGCGGTCTAGTAGCGATTAGAATCTCAGTCAGTCCGCGCCTTAACTAGCTCTAAATAAATTTCCAAAAATTTCGAAAATAAATAAATTATAAATTGATGATGTGGAAAAGTAGCTTACATCTAATCTTATTATTTTACGGTGACTAGTATAAAATTAATGCTGCATCTTATTCTTTTCAGCGATAACTTATTTTTCACACTGCATTTAACTGCATCTATTCTTATCATTCAAAAAGCAATAACGAAAAATATTAATAAATGTGAAAAAGCAAGTCATATGATACTTTTAATAAAAACACGAGCGTTAAGCTGAGCAAAATAAATGGTTTCCCATGATCGATGCGCTGTCAAAAATATTTGGCAAACATTCCAAAATCACGCAATTTCGTCTGTGCAAACTCCTGATACAACGGCATAAGGCGGAAAATGCTTTAAATCAATATTGAATACTTTGCAAATCGGTGAAATAATCACGCAATACAGTATCATTTTATCAAGATTGATATTCGACGGTCGGGTGTAAAATCCATTAGGCTGTTTCCCTTTTTATAGGTAAAAAGGGATAACAACGATTTTCCAAGTCCCTAAGGAGCAATGATGAGTAGATTCGGTAAGCAAGGGGCAGGGATGGGGTCCGTACTGGTTTTTTGTTTAAAAAGAAAATAAATCGCTTTTCATTGAGAAGTTTGCTAAGTAAAAGTTGATTGAGTGAAAAGGATTAGCGATCCTTTTTGGGGTGGAATTATAAAATGCCTATTTTAGAATACAGGGTGTAAGGGATGTCGTTGCTCAAAAGTTTCGGCACTGGTAGGTTGGACTGTCCCTAAAAGTATTCATCGGTTATTAATAATATGTAGTTGTCCCTTACAATTTGATCGTGTAGATACCAACGTTGTTTATGACCTTTGTGACTAACAATTATGGACAAATACTTGAAATAAAATGTTAATGTTTTGTAAGAGCCAGCTGTTTTTGTTTATAACCGGCGAAAAATTTCTTTGCCGTTATGTATCTGAAATCATGTGCAGAATTCATGGTTACGGTTTGAGCGCCCATGTTTACTTAGTCCCATTAAAAAAGATGGACAAATTTTAACACAGCGTTCAGTACGTCTAACCAAAGATTTCCCAAGCAAAAATAACACTGATTAAAGTGATTTTATTTTGACCTAAAATAATAAATTGCCGGCACTCTAGAATAAACACATCCACAAAACGGTCAAAACAAAATCACTTTAATCAGTGTTTTTTTTTTGCTTGGATATTTTTGGTTAGACGTACCTACTGAACGCTGTGTTAAAATTTGTCCGTTTATTTTAATGGGGCCTTTTATAGTATTACAGGACAATAGTCCAACGATTAAAGAGTTAGTATTCATTTGGGTAAGCCTTAGTTTATCTGCCAACTTCGTGAAAGTTATCACTACCTACCAGCCCATAGTTTCTCTTGTGGTTGCCCTAAACTAACACATGATTAAAATTCGGATCTATTCACAAGACCTTCGTTAATACTTTGCAAAGTAACCAATTAAAGTGTAAGACAAACGGCGACTGATCCTGGTCCTGACCTTTTTGTTTGGAGACTGTATGTTGGGAAAACTTCGGCAATCATCGGCTATTTTCGCCTTAGGTCCATCACATCCTCTAAGTTAGAAACCAGCGCTTGCGCTAGACAAGATGTAGGTAAGGTACCTTGGTACCTCAGGTCGCATAGAAGGAAAGGGTTATATAAGTTTTTAAACTGTCATGGACACTAACATTATCGTTAAAACTAGAAACGGGATATTTACCATGTCCACTGTTTGTTTGGAGTTCCCGATATAAAGCCTTGTTGCAAGCACCATGATCACGGATAAACTGAAAAAGCAAAGACCGAAAAAAAGTTCGCGAGTGAACACAGTGAGTTTCATGTGTCGGGAACAGAATCGAGTTACGAGTGACATTGGTAGCGGTACCGAGTGCAAAAAAAGAACAAGAAAGAGGGTAGACCGATTTGTCTGCTCATATACACCCATCCGCAATAACTTCAGTTTATCCGTGATCATTTTGCTTGCAACAGCGCCGAAATATCAGGAACTCAAAACAAACAGTGTACATGGTCAATATCCCGTTTCTAGTGTTCAGAAAGGTTTATATTTTTCTAGCAGTGAGGTCTTCTAAGGGTGTTACCACACCAATCGATCGATCGGCGATCGATGCCATCGTACGATGGTAGATTGGATTAGTCGAAAGAGAGAAACTATCGATTGACGTCGACTAATCCCTTCTACCATCGATCGATGGGGTCGCTCGACGATTGATCGATTAGTGTGGTAACTCCCTAATATAAGGACGTAAGAGAGCTTTCTTGCGTAACACATAACGTAGGTATAGCTATAACGATAGTAGCTGATGGTTGTCGAAGATTTCCGAACATGAACGAACGAACGCGATGCATGAAAGTAAAAACTTAAATAAAAACTGTTTATTTGTAAAGTTCTTCCGGTCCATATCAAAAGTAAACTAAACATTTTGACTGAACAATTTAATAATAAATATCACAAGGAGGAACGTAGGCATATGTACCCAACTCGATTATCTAAAAAAAAGACACTTGCTGTTCCTATAGTCACAAACTACTTTGGTAAGCGCACAAGAAAATATGTAGTACCCTCGTTAATTAAACAGCTGATATCGCATGTTAATTCTAAAGACCAACTTAAAATTGTTCTTCAAAAACACTACCTCTCCTTGTGTCCATAGCTAGTTTTGCATCTGCGGACAATAGCAACTTTCCATAGGTGTAAAATGTGTTTGTTTCTGTAAACTCACTTGTCTTATTTTATACGTTACTTTATAATAAAAATCGAAATTTGTTATAATAATATTGTGAAACGAGAACAACTGCTGTTTTGCAGTTTGGCAGACTTTTATATGTTATTGTTAATCAGATTTTGAATATATAAAAAAAAGAATGCATTATATTTATCTAGCGCATCTAAGTTTAATAAATCATTTTTTATTTGTAAGATCTTCGCAGCTGGATTCCTGATGGTTATTCCTATACAATGTGATTGTTTACAAGTATCGTCTAAATTATATAATTATATTAAAGTGTCTGCCTCGTTGTTCTAGTGGTCGCAAGCGAAACTGCTGAGCATGAGGTCCTGGGTTCAATTCACGGCTAGTGCTAAGTGTTATTGGGTTTTTCCATCAGGAATTACATTATTAAGTAGCAGCCACGGCTATACAATAGGCTCGCCCCCTATAACATGGAACTTAATCATAACCGGCGAAATGTAGGTGGACTTGTTTGGTACACCTTTGCCTTACCCTTTGGGGATTACAAGGCGTGATTTTATGTTATTTATGTGAACTAATGTAGATATTTTCAACGTTCGGTACTGAATCGAGAGTTTAAAATCCTACAGAGATTGTATTTAGGCATTAATTCAGAAATGTTAATGAAAACCGACAGTAAAAAGATTGTGTTTGTTCCGGCATTTTCTATCAGCCTCCAATCGCTCCCTTAAGATTAATAACCGTCAGAATTAAAAGCAACGGGAATAGGATTTTCCCATTTCCTTCTTTCATATTTATTTTAAGACTAGCTGCTCTTGCCTGCAAACTTCGTCTGCGTAAAATTATTACTTCCCTATTTGAATCTTTTGAATCAATTTCAAGGGTTTTAATTTTTTTTCACGGATCCCCAACTCTTTTTCTAAAATAAAAGTAGCCTACGTTACTCTTTATAACATGAGCTATCTGCCAGTAAAAGTCCCGGTACAAAATCGGTCCAGCCATTTCGGAGATTAGCCGAAACAAACAGACAGACAGAAAAAAATTAAAATAAATATTTTTTTGTTATAAGTACCCAAACTCAAACTCAAACCTAAAGCATTTATTTCAACTAGACCATTACAGGTGCTTTACGGTATATTATATATTTTCTGTTAAAAACTGTTATTTTGAAATTACAAACAGACTCTCCAATATTATTTATTTGTAACACTTTTTGCACAATCCTGTTTTTAAATTCAATCTATTAATTATTATGTTGAATTTGACAAGCCATCTCGGATTTGAAAAAAAAATTTCCACTAGAGTGATCAGAATGAAAATTATTAGTCACTTAACCAAGGACCGGAACATTTACTTTGTGAAGTAGGTATTGTATTTTTTTTTTGAATTACTGTGAATACGAGTACTGGTGTGGGTATTCTTTTCTTCTCTCACAGGAAGGCCACTGACTGCCTGTAACGACTGTCAAAGATCTACAAATGACAGCCGGGATCAACAGCTTAACGTGCTTTCCGAAGCACTGAGGAAACTGTATGTAATGGAACATCACCCATCTACAGATAGACCTTAGCAAGCGCTGCTTAACCTTGAAGATTGACCCGTGCGGCTGTTGTTATTTAGCCACGAGCTGCTCTTTCACCTATCCTTGGTTAATCTCAATTGTCTTTTAGACCAATGACGATGCATTGTATCCTGCAACAATCGAAGACCTCGATTTGTTGATAACCACGAATTGTTCTATAATCTACTGTGACATCCTTGCCACGCGACTGAAGTGCCCATTCTAATATTCCGTAACCATATTTGAAAATCAACCTTAATTCTTGGAGATAGAGTCTAGTAACGTTTTTTGGATGGTAATTAGGGTTGGCAGTTTTAAGGTAATAAATTGACTTGTGTGATCGATTGTCAGTTGTATCGATACATAAATCAAAGAAACAATATGTCTGTTTATGTAAAGGTGTTTACTTTATTTGTTATTTATTTGTTGGTTGTGGTTTCTGAAGAATTGACTGACTGTGACGATTACGATGTGGGTGAATTTGTGAGTACAAATTAAAATGTGTTATTATTTGTTTGTGTCAGTCATAATTGTTTTTGTTTGTTTTTATTTCGTAATTGTATCTCTCGAATTGAAATTCCGAAGTAGGTATCTTATCATCTATGTTCCTAATAACATTTACTTATATGTATTCAATTTGAATGGTATACGAGTATATTGGACTTGCATGTTACCATCATCATCTGCCTAGCCTTTTCCCAACTATGTTGGGGTCGGCTTCCAGTCTAACCGGATGCAGCTGAATACCAGTATTTTACGTGGAGCGACTGCCTATCTGACGTCCACAACACAGTTAGCGCTAGGTAATACGATACCCTTAGGTAAGACTGGTTGTCAGAATTTCGGGCTACTGACTACCTGTGTCGACTGTCAAAGATCTGCAAGTGACAGCCGGGACCAACGGCTTAAGGCTCGTGCTTTCCGAGGCACGGAGGAAACTCGATATGTATTGGGTGGTCACCCATCCACGGAGCAACCTAGGCAAGCGCAGCTTAACCTAAAGATCAACCCGTGCGGCAGTTATTATTTAGCCAATTAAAATATATTTCTTTCGTTCAGTCATAACGACAGACGAGGTCGCAGGAAGGAGCTAGTAATCAATAATTACGCACGTATTATTCCGCACCCAAAAACATCGGTATCAATTACGCACTCATAGAACGGTTGAATTATGTAGGATTTATAACAACAAAGCTGTCAAACGAACCATGCCAGCATGACTTCATTAATCTATCCCACAATGGAACTTTCGCTATTGTTATAAAAACCATCGAATATTTAATACCCGTATTAAACAAAACTATTGAGGCGTTGCTAAAAAAAACCAGTGTAAGTTGGCTCGTGTCCCCTCCATGTGCAAAGTAAATGTCAAATAGAAAGGACAACTCCATACATATTCAGGGTTCTAGTTAGTGTGGTTTTGTTTCGACATCTCACTTACATACCTGGGGCAGTTATTACGTGTCGTGGAAAAACTCATTTCATAAAATTTATTTCAAAAGATCTAGTAATTTGATAATCTGCATAACAAAATCAGCGATTGTTACCACAGCAAAACTGTTTTTTTTTAATTTACTAAACATGCTAAAGAAAATTCACACAGTATTTCATAGGCCTACTCAATAAATGAATAGAGCAGCTGAAATCATCATGACTATCAAACGTCACGTCACAGCTCACGGGTCAATTATTCAATTACGCAATCACAACTGTCAAATTACATACCTAAATTCCATTACCATCACCATACGTATTAGTACAGTGCACCGGCTGTGCTAACTCGGCCACAATGGCCGAGGCCGGCGCGGGCGCAGATACCTACGACCATTTTACATAATTTCATATACGCGATATGGTATCGCGTATTAGCGTCGTGACAATTTCCTTCTATTTATTTTTGACAGTTGTAGTGAAGAGACATGTGAAAGTGAAGATGAGTATAATAGTGTTGTTATTAAGTTATGTGGTTATGTTTGCCTATGCGCAGGATTGCAAAGTTGGCGGGAAAAAGGTTAAGTTTGTGTTTCAGTGACCCTTACTTTTTTTTTAAACTTGGTTTTCTCAAAATTCTTACTGGTTGAAAAATGTTGACATAAGTTTTAAATTTTTGTTGCCTCCTAATATTCAAAAATTAAATAAGCCTGAAAATGAATCTATCTAAATATCCTCCTAAAGAATAATTTTATTTAGATACTACTACATAATATTTATGATACTTGCACAAAATACTCGTCTTCTTAGGTTTAATTTAAAAAACAAAAAAATAACGAAATTATACCTACATCTGACATTATTTAGTCCAATGAATTCCAAATAACCACGTTTAATGGTAATTAAGTAATAACACAACTTCTAAGAGCACGGACCAGTTCACAACTAATTGCCAATTGAGTTGACATAAAGTATTTATTTTTTTATATAATTCCTCGAAAATTGGCTCTTATCATACTACGATGTTACCATGTGTGCGGAAATGAAAAATTTCCACAGATAACTGATATTGGTCCAATTCATGTTCAATTCCTAACATTATTTAACCAAACCAAAACCTAACTAATATTTATTTGTGTTCTAAATTCAAAACATCTTAATTTTCTATTTTTCATATTAGGCTGTTTAGCGGCTTCATAGGTACCTTTGCTCCTTTTTCAACCTGGCGATAGCAAAGCGCAGAAAAAAAATGCATATTAAATCATAGTTTCGTAATAATTCATGACAACAATACTTTTCGTTCTATTATTTTATTTCTTAGAAAGTGTATTGAAAAACATCGTTTGATACATATGGGCATTTGTTACTGCAGTTCGGCCCCATACTAACCTCGCCTGCGGCTCGGTTGTGAATTCCGCCTCGAATGCAATAACAAAGTTTCTCCACTTACATCAAAATGTACTATATTCGTATTCAATCAAGTAATGCAATTTTCGTAAAATTTTAGAAGACGGCCAGCAACTAAAGTAGCATATTTTTGGAGCGTAATTGTTTTTGAGTGAAAACTTACTTATTATTTTAGTATATTTTTGATTCAAAAAATTGCTGGGGAAAACTAATATCGGAAGATAACATAACATCACGCCTGTAATCTCCGAAGGGTTAGGCAGAGGTGTACCTAATAGTACACTCACATTTCGCTGGTTATGTTTCGAGTTCCATGTAATAGGGGGCGAGCCTATTCCCATCATCCGGGCACAAATCAAGACTCTATATAATAACACTTTGCCGACCCGGGAATCCAACCCAGAACGTCATGCTGAGCAGTCGCGCTTGCGACCACTCGACCACGGAGACAGTTGATATAGGTACCTTCTTAAGGAGAAAACTCGACGTCGTGGAAAACGCAAGTGAAGTTGAAGAGATGAATTAGATGGCTTTAAGAAATACTGGACCATGGCTGCGGAAAGTCCAGAGAAGTGGAAAGAACGAAGGGCGGCCTTTGCCTTGCACTGAGACACCATGGGCTGAAGTATTTATAAGTATACAGTACAAAAAAAAAAATGGAAGTTTCTGTTTGTGATTTCAAAATAACAGCTTTTTATTGAATACATATGAAAGTATTATACACGGTACTAATAACCATTTTTTTTCGTCCGTCTGTGTTTATTTCGGCAAATCTCCGAAACGGCTGTATCGATTTTGACGGAACTTTACTGGTAGATAGCTGACATTATAAGAAGTTTAAGGTTGCTTTTATTTTAAAAAAAAGATAAGGGTTCCGTGCATAAAAATAAAACCCATGAAATTGTTAGCAAAATCCGATTCAAATAGGGAAGTAATATTATCATAATAATTTCGCGGGCAACAGCTAGTCCAATAATATGTTTTGTTACTCAAATCAACGCTCGCAAGTCTAACGGGACAAAACGTTCTATAACGAAACGTATATGTGAGAAACGTGAGAAAACAGCTGATTCGGCTGTCATACTCAAAAGACTTTTTTTTGACACTATTCCCAAACCATCTCAAAATACTAAGTTATTGTGTGTTAGTCAGAGATACTAATCCGACCTTCACACTAGTTAAACTTTACTTCATTGTCAAACCTTGTGCTGTACCTACCTATAGCTAGGTACCTAATGATTTAGGTACTGAAATGTGGAGTAATCTATAGGTACATACAAACCAGGTGGAAGGGACACCGCATAGAAAATTATCGGTAATTAAAAAAAAAAAACTGCTGTTCCACACATTTTGAACATGTAGGTCAACTTGACTTTTGTAGAAAACAGCAGATTTTTTTTTATTTTCAGGCCGGCTAAGTGCGAGTTGGACTCGCGCACGATGAGTTCCGTACCATAAAAACAGCAAAAAAAAAAAAAAACATGTCTGTTATAAGGAAGCCCCAATTAAATATTATTCTATTCTGTTTTTTAGTACTTTTTGTTATAGCTGAAACAGAAGTACATCATCTGTGAAAATTTCAACTATCTATCACGGTTCATGAGATACAGCCTGGTGACAGACGGACAGGCTGACAGACAGCGGAGTCTTACCCTTTGGGTACGGAACCAAAATTGACACAAAGGGGGACCAAGACTGGTCTGGGATATAGATACTTTTAATCCCGCGGAAGTAGTAAGTTCCCGTGGGACAATTTCGGATCTCCACGCTGTCAAGCTGTGTTTACATGTGTATGTATATGCTAATCCTACATTAACACAAAACGTTATGTTCACAGTGTGTTGACCACGAACAATGTTGCGGAGGCTGCTGCTTCTACGGCGAGTGCATTGACAGTGAGTATCACGAGTTGATGTATTAGGGAAACAACTGATGTTATAAAATTAATTATCTTTATTTTCTTGCTCCTATCTCAATTCATTTGGCGTCGGTTCAGCATGTGTTTTTCTTTCATACGAGTACTTCTCTATCAGTCATCTCAGTAGTCTAGTCACCCTCTTTCTAGCCATATCACGTGAACAATATACTCTGTGACGAACAAAAAGGATTTAGAAAAAAGAAAACAATAAATATGGCAGTTTATGACTTTTTGCACTCGGTTATGTCAAATATGGATAAAAATACTCCAGTCTGTGCTTTATTTTGTGATATGACTCAGGCATTTGATTATGTCCAACATGATATTTTACTAAAAAAACTTGATGCGTACGGTGTTAGAGCGAATGTTCTTGAACTTATAAAATCATATTTGCACGGCAGAAAACATCATCTTCCTGCCCTTGTCCCATGTTATTTGGGGTCGGCGCAACACGTTTTTTTCTTCCATTCTCCTCTGTCAACCGTCATGCTATCATTTACTTCTTTATCTTTCATATCATTCCTCACACAATCCATCCATCGTTTCTTTGGTCTTCCTCTCCCTCTCCATCCATCAACGTTTATATTCATCACTCTTTTAGTCACATGCCATTCGTCCCTCCTCATCACATGTCCATACCAAGACAGTCGATTCCCTTTCAACTTTTCTATGACTGGCGCAACTTTTAAACTTCCTCTAATATATTCGTTCCTTACTTTATCCATTCTTGTCACACCACACATCCACCTCAACATTCTCATCTCCGCTACATGCAATCTTTTTTCATCCATCTTCTTCACAGCCCAGCATTCCGATCCATACAGTACGACAGGTCTAATCACGGACTTGTATATTTTCCCCTTTAACTTGAGGGGCATCCGTGGGTCGCAAATTGTTCCAGTGACCTGTCGCCATTTCATCCATCCTGAGTTGATCCGGTGTGTTACGTCTCGGTCTACTTCGCCATCCCCTTGGACAAGCGACCCGAGGTACCGAAAATCGGAACAGATCGGTATGGGCGTTCCGGCAAGAGTTATGGGCACAGGACTGGAGAGACCGCCGAAATCACAGAATAGGTATTCTGTTTTGGTCCTACTGACTTTCAGGCCAACATTCTCCAGTCTTTGCCACCACACCTCCAATCTGCTCTGGACCTCTAGGCCACTCTCGGCAACCAACACAATGTCGTCGGCAAACAGCATACACCAGGGAGCCTCTTCCTGTATGTCCGACGTAAGTGCGTCCATTATCACCAGGAAGAGGTAAGGGCTTAGAGCCGACCCTTGGTGCAAGCCAACAGCCACATTGAAGCTGCCGGTAGTGCCCACTGTAGACCGGACTTGGGTACTACATCTACTGTACATCGCTCGGATCAACTGCACATACTTCCCAGGCATACCTTTCTCTTTCAGGGCCCACCACAAAACTTCACGAGGTACCCGGTCGTATGCCTTTTCGAGGTCGATGAACACCATGTGCAAGTTTTTGTGCGCACTTCTGTATTTCTCGCACAGCTGGCGGATGGCGAAAATGGCATCTGTCGTTCCCCGACCAGGCATAAAACCGAATTGATTTCGTGAAATTTCACTCTCTTCTCTCAGTCGTCTTTCAATAACTTTCTCCCAAACTTTCATACTATGCGCCATTAGCTTTATTCCTCTATAGTTATTACACTCCAGCACATCACCTTTATTTTTAAAGATGGGCACCAGCGAACTGTTGCACCATTCGTCAGGTATGGCTTCTTCCAGTAACAACTTATTGAAAAATAAAGCTAACCACGCCCATCCATCCACCCGTAATAACTTCCATACTTCAACTGGTATACCGTCAGGTCCTAACGCTTTACCATTCTTCATTCCATTTACTGCTATTCTCACTTCATCCATACTAACCTTTCTCACTAACCCCTCATTCACTGGTTTATTGTCCAGCACACCGTTCCAATCATTCTCCTCATTCATCAGTTTTTCAAAGTACCCCTTCCACCTATCCTTAATTTTCTCATCATCCGAAAGAACCATTCCAGCTTCATCTTTTACGCATTTAATCTGACATACATCCCTCGCCTTTCTCTCTCTAGCTCTAGCAAGCCGATATAGTTGTTTTTGGCCTGCTGTACTATCCAAAGTGTCATAAAGCTTGTCATGGGCCTTTGCTCTAGCTATGGCCACAGCTTTCTTGGCTTTTTTCTTGAGAGCATCATACTCACTCTTCTTTTCAGCTTTCAAACTAACACATGCAACTTCAACACTCTGCCATTCCTTGAATTTCCTCTTTTTTTCCTTCAACACATTCTGGATTTCGGTCGACCACCACCATGTATCTCTATCTATCGTACCCCTTCCTTTCGTCTCTCCTAAGACATGCTTTGCTACACTTCTAATACACCCAGCCATCTCACTCCAACATTCATTTACACTTCGCTCGCTCATGTCTCCCATCTCTACCATTTTATCCACCACTCGTTCTTTAAATTCTTTCGCACAGTCATCCTTCTCTAACATATACCATTTTATTTTAGGCGGAGGTCGGTTTTTTGTTCTATTGACTTTAATTTCTGTAACTATTTCCATAATTAGGAGTCTGTGCTGTGTAACCAAGTCTTCTCCCGGTAAGACTTTACAATCTTTGATATACTTTAATTTGTTTCTTCGGACTAGGAAGTAATCTATCTGTGTATTGTGGTTACCACTCTTGTATGTGACAAGGTGTTCGTCGTCCTTCTGGAACCAAGTATTGGCTACTGCCAGATCAAATGCGGTAGCGGATTGCAGCAGAGTCTGCCCCTCATTGTTTTGATTCCCGATTCCCCACCCCCCATGCACTCTTTCATAAGTCCCTCTCATTCTTCCCACATGTCCATTGAAATCACCTCCAACTATCAATTCTTCATGCGCCGGGATGTTCATCAAAACGGTGTCAAACTCCTCCCAAAACTTCTCTTTCACTCTTTCATCACATCCCACTTGCGGTGCATATACACTAACTACGTTCAGCATTACGTTTTCGAACATAACCTTTAAAACTATCAATCTATCATTAACTCTTTTTACATCCATCACGCTTTCTTTTAAATTACTATCTAAAACTATTCCCACGCCATTCCTTTTCCCGTCACTTCCACAGTAGAAAAACTTGTATCCCTCACCAATTTCCCTCGCTTTCGTACCCTTCCACTTCGTTTCTTGTAAACACGCCACATTTATTCGTCTTCTTTTTAATACATCCGCTAACTCTCTGGCTCTTCCAGTCATCGTCCCAACATTCCAACAAGCATACCTCAATCTCACTTCCCGAGCTTGCTTCTTACGTCGCACCCGCCCGGGGTGGTGCAACAACCCTTGTCCACTTCCCGCAGGAGCCGGGTGCTGCCCCTGCGCGTCGCCTGCGGGGTACGCCCTAGTCCTATCGCACATCCTTTCATTTTCTCTCATGTTGCAGAAGGTTTTGGCTTGGATTTTATAGTCGGCCGCCTGCCAGACACGAACCCTCCTTGGGAATGCGCTTGCTGGTGGTTTACCCGCCACCGTGCGGGTGACCCAGAGTGCTTGATTTATGATTTGCACTGGGTCTTTAGCTCCCTTAGTCGCCTCTTACGACACCCACGGGACGAAATGGGGTGGTCAGATTCTTTCTCCGTGACCGACGGCAGAAAACAAATAACCGAAATAAGTAGACTAAACACTAAGACCAAACATCAAGAAAACATTCTATCGGAGGAACAAACCGTTACCTATGGAGTTCCGCAAGGAAGTGTTTTAGGACCTCCACTTTTTACATCTATACATATAATAAAACTGTAGAAAAGTCGTTTTTGTACATCGAAAAAAAATCCAAAAAAAATAGCCAGGGTGTTAAAGGGCAACCAATAGAACCCATTTCCAGCATTTTTGGAATTTTTGTCTGTTTGTCTGTTTGTCTGTTTGTCTGTTTGTCTGTGTATTTGTTCGGGCATCACGTAAAATGTACAAAAGCAATGTAGATAACTTTTATACACAACGATTGAGCGTAACTTGGAGTAACATTTAGTTTTTGTTTCATTGCAATCGGTTCAGTCTATCAAAAGATATTTGAATTTAAAGTGTTACAGAAGTAAAATTGGGGTTATGTGCACTTGGTCTCACAACTTCCCGTAACTTTTATACACAACAATATGTGCGTAAATTGAAGTAACATTAAGTTTTTGGTTTCATCGTAATCAGTTCACACCTTATAAATGAAAAGAAAGAAAAATGTAAATTAATAAAATTATAATAGTGTTTCCGAAGTACAATATTAAAACAGCGCCATCTATCGAACTCAGACTGGACTATATCTAGAGCTCAACTGCGTGCAGCATTGAATATAGATATTCGATAGATGGCATTGTGCGTGTGACGTTATTTTCTGATTGAGGCATGTTCAACTAAATACTGATGGAGAAATTCCTGACCCATAGGGTACGTGAAATTTGTCACAACGGGTCCTTATTGCTATTAAAGAGATAGTTATAAGTATACCAGGGAACCCGATCAGTCAATACGGTTTGCCCACACCGACAGTCGATGGGGAACGTATAAACAGAGAATACGTATCAGAAATTAGTTAAAAACCCGTGGAACTCACAGAAATTTTACAAAATGGCTGCGCAAAGACAGAGGAACAGCGCCAGATGTTTGATAGGGTATGCTGCAGTGTAGAAAACGCCTCGGTTGAAATCCTGTTTTTAGACGCACCGGGCGGAACAGGTAAAACTTTCCTAACCAAAGTCATTTTGGCTCGAATAAGGAACTTTAGGAGTATGAAGAACAGGGTGTAAAGCTCTTCAACTCCCATTGAAAAGGGAGGATCCTCCGACCAGACGGGTGTTATGTCTGGTGGGCTACTGCCCAACAGTTGTTGTCGGGTTCTTCTGTATAGTCTTATGTCGCGAATAACTTGCGCGATGTAGAATTTAGATATATTTCGATTTTTAGTTTATCCTCTGCGTCATAGATGGCGCTGTAGTACGTTTTGTAGTGCCGCTACAGAACCAAAATAAAATTTCACTTGCTGTCGCCTCTTCAGGGATAGCAGCCACATTATTGCCTGGAGGAAAAACGGCACACACAACATTTATAATTCCTATCGACTTAGACCGCACGGAAAGCCCGGTTTGCAACATATCGCGAAATAGCGATAAAGCAAGGGTTTTATGCGATTGTGTTTTAATTTTTTGGGACGAGTGCACTATGGCAAACCGCAAAGCTGTAGAAGCAGTGAATAGAACTTTACAGGACATAAGGCAAAATGACCGGCCGATGGGGAGGCATTACGTGCTGTTCTGCGGTGATTTTCGGCAGACACTCCCGATAGTACCCCGAGGAACGAGAGCCGAAGAAATTGCTGCCTGTCTGAAGAGTTCTGTTACACATCTGAGTGTAAATATGTGTGCACAGTTGCGGGGCTGCGAAAATGCACAGGAGTTTCCCAATTTATTGTTACAAATAGGCGATGGCACATACCCCGTACAAGAAGATGGAAAAGTTATTATATGGTTGATTATCTCTGTTCTTGCGTTACATCACAACAGGAGCTAATTCCTTCTGTGTACGGAGATTCCACAAACATGGGATATCAAGCCGGTTCTTGGCTATGTCAGCGAGCTATTTTGACTCCTCGCAATGTCCAAGCTGCGGTAATTAATTTAAAAATATTGATTCATGTGTCCGGGTATAGTAGAGAATACACGTCTATAAATACAGTCATGGAAGAAGATGACTCCACGTACTACCCGGTAGAATTTTTGGATTCCCTCAACACACCCGGACTTCCAGCCCACAAAATAGTTTTAAAAATCGGTGTACCAATAATTCTCCTCAGAAATTTATGTCCTCCAAACTTTGTAACGGCACTCGGCTCAAAGTCACAAATCTGCAGCAAAACATAATCGAAGCTGAAATATTAACCGGTTGCGGCGCTGGTGATATTGTTTTTATTCCAAGAATACCTATAATTCCTAACAACTTTCCTTTCTTTTTCAAACGAGTGCAATTCCCAGTCAGTCTCTGTTATGCCATGACAATTAATAAAGCTCAGGGCCAGACATTATCCGTTGCGGGGGTGGACATAAGTATTGGATGCTTTTCCCATGGTCAACCATACGTAGCTTTTTCTCGCGTAAACCCCAATAACCTTTTTGTGTACGCTCCAGATGGTTCCACAGCTAATGTTGTTTATAAAGAAGCACTAGCATAAATACATTGTTACGAGTAAGTTCCGACATCCACGCGAACGAAGTCGCGGGCACAGCTAGTTATACATAAATGACTTTCCAAAGTCAATTGACCATCCTGTAACACTTTTCGCGGACGACAGTACTATAACTATACCCTGTAATAATAAAGACCTATATGAATATGACATTAATAATACATTGATCAATACTATACAATGGTTAGACAATAATAATTTAAAAATTAATTTAAGTAAGACAGTAATTATGCATTTTAGTCAGCGTTTATTGACATTTTCCAATCTTGACATAATGTATAATAATATAACAATTGACACGGTTAATACAACTAAGTTTCTGGGACTAACTATTGATCGACATTTAAATTGGAAGGAACACATAGATTCTCTGAGTAAGAGAATTAGTAGTAGTGCCTATGCATTGTACTTGCTATCACGAAATGTCAATAGGGAGGCGCTATTAACAGCTTACTACGGTCTGGCTGAATCCGTTCTCAGATATGGTGTTATCTTTTGGGGTAACTCCACAAATAGAGAAGTAGCATTTAAAGCACAAAAGAGGTGCCTTAGAGCAATGTTTCATTTAAAAACCACGGACAGCTGCAAACCCTTTTTTATAATGCATAAAATTTTAACATTGCCATCCATATATATTCTGGAAGCCGTTATGTTTGTCAGGAACAACCCTAAATTATTTCCGAGCAAAGCAGATCAATTTCCTAGGAATAGGCGTGATCAAACCCAATTAAGTGTACCTCCCTGTAGGACGGCACTTATGCGCAAAAGTGTTTTTCATATGGCTCCAATAGTTTACAATAAGTTGCCTAAAAGTTGGAAGGAGCTTAATAATGTACACTTGAAAAGAAAACTTAAGACACATTTAGTTAATAAAGCATACTATAATATTAACGAGTTCCTAGAGGAAAGATTTGTATTGACATAATAGCTTATTTGATTTGATTATAATGAGTTTGTTAATTTACAATTTGTTAGTTTAATGATTTCTATTTTTATTTTATTTTATTTTTTTATTGTGTATTGACATGATAATTGTGTAACAATCCTAATAACTTATTTTTGTTTTTGAGATTCTATGTGATTTTAGTTACTTTAAATTTATTACAATATTATTATTATTCTTTAATGATTTAATTTATTGTTATTTTAAGAGAATGCTTTAATTAATAATTTTTCTTTTTTGATATTTGCACGTCACATCATGTGGCAAACATGCCTGTACCTAATAATGTTGTTGCCATCTTGCATGCATGTATTTACTTGTATGTATGGACACATGTTTAAGCAAATAAATATTATCTTATCTTATCTTATCTTATCACATTTCTCACAGTTCATCCTGCGTGTTTTTTATCTTCCCCGACTCTTACACCCGTATCTATAGTCAAGTTAAAGTAATTACTTGAGTTTAAGTAATTAGTTATGCAACCATTGTTATGCAATGGAGAAGAATTTGAACGAAGTAAGAACCGTCAAATAAAGCAATGCTAACACCCATATCTATAAACAAGTCTAAGTGATTACTTGAGTAAAAGTAATTATTTATAATACGATATTATCCTGTAATTTATTAATTGCTTGAAGTTAGAACTGTCAAAAGTTAGAATTCTTAGCTTTGCCTACTTACTACTTATTACATAGGACTTTAAAATAATTGGCGAAATGTGGGGGTACTATTAGGTACACCTCTGCCCAACCCTTCAGGGAGTACAGGCGTGATGTTATGTATAACGGGGACTTTAGATTCCAAACCGGATCTAATGAGGCGCTCAATTACATAAGTTACCCGTAATGAGTACGAAGTATGATGAGCTCATGATTGACAAGCTGACAGGCTGGCATTATGCATTCGTGTTAGGTAAAGTGATTATCCCGACATTATGCATTAGCGAGCTCATTTGTGTACTATGTGCTACTGTGTCCATGTTCTCAAGGCCTTCAAACAATAGTTTTCAATTTAGACGAATAATTATTCATTTTTGTAAAACTATTGTTCATCTGTTTTTAAAACGCCAACTTACTTCCTCGTTTTGCGTACTGTGGATAATGAGGCATAATCGGAGGATAGCTTTATGCGTTTTTCCGGGCACAGTTCCTAACTCTGAATAAATGGTGGGATTTTCCGACAGAAATTCCCAAGAATATAGTTCGACCTGCATATTAAACATCATCTGCCTAGCCTTTTTTACCCGACTACGGCGAAGGAAAAAGGAGGGTTATAATTTTGACCGGTATGTGTGTATGTATGTGTCAGATTGTCAGGATTTATTCCGTTAGGCTCGTACATCATGTGGGCAGACGATAGGTTTCGTGCAATGAAAATACACTGGGTGCGATACAATGTTCTATTAAACTAACAAATTACTTGAAATTACAAATTAACACAATAACACGGGGCACAATGAATCGGGTACAGTTCCAGGAAGTCTTAACTCTGCTGCAATCTGACTCTGAATTGTTGTCGTCGTCTCGAGCTGTAAACATCAGGGCTCTGTAGAAGCACGCTGTAGTTTGGGTAGACTTGCAAGTAGGTCACATGATGTCACCACTATTTCATTTCCGTACCAATGATCGGATCCGACATATGTATGTTTATCTGTTCTCCCCATAACTTCTGAATTCAGTCATCAACTAAAAAATTATATAATGATGACTGTTGTGTATTAAATGCTTATGAAGCTCATTCCAAAGTACATATATTGCTCTGGTCATTACATCGATTATTTATTTGTTACATGAATAAATAACTAACTAACTAATAAATTAGTGAAAAATCATGACTCACGATCTCTTGAGGAATTGGAAAGGTTAAGAAGTCTTTCAAAAGATACTAATATATAGGGTGTAAGGAACAGCCCTCCGCAAACTGACAGGGTGCATTCCAGCTCCTTATTTTGAATCATATTCCACCGGTTTTTTTCGTTTTTTTCAGTTACTATTCCTTTATTTCAGTATAAAATTACATTCTCTGTACTTAGCACTTCATTTATGTAAGTAGCTAAAATAAAATAAAAAAACAGCAATGGATGTTGAAATACTCCGACAAACGACGCGTGAAATCTGCTGTTCACTTCTTGCCTAGCTACAGAGTTCATCGAAGTCGTCATCGCGCTTGCCGTTCGCTACAGCGTTGTGCCATGGCCATGGTAACGATACATTACGTATGATGAAATAAAACAAATCAAATTTATTGGATTCCCATAACGTTCCAGAAATAATTTCTTGTACCAGTCATCTAAAGGCTGATTTCCACCAAACGGCTCGCATCGCATCGAATCGGAACGAATTTTACAATCTTGAAACGATATTAAATCGTGTATACAGTATTTAAAGTCTATATTACCAAGCCGCGCACAGCAGCTTGACCGCGGGCGTCTTCCGCGACACGCGATCTTAGCCGAAAGTATGCTGCGAGTCGCCTGTCGTCGTATCCGACACGGTAGGAAAACTATTTGACTAGGCGCAGAAACGGATACGTTCCCAAGCGACGACGGGCCGATCGTATGCGTCGACATCCATTACAATAAAAGTGGCTCTGCAAATACTTTATCACGAAATAACCCCAAAATAAATTATCTATACTTTAATATTATAAAGCTGATGAGTTTGTTTGTTTATTTGTTTGCTTGAACGCGCTAATCTTAGGAACTGCTGGTTCGAATTGAAAAAATATTTTTGTGTTAGATAGTCCATTTATCGAGGAAGGCTATAGGCTATATAACATTACGCTACGACCCTTAGGAGCCGCGCAGCGTGTGACACCGCGGGGAACAGCTAGTTTAAAAATAAGTTTAGAACTTATTTTTAAATAATTTATTTTTATTTTATTTAACTAAAACCGAAAAAAAGTATGATACAAGAAAATATTCTCGTCTGAAATTGTTAATGTATGTATATTTACAAACCATTAAATATTATTACCTATTAAATAAACAACACACGGTATATATTTCAATGTATTTAATAATATTCATAGTGATGTTCAGAGGATAGCCGTGGTCTTATGCCACCTACGCTAAAAAAAAACAATAATATATTCTAACAGTTTCTTGAAAACCCAATTTTGCCCGACCTGGGAATCGTAACCTCATGCTCAGCAGTCCATCAAGGCAGTTATAAGAACTTAACTATTATTTTTCCTTTCAGCCTACAGATCCTGCCTCTCATCGATGGATGTGTGTGATGACCACGTGTGCCTCGGAGAAGAAGAGTGTATAGTGTACACACCGCCCCAGTGTCCCGGCTGTGAACCCTTACCGCTGTGTCGAATGCCTGAGACTTACCTGGAATACAAGAGATAATAGATAACGGACTAGATTTGGTGAAAATTACTTCACAAATGACTCTTCCAGTGTGTAAAATTACGAAATGTTTATTGTCACAAATAGGTAGATGATAATTTATTTATGCTGATAAAATTTAATTATGTACTTTTAACTTGTTACAAAATTAAAAATACATGAATGAAATGGTTAGATCACAACACCGCATACAATCACAAAAAAAACAGTCTTCATAAAAATAATTTGTACAAAGATTTTCTAATTCTAATTTTCTTCTACAAGTAGTTAAATAAATGTAATTTTGATCTCACGAAATTAAGAATTTATGAAGTACAAAATGGACTAACCATTAATGCATTAAATCTTAAAATGTGATAAGCTGCTGTTTTACTTAAGTATAACCTTTTTTAATAATTCACTGAAGTCAGAAATATGTAAGTACTTACGTTGGCGTGGTTTTTTTAAAGTTTTACAAAGCAAAACAAGAAAAAAACAGACAAAATGGATACCTTTAAAAAGAAATCAGACTATTACCTACCTTTAAATCTAATAGCAGCACATATTGAGACTGTAAAACCCATGAATCTGTCAATCTGTATCCTTGACTAACACCTGCATAAACACTTTAAGAAACACCTTGAAAAGAATACCAATGTTTTTCATACTGGTCACTAGGGTAACGAATGTTTAAAGGTTGGCAAAGTAAACGAATTTGAATCGATTATAATCGGTCGAAAAAATTTCGTATTTGTTTGTAACAGTTTTGTCAAATCGGCTGTAATTTGGATGATAATATAATGCCTGATGAAATAGTGCCGGAGTGCGATGTGGAAATCTACGACGTGCATTGTATGTAACAATCTTTTCGGAAATGGTTCGTGTTATGGCCTCGGCGGTGCAGGATTGCACTGTCAGTTTTCAAGACACAACGCAACGTTGCATCGTGCCGTCAGCAACCTTATAACAGTGAAAATAAAGTCTACAAGATCACTGTCATCTTGACAAACTTGTTGGTGGAAGCAACCCACCACCAACTTTGCCACCAGCGTGCTAACAATAATGAACAATGCATTCCAAAACTGAATAAAAAAGAATGAATAAAATAAAAACAAAAAGTGATTGTGCATTGTTTTTCTTTAATATTCGAATTTCATATTCGGCCATGTCAATACATCGAAAATGTATGATGAGATTCACGAAATTTCTGTGAAAACTCAATCGGGAAACACAGTTTACGATTTGAGCGAAAAGGTCGTTAGTAACAGATTCAGTTTCAATTTACATTAATATGCACGCAATCTGTCCACCATTGTCACATGGGTTAACAAATAATTCACATATCAGCTTTTTCCCACGGCTTCGCCCTCCTAGATGTCAAAAGTCATCCTATGGAAACATATTAATAACCCGGGCAAAATATATCCTACGTCTGAGGACGTGATCTACTCGTGTGTAAAAGATCTAATCTGCTCAGCTGCTACTGCGGTTCCTTCCCATTATATGCTAGATTTATTCATTCGCACGTCATGTCCCTGCGACAAATAAATATTTTTTCTTTCTATTTACTACTTCCTAGTAAATTTTCTTTGGACAGTCGGAGAAATACGATTTTTGTACGTCTAGTGTCGTTGCTACCGGGCACACATTCCATTTCCGCACGGAAAGAATATTTGCTTGACTAATATGTGGTCATTTCGGGTATAAGTGTTACTGTCAACATGTAATATTCGTTTATGTAACGCTCCCCATACATGGCAAAACCAATCAAAGATTTAAACAAAAACAAAAAAAGACTCGATTAACAAAAATAAAGGATAGTCAATTTACTTGTATTGCGCATCCCTAGACGTTCGTTTCAATTTAGAGTGATAGACGTAAGACGTGTGGATTGCGCAAATTACTTGTGTACCGTTCCTCTGTGTTAAAAAACAAAGATCAAAGATATTCAGATGTGGGAAGGAAGTAAAATATTCAAATAATTGTCCAGTTGTTACTAAGGGTAGTTGAAGCCTGAAAATCTGACAGCTTGTTACCCAGTAGGTAAACTGGATTGTGAATGTAAATAAGTAGTCTCTTCATGTAAAATACCGGAATTCATCTGTAGACTGGACACAATAATGTTAGCTATTTAAACTCTAAATACTATAAGTTTATGTATTTTTAAGATATTTACAGTATTTTTTTAAATTACACAAATGTATTAGGTAAAATTAGTAAGTTATTTGACTTGTTTAAAATGCTAAAATGGCGCTAACGGATATTGCGATGTCGCTTGACTATTTGTCTGGTAGAGGGGGATTTTAGGAGTTCGAGGCAGCGCCATTTTAGCAAGGCAGTAGTGGTTGAACTGTGGAAGTGTAATGAGCTCTGTAATACGTGTGTAAGTACAGTGAATTGTAATAATATAATTATAAATGTAATGTTGTAGTTCATTATTTTGTGCTTATTTTTGATGGTCTGATACCCAGTAAATAAATCATGCTTATCTGTTCTAATGCAAGGTTTTTATTTCTCTTTTGCTCTGGCTAGTCTTACATTTCAGAAGTGAGATAGATAACTTATGCCCTAACTACTGTAAATTGTTTTTGAACATTTTTTTTCTCTTTCTTATTTCATTCTATTGCATGAAATCTTTGATTAACCTACAAAACGGTTTGAAGTAATCCAAATAAAGGGTTATTTGATCCTGTCTTTGATTTAGCTTGTTTAGTTTGTTCTCCAAAACATAGGTGTAGTTTTAGTGTAGGCATTTTGCAACATTTTTTGTCCGTTGATTTCTTATTTCAGTAAATCATGGATAACGTGCATCAGTTGTCGCCTCTTGGGCAATCTCACGCTGTATCGTGGCATGAGTGCCGCCAACGTTCCGTGGTCGTGGAGAGGCACGCGTTGCGTTGCGGGTCCACGTCCACGATAGGCGCAGTTGTCGGTCCAGGAGCCGATCACTCAGCCAGCCCCGGAATAAAAGACGCAACTCGAGACCGAATGCAGCCATAGATCACGTCAAGAACAACGATCAGCAGCCGAACGATGTCAGTTTCTAGAATACTTTGGTATCTCAGTGTACCCGAACGCCCTGGTAAAAGTGCAGTAATAAGGTACAGTTCCTTTTTGTCTTTTCATGAATTTAATCATTAGTAATTTAGATAAATTTAAACTTAACTTTCGCTATTATTGTTTTTGTACCTAATGAAATGGATTGATATTTTAAATGAAAATGTTTTTAAACAAGTTGGTGCTTTAGTAGTTAGTGAGCTTACTTAAAATTGGTAATTTTATACTGATGGTTCACCTTTATAATTAATACTCGTAAGGTTTTGTTTTAACCAATGAAACACACATACTTTGTTATTTTATTTCACAATTGAAAATCAGTAGTCCAGATAACGGTTTACTCGTTTACAAAATTACTGTTCCAGCTAAACTCTCGCAGTCGCAGCATCAAGCAGCGTAATGTCAGCAGTGTCTGTGGCATCCGTTGTCATGCCCGACGTGGCAACCGGAGCAGTGCGAGCTGCAGCCGGAGTGGTTCGAGGTGCAACCGGAGCAGTGCGAGCTGCAGCCGGAGTGGTTCGAGGTGCAGCCGGAGTGGTGCGAGGCGCAGCCGGAGCGGTGCGAGGCGCAGCCGGAGCGGTGCGAGGCGCAGCCGGAGCGGTGCGAGGCGCAGCCGGAGCGGTGCGAGGCGCAGCCGGAGCGGTGCGAGGCGCAGCCGGAGCGGTGCGAAGCGTAGCCGGGGCGGTGCGAAGCGCAGCCGGAGCGGTGCGGAGCGCAGCCGGAGCGGTGCGAAGCGTAGCCGGGGCGGTGCGAAGCGCAGCCGGAGCGGTGCGAAGCGCAGCCGGAGCGGTGCGAAGCGCAGCCGGAGCGGTGCGAAGCGCAGCCGGAGCGGTGCGAAGCGCAGCCGGAGCGATGCGAGGCGCAGCCGCAGCGGCACGAGGCGCAGCCGCAGCGGCACGAGGCGCAGCCACGTTGACGTCGGCCACAGGAATAGCGGAACTAGGAGCGTCCGCATCAACACGAGGCTTTTTCAGGGTAACACTAATGTTGCCGAACAGGTCAGTGGTAAAATTTTATTGGCACAAATGTTAAAAGAAGTTGTTCAGACCATGGAAACTGATGGAAACAATGAACGTTTCCCTGTTTTAATGTTATACCCGAATTTGATCCATCGAAACGAAATCAAACGATAGAAATATGGATAAACAAAGTAAATGAGTGTGCACAAATTTATAACTGGTCGGACAGGCAAACAAGTCATTACGCACTGCCAAAGCTTGTAGGTTTTGCACAAAAATGGTACCAAGGACTTCCCAGTGTTATGTTTTCCTGGTCTGAATGGCAAGACAAATTACATTCCACTTTTCCAAGTACAGTGTACACTATAGTTATTGTCAGATATGCTTGCTTGTAAAGCGCGTTTTGGAGAGTCATTAGAGGAACATTTTTATGACAAAACAGTTTTACTAAATAGATGTAACATTATCGGCAAGAATTCCATTGACTGTATACTTTTTGGTGTTGAAGATTGTTCCATAAACACAAGTGCGGAAGCAGCCCAGTATTCTGATCTCGATAAATTATTATTGTATTTGAAGGGAGTTTAAATTAACAAGAGAATCGACAAAACGGTGCGGCAGGCAGGCGTAATTGACAATAAACGTAATAAAACCTATAGAACTAAAACCAATATGACAGAATTCACACCTAAATACTACAATAATTGTGGTGAAGAAGGCCACACGTACTATGAGTGTAAACAAACAATCAAACGGTGTACACCGTGCTTGTAATAAAGTGGGACATTTAAATAACGACTGTCCCGGTAAAAAGGATACAACTCGGCGGATACAAAGCGGTTTTAGGTATATCCGTAGAACATGAAAATGACTGCAAATATTTTAAACTAGCTTTAGTTAATGGTACAGCACTAGATTGCTTTATTGATTTCGGAAGTCAATGCTCCATGCTGAGAGAGTCGGTTGCCCGTAACTTAACAACTATATGGTCGAAGAATGACTTGCCAGTTTTGAGAGGTTTTCGCGATTCCATGGTTAGTTGTTCAGGAAAATATGACGTAAACATCGAAATAGATTCCGTGAAGGCAGTACCAATGCTTAGTCTCTGATCACTTATTACAAGTTCCGTTATTGTTGGGTCAAAGTTTACTTAGCAGGAGCACGTTACCTCTGTCATATTTATAGAGCTTAGCTAATAGTATTTTTTGAGCCACATAGTCAAATGCCCTGGTCATATCTATATACATAGCCATCACTGGTTTTCTACTGTCCATGTTATGGTATACTTTTTCAAGGAAGTTGAATACAGCCATATTAATGGTTTTAGTTTTTCTAAAGCCTATTTGTTCCTTACAAAATATATTATTCTTTTACAAATAATTATAAATACTATGATAGAAGACTTTCTCAAAATTTTAGAAAATATTCGTATTAGCGCTACAGGCCTGTAATTAGAAATATCAGTTTTATCTTCCTTTTTATGTACCTACTGGCTTGACTATAGAAACTTTTTAACTTTTCAAAAAAAAAATACCAAATTGAATACTATTTATGTTACTTAATATGGGGGCTTAATGAAAAGAAACTGCTTTTACCACTCTGGTACCAATGTCGTCATAGCCTGTGCTGTTGGTGTTTTTCAGGCGCCATAAACATAGATTAGTCCGAACCAGACGTGCTAAACTTATTATTTGTTGGACGAGTACTACTATTCGATTGAACAGAGTCTATGAAATTAGTTACGCTATCTTTTTGGGGTTTTTAAAACACTTATTATTGTCATTAATAACATTTACATCCGTTTCCGGAAAGTTAGGTTTTATTGAATTAATAACCTTCCAAATAGCCTTAGATTTGTTGGTACTCGTTCCAATAAAGTAACTGTTTTGCTGTTTTGTTTTCTATGTTAATTTAATCACTTTTTGGTATCTTTTCGAGAAATTTTTAATAGCGGTTTTTCAAACATTGTCTCGTGTTAGCCTTTATTTCCACAATAACGATCGCCTAGTTCTGCGTTTTACTCCCCGTGGAATCCACTGTGGTCTAGTTGTTGTATACAGTTTACGTTTGACTATTGGAAAACATAGATCATAAAAAAAAAAAAGTTTAAACAAATCAAGAATAAATATATAATTATATTAAAACTTGTTTACGACATCCGCTTCGTAAACATCGGAGAAACTAAGACTACACATATACATTTCCTAAAAGATCAATATTTTCTTTGCCGTAATCTCGTTTTATTTTACATAGTAATATTTCAAAGAACACATTCGTTGTATCGGGAACGTCATAAGTTGGGCTATGTGGTTAGATACACCTAGTTCTATAATCTCAAATTTGTACCCTCGCATGTTGTGGAGAATATTATCTAAAAACGTACCACTGCTTAAATGAACCTACGCGGGTTCATTTATTTCTAATTTGAGATTAAACTCCTTTAATAGCTTAAATAGTATCGCATGTTTGGTTTCCTGAAGAACATTTAAAGTCTCCGCAAATTATTATTTTATGTATGCATAAAAAAAAAAAAAAAAAAAACTATTCTTACATAAATGTCTAATGAATGAAGCATGCAGCTAAACAGTAATTTGGTATATTCAGTACGTTATACCTAGTCATTCTACTTCATATTGTGTTCTGTAAAGCATAAAACATGAACACATAATTTCCAATTGTTTGATAACGTGCCGAAATAGTCTGTAAACACCCATGATCTCTTGGATTCTAATCCAACAGACGATCTGTCTGCTGATAGATGGATGAAGATTTTAGTGGCATGTCAGAAGTACTGAGAGAGAAATTTATGAAAGTGTTGTAAACCTTCTTTCTTTTATTTGTTTTCACTTCAATTATTTTGCTTTACTTTGTTATTTTTAATGTGTTATAATTGTCTCTTTTATTTTTATAATTTTAGTTACTGCAATTGGTTTGTAACCAACCGTTGTGATTAAATAAATAAATAAAAGTTATGTTGATTGATTTTTGCATAGTAAATGGTAAACTGATAATATTTGTTGGTTATAGAACGATGGTAACTGAAACTAATTATTGAAAAGATATGTTTATTAACTGATTTGGTTTTACAGGTGATTTATCTGTAGTTGATTATGGCTACGTAATGAAAAATTTTGTGGGGCCTGTTGCCGCTGGTATTCAGGACGTATGGGGCCTGTTGCCAGGGGTATTCAGGACAATAATTGGGGCCTGTTGCCACTGGTATTCGGGGCAATTGTGGCCTGTTGCCACTGGTATTCAGGACGTATGGGGCCTGTTGCCAGGGGTATTCAGGGCAATTGTAGCCTGTTGCCAGGGGTATTCAGGACAATAATTGGGGCCTGTTGCCACTGGTATTCGGGGCAATTGTGGCCTGTTGCCACTGGTATTCAGGACGTATGGGGCCTGTTGCCAGGGGTATTCAGGGCAATTGTAGCCTGTTGCCAGGGGTATTCAGGACAATAATTGGGGCCTGTTGCCGGGGGTATTCGGGGCAATTGTGGCCTGTTGCCACTGGTATTCAGGACGTATGGGGCCTGTTGCCAGGGGTATTCAGGGCAATTGTAGCCTGTTGCCACTGGTATTCAGGACGTAGTGGGGCCTGTTGCCGGGGGTATTCGGGGCAATTGTGGCCTGTTGCCACTGGTATTAAGGTTACCAGGGGTATTCAGGGCAATTGTAGCCTGTTGCCACTGGTATTCAGGACGTAGTGGGGCCTGTTGCCGGGGGTATTCGGGGCAATTGTGGCCTGTTGCCACTGGTATTCAGGACGTATGGGGCCTGTTGCCAGGGGTATTCAGGGCAATTGTAGCCTGTTGCCACTGGTATTCAGGACATATTGGGGCCTGTTACTAATGGTATTCAGGACATTATTTTATAAAAATGTATTGTATAATATAATGAGATGATATTTTATAAAAAAAAGAAAATGTGACAAACTTTTCAACATTAATGTAACGTGTACGTACGTATATAGTTAAATGAGGTGAAATGTTAAGTGTATTGCTACATGTAATGTTTAGTGAAAATAAAATGTAAGGTATGTAATGTTAAATGAATTGTAATAAAAGAAATGTTAAGGCAAATAAAGGCTAATGAATGAATGAATAAGTGAATACGTACGTAAGTTGGAATACTAATTTTATGTGTATAATTCAATGTTTAAACCTAAAGTAAAATAAATGATAAACTTTAAATTGTAAATAAACTTTAAACTGTTATAACAACTATTGTATGGTTACTATTTCATTATTGAATAGTAATAGTTGCAGCACTGATGACAATATTTTTGTCACTTGTTTAATTTAGTCTTTTATAATATTTTCTTACCTTTGTATAGATTCTTTTTAACGATTGTTTGTGAATGTGTGAACAGTGTAGGCCTTGTAGATTCCTAGATGTGTGTTAACTTTTGTTAACATCTTATCTTGTTTTCCGTTTTTCTTGTGTAGTAAGCAACGACTTATTGTCGGGCCTATGCTGTCCCCCCATACTTGAGTACTAATGCTGTAACATGATAATATTGTAAAACTAATCATTTTAAAAGAGTAACCATGGAGTTTCTTGCCGGTTCTTCTCCATAGGAAACGACCAACCCGAACCGTGCACCTTTTTGTCGACGTTTCATAAGTGCCCATGTAGGCCTATGTGAAATAAAAATATTTTGATTTTGAGTATTTGTCTACCGTACGAGGACGTACGAGGTTTTGGATGGCCGAATGTTAGCTATTTAAACTCTAAATACTATAAGTTTATGTATTTTTAAGATATTTACAGTATTTTTTTAAATTACACAAATGTATTAGGTAAAATTAGTAAGTTATTTGACTTGTTTAAAATGCTAAAATGGCGCTAACGGATATTGCGATGTCGCTTGACTATTTGTCTGGTAGAGGGGGATTTTAGGAGTTCGAGGCAGCGCCATTTTAGCAAGGCAGTAGTGGTTGAACTGTGGAAGTGTAATGAGCTCTGTAATACGTGTGTAAGTACAGTGAATTGTAATAATATAATTATAAATGTAATGTTGTAGTTCATTATTTTGTGCTTATTTTTGATGGTCTGATACCCAGTAAATAAATCATGCTTATCTGTTCTAATGCAAGGTTTTTATTTCTCTTTTGCTCTGGCTAGTCTTACAATAATTTATTTTAAAAAGTATTACAAAAACATTTAGGCGCAGTGTGTTATTTTTCATACATTAGTAATAAAATTAGTACTTGTAAGTAAACTATAACCAAAATGTATTCAACAGTTACAAGTAATGATATCTATTATATATTTATTTTTTATTTCAAACCAGATGTTTAGTAGTGAAAATGATACCTAACTGCAGCTGTTTAAAACGTTCTTAAACGGTTGTTTTTTGCTTCCAAGTAATTATAATTGTTTACCAATACACACCTCTACAGATATTCGTTTTTTTAACTGTTTGATTTTTTGGCATATTATGTGCCAAATAAATGTGTTTTCTTTCTTTTCAAATTTTTAATATCCTTTCACCGACCCAAGGTTAAATCAGTATACTTTCTGTCAGCAAAAGAATGAACTTTCAACTGTATAAAAGTGTTTTAAAACAAACAATATTTTCACATAAAGATTATGAATCATAGACAGATATATTCATTGGTAGTTAGCAACTACCACCTTATATATCCGTAACCTGGCACTTAGAAATGGGTTCATAAACCTCCAGGCCATTGACATCTTAAGTAGAATTGAGAAAACACTACATGACTACCAAATTACATACATACACCCGAATAATTTTATTTGTAAATCGACTTATTTACCCTTAGGTACTTTGACACCAACTCGTGTATGTCAAAACTTTACATATTTAGAACTGTTTGCTACTAAGAAAGGTCGTGCTTCTGTTTTTTTCTTTATAGAACATCTTTTCAAAGTTAAAGTTAATCAGTTTGCTCTAGGCAAGCGCGCACCCTATTCCGCATTTTGGCTTCACATCAGGCGAGTTGCAGCCAAAACCGTTCTTAAATAACTTCAAAACTATTTATCTAAAAATTAAATACCCCCCCCCCCCCCAGAAACTAATTAATGAAAAATTAAATTAAAATAATGAATTAAAATTCATTAATTTACGTTACACATCCGTATTATTGTCACCGGTACACATACGTGTACGTATGTGTACCAAATTTCAACTCAATCGGTCCAAGAGTTTCAGAGTAAATTGGCTGTGACAGACGGACAGACACGTGAGTGATTCTATTCCGGTTCCATTTTATCCTTTTGAGGTACGGAACCGTAAAAAACCTAGTCTTATGGAGCGCAGTTGCTGAGAAGATAAATAACTCTTTCAAGGAGCTTCATTCACTACACTGACTCACAGTCAAATTACAGGCACCTCAGAATTCACACCAGTGCAGCATCAGCGCCTAATTTTAACAGAACCTTCAAACTTGTTACAGGAAGAGGGTTAACAAAGCTTCCCTAATCCCTTGTCAAGGATTATTTCCACCGTTTACGAGGGGAAAACTAATTATCAAATCGCTTCCTCAATTTTATGTGCCGTTTGCTGTAATGGACCTATTAACTGATCCGTAAAGCTTTTCTATGTTATGCTGATGATTCAGAATCCTACTTCCTACTAATATTATAAATACGAAAGTTTGTGAGGATGGATAATTGGATGTTTGTTACTCTTTCACGCAAAAAATACTGAATGGATTTGGTTGAAATTTAGCACACAAATATTTTACAACCTGTAAAAGTAGCACTATCTGGTAGCACGATCCCGTGGTACTTGAAAGATTTTGATACGATTTTCACGATTTGATAGCCTGATTTACGAGAGAGGATTTAAAATATTCATTTCGAAATAGCGCGTCATCGCCTAGCAATTACATTGAAACGTTCCTCGTGAATCAATTTATTTAATCGTGACAATTGCATCAAAACACTTTCAGTAAGAAGGTCCGAAGAAAATCACGGAGTGACAGACAGATTTATAAGTAAGCATAGGGGCATCCCAAACACCATTAAAGTCACAATGACTAGAAGATTATTGTGGTGTCCACGTGTGAGGCTGCACAATAAAACACTGTTTTCAATATTATTGCGTTAGGCGTACTGTCGCTACGACTGCTCGAATCAGACAGAGAGTGCGGCGCACTCCCTCGATCGCGCAACCCCCACTACAGCACGCATAACTTATTTATTAAACACCACAATTATCAAATATATTTATTTAGGTATGATATTATACACTGATAAATATTAGGCAAGTAAGATATTCTAAGGTGCCCGTGTACGGAGAAAAAAATAAAATTATACACTTCAAAAAACTGGACTGGGCAGGCAATGTCTGCTGGAGGTCGGCAAAGCTGTGAACCCATAAAGAAAATATAACTTGTTATTATTTTATTTATATTTTAATACGCACACATTATTTACATATATTACCTGGTGCAATGGTATCCACTGTAAAATAATATTCCTTTCCGCGGAGTTAATAAGCATAGCTTATGTTTGGTGTGCTCTTAAAATTGAAGACCCTCATGGAATGCAAATTTTCCTATATCCAAATCTTCTAATTAAATAAGCAGTATCAATACTTTTACTGAATAACATTAGGCAGTTTCCACTAACTTCATCAAATGGGTATAACTGAAAAGAAATAAAATAAGTCACGAAACATAACACTACCCTCCTTCTAGTGTAGCTGGATAAAAAGATAATTATTTAGTCGCATAAATTGAGGAGCTCGCGGCTAAATAAGAACAGCCGCTCGGGTCGATCTTTAGGTTAAGCCGTGCTTACCTAGGTTGATCCGTGGATGGGTGACCACCCATTACATACCGAGTTCCTTCCGTGCCTCGGAAAGCACGTTGTTAAGCCGTTGGTCCCGGCTGTTATTTGTAGATCTTTGACAGTCGTTACAGGTAGTCAGTGACCCGAAAGTCTGACAACCAGTCTTAACAAGGGGAATCGAATTACCTAGCGCTAACTGGGTTGTGGAGGTCATTGACGGCACGGTTGGCGCAGTGGTCAAGCGATTGACTGCTGCGCTGCATGTCGCGGGTTCGATTCCCGTACGGAACAAATATTTGTATGACCTACAAGTAGTTGTTCCGGGTCTGGGTGTTTTTCTATCTATAATATGTATGTATTTACAAAAAAAAATGTATATATGTAGTTTATCAGCCATCTAGCTACCATAACACAAGCATTAGGTTGCTTAGCTTGGGACTAGATGGTGCTGTGTGAAATGTCCAGGGATATTATTATTATTAGATAGGCAGTCGCTTCGTGTAAAATACTGGTATTCAGCTGCATCCGGTTAGACTGGAAGCCGACCCCAACATAGTTGGGAAAAGGCTAGGCAGCTGATGATATTTAGTCGCATTAATCTCTCGAGCCACGAATATAATTTAAGGAATGTACCTGTCTTATTAGTTCATTACTCGATAACTAAATCCTAAGGGGGTGGGTAGAATAGGAGGGTAACTCGCACTATACCTACTGAAACTATTCTAACGGTTTTTCATGGTATCATGTCAGTTGCAACACAGGATGCGACGTGAATAATATAATCAAGTTCACATTATCAAAGCTTTATCAACAGTCACCTCGCGAGAAATCCACACACATACAAGCGCTCATCTGTAGCATCTTACAATGTACAATTGACACAACTGCCTTGTGGAGTATGCGCTGTACTTGGAGATGCCATTTTTATAAATATTTTTTTAATATCTGCGATAAATCTGCAGAAACACTTTCACGCAAATCAAAATAAACAGAAAGAGTAAACGTCAAATGAAGTTGTCTGTCAGCCACCAAAAAGCAGCCACCGGATTTATAACCTTCCGTGCCGTGGTGATTGTTTTCAACCACATCTACTCGATTTTAGCAAAAACAAAAAAGTTCAAAGTTTAATATTGTTTATTTTTATATTCCATACTATTTCTATTATAATTAAAGCAGATATTGTCACCACTGGGTATTGTACTTTTTTTTGTAAACGTAAAAAACGCACCTATTCACGTATTTTCTGTAAAATGACATTGAACATACCAGGAATAAATTTACTCGCAAAGAAATATCAAAACATAACTTATTTATTATGATTTCAAGATTCCGGTTAGATTTATATGTAAACTTTCGTTTATTAATACTATAATGAATTGGTTACTTTTTTCTGGTGTAATATGAATATTATACGTAAAATATCAGTGGGCCGAAAAAAATTGTATCTTTTAGTTCAGTAAATCAACACATCTCAAATTAAAAAACCGGCCAAGTGCGAGTCGGACTCGCGCACGAAGGGTTCCGTACCATTATCTATAAAAACGGCAAAAAAATCATATCTGTTGTATGGGATCCCCCCCTTTTTATTTTTTTTTTAATTTTTAGTATTTGTTGTTATAGCGGCAATAGTAATACATCATTTGTGAAAATTTCAGCTTTCTAGCTATCACGGTTTATGAGATACAGCCTGGAGACAGACAGACAGACAGCGAAGTCTTAGTAATAGGGTCCCGTTTTATCCTTTGGGTACGGAACCCTAAAAACTGACTACCCTAAAATACAACTATCAACTCAATAAACCTACATAAGTCAAAAGAAAAACGTTACTACCCTTAAATTATAAACCAACTTAAAATTAAAATCAAATGATGGTTTTGCGGCCATATAAATTATTATAATTAAATATTCCAAACTCTTCTTATTTTCCAAGTATCATGCAGTTCAAAGAATCTCATAATTACAACAAAAATCTCTTTGCTATTATTTGTCTGAACTAGAGTGGAACACATTCGCTCTTTGCAAGCTTACCAGATTTCATCTACAGAATTCTGAGCTCCGGAAAAATGCAGCTCGCATTGTAATAACTTAAAACCAAAGCTTTATCAACTGAAGCAAGTTTTTTTTAATGTGAACCAGTTCTACAAAATACTTGGAAATCTCTATAACCACTTGGCCACGAGCTGCACGATCAAACGTCACGCGTCTTGTGAAATCGTTTTTTTTTTTAAGAAACAAAGCAAGGCACGAGTTACCGATATGCGGCTTGCGCATGCTTGCGACACTATTTGCGACGCCACGATACTCACACGAAGGAAACAAACGACACACGAGTGTGTTCCTATCGCAGGTGGCAACGCAACTCCCATCACCCGAGGTCGTAATCAAAGCGTAATACCTTTAATATCAAAGCTATATCAACTGCAGCACAAATTCTTTATGCAATCCAGGTCAACAAAACAGTGTAAGGTTGAAAATCTCCAATAAATCGTCACGATAAAGCTCTAAAGCATTTAGATCTGGAGTGACTCCAAAGGCGTGTCTTGTCTGAAAGTGGGACAAATCCGGGAAATGGTCGCCCGGACGGGTTGCGAGCGGTTCGGTCAACAAAATAAGACAGAGTACACATTGAAGGAGCTTGCGACAGAACTGATGAAGTCTTGGAGACTTCCCACTTCGCTTGATTGCTGAGAGAGCTGTATCTAATAATGCTGGATGTGGTTTATTGCTTACGTTTGTATTGATTTTATTATTTTTGTTTGATTAAAAATCAAAATATTTTATTTCAGATAGAGGGCACATGGGCACTTTTAAAACGTCGAGACAAGGTTCGGGTTGGTCGTTTCCTATGGAGGAGAACCGGCCAAAAAAACTCCATGGTTACTCTTTTCAATTGATTTTGTTTTAAAATATTATCATGACTGCTCCTGTGTGGGGGGGGGGCAGGCAGCGTAGGCCTGACAATAAATCGTTGCTTACTACACAAAAAACGTAAAACAAGATTGAAAGTTAACAATAGTTAATAAGCATCTAGGAATCTACGAGGCCTAGCCAAAGATTGCTGATGTGCTACTAGCAACTACTGATATTAACTATGGAATCGATCTGTTGGAAATATTTTGAGCCACATTTAACATCTCAATATGTGCTTAACCTTCTAATGTATAAGTGAGTGTGTGTTGAGTTCTTCTAAATAGATCGTTGAGAACAGTTATACCTTATGACTACAGGCAGCCAAAAGAAGTGCCTCTCTACTACGACAAAGTACTGTGTCGTCTACATTACCAAGGACAAAATGAAACGATCACTCTGCCAACAAAGCTTAACAAAAACTCTGCCACGTTTTGGTGGATTCAACTTTTACTTTGTAATCACTTCTAGAATCTTCTTAAAAATCTTTGTTAAGCCTTAACGAATATTTTTCGAAAATAGATAAAACAGTGAGCTGTGAACCAAACTGACAGCACTCAGTTGTGTTGAATTCCTAGTATCAATATATTTAGTGTAGATACCTCTACACTAAATATATTGATACTAGGAATTAACGTTGCTCTCTATCCAGAAAAGATTGACAGTGTGACGAAAGTTATTAAACAGTAGAAATATGTCTCTGTCATATAAGCACCTAGTTTACAGATTTTAGGTACTTGAAGCAACAGTACACGCTGTACCAAAAAATACACTAACTTAGGAAGATTTTGAACACAAGTAAAATCACTCAAAGCTCGACCTTAATACACCCTTTATACCCTTTCCTCGGTATTTTTAAATTAAGAACAACGCGAACGAAGCCAAAAAAATACCATAACGATATTTCCAACAAGAAGGTTTACGTAAACGGTACAAGCTATTTTCGGTTATTAATGTGGGTATAGACAAAATTAGGCGACCGTAAGACGACCTTTAATATGACAAATTATGTAATCATTCTATTGTGGCAAGAAACCTTGAGATGTCCTACATTTTGGGTTATTATTAAACTAGCTGTTGCCCGCCATCGCCACCTTCGTCCGCGTAAAATTATCATAAAATATTCACACACACACACACACATCACATCATACACACACACACATCTCTTTTTACACCTCTTCACACACACACACACACACAAACACACACATCTCTTTTTTCTCTTTTCTTTTCTTTTCTTTCGTTACATCTCTTTTTTTCTACTCTCCTTTCGCAGTTATGCTGGAAGAGATTTCTTTAGAAATAAGCATCACCTTTGTACCTATTTTTTCTGTTCCTTTCTTCTTTTCTGTATGTTAGTGTGAACATAAACTGTTAAATAAGTAAATAAATAAATTACTAACCTGTACACCGAGGAGCTCGTGGCTAAATAAGAACAGCCGCTCGGGTCGATCTTTAGGTTAAGCCGTGCTTACCTAGGTTGGTCTGTGGATGAGTGACCACCCATTACATATCGAGTTTTCTCCGTGCCTCGGAAAGCACGATAAGCCGTTGGTCCCGGCTCTCATTTGTAGATCTTTGACAGTTGTTACAGGTAGTCACTGGCCCGAAAGTCTGACAACCAGCTAAGGGGATCGTAATACCTAGCACTAACTGGGTTGTGGAGGCCAGATAGGCAGTCGCTCCATATAAAATACTGGTATTCAGCTGCATCCGGTTAGACTGGAAGCCGACCCCTGGGAAAAGGCTAGGCAGATGATGGTACCCTATTTGAATCTGATTATGTAAACAAGTTCAAGGGTTTTATTATAGCTCGGAACCCTAATCCTTTTTCTATAATTAAAGTTGCCTAAGTTTTATAACATCAGCTATCTGCCAGTAAAAGGCCTGTCAAAATCAGTCCTGCCGTTTCTGAGATTAGCCCGAACAAACAGATAAAAATAAGAAATAAGGTTTTTTTGTTTTATGTACCGTACATACTTGCATATGCATTCAGTAAATAGCTATTATTTTTAAATTACAAACAGACCCTTCAATTTTATTTTATTGTATAAAATAAAATTGAAGGGTCTAAAAATTGAAGAGAAGATAATGTGCTTGTGATACGCCTTTCACCCACTTCGGGTAATAAATAAACCTACTGAGGCAACGTATTATATTTTCGACAATCTCACCTGACTTCTTGGAAGACACAGGTTCTTTAAACATAATGGGAAATCATCAAATGACTCCTCCCGCTCCGGGCGGAGCGGAAGGGAGTGTCAGACTTTTACTGACTAAAAACCATCCATGTTCCTTCTTTTGCCCTTTATGTTCCAGGGCCGCGGTATCTCTTTCGAACAGTCCCGCAGCCCTGGCAGGCATCGGCCCTTGCGGGCCCCTCCTGTTTGCTGACATCTCTTTGAGGCGCGCGTGGAACACGAACGCGCTGTCGAAACGGCCTGTCGTCATAAGACGGACGGACGGCGAGCTAGCCCATTACTCACCGTCCACAGGCCCGCGTTAACATCACGCCTGTTTTCCATTGAGAGTTAGTCTAAGTTGTACCTATGTTACAGCGACATTTCGCCGGTTATGTTTAAACATATTGCCACCATACCTTCCACCACCATCTTATCTTCCTTCCCTTATCTCATGTTATTTGGGGTCAGCCCAACACGTTTTTTTTTCCACTCTCCTCTGTCAATCGTACGCTATCGCTACGCAACTTATTGCCATAAGCTATAACAAAAATCTAATGGAAAAACCCAATAACCCAGCCCGGCCACAGAATGGAACTCTAGATCTCATATTCAGCAGTAGCACTTGCGTCCACGACACTAACGGGGTAGTCGTGTTAAAAATATTTGATAAACCCCAAAACGAATCTATACTAATTTTACAAAGAGATATTTGTTTGTAAGTTTGTATGTAGATAAATTTATTTATTTCTTTTCTTTTTTTTTCTGCAAGAGGTAATCTTCGGAACTGCAGATCAGATTCCAAAAATTCTTTCACTAACGGGAACCTACATTATCACCGAGTGTCCTTGGCTACATTTAAAACGTCCCCGTGGATAAATTTCCGTCAATAACGGAAGCGAAGCCGCGAGCAGAAGCTATTGCTAAATAATTGGTTCAGTTTCAGCGAGCTTTGATTGGGAACGGCTCCAAAGTTGAAGTAAACATTTTGAAGGGTGCGACGATTTTTAATTGAGAATATGGCGGGTATGCAAACTTGACGGCATTTGCATATTTATTAGGTTTCAGGGTTTCAGTCTCTTTCGGGTAGGCCTCGTTGGCATAGTTTTGAAAGCGTGTTAAGAGGGTACAGGGGCTGCGATTCTGTATACAAATTTATTCCCCTTTTTTCTTCCTGAATATTGCTTCTAGAGCAATAATTTTTGTTCTTCGTAAAATCAAGGTCTACTGTAGACACGTCCCTGTCATTTTCTTTTTTTCAGCAACTAATAAGTAAAGACAATATGACCCTCCAAAATTGACAAAAAAATGCCCTATTTGACGGCTGTGATTAAATGACTACCAGAAAATTTGAAAAGTTTTTAACATAAAATAAACTGTTGGGAACCTAGAAGTACTCTTTTTTTAAATGTCAAAAATAATTGAAGCAGCTCAGTATTCGAGGAGAAAAAAAGAAATACGAAACGTTGATCTCGTCAAAATTTTTGTGATATAATTGGTCTGAGCTGCAGCTGTCCCTATCGCAAACTACGGGGCAAGCTTGACACAGCGTGACGGCAATAATTTCTTCAAAAACCTGTTTTTCAAATTCCTCGCAGACCCTGTTCCCTCCTAAGTGAATGGCAGTGGTGAGAAAGACCGCTTTTTTCGTTTTACACGACAAGACGCATCCATCAAACGCCCGCGCTTCGTGTAAACACCATTATGTCATTACACTGAAAATTGTTTCACATACTGGTGAATGTCGCTAGAAAACATCCTCCTCGGTACTTATATGCCTGTAACACATTATAAGATAGGTGTATACATATAAGAATGAGGGCTTGATATTTTTAATTGGTTAGATTCAGAAGATTAAAACATAACCTATATGCTAGCAGCTATCAAATACAGAAATATTTATTATTTCTGGCTTTAATACAGAATAACATGTTCAGGTTTCAGGGTCCTTATCCCACCCTACATGCCTACGAATGTTCTAGACCGTAACAAAAAGCAGTCTACGCCTCCAAAAAATATCAGTTACCTACGAAAATAAACGGTGTGAACCCTTATAATTCTCGTAACAAAACTGAAAGGATATTCCTCACAAAGAGCTCAGTCATCAAAAGGTAATATTTTAGGCGAGTGTATCAAAGAATGTTGAACGGGCTCACTCAGAAAGGAAGCAAAAAATACGTACATTTGGCAAAAGTAATAATTTTCTGAAGGTATTTGCATAAACATGGCAAGCCTGGGGCCATACTTGTGATTAGCTGTTTTATTAATGTCGGCAAAGTACTTACTCTCATAAGAAATGAAGAGTAAGTTTTGATATCATGTTCAATGTTGTTGTTTTTACAAGCTGTTTATTATTTTGCTTCATTTGTATGTGTCTCCAGTAACAAATTAGTAACTGTACATTATTATACAATATTCTGTGTAGGAAAAAACACTGAAACATTTTTTGCTCTATATAAACTTAACGTACAGACGTATCCCATTTTTCGTTCCATATATCTTACGCTGTTACTGTGTCCCAGGGTTGTTGCGAACATCAGCATCAGCATCAGCATCCGCTGAACTTCAGCATCATTTTCAACATCAGCATCGGCATTGATCGACGCTGATAAGCTTGCGAGTTTTGACCAATCAAAGGGTCTACCGCAGGGGGACTGCGATTGCAAACAAACCCAAAGTCTCATTACGTTGTAATTCGTCTACTAGTCTAGTAGTACTAATTATTACTAAACTACCTACTATGTTTGATTATATTTTTATTAAAATTCCCAAAATTATTGAAACAATCTTTTATTTCAACACCAAGGAAAATTATGCAATTTTTAGATGTATTTTACAATGGTAAATACTTTTTCGCTGTTTTTTTCAAGAAAATAATTAGAATCAGCATCAGCATCCGCTGATGTCAATGATAAAAGATCAGCAACAGCATCAGCTTCCGCTGATGTAAAAAAAATATGCATCAGCAACAACCCTGCTGTGTACTTTCATATGCATTCAGTAAAAAGCTGTTATTTCGATGTTACAAACAGACGCGGACGCTTCAATTTTATTTATTTGTATAGATATCCTTATCCTCCTAAAGAACCTAAGTTCTTTCATACCTCAGATCAGTGACTCGAAACACAGTTTATTTGTTGGTTATATCCGTTCTGTTATTATGTGCCGATGTAAAAGATTACAGGGACTTAACTCGTGATATGTTTCAGCATCGGTAGTGGGTTGTATCAAGAGGAGAGCTCTTCAATAAAAGATTTGAAGCGGTTGCGTTGTGACGTAGTTGGGTAGTAGAAGTTTAGGTTTGATAAATCAGTCAGTATGTACCATAATTTATAGCTACGGAAAATTCTCTTGAATCGAAATCTTCGAAAATTCGGTTAGAAGAATTGATACTTAAATGAAAATATTATAAAATATAAGGACGAAATTTTTCATCGGTTAAAAAAAACAGCTGTTCCACACATTTTGACCGTGTAGGTACTGCACTTTTGTAGGAAACACCAGATAAAAAATAATACCGATGTAAAATTTCTATGGCTCCCCACGGGTTCAGAATAATGTACTAAATACGTGGTAACCGTTTGCGTGACGGTGTCCCTTCCACCATGTATAAGGCCACACAACATATTTTATTATTCGGCTTCTTCTATGTACCTGATATCTGGTTAAACAGCCGCTTCCTCCACTGAATAAAGTCATCTAAAATAACTTATCTGCATTTTAGACGGAAAGGGAACAAAGAGTCCCGTTTTATTGAGAGCCATTGTGTTCAATCGCTTTTCATTACAACCTCAATGGAGAATGTTGTGTTTTGATATGCTAACCACGGGAATCGCGGGTTTTGTGCTGATGTTTATTTTAATTAAGACAAGCGATCTCATTTGTTTTTTAGAGGAAATTGCATTTTAGGAATAAATGCTGTTCAATCGTCATCATCGTTGGTCTAATGGTTGCATGAGATCCTGGTTTCAATTCCCAGGTCAGCAGATCGTTATTGGGTGTTTCCGTCAGGAATTTCTCAGTAACAGACACGGGGTAGAGATTTGTGCCCAGTTGATTGCAATAGGCTCGCCCTCTATTATATGGGACTTAAACATAACTGGCGAAATATGGGTGGGTATGTGGCGCCAAAAAGGTCCGATTCAGCGTTAATGCCACACAAGTATTTGGACTTAGTTCACTTAGTCTACTTTAACTATACCTATCATTATTGGATTGTGAAAGCATAACCAAACTTAAAACATTACTCTTTTTTAGTTCTATTTGTAGTCATAGTATTAATTCTTAGTTCTTGTCAAATCCCTATTTTCCCTACTTATATATACTCGTATATATTATATATTTATATTAATATTATAAATGCGAAAGTAACTCTATCTGTCTGTTACGATTTCACGTCTAAACCACTGAACTGATTTTAATGAAATTTGGTACAGAGATAGAGTTGACCTTGAGAAAGAACATAAGATAGTTTTTATCCCGGACTTTTGAAGAATTCTCTTGGAAACGCGATAACCGAACTCGACGCGGGCGAAGCCGCGGGCGGAAAACTAGTAAAAAATATAATTAAACGAAACATTACTAACTTGTAAAACATTTTTTTAACAACAACATCAACATCAACAACAACAACACAACAACAACATCAACATAACAACAACAACAACAAACATCAACAACAACAACATCATCATCATCATCAACATTATCAATTCGAAAGTAACTCTCTGTCTAGCTTTCTGTCTTACTGTCTGTCTTACTCTCTGTCTGCCTTTCTGTCTGTATTTCTTTCTAGGAATAAAACATGACCTAAAGTGGCACATAAGATACTTTTCATTCCAGTAATACGTTTCTGTGGGACAATATCCGGGCGAAGTCACAGGCCAAAGCTATTATAGTATTCCACACAAAACTAATTGATAAATCAAACACAGCAGCGCGAAGCCGTTGGCCTCTTAGTTTAGAAACACTTGGAATTAGTTAACTAAGTCCTCTTAGTGAACTAATTTCCTGAACTCGTCATACTTTGTGTCTCAGTACCAGTCTACAACATCTTTGACGAGTTATTGAATTTTAAGAGGATTGTGCACAGAGTTCATGCTAGGGCAGCATGAACAACGTCCTTAAATTTTATCGAAATATTTTTGAACTGAAAGTAGAAAGAAAGAAGAAAGAAAGAAAAAAATATTTATTTGTCGCAGGGACATGATGTGCATACAAAATAAAAAACAAAAATAATTACAATAATCATATGGCACATTAATACAACAGGACAGAAACAGAAAAAGAAAAGTTAACAGCTTGCACGTCGTGACTGCGACAAGCAGGCTACCACTCAGCATGAAGTACTACTTTCTTTACTAGGTATCCATTAGCATTTTGGTTTCAATGTTTGCGACAAGCTCGTTGCTAACTTATAACAGCCGGTCGGTTCGATCTTCAGGTTAAGCCACGCTTGCCTAGGTTAACTGGACCGTGAATGGGTGACCACTCATTACATACCGAGTTTCGTCCGTGCCTCGGAAAGCACGTTAAGCCGCTAGCCCCGGCTATCATTTGGATATCTTTGACAATCGTTACAGGTAGTCAGTGGCCCCGAAAGTCTAACAACCAGTCTTACCAAGGGGTAACGAATTACCCAGTACTAACTGGGTTGTGGAGGTCAGATAGTCGCCTTATGTAAAACACCGGTATTCAGCTGCCTCCGATTAGACTGGAAGCCAATCCCAACATAGTTTGGAAAAGGCTAAGCAGATGATGATGATGATTAGCGACAAGCTTAATAAGTATCACCTAGAAATCATTTTCTAAAGCTTAGTAAAATAATATGTACGAAACGAGAATTTTCAATTTTAAAATCGTTCGAAGTTAAGAATGGTTGGTTTTTTACACCAAATGACTTTTTTACATGTATTCATATAATAGGTTGCCTGTGGCTAGAAAAGAAGAGTCTTACGAGATTACGAGTAATAGAGGAGTATGGAAAAAGAAGAGATTTTGGGAATAATAAACAAATAAAATAAAAAAAGAAGACATGCTGCGCCGACCCCAAATAAATTGGGATAACGCCGGAGAATGATGATGATGATTATAATAGGTCAAAGTCAAAGTCAAAGCATTTATTTCAATTAGAACATTCCAGGCACTTTTGAAAGTCAAAAACAAAAAAGCTAAGCTACAGTCACAGTCACAAGGCATAATAACTTGCGAAAGAATCAGTAGTACAGTAACCGAAGTTATCATAAAAGAAATTGGCACTTAAAATCTATGAATTTTCATAGATTTTAAGTGCCAATTTCTTTTGCTAATTAAATTATATATTTAAAAAAAAATGTAGATTTCCACAATATATTTATTTTTAAAGATTCATTTAAAAAGACAGTAAAATTCAAAGACGAGCTTTAATTTCGGACCGTCAGACGTTTTTATTTTCACTTTATGGTAAACAGCATCTGTTCTGGCCCTTGTTTACGATCGAAGACCACAATTTTAAAACGTCATTTGGGTCATACATCATACATCATGTATGCAAACTTTTCCTTTCTGGCTAAGGTCTTTGAGTCAATTTTCAACCTAGTGAATTCCTTTAGAAACTAATTAAGTTAATTAGAATAATTAAAACATTTTTTTTTACAAAAATAGGACTAATTTATACAAAATAAACTGACTAAATAAATAACCGGACGCTTGGGCTGACACTTGGGCCCCATGACCAGAGCGTTTCCGAGCGAACCTATGGTACAAATACAAAAAACTTAAATACGTCCCGCTCGCAAAGTAATTTCGCAGTCCATCCTGTGCCGAATCAAGCTGATCAGAAAATGTGTGTAGAACTTCTAAAATTATAGCGATTATACATTTTTTTTACGTAGGGCAAAACTAAAAGGCTTGTGCCCGATACTTAACTCTTCCGATGTTGTAAAAAAAAAAAATATTCCGTTTTTCATAGTTCTCAATAGGAGCTATATCTACAAAGGTAGTAAGTACTAGATATATTGAGTTTTACTACCACCGCACGGTTGTGGAGTCGTAAACACGAGACGGTCCTCGTCTCGGCCCGTATTGTTTCCTCTTCGACTCCCTCGAGACACAACCTCAAGATAATCGGTGCGGTTCATGAACGAGCGGAGAATGATGAGCGGGAGCTGTTTTACTGGTGGATCGATTTCTGGAATTTAACTCTCGGTCTGTTGATGTAGATTATTTTTATTCAAATACTTGTTCTGAATTTCAGAAGGAATAGTACTATACAATATTTCAATTGGTGGCACAAACTGACTTTGTGTGTAGGTTATTAAACATGTTTTTTCAAAACACATATTTCTTTCAAGTTTGGAAACGAAATCGCAGCAAATAATTCTGTATATAGCAGTATTTTGCTGTGTGCTTCCAAATTATATAATTATTTTCAATCGACTTGCCAATCATGGGTGCAAGAAAGATTCACTCATACAATTTCAGATGTCTGTGTGATTTCTATAGAACGTTCGATGTCCGATGCTTCGCAGGACCTACTCGTTCACTAACCGATTATATGTTATGCAAGTATGTATGCGTAAAAAATTGTTTTTTTTTTAATATCTGACTAGCTTTTGCCCGTGGCTTCGCTCGCGTTAATTTAGAATTTGACAATTAAACTCTTAACACACTACTAAATTTTCAATAATAATATAATTCAATCACGATTCGAAAGACACGTGGCGCCATCTATTATGATAAGAACGTTGTTGTTGTTTTCCTCAGGAACAATACTTTTTTTCGGGATGAAAGGTACCTTAAGTATGTCCGTTTCTGTACACCTGACAACGTAGGTACATGCAAAATTTCAAGATGATCGGTTCAGTGGTTTAGGCGTGAAAAGGAAACAAACAAACTTACTTTCGCATTTATAATATTAAGCAAGGAAAGGAAGAATTTCATAAGAACTTTAATCCTAAATAATTGACTCTGTAGATATTGTTGTATGTAGTGATTTCGGTATGTACAGTATCTACTATAAATAGTTTGATAGTCAAAGGATGAACATGCTGTGAAGTTTAGCCAAAAATACATGTTACACGTGTACGAACATCCAATACCAAACTCCCAAGTGACATCTACGAAGATTTATCAAATAGGGACTCTACTTTATACACTCGCGGACAAATATATATATATATAATAACAAAGAATTCGGGCAGCACAAAAAACTAAAATTAATCTTAAAATAATAAAGCTAAAACAAGCAAAAGTAAAACAACCGCAAATTGAGGTTTATTTCCAAATTAAAGGATTTTTTAATTTTTAAATTACGTTGTAAGTAGATCAAGGAGGAGGTAGAGGAGGGAGGGGAGAGGTTCGTGGTTTAAGGTTTTATTTCATACGACATTATCTAATAATCAATAATTATTTTAATTATCTAATATAAAGTTCGTTGAATTGGAATTGGCTTTTCGGAATTGACCCGTATTATTTGACCGCGAGTGGAATTGATATGATTCGGCAGTCTTCTATTCTTGAAACAAGAACAGTAACCCGTAATACTTACTACCGGGCCACAATCCGTTAAATGTTGTATGTACCTACCTACCAATGTATTCTAGTAGTCCCTACCGCTACTGCTGAGAATGAAGTCCTTGGTTGGATTCTCACGTCGCGTCGGGCGAAGTGTTATTGAGTTTTCCCGTCAAGATTTTTTTAGTACCAGCCCGGAGTTCGGGCCTGGTAGAAGGCAATAGGCTCGCCCCCATTACCAAATAGTTAAATAATTATTCGTGAACTATCTATAGAAGTATCCTGTTTCGTTACAAAGAAACCACACTATTTTAAAACCTCCGCCTACACGGAATATGATGTTTCGTGTGTATACAATCTGAAAAACGTAAAAAAATAAGGCACGATATTATATTTCGTCGTAAAGTGACTTACAAAATGTGTCATGAAAACCAAGCATATTATCTTTTATAAGGTAAAGGGCCCAATAACCGTGAAGTTTTGAACTTCACTGACTTTGCAGGTCTGCTATGCTAAAACTAGAAGACTTACAAAAAAAATAATTACATGACTAGAGAGATAATTTAAACTAGTTTTAGTGTAATATTCTTTTTATTTATTAGTCTATATTTTCTTTAACAATAATACAAAAAAATGAAACAAAGGGCTAATTGTACCAGTACCCGGTAGATTTGTACTAGTAAACGTTAAAATGTCCCTGAATCCGGTAATTTTAACCGCGAATTTGAACTCTATAGCTTTACGTTAAAGTTCACAGAAATGCTATTTTTGCATTTCTGGTAAGCGAAGTCTTGATTCTAATTTTATGAGTGGTAATCTGAAAAATAATTATTATAACAGTGTAGTATTTCCCTTACGAAAGTATGAACTCGCGCTGTGTAAAATAAATAAAAAACGGTATACCCAAAGAAGAGACATTTTTTGTTCTCCTAAGCGCATGCTTGGAGAGAGACCAGTTCTCGCTTCGTTGGAAGACGGGGAAGCTGGTCCTCATTCGGAAGCCGGGGCGCTCTGCGGACTCTCCGTCCGCATACTGGCCCATTGTGTTCCTCGACGAGGTGAGCAAGCTCTTTGAAATAGTCATTGCAAACCGCCTCGCCGGGCACCTTGCGGGGATGGGACTGGATCTTGCGGACCACCAGTTTGGTTTCCGCAAGGGGCGCTCGACGGCGGACGCCATCATGCGCGTGAGAGCCCTCACGACGCCGACGGGGGATGCGGTGTCCCGGGGTGGGGTCGTCTTGGCGGTGTCTCTTGACATTGCCAACGCCTTCAACACCATGCCCTGGAGCTGCATTAGGGAGGCACTCCTGACGAAACGCTGGTGCTGGCACAAGGGAGGTTGCACGAGGTGGCGGCCGAAATTATGACACGCGGGGTTGCGATAGTGATAAATAGGATCCGGCAATTGGGTCTCGAGGTGGCATTGCACAAGTCCGAGGCCATATGCTTACATGGACCTTGGAATGCGCCACCGTCATGATCCATGCTGACGGTAGGAGGGGTCCCATCGGCGTCGAGTCGACGTTGAAGTACCTTGGACTCGTCCTCGACAGCCGGTGGAACTTCGTGGAGCATTTCCGACGTTTGGCTCCCAAAGTGGAACGGGCCGGGGTTGCCTTCAAGCGGCTCTTGCCCAACCTGAGGGGTCCAAACGCCTCCGGCCGGAGGCTCTACGCGGGTGTCGTGCGGTCGATGGCCCTTTACGAGGCCCCGGTGCGGGCGCGATCCTTGAGGCGGCGAGCCGCCCACTACCTGAACGCGCCCCAAAAGGTGGTAGCCGTAAGGCTGTACGATCGCCAACGAGGCGGCGAGCCTCCTTGCCGGATTGCCACCATGGGATCTGGAGGCGATAGTCCTCGCGCGCCTGCACGAGGGGCGCGCGGAGGCACTACGTCGCGGGGAAACTCAGCTGCCGCGGCAAATTGTCGCTCAGCGGACAGACCTCCGGCGCTATCTCATGGCGACATGGAGAGAGCGACTGTCGCAACCCTGTGCAGGGCACGCCATAATAGTGGTGGTAAGTTCCCTCTTTGAGGAGTGGCTAGAGAGGCGCCGCGACGCCCTCACATTCCGCCTGACGCAGGTCTTCACCGGACACGGTTGTTTCGGGAGGTACCGGCACCGAAACGGGCGGGAGGAAACGCCCGGGTGTTATCATTGTGAGGATCGCCCGGAGAACACGGTGGAGCACACCGTGACGGTCTGCTCCGCTTGGGCGGAGCACCACCGTGTCCTCGTAGCGGCGATTGGCGGCTCGCGTCCGGCCCTGGTTCAAGCCATGGTCCCGGGCGAGAGGGAATGGGAAGCCGTCACCTCCTTCTGCTAAGCAGTCATGCTAACGAAGGAGGTAGCGGAACGTGAGAGGTATATATAACCTCACGTCCCAGCCGCCGCGGGAGACGCCCCGGGCGTCGGGGGCCACGTGGTGGCTCTCGGCCACCGCTGCACCGTAGGGGCGGGCCTGTGGGCGGTGAGTAATGGGGTACTTCGCCGTCCGTCTGTCTTATGACGACAGGCCGTGTCGACGGCGCGTTCGTGTTCCACGCGCGCCTCAAAGAGATATCAGCAAACAGGAGGGGCCCGCAAGGGCCGATGCCTGCCAGGGCTGCGGGACTGTTCGAAAGAGATACCGCGGCCCTGAAACATAAAGGGCAAAAGAAGGAACATGGATGGGGTTTTTAGTCAGTAAAAGTCTGACACTCCCTTCCGCTCCGCCCAGAGCGGGAAGAGTCATTTGATGATTTCCCATCCCAAAAAAACGAACAACGAAAAAATTTGTCGGGTATCCACAGATCGAGTCATGTAAGTTTACCGGTCTGAAGTTTGCTTCAAACTACTGCGTGGTTATCAATATCCATACTAAAAAAGCCGCGCGACACACGATGCGCATCGAAAAACCTGGTTTCAGAACAGCAGAGCAGTAACGCGAAACGTGCAAAAATTTGAAAATCATAAAAAAACTAAATAGGCAATCGAATCCAAGTGATTACAACACAAACAAGGAGCATAGAAACTACATTCTATTGATTCGAAAGAAAAGAGGACTTAACACAAGGCAATAAGGACGCTGTCGGGTTTAAATGCAACTGTTATTTGAAGTCCCAATATCAGGCAAAAATTTATTCTACAGTTTTAAAGGAAAATGAGACCTATTTCAAGGCAATAAGTACACAATAACGGGTTTCGGTACAACGTGTATTACCGGGTTGATCGTGTACCAATATCCGTTAAAAAAAAATACGATTTTAACGGGTACTAGGTCAAGTAGGGGTTTGTTAGTACCAATAGATGTGAACGGCAAAAATATTTGTTTCCCAATTAGATTCACCTCGATTTATAAGTTATATTGCAAAATTATATACTTAAATATCTTAGAAAATTAACACTCTTACTTTAATGTTATCCGTCGCAGTATGGCTAGCTGATCAATGCGACGTGGTGGTTTCGTAGTTCACTGACAGAACTTTGAACTTTCATAATATTCAGTTACAGCAAACTTTTGTTATCGCATGGTTTTGACGCCATTGAACTTTTTGGACAATGATGCCATTACAATTGTACAAAATATTACCGAGAAGGTATTGCCCTTCACAAACTTTAATTTATTATTGGTAGAAAAGAGCAATAATAAAAAAACTGACTTGTTAACGGGTACTGGTACACTAACGGGAATACGTACTTTTACCTTAGTTCGTACGTGATCTCAAAGCAAGGGTTGCGTCTCTCTGTTTTTTAACAAGAAAACTATGTTTATCTCAATGAAGGAAACGATATTAATAAATATCGTAAACTGGGAACTTGTTTCATGACATAACATCGAGCCTTGTAATCCCCGAAAGGTAACGCAGAGGTGTACCTAACAGTACACCCACAGTTCGCCGTTATATTTAAGTTCCATGTAATAGGGGGCGAGCCTATTGCCATCAACCAGTCAGAAATCCAGACTGGCGTGACAGACAGACGTGGCTGCTACTGAGAAATTCCTGATGGGAAAACTCAATAACACTTTCCCCGACTCGTGAATCGAACCCAGGACCTCATGCTCAACAGTGTCAGAAATCTTTTAAGTTGTCGACTATTCTAACTAACATTACCGAACATAGTTTAGACCTAGGACTGCAGATAATTCATGTTTTGTAGTAAGACAAAAGTCTTGGCAATTTCGTGATAGTTACAGGTCTTATTCTAGCTCCACAAATACTGGGTTTCTTAATACACTCCAGTTTGTCACAGGAGTTTTTTCGTCTTGTTCGAGATCGAGAGATACTACAAAACAACGATGTTTGCATAACAATGTTCAATAAAAGCCCTTCCTATTATTATCTTATTATTGTTATAGCTTTATTATGAACAGGGGGAGGGGGGAGAGAACTGGTGTTTTTGACAAGTTCTTGTTTAGAAAGTTAATTTCGTGTTTATGGAGGGAAATTGAAGAATGTTAAAAAATATATAATAATAATATTTTTTCTTTCTTTCTTTTTTTCTTTTCTTTATGAAATGATTTGGAAAGCTTGTTTTCGAGATAGATATACGCACAATTCCCCCCCCCCCCCCAATTTATCATAAATCATCATAAATAAATAATACGGTGTCAGGTGTACATAAACCGACATAGGGTACCACAATACATCCCGAAAAAAAGTACTGTTCCCGAGGAAAACAACAATAACGTTCTTATGATAGTAGATGGCGCCACGTGTCTTTCGAATCATGATTGAATTATATTATTACAAGCAGTGTACAACTCGAATTGATTGTCAAATTCTAAATTGACGCGAGTGATACCGCAGGCAAAAGCTATTAGCTTATCATAAATTGAGAACACTCCATCTTTCTATTCTAAGCCGAAAAAACCCAAAAAAAAAATATTTGAAAACCTATGTCATTTCATGTAAATATTTTTTAATCATTTTAACAATTAAGTGCCACATCATTATTATTACTTCGAACTGTAACAGATTTCCACTAGTTAACTAAATACACCACAATGGCTCCAAGTTCCAACAAGTATGTGGCGCTTAACTTAGATCATTAAAACTGTTTCGGCTTAGTCTAGACAAGGCACTAAAGTTACCTGAGCTTGCGATGCGGGTTCTCTATAGTAAACCCATTACGTTTTTAAAAAAATTAGCCTCCTAAACCATGTAGTATAGTAGTTATTATAGTGTATGAGAATCAAACTTTTTTGTTTTTCCTTGAGTTTTATTTTATCACTATCACTTTATTATATGCATAATAATAATTATATTAAAATATAAATAAAAATAAAATAATTAATAATCTTTATATAATATGTTATTTTTCTGAATGTGTATGTGACTGAACTAAACGGCTGGGCCCATTATATAATGTTTTTTTATGAGCGTTTGAGTGAATCCTTAGATGGTTTAGATGCACAATTGGAGTGGCGCTGTTAAATCTGCCAATCTGCTGTCCAGACCAAGACCACGTCAAATTATTCTTGTACTTTAATGTGTTGTCATTATTATTCAAATCAAATCAAACCAAATCAAATCAAATTTATTCGTAAATGTAGGTTTCATTACAATAGGACGTTAAAACAAGTCATCGTCGTCGTGGTCGTTTCATTGTTCTTTTGTTTTCATTTAACAATAATATACAATCGCAAAGAAAGCAGGGGGTCTAAAATGGCCGCTTTACCAGAATCATAATAGGATAATAATATGAATTACATTTAAATTCGTGGTGACACAAGGTGACAATTCATAATAGTAGGTACGTGTATGACTATTTTAAGAATTTAAACGTAATTCATATTAATATATCCAGTATACAAAAGCGTAGGTCAAAAAGTTAAAACAAGAAATAACTGCAATAGGCGGATGAGAAGATTATGGATATACCAAGGATTTTAAATAAAAACATAAAACTTTTTTTTTAATTGCCTCTCGCAGGTTGACTTGAAGAAACAAGAAAAAGAGTGTAAGAGTGTGTGTGTGTGTGTGTAAGACTGTAGTGTGTGTGTGTGTGTGGGTGTGTGTGTGTGATGAGTGAACGTGTACGTGTGTGTGTGTGTGTGTGTGTGAGTGCGTTTGTGTGTGTGATGAGTGTACGTGTGTGTGTGTTTGTATGTTTCTATTTGATTTTTAAGTGCCACTTTTTGTGAGGTTGTATGTATGTGTGTAACAATTGAGTAACATATTGTTATTATGTATCTTGCTATTTAATGTGCTGTAGAAGTGCCTCAGTCTCTTCATAAGTAAGTTTTTTGTTCCAATTTGTGACGGTTTAACACACAAACAAAATGCTGATCACTTTGAAGTTTTTAACGGCTCTTCTTTTTATCTTTATCGCGTTACAAATCAGTAGTATATACAGTGGCGTACATTTTAATACGACAATATCAATTACTTTGTCTGTGTGAAACCTCAAAGGAATTCACAGCTGCATCGGTTAAGCGAAACGACTAATATAAATCCTCTGTATCGGGAGATAAAAGAGATTTGTTCCATTTGTACCGCAGACAAAGACCACACTGCGTATGCTGGGGCGAATTGTTTTATCCATTCGTTGCCCTTACTTCGCCAGTGTGATTGTGGCCTTAGATTGAAGAATCTGTGGCTGCTTTTACAATGTATGTCCAATTGTCCAGACAATCACGCATGTGAGACCGGCCGTTATACTTTGTGGAAAGTGATGTCGACGACTGACGACGACAAATTAACTTCGTAGTTTTTTGGAAAAAACATTAAGTCTGTATTTTGTCAGGGGCTAACAGGAGTTGGCCTGTTGGTCTACCTATAGAGCATAATTATAATAACAGCCTATTACTGTCGCATTGCTAGGCAAAGGAATCTTCTCATATGGAGAAGGCTCGAATATTCACATTCATCACCACGCTTGCTCAAGACGGAGCTTGCCATAGAGTATACATAGACTTATAGAGCATTATCTATACATAGAAAATTCAGTCCTGACTGACTGACTGATATATCAACGCACAGCCCAAACCGCTGGTCCTAGAGAAATGATATTTGGAGGGTTTCTGTGAAATTTTCATTTCTCGGGGTCGATTGACTTCTTTGCGTATAAGTGTACAACAATTCGGCAGTTAGGAGTCGGGCCTCTTCTCTGTGCCCAGAGCGGACTGTTAGAAGTCACAGTCTTCTAATGCGTATTTTGGTTTTATTTATACCGGGCTTAAATCCAGACTCCGAGTGGTTTGTAGGCAATAAATACCCACACGACACTGCTTGTTCGCGCGGTCAGGCGGTGTAATAATGTACGTGATTTAGGCATTAACGAGTTTCATAGTTTACGAGTAAAATGCAGGAAACCGTACCTTTTGACTATAATCTTCAACATTGTAGTATTGGCTTTTGTTATTTTATTTATTCTTTTCTTACAATAGTCGTACATGTCATACGTTCTACAATTGTCATAATATCAATCTCGGCGAGGGGAGCAGGAGTCCATAGCACGGGGTATCCTAGTTTGGATTCCTGACTCCTACAAACTTTTGTACCTCCAATATTTGGAACACTTTTATACTGTAAAATTATACTTATTATTATTGTAAACTAGCTGTCCAGCGCAACTTCGTTCGCGTGGTGTCCTACCCCTTACCCTACCCTACTCCTAACCTACTCCTACACTACTCTTATCCTACTCCTACCCTACTCCTACTCTACTCCTACACTACTCCTACCCTACTCCTACCCTACTCCTACCCTACTCCTACACTACTCCTACCCTACTCCTCACCTACTCCTAACCTACTCCTACACTACTCCTACCCTACTCCTACCCTACTCCTACCCTACTCCTACCCTACTCCTACCCTACTCCTACCCTACACTTAACCTACTCCTACACTACTCCTACTCTACTCCTACACTACTCCTACCCTACTCCTACCCTACTCCTACACTACTCCTACCCTACTCCTACCCTACTCCTACACTACTCCTACCCTAATCCTACCAAAAAAAAAAGTATCCTAGTGTTGTTTTTAGACTTATCCAGGCAGTTTTTAATATTTTTCTTCGCCGTAAAAACCATCCTTGAACTTCAACGAACATTTAAAAAAAAGAATTGGCCAAATTGGTCCAGGCGTTGTTGAGTTATGCGCTTACCAACACATTTTGCGATTCATTTTTATATTATAGATTATACAAGCCAATGTGACGTGAGATCCTCTTCACCGTCCGACCGCGCGATCTAGCGGTGTCGTGTGATAACCGCCTAAGCTTTTTTTTGTCAGCCTCTTTGTCCCACTGCTGGGCAAATGATTCTCCCATGACTTTCCAATTTTGTTTACAATTTTCCTTCTCCGACTAATCAGGTAAGAATGAGTCCAGATCGTCACGCCAGCTTTTCTTGGGCCAGCCTCGGTTACGACGGCCGTCTTCAGGCACCCACGTGTTTCATCCTAGAAACGTGACCCGCCCAGTCCCTTTTTAACCTGGCAGACTTAATGCCAACATCGGTGATCCCTGTCTTAGACCGTATTAAGGTGTTGCGCAATCGATCGGAGAGTCTAATATTGAGAATGCTACTTTCCATCGATGGATGGATGGATGGCCTATGAAAATATTGATGGAAAAATCCATCTGTATAAAACCAGTAAAGACAAGTAACTATACATGGACGCTCACAGCATATATTTACTCAATACCTTGCATGTCTGATTAATCAGTGTATGTAAACGCATGTTTGACAAATAAATGATTCTTATTCTTATAATATCATTTTTGAAGTGAAAACTTCTTGAGCGGCGTTGTGCACTTTTTTTGTGAAGGGTAAAAAATGTTAAACTCGCGTCAGACACGTGGCCTGGTTCTGAAGTATTACATTTTTAATGTAATATAAAGTGTCAGTGTTTGTGTACGATAGCACAATAAATGATTATTGTATTTTACCGCTTAAATGATAGTACTTTTATACTGATAATAAAATTAAAGCAATTCGTGCAAAATTATTCCCTAACCATTCCAAAATATCAAAAATGCACAACGTTAATATTCAAGTTTTCACTTCTACCGGCACTCCCGGAGTGCAACCCGTTTTTTTAATTAATACTTCCACAGCCTCGTCTACAGAGGTCATATAACAGAACAGAACTCGACATTCACAGTTCACACTAGACTGGGTTTCCAATCCCAGCTGTAATAAGCCTTCCGTCTTGCTATCAGCTTTATTTCACACTTCTCGGACACCGAGAAATAACAGAAGCAATAACTCGATTTCCTTTATGGAAAATAGAAATACCCTTATTTTCATACAAGGATATCTATTCTCATATTGCTTCGATTGTGGAGTTTCTACACCCACATCCGCTACAATACTACTGCACTACTACAATACTTATGTACAATACATACAATATAATACACGTAACGCAAACAATACCTATGGAGATAAACATACATAATTTATATACTACTACTATTACATATAATACACTAGCGACCCGCCCCGGCTTCGCACGGGTGCATGTATTATATATAAACCTTCCTCTTGAATCACTCTATCTATTAAAAAAAAACTAGCACTCCGGGAGTGCCGGCAGAAGTGAAAACTTGATTATTAACGTTGAGCATGTTTGATATTTTGGAATGGTTAGGGAATAATTTTGCACCAATTGCTTTATCAGTATAAAAGTACTATCATTTATGGAAGTGCCCTTAGACTGCCTTAGTACGGGAACCAGTGTCGCCAAACTCATACACTTGCAAATTAAAATGAACATTCCAATACACAGAAAACGATAAAACATAGCAATGATGCAACTGTAATATTTTATTTATAAACAAATTACTGTCCTTGAAAAAGCACTAACTTATTATGTATAATTCTTATTTTCGATTGTGGTTCAAAACATTGTTTGGTACTATGGTGAATACGGGTTTCGAAGTAATGCATTGCGATTGATTTAATGAGGAGAGTTCTGTGATTCCCTATAAAAGGCTGACTGTCGAAATGGTCATTAATAAATATATTAATATTGGTACGTGTGCATTCCTTGTAACACGATAATATAAGTGTTGACATCACATTTTTCTCATTAAAAAATGAATTTCCTTTATGTGAACGCGCTCGAAATATCTTTTCTGCCAATTCACAGACTTTATTTAAGTCAGTAGAAGGATAAATAAGGCCTCCTTTGTCTCTTCTAGCAATGATTCCGTGATTTTTTTTTTTAATTTATTCATGACCATGGATACATGTCCTTCAGTCGTAATGATTCCGTGATACTTATCTGTGATCAAAGCCAAAAGACAATCCTCACATTTAATAACTTTCCTCAACTTTCTTGCAATAAAACCAGCAATATAGGTTATTATTTCTTTAGAATAAAGAGTAAGCCTAGAAGGATCTGTTAAATAATCATGATCTATGTTGATCATAGGATCACATCCTAAAGATTCATGCGGTAGCAGCAATCCACAAGTTTCTTATTTCGGGTTTATTCGGAAATCTGAAAATTTAATAAGATTTTTTATTATCTTTCATTTTTTGCGTCAGGTGAGTGCAGTTATACGAATTAAAATCGTATAATACGTGTGTTACTAACATAGATTTTAAGTAGTGCGTATTACTAATATCATATGAATCAAGGTCGGAAGAGTATTTTTTTATAGACATTGCATTATTCGGTATTACCCATATTAAAGGGTAAATTCCCCGTCAAAAAGTGGCAACACTGAATTTTGAGGTAAGATAATAAAATTATTGCAAAAATCACGATTATACGAGATTTATCCATTAAACGAATTAGTTGGTACATTACTGCGACTATTTTATGAGAAATAATAGGACACAAAGCGATTGAATACTTAAAAAGATCTAATACTTACGAGTGAAAGGACAGTCCAGCAATCTTCATCAAACTATCACTTTTACAGTTTATTACACTGCACCTTACCATTTTGCACAGTTGCACAAATGTACTGTTGTCGAATTAAGCTCGAAAAGATCATATAATGTGTATAATTTCGATGCAATTGTTAATAAACAAATTGGATGTCAATCTGGCACCGCCACAAACGTCAAACTTGTTGTGCACTGACAATGATGTGCTCAGCCGACACGCGATAAGGGACAGAAATATTTATACTCTGTCTCTTTTCTTTGCTAGTGACGTTTATATGTTCTTCTTTTTCTTGTGCGAATGCAAAGGAAGATATCCAGCAGTCTATAGAATACTCTGTCTACGGTTTTTTCTATTCCGTGTTTATCCCTAAAGCATTAGGTTCAAAGTTGATTGGAAACATTTAAAAATTTCTTTAAATGATTTTAAACCATAAAATGTTGAAGGTTAAGTTCAAAATCGTCTACTCTCCATCCGTCTTACGCTTTTTCCAAATTTCTTTAAATGATTTTAAACCATAAAATGTTGAAGGTTAAGTTCAAAATCGTCTACTCTCTATCCGTCTTACGCTTTTTCCAAATTTCTTTAAATGATTTTAAACCATAAAATGTTGAAGGTTAAGTTCAAAATCGTCTACTCTCCATCCGTCTTACGCTTTTTCCAAATTTCTTTAAATAATTTTAAACCATAAAATGTTGAAGGTTAAGTTCAAAATCGTCTACTCTCCATCCGTCTTACGCTTTGTCACGTGTCCTGACGCGAGTGTCCTGACGCGAGTTTAAGATTTTATACCCATTACAGAACAATTTTTTTAAAGTGCTCAACGCCGCTAAAGAAGTTTTCACTTCAAAAAACCGCATCAAAATTGTAAAGATTTATGCATACATAGGGATATAGGGAAAGAGAAAGCGACTTTGTTTTATACTATGTAGTGATACTATCATCATGTTGACAGGAAATGTTCTCTTATTCCCTTCTTGAACACATCTAACGAAGGGCTAGCCCGCAAGGAGTGTGGAAGCGAATTCCATAGGCGCACTACACGAACAATAAATGAACCATCATACCGACTTGAGGAGTGGGGAGGGAAACGAAGGAGAACAGATGATGATGAGCGCCAAGGTTTACCTCTAGGAACCAGATACTCGAAGCGTTCCCACGCGCTTTGTAGCGTTTTCTTTTTTGTTTAAAAAAAACAGGTTTAATTAAATAAAATGTATATATGTGCAGCCTTTAGAACTGGTTGAAAGTATTGTGAAACAACACTTTGATTGCGCAAAGGAGGAAGAAAAAAAAATTCGCTGAGAAAGGAATATTTTTCGCTTCGTTAAATAGTAAGTGGTAATAAAAGAGGTAGTGGCAACGGAATCCTAAGGATGATTGCAGAGAGACCTGAATCTGCAGTTTTAGGTAGGCTTATCAGGCTGCATGTTGTATAAGTTTTGTTTTTTGACTAATAGTTTTAAGATATTGTTACTAACAACCTATGGACATTTTATTAGTCTGAATTAAACGAATTTTATTTTATTTAAATGCCAGTAGGTAATTTATTCTCAGTCAGTACTGAGGAGCTCGTGGTTAAATAATAACAGCCGCTCGGGTCGATCTTTAGGTTAACCCGTGCTTACCTAGGTTGGTCTGTGGATGGGTGACCGTATTACATACCGAGTTTCCTCCGTGCCTCGGAAAGCACGTTAAGCCGTTGGTCCCGGCTGTTTTGTAGATCTTTGACAGTCGTTACAGGTAGTCAGTGGCCCGAAAGTCTGACAACCAGTCTTACTAAGGATATCGTATTACCCAGTACTAACTGGGTTGTGGAGGTCAGATAGGCATTTGCTCCATGTAAAATACTGGTATTCAGCTGCATCCGGTTAGACTGGAAGCCGACCCCAACAGAGTTGGGAAAAGGCTAGGCAGAAAAAAAAGAAAACTGTATGGCTTCTAATCAAGTTATTTAAACACAGATCTGCAGTATAGAGTTTTGATATCGATTATAATAAAGGCGTGCACTAGACTTCACTTCGTTCAGGTGGAATTGAGAGTGAGGAAAGAGAGATAGCGTCTTTGTCGGCACACACTCTTGTGTACTATAAAATCTCTGAAATTTCCAAAGTCGCTGTCGGTGGCTAGTGGCGAGATTTGCCATGACACAAATTCTGCTCTGAAGATTATCTTTCCATATATAAACAATCAACAAGCTATCTGTGAACCAGAATATGAAAACACTTCACTGAGGACAGAAAAGGAGGATAAACTAGTTCATAAAACTGATGACAACACACAAATCATAAATTCCAACTAATTACAGTTAGAAATGTGTCATATTAACGAATAAGACAGCAAACCTGTCCCAGACAGACCTGGGCAAACCTCAAAGCACAAGTTATAATTATGTACAGTACCAAAACGGTACCGGAACCGTGAACCGGTTTGCCATCACCTCATATTATTTAGCTGAACCCCATCTGAGGTAATGCTGACGCTGAGCTTGAGATGGCAACCAGTAGAGAAATAACCCAGATGAATATTAATCTCAAATTATGTAAAGGGTTAATTAATAGTTATATCGGATTCGGTCATTGGTACGGGCTTGAAATGAATCGCAAGTACGCCAGTGGTGACATCAGGCAAGCTACTGATAAGTCTACCCACACCACAGCGTGCGTCTACAGGGCCCTGAAGATTATAGCTCGCAGCGAGGACGACATTAAAAAATCTGATCGCAGCGGAGTTGAGACGTCCTGGAACTGTACCCGGATTCATTGTGCCACGTGTTAATGTGTTAAATTGTAATTTCAAGTAATTTGTTAATTTAATAGAAACAGTGTATCGCACCCAGTGTATTTTCATTGCACGAAACCCATCTGCTGCCCCACATGATGTACAAGCCTAACGGAATAAATCCTGACAACCCGACAGGTAGATATGTGATTCATGTAGAAAATGTTTACACATCATAGGACCTATGTTTCAGTCTATATTAACGAAAGACTTTCAAGAGGACCGAAGTTTTGTAAAATATAAAGAGAATTCTGTTGTAAAGACGACACTTTTCTTCATAAAGTTAATTTTGACAAGCTTTGAGAGGTAAAAGGTGGAATCTGGGACCGCGGTCCCGGTCCCAAAAGCCCCACGACCCACAGTTCAGCTGATATTTATTTATTCTTGACACTAAAATATTCAGAGAGAAATCATCATCATCATTCGTCATTGCATCTTTTTCGTTCATCTGACCATTGACTACGCGGCTATGAAATTTAAAAAAAAAAAGCAGTACACGAAATATACATGCCCCAGCAAAGATATGTAACATCAATCAACCTACACTATATGTGGTAGATTATAGCTCGTTCGCTCTCACGGAGAGGAGGTCTGTGTCCCAGTAGTGGAAACATTCCGCCGATTATGCCATTGAATTTTATTGAGTTCCAAATGTTACTGTTCTGTTCCTGGTTACCACCACCACCTACCTACCACCTACCTACCACCTACCTACCACCTACCTTCCACCTACCCACCGCCTACCCACCCTACCCGTAATTTTAGTTCTAGTATTTTTCTGCTATTCGGGGCAGAGACGAATCCAAAAAATCTGTAATCTTTAAAATTGGTCCAGCCATTCTTAAGTTATAAATGGTGTAACTAACCCAACTTTGTTTTAAATATATAGATAGATTACTTATTGTTGTATAACGGTATTTTGCCTAAAATAAAACACCTGACTGACTTTACCGTATTATCTTTTCCGCCACCTTTACAAACTATTTGAAACCTTAAGCAAATGAAAATAAACACGTTCATCCTGATTTCCCTTGCGATGAGAGAAGAAAAACTTAATCGACTGTCCTGTCACTCCTGTCAGCGTGAATTATAGTGTTCAGTTTCAAAGTTAATATAAAGAAACATTTCTAGAATAAATATCAAGAGGAAATTGGGTTTTCAGACCACGCTCATCTAAACGTTTAAAATGGCTATTTACACAAAAAAGGTAATTTTTAAGAAGGAAAAAATATTAATGAACGCATTTCTAAGAAAAACTAAAGGCTTGCTACCAGGCTTGCATAAGTTGGAAGAAGTAAGCCCGAAGATGGTTCTTATCTCAAGACTTTAAAAAACATCGAATTAGTTTCTACTATATTCCATTCAAACCTCGACACACAAGCATGTTCGTTTGCTAGTAAATAGCATTCTTATTTATTGCATGTTATCCTGTGTAAAATAACCATATTCTTTGCATAAATACAAGATGTAAACGGAACCTTCACGAAGCCGTGAATCAAGCATTCTACACAAACTAAGTAAATGTATGCAAAAATGATTGCTGAGAAACGTTTTTTTAACGTTATAACATTAAAAACTTGTATTTAAAAAATAAACAAGTGAAAATGTTTGAACTCTGACCCCAATATCTCCATAACTAGAAGATTCAAAAAATTATCACAATGACGGGGAATCAAGTGCCTATCGGCTTCGTTAAGTGTATTTTTACACCCATTAGGTACACACACATAAGATAATCCAAGCTTATTTGAATTGTTTCTGTTTCAAGAATTTACCCAATGAAAAACAAGCCTTGCACTACCAGGCTCCCATAAGTACGAAGACGCTTTACCTTCACACTAATCTCGCGACAAGTCATCTTTAACCACAGCAACCACCAATATACTCGTACTATTCAGTGTTGTACAGACGCCAGCACATCAAGATACTACAATCTATCAAATTTCTTTAATAGATTTTCAACCTTATCTCTAAAGCTCTATTAGGTTCAAGGTTGGTTGGGAAAATCTGACAGTTTCAGGTAGGTTGACCTGCTGGCGTCACATGGATCTTATTGAAGTCGAAATACGGATTAAATTAAATAAATGAATCCGAAAAGCTACTGAATGTACTACCATGTTTACTTCAATTAGCGAGTCTTCGGTTAGTAGCAGCAGTTAATATTTAGATTTAACTGTGGTCCGACGTCTTGGCCCAGTAAGTTGTATAAATAGTTACTCAATGTTCAAATTTAACCCAGATTTAGTCCGGAGCTAGTCTAGTTAACTAAAAGTCGAAGGTTTTGGTCAATTATCTATACAAATAAATAAAATTAAAGGGTCTGTTTGTAATATCAAAATAACAGCTTTTTACTGAATTCATTTGAAAATATATACGGCAGCGGCACTTTTAACAAAAACACATTTTTTATCAGTTTTTGTCTGTCTGTCTGTCTATTTGTGCCGGCTAATCTCCGAAACGGCTGGCCCGATTTAGACGAGACTGGCAGATAGCTGATGTTAAGGTTTGACATAGACTACTTTTATTTTAGAAAAATAATTATTTCAGATAAAAATTAAAACCCTTGATATTGTTAACAAAATTCGATTCAAAAAGGGAAGTAATATTTTTTATAATAATTTCACGCGAACGAAGATCGCGGGCAACAGCTAGTACATACATAAACTCACGCCATTTTCCCATAGGGGTAGGCAGAAACCACAGAACGACATCGAATTAATCTTACTTACTATTAATTATGCGAAAGTTTGTGAGGATATGTGTGTTCCACTTTGACGCAAAAACGGTTTAACGGATTCTGGTGAAATTTGGCACACAGATACTTTGTAACCTACTGGATTAACATAATATAGGATACTTTTTATCCCGGTAGATCGATCCGTGGGATAATTACTGAACTCGATGCAGGCGAAGCAGTCTACTATTTAAAGTAAAAAAGCGGCCAAGTGCGAGTCGGACTCGCCCATGAAGGGTTCCGTAGCAGCAAGTAACATAATAATAAAAGTTCTTGTAGTTCGTTGCAACTTTGATCGATGTTTTTTTTTTAATTTTTGTTATAGTTGATTGAATGAAAGGTAAATTGCGGTTTACGATTTATGACGTTTTAAAAAAAGTACTTACTAGATCTCGTTCAAAATTTTACCACTTTGGAAGTGTCTCTCGCGCAAACTATTCAGTTTCGAAAAAAATGATATTAGAAACCTCAATATCATTTTTGAAGACCTATCCATAGATACCCCACAGTTATAGATTTTTGTTCATTACTTTTGAGTGTTTGACTGTAGTTTCAACCTAACCTGCTCATGATGTAATAACCCTTTTTTCCCAATAAATATTTATGTATCAGAAATCTATAACCCTAAACCTAAACAGGGTTCAAACCCCTTATTATATACTAAGCTACAATAGACTAGCATTATCTTCAATTAACCTAGAGCCAGGACTGGTCAAAGGATATCAATACAAATTGGTCGGTTATTAATAAGTCATTTGTTAATTACTAAGCCTGGACTAGATCAATTAGATGTCTATAATAGATAAAGGTCGTAAAGTTTAATTGTCTACTTAGTCTAGTTTCTAACTGTTTGGCTCCTAATTAAATATTGAACAGGAAAAGTAAAATGGTTTGTTTTGTGACCGCGACTAATTAACAATCTATCATAATTATAAGGTTCGCTTGTTAGAATGATCTTCAGGACAACATTATCAAATTAACTGTTTGTAGCAATGTCGGTAGCACAGCCAAACCGGGCAATTCATCCAGACAATGCCTTAGGTACTGTCTCGGCAGTAATGTCGACAATAGGTACGACTTCTGGCCACCTGGCGAATCGGTCGACTACCGTCAAACATCATAAGTTCATAAGTACTAACATAACATAACACCACATTGTACACTTAGTTCTCAATAAATGCTTTGACTTTGACTTTGAAACAGTAACTAACTAAAAGCCTTGGGAATTTCATTGGGAGCGGGCCCACAAGGTCAATGTGGATCGTGGTGAACCTGGCCCGTGGGAGATGATATGCTCCTAATGGCGCAGACACATGACCGCTTCTCGGCGAAGGCACTAGGCATTTCGTCATATCCACAGGAATGTTTGTTTTCCATTCTTTTTACTATAGTACAAATCTCGTTTGGAATGGTAGGAGAAAAATGCATGTCACTACTAACCTTGTCCGTGTATCTATGAAGTAATACCGTAGCATGGTCTCCCTCATTTATATCAGTAGCACCTTTAAAGTCAAACTAGCTGTACCTACCTGTTGCTGAGCTGTATGTTTTTGGATTTTAAAACACTCGGTTCAAGGTTATTTCCATTGCGTGCACATAAAAAAACGTTTAATTTGATACTAAAGAACTTGAGAAAATATTCAGTATTCGTCACTGGACTCCACCCACTCCTCCACACACTCTCCACACCTGCAACCAGAAGGACTGTTGGACTGTTTGAAAGAGATACCGCGGCCCTGGAACACAAAGGGCAAAGAAGGAACATGGATGGGTTTTAGTCAGTACAAGTCTGACACCCCTTCCGCTCCGCCCAGAGCAGGACCCTCATTTGATGATTTCCAATCCGAAAAAAAAAACAAAAAGGCTTCAAATAAATGACCTATAAACACGATATTGATACCCAAACGACGCTTAAGTATCGGAAATCAGTATCTATCTGTTTATTCTCTAAAACGCTGTAGCCCATAAAATGAGGTGGGAACATAAAAACCTCCTTGGTACGGTAAAAAGCGTTCGAACGGAGCTAATATTTATAAATTGATTTTTAGATGGATTTGCGCACAAGTGCAATCACGACAATATGGCGACGAACTTCTAAAGGGAGAGATGACATGACGTAATTGATGTGTGGTATTTTGATGATGGATGGATAGACATACCTTGGGGTGGAGGTAGCTGAGGTTGAGGAACATGCTATACGAAAATATGGGTAGGTATAACTTAAGCTATAGTAAAAAAAAACCAGTCAGCAGATCTGTAGCATGGCCCAGGGTGCGGATAATCGCTTAGTATTGCAACATGTGGAGGCTAAATTGTGTGAGAAAAAACACAGAGCACGAGGATCCTTCAATGGCTGCTGCTAGAGACAAAATTGTTAGCAGTTTTCATACATACCAACCGCGTCCCCATTTTCCCTCACTACGATACATTCATAAAAAACTATGGTTTTGAATGGAGATCGTGACAAAAATTTTACGCTAAACGTACTCTCAGTGCTATGAATTTCATTACTTCTGTTATGCTCTGCGCTCAAATTCAACGCAATTTGTACGCAGTTCTACGTACCAGCCAAATTGTTTCATATATGGAACTATTCGACCCATTGATATGGGTTTTTGGTATTTACCGATAGACAGATGTAAATACCAAACACTAATATAGTGTTCCCTCTAGCTAGAATTTGGTGCCTAAGGAGCAGATTGGATCGCAGTAGGTGTGATGTCACACAACAATCTATAGTGTATGTAGGAGATTCACTTTCAGTAGAACCTGAAAATTAATTTCTGCATAGCAAAGAGATTTAAAAGACTTAAATATTTGAATGTCTTTGCTGTATAGAAATCAAAAAATCTGTCTAGTGGTCGCAAGTGCGACTGCTGAGCATGAAGTCCTGCGTTAGACAGGTCGGGCAAAGAGTTTTTGGGTTTTTTTTGCATCAAGTTTTTTTCAGTAGCAGACACGGAGTCTCGATACGTGCTCGTTTGATCATGGGCTCGCCCGCTATTACATGGGACTCAATCATACCTGGCAAAATTTGGGTGTCTGCTATAAGGTACACCTCTACCTAACCCTAAGGGGATAACAGGCGTGATGTTATGTTAATACATATCTTCACATGGAGCTAAATCTCAGTTCAGTTGTATATTCTATAATATAAAAATGAATCGCAAAATGTGTTGGTAAGCGCATAACTCAACAACGCCTGGACCAATTTGGCCAATTCTTTTTTTAAACGGTTCGTTGAGGTTCAAGGATGGTTTTTACGGCGAGAAAAATTTTAAAAATTGCCTGGATAAGTCTAAAAACAACACTAGGATACTTTTTTTTTTGGTAGGATTAGGGTAGGAGTAGTGTAGGAGTAGGTAAAGAGTAGGGTAGGAGTAGTGTAGGAGTAGGGTAGGAGTAGGGTAGGAGTAGCGTAGGAGTAGGGTAGGAGTAGTGTAGGAGTAGGGTAGGAGTAGTGCAGGAGTAGGTTAGGAGTAGGATAGGAGTAGTGTAGGAGTAAGGTAGGAGTAGGGTAGGAGTAGTGTAGGAGTAGGGTAGGAGTAGTGTAAGAGTAGGGTAGGAGTAGGGTAGGAGTAGTGTAGGAGTAGGGTAGGAGTAGGGTAGGAGTAGGATAAGAGTAGTGTAGGAGTAGGTTAGGAGTAGGGTAGGAGTAGGGTAGGGTAAGGGGTAGGACACCACGCGAACGAAGTAGCGCTGGGCAGCTAGCTTAGAATAAAATTGTGTTACCCATTTTTGTCACTAGTGTTAGTTCAGTTTCTGTCATGGTAGTACCAGTTACACATGACTCTTTTGCTGTCGAACTGTGCCCTATCAAAATGAAATTCACCCCAAAAGAACCACGCTGGAGTATACTTTATATTTGGTTTTTCAGCAAAAAAAAATGCTTTCTTTGCTAAAAGCTCACACTGAACCCACTGAAGTGAGAGTACATGAAAGCTTGTATAATAAAAGATCAGATTCTCAAGCAAAAAGTGTTTAAAAGAAATAATAACGGGCACTGTAATAACTTGAGCCAGTCCGAACAACTCTTGAATAAATTATTATTCTTTCTCGCTTTCAGTTTATCACTTAAATATTATTTGTACAGTCCATATAAATAGGATAGCAGTTCTCATCACATTTTTAATTTATTCACAGATAAATTGATTATATTTAGTATGGAATACGAGCTTGTATGCTCGAGTGAGCTCTTTCATGTTCATGCAATAATTTGAATTCGAAATGTGTTTGCCTATCGTTTTTTAGGGTTCCGTACCTCAGTCGGCAAAAACGGAACTCTTATAGGATCACTTTGTTTTCCGTTTGTCTGTCAAGACCCTTTTCTCAGGAACACGTGGAGGTATCAAGCTGAAATTAATATCAAATACTCAGGTCTACTACTCCTTGGAGCAGTGAAAAATCAAACTTGTAAGTCAATGCGATCAAAAGATATGACCGTTTGTGTCGCATATTTTGCGATTTCACAAGGGAATCAAAACCTATAGGGTACTTCCCGTTGACCTAGAATCATGGAATTTGGCAAGAATCAGTCTTACAGCACTTGTAAAGGAAAAAATCTGAAAACTGTAAATATGTAGTTTAATAACAAAATACCTACAAGTTTATACGGAGCCCTCGGTGCGCGAATTCAACTCGCAGTTGGCCGGTTTTTCTACTATTTTCCATTTTTTATTTGAAAACGTTATACAATCGACGATATATCGATCGACCGTCCGATCGAACCATCGATCGTGGTCGTCGTTACGTCGATTTTAGGCAGCTAAGTAACAATATGCTTCTCATAGTCTTACATTACAAAGCCACTCTCGTTTTTGCTTATCAGCGTCAGTATGTGCTAACCCCTCAAGTTTTAAAATGTTACTAGGCTATGATACGAACCATGGTATCACCGACTGTCGTCTTACTCATACCGCCGGTATCGAACCATCTAATCATTTTCATCACCTTTGATAACCGCAAGCTCTTACCAACTAAACCAGTTAGGTACCTAGTTAATAATTCGATGAACGATCAATCTACTTTGCTTGTCGTTATACCCAATAATAAAAGTAGTACCTAACGTTTTATTGAAAAAAAAAAAAAATATTTGAAAACAGATTAAAAAAAAATACTAACATAAACTTATACATTAATCATAATAAACGTTTTTGCAAATTACAAAAACTAACTTGTGCCCATCACGGGTTGAACGCATGTCTTTTGGAGGGGTAACCACTGAATGGAGCTGTGTGTACTAGGCAAACCTAAAACATAATATAACATTCACGCGTGTAATCCTCGAAGGGTTAGGCAGAGGTGTACCTAATAGTACACCCACATTTCGCCAGTTATGTTTAAGTCCTATGTTATAGAGGGCGAGTATATTGCCATCAATTGGGCACAAATCCAAACTCCGGAGCTGCTACTGAAAAATTCCTGATGGAAAAAAAACCCAATAACTCTTTGCCCGACCTAGGAATCGAACCCAGAACCTCATGCTCAGCAGTCACTAGACCAGCGAGGCAGTCAACCTAAAAGAAAAGCATAAACGGAAACCCACTGTTAGAATATTAATAATCAGTTCAACAGTTTTGAATGCGTGAAATAATTAATTAATAAAAACAACCATTATATTTTGTAAGAACTATGTACGTTTTCGATGGCATTAAAGGGATCCGAAATTGCGAAGCAAGTTTTCCTACCAATTCTCGAACTTCAACCCTGTTCCAGCCCCAGGTGAAAAAGTAAGGAAAAGAAAATTCAATTAAACTTTTTGCCCGATCTAAAACAAAACTGAAATCCAACCCTCGAACTTAAAAAACTACTGGTATGAAAGACGACATTTTCATGTCGTTTGAACTAGATGTTGAAATCATATTTATACGATATCTCGGAATAATGATCGAAAGAGGAAAGTAATAAAAAAGCCCGATGATCCCACTGCTGGGACACACGGCCTCCTCTCTAGGGAGGAAATGGGTTATAATCCGCCACGCCTTTATTTTTCCTTAATCCGAAAGAGGAAAAGCGACCATTTATGCATTATTCGAAGAATCGATTACATCGATTTAATTTTCTGGCATAGCAAAACATTTGAACATTTAGCCATTTATATTTAAGACCCAAGTGTATTTAAATCTGAGCTTATTGCCATCAACCGCCTAAATTCAGACTGCGTGCGGCTTCTGAGAAATTCCTAATGCTTAATCCGAATAACAATACCCGACATGGGAATCGAACCCAAGAGCTCATGCAACAGTTGCGCTTGCGACTGCTAAACGAACTGAGCAACAGTTAGGTACCTAACCAACGTTGATATGTAATTATGTACACATTGTATACAAATCTAAGATGAAGAGTTTTCCGAGAGAGGAATTCACGTCTTTTATACTACAATTAAGCTATTACGGTTGGTAGTAAGTCCTTAGCAACTTTGTCGATCGCGAGCAATTTTTATTGATTGTAAAATATTTCCGAAGCTTACAGGCTCTAAGAGCAAGTTTATCGAGACCTTAATAGATCCATGCATTTTAATGTTACCAGCGAGTAGAACTCTCTAGAACCGAGGTACCGAGGCTCTAGTGTAGGCAGAGAGCGGGGGCGTAATTGAACCAGTTTCATTGAAACAATATTGAAACATTTTGTACAATATTTAATACACTTTTTGTGAACTCTGATACAACAAGAGTTTTCAGTGTGTATCTACACTAATTGCGAATACCAAAAACTGTTACTATGAGCCTGATCGAGGCCTTTTATTTTTAATTCTGAAACCAGAAATATTTCCTCAATGTATTTTACATTGAGGAAATTTTTGGATCAGGCCAAAGTAAATTAGCTAGTAAACTCCACAGTCCTGATGGAATTTGATATCAATACAAGATTTAAAAAAAAAAAAATGATATTTCCAGGGGTCGACTGCATGTGTTTGGTTAAGAACTTGTAAGCTTGTCAGCTTTAAAAATCCGCTAATTTTATGGAAATTTTACAAACTTGATGAGTATCAATACCACATGATAAAAAAACTAAAGTAGAACATTGTCTTGTCGCTTACAATCTGACCTTACTTTCCCAGATTAAGTTAGGCCGGGTACTAAACAATAGGCCGGAACTGTAGTTGACAGCCCCATTTAATTTGTCTCGAGCACCTAATATATTTGACGTACTAACTGACACCGTTTGTGTTCATGAAGTGAAGAGAATGGAGGCATAAGTACAATAGTAACATGGAGAGAGTTACGTCTCGAAATGAAAAGTTTTTGTTCTTATTTCGTGTTGGCAAGAGGTTTATTATAATGCTTCAAGCTGAGGCAGACTGGCTGTGCCGAAAATGTTTTAGCTTGTTGGTAGGGCTGACTGTCAAAGATGTACCAGAGAATGAATGAATTTGAACCAAAGATTTAAATTGTCGGCTGTGCCCTCACCGTAGGTCTAGTCACCAGCACATCAAGTTATTACCATAAACTGCCAAATTTTCTCATTCGATTTTGGACTTAAGGTGGAAGTGCCAGGGAAGCCCGCGAATTTTTTTTTTTTTTTTTTTTGTAATAAACAGGTTGTATGTTGATGAAAAATTAGTCGCGCAAGTAACAGAATTATAATCATTAAAATCATCAATACAACCCTCAAAGTTCTTTTAACCCCATTAAATGACTTTTTCATGAAATAGTATTAGAAGCTTACGTCAGTCTGTCCCATACATTCTTGACTTTTCCAACATCATTATAGCTGATGACTGTCACACGAGGCCTTCAATTGCATCGGAATATTGACATATACCAACATAGAACGGTAACCAAAATACACGCTAGGGAAGTGGAGTTGTGGACACCAGCCCGTTATACAATACAATAGAACGCCAGATTTATTCACTACCAATCAATGTTTTCCAAACACGCTCTCTTATCGGAAAGCAAGGAAAATGTCACGCTCTGAAAAGGCGTGACACGAATTAATGGGGAACCTGATTACGGCTGACGGATTACAGACATAGGAATACGTATTACAATTTTTGCGTTCTGATTGGTTCCGGGTGAGAATAGATCACGACCGGATCTCGTGCCATAGCTATCAGAAAAGGTGGTATATTTATTAAAAGGTTCAGCAGAAGTTTCATTATGAGATCAAGACCTTATGGAGAAGTTATACAGCGATAAAATTTTGTGTTGGCGCATCAATTTTGTGCCTTTAAGTATCTTACAACATTGCCAACTCACGAAAGAAGAGCATAGTAAGACACGGGTTACTATGACGTCTTAAAGCAGGAGTAATTCCAGTGTGGGAAAGAGACAGAGCTATCCAGGTCGTCTAGCGCCATTTCTTTAACACACTGGAATTACTCCTGCTTTATGTCGTCATGGTAGGCCACCAGGAGTCAGAAGTTAGGCAAGGAGCTATTTACAAAATAAGTGACATTACCTGCAGCGAAACCAAATTGACCTGTAATATCTTGTTTCTTGCCCATTCTTCTCCATAGAGATCTACGCTTTGGAATGTGCAACTGCAGTACTTTCTCAAGTTATTATGCCTTGTGACTGGGACTGTAGCTTCGCTTCTTTTAGTGTTTTTTTTTTTTTGTCTAATTGAAATAAATGCTTTGAGTTTGATATTAAAAAAATATGTATGAATTGATTGACCAGACCAGACCTCTTATCTGTTAAACCATACCAGTAACTCTTCTCAAAAATATAATTCAAACGATCAGAATCACAATTTAGTATACGAACCGCAGTAAAATATTCTAACGAGTTTCCATATCGGCTGCGCAGTGCGGCATCGCCGTGTTGATTGGAACTGAATATTTCAGCTTAACTACTTTTACCGGTGAAGCTAGAAGTACCTACAAACTCGATGCTGATCCAAGATGGAGTGCGAGTTGATTTCTTGTTGATTATTTATTCGGTATTGGCTAGTAATTGATTGGTGTTGGTACTCCAATTTGTCTTTAGTTTTCCCTTGTCTGATTTGACTGGATTTGTACAATCTAGTGAGCGTAGGGCGAGTGGCGAAGTGAGCGTGTACACGATTAAATTAAAGGTATATTTTGAAGTATCTGTGTCCCGTGGTTGCTACCGTCGTCGCTCGGGTCCGGAGGGTCGCAGCGTGATGTTAAAGAATTAAAAAATATTTCTTCAAATCCGACTTGTAGTTCCAGAGATTAGAGCATTCAATTCATTCACAAACAAATAAATTCTTTAGATTTATTATATTTTTTAATATTTATCTACCGCAGACATGGTGGTCCGCGCCCTTGTTTGATATTGTTTTTTTTTGTTTACATGGTTTACTACTTAAAATTACATTCGTGCTCCTACTTTGGACACTTACATTATACTAAACTTATTAGAATATCTTAGAATCCACGTGAGTCCATCTTTTTTTTTATACTAATAAACATGCTCATGCAAAAGTGTTTTTTTTTTATATTTACTATATATACTACTTACAAGTTAGGGTTACTAAACTAGATTTATTATATTAGTATATAATAGGTAAGTTTCTGTTAAATATTATTATATGGCAAGTTATAGGGTGTAACAGGACCCTTCACGAAACCGTTAACCAAGCATTATTTACACCAAACTAAATAACTTTATGCAAAAATTATTGCTGGGAAACGACTTTCTTTTGGGGTGAAAAATCACGTTTTACAGTTAGTAGGACTCAATGTTACGCACTCAAAACAGTGAGCTGATGGTTGGATGGGTTGAATAGTAAACGGATGAAACGGATCATTAATTAAGTAAACGGTATTTAAAGTAAAGTTATAAGCTTACCATCGCGGAGGTGTTTAAAGTAAAAATCTTACATTAAAACATGTATTTAAAAAAAAACTTGTGAAAAAGTTGGAACTTTGACCCCCAATATATCCGTAACTAAAAGGTTCCCAGGTATGGTCTAGAACAAAAAAATGGTCGCAATGACGGGGTGAACAAGTGTCTTTCGGCTTCGTTAAGGGTCTTGTTACACCCTTTATTAAGATACGAGCTAGTACAGTCGTCGATATAATAATCAAGAAATAATCTGGATAGGCCCACGTTGTTAAATACTGTGAAACATAGAAATAGTTAAATAAAGCCTTTATTAGGTGTGACTGCCGCGTTGGTCCAGTGGTTACAAGTGCGACTTCTGAGCATGAGGTCCATGGTTCGATTCCTAGATCGGGCAAAGTGTTATTGAGTTGTTCCATCGAGAATTTCTCAGTAGCCGCCACGGGGTCTGGATTTGCGCACGGTTGATGGCAATAGACTCGTCCCTATTACATGGGGCTTAAACATAACTGGTGAAATGTGGTGTCTAACTCTTAGAGGATAGGCTTCATGTTATGTTAACTATGGCACAATCTGGACTGATTATAAAAGACAGTATTTAAAAGCAATTTTCATAGCACATGTTCACAACATTGTTAACTGTAGCTAATACGAATTGGTTCACATTCTATTAAAAGCGATATTCTACCGAAAAAATGTAATAAAGAACGCGTTTTACGGGAGACTTAGTCAAAGAGAGCCTTATTGATGTTCATTCAGTATTTTATCTTCACTAACTGAAACTTATGTGGAGATATACCGATATAACACATTTTTTTGGAGGTAAGAATAGTCTACTTGTCACCCACAGTTGGTACTGTTAAGTATTCTACTCTTTGGGTACTATGTCTTATGCGTCAAGTTGGTGTTCTCTATACCTTCCTACCTACCTACCTATGTACCTTCCGTGTAGAACATAATGAGCTTTCAAAATCTGAAACTTGAAATAAAGGTAATAATTTTCAGCTTTATAATTAATTGAAATACTAGCTGTTGCCCGCAATTTAGAATTTGACAATCAATTCGGGTTGCATTCTGCTGCAGGCTTAACGGGCTTTCCGAGGCACGGAGGAAACTCGGTATTTAATGGGCGGTCACCCATCCACGGACCAACCTAGGCAAGCGCGGCTTAACCTGAAGATCGACCCGAGCTGCTGTTATTATTTAGCCACGACCTACACGTTTTACATTATTGTGAACCAAATGCGAATACGTGTAATCGAGTAGTATGCGGCATCTGTATTATACAGAGTACGGCCAAGATACGATTGAGAGTATTTAAGTGACTTGATATTATTTGAAGCTATAGTATTAAACGTTTTATTGACTGAGCTATTTTTCCATTTGAGTTTCAGTATTAAGAATACGTTCAAAGATGACTTATATTTTCCAAAGCTTACCTCTTGTCCTATTTCAAGCGATCGCTCGCGATCTAACGACGAGTTCGTATGTCACTTATTTGTTCAGAAAATCATAAAGCGCTCTCCGTCAGCGCAGCGCCGCGCGCCGCGACGATGCGTTCAGATACAAAATAAACTCGTTTGTCGCGTGATCGCGTGACGATCGCTTTGGTTAGAACGTGGCTTTTAAAATTTTGTAATAAAACATTATATTTGAATTTTAATTTGTTTTTGCATTCATATCATTTCAGCACAAGAAAAGGACACGTCAAACACAAACCCACAGTATTTCAGTAACCTTTTGGTGGGAACTGTAAACAAAATGAAGGCTTTCTCAGTGTTAAGTTTTCCTTGTACACACGGCGACACATCAAGCTATAGATTTCCAGTATAACATGGTCTTGCTTTGCATCGATTTCCAATACAATGAGAGGTCCGCATAAACTGTTTTTTTTTACATTTGCTAGGTTGCCGTGGTACATCCCTATTATCACTCAGCTGATCAACTTTACATTTAACCACTGAAAGCGTAGGCGAGGGTGTTAAGGAGCTGCAGTAACAAATCCCCACGTATATCAAACGACGTTTTTCAATACACTTTCGAAGAAATAAAATATTAGAACGGAAAGTATTTTTGTCAGGAATTATTAGGAAACATGATTTAATTTGCTTTTTTTTCCGCGCTTTGCTTTCGCCAAGTTGAAGAAGAAGCAAAGGTATGATGCCGCTAAACAGCATAATTTGAAAAATAGAAAATTCATATGTTTTTGTATTTAGAACACAAATAAATGTTAATTTGTTCATAAAAGTAAATATTTGTTTTAAATAATCGTTTTTATCCATGATATTCTATTTATAAACACAATTTCAATACTCAAAAAATATTTACGCCGTAAAGAGATATATCTCTTTGGCAAGATTTAAAATAAATAATCACCGCCGACTATAGTCATTGAACCCATTTAGACTTAGTATAAGTATAGTCATCTATGGAAATTTCTATTATCGCACGTGTGCGGAAAAATATTAAAAATCCACGCGTGTGAAATACATTACAACATGTTGAACCTAATCCTAGTGCGATAAGAAACAGTTAATATACATAAATAGAACTATTTTGTTGTGGTTTGGCGTTTTAGTCGATGAATTAAACTGCTAATGAAAACAAGTATTTAAACTGCTATTGAAAATAGCTTTGTTAATGTAAATGTTTGTAAGTACCTACTTATGATCGTTGGATTCATGTGCAATAAGTAGGCATTTCGTGTTTTCAGTATAGTAGTATCAATCTCAATCATTTGGAATCCTGTTTTTTTTTATACTAAATGGGCCTACTCTTGACCTCAATCTAGTCCTGAGGACAGAGATGAGGTCGACGATGGAACGAGCTTACCCAGAAGAAGCCTATTAACTCGCGACTTAAATAGATTGGGGACATATGAACTTGGGAACACTGACGAAGGCAGGGAATTCCACTCCTTGGCTGTGCGCATAATAAACGATGTAGCAAAGCGCTTCGTGCGAATGTGTGGAACATCGACAAGGAATAGGTGATAACCCGCAGTACGTCTGGACTCCCGATGGAAGAAGGGAGATTGTGGAATGATCTCGTGGAGCTCTTGGGCACACTCACCGAAGTACAGCCTGTAAAAGACCGACAGACATGCAACCTGTTATTTTTAATAAGCAATATTGTTTTTTTATGTAACTCCGTTACTAAGTAGGTCGTGGAGGTCAGATTTCCAGTCCCTCCGTGTAACATACTGGTAGTCAACTGCATCCCGTTAGACTGGAAGACGACCTCAACGAGTTGTGAAAGAACTTTTTAAATTTTAAGTCACATAACGTATTCATACGTCATTTAAACTTAAAAATAATGTTAAAATTCTTAAAACCACGTGAGCGCAGCTATGCTTATTCCGCAACATGCATTTCACACAAGTTTTAGTTTCATGCTAAACCTGACAGCACATACAAAAGCGACATTTCAAAACGGATTAAACAGAAAATCAAAATCCAATTCAAGCTCACATTTCTACGTGAAAGTGCTCTTTCGAAGCCACATAGCATTACAATAAGCGGTTTAGAGTCACAATATCAAGTGTGCAAACTAAGCTTATCGCGTCCTCCCAGCAAACACTTTCGCTAAACATAACAATTTGCATTTAACGATGAAAAAACTGATTCAATCTACATATTTTTATGTGCAAAACAACGTGCAAAAAGGTGAAGCGAACCAATTATCGGTTCTCGGAATCGCATGTAAAAAACGTAACGTATTTGTGTACTGAAACCAAAAATAATTAAACAAAAAGCATAAATAATAATATTGCGTGGGTAGGCAATTTTTTCTTTACCTTATTTTTGTCGGAGGAAAAATCGCCACCTTTATTCATCATATTTTTGCATGTGTGAAATAAGTAGCTCTAAAATGTAATTGATCTCAACAGCTTATGTTATCCAGCACGCTGTAAAATTGGATTTTATATTTCCATAACTAGCTGTGCCCGCGACTTCGTTCGCGTGGATGTCGGAACTTAACAATGTATTTTTTAGTGCGAAGAGCTGTTGGAGGATTCCGATACAAATCATTTTTTTTTATTTATGCTAGTGCTAGACCATGGGAAACATCCAATACTTAGGTCCACCCCCGCAACGGAAAATGTCTGGCCCTGAGCTTTAGTAATCGTCATGGCATAACAGAGACTGACTGGGAATCGCGTTCGTTTGAAAGAGAAAGGAAAGTTGTTAGGAATTATAGGTATTCTTGGAATAAAAACAATATCACCAGCGCCGCAACCGGTTAATATTTCAGCTTCGATTATGTTTTGCTGCAGATTTGTAACTTTGAGCCGAGTGCCGTTACAAAGTTTGGAGGACATAAATTTCTGAGGAGAATTATTGGTACACCGATTTTTTAAACTATTTTGTGGGCTGGAAGTCCGGGTGTGTTGAGGGAATCCAAAAATTCTACCGGGTAGTGTGTGGCGTCATCTTCTTCCATAACTGTATTTATAGAGGTGTATTCTCTACTATTCCCGGACACATGAATCAATATTTCTAAATTAATTGCCGCAGCTTGGACATTGCGAGGAGTCAAAATAGCTCGCTGACATAGCCAAGAACCGGCTTGATTTCCCATGTTTGTGGAATCTCCGTACACAGAAGAAATTAGCTCCTGTTGTGATGTAACGCAAGAGCAGAGATTATCAACCAAAATAACTTTTCCATCTTCTTGTACGGGGTATGTGCCATCGCCTATTTGTAACAATAAATTGGGAAACTCCTGTGCATTTTCGCAGCCTCGCAACTGTGCACGCATATGTAAACTCAGGTGTGTAGATGATATATTGCGCCTTAGAATAGAACTCTTCAGACAGGCAGCAATTTCTTCGGCTCCCATCGGCCGGTCATTTTGCCTTATGTCCTGTAAAGTTTTATTCACTGCTTCTACAGCTTTGCGGTTTGCCATAGTGCACTCGTCCCAAAAAATTAAAACACAATCGCATAAAACCCTTGCTTTATCGCTGTTTCGCGATATGTTGCAAACCGGGCTTTCCGTGCGGTCTAAGTCGATAGGAATTATAAATGTTGTGTGTGCCGTTTTTCCTCCAGGCAATAATGTGGCTGCTATCCCTGAAGAGGCGACAGCAAGGGAAATTTTATTTTGGTTCTGTAGCGGCACTACAAAAAGTACTTCAGCAACATAGAAAAAAAGTACTACAGCGCCATCTATGACGCAGAGGATAAACTAAAAATCGAAATATATCTAAATTCTGCATCGCGCAAGTAAAGTTATTCGTGACTTAAGACTATACAGAAGAATCCGACAACAACTGTCTGTTGGGCAGTAGCCCACCAGACATAACACCTGTCTGGTCCGAGGATCCTCCCTTTTCAATGGTGGTTGAAGAGCTTTACACCCTGTTCTCCATACCCCCAAATTGGTGACCCCGAAATGGACGTCAGCGCAGCCTTCGAGCAACGTGACGTCATCAACATCACTTCCTCAAACTTCCTCAAGTTTTCGAGCAGCGAGTCATATAGCCAGCCAGCTTCAAAATGGGTATTCCTGACCACCAGCATGCAGCGGAAGCACATTCCTGGTCAGCACCCTCAGCCTCATAAAGCTACCTTGGCACTGCACTTTCGGCCGGTTGAGAGCTGTACCTCCCGGTCGATGCGAGCAGTCAGCCACATCGCGGCGCTGTACCACGTCCGACGCAACGGAGCACATGCAGCGCCGACCCCGACTAAAGGGGTTCGCACTACCGCCGCAGACAGTTCCGACTCACCGTGAACAATGCGGCAACGACTTTCCACTGGCCTGGCAATCAACGACTCATTCTACTATCGACCCTAGTCTCCGCGGGGGAGTGATGTAGCGGCACTACAAAAAGTACTACAGCGCCATCTATGACGCAGAGGATAAACTAAAAATATATATATATCTAAATTCTGCATCGCGCAAGTAAAGTTATTCGCGACTTAAGACTATATAGAAGAACCCGACAACAACTGTAGGGCAGTAGCCCACCAGATATAACACCCGTCTGGTCGGAGGATCCTCCCTTTTCAATGGGGGTTGAAGAGCTTTACACTCTGTTCTTCATACTCCCAAAGTTCCTTATTCGAGCCAAAATAACTTTGGTTAGGAAAGTTTTACCTGTTCCGCCCGGTGCGTCTAAAAACAGAATTTCACCCGAGGCGTTTTCTACACTGCAGCATACCCTATCAAACGTCTGGCGCTGATTCTCTGTCTTTGCCCAGCCATTTTGTAAAATTTCTGCGAGTTCCACGGGATGATAACTAATTTCTGATACGTACTCTCTGTTAATACGTTCCCCATCGACTGTCGGTGTGGGCAAACCGTATTGACTGATCGGGTTCCCTGGTATACTTATAACTATCTCTTTAATAGCCAATAAGCACCTGTTGTGACAAATTTCACGTACCCTATAGGTCAGGAATTTCTCCATCAGTATTTAGTTAAACATGCCTCAATCAGAAAATAACGTCACCCGCACAATGCCATCTATCGAATATCTATATTCAATGCTGCACGCAGTTGATGTCTAGATATAGTCCAGTCTGAGTTCGATAGATGGCGCTGTTTTAATATTTTACTTCGGAAACACTATTATAATTTTATTAATTTACATTTTTCTTTCTTTCCATTTATAAGGTGTGAACTGATTACGATGAAACAATAAACTTAATGTTCAATTACTTCAATTTACGCCTATATTGTTGTGTATAAACGTTACGGGAAGTTGTGAGACCAACTGCACATAACCCTAATTTTACTTCTGTAACACTTTAAATTCAAATATCTTTTGATAGACTGAACCGATTGCAATGCAACAAAAACTAAATGTTACTCCAAGTTACGCTCAATCGTTGTGTATAAAAGTTATCTACATTGCTTTTGTACATTTTACGTGATGCCCGAACAAATACACAGACAAACAGACAAACAGACAAACAGACAAAAATTCGAAAAATGCTGGAAATGGGTTCTATTGGTTGTCCTTTAACACCCTGGCTATTTTTTTTGGAATTTTTTTCGATGTACAAAAACGACTTTTCTACAGTTTTATTATATGTATAGATTAGTAACTTCATTGCTCCAGATGGTTAATTCAAGTTTCTATTTCTCGTGTTTTTAACCAAAGAAAACTCAATCAAGTTGCCATTTATAAATGAAAATAGGTTAAATTACCTTTCATTCATTAGAAACACGTTTCATTTGGATCTTAAATAATATTTAGAGGAAATATCCACTACAAATCATAAATTCAGTAATATAATCAATGAAAAAAGAATTAATCTTGTCTTTCAAAAGTTTTAAATATGTAGCTCTAATTGTAATAATGCATTTATGAACCACAAAGTATTTCATATCCTACTAATTATTAGTTTTGGGTAGGTTAAAATAGCGAAGTTTGAGTGAACATCATGATGACTTTTTTGTTAACGCAATGCTTTGCAAAGCATTGCGTTACCAAAAAAGTGGCCGGCCATATATCTGTAGATAACATATTGTGTTCTTCGTTTAGAGCGATGATCTTCGCAATTTGGCTGGTGGCAGTTGAATGGAGAGTGCAATTGGAGAGGCCTATGCCCAGCAGTGGACTGCTGTAATCTGATGATGATGATGATGGACCACCCAGAGTGAGAAGGGACATCATCCGCCTAGCCTTTTCCCAACTATGTTGGGATGGGCTTGCAGTCCAACCGAATGCAGCTGAATACCAGTATTTTAAATGGAGCGACTGCCTCCACTCTGATCACAACCCAGTTAGGACTCGGTATAGGTAGGTAATACGATACCCCTTCAGGCCACTGACTACCTGTAACGACTGTCAAAATTCTACAATTCATAGCTGAGACCAACGGCTTAACGTGCTTTCCGAGGCACGGAGGAAACTCCATATGTAATGGGTGGTCACCCATCCACAGAGCAATCCCGGCAAGCGCGGCTTACCTGAAGATCGACCCGAGCGAGCTCAAGTACGAGCACGAGCGAGAGTGAGAAGGGATATAATAAGCATAGCATAAGCATAATCAGCCTATAATGTTCCCACTGCTGGGACACACGGCCTCCTCTCTATGAGAGGGACATAATGCATAATTAATATTTTTTTATTCTACATAATACCCCAATAGTAATTTGAATAACTTGCCTATTTTCTACCTTTATGAGTTTCCATCTCTAATTACCGTGAACGCAATTTAATTTCGCATTCAAATTGAGTCAAAGGCACTTAATAAAATGCTGTTATAACCATTAATTACCTCATCTAACAAATTGTTAATGGCGCTGTTGGGCTTGCCAGCGCAAAATACTAATCACCCGCCCGTAAAAATGTGTTGCCAATTTAATAATTGCGCCATCTTTTTACGTGGAACGACAAAAAGCTTTTACGTTGATTAAAAACTAGTGCCTAAAAATGAATGAAAACGTGTTAGTATTCTAGGAATTAAATCTGTTTGGTTTTATTGTAGTTCCCTAGATACTTTGTTTTCTTGTTATCAAGATTTTAATGGTTTCTTAAATTAGCTTTGGGATCTAGTTTTCAAGTGTTACTAGGGTAATAAAAGCGTTTTTATAAAACTAATTTCTTGGTTCAAGATTGGCCCTGTATTATCGGTAATTTATCATTTGCTCTTCACGGGTCTGTGCCTCCTACAGGTGACTGAGTTCACTGAGCACAGGTGAATGAGAAAGGGAAGGTCAATTGATGGATTATTATTATAGCTGCCCATATAAAATTAAGAAGATCCCTAGCTACCAACACCCAATATTACACTTAGGAACTCAATACCTCATCACCTCATCTATACATATGAAATTTAAAGTCTGACTGACTGACTGATATATCAACCCACAGCGAAAACCGCTGGTCCTAGAGACATGAAATTTTGAAAATGTTTTCTTTGTAAAGAGTAGGTACCCACTAAGAAAAGGTATTTCGAAATTCCACCCCTAAGAGGATGAAATGGGGTGTTGAATTTTCTGTGAAACTTTTTATTCTCGGTGTGGATTGACTTGAAAATTTGTGTGAATACTTCATCTACTAAATCTTCAGTTAAAATTATGAGAAACGTGTATCACAGTTTTGCAAAATCATCCCCCAACATAGTCAAACAGGACTTCGAAACTCACATAGAGACGGGCGCATGGCGCGCAGTGTGGCGTAAAGCGTGCGCGGCGCGGGAATATTTACCTACATATTAGTAATAGTTTATACTGCGATATGTGTACTGCGATCGCCAAGCCGCCTGCCAAGCGTGGCGATTATGGCATTACCCCCTCTGGGGGAGGCCTATTTCCAACAGCGGACGTCTTTCGGCTGAATTGTGATGATGATCATGAATAGTTTATAACCTGGATTAACATATAGGATACTGTTTATCCCGGTCGCATGATCCCATGGGACAATTATCAAACTCCACGCGGGCGAAACCGCGGGCATAAGCTGGTGTAGTATATACAGGGTGGAAGGGACGACGCTCAAACGATAACCACGTATTCAGTACATCATTTCACCACTTATAATTTCTTCATCAGCACTTTTAGTTTAGTTGTTCCATACATTTTGACCGTGTAGGAAACAAACTTTTTTGAGGATAAACCAAATATATTCAGCTAAAGACTTATACGAAAATGAAAAAAAAATGAAAAATTATTTATTGGTTTTGACAAGTTTTTCTTACAAACTAGTGTAGTGATTGGGGTTTTATTTTAGGCGTCTAAAGCCTGTGTTAGGAGACACCACTCTTCCATAACTTAAATTACCATTAACACACTTGTTTTTTTTTTATAATTATAATTAGAAAATAATATAATAAAAATAAAATAAACTGATGAAGAAACTCCCAAAAGTGAGTGATTTATTATTCCACGATGTTGTTTATTCTACCTTATCCAAATATATGCTGAAGTACGTTATTTTCACGGTAAGTAGAACCTAATCGTTATAAGAACAAACAGAGTTTGAGACATTACTTCACAGGAATATGCCTAATAAAACATAAAACATGAATAAGTTTATTTACTTGTAATTTTTATTTGCTATTTATATGTACATGACTTTATAAACGGTGATTAAGATTGTTTCCTCGTCATCTAGCCTAGCCCAGTCTAGCCTTTTCCCAACTATGTTGGAGTCGGCTTCCAGTCTAACCGGATGCAGCTGAATACCAGTACTTTACATGGAGCAACTGCCTGTCTGACCGCCATATCCTATTTCTGGGCAACACGATACTCCTATGTAACACTGGTAGTCAGACTTTCGGGCTTCAGACGACCCATAACGACTGCCAAAGATCTAAGAATGTCAGCCAGGACCAACAGCTCTGAATCATAAAAGAAAGATCTTGCCTCCGTTATTTTGAAGACTCTTTCCTATGTCCCACGTCAGAACATAATCATCCACGTGTGTAAAACGAAAAATAGATAAAAAATGAAGATTTGCACGTGAAACCTGATCGAATATTTATTTTTGCTGCTGTTCAAACAGCGTCTTACAGGAGTCGAGGAAATATATGGAGGTTGACTTAGGACAATTTACAAAATTTTTCAATAATCATGATTCATCTGCCTTTTCCCTAACTTATTGGGGTCTGCTTCCAGTCTTACCGGATGCAGCTGAATACCAGTACTTTACATGGAGCAACTGCCTGTCTGACCCCCAAAACCCAGTTAGTATTGGGTAATACGATACCCCTTGGTAAGACTGGTTGTCAGACTTTCAGCCCCCTGTCTACCTGTAACGACTGCCAAAGCTCTATAAATCACAGCCGAGACCAATGGCTTAACGTGCTTTCCGAGGCATGAATAATGATGGTCACCCATCCTCAGCCCTTGGCAAGCGCGGCTTAACCTTGAAGATCGACCCGAGCGGCTGTTATTATTTAGCCTCGAACATCTCGTCAATAATCATGATTACTACACAAAACAAAAATAGAGGATATCCTATATACAGTGTAATAAACAAGATCACAGCCCACGATCCAGGTCAGTGTAATTTGGTAACCAGCATGATTCATGACCTCGCATGGATTCGCCTTTTAATCAGCTGATTAGCTAATGAGCTATGTTGACAATGAAGTCGGTAACATAATGATGGCAAAATGTGGTACCTACAACCTTTGCGTTCCCTAGAGAAACAAAATTTTTAGATTTCAACACTTTTACGAAGTACATAGATATTTTAGAGACTGGAGTGGAGTATGTTTTTTAAGTAATTTCAAAAGAGACAGGTAGTTAGGCAGAGGTGTACCTAAGAACACACCCACATTTCGCCAGTTATGTTTAAGGGGGCGATCCTATTGTCATCAACCGGGCACGAATCGAGTCCGTGGCTGCCATTAAGATATTTGTGATGGACAAACCCAATATCACTTTGCCCGACCCGGCAATCGAACCCAGGAGCGCACGCTTAGCAGTCGCGGTTGCGACCACTAGGCCAACGAGGCAGTCAGTTGAAATACATATTCAGAAAATTCAGTTCAGTGTATCTTGGGTACTGTTTTCATTTGTTTTAGCTACTTTAGTCCCCCTTCCAAGCATTGATCTGATATAGCATTGAAACCTTTCATCAAATTCCTATCCTACAGTAATAGGAAACGTCAAAGAACGAATGAGCAAGGGTTTTGTAACAGGCTGTGGTTTCATTCAACGCTGAACAGCGTTGGAATTGTTTTGTTTTTATGTTACATTTGAGTATGGTAATAGCGGTCATTGTCCTCTCCCTAAAATCTCTATACACTAACTAAAACAATAAATATCGTTCTTCATTGGTCAACAATTTTCAGGATCACGATAGATGTTTATTTAGGACTTTATCAGATTTTTTTAAATTAAGAACATCGACAGATGTATTATGAGTCAATGACCACGACTGCCATGCTAAAACGCAACGGCTACAGCTATATTTGAGTAAGTTAGTGGCCGATTAGTCTAATAATAAATTCTGAAGTAAGACCGCCTCTATACCTCATATACCCTAAAACCGTTCGTTGGTCTAATGCACTAATTGATTGGCAAACAAACCGGGCCAGCAAGTCTACCGCTCATAATGGCATAATGGCGGACCAACCGCGATTTATGAACGGTATAAATCAACCTCGATTAGATAGGTTCTATTACGTTAGTGCAACATGATTTATTTCAGCCATTTTTAATGTTTAAAGACTAAACTAGTCGTTCATGAATTATGGTCTCAATTTTAATTTACAGTTGCTAACTTAGACTTAATTGGAAAGAGAGAAGATTTTTCTTTTCTACCTTGATTCATGGTAGTGTTTAGGGTTCCGTACCCGAAGATAACCAACGGGACCCTGTTACTAAGCCTCCGCTGTCCGTCTGTCCGTCCGTCTGTATGTCAGCGGACTGTATCTAATGTCTCCATATAGATCTAATGATCCGGAATTGGTAGACAGTTGAAATTTTCACAGAATGTGTATTTCTGTTGCCGCTATAACAACAAATAATAAAAATAAATTAAAAATTAAAGGGGCTCCCCTACTGCCATGGTACGGAACCCTTCATGCGCGAGTCTTACTCGCACTTGGCCGGTTTTTCCCGTGATATAGCTGCTACTATCGCTACCTACATTGTACTGTACCCGTTTCCTATATGCGAGTACTCTGAGAAGACACATCGAAATAAACTCATGGTTGTTACATTGAAGTAATGTTCACATTGTAAAGTTCATTCACAATGTTTTTCAAAAGGATTTCTTTCTTTAGCATATACGATGTCGTTTTTTGTTTTATTAACACTAGCCGTTGCCCGAGATCTTTGTTCGCGTGAAATTATTATAAAAAAAATATATTTCTTCCCTGTTTGAATCGAATTGTGTTACCAATTTCAAGGGTTTTTATTTATTTGCACGGAGCCCTAATTATTTTTTTTAAAGTGGCTTATGTTAGACCTTATAACATCAGCTATTTGTTAGTAAAAGTCCCGTCATATCGGTAAAGCCGTTTCCGAGATTAGCCGGAACAGACAAACAGACACGCAGACAAAAATTGAAAAAGTTGTTTTGTTATAAGTAGGTACCGAATATACTTTCATAAGCATTCAGTAAAAAGCTGTTATTTTTATATTACAAACAGACATTTAAATTTTATTTATCTGTATAGATATGAATTACTAGTTATTCGAACGACTTACAAAAGATCGTATGAAGATCTCATTAAAAGTTTTGAGTAAGTAGACGTTTACTTAACAATTACTGTTACTGCTTTCTTTAGTAATTACCACACGTATAATTTACAATTAATTCGCTTATAGGAACAAACGACAACAAGTAGGAACTTTCTTATTTTTATTCTAAAACTAGCTTTTGCCCGCGGCTTCGCCCGCGTGCAGTTCGGGAATTGCCCACGGGATCTTGCCTACTTCTGGGATAATAAGTAATCTACATCTATTTGTATCAGACTATAATCTATCTCTGTGCCAAGTTTCATCCAGATCTGATCAGCCGTTCTGGCGTGATTGAGTAACAAAGATCCATTCATCCAAACTTTCGCATTAATAAATAGTTTATGTTCCGCACCTCAAAGGGAAAAACGGAACCCTTATAGGATCACTCGCGTGTCTGTCTGTCTGCCTGTCCGTCTGTCACAGCCAATTTACTCTGAAACTACCGGACCGATGGAGTTGAAATTTGGTACATATATGTAAGTCATTGATTCAAAGACGGACGTATAAATTAATTTTAAACAGGGGAGCCACTTTTGGGTCGTAAATTAAAAAATGAAAATAAAAATATTTCTAAACTACATCGTGTTATATCAAAAACTGTGATACACGTGTCTCATAATTTTAATTGAAGAGTGATGTGTACATAAAGTTTTGAGTCAACCGACTCAGAGAATATTAAGTTTCACAGAAAATTCAACCCCCATTTCAAAACAAAGAATACATCCTTCAAATTTCATGTCATTAAGACCAGTGGTTGATATATCAGTCAGTCAGTCAGGACTTTGATTTTATGTTGCGAGTTGTTGTGAGTATGTAGACTTTCAAGTCTATCGACACCTAGAATAGGAAGTTTCACAGAAAACTCAGCACCCCATTTTGTCCTCTTAGGGGTGGAATTTCGGTGCTATCATTGCGAGGATCGCCCGGAGGACACGGTGGAGCACACCGTGGAGGTTTGCTCCGCTTGGGCGGAGCACCGCCGTGTCCTCGTAGCGGCGATTGGCGGCGACGACCTCTCGCGTCCGGCCCTGGTTCAAGCCATGGTCCGGGGCGAGAGGGAATGGAAAGCCGTCACCTCCTCCTACGAAGCAGTCATGCTAGCGAAGGAGGCGGCGGAACGTGAGAGGGAGAGAGCCTCACGTCCCAGCCGCCGCGGGAGGAGAAGCACCGGGCGTCGGGGCCACGCCGTGATGGGTCTCGGCCACCGTAGGCGCAGGCCTGTGGACGGTGAGTAATGGGCTAACTCGCCGTCCGACGACAGGCCGTGTCGACGGCGCGTTCGTGTTCCACGCGCGCCTCAAAGAGATGTCAGCAAACGGGAGGGGCCCGCAAGGGCGTGTTCGAAAGAGAAACCGCGGCCCTGGAACATAAAGGGCCAAAGAAGGAACATGGGTGGTTTTTAGTCAGTAAGAGTCTGACACTCCCTTCTCCCTTTCCCACCCTCCAAAAAAACAAAAAAAAAAGGGGTGGAATTTCCAAAAACCCTTTCTAAGTGGACCCTTTGCCACTGGTAGGTACCAGTGGCGAAGAGTGAAAATTGAGTCAGGGGAAACCGACGAAAAAAATGAGAATTGTTTTTTTTTCCTATGTTTATTTGGACCTCATTTTCGTTATCAGTGACCTCAAAAACTATGAAAATGAGTTATCATTTTCATAGCTTTTTAGTTTTTTTTAGATTTTTCATCAGGGTTACCTGATGAAAAATCTAAAAAAAATGGTTGGTGCCATTTAGAATTTCCATTTTGACCTAATTTTCGATATCAGCGACCCTGAAAACTATGAAAATGACATCCATGACAAAAAAACCAAATATTTTCGTCCGCACCATCTTCGATTTTCATTTTGACCACATTTTCGTTATCAGCGACCCCAAAAACCACGAAAATGACATTCATGAAGAAAAACCGAAAATTTATATCGGCGCCATCCTGAATTTCATTTTGACCTAATTTTCGTTATCAGCGACCCCAAAAACCACGAAAATGACACTCATGACGAAATAACTGAATTTTTTTGCTGGCGCCATCATCGATTTACATTTTGGCCACATTTTCGTTATCAGCGACCCCAAAAGCCATGAAAATGACACCCATGACGAAAAAACCTAAAATCTTCATGGGCGTCGTCTTGAATTTTTATATTTTGACCTCATTTTCGTCATTGGCGGCCCCAAAAACCACGAAAATGACACCCATGACGAAAAAACCGAAAAAAACAGGACTGAATTTCATACTGGGGGATGATTTTGGAAAAACTGTGATACACGTTTCTCATAATTAATCTCTTCTTAACTGAAGAGTATGTACACAAATTTTCAATTCAATCGACCTCGAGAATAAAAAGTTTCATAGAAAACTCAACACCCATTTTTACCCTCTTAGGGGTAGAATTTCGAAAAACCTTTTCATAGTGGATACCTACTCTTCACAAAGAATACGCCCTCCAAATTTCATTTCTCTAGGACCAGCGGTTTGGGCTCTGCGTTGATATATCAGTCAGCCAGGACTTTGAATTTTATATTGGGGGATGATTTTGGAAAAACTGTGATACACATCTCTCACAATTTTAACTGCACAGTATGTACACAAACTTTCAAGGCAATCGACCCCGAGAATAAAAAGTTTCACAGAAAATTCAACACCCCAATTTACCCTCTTAGGGGTGGAATTTCGAAGAACCCTTTCTTAGTGGATACCTACTCTTCACAAAGAATACACCCTTTAAATTTCATGTCTTTAACACCAACAGCTTAGGCTGTAAGTTGATATATCAGTCAGTCAGTCAGGACTTTGAATTTCATATTGAGGGATGTTTTTGGAAAAACTTTGATACACGTTTCTCATAATTGTAACTGCAGAGTAGGTACACAAATTTTCAAGTCCATCGACCGCGAGAATAAAAAGTTTCATAGAAAACTCAACACCCCATTTTACCCTCTTAGGGGTAGAATTTCGAAAAACCCTTTCTTAGTGGATACCTACTCTTCACAAAGAATACACACTCCAAATTTCATTGCTCTAGGACCAGCGGTTTGGGCTGTGCGTTGATATCTCTGTCAGTCAGTCAGGACTTTGAATTTTATATATATAGATACGAGTAGATGTTAAATTACTGTTTTAGGTATGGGTTTATTATTAGTATTGAGAACAAGGAGTAGCAAATCGTAAGTTTAAACTATTAAGTTATGAGCGAAAGGAGGAAAAAGCCGGCCAAGTACGAGTCGGAGTCGCGCACGAAGGGTTCCGTACCATTATCTATAAAAACGGCAAAAACATCATGTATGTTGTATGGGACCCCCACTTATTTTTTTTATTCTGCTTTTTAGTATTTGTTGTTATAGCGGCAACAGAAAAACATCATATGTGAAAATTTCAACTGTCTAACTATCACGGTTCATGAGATACACCCTTGTGACAGACGGACAGAGGCAGTCAGACAGCGGAGTCTTAGTAACACGGTTCCGTTTTACCCTTTGGGTAAGGAACCCTAAAAAGGACCATGAGAAAAAGGCGGGAGTTTGTTTGTATGTATGTTAAAACAATTAACTATCGAACTTGTGGGTGTACACTATAGGTGTGTACTCACGGCGACACATCAAGCTAACATTTTCAGTATAACATGGCCTCGCTTTGTATAGATTTGTTATACAATGAAAGATCCGCATAAACTGGTATTGTATAGCTTGATTGGTCGTCGTGCGTACTACAGGCAATCCTCTGCCTAACGCCTCGGGGTTACAAGCGTGACGTTGTATTACGTTTGAAATTGAAATAAAACACAAATCTAACCTTTGTATAACGTTTAAACAATAAAAAGAACTGTACAAATCCACTGTATGTTCTATAAATTAATGTTGATCACACATAATTTTCCACGAATGCCGTCATTCCAGTTTTTCTTTCATTCCAAACAAAATTACGAAATAATAGGCATAATTTATCTACCTAAAATCTAAACCAACATTGTAATAAAAACAGTCATTGTTCTGATAATTAAACAAACAAAAATTATTTTTTTAAAGTTATGAGGATAATGGAACACTTATACCTACCATAATCTAAAATGAAATACTCACTATATTTCATTATAGGAAACAACCACTTTTACTATGGCGCTTTAACAACTCGCGAAAAGTTTATCAGCTGCTCCATAATTATATAAGGTCACATTAAAATAGATGGACAAATTTTAACACAGCGTTCAGTACGTCTAACCAAAGATATCCAAGCAAAAAAAACATTGATTAAAGTGATTTTGTTTTGACCGTTTTGTGGATGTGTTTATTCTAGAGTGCCGGCAATTTATTATTTTAGGTCAACATAAACTGTAATCAGTGTTTTGTTTGCTTGGATATCTTTGGTTAGACATACTGAACGCTGTGTAAAAATTTGTCTATCTATTTTAATGGGACCTTATATTTTGTCGATGCAGGCGAACAAAAATATACTGAACAGCATTTTTTTTTCTTTTTTTTTCAGAATAGTCCTCACAGAAACAAATTACATCATCATCATCCATACCCCGGCTTCATCCACTGCTGCCAAGCTCCACGTTCTTGTGCCAGCCTCATCCAGGATATTCCAGCGATGGCAACAATGTCGTCTGCCCATCTCGCCGCTGGACGACCAAAACTTTTCTTTCCAGTCCTTGGCCCTTGGACGCCACTCGTTCACAGCCTTTCTCCACCTGCATCATCGCGCCTTGCTAGGTGTCCTGCCCAACAAATTACATAGTTCATAATAACAATCAGTACAATCACGTGCTCAAGTATCGATCAATTATTTATTAACAGTCACCCAATACAACAATGTAAAAAGACCCTGCACGAAGCCGTCAACCAAGTATTCTGTACATTCCACCTGATTATGAATTACCAAACTGTTGCAGTCTTGAAAAAAAGACTGAAAGAGCATTATCTTTCCATTTCGTCATAATTGCGCAGGTATTTATTATTATATAATTATTATATTTTATTGGTGTGACGATCAGGGTAATTCCAGTGTGAGAAAGAGACAGGGCTATACAGGTCGCCTAGCGCCATCTCTTTTCCACACTGGAATTACTCCTGCTTTAAGACGTCATGGTAGGCTACCTAATCATGTTTGCGGGGTGAACATGGCCAGAGATTGCACAGCACACAGGACAGAGAGACACACAGGATAGAGAGGTCTGGAAGGATCAAGGGAAAATTTCACCTTTTTGGGATGAAAAATCACGATTTTCGTTAGGACTTAATGTATCTCACTCAAGACATTGTGCTGATGGATGCAATCAATAATACAAGGGGTAGGGGTAGGGGTAGGGGGGAGGTATTTAACGTGAAGATATAACATCTAAAATGTCATAAACAAAAATTTTGTATTTAAAAAAAAATGCGAAAAAGTTGGAACTTTGACCTGCAATATCACCGTAACTGGAAGGTAGGTATGGACCGGAACAAAAAAAAAACGCAATGACGGATAGAACAAATGCCTTTCGGCGTCATTAAGGGCGTTTTTACGTCCATTAATTAATTAATGTATTTTCACACGAAACTAATATAGGTATCTAAAGTTTTAAACGGTCGAAGAGTTTTGGAGAACGTACATGGTAACATAGGTCGGTATATACCTCATCTAAAATATATCAATCACCCTACTTCGGTGCCCAAAACTCAACGTCCTTGAAAATTGATGGTGTTTCAAACTTTATACATTACCCGTGTTTGTCTATTAGGAATTAATTACTGTCCCTAAATGCCTTTACAAGAACCCTTTTTATTCGTTTCATGTGCTTCGTTGGTCTAGTGAGATCAGTACAAGGTCTTGGTTTTGATTCCCAGCTCAGGCCGACTGTTATTGGGTTTTTCGATCAGAAACTCAGTAGCAACCCGAAGTCTGAAATTGTGGCCGGCTGGCGACAATATACTCGCCCTTATTACATGGGACATAAACAAAACTGACGTACTGTCCCTAACTCTTGATATCAGGCGTGGTGTTATCTTTATGTTATATTTTGTGATATTTATTTTTACACATGCCAGTCATAATCAAAGGCTCCATAAATATGTACGTTTACCTGTCTATCTGTCTGTTCATCCGCATATTAGGTTCTCCAAAACCACTTATCAAATATACGTGATTTTGGTTTCACAGCATGTTGTCTCGTCAGATTTTGGCATGTAAATCCACGCAAGCAGAACTGTGGTACAGTTACTAATCTCTGGAATAAAATGTTATTAATAACAAGATACAAAATGTCTTGTCTGTCTTGTTTGGTGATTAATTGCCGTAATCTACCCTTTATTTCAAACTTTTATGCCGTGCTTAATTATGTCTTAAACAAATCTTTGTTAATGCGCAACTGATTTGGATGCGGCTTTCACAATTTTCTAAAGAATTGATTCCGAAAGGTCCAAAAAAACTCGATTCTTTGCCAAGTCATTAATTTATTATAGAGTTTATTATAAGAAAAACAAAAAGTCAACAACAACAATAATACGACAAGACGTTTGTGGAATTCACTGCCGGCTTCTCTGTTTCCCGATCGTTATAATCTGGATTTCATCGAACTTCGAGTGAATCGGTTTCTTCTAAAGCCCTAGGCCGCATCATGGCTTCACATCAGGCGAGTTGCGGCCACACGCAAGCCTATTCAGTGAATATTATGCCAAATACTAGCGAATTGGGAACTACTCTGTAATCAATTATATTTCAGTTCATCATAAAATTAAATAATAAAAATATGTATGTTGGATCCGGTTATTGGTACGGGCCTAAAATGATTCGCATATACGCCAGTGGTGACATCACGCGACCTACTGACAAGTCTACCCCCACCTCTGCGTACTTCTACAGAGCCCTGATGTTTATAGCTCTAGCCGACGACAGTTGAAAGTCCAGGGCCTCAATTCTGCTATTTTTATAAAATACGACATTCCAACACGATCCCATTGTCATTTTGCTTAAAGTTCGTAATCTGCTAAATTCATAATGGTCGATCATTGGTCGGTCAGTGGTCTCGTAATAGAATTGTGTTATAATGACATTGTAGTATTGCCATTATTATAAAATTCCTTGGTAGAAATGATTTTCGAAAAACTACTACTAAATTTGAACATCTATTCATGTGAGATTTTATTTATATATATTTTTACATATTATTTATTAGTATTATAAGCAATCTGAAGTAGTAAGAAGTTCGTAAATAGCAAAAAACATTAAATTTATGTTATGTTTAGCTGTCAAAGTCAAATGTGACATTACTTTGACGTTTATCTGTTTATTTATTTCTAGCAGCCGGTGTTATGTTTTTACATTTAAGTGTTTTTATTAGATTTTTGTTTGTATATTTAAATTCCTTTTACAGAGAAGCCTATATTTATTGATTTTATACAAAATGGTGCTAATTGAGCAAATTTCGACTCTTGGAGGGCGAAGTTCATCGAAACGATATTGTATGAAGTGCGCCCAATTTTTAAATTGGGTATCGGTGGACTGCCCCAATAAAACGCCGGCAGAGTGGCGCACAGTAAGTACCTAAATACAGTATAATTAGGTATGCATAATAAAATGTATCATTATTGTAATATTTACACTTTTTTTAGTTCTAGGTACAATGAATATAAGAGTAAAATGTTAAAGAAAATTAAATCACAGAAGAGTCACATAAGTGCAACAGGTTACTCATTGTATGTACCTACAAACATACCCACAATAAGTATTAAGGAGCATTGAAAACAATACAATAAAAATTAATATAACCCCTCCAGCTAAGCTTAAAACCTTTGTTAGGTGTCGACTCACATCAGTGGTAGTACATTGGGCACAATTTGACATCTTGATTGTAACTCAGATCAGATACTGAGCGCTAGGTTACACATCCTATTGAAGTGTTGTAACTATTGTATTAAAGTTAAATTTGTTTTCATAGAAACTCCGCAGAATTATAATGTCATCAGATTCTGAGTCTGACTAATGTTTTCTAAAGTATGCAAGAGGTTTTGTCAGATTATTAAAAGATAAATGAAATCTATTTAAGGAGGAGTCTATGTCCAGCAGTGGATTCCAAATGGCTGTAATGATAAATGATTAAATGAAACAGTGTTTATAAAAATAGTATTAATTTATTTTAAATCATATTTAGTACAATACTGTGGATCTGTAAAAAAGAATTAAATCATTTTAATAATAATTAGAGCATTTTCGCACTTCACTAGAATATTGAGGTGGGTTTACATTACATATCTGCTAATTTAATTTATGTATTTCTCCACAGTCTGTCAACAAGAGCCTGCTGCAGTGCCCGACCTTCAAGAAGATCCCGATTCACCCTTTGATGGTCTTGATGATTAGGTGCTGCTTAATTATTTTCCTCATAAATTAAAAGACTGATTAGTGATTAATGACATGACTGTTATTGTTTTCATTATATATGGTAAAATTTGTTATTTGTTTTTGAAATGATGATTAAAATATTATGATAATTTAACTTGGATTTGTTTTATTATTTAAATGATTTTCACATTTTTCAATTGGCTTGAAAGTCAACTTAAATATTGTTAAATAAATATTTAGTTTATGATAAATAAAAAGTAATTTAAATGTTGATTTTTTAACATAGTAGTAGTATCATTTAAAATTCCAACTTCATTATATTCCAAAATAATGAAATAGAAATCACATACCTATTGCAAGCCAAGTGCTTCTGCATAAACTTCATCAGGCAGGTGGCAACGGTGCTCTTGCCATGTTTGCAATATTGTGCAATATGCAACATGCATTCACAATCTTGCCTGCAGTTGTTGGACTATAACGTAAAGCATGTGCTGCAACGCTGCAAGCAAACACCTGCAAAAAATAAATTTACTTTTATACAACCCCATTTTACTGAATGTCTTATTACTTTTATATACTCACTGTTCTTGACATATAGGTACAAGAACTGTTGCATCTAAAGTTCTATAACAAGAAATTCATTCAATACCTCTCTAATGCCTGTTACTTCATTAATTGCTCCTGATACAGTAATTTGTGAAACATTATGGAGGGCAATCTGTCCAATCAAATTTTGGTAGGACCCTGATGCATAAAATGCAAGTGCTATTAGAATCTGCAATAAAAAATATAACATTAATCAACCTATTTCGTGTATATAGCTATAGAATAATAAATCAATGTCAAATTCAGTTTTCTCACCTTCATTTCTGCCGTTACGCTATCGTTTCGGCGCGGTCTGGCCATAAGGGGAATGAGTTCTTTAATGAACCCCCTTACTGAATCTTTTCAAAGGCGAAAAGTTTTTACAAATTCCGCCTCGGGTATATCAAGGGTTCGTATTCATTCTCGTCAAGTTATGAGCTCGACGACGTCTTCTGCATTCCACCCATCTTCTTTATCTAACATCCACTGCGTTGGCTAGCTCGAGAATACATTGTCTCCATTCAATATTCCATAAACACTTTACTCGTAACTAAATAAAAGCAATGACTGCACGATGACGTTCTAATGGTAGGTCAGTGATCAAAGGAACTGTCAAAATTTTAGCAGATTACCGCCTAAGTCAGTCATTCATTTGTCATTATGTACAAGATTACCATTCTATGCCATTTCTTTCAATGGACTGTCAGTGGTTGACCATTGGAAAGTCATAATGACGCCATTATATTAGTAGATTACCAAACTTGTCAAAATCAACAATTATGAAATCAATGACAGACCATTCTGACACTATTGTAATAGCAGAATCGGCCCCAGCGCAGTTGAGACGTCCTGGAACTTTACTGTACCCCGATTAATTGTGTCCCATGTTATTGTGTTAAATTGTAATGTCAAGTAATTTGTTAATGTAATAGAAACAGTGTATCGCATCCAGTATATTTTCATGGCACGAAACCCATCTTTTGCCCACGATGTACAAGCCTAACAGAATAAATCCTGACAATCCAACATGTGCAAAAAGAAAAGAAGAAAAGCATTAAAGGTCGTCAAAAAATTCGTCCACCATTCCAATTGAAGTGATATCTTTGGAAAGAAATTACAACTGCTCTTTCTTACAAAGGTTATTTACCCCCTCAGGCCCTGATGTCATTCACCTTTGTCTTGATATCAATAGGGTTGCCTCGTCACAGGATTAGGTTAATCCATCTACATTTCATCTGACCCTCCTCACATGGTTCCGTTGACAAGTTTGTATCAAAAACTATCGGTAAATTAGAAGACCGTCTTGTCTGGGCTATCTATTGGTCAGGATCTGGTAATAAATAACTGAATAAAGATTGAACTGATACGTTGCTGTTTTCAAAATCTTAGAAACCTTGAATGTGAATTTCCTGGAAATTAATGGCGCTTAATCCCTTTTTGTTGCTGCTATTCATTCACAGGTTGAAAGGTTAACCGAAGAACTTACTATAAGAGAGACACATAAAGAATGTGTGTGATAGTGAGATTTAAATAACTTTAACTACTAAAAGATAAGCTGAATGTAGAATCTTTTTCTGTTCTTTTTTTTTATAGTTTGTTTGCTAAACGTGTCGCTACATACCAGTAGTTATGTATAATATTTCTCTTGTGGCGATGTCACCAAGATACACTTGCATTATAAGACTAAACGTCACTCACTGGACGCCTGATGAACGAAATCACCGTCGAGGTGGATCGCGGTGAAAGTAGTGTTACGATCTGATCTTGTTTATGGGGCAAACATGACGAGACATCATCGCACAAGATGGAGTGGTTTGGATTGAGATAGGGAGGCCTTTGCCCAGCAGTGGGATACTTGATATGCTATCAAAAACGCCGTATCCCAGTAGTTCCATTCTCTAGTTCCATTATGGGACTACTGGGATTTTTTTCTCCCAGTAGTTCCATGGAACTAGAATACTTTTTCACCTAATTCCATAATTGTTTTCCCAAACTGAAGTACCTACTCCAAAACGTAGGAGTACGTAAGTACCTATGACTATGACTGCATCAGCGAGCAGAGTTCGCATAGCTGAATTTTGAGCCAAATATTTTAATGAAAATTTGCCACGACACGCTAAGTACCTAATACAAAAACTACCTTGGAGTTAAACAAATAACACTCTAAAAAAATATCTTTTGTTATTCCAATCCTCATAACATTTTAATCTAGGTAAAAGGAACCTCATCCGAGTAACATACTAAAGCGGATTACTGCGAGAGGCGGCACCGCATGAGCGCCATATTCATGCGTTATGAGATTGGATACTAACTTGCATGATATTACCTGAGATTGCTGACTTCTTAGTACTTGCATCGATCTAGGAAGCTGCGCACTGTACAGTGAACATCAAAGGTAATAATCCTAAACCTCATCAAACTTCTCTGCTCCTAATAATTAAATCAGGATCTACTAATAATATGTATTTTTATTTATTTTCTGAAGAAGACTTGCTGCGCCGACTCCAAATAAATTAGGATAAGGGCAGGGTAATGATAATAATTTATTTTCTGTCTGTGTGTGTTTTTTTGTGTTTTTTTTTTGTGTATTTTGCGCCTTGCAGCCGGGCACAAGCATCAAATTCGTCATAAACTAGAAATGAGATTGTCTTTACGCATGGAAAGTGGTTTGATTAGCTAGTTTTGTTTTTGTAATCAATCAGATTTGAGTTTATATAGTTCTGCTTAAACTTTATGGCGGCTCGGAAGTTAGCTGCGAGTGATGAATTACAATTTCAAGACCATGTGTCCTCTGCGCCCTGCCGATACCTGAAGTTATTGTGTCCTGCGGAGTTTTACGTTAGATGTTCCGAGCCGGCATAATGTTTGAACAGTTATACCTGCACCGACCGTCACTCGCAGCTCACTTCCGAGCCGCCATAAAGTTTGAACAGTTATACCTGCACCGACCGTCACTCGCAGCTCACTTCCGAGCCGCCATAAAGTTTGAACAGTTATACCTGCACCGACCGTCACTCGCAGCTCACTTCCGAGCCGCCATAGAGTTTGAACAGTTATACCTGCGCCGACCGTCACTCGCAGCTCACTTCCGAGCCGCCATAAAGTTTGAACAGTTATACCTGCGCCGACCGTCACTCGCAGCTCACTTCCGAGCCGCCATAAAGTTTGAACAGTTATACCTGCACCGACCGTCACTCGCAGCTCACTTCTGAGCTATCATAAAGTTTGAACAGTTATACCTGCACCGACCGTCACTCGCAGCTCACTTCCGAGCCGCCATAAAGTTTGAACAGTTATACCTGCACCGACCGTCACTCGCAGCTCACTTCTGAGCTATCATAAAGTTTGAACAGTTATACCTGCACAGACCGTCACTCGCAGCTCACTTCCGAGCCGCCATAAAGTTTGAACAGTTATACCTGCGCCGACCGTCACTCGCAGCTCACTTCTGGGCTATCATAAAGTTTGAACAGTTATACCTGCACCGACCGTCACTCGCAGCTCACTTCCGAGCCGCCATAAAGTTTGAACAGTTATACCTGCGCCGACCGTCACTCGCAGCTCACTTCTGAGCTATCATAAAGTTTGAACAGTTATACCTGCGCCGACCGTCACTCGCAGCTCACTTCTGAGCTATCATAAAGTTTGAACAGTTATACCTGCGCCGACCGTCACTCGCAGCTCACTTCCGAGCCGCCATAAAGTTTGAACAGTTATACCTGCACCGACCGTCACTCGCAGCTCACTTCTGAGCTATCATAAAGTTTGAACAGTTATACCTGCGCCGACCGTCACTCGCAGCTCACTTTTGAGCCGCCATAAAGTTTGAACAGTTATACCTGCACCGACCGTCACTCGCAGCTCACTTCTGAGCTATCATAAAGTTTGAACAGTTATACCTGCACCGACCGTCACTCGCAGCTCACTTCCGAGCCGCCATAAAGTTTGAACAGTTATACCTGCACCGACCGTCACTCGCAGCTCACTTCCGAGCCGCCATAAAGTTTGAACAGTTATACCTGCGCCGACCGTCACTCGCAGCTCATTTCTGAGCTATCATAAAGTTTGAACAGTTATACCTGCACCGACCGTCACTCGCAGCTCACTTCCGAGCCGCCATAAAGTTTGAACAGTTATACCTGCGCCGACCGTCACTCGCAGCTCACTTCCGAGCCGCCATAAAGTTTGAACAGATATACCTGCACCGACCGTCACTCGGAGCTCACTTCCGAGCCGCCATAAAGTTTGAACAGTTATACCTGCACCGACCGTCACTCGCAGCTCACTTCCGAGCCGCCATAAAGTTTGAACAGTTATACCTGCGCCGACCGTCACTCGCAGCTCACTTCCGAGCCGCCATAAAGTTTGAACAGTTATACCTGCACCGACCGTCACTCGCAGCTCACTTCCGAGCCGCCATAAAGTTTGAACAGTTATACCTGCACCGACCGTCACTCGCAGCTCACTTCCGAGCCGCCATAAAGTTTGAACAGTTATACCTGCGCCGACCGTCACTCGCAGCTCACTTCCGAGCCGCCATAAAGTTTGAACAGTTATACCTGCGCCGACCGTCACTCGCAGCTCACTTCCGAGCCGCCATAAAGTTTGAACAGTTATACCTGCACCGACCGTCACTCGCAGCTCACTTCCGAGCCGCCATAAAGTTTGAACAGTTATACCTGCGCCGACCGTCACTCGCAGCTCACTTCCGAGCCGCCATAAAGTTTGAACAGTTATACCTGCACCGACCGTCACTCGCAGCTCACTTCCGAGCCGCCATAAAGTTTGAACAGTTATACCTGCGCCGACCGTCACTCGCAGCTCATTTCTGAGCTATCATAAAGTTTGAACAGTTATACCTGCACCGACCGTCACTCGCAGCTCACTTCCGAGCCGCCATAAAGTTTGAACAGTTATACCTGCACCGACCGTCACTCGCAGCTCACTTCCGAGCCGCCATAAAGTTTGAACAGTTATACCTGCACCGACCGTCACTCGCAGCTCACTTCCGAGCCGCCATAAAGTTTGAACAGTTATACCTGCGCCGACCGTCACTCGCAGCTCACTTCCGAGCCGCCATAAAGTTTGAACAGTTATACCTGCACCGACCGTCACTCGCAGCTCACTTCCGAGCCGCCATAAAGTTTGAACAGTTATACCTGCACCGACCGTCACTCGCAGCTCACTTCCGAGCCGCCATAAAGTTTGAACAGTTATACCTGCGCCGACCGTCACTCGCAGCTCACTTCCGAGCCGCCATAAAGTTTGAACAGTTATACCTGCGCCGACCGTCACTCGCAGCTCACTTCCGAGCCGCCACAAAGTTTGAACCGTTATACCTAGGCCGACCGTCACTAGCAGCTCACTTCTAGCCGCCATAAAGTTTGAACAGATAACGGGTTACTTACCACCTAAAACATTCCTCATCACTAAGGTGTCTGATCAGTGATGACACGCCATTCTCTTTATTTATAGTTTATTTATTTCTCAAGACAGTTTTTTTCCAAAAGATAATATTTATCGCTTTTCAGTGCTACGATATTCCCACACAGTTCATTGCCCTAGCACTTAATATACGAGTGTTAATATGTATTATCATCTAAATCCGCCCACGACTCAGGCAAAAGCAAGAAAATATCTTATAGGTATAATATTTCAAAGGAAGCGTCATCTGCCTAGCCTATTCCCAACTATGTTGGAGCCGGCTTCCAGTTTAACCTGATGCAACTGAATACCAGAATTTTACATTTGAGCGACTGCCTATCTGACCTCCACAGCATAGTTAGGTATGCGGCAACACGTTACCCTTGGTAAGACTGATTGTCAGACTTTCTGGCTTCTGACCACCCAGAACAACGGCCTTTCAAATATCTACGAATGACAGCCAGGACCAACAGCTTAACGTGCGTTCCAAGGAGTGGAGGGGTCTCGGTATATATCAAGTGAAGATAAACTCAAAATATTTAAGATAAAAGAACCATAGGTCTTCTGGATTGGACCAAACTAAAAATCGCTCAACAGTGATATGATGAGACATGTGCCATTCGAAAGCTTATGATGTGAGTGCCCTTCACTTCATTGTATGGCGGCTATGTCGAAACCAAGCGCAAAAAGGTTTTGGCGCATTTTATGTATATTTGTACGACAATTTCGGTATGGAAATTCCAAAAGATGTAATGAAAGCTATTGTTGTGTTCTTAATTTCTTGCTGAAACATGCAGTTAAGTTCAAATCAAGCATAATAATGGTATCTTGGCGCATCGCTTTCCACCAGGGCCGGCAGTCTCGACATAGATACCGACAATGTCGCAAACTTTCGATCGCTTAATAATAACAGAAAAAACAACGTACATAACGTTGCTTGCGAGAAATGCAAGTCTTAACATCCAAGATGCGTTTCTCGCAAGCAACGTTATTGCAACATTTGCAACCGATTTATTCTGTTATTATTAAGCGATCGAAAGTTTGCGAAAGTGTCGGTATCTATGTCGAGACTGCCAGCCCAGGCGTGATCGAGGTCAAGAGCAGGCCCATTTTGTACTAAAAAATAAAATAAAAATTTTGTAAAGTTGTAAGTATTAACTGCCTTGTTGGTCTAGTGGTCGCAAACGCGACTGCTGAGCATGAGGTGCTGGATTCGAGTCCCGGGTCGGGCAGTGTTATTGGGTTTTTCTATCAGAAAATTAGCAGTAGCAGCCCCGGAGCCTGGTTTTGTGCCCGGTTGATGGCAATGCTAGCCTCCTATATACATGAGACTTAAATATAACTGGCGAAATGTGGGTGTACTATTCAGTACACCTCTGCTTAACCCTTCGCGAAGTACAAGCGTGATGTTACGTTATGTTTATATAAAGTATTATTTTGTACGGGTATTTTTTTAAAAGAACAAGCACTCCAACAGAAATATGAAGACTTCAACATGTTTTTTGATACTGCATAACAGTATCTTGGAATTCCTGATAGTTCGCTTGCTCTACACTGTCAACTGATAAAATATGCCGCGCGTGTGTGCTTTCCAGTTTCCATTAGCTGGAATCAATGGCTGAGATGATTGGAAATAGCAAACGTTGCTACGAGGTACGGTTCCTTTTAAACGGAAGTTTGTGTTCCAAGCAACGTAAAGAATATATTCTCACAAATGGAATGCATAATATGAAATAAACAGAAAATCTATTACCAAAGGGATTTGCAAGAAATTGAAGGATTGGGCGAAGGCCTTTGCCCAGGAGTGGGAGATAACAGGCTAGAAAAAAACTGAGCTAGGCCGCGGAGAGACAGACAGACGGTCAAACTGTAAGGGTTCTTTGTTGACGACAGAACCCTAAAAAAGATATTTTTAAGATACTTTAATGACGTTAGAAAAAAAAATATACAAAAACTGTGGTCTCGTCTCTCAGTGACTGGTGATGTCGCTTTGACCCGTAAGTATATTTGAAAGTCTTTGTGTATTACGTAATATTTTTAAGACCAGGAATATTTTTATCGGCCAATCACAACAGATAAAGCCTTTCGACTATATCCTCTGCCTACATATCTCCCAAAAGGTCTGAAATAAAAAGGGAATCTAATTTTAGTACAAGAGGGCAAAGTGCCCTAAAGCTAAGAACTATAGTTACCAAAATGTCGAATGAAAAAACAGGACACGTATTCAATAATTCGAAGTACTGCTCCAAAAAGACTTAGGTGGGGATCTCCTCAAAATCTAATTAGAACTTTTGTCGTGTCGATGACACTTCATCTTATATTTAATCAGCTCGGTAACCTCGCATGACACTTTAAGCCCGTTTATTAGCTCCACAGGCAGGTACAGTCAGCATCAAAAGTTGATGACCACATTTAGATTTTTAAAATCGCTGTACACCGTATTATACCTGAATCGCTGAACATGACAAGCGCCAGAAATGAATGATTATAATAAAAGGGCATAAGTAGGTGACCATCACTTTTCAAAAGTCGCTATACAAAGTTACAGTAAAAAAAACATAACATTCTTCGTCTGTAAAGTCTCTGAACAAATTTTTGTCAAAAATAGCATACCATCGTTCATCTCTAAAGTCCCTGAATAAAATGAAATGTTTTTTGAGTTTAATATGTGTGTGTATTTTTTTCGGTAGGTATATGTGTTTGGTAAATTAAGTAGACACATGCACATGTAAATCGCCACCGTTTTATTTATTATCAACAAAATTAAATTAAATGGTCGATCTTTAGGTTAAGCTGACTACCCATTACATATACCCCACCCCTACTTAGGACAAACATTCGTGTGATGATGTGATGTAGATGATAAATAATTGCAACCGCAATGGTCTACATCCGATACAGAAATATTATTTTTACATTAAAGGGTAAACAGTTTTTCAAATACCCACAACTATGTTTCCCAAAGAATTGAAATAAAACGGAATTTGTGTGAATTTTGAAAATGAGTCATATGTATACAGATTAGGTTCTAATTCAATCGTAACTATAAAAATCATAAACTAAGTCGACGGTATGAATTTGAACAGAATCTGCGTGATTTTTGAAAATGAGTCTTATTGCTTTACTAATAAGGTTATAATTCAATCGAACTAAAAAAAAAACATTAATTACGTCGATGGTATAAATTCAAACAGAATCTGCGTGATGTTTGATAGTGAGTCGTATAGCTATACAAATAAGGTGACTAATCAATCATAATACAGAAAGCTTAGATGACGTCGATGGAATAATTTTTAAGCGGAATATGCTTATGCACCCACTTCTAATATTTCTCGTTGATACTATGACACAAAAACAAAATTATTTTGGAAAGTTACATTCGAAATTTACATCCATTTTTTTTTTTGACATGATTTTGTTTGGATAGGACAAGATTGGATTTATAACTCTGAAGATAGTAACGAGCACTTTTTAAGTTTGCAGTTCAGCTACTTTTGATAGTATAAGTTTACACGCTACGTATCCGAAACAAACTAATGTTCAGTAACTTTTGTTTTTTAAGATGTTAAGTTATTTTTGGACGTTGTCGTGATTACACTAGATAACCAAAACAAGCATTTTATATTGTTCAGTGACTTTTGTAAAACTGAATGTTATGATGTTTTCGGATACTATAACGATCAGCGATTTTTGACAAAATGGTGTTCAGTTAATTTTGAACTTTAATGATGTTCATTCAATACTGGCGCCCTTCTTGTTGAGCGATTTATGGGTGATATAATGTACAGTGATTTTGAAAATCTGAATGTGGTCATCGACTTTTGATGCTGACTGTACCTACTTATAAATAAAAACATTAAAGAAAATGTCTTGTAGAACTTTTTCATTCGTTCTGCTTGTATGATCCACGGGTCGACGATATCTACAGATGAAATGTAGCATATTATTTGATTTGCTCATCATCTTCTTGCCCTTGTCCCATGTTCATTGGGCACAACACATTTTTTTCTTCCTTTCTCTTCATTTTCAATCATTCCAGAATGACATTTAAGCTATGAAAACCTTTGTACACGGAATATCCCAGCAAAACCAATACTACTAGCTGCCCTACTTTGTATTCAGTTCCGGCCAAGATAGGAGCAAGGATAATTCCTCCTGTCTCATAGGTAGACGCGATTAGAACCGACTCCAGTCTCACATTACCTCTAATGGCTGCGATTTAAACATAATTGTAGCATATCTGACATTCTGACAGCCTGGCGTTCTGAATTAGCCTAGATTTTAATGGGGAGAACTTTATAATTTCGTTTGAATTAGAGCTGTTTAGATGACGTGATGCTCGAGTTAAATTGTTTAATCATGTGTGGTTATAGGGATATCTTATAAATAACATAATACGTCACCTGTAATTTACCAATGGTTAGGTGGAGTAAATTAGTAAAAGTACTTACGAGTACCTTTTTTTTTGGGACGGGAAATCATCAAATGACTCCTCCCGCTCTGGACGGAGCGGAAGGGAGTATCAGACTTTTACTGACTAAAACCCATCCATGTTCCTTCTTTTGCCCTTTGTGTTCCAGGGCCGCGGTACTCTTTCGAATAGTCCCGCAGCCCTGGACTTACGAGTAACTACATCCACGATAGGAGGCGAGACTATGATCCGACTCCGGCTGCTACACTTTGCCCGACCTGGGATTCCAGCCCAACACCATCTCAGCTACTGCTAATGCATTTGCGACCACTAGACCAACGCACACATACATACAAACACACACACATGCCCTGCCTCAGAAATTGATTAGAATAGTTGTAAATGGTGGATTTCAGGCGTGATTGTTTATATGTGTCGTCTCATATTAAGAAAGGTATTATTTGTCATTCCGCTGCTTTCTTATAAGAGCTTTCATAGCTCAATTTAATGTTCCAATTTTTTATCATGTTAAAAGAACGTTAGCTATCACAATTTTTCCCACTTGATATTTCTATTTTTCCACTCTTACCAGCACTCGTGTTACAAGCCCGAAATAGTTTATAACGATCTCATATTAAACTGGCAACACCAACACGGGTAATCCGAGCACGGAAGTTTGTACCGACCCGCGACGATGACAAAGTTACAAGTTACACAAACTAAGTTAGAGCAGGAACAACGGTTGGAACTATTCTACATTTTACATTTGACGCCTTGAGGAATCCTGTCGAGAAACTGTTTCAGTACTTTATTTAAGTTTGTCTGGTTTTCAGCGTTGATTTGGTTGTTTAGATGAAGAGTAGGAAATGCAAGTGCAGGAAAGAAATAAGCTATGGGTTTTGTTTTTTCGATAGATAACGTTATAATCTAGATCTCTTCAAAGTTCGAGTGAATCGGTTTCTTTTAGGCAAGCGTGCTCCACCCTAGGCCGCATCATCGCTTCATATCAGGCGAGTTGTGGCCAAACGTAAGACTATTTAGCATAAAAAAATAAAAATAGATATAAATTCGAGATAGATTAAAGTTTATTTAAACGTGTTTGTCCTACTGTTGGGCACATGCTCTCCCCAATACTTTCCAATTGTCTTTAGGATTGATGATTCTCCGGCCAATCAGCCAAGAACAACTCCAAATCTTCACACCAACTTTTCTTGGGACTGCCTCGGTCCGTCGACGCCCGTCGACGCTCGTCTTCACGTACACACTGTGTGACTATCCTGGGCTGGACTATCCCGTTGAATATTACCAATGCGAGCACAAAAGAGTGAGTACGGCAAGATTTCCTATACATTTTGAATATTTTAACGATCAAACCAATACAGACGCGTTGTTTGGAGAATATCATGTGACGTCATTTGATATGTATGCTGGCTGCAATTATGGAATACGATAAAAGGAAAGCTAGAGACGTTGGAGTTGATGATTGGCTAGAACTGAAACCTTTTTTTACACGAAAGTAAACGACTTCAAAACTTTAAAGGTTAACCTGCAACTTGGGCTTGCTGGCCTTTGAGTTTATAAGATGTAAAAATAAGTTTTACTTTGTAAAACATAATATGCACAATTTTCTCCAGTCTACGTCTTAAAGTTTTGTAGTGAGAGCTTTTTAATTTCTCTGGAGAGCTTTTAAAACTTCAGCCTTCAGCCCTGAAAAATACATACTATAATCTATTTCAGTGGCAGACCTTTTTTTTAAGTTCACAGGAAAAAATGCAGTACAAAATACATAAATAAACATATTATCCGTTTAATCAAATCTAAAACACAATGAAAATAAAAGTCAATCAGTAACTGGTCGAAACATGCACTGTTTCAAACATATTCTACCAATTTTTAAGTGTTATTGTCGCAGTCACGACGTGAAAGCTGTTAACTATTTTGTTTCTGTCCTGTTGTATTTATAATATTTGTTATGCGTTTTATGATTATTGTTATTTCTATTTTTTGGTATGCACGTCATATCCCTGCGACAAATAAATATTTTTTTCTTTCTATTATATTTATTATATTATATTTCTTTTTATTATATTTTTTTTTATATTTTTTTCAAATCAAAAGACCAATTCGAAACAAGTTCAGAGAACTAGTTCAGGTTTTTCAATTTTTGACAAACACTGCAACAGCGACATAAATATCTTCAGCCTATTAGTTTTGTTGTTCGAATCAATGAACTATTCAACCTAAAGCCTGGTCTATGTGAAAAGTGCTTTGTTTCAAATTGTCACACACAAATAGAAAACATATACTGCCTCATTGGTCTAGTGGTAGCAAGTGCGACTGCTGGGCACGAGGTCGTGATTTCGATTCCCAGTCCAGTTGTTGTTACTTGTTTTTAGTTTTGGGAAAGTCTGGAACTGAATAAGAACTGCGTTTTCAACAGTTTTCCTGTTAAAATATTTACGAAACTATATAAAAAAGGATTTATGTCATAATATTCAGACTCTTCAGACTACTTCAATGGCCTAGTGTTCGTAAGTTCGTGGACTGCTGAGCAAGAGGTCGGGGTTCTCGGGTTGGGTAAAGTATTATTGGGATTTTCCATCAGCAATTTCTCAGTACTAGCCACGGAGTCTGGATCTGTGCTCGGTTGATTGCAATAGGCTCGCCCCCTATTTCATGGGACTTTAACATAACTGGCGAAATGTGGGTGTACTATTAGATACAGCTCTGCCTAATCCTTCGGGGATTACAGGCGTGATGTATTTTTATTCAGCCACACCAAAGAAAGTGTCCAAACCTCATTTCGAACTAAGTTTTTGCTGACCAAATACAAGTACTTATCAATAACCTCATTATAGCACTCCTCATCATCAGCCTAGCCTTGTCGGTTTCCAGAAGTAGCTGAATACCAGTATTTTATGCTGCAAGTGGAGCAACTGCCTATCTGACCTACACAACTCAGTAACTGGGTAATACGATACGCCTTGGTAAGACTGGTTGTCAGACTTTCTGGCCACTGACTACTTGTAACGACTCTCAAAGATCTATAAATGACTATCGGGCCCAACGGCTTAACGGGTTTTCCGAGTCACGAAGGGGTCTCGATATGAATGAATAATCACCCATCCACGGACCGACCTCGCAAAGCATGTCTCTGTAACATCTAACGTCCTGCGGCTCAAATAGATTTAAAAGAGATCAACAGATTGGACAGGAGGGTGCGACACCCCTGCAGTTAACGGGAATGTTCACAGCTTTCATGCCGACCTCTGCCGGGCAATTAAGATAAAATCTAGCGACGGTTAAGTGGGTAATGCGGTTGACTTGAGGTTGTGTTGCTTACCTACATGTCGATTGTGTTGTTTTTTTTTTTGCTCACTTAGGGTGTCTTTCACATTGACATTTAACATGATCAGCACGTGAACTTTCAGTGTCATAATTGCTAAGGAATATTGAGATTAATTGCTCTCGAACGCGGTTTTTAAAGTGCTGATCTGCCCTTAATAGTCTTTCGTTTATGTTAAGGTTGAATTTGCGTCACTTCTGATTAAGTTGTACGAATACGAGAGGTAAACACAACACCTATTTGTGTTAATGATTTATGTAAGCATTGTAGCCTTTGTTTGCCAGACATTGTCGGCTGACATTCAAAATTGTTTCCACCTTTACAAAGATTAATTATGTAGACCTAAGACAATTTCCGTAAACAATAATAATTTAATTTAGAAGGATCACTCAGCTGTTCCTTCTTCCCAGTAACCGATAAAGCAGCAGTAACATAAATTGTGCTTTACGGAAAAGACAGAATTCGCCAGCGATTGCACCTCCATCGTTGCCCGACCGGTGAATGCTGACAGTGGCCAGTTCATTTAGATAACGTCCCTCAACGTAGCACCTGAACGAAAAGGGTAAACAGATTGTGCGTGACAATGTGACCGGAGAAAATGGGAAATGTAAAAATGTCAGCCTTTTTTGGCTGTCATCAAAACGCTTGGTTTATTTTTTAAAGGATTTTTATTCAGTGGTCTTTCTTTAGAATACAGTGCTTTTTTGTTACGAACCTCCATAAGCTAGAGGTAGGTGTGAGGATTGTATGAGGTTGAATGTTTATTTACATGATTCTGATTCAATAAATAAAGAGGTAGAGGACCTTTGATATAGGTACTTGAAACTTATTCACGACATAAAACTATCGGTAGCGATAGTTTTATTTATTTATTTATAAAGCTTTATTAATTCCACACAAACAATAATCAAATCACAAATAATTTAACAATAAATATTAGTAATAATCAAATAAAAATGATAAAATAACCTTAATTATATAATCAACCGATTATTACCGGTACCGATATCGATTGTTACAAGTTAGCAACTTGACGGGTTCAATGCCTGCCTTTGGCTATCTCCACGTAGATACATATACCACAGTCACATTCCATCATCGGATGAGCAGAGAACGGCGAAGCGTCACCGTATGGTTGAAGTTATACGGACCCGAAAAAAGTGCTATGCTTCCTCGGTAATCAATTTTCTGAAATAATTTATTTTATACCACGAATACTTTAAAATAGGGATGATATTTTGTATTTTACATAACATAACATCACGCCTGTATTCCCCCAAGGGTTAGGCAGAGGTGTACCTAATAGTACACCCACATTTCGCTAGTTATGTTTAAGTCCTATGTAAAAAGGGCCGAGCCTATTGCCTTCAACCGGGCACAGATCCAGACTACGTGGCTGCTTCTAAGGAATTTCTGATGGAAAATCCCAATAAGACTTTGCCTGACCCAAGAACCCAGGACCTCTTGCTCAGCAGTCCACGCGCTTGCGACCACTAGATTATCGAAGCAGTCTAAAGAATCTGAACATAAATCCTTTTTTATATCGTTTTGTAAATATTTTAAAAGAAAAACTGTTGAAAACGCAGTTCTTTTTCACTCCCAAACTTGCACAAAAATAAAAACGAGCAACGACAACTTATCTCTAGCCAGACAGACTTATTTGCAAAGAAGTCTGCACGTTCAAAGAAATCTTGTTTCGTATTCATTACATATTCCTTTGGGTGGAGTATATAGGGACAGGATTGCCCGATACAAAGCGACAGATCAAAAGGCCGGGACATCTAAAGCACTGATAGTAAATAATAGACACGTGTATAAATATCTAAAGCTCAATATAGGCCAGATATAAGCCAGAATAGCAATATAGGCCAGAAACAATAGATAATAAAAGACTATCGTCGAATTTCAACCGTAGATTCTATTGAATGACGATGTTGTCTACCTAGCATTTTTCCCAATAATCTTAGGGTTGACTTCCAGTCTAACCGGATGCCATCTGACCTCCACAACCCAGTTAAGAACTACGATACCCTTGGTAAGATTGGTTGTCAGATTTTCAGGCCACTGACAACCTGTAACTACTGCCAAAGATCTACTAATGACTGTCGGGACCAACGGCTTAACGTGCTTTCCGAGGCACGGAGGAAACTCCGCATGTAATGGGTGGTCACCTATCCACGGACCAACCTAGGTAAACGCGGCTTAACCTAAAGATCGACCTGATGATGACCGGCTGTTATTTTTAGCCACGAGCTCCTCTGAGAAAGACGATGTTGTAACTTAACCTTATAATTGGACTACACTATTCTCCTCATGAGAATAGTGTAGTCCAATTATCTAAACAATAACAGCGCCTCCTGGGTCTACAAACACTGTACCATTTCACCAATTAATTTATACCAAGGTTCTTATGCTCATAAAACATTTTTTGTCAAAGCCTATTAGGGCTTAGCTTGTCTGACCAATTAGCTGAGGGCAAAGTGACGCTTACAAAATATTTAGGGACATGACAAGATAATATACACATAAGTATATCTTAGGAAATACCCAACTATTCACGCATAAAGGACACCCTGTCTGTGAAGGTTCCATCCTGTGTTTTGTGACGTATTAGGGTAAACTGACTTTAATTGGGATGAGTAGACACTATAGGCATAGTTGGGACGATGTTGGGGCGAGTCATTTACGTCATGAACAGTTATTTTGATGGTATTTGTGTAACAGAGAGTTGTTGTGTACAGATGTTTCTAAGGGATTTTGCGCTTAATCAGATAGTTAAATATGTTTAAAATATAAATATACAAGGTGTAAACGGACCCTTCTCGAAGCCGTCAACCAAGCATTTTGTATATCAAACTAAGTAACCCAAAAATTATTGCTGGGAAACGACTTTTTTGTTGGGGTGAAAATTAAATCACGTTTTATTCTAAAACTCAATGTAACGCACTCAAAATATTGTGCTGATGGATGCATTGAATAGCAAACGGATCATTAATTAAGTAAACGGTATTTAAAGTAAAGTTATAAGCTTAAAAACTAGTAGTTTTTTAAACTTATGAAATAATGAAACTTTGACCTCCAATATCTCCGTAGCTAGAACCTTCCCAGGTATGGTCCAGAACAAAAAATGATCGCAATGAAGGGAACACACGTGTCTTTCGGCATCGTTAAGGGTTTACTTACACCCTTTATACTTTCCCGTTTTGCCCAAGGCTGTAAGGTAGTTCATACAAAGATTGGCGAATTATGCAAAACTTAATACCCCAATTTTTTGGTTGTGGCAATAAACTTTGACAAATTGCCCAAATAATCCCCGTACCCGGTAAAACAGGTGCCCCGCCATTTTGGCTTTAACGGTAAAGCTGCATAAAGCCGATCCATCAAAATGTACTTTAATATTCTTTACATTATTCATACATTTGTACGACGATGTGAAGGATAATCAAAACAAACAACTTCAAGAGTGCCTTGTTCCATCAATCTGCATTTTTATTGGTGACTGGCAACGGCAAGTGGCAATATGTTACGAATAACTTGAACGTCACTTACTTCTGTCACTATCAAAATGATAGTGATATTTATAGTCCTACTGGCAAGTCTGTCAAACAACTGTGATATTTATTTTTATCCGAATAAGGTAATAGTTTTACTGCTGCTGAAACTAACTGTGAAAAGTCTGTAGAGGGTCGTTTAGTCCAGTGACGACGCAACTCAATATAAGAGGTATTTACGAGAAAAGGTTTCGCGTCCTACGTTCAACGTTCTCGAATGTCTCGAAATTGAAACATTTGGACTTCGAGTCGGACCCGAAATGCATGGAACGTACCGTTTAACCGTTTTACATTCAAATTCGAACGTGGAACGCTTCAGTTGTTTTCAAAATTCTAACGCTAGGTTTGTTTTTTCGACGTTGTAATGGCTTTGCTGGTGCGTGTGTTCTTATGGCGTGACTTTCATTACATTTTGTAAAAGCAACTCAAACTGTTTTTCGTTACTTTCGTGTGTTACTTTAACTTTTATACAGTTAAGTAATTCTTAATTTTTTTAACATTTTACTTGAATATGGATAGATTACAAAGTGTAGTAAGTACACATTATCATTAACCACAAATCCGATGCACTTTTAAACCACCAAAAATCACTGATCAAAGAAATAAATCACAGCACTCACTAGAATTACGCTAAATCTGTGGTCGTTCATCAAAGACTCTTGTTCACAGACAAGAGTCAAAAATTGAGATCCCGAGGGTTTCCCGCCAAAATTCGACAAATGGCCGCCAATAAGTGCGCTCGACCTACGAGTGTGTGACTACGACCATTTGAGCCGCGTCCAGGGATTTGTGGTTAATATTTATTTGTTGGGGAGTTATTTGTGGCCATGTTCTTACAAGTTTTGTGATACTAGAAATTTTGTAAAAAAAAAAACTTGAATTATGACTTGATTAGGTACTACTTCTTCTCTCTTATCTTAAGGAAAATTATGCAAACTCTGTGGCTATATTTTTGAGTGATGTCTGAGATGTCAGATCACAGAGCGTCATATATTTCATTGTGTCAGATGATAGAAAAATATTATCGATTTTGGGTTTCAAGTTGAATTCAAAGGGTACATGTATTGTATCTATTTAATAGATATGTAAACACTGTCTCACACACACAAGGAGTCCGGTAGCTGTCACAATGACAACTGTCAACCCCTCACGGATGGCGGGAAAGTTGATGGTGAAGCGGACCGGGACTAGGACTTGGCTGTGCTGGTGAGCCCGTGATACAGTGAGTAAATAGAGTATCTGCCCTGTTACCAAGGGATACTACAGTACAGATTATTGATTCGCCATGTCCACGAACCGTAATCTGCAAGTTACATATTACTATTTTAGTCACAATGCTTCCATTCATACTTGTATTTTATACTTTAGTCCATTTCTATAATGTTGCAGACGAAGCAATGGGATATCATGGGTAGTAATGGGTTATTATGGTAAAATATGGCTGAGCTTTGATATTTCATAACAACTATTGTGTATTATCCATGTTTGCAAAATAAAATTCTATTCTATTCTATTCTATCGCTAATTCTTATAATCGCTCATTGCAAGCTGAGGAGTATGCAAATAGAAAACAAGGGGAAATTGCAGCAGTTTTAAATGCACAACATGGAGCTCATAAACCTGGGAGAAACTATTGTTGGTTTTTTTAAACTTGTTTTGTATCAATATTAGTGTATCTATTTAATAGATATGTAAACACTGCCTCACACACACAAGGAGTCCGGTAGCTGTCACAATGACAACTGTCAACCCCTCACGGATGGCGGGAAAGTTGATGGTGAAGCGGACCGGGACTAGGACTTGGCTGTGCTGGTGAGCCCGTGATACAGTGAGTAAATAGAGTATCTGACCTGTTACCAAGGGATACTACAGTACAGATTATTGATTCGCCATGTCCACGAACCGTAATCTGCAAGTTACATATTACTATTTTAGTCACAATGCTTCCATTCATACTTGTATTTTATACTTTAGTCCATTTCTATAATGTTGCAGACGAAGCAATGGGATATCATGGGTAGTAATGGGTTATTATGGTAAAATATGGCTGAGCTTTGATATTTCATAACAACTATTGTGTATTACCCATGTTTGCAAAATAAAATTCTATTCTATTCTATTCTATTCTATCGCTAATTCTTATAATCGCTCATTGCAAGCTGAGGAGTATGCAAATAGAAAACGAGGGGAAATTGCAGCAGTTTTAAATGCACAACATGGAGCTTATAAACCTGGGAGAAACTATTGTTGGTTTTTTTTTAAACTTGTTTTGTATCAATATTAGATTAAATATTTTTTTTTTTCAGTATGGGTGTATTATAAGGCTGGTGAAGGTAGCGGGGACCCGCTGGATGTGAGTCGCACGGAACCGGCACTTGGGGGAGGCCTATGTCCAGCAGTGGACATCTTTCGGATGAAATGATGGTGATGATAAGGCCAAGAACAAGGATTTTCACATTTCACAATTATTAACTCAGGAACTTAATACAGAAATGGTAATCATTATCATTTCAGCCGAAAGACGTCCACTACTGGGCATAGGCCTCCTAGTGTCGTCACATTGACCGGAAAATGAAATGAAATGGTAATGCATCTAAGATAATACCGTCTTTCGTTCGTTATAAAGAATTATTTGTATGATCTGTACTATTAATTTACATGCCAATTGGACGTTCAGCGAGTGATAATGTTTTCGACAATAATAGCGTTCGTCATGTGCGACTGGACGAATTATAGCAACTTGACTTCAATGGACACAGCCCCCCGCTACCCCGGGATTTCCAAATTCATTGTAAAATCTGTAACAAATAAATAAAATAAAAAAGTGAGTATTCAATCAAATGAAATGCTGAGTTTTAGAATTAAGTATTTATTTTGCCAAGTAACATTCTGCAGCTAACACTAATGTAAAAATCATAGGTTCTTTCTGCATTTTTAATAAAGTTGGTTTATGGTCATTGATAAAAAAAATATGTATTTTTGGCGCATTTGATCAGACACGCAATACCTGCGCATCGACTGAAGACACCGTCTGCTGGGCCACAAACTGGTCCTCATTATTGCCTGTAAGTAGTATTTTGGTATGATCCAGCACAGCATATTGCATAAAAAGTCAATGCAATTAAAACCTAGAAAAATCAATATAATTTAGTAGACCGTATCTACATATTCTATAGAGTATAGACACACAAAGTTGTTTAACGGTAAATATGTACTTACACTGGTTTCGTGTGATTTACAGTACTTTTAATAAAATGGGACTGACTGATCCCGCTCTGGGCGGAGCGGAAGGGAGTGTCAGACTCTTACTGACTAAAAACCACCCATGTTCCTTCATTGGCCCTTTATGTTCCAGGGCCGCGGTATCTCTTTCGAACAGTCCCGCAGCCCTGGCAGGCACCGGCCCTTGCGGGCCCCTCCCGTTTGCTGACAACTCTTTGAGGCGCGCGTGGAACACGAACGCGCCGTCGACACGGCCTGCCCGTCGTCATACGACGGACGGACGGCGAGCTAGCCCATTACTCACCGTCCACAGGCCCGTGCCTACGGTGGCCGAGAGCCATCACGGCGTGGCCCCCGACGCCCGGTGCTTCTCCCGCGGCGGCTGGGACGTGAGGAGGTTCTCTCCCTCTCACGTTCCGCCGCCTCCTTCGCTAGCATGACTGCTTCGCAGAAGGAGGCGACGGCTTCCCATTCCCTCTCGCCCCGGACCATGGCTTGAACCAGGGCCGGGCGCGAGAGGTCGCCGCCGCCAATCGCCGCTACGAGGACACGGCGGTGCTCCTCCCAAGCGGAGCAGACCTCGACGGTGTGCTCCACCGTGTCCTCCGGTCGATCCTCGCAATTGTAGCACCCGGGCGTTTCCTCCCGCCCGATTCGGTGCAGGTACCTCCCGAAGCACCCGTGTCCGGTGAGGACCTGCGTCAGGCGGAAGGTGAGGGCGCCGTGGCGCCTCCCTAGCCACTCCTCAAAGAGAGGACTTACCGCCACTATCGTGGCGTGCCCTATCTTTATGGGCCCTCCATTGGTGGATTCAGATCATCATACAGGTTACGCACTAACTGTTTAGTATGCCGGTAGCGTTTGGTGAAATCCTCTTCGGGCAACTTAAACGGGTCACATTTTATACGGAACTGCATGCGACGCCGCTTCCGATGAACATTACTGCTTGAATAATCTGCCTCTAAGAATTCAAAAATATATGCTGTATTCACCATCTAAAATCAAAAAGAAATTATTATTAAAATCGATGACTTGGTGAACGCTGCGAGAATCTGCTGAATGCGAGAAACACTAGACCGTTCGATGTCCGACGCTTAAGGGAGGCCCACGTCCAGTAGAAGACGTCTTCTGCTGACTATGATGATGATGCATTAAAATGGCTAGAAATACAATTTAAGAAATACAATTCAATCTACAACATAACATCACGCATGTACCCCGAAGGACTGAGCAAAGATGTTTAGTACGTACGTTTTTCATACCTAACAACAATGATGTTATATAGTACTAGATCAGCAGTGCTCGCCGCCAAAGCGTTGCCGGGTCGTAGATGGCCACAGCCTTATCTGACTTCAGTTGTCAAGTTGACGTCAAGGGAGCGATTGCTTATAACTAAAAAAAATACAAAATGGGGAAATGTGCGGTTAAAATTTGCATGTCACGGTCTCAAAAGATGAATAAAACATGTGGTGTTACATTTCACAGGTAAGTTAGCTAAATTTTCTTCAGATTCACCATAAAAACATGACAAAACGAAGTCAAATTTTTAAACATTTTTATTGTCATCAGTGTTACCAGTAAAACCGATTTTTATTTTGCCAGAGACTTGGGAGTTTAGTGAATGACGAAAGTATGTTCCTGTAAGTCTTAATTATTATTATAGTCTGTTTGGATTAAACAAAGGTATTTTAATATAATTATTCTTATTAATATTTTAATATAATAATTCGTTACAGATGCATGAACTGGTCACTAGAAAGGCATTCCGCGTTGTCAGTTCCTAACAAAATCCTGCTCTACAAAACAGACCTTATCTATTTATATGGACACAAGAACAAAGTGACAAGTAAACGCAATGGACGTTCTCTTTGATATAATTTTACTTTTAGCAAATTAAGTTAGATTAAAATTGCTTATTAGCCTTATTAGGCTAGATTGTAATATAATAAACAAGATAAAAAAAACCATTTTGAACAATAGTTATTTTACACAATCTTAATAGTCTTGAAATAAAATATTTACGTTTACGCATTTTTTTCTTCCTTTGAGTACCTACATAATCCATCCATTCATCCATTTCTTTAATTCTCAATTGAAAGATACATAATACAACCTTTCATAGTAATTGATTCAATAAATACCTTCAGTCATTCTGGGGAAATTATGTTGATCATTGGCAACTCTGCCCGTTCGTCCGATAACAATGTCTTGGCTCTTTCCAATGTCATAGTTTGACGGTAGAAGAAATGAGACAAACATATTATTGTGACAGATGACATAATTTATGTATCCGTTTCAAAGCTACGACTTTAAATTCGTAAGTGGCTACGTTTTTCTAAGAGTTGTTAGTAGGACACTGCTCCTCTAGTATTATATAACCTCATTGCCTAACAATATGACATTGCAATATATTTTTTGAGTATAATTTGCAGAACAATGAAAATTAAATGTCCGTCGTATCGGAGCAACTTTTTTAGACTGTCAAGCAATCCTGCTATTTGACGTAAGAACAAAGACATTCCAATTTTAAATTTCTTTGCGTAAAAACAATCCAGATTGTCAAAAGGCACGTCTTGGTATCGTCGGATGTAGGTATTTGATATGTCGTCATCAAAACTGCTACTTCTAGCAGGAATGTAGTTAGCTTGTCATAAGGACGTGATGGTACGAAAACACAAAGTAAGGTTAAAATAAGACTTGTAGATATTTCTAGACGTCGTGGTAGGGCTCCTGATTGAGACTCGCGCAGACCAGGGTAGCATGACACAAAAGAGATGAGGCGTATTACCACAGTCTAAAAACCTAATTAATATTTATACTGTGGTATTACCATGCAATGGGTGGAACAAAGATACCGATGATTGAAGCAGATTTTTTTTTAAGTGTGGCGAAGACAAATATTGTAATATTGTAAGTCTACGTAATTTGTCGTCGCCTGTCGTTTCCGAAAGTATATCAAGAATTAAACAGCCGGCTGCCTCAGGGAAGTGTTAACCTTTACTACCCTTAAATACCTATTAACTTCAAGGATCCTATTACAAGATAACTAACGCTTAGACACATCCATAAATACGTTTCCTTTGTTATGTTACTGTTCTGTAGCATGAAAATCATAAGCTTGTTCATTAATACACACAGACACGAGTGTGCGAAATAACCTAAACCCACATTACTCCCAAATACGAGGTACAAAAAATCCAGAATAACAAGGCACGCGGCGAATAATGGAAATATCCTCAAAATTTACTGAATTTAACAAACAGTTGAGATTTGTCTTGACAAGCAGCGCCTCCCCCGGGTTTCAGGTTATACTGGTCAACCCGTTTGCCATTTCTAATTTCCATTGTGCCTAGTTTTATCATTCAAATGATTGGTAGATAATTACGCTTTACTGAATTCTTTTGTTAACATTGACAATAGAAGGACATACATAATGGAATACATTAATTAACTGTCGATATCCGTGCGAGAAAATACTGCTTTTAATTTCTGAAAAGGCTTAGTGAGCCGTTATTCCGATTCACGATTGTGATTTAATTTATAACACAGGCTGACTGACTGGTGGGCTGCGGGACTGTTCGAAAGAGATACCGCGGCCCTGGAACATAAAGGGCAAAAGAAGGAACATGGATGCTTTTTAGTCAGTAAAAGTCTGACACTCCCTTCCGCTCCGCCCAGAGCGGGAGGAGTCATTTGATGATTTCCCATCCGAAAAAAAAAGGCTGACTGACTGGTGACGTATGTCGAATATTGTTTTGTTTCGATTGCCAGGATTATGCTTGATGGCAGGAACACCGTTCTAAATATAAAAAGTTATTTTTCTTTCTATTTAACATAACATCACGCCTGTAATCTCCTAAGGGTTAGGCAGAGGTGTAACTAATAGTACACCCACATTTCGCCAATTATGTTTAAGTCCCATGCAATAGGGGGCGAGCCTATTGCCATAAACCGGGCGCAAATCCAGACACCGTGCTACCAAGTAATTTCTGATGGGTAAAACCCAATAGCACTGCTCGACCTGGGAATCGATGCCAGGACCTCATTGTCAACAGTCGCGCTTGCGACCACAAAACCAACGACGGAATCTATGGAAGTACATATTTAATATTTCTTAAAACTTTTCGAACCCAAACTACTTTACCATAGCCCAGTATTAAACTGGACCAAAAATTATAACGACAGGCTAACTAAAGTCTTCGACGCACTACTTTTAATTTTATTTTATTGACCTAACGTACTTCGACGTCGAAGTGGCCAAGAATGGCCCATTGTATACGTTAAAGAGTCAACAACCACCATTGTGTATAGAAACTAGTCAGTCTAGTCAGTTGCAGCTTTTGTCTCCCCTGCAACGGTTTAATATCGCTCGCTGAGTGAAATTGCATTCGCCGCTATTTCCGAACGATTATGGACAAAAGCTTAACTGCCGTTTCGATACAAATTTAGAGAGGCTTTTCACTTTCCGATAGTGCTTTCTATGTTTATACTGCCTTGGTTTGCTCTAGTTCTGCAATTTACCTATATATGAACCTAGCCAAAATATAAACTATTGTACCACCATTAGCGTACATTTTAAATTTTATTTTATGTACAAAACTAATTTTATTCCACAATTAATAAACTACATAGGAATACAATTGTATCACAAACTTTCAATTCAAAATAATCTATAACTGCAGTACTGACATTTTATGCATTACTTTTCTATGTTTATAAAAACTCCTTTGGATACTCAACGTGACATTAACAGATTGTTACTGGTTATTTGCCATATAAAAATCGGCTGTAGCCATTTGCATTTAAATAAAGAAAAATTGAAAAGCTTGTCAAATGGCATCTCAGCATTTTTTGTCAGGAAACGGCCTGTCTTTTGTGTTGATTTTTACCATAAACCCTCATTTTGTAAAAATGCGAAACGTGTGTATCTGCAATGACTTTTTCTGTAGGATATTTAATTTCATTGAATACTTGTTGATCATTTTCAGTTTAATTAATGCTAATTACTCTGTGTTAGAAAGGAATCTTGGACACGTTTTTAAACTGACATGGTCACTAACACTATCATTAATACTAAAAATGGGATATTTACAATTACCTATCTATTTTGAGTTATCGATATTTTGGAGCTGTGCCAAGCACCATGATCACGGATAAACCGTTTTTAGTGATAATGATAGGTATCTTGTAGTCGGTTGTAAATTTAAACATTTAAAAATTATTATTATATATATTATTGAAACCTACTCTGATAAAGAAACTAATTGATGTAGATGATCTAATATAAGTTCAATATATTCTGGGGGTGTTTGTATGTTACAAGGGAGGCCATTTACCAGCACTGAGTCAGAACAGGCTGAACTAAAAAAAAAAACTTCCACCCACCTACCATGTGCGTAGGCGCGTGTGTAAAGTTCTCAACAGTGTAATATCGTAGTGCGATTAATACCGAGCCGTAGAAATATGAAACAACTTCGCTTTGTCAAGTGGTCATATTAGTTTGCAAAATTTGCGACTGCTACAAACGATTAATAAATGTTTGTTTCTGCCCTTATCCCCATTTATTTGGGGTCGGCGCAGCATGTCTTCTTCTTCCATACTTCTCTATTACTCGTCATCTCAGCAGTCACCGCCTTTCTAGCCATATCATCCTTCATAACAGTCCATCCATCGTTTCTTTGGTCTACCTCTAATCGTATAGCCAACTACATTCACACTCAACATTTTGCTCCGCATCACATGTCTATACCACGATAACCGATTAACACACAACTTTTCAGTCACCGGCACCACTTCTAGACCTGTAACTCGAATTATAGTTATAGAAATTTTAACGTAACTTTTATTCATAAGATTGTTGAACATTTTTTCCACAGGACTATACACTGCCCCTACACTGCCCTAGCTGCAGATCATCATCTTCTACCTAGGTGGGCTAGTCTTTTCCCAACCTTGCTGAGTTTTATGTGTTTTACAACATTATTTAGAATAATTTTCCAGGAAGTTAAATTGCACAATTAAAAATACAGGGTGGACATTACCGATGAAAAATTTCTATGTGGTTTTTCTATCTCTGAATGATGTACTGAATACGTGGTAAGCGTTTGTGAGTCTTTGTTCCTTCCACCCTGTATACGTATCGAATTGAAAACATCCACATTTTTTTCGTCAATAAATAAAATAATAATAGTAAAAACAAAAATATATTAATAAAAAATTAAATAATATAAATGTCTGCAATGCCTGTGTTAGGAGTCTCCTAACACAGGCATTGTTTGCCTAAAAGGAGGCTCCAAACACAGTGTATATGAAGCTTTTGTAATAATAAAATTTTCAAACCGTAGCCGAAAATAAAGACAAAAATATATTAATAAAAAAATATATATATAAATAAAAACAACAAAGTTTGCCTAATACCAGACAAAACATATTCAGCATTAAAGATACCTGGCATGACATCTTAAAGCAGGAGGAATTCCAGTGTGGGAAAGAGATGGCGCTAGACGATCTGTATAGCTCTGTCTCTTTCCCACACTGGAATTACTCCTCCTTTAAGACGTTGTGACTGTTTGTCACTTACTCCTAATTGTTAAGAAAATGTCTTGATCGTTATTTTAAAACTCTTCACACGATATCGCTCACGTGCAAACCATTAAGTTTCTATTTTATGGCTTGACGGTCAAGTGACAGTAATTAACAAAACTGCACCACTTAGAAATGCATAAATTCTTTACTTAATGGCAAATCCACTTGGGACAAAAACTATTAGCAGGCAATTCTTGAGAAAAGATAAGAATATTGGATTTCTAAAGGCATTTTTGAATACGAGCACCCCATGAGGCCATGGGCATGGGCGCCGCTTAAAACAATTGAGACGGTTGGATCAACAAAAAAGGAACGATGATGGTGTTGGAGACATTTTACGAAAAAAAGGGGCAAAGGCCGAGGAGAGAGGTCGGTGAAGAACGGCTGAGCGGGGGCAGTCGGTTTTAGACCGCTATAGGATCCGGACGATATAAGCTATTTTTAGTTAAGTTAGGAGACTTAGTGAATACCGGGAGTCTATGTCCAAATAGGTTGTTGTAAGAATGCGATAATGATTTAATAAGTTAAATATAGTTGGGTTAAAAGCCCTGTTCAGACTAATCTAGTATGTGTGTGTGTTTGTTGGTGAGCGACTGGGTGAGTCCTTTATTACAATAACTATCCTGGGCTGATGTTGTAATTCGAGTTCTTAAAACTAAACAGACAGAAACGTGTTGCTGGGGAGTTTGTTGCTCCACTTCGACTTCCCAGCTCCAACACTAGGAAGTGGTGAAGGGAGGGCGCTTTTGGGGCTGTCTATAGAGTTTCAATAGAGTTGATCTCCAACTCTATTGCAAAATGGTTCTCGAGTTACGATTATTAACTCTATTCTCTGGTAATTCTTGAATTATTTATTCATTAGCTCTAACCATCAATTCAGCCAATTTGCCTTTTGAGTTTTGACTCTCAATCCTACTATGACCAACCATATAGTGATTCTAGAATAATATGATCTTACCTCTGACAGATGATTCGGTCAGGTTGACACAAACACGTGTCTTGCAGATGCGCTAACGGTACAAAACGAGCACATGATCCATGGGGTGGGATTGGAATGGTTTGATACCACATCTATTTTATAACCAGTCTAAGGACTGTTAGGGACCATGTCTACTATTAGCATGATGACTGACGTTCTGCTGCTGAAAAGCCGCCTTGTCACGTTCACCAGTTCGAAAGAACTGCTAGGGACAGTGCTCACTAGGAGCATGATGTCGACGCATTGCCGCTGAAAAGCGGCTTACGTCACTTATGGAAGTGTTGCTCTGAGTGCTCCAGGTGTAGATGTAAAGTATCGTGTGAGTCACGAGTGACCAATTACCTATTACGCTAGCGTAAGGGTTGTTTACAAGAGCTATTGGTTGCCATATAAATATACTTTAGATCTCCTAGTTATGTGTTACCCTTTTGAAACCACTTTCAATATATTTCATTAACTATGAATTCCCTAATCTGATTTACTATATCTTTCAATCCTTTCCTTGTTCTAAGAATGATACGAGGCATTGGACTTCTTCATATTAAGGAATTCAGTTTTCTTAGTCAGTGGAAAGGTGACCAGCCTGGAGACGAACCTTACAGGGTCACGCGGATGAACCTTTGCCCCTTAGGGGGCAACTGACCAAAATACTAATATTTACATGACTTAGGAAAAACGAAAATTTTATCAGCCTAGGGTCTTATTGGAACAGTCACATGTGGTGCCGCGTGACCAGGATTCTCGTCATTAAATGTACTGATTCACTTCAGTACAACGAGAAAGAACAATAAATATGGGTTACTATAATAATAACACAACGGTATTTTATGGTTCTAAGAATTGTAAGAGACGGTTCGAGTTACAACGGCTACAACGATTTATGTTTAATTAGATAACGATTTTGTTGTCGTGATTAAAATCATCAACCATTGGCAGTGGGTTCAATTCCCGCATGATTTATCAGTTAAAATACTGCATTCCGTTGTCATGGAATTCGGGTTTGATTTTCGCCTAGCGCAATAGTTGATAAGTAATTAGATTCCTGTGTCATGGTATGTGGGTTCGATTCCCTGCGTGTTTTGTTGGTTTAGAGGGCATTGATTTCGATTTTAGAGAAAGTGAGTTACAATTTGAAAGATTGTTGCTTGTGTTCCTGTGCCACCTTATTGATGGGTTCGATTCCCGGTAGGTGAAGGTTTTGTGTCCGATAGTACACAGACCAATTTCAATTCATGTTTGCAATTGAAAGTGTTTATATTTGTATGAGAAGAGAGTGAAAGTAGATATTAGACACGCGCTCAACTATGGATTTAATGATGAGCTCGACTCCCGGTAGGTGAAGGTTTTGTGTCCGATGGTACATAGACCAATTTCAATTTATGTTTGCCATTGAAAATGTTTATATTTGTATGAGAAGAGAGTGAAAGTAGATGTACGAGTAAGACACGCGCTCAACTATGAATAAACTTTATATTATTAGTGCTGAGATAAAAGACAACTAATTTACTAAGAGTTACATTAACTATTATCCTAGAAATTTAACCTAAATCTTTCCGACTCTGTAGCCTATGTCATATAATTGGACAGATACTCGTGTGGACTTATTTCAAATTCCAGGATATTTCAATCTTCGTTTGGCTGACATTTAACTTTCTCTAAACCTTTGGATTGTGAGGTGCACTCGGGTCAAAGTTTCATCAAATTCAGCTGACGTCGCCTGACTCCAACGGCAGCCGTAGCGTGGTCCCAGTTGCGAAGCTAAGTTCCACTTTTATTAGACTCTATGGTTACCTGTAGTCATGTGATATGACTTTGTTATCTCAAAAATAATTGTATATTATTTTGAGCTCTAAAACTATATTATAAACCTACCTAATCAGTTCCAAAATTGGGACCTACCGTATAAAATTCATGCCAATATTTTAATATCCAGCTATGGATATTACAATAATGTGTCCTAATAATCCAATAATTGTTTGGACAATCTAGGGTGTCTAAATTTCAAAGTTAAATCAAAGGTCAAGATTCTTATTTGCTCAATGTAGGTTAACCAAATGTATTGTGAATTTAATGTAAGATAGGCTCTTAATATTTATATAAACGTGTAAAAGGTAGTGATTTCAAATAACATAACTTCGATTTCAACTACAATTTTCCAACTCTAAGTTGAATTTCAGAACTGCTCTTTCCTCTTAGAATCGGAGGGGGGCGACTAAGTGGAATAAATCCTAATATTTTTATGGGCGGACTATTTCAGCTACTCCTGGATACAATTACGAGGAGCTGACTCAGCGATGCATTGGGGTGCATTGGGGAAGGCCTCTGTCCAGCGGCAGCTGCGTTAGGTCGAGTTTAGAACGAGAGAGCACCGTAGGTAGCGTCGCCCGATAGCACAAATACTCTTAAAGGAGACTCTGGGATGTAAACTTAAATTATAAGCATGCACAGGTCTCCGGCAATTACCTGAAACGTGGTAAATGATAGAAATATTTTAAGGGAGAATAATCTCAAATAACGGAATTATGTATCGATTAAAGATACTTCTGCGAAACCAAGCAAAATTATTATAGCAGACGATGCATCCTATTGGATTCATGTTCCAGTTGGAACGATTATAATAATCTGATTAGGTGAACATAGCGAGTGGGTGTACTTTTAAACTCTATAGTAATGTCATGGAGAGCCACAGTTCATCCTATTGTGAAAGCTCATACGCTGTACTGCGTCACGCGTCTGATTTTCAGAGGGGGGAATGTGACTGTTTGTCACTTACTCCTAATTGTTAAGAAAATGTCTTGATCGTTATTTTAAAACTCTTCACACGATATCGCTCACGTGCAAACCATTAAGTTTCTATTTTATGGCTTGACGGTCAAGTGACAGTAATTAACAAAACTGCACCACTTAGAAATGCATAAATTCTTTACTTAATGGCAAATCCACTTGGGACAAAAACTATTAGCAGGCAATTCTTGAGAAAAGATAAGAATATTGGATTTCTAAAGGCATTTTTGAATACGAGCACCCCATGAGGCCATGGGCATGGGCGCCGCTTAAAACAATTGAGACGGTTGGATCAACAAAAAAGGGACGATGATGGTGTTGGAGACATTTTACGAAAAAAAGGGGCAAAGGCCGAGGAGAGAGGTCGGTGAAGAACGGCTGAGCGGGGGCAGTCGGTTTTAGACCGCTATAGGATCCGGACGATATAAGCTATTTTTAGTTAAGTTAGGAGACTTAGTGAATACCGGGAGTCTATGTCCAAATAGGTTGTTGTAAGAATGCGATAATGATTTAATAAGTTAAATATAGTTGGGTTAAAAGCCCTGTTCAGACTAATCTAGTATGTGTGTGTGTTTGTTGGTGAGCGACTGGGTGAGTCCTTTATTACAATAACTATCCTGGGCTGATGTTGTAATTCGAGTTCTTAAAACTAAACAGACAGAAACGTGTTGCTGGGAAGTTTGTTGCTCCACTTCGACTTCCCAGCTCCAACACTAGGAAGTGGTGAAGGGAGGGCGCTTTTGGGGCTGTCTATAGAGTTTCAATAGAGTTGATCTCCAACTCTATTGCAAAATGGTTCTCGAGTTACGATTATTAACTCTATTCTCTGGTAATTCTTGAATTATTTATTCATTAGCTCTAACCATCAATTCAGCCAATTTGCCTTTTGAGTTTTGACTCTCAATCCTACTATGACCAACCATATAGTGATTCTAGAATAATATGATCTTACCTCTGACAGATGATTCGGTCAGGTTGACACAAACACGTGTCTTGCAGATGCGCTAACGGTACAAAACGAGCACATGATCCATGGGGTGGGATTGGAATGGTTTGATACCACATCTATTTTATAACCAGTCTAAGGACTGTTAGGGACCATGTCTACTATTAGCATGATGACTGACGTTCTGCTGCTGAAAAGCCGCCTTGTCACGTTCACCAGTTCGAAAGAACTGCTAGGGACAGTGCTCACTAGGAGCATGATGTCGACGCATTGCCGCTGAAAAGCGGCTTACGTCACTTATGGAAGTGTTGCTCTGAGTGCTCCAGGTGTAGATGTAAAGTATCGTGTGAGTCACGAGTGACCAATTACCTATTACGCTAGCGTAAGGGTTGTTTACAAGAGCTATTGGTTGCCATATAAATATACTTTAGATCTCCTAGTTATGTGTTACCCTTTTGAAACCACTTTCAATATATTTCATTAACTATGAATTCCCTAATCTGATTTACTATATCTTTCAATCCTTTCCTTGTTCTAAGAATGATACGAGGCATTGGACTTCTTCATATTAAGGAATTCAGTTTTCTTAGTCAGTGGAAAGGTGACCAGCCTGGAGACGAACCTTACAGGGTCACGCGGATGGCGGGGCGTGACCTTTGCCCCTTAGGGGGCAACTGACCAAAATACTAATATTTACATGACTTAGGAAAAACGAAAATTTTATCAGCCTAGGGTCTTATTGGAACAGTCACAACGTCATAGTAACCCCCCTGACAACGCAAACGGAGTCATTCAAGAAGAGCATCTAAATAAGACCCAATCGTAAGTTAGAAAGATAAAAGGAAAAATAAACCAAATAGGTACGTTATGTTCAAGTCTTATTAACATTAACTAGCTTTATTCTTGAATATGTACCGATAAGCTAGGTTCTCTTTACCGTACCAATATAGTAATTTATTAAGGTACCTACTACCTTTTTGGGTAGTTTAAAGAAACAATATGCTGTCCCTTGTATCAACCGAATTAGTATGCCGGCCCTATTTTTACTAAAAATTGAAAAGGTTCCGTACCCGAAAGGTAACCAACGGGACCCTATTACTAAGCCTCTGCTGTCCGTCCGTCCGTCTGTCTGTCAGCGGGCTGTATCATGTTCCGTAATAGGTAGACAGTTGAAATTTTCACAGTAAGTATGTATATTTCTGCTGCCACTATAACAACAAACAATAAATTAAAAATTAAAGGGGTTCCTCTACTAGAATGGTACGGAACCCTTCATGCGCTTTCTTTAGCAAGTAGGTAAACATAAAAAAACATATCGAAAATGCATCAAGTCTTTCATAGTCAAGTAACAATCTGATGGACCGCCTGAGCCAATACGATAAGACCGGATTACAAATTCCCTAAAGTTTTAAATGAATGAATTTTACAGCACCGATCCCGCTCGTAACTTACCAGTATATACCGGCCGTATCGAAAATCGAGGCCATTCGCGTTAATTAAAAAAAACACGGAACAAAATGATATTGTATCAGTGTTTGAAACGGTATCATTTTGTACGGAAGTACGAAGTACCCGATATTTCCTCTCAAATTTAATTGGATCGAGAACATAATAGACACAACGATATTTTGAGTACAATGGGTATTGGCCAGATGTTATTAATTTTGAGGTCCCCAGATGGTATTCGTTGGTTATGATCTTCTTTGTTAGATATTAAATTCGACATTGAATTTTTTGGACCGACCACTTGATATTAACATGTAACCAAAATCTCATGAATTAACTCATTTAATGTTTACGTCGATCTGTAAATCACTACATGCATCATGTGATTTGGCAACAGATTAACGGATCAGTTTGATTAATGCAGCAAAGCTTAATCAAGTTTCCAACTGATACACTCGAAACGTTTAAAAAATGTTACAAATTTTTGGCATTTAGTTGTCGAGAAAAATCGGTGAAGGAATACCCGAGGCGTTTTTTTTTTTGCAAAGCTTAGCTTGCTAGCAGCATACTCAGCACAGGCCTCCTCTCTGTGACTGTCTTCGCTTTGAAGTGCATCTACCCAAAATCCATAATCGTTTTCTTAACAAATTCCGGTAATTCCGTTATCTGATTCGTTTACAAAGCTCTCCCACAATCACAACCGACACGCCAGTATCAATCATAGCAACAGATCAGTGGCACCTGTTACTATTACTTTATTAGCCCAATTCCGCCTGATTGATTGGATCTCGACAACTTTCCACGGAACCACACCTCCGTATACATAAATGTCTAGTTGACTAATCACTGTAGTTTACCAGATTGAGACGGCCTTGAGGTGGCTTAAAATATCGGGCAGATATTTGCGTAGGTAGGACATCTTGCGTTGGTTGCTACAGAATGTATCTATAAGGCTGCGTGTGCACCAGAGATGTACGAGTACTAGGCCGCTGAGCGGTGCGAAGATGCGTAGCGACGTTTGACACGGTGCGCAAATGAGCGGTGCGAGAATGTGTAGCGGGGTCATTACAGATGCTAGCTGTAACCACACCGCCTACTGCTATTTTTCGCTCGCGTTCGTCCCTCACACACATTCCTCGCAACACATTCCTCACACACATCCCTCACAACAATTCCCTCGCACACATCCTTCCCTTGATTTGTCTGTACAAAAACCTCGATCCGCTGAGCCGTTTCCACTAGAGCTGCGCTGAGCGAGGCTAGGTAAATGCAGTGATTATATTGGTTCTTCAACCACATCCCTCGCTACGCATCCTCGCACATCTCTGGTGAAAAAAGGTGTGGTCATATTTAAGGATGTGGTATAAACCATCAACAACCTCCCTCATTTTTATGCAGAACCAACACACAGATATATCAGTATCACTATCCGGATGCAAACCAAGCGTGGCATTTTTTGACTACCTACTATGACGTCAGCACTATTTAGAGTTACGTTACTATACAAACAAGTTACTACACAAAAAAGACTACATTTTTGTTCTTTACATATGTCTAGAATTAAGTTTTTGGGTTGTAAAGTTGTTTAAACAAATTAGCTTGCTGCGACAGTTGCCACGTTAAGCATAAAATGCTTAAGCCGGGCTCGTGAAGTAGTTGCTCTTCCGTTATCTAGGTCATGTATATCTGTGGACATACATCATCAATTGCGAAATAAATCTGCTATCCAACATTTGGGTCGTGTATTGTTATTCCAGATTTGTATTTCGGCTCATTCAGTTGTAGTATGTCAGGAAGCATTTTATTGTATGGGACAGGTATACATTTTTTCGCAGTTACGATGATGGTCCCATGTAGAAAGTCACTACATCATTAAATATGGTGCATTATACATACTAGACGCAAACAACTCCAGCCCTGAAAATTTCAAACAGGAAAACTGAAAAGTCCTCTTATTACGTAGCTCTTAGTTAGCTCTATTCTTGAATTACTTTTCAATACTAACATTTACACAAAAATGCTCTGTCGCAGAAGTCACTTAACAGCTGTTTTACTAGTAAAAGAATTTCAAATATGTCTTTGGCACGTAACACAAGATTTAATGCGAACTGAGACCACTACTTCGGTAACATGGAAACAAAATAGTCAAATAAATGCTCTCAGAAACGTTTTTTTTTCGATCATAGTACTTCAGCCTCCTATTAACGGGACATTTTGACGGGAAATGGCATGATCAATCAACATTTTACTAACGAAACTCCATTGTTTCTTTATTTTACTCCATATTTCGTTATAGGTTTTTACTAATTACGAATTTTTATATTAACATACACGTTTCACATCTGTCGAGCATCCCGTCACGGCCAACTTTTTATTTTTTTTCATTATTATGTAGGTACAGTATGAATAATTGGAGCGTGTCCGATTTCCAATACACCCCGTTTACGACCATCGATGATACGATTTTTGTCGAGGTACACGCGCGCGTCACTTGTGTCCTTTGCGTGCGTACCAAACAGTAATGAAAGTATATTTACAAGGTAATTTATTACAAAGGTACAGTACTAAATAAACACACGACCAAACCCGCGTATCCGATCGCCATTAATACCCCTCATACCCTGGTCTTCTGCCCACCCCCATTTCACTTACTAGCACTTTAGTGCTACGCTGCACGTTTTAAGGCCAGAATTTGCCAATACTCTGGAATACGGCCAACGCAACGTGTTCACGTTTCATATTACATTTTTGCTTTGCTACTGCCGTCACAAAATTCGTTTAAAGCGTTGTTGTTTGAAATCTGGGGTTTATATTAACATTTTGGGACGACAATTTACACAGTGTACATCGGACCATGTATGTGATTCTTGCTAGATCCCTGATAGCAGAAATTATTCTTTGGATATTAAAAAAAAAGCTGTTCCATACATAAGTGCAACCTACACGGTGATTTTTTTAATAACCGATGAATTTTGACCTAAATTCATGATAACAGTGTGTGCATCAATACACCCTGTACAGTTAGTTACTGTGTATTGTCTTTATGAAAAAAATGGTACTTACTGTCCAATCACTTTTCAACGTCCACGGGAAAAGGTGCCTATTTCCGTCCGAGGAAACCCTTTCGCCGCTTAGAAAACGATTTTTTTCTTCATTATGTGAGTCTACGATCAACTTTGTAACTGCTACGAAATCTCGTCGCACCTCGTAGACACTGCTACGCCACGTTTAACGAATCGTTTGAAATATAAGTTCGTGCAGTAAGAACTGCAATTTTTTAAACTGTTTATTTCTTCAGTAAAATATCTCTGAAAAGATTTAGGTGGCAGTAAAGTGCTCTTCGGCGTGAAATATGTTCACCTGAATATTTTAGTAATATTTCATGTTTATTTTAAAAGTTATTTATATTCGCTTATGCAAGAAAATAGCGTTTAAGTTTAGCTACTGTTAATCAGCTAGTTAAGAAGTTGTCATAGAGAAACAGAAACTAATGGCGCTAGTTCAAAGCATCGATATTATTTAACAATCTGTTCATGTAAATGTATTGTCCAAAGTAACTTGACCACGTATAGGTCAGATCAGGACTAAGCTAGAGGAAGACCAAAGAAACGATGAATGGACTGTGTGATGAGTGATATGGCTAGAAAGGAGGTGACTGCTGAGATGACGAGTAATAGAAAAGTATGGAAGAAGAAGACATGCTGCGCCGACCCCAAATAGATTGTGATAAGGGCAGGACAATGATGATGGGACCTAGCTATGGTCACGCCATCTACACTCTGCTTTGACAGCCTCCCTATAACAAGCCTATTTCCTTTGCTTTTACCAAAGAGTTTCACAGCAATTGACCTCGTTCATAAACGTAAAAATTGGAGCAGCTCAAGCCAATCGGAAGCAAAACTTGTTGGGTTCAAAGCCGCCTCATGGGTCTAAAGGTTCAAAGTAATGAAGTTTTGGGTATGAAGGTACAACCATGTTATAAATGGCAACTAACGCATTCGTTTTTGCCATCAAAAATGATAGGCACAGTCACGAGCACCAATATGTATACACTTTCCTAAATTTAAAAACAATTTTCGCAAGAAATAACGATTGTAACTTGGAGATAGGCTCTTTTTCATAAAAATATGAGTTCTCGAATACTATGTTCGTAACAACATCAAATTTTAATCAGAACAGTAGGAGAAAAACACTTTTAAAAGTTGTTAAGTGTTTACATATTGGTGCTCGTGACTGTACAGTAAAAAGTGGAAATTTGGCATTAAAATGTTGAGTAGGTGCATCTGTTTGTCCGTCTATGTGTTACGACTATTTTTTTATTACAAAATTTTGCCATTTCAGAAAAGTTGATTTTATTACGACGCGTCCATAATTATACAAGGTAAGCTAAGCGGACCCTTACCGAAGCCGTCTACCAAGCATTCTGTACATGAAACTAAGTAAATCTACGCAAAAATTATTGCTGGGAAACGACTTTTTTGGGTGAAAAATCACGTTTTACGGCAAGACTCAATGTAACGCACTCAAAACATTGTCCTGATGAATACATTGAATAGTACAGGGTTCATGGAGGTTTTTAAAGTAAGATAAAACACTAAAAACTGAGATTTTAAAAAAAGAATGTTGTCATAAAGTTGGAACTTTGACCCTCAATATCTCTGTACTAGACGGTTCCCAGGTACGGACGAATATAAACCAAAGTTCGTTTATTATTTATTACTTTATAAATAAGAACGCCTGTTCGGTTCAGCGGTCAAGTATCCACAATGAGGAACTAGTTTTGTACTACTAACTCGACTCGACTAGCGATCAAGTGTAATCGAGTGGAGTATCCAATTAGTAGGGTAGGCAGAATTATAAGTAGTTTTGAAAGTTAATAAAATTGTTGTTATACATAAATATTTTCTGCAGAATTTATTTTTAGTCAGGTGCCTAGCCTACAAGGCTGAGCATATTAAAACATTGAAATGTGAACTTTATATCGTGTTCCTTACGGTTGAATTTTAAACATTTAAGAAGAAACACGCGTGCGCCATGCTTTTTCTTGAAGCGCACACGAGCGCAGCGGAGAAGTGCAGGAATCGAATGGTTGATTTCTCTCGTCTCTGCTTCAGTGGAATCGCACACTTAGATGGCACTTGGAAGTGCAAAGTTAAATGATCTGTTTCGTTCAGGCTCTATGGAATTAAACTGCACTTAGATTGATCTAATCTCAACTAGTGTGTGGAATAGAACCGCAGCGAAACGAGATAAAAGAAATTAATTGAGTATAGAGATCTAAAATGCTGAATGTAAAATAATCAGAAGTCGTCTAAAACGCGGTGTATTAACCTGAAAAGTTTATTAAATTCAGCATTTGTTGGATTTAACATTTATGTATTAATAATAATAAATGGTAAGAGCGGTGCGCAATGATTGTTGACATAACGGTCCCACATGACGAGAACCTCGTGAAAGCCGAGAAAGATAAGCAAATCAAGTATCTTGATTTGGCTCGCGAGGTTGTTAACATGTGTGATGTGAACTCAGCAATCATTGTGCCGATAGTCGTGTCAGCCCATGGCTTAATTGCCAAGAGCCTCGACCAATACCTGAGGAGGCTCTAGTTAGGCAGCTGGATCAAGAGCTTGATTCAGAAAGCCTGGACACGGTTCGTATTGTTAGGAGGTTCCTATCTCTGGAGCCCTGACCGCCGCCGGTAGTTTGGACTCTGTTCCCGATATCAGTGGGCTACTATTTTTATTATTTTAGATCTAAATATTTAAAAATGTAATTAACGTGTACATAAATAAATAAATGAAAAATAATAATCCTAAACGAAAAGAAACTTCAACATTTCTAATCAAAATCAAAAATCAAAATCAATCAAAATCAAAGCATTTATTTCAAGTAGGCCAGTTACAGGCACTTTTGAATTGTCGAAACAAAGACAACAATGAAATGTAGCTACAGTCCCAGTCACAAGGCATAAAAACTGTGAAAGTACTGTAGTTGCCCATTCCCTAACGTAGATCTCTATGGAGGAGAACGGGCAAGAAACTCCATGGACACTCTTTTAAATCAGAATATTTTACAAAACCCTGGTTACATCATTCATGTTGAGATGGTACATTATGTGAGAGCGATGTAGCAAGATGTGCATGTTAAAAGTGTCCATAGTAAAAACAAAGAAAAGAACAATTCAAAAATAAAATGATTAATTCAAGTAAGCCGTGGCAACCAAGAGATGACCAGTCCCAACTGACAGCGCCCGTTCACGAACATGACGCATGTATCAGCACCATCCAACTCAACCATTTTGAAGGGAACTAAATGATCCGACACACGCGCCACCATCATCATCTACCTTCTACAATATTGTTCGTTCTTCGATACTGTATAAATATCTTTCATTTGTATCGATAGACAACAACATCGTTATTTTAGCCCGGCCTGTTCAACATTATTTGACTAGAACTTAATTAACGCCTGTCTTTTGTTAAACATTTGTTTAAGCTTAATCAAGCTAACAGAAGGCTTCGACTTAGAGCAAAGTCTGGAAATACTAATCATTTGTGTTATCCTTCAGAAACTGTGTTTATTTTTAAACAAGTTGTATGTCTGAGAATAATAAGAACAATCGACTTGGGACACGCTAAGGAAGCCCGCGAAATTCAAATTTAGAATAAAAATGAATTCCACGAGCTGCAACTTATACGACATAAGTGGATTGAATAACGGTTAGGAGGTAGCCAGCTGTGGCGAAGGTTCCATATAACTCAATTCCTACCGGCTTCCCTTTGAAAAATGGCACAGACAGTATTCTATACACAAATAATATAATAAAGAAATGTAGTCCGGCTTACCTCTTACAAAAATTTACCCTTCGCTACTGGTAGCCAGCATCATATAAAGGTTTTCCATGAGTTCTTTAAATCCTGTGCCAATTTGTCTAGATGAAATAACTATTACATAACATAACATCACGCCTGTAATCCCCGAAGGGTTAGGCAGAGGTGTACCCTGTCCCATGTAATATGAGGCGAGCCATCAACCGGGCACAAATCCAGACTCCTTGGCTGTTACCGAGAAATTCCTGATTAAAAAACCCACTAATACTTTGCTCGACCTCGGAATTGAACCCAGAACCTCATGCTCAGCAGTCGCGCTTGCGACCACTAGACCAACGAGGCAATCGAAATCACTATAAAACATACTTAAAAATTGTTATAAATTATTTAACCATACCTACTCTGCACACAGATATTGCATATAAGTAGGCTCAGTACGACTGCAAAATCAGAATAGCAGAAACAGTTCGAGAATATTAATATATCACTACATAGTATAAAACAAAGTCGCTTTCTCTGTCCCTATATCTCTATGTATGCTTAAATATTTAAAACTACGCAACGGAAATCCGTTGCGTAGTTTTGAAGATTTGATGCGGTTTTTTTTAATAGATTGAAGAGGAAGGTTTATATATTTAATACATGCACCCGTGCGAAGCCGGGCGGGTCGCTAGTTTTTAATAAAGCAACGGGCTGCAGAATTGTAAACAAACTACATTAGGTTACAAAGACTTTTTAAAAATATACAAAAATATCAAAATACGAAAAATATATTTCCTTTGTAGCTACATTTCGTGAAAGAGCAAGCACGTCGAGACCAATCTGTTGCAACGAACTAATACAATATTTGTCTGGCCAGGATGCGAGAAAGGACTTGTATTTGCAGTTTAATTTCAAAATTGTAGTGAACTGAATTCTTCAATAACCATAGTCAAATAGTGGCTGAATAAAACCTATTTTGTCATTAAGTAGACGTTAAAATACTCTTTGACAGGATTGAAATTTATTTAAAACTAGTTGTTGCCCGCAACTTTCATTCTCGTAAAAATATTATAAAAAATGTGACCTCTCTTTTTGAAATCGGATTTTGATACCAATTTAATTTTGCTTTTTTTGCACTGAACCCTAATTTTTGTTCTAAAATAAAAGTAGCTTTAGTTACTCCTTATAACATCAGCTATCTGCCAGTAAAAGTCCCGTCAAAATCGGATTAGCCGGAACAAACAGACAGACAGACAAAAATTTAAAAAAAAGCAATTGTTATAAGTGCCGTACATATTTTATTTTCATAAGCATCCAGTAAAAAGCTGTTATTTTGATATTACAAACAGACTCTTCAATTTTATTTATTTGTATAACTTATAACTTTGCTTACGAGCATAAAGGGATCTCCTTTTATGGCGAATTTCGCTAATGGAGGTAGCTGAGCGCGATCAGACATCTTAACCGAGTTTAAGAATCGCTACATCATAATTGCTATAGAATTGACGCCGACTGCTCTTGAACATAGTTTAGATGTGTTAGTTTCATTCTTGAAATTCGAAAGATAGCTGTCGAGTTTTCTATAAAGTATTTTGAACCGACTGCTAATAAAAAGGAGGAAGTTCTCAATTGGGCTGTTTTTTTTTTCAAAGTGTTTGTTACCTCATTACTTCGTGATTACTGGTCTGACTTACATGATTCTTTTGGTATAGGAAGCTTACGCGGTGGTAAAATTTTACTAATTATATTCACAGTGCTTGGATACTTTATGAGTATCCTTGTATGTATTCCTTAATACATTTTATTTATTAATCAATAAAAACTGTTTAAATACTATTTTACAGAACGTAAATATACCACACAAACCATCGTGGGTTTAACAGTGGTATGCCAGACACGGCAACTCGGTGCCACAACATTCTTCATCATTACATATACATAACTAGGTATAGGATATATATAGGAAAAGCGTAGGTAAAAAGACACTTCCTAGATTGTACCACAATCTAGAAAGTATCTTCTTAGTACCATTGAGCAATTTTTCACATTTATTGTATGTAAGTCATTCATAATAGATGGTGTGTCTTCTATGTCTATGTGGGTGATCTGCTAATAACGTTTAGTAACCATGAAAAATGTACACTCGATAAGACTTTATGTGAGAAACCATCGTACCACAACTCAAAAGGCTGAAAAAAAAGTTTAAAAAAAGTTTTTCATTCGGTTTACAGATTGGTGAAGGTCGATCTGAGAATGAATAGGAATTACTTACCAAAAAAATAAAGAAACCAGTACTTCATCAACCCTGTCTAATATAAGACACACAATATATTACCCGACGAAAACTTACCTTCGTAAATCACAACTCTAGCCGAACTATGCCGAACGAAATTGCCGATTGAACGGTTTTTCCTTCCATAATTCCCGTACCCTATTAACTTTGTAAACAAGACTGTTACTAGAACAAACATTTTTTATAGAAACCTGGCGTTTTCTTTTGATATTTTTAATGAGACTTTAATATTTATTAATAGGTATATCAACATTAGGGTAGGTCTCTTAATTAGTGAAGTTGACTGTAACGTCGTTGGGCCCATTGTTATAATTGGGCGATGACTTTTTAAGAAGTAGGTACATGGATTTTAACGTACTTGATACTTTTTTAAAGAAAAAATAAGTAACAAGGAAGGGCCTTTTTATGTAAGACTAGCTTTTGCCCGCGGCTTCGCTCGCGTTAATTTATAATTTGACAATCAATTCGGGTTGTACTCTGCTTGTAATACGAGTAATGTGGCGCCATCTATTATCATAAGATCGTTATTGTTGTTTTCCTCGGGAACAGTACCTACTTTTTTCGGGATGAAAAGTACCCTATGTCCGTTTCTGTACACCTGACAACGTATACGCAACATTTCAGGATGATCGGTTCAGTGGTTTAGGCGTGAAAAGGTAACAAACTTACTTTCGCATTTTTAATTTGAGAAAAAAAACAGTATAAGCCAACATAAAATTAAGTTAGAAGACGTAGGGAGTGCGTTTTAAACACCACAGTTTCTCTTTGAAACGATGACATGCATCAGACTTTTCCGTATTTGTTTAATTTTAAATGACTTTCGCGTGGATTTTGTTCGAGTCTGGGTGAAACGTACACAACCTGTGACTCTGGCACCTGAGGCCTGGGAGATAAACAAGGGCTTTAAGTTCTTGGTAAATTATTTAGCAGATGTCCACTTTAAATAACTGATACTTACTTGTTTTCGCTTACACTAAGCGATACTTAAGTAAATGCGTACCTAAATGCTATCGCATTGTTTGGTATGAGGCCAAGAACATGAGATGAGAGCAATTTGAGCGAGGTAGGTACTAACAACAAAATATAAGGGATGGAAGGGACACCGACGGTTACCACGTATTTAGTGCATCATTCTGAATCAAAACAGAAATTTTTCATCGGTTATTTAAAAAAAAACAGCTTTTCCATACATTTTGACCGTGTGTGTGAAAAGTGGTAGTGCACTTTTGTAGGAAACCGCTGTTTTTTTTTTATAACCGATGAAACAATTTTTATATCCTTGTGTGTGGGGGGGCTCAGTATGATTTACTGAATACATGGTAACCGTTTTCGCGTCGGTGTCCCTTCCACCCCGTATATAGGTACTATAAATGTTTGACAAGAACCCAACTTCAGCGTTCCATGCCAAAATCCATAAAACCTCAACATCCTTTGTTTAATAAAATTACAAAGAGCCAATTTTATATCGATACAAAGTAGGTAACGTAACATATTTTATGAAAATCGAAATCATCAATAACCCATAACTTGAAGCAAGGGGGAGAGAATAAAAAACACAGGACTTCCTCGTAAACCTTCGGTTTTTACGAGCCGGTACAAATCACTGGTAGCTCATGTTTCCGACTAACGAACGAACGACGAACAATAAAGCCGAGTTTTCACTGGCAAACACCTGACGATCAACAGTCTTGTTACACAATGTTGGTGTGCGTTACGATTGCTCGGCCAAGTTATCCAAACAAAATTTTATTCTCTGGGTCGATTGACTCCAAAATTGGTATACACACTCTTAAATTAAAATGATGAAAATCATCTATTACTTATTAGGGTTCCGTACCCGAAGGGTGACTAACGGGACCCTATTGCTAAGCCTCTACTGTCTGTGAAGTCTGTCTGTTAGCGGGCTGTATCTCATGATCCATAATGGGTAGACAGTTGAAACTTTCACAGAATGTGTATTTCTGTTGCTGCTTTAACAACAAATCTTACTAATATTATAAATGAGAAAGTTTGTGAGGATAGATGGATGTGTGAATGTTTGTTACTATTTCACTCAAAAACGGATTTAGATGGAATTTAACACACAGATAGTTAATAACTTGGATTAAAACATAGAATACTTTTTATCCCAGTAGTATGATACTGTGGGACAATTATCGAACTCCACGCGGGCGAAACCGGGGGCATAAGCTCTAGTTTAGATATATTGGCTATTATGCTTTGTCTCTGTGATGGTCACACTATAACTGTGAGTCATAATTTATATGTTCGTAGTCACCATCAGTTGCCAGCAAAACGTCACTCAACATGTTGTGGAACAAGTTGTAAATTATTCCCAAGTGAGCATACAACCAGCAATTCAATGTCAAGAAAATAAAGTTGTAGGTAATAAAACTACAAATCTAAAGAATACTGAACAAGTCCTTGGAGTAATAAATTGTTGTAGGTTCAATTAGCCTTCAGTCCTAATTAAGATGGACCGACTTTTTAACTTTTCTTATTTCTGTAGTACCTACTGGTAATAAATTAAAAAAACACTAAAAGTTGTAACTGTGACAAAAAAGAAATTGATGACTTAATAAAATGTCTCCCTCCACTTGAATAAAATAAACGATGTGAAATTGAATTTGACTATGGAAGAATCATCAGTTATTGTTACTGCAAGCCTTGTAATTAATCTCAATCAATACTTGGTCAAACTGTTAGTGCGTCGTTGGTCTGACATGACCTCCTGGGTTCGATTCCCAGGTCGGGTTAACTGTTATTAGGTTTTTCCATCAGAAATTTGTCATTAGCAGCCACGAAGTCTGGATTTGTGCCTGGTTTATGTCAATAGGCTCGCCCCCTATTACATGAGACTTACCTAAACATAACTGGCGAAATGTGGATGTAGGTACCTACTATTAGGTACACCTCTGCCTAACTCTTCAGGGCGGACTGGTGTGATGTTATGTTATGCTGATAACTCGCTAGGTCATTCAATTTAACCCGTATAACTAATACGATCAATGTCCCCACATGAAAAGATATTGTTAACATCAAGTTCTTTGCAATAAACCCGTTGTGAACCCTGCACGTGCACGTTCGGTGTACATACACAGTATAATGTTAATTATGAAAGTGACAGGCCACGATTCAATGTTTTGAAAATGTGAAAAAATGTGTTGATTTAATTCGTATTCAGTAAAATAAATAATAATACTAGAGATAATATTGAATGAGAATTGATTGAACAACCAACTGCGTCCTACAGCGGACGAAGTTGGTTGTCAATTTCAATTGTTTTTATTAGGAGACTAGCGGCTCGTCCCGGCTTTGCACGGGTGCCTATGTTACTCAGGGTTAATGTAGCTTTCCAATGGTGAAAAGAGTTTTGAAATCGGCACAGTAGTTTTTGAGTTTATTCATTACAAACATACACACACACACACAAAAATACAATTCTTTTCTCTTTATAATATTAGTGTAGATTCATTTGTACAAAGTTGATGCATGAGCCGGCTGTGATATTTACTTAACTTCTGATAAACTGTTGTTCACAACCTATATTCGTCTGTAATTTACTGCAGTTTTAAACAAAGGCAGCATCAAAACTTCAAAGTGCATTCAACATCCGAGCTCTACTCTTTACGAAGTAAATCCGTACCATTCTTTGAAACCATAATCTCTTTCAAACTTTTCCTTTGACAAAACCGTTGACTGCGCGTGCCAGCAAGTGACGTCACATAAAAAGTCATCAAAAGCTCTTTTAATTAAGAAAGCCCCGACACACTACCTCTTGCGATCCTCGTTAGCCAATAATTAATTTCCGCCTCACTTTGATTAATGTACCAGAGCGCCAGACCTTTGAGGAGCTTGACGGGCTTCGTAACTGCAGGTCAAGTAGAAATGGCCATAGTTACTTAAAAAGAACTAGGTCTAGGTTCTACATTTTTAATTACAGGCATATACAAAGTTAACGATCCAAAAATTTTGGGTTTTATGTACTTAAGTGTTGCCGCCAACGCGTAAACATATAGGACGCAATAAACGCCATAAATCGAGAAAGGGTTGCCAGCGAACCAATACAATACTTAATTTAATTTCGTAGTCAACAAGAAACTCGTCGTTTTTCCGTCACAATAAACCGCGGCCTACGTAATAACAATTTATTACTATCATTATTACACTGAATGACTTACCTGCGTTACACGCGTATAAAACTCAATGAAGCATATTTTTAACTCCTAAATTACAGTTTAAATGGTTTGAAACGAAAATAAATCAACTTAATAAATTAAAACCGTATAGAAAATCTTATTAAGGTCACACGCAGTGAAGGAAAATATATTAGGTTCTTCGTATTTTGCAGACCACATAATTTCTCTTTTATGTTCTAGCTGTTATAAAGGAGAGCTAATTCGGGTTTTCACAATTTAATGGATTCATGTTACAGGATTATGCAAACGAATTGAGTTTCGCTTCGTTCTCCAGAACTATGACGTATTGCGTCTTTAGTCTTATGACGCAGACAATTTGAGAACCAAATGTAGAAACAAATACCTAGAGATGATTTCGTAATAAACAGATGTTAGAATTGTTTTATACTCTCACAAATCAGTGCAGTCAAACAAAAAATAACCGACTTCCAAAAAAGACATACTAAAAAGTGGAAAATAACTTTAGTTTCGGAATGCGGTGACTTTTATTTCTTTTATTGACTTCTTTGCGACCGACTTCCGATATATGAGCCACATCTAGTTGTTGACCCTTGTTATTTAAAAAAAGAAAATGTGAATACCGCGGGTAAAAATTATAGATTAGAAATTATTTGAATTAGATTGCACTTATACCGTTATTATAAAACGGGATATTTACCATGTTTACTGTTTGTTTTAAGTTCCCGATATTTCGGCGCTGTTGCACTGTTGCCGAGATCATGGTGCTTGCAACAGCGCCGAAATATCGGGAACTCAAAATAAACAGTACCTAAATATGGTAAATATACGGGATATTTACCATGTTTTCTAGCGTTAATGATAATGTTAGTGACCATAAACTTATACCTACACCGTTTTCTTGAAAAAAGTAATGTCGCTTTTATTAGACAAGAATGAAAGACAATTAAATTCTTTTTCAATGTAGATTTCTTTTATTCCCAGAAAAGTCAAAACGTTGTTACTCTACAAAGTGAAAAAGGAATCATTGAGAATTAAAGATTACGACTATATTCACAACCAAATTAACAAGAACAAGTTCCTTATAAGTCCGAGAACCCAAAATGACATACTTAATTCTTAAAATGTCTGCACACTGAGTATGCGAGTCAAATAATTTTACCCGGAATGGGAGAAATGTCGGGAATGTAATATTACAAAGACTAGCTTTGGTTAGACACATTGCTTTGTACACTTCCCCGCAGTATAACGCTGAGTTATAACGTAATTAAATGAGTTTAAACTTCCAGAGAAACATGACCGGCGACCATTATATGCGTCTCAGTTTAGAGTGCAAGATTTGCGATAGCCATTTCCTGAATAGATAAGTTGGGGGCACTTGTACTGTGATTCATTGAATGTCTGATAGCCCTGTCAAGCTAAGAGGCCATCAAGCACGAGGTTGACCCGTTGAATCATGAAAACTGGCACTGATGTTACAATACACCTATACTCGACAAAAATCTTGAATTCATTTTCTCACTGACAGACAAGACATCCTAAACCGCTAAATCATTTGGCATGAAATGTCGCACAAATTAAGTTAAAACGAAGGTTATACAGAGGAAGGATTAAAAAAAGCAACATTTTGTGATATAATCGGTCTGAGCTGCAGCTGTCCCATATCGCACTTTATGGTGGCAGGCTTGCGGCAGCGCTATGGCAACAGTTTCTTCAAATACCTATTTTTTTGGCCCTGTTCCCTCTTCAAGTTTGTATAAAATCTCATCAAGCGTGTGACTTATAGTTTTAATAAACGATTTAAATAAATAAAGTCTAAAAGTACCTTTTCTGTGTAAATCCCATTGAAGTTCTAAAACAACTTCTACGAACTCCCAGTGCCCTAAATCGGTAGAATCTTAAACTAAAAACCGGTGTTAGGAACGCACCCACTGAATTGAGATCAGTTTAATACACATATTGTTCTAGGAAATCGCCAGCATTCAGAATCACGAATCATGTTAGTTATTACTCGTTTCAACTTCCAGGAACGTTGAGTGGAACTCAATCGTGATTTTTTTAGTGCTGTTGTTTTTACGCATTACGTGATGCTTGTTTTGGTTCATCTGGGTCATGGCTTGAACATGTGAGAATCTGACGTTTTAAATATTTGCTACGGAGAGCAGTGGTACACGTACATATCCAGCCTATAACTCTTGAGTCGTCACGCAGTGGGTGCGAGAAGACGGATGTTGTCGCCGAGGAAGGCCTAGAAAACGCTGGTGTAACGACTAGAGGCGTTTGGGAGAAATTGCCCGGAGAAAACCGCACGGAGAGAAAAGTGGAAGGCTATGGTGGAGGCCTTTGCCCAGCAGTGGGACAAAATGGACTCATCATCTGCCTAACCTTTTCCAAACTATTTCGGGGTCGGCTTCCAGTCTAACCGGATGCAGCTGAATACCAGTATTTTACGTGGAGCGACTGCCTATCTGACCTCCACAACGCAGTTAGTCCTGGGTAATACGATACCCTTAGGTAAGACTGGTTGTCAGACCCGGGACCAACGGCTTAACGTGCTTTCCGAGGCACGGAGGAAACTCGGTATGTAATGGGTGGTCATCCATACACGGACCAACCTAGGCAAGCGCAGCTTAACCTAAAGATCCTCCCGAGCGGCAGTTATTATTTACTCTCGACTCACTGGGACAAAATGGACTATGGAAACAATAAAGTTTAGGTAAGCTTCTGGGACACAAGCCTCCACTTTGTGAGGAGGAGCAGTAGTGGTCCAGTGATATTGGCCCCAGTTTAAGTGTCATACGTAGGGTCGAACCCAAACAAGTATTTTGTGTAACTTAATTTCATTACAACTGCTCTCAAAACAGAAACGTCCCAAAGTTTAAATTCTTGGTCATTTTTCATCTACCAACCCGCACTGGGACCGCGTGGTGGATCATCACTCAGTATCTTTCACAAAGAGGAGGCCTGTGTCCAAACAGTGAGAACGTTATAGGCTGATGTTTATATGTAGGTAAATATTTGCGAAATGCAAACATGTTATGAATGTAGTGGTCATATCAAAAAGTACTACAGCGCCATCTATGACACAAATAAAGAACTGACATAAAATTCTGAATCGCACTATTAAAGTTATCCGCGACCTAAGAACATATAGAAAATGCAGAAAGGCAGTAAGTAGCCCACCAGATACAACCCCCGTCTGGCCGGAGAATCCTCCCTTTTTTAGGGAATATAGAGGAACTTTACACTTACTTACTTTTTTTGTTTTTTTTTTTTGTTTATCATACCTACTCCTATCCTATACTAGTGACCCCGATACTAAACAACAGCGCAGCCTTCGTGCAACGTGACGTCAACATCACTTCCTCAAGCTTTCGAGCAGCGAGACACAGCCAGCCAGCTTCAAATGGGTATTCCAGACCAACCAGCATGCAGTGGAAGAACATTCCTGGCCAGCACCTTCAGCCTCATCAACCGACTTTGGCACAGCACACTGCACTTTCGGCCAGTTGAGAGTTTGAAATCCTCTCCAGGTCGACGCCAGCAGTCACATCGCGGCGCTGTACCACGTCCGACGCACCGAAGCAAACGCAGCACCGGCCCCAACTCACTGGGGTTCGCATCACCTCCGCAGACACTTCCGACGCTCTGCGAACAATGCGGCAACGAAGCTTCCACTGGCCAACTTCACAAGATGTATGGACTACTCATTTATCGACCACGGTCAACGGGGAGTGATGTAGCGGCATTCTAAAAAGCACAACAGCGCCCTCTATGACACAACTGAAGAACTGACATTAAATTTTGAATCGCTCAAAGCTATCCGCGACTTAAGACCATATGGAAAAACCCGACAATAATGCACTGATCTAACTGCCACCACTGGTGCCTGTTTTAGTGGTGGCCGTTGGGAGTATACCCTATTTCTGGGCAGTAGCTCACAAGTCACAACACCCTGGTCCTGGTCGAAGGATCCTCCCTTTTCCATAGAGGATGAAGAACTTTACACCCTGTTCTTTAGTACACCTAAATGAACAAATTAGTTTAGTGTCTATCAAACAAAAAAAAAATAGTTACAAACTTACTTGATGGAATAGCTTACGTTCCAAAACAGTATTCCTAGTTTTTGTGTGATTTTATCGCTGCATTACAGCTTTGTAACATAGCTACTCACAACTCTTTACTCAAACAACTGCAGTGTAATTTTACAAATGGATCTCTGCAAAGTGAAACTTGGCATAATACTGCTCCGTGAGACTTGAACGTACAAAGGGACAATGGCTTGACTGGTATAGGTCGACTTTGGAATCGTGACAAGATCGAGAGCAGACCTTAGTCTAGAGGTTCCTTGTAGCCTTGTAGACCTGTGACCTGTGTGTGTGTGTGTTGTGTGCTGTTGTGTGTTGTGACCTATTGGGGAAGCTTTTGTAGCAGTGGACGTCAAACGGCTGAGTATGATGATGATGATGGCGTTTCTTAGTCAGTAGCCTAGGACTCCAGTTTTCTTAAAACAAAGTACTTCAATCACGGTGGTTAGAGTAAGGTAGTGTAAGGAATAAGTCGTGTACCTACCAATAACAATCTATACAAATAAATAAAATTGAAGTGTCTGTTTCCAATTTCAAAATAATAGCTTTTTACGGAATGCATATTTATGGAAATATATACAGTACTTGTAACAAAACAACCATTTCTTAAATTTTTGTCGGTCTGTCTGTTTGTTCCGGCTAATCTCCGAAACGGATGAACCGATTTTGATGAGACTTTCATTAGCAGATGGCTGATGTTATAAGGAGTAACTTAGGTTTCATTTATTTTAGAAAAAAGATTAGGGTTCCGTGCAAAAAAAATAAAACCCTTGAATAGTTAACAAAATCCGATTCAAATAGGGAAGTAATATTAGTAAAAAAATATAAGCGGCCTGTAAGTAAAGTAAAGTAAAGTAAAATTTATTTGCATAGATTGTAGTAGAGCCTTAGGTAAAGGCTGTGATCTAACCAATACGATCGTCGTGCGAACACGCAAGCGTCGCGTTCATTTTATAAACGATAATTCAATAAACCCGAATGCGTCATCGCGATACCGGAGGACGCTTTCCCGTTTACCGAAAAGCGTCATAGTCACGACGTTCGTGTCTTCGCATGACCGATCGTTTTGGTTAGGACACAAAGCTGTGTAGCTTTAATAAAGTCACACACGTCATTTAACGCAATGCAAGCCAAATTCCAACTTTTTATCATAAAATTAGTGTTGAAGCGAAAAATCTGCGCAATTATAGTCGCGCCATTTCTTTGCAAGGCAGAAATTATGTAGACGTGCTCCCTACGACCTATTAAATGAAAACATGAATATGTATGCGCCTAGAGATCTTTTAGAGTTCCTTATTGAATTAAACAAGACCTGCACTTTTTATGTCAAAGGACTAGTTAGCATAGCCTAGCTCTTTTGAGAAACTGGAGCTGTTTAATTAATTTAATTCAGTTACAGGAAGTACCTAGGTAGTACACAGAGAAATTATTTTTAAGAAATTAATGTACATGCTTGAGGTTGAGAAATCATGTGTAATCTCATTACCTAATTAGTTAAATTACCTATGAAGTACCAAGTGTAGTACTCAAATAAACATGTATATCAGAACGTTCGGCCAGATAAAATTAAGCATAGTTTCCCTCATTTTAATATGTGCACGTTATGAAGACTCACGCTATATAGGTATAGTCTATACCCGTGGTCGTCAAATTGCGGCCCGCGGGCCGCATGCGGCCCGCGGCCGTAATTTGTGCGGCCCGCGACAAAGTAAATTATTTCATAGTCAACTATACCTTATTTTTATAATAGGTTTGCGTTTGACCAGAACGCGCCTGATGTTAAGCGACGTAGTGGTCTACGATGGAACACGCTTACCTAGAAGATACCTATTAACTATACCTACATTTCATAAACAAAATCAGAACCGACTTTGCGTTCGAATCCGGCGAGACGGTGACTGACGATAGTCTGCCGCACGCGTCGCTACATTATAGACCGGCGCGGGCGTGTACCCTGCGCGCTCCCCGCTCACCGCCCCGCCGCGCCGATACACCGCACTGGACTGGAGTCGAGACGAGGCGCGAGCTATTTCATTTGTTTTAACGCACAAGACTGAACGTTTCTTGCTTCATCCATTGCGCGTGCGGTATTCTATGTATAATGGCGGGAGTATCATCTAAATGTGCTACTAAAAGGAAGATAATTGACGAAAATAGAAGTTTTCAAGAAAAATGGGAGGAAGAATTTTGTTTTATAAGTGGACATAAGGAAGGTACTGCTATTTGTTTAATATGCCGGGAAACTGTCGTCGGAATTAAGCGATACAATTTATTTCGCCACTACACAAGCAAGCATAGTTCATTTACCGAAGCCTACCCTTTAGATACGATTGAAAGAAAGAATAAAATAACTCATTTGAAATCATCAATTCATCGTCAACAAAATATTATGACGGTAGCAGTCGGGCAAAATGAGGCTATTACAAAAGCATCGTACCAAGTGTGTAACATTCTTGCAAAACGCATGAAACCCTTCACTGATGCTGAATTGATGAAAGAGTGTATGATAACTGTTTCTCAAACATTATTTCAAAATTTTTCAAATAGTAAACAAATAATGGCAGAAGTAAAAAAGCTTACACTTTCTGAATCCACCTGTCGCCGCCGTGTTGAAGATATTTCGAAAAATTTGTTTGAGGCAGTAATTGACAAACTGAAAAACTGCAAATACTTCAGTCTTAGTTGCGATTCCAGTACGGATATAACTTCTATGTCTCAGTGCTCATTATTTGTTCGGTACTGCACAATGGACGGAATCATAGAAGAAGACTTCTTAGCAGTGATTACCATGAAGGGTCGTACGAGAGGCTGTGATTTTATGGAAGTTCTAAAAGAATTTGTAGAAAAACACAGCATACCTGTAAATAAGTTGATATCAGTGTGTACTGATGGTTGTCCGTCAATGGTGGGTGCAAATATTGGTTTGATTGCTTTAATGAAGAAGGAATGGAATTTATCAAATTTGTTGCCCATTCATTGCTTGCTGCATCAAGAAACTTTGGCATGTAAAATTTCGAATAACAAATTAAAAGACGTGATGAATACGATTGTTAACATTATAAATTTTATTCGCGCGCGCGAACTTAATCATCGAAAATTCAAAGACCTTCTTGAAGAATTACAAGCTAATTATGGCGATGTTATCTTACATACAGCCGTCAGATGGTTAAGCAAAGGAAAAGTATTAGAACGGTTCTTTTATTTAAAACACGAAATAATACTTTTTTTGCAACAAAGTGGCAAAGAATTCCCTCAACTACAGCAAAATGACTGGTGGACACTTGCGGCTTTTTTGACCGATATCACTATGAAATTCAATAGTCTTAATTTAGAGATGCAAGGACCTAACAAAATTATTGGACAAATGACAAATAAAGTGTTTGCATTTGAAGACAAACTGCAATTATACATAAACGAACTCGAAGCGGGAGATTTTTCAAATTTCCCAACTGTTTCTGCTCTGCAATCCGAAGTTTCCATTCCAGACAGTACTATCCATCAAGAATTGATATCATATTTGAAAGAATATCTGAGAGAAATACAAAATAGATTTGACGATGTGTGAAAAATTAAGAACTGCTTTATACTTGTGGAAAACCCTTGGCATGTCGAAAACGAAGATATGAAATTATTCTGCCAGTTTGGATTTTCTAAAACACAGTTAATGAATGAAATCATTGAACTAAAGCACGACACACAGCTTAAAGCTAGTTTTATTGAGCACCGTGAAAAGCAGGAGTACATAAAATTTTGGAAAAATACCCCTAGCAAGTATAAATCTTTACAAGACTGCGCACAATTTGTTTTAACCATATTTCCTTCAACATATCTCTGTGAAGCTTCATTTTCGAAAATGAGCTTCTTAAAAAATAAATACCGTAATCGTCTTTCCACTCATTTAGAAGACACAATGAGGATTGCATGTAGTCCAAAAGATGCCGATATACAAGAAATAATTAAAAAAGTTCAACACCATAATTCCTAATTATAAAACATTGGTATTTTTTATTACGGCGTTGAACTTTTTAAATCATTTCTTACCTACCTATGTTTATACATTATCTTTTTCCAATAAATATTCTAGTGAACAATATGTTTGAGTACTTTTTTCGATATCAACTCCCACGCGAACGACGTCGCGGGCACAGCTAGTGCGAAGTAAATAACGAAATGAGCTGAATACACATGTATAAGTGTGCAAACGCTCTTGGAGCGCCTTCACATACTCTGCGGCCCGGCGCTGGCACTCACATTGTCATGTGTGGCCCTTGGCCAGTCAAGTATGACGACCGCTGGTCTATACTATACGTGTATACCGTATAGATAGATCCAGTAACATGAAGGTATTGAATAAAGCGTAAGTTTCACACATAACTTATTAAATTACTTACCACTCTAGATAATATCACTGCACATGTACTACCCACTTTATTTTATTTATGTACAGTACTGTACTACCCATTATAGCTTGGCGTTCAGAGGGCGCTGATCGGTAACTTCCTGGAACATACTGGTAACTAATCTGCACTCCTCATATTCCTCCGTCCGCGTATCTATTTATTTTGTTGCAGTAGGTATTGCGGCACGTATGGTCACGTTATCTATACCTATATAGCGTGAGTCTTCATAACGTGCACATATTAAAATGAGGGAAACTATGCTTAATTTTATCTAAGGAAAAAATATTTATATCTGCACTCTTCATATTCCTCCGTCCGCGTATCTATTTATTTTGTTGCAATACCTACATAGTCACCTTATTTCAACTTTTTCCGACGTGTTTTGCTTCATTGTTTAGGTAATTACGTACCTACTCGATAAATACTTGTTTCGTAAGAATACATGGTCACCCTATTTCAGTCGCCATCCGCCACCATAGTGCGTTTTTATAGATTAATCTTGAATTAACAAAAACACTGACACTATTGCACTGGAAACCTATAACACATCAGGGGTTTTACGAGTCTTCTAGGTTTGTTCCTTGTGGACGAATCGATAATCCCAATGTTTAGAGGTTATATGTTACATTTTCAATTTACTATAAAAAGGGGCCGTCACAAGAAAAATTTTTTTTTTTTTTTTTTTTTTTTAATTAATATCTGCCATCAGCCCCAGAGCTTTAATCAGATTTGTTGACTTTTGTATTTCTTTTCGATTTGCACATCCAGTGATGTGTCATCTCCCATTTTCAAACAATCATCAGATTGAGGCTAATCTTGTCCTTTTCAATCGGAACGTGCAGTTGTTTGTGTTCAACAGTGTTGTGGCCAGATGATTTCTGTGTCTTTTGAGTCTTTGCTTGTATGCCTCACAGGACTTTTCTATTTCTTCTTTGACTGTTGGAGTTTCTAAGTACTCATGTATTTCTGTGTTCCGTATGAACCATGGTGCAATGCTCAGGGTCTTCAATACTTTATTTTGGAAGCGTTGGAGTATTTCTATATTTGAGTGACTTGCTGATCCCCAGAGTTGTATGCCGTATGTCCACACTGGTTTTATAATGCTTTTGTATATGAGAAGCTTATTTTCCAGACTTAATGATGACTGTCTACCTATTAGCCAATACAACTCGCAAAACTTTTTGTTTGCCTGATCCCTTTTCGCCTTTATATGCTCTCGCCAAGTGAGCCTTCTGTCTAGATGCATACCCAGGTATCTGACTGTTGATTTTTGCGGCAGGACAGCATCATCAAGTGTCACAGGCGGACAGTCCCCTCTCTTTAATGCAAATGTTATATGGACTGATTTTGCAGGGCTAGCTCTTATTCTCCACTTCTTCAACCACGATCCTATTTTTACCAGGTGCTCTTGTAATTTTATGGATGCTGTAGTAGGATCTTTGTAGCTAGAGAGGACTGCAGTATCATCTGCATAGGTTGCAGTCATCACTTCATCTGAAAGGGGTAAGTCAGCAGTGTAGACTATGTATAAAACTGGACCCAACACCGAACCCTGGGGTACTCCTGCTTTTATTTCGCAGATGGATGAGAGGCAACCTTCACATTTCACCTGGAATGTCCGGTGTTGCAGATAGGACTTCAGAAGCATGTAGACAGTATTCGGCAACTGAAGTTTTATTTTATATAAGAGGCCTTTATGCCAAACACGGTCGAAAGCCTGCTGGATATCGAGGAAAACTGCTGAGCAGTATTCTTTTCTTTCCAGCGTCTGCCGAATTGTGTGAGCTACTCGGTGTATTTGCTCTGTCGTTCCATGATGCCCACGAAAACCGAATTGATGATCTGGTATTATATTTTGTTCTTCAAGAATTGGGAGAAGCCGTCTCAGAACTAGTCTCTCGAGAAGTTTTGATAGTAAAGGGAGTAGACTTATTGGCCTGTAGGATGTGGCTTCTGTAGGAGGCTTTCCTGGCTTGGGAATCATGTTTATGATGGAGACTTTCCACAGCTTTGGAAAATATTGAAGTCTCAATACTGCATTGAAAAGGATTGTCAGTAGGACTATTCCTTTTTTCGGTAATTGTTTCAGCACTTCCGCTGTTATCAGGTCAAATCCTGGTGCCTTCTTTTGCTTTAATTGTGTTATGGCTTTCCTAAGTTCTGCTGGTATAATCGGTCTCAGTGGTAGTGAAAGTTGTTGATCGCTGTCTAGGATTTTATTAATCTCTTCTTCTGGGTGCATGATGTTAGGTTCATTGGGTTTAAAGACGTTCTTTAGAAAATCAGCAAACAACTCGGCTTTATCTGCAGGTGTTCTTGACCAGTTACCGTTTGCTTGTTTTAGTGGAGGTAAGTGTTTCTTTGGCCTTTTTAATGACTTGGTCAGCTTCCAAAGTGAATAGTCTTCTGCTTTATGCGGAGATAGGGTCTTTAGTTTGTCTTGCAAGGTGTTATTCTCATTTTCTTTAAGTAGTTCTTTTAGATTTTTTTGCGCCCTGTTCAGTGCGCTTTTGTCTTGTCGATTTCTACTAGTGTGCCACTGACGTCTTAGTCTCCGCTTATCAGCTATCATCTGTTGAATTTCCAGGGTGATGTCTTGACTTTGTGGTTTGGATTCTATGTAAGGAGTTGATAGCCAGGCCGCTTTTTGAATTAGATTGGTAGTGTACCACGCAGCATTTTCTATGTCATCTTCCGTTTTAAGAGGTATACACAGGTTAGTTTTTTCTTCGATGTAATCTCGAAAGGCTTCCCAGTCAGTTTTATGGTTGTATAACGTCTCATGAGGTTGTTTCAAGATGACTGTGGTGCTTATTGTGCAAATGACTGGTGTGTGATCAGAGGAGCCATCTAAACATGATTCTACTTTAGTGTACAATCCTGACATTCCTTTGGTGACAAAGAAATCTATGAGGTCTGGAATCTTGTTAGGGTCAGTCGGCCAGTAAGTTGGTTCTCCAGTTGACAGTATGTTGAGTGTGTTACTATCAATGGCCTTTTTCAGCTCTCTTCCTCTTGTCGTCGTCAATCGAGATCCCCAAAAGGTGTTTTTGGCGTTCCAGTCTCCGCCTGCTACATATCTGTTGCCAAGTGTTTGAAAAAAGTCACTGTACATTTGTTCGTCAATTCGGTGACGTGGAGGACTGTACACTGCAGCCACGCTTAGTGATCCTAGCCAGTCATCTATTGATACTACAGCTGCTTGTATATGTTCATGTTTAAAATTCGGGAGGATATGGTGCTTTATGTTTTCCTTCACTATTATAGCAGCCCCAGCATGAGAAGTCCCATCTGGGTGGTTGACATAGCATATATTGAATCCTTTAATTTTAACCACTCGTTCATCTGTCATGTGTGATTCGGAGATCAGGAGAATATCTATTTTGTTATGGTTGATAAAAATTTCAACTTCTTGCTTGTTCGGAGATAAGCCATTTATATTCCATGTAGCAATTCGTAGGAATTTCATTTTTTCTGCTGAGCTATGAGCGTCGTTAGGAGACCCATTAGGGTGCCTATTTGTTCGATGAGGATATCTATCTTTGCTGATTGTTTAGTTATGATTTGCTCTAATGAGCTTGTTGGCTGAGATTGTGTGTTCTCTGTTTGTCTATTCCAGTATCCAATGTTCATGTTATCAGGTGAAATTTTATTTGTTCGTTCTTGGTTATTTTTGGACCGTTGTTTAGTATAGCTGCTTGGTTTTAATGGGGGAAAGTCATCTATTTGAGGGAGTTTTTGTAACGGTTTGTCTAGTGGCTTTGTGATTAATGGAGCTTTCCTGTTTACTTTATGGGCCATTTTTCGTGCTCGAATCTCTTTATAAACTTGACAACCTTTGTAGTTGGCTGGATGGTCACCGAGGCAAAGAGTACATGTGGCAGGTGTATTTTTATCCTTTTTTGGGCAGTCCGTTGTTTTGTGTCCTTTAGCACATTTGACACACCTATATGGGCGCATACAATTATTTTTGGTGTGACCGTATTGCTGGCACCTGGCACACTGAGGAATCTCGGTTGATTTCTTTGGGTCTTCAATCTTGACTCTCGTGTGATATATGGATTGTATACTCTTAACGTCGGAGTTGTTAGGACCGGGTTCTATGTTTACAAAGAACATATTTAGTGGCTTTTTGTTTTTCCTGGATACTGCACAGATTACTTCACCTCTGACTTTGTTCCCTGTATTTTCAATTTCCTCTATTATAGCAGTTTTAGGAGTAGTGTGGTGAAGATTTTTAATCACAATTCGATAGCATCTATTTTGCTTTTGTGTGAAGGTATGACCAATCAGGCCATTTGCTCGGATGAGATCTATTACGTCTTTATATGTTTCTGTAGACTGTGTCATAACCCTGAGCTGGTCTCTGTTAATGATCTTATAGGAGTAGCTATCAGTGGGTATAGTTTTATTTAACAGCTCGGTTAGTTTGGATAGGTCTTCTATTCCATATAGGATTATGGGTGGTGGTTTATTGATTTTCTTAGTTTGGATGGGTGGAACTTCTGTTGATTCTTCAGTTAGGTCTATCGGTAGTCCACTGTATCTGTTGGAGGTACTGATTCCTCTCTGTGTTTGGTCGAGTTTTTTCATGTTTGGAGGGCTATCAGATAGTCTCTTTCTTTTCGGATGGGGTTCTGAAGGGATTCTTTGCCATGAGGGTGGGCAAATATTATTGACACCATCTGTAGTATTCGTCGCTGCAGACGTAGTAGTTGGATTATTCGAGTCAGTAGCATTGGAAGTACTACTCTTTAAACTACTCAGTGACGATGATCTCGGTCTTGCAATGAGTAGACCTGGATGAAATAGCTGTTGGGTTAATTTTTTATTCACGCTGCCAGTAGCAGTCACTGACACGGGGGCCTGGTCGCCCACACCCGCGCAGTCTTCGGTGACATATTTCACACTCGCAGGCCCGGGTACCTGCGAGCGCCGGGCGTTAGCCGGATCGCATGACAAATCATCATTCGTAACATTCATACTTTCATATAAAAAGTTGGGACATACTCATGTCGCTTTCCCAAGGCTTCATGGCCACATTTTTAGAAGGGATTTAGTTCTTCTTGGCTCGTGGTATGCCAGTGGACAGGTTAATTCACCGCCGCCTGTTGCTCGGCGTTGTTGCTCTTTTAGCACCACCCGGGGAGCACGTGTAGGGTGGGCCTAGGAAAAGGTGGTAAATCCTACGGACGCGAGCAACTTAGCCCCCGTCACAAGAAAAATAAAACAATAAAAGTTCGTTTCAGTGTCGTCACTAAATCTTTATTGATTAACGGTTTCTCTGGACTTCTTCCTTGTGGAGGAATCGATAATTCCAATGTTTTGAGGTCATATGTTAAATTTTCATTTTACTATATAGAGGAACCGTCACAAAAAAAAATAAAGCAATAAAAATACGTTTCAGTCTCGTCACTAAATCTTTATTCATTAACGGTTTCTCTCAGGTCCTCAGTTACGCAGATTTTACGTTGGCCGAACGGCCTGATGTTCCAGGAACTAAAATTAATTTTACTTTTCACCGGTGGCATTACGAGTAAAAGTAAAGCAGTGGTTGTTTGTCACTAAATCGTCACAAAATATTTATTCAGTAACAGTTTCTCTAAGGTCCTCAGTTATGGAGATTCAGGTTGGCCGAACGTTCTGATATCAGGTTGTTCGGCCATAAATAAATGCTTCTAACTTTCGAACTATTCTGTCACAAATTCATTGGCTGGCATCTTTATGCGTCACATAATCGTCACTAAAAACTGGAGTAGCAGCCAGCTCCCTATCTCGACTGGCCGAACGTTCTGAGATACATAAATAAACGGTATTAGCTAGCAACACTTAGAAAAATAAAATTTGCATTCCTCGATTCAAGTTTTAAAATTCTCCTAAGCAAAAGTTTTTCTCTACTAGGAACAATATTATAGGGAATTGAATTTTTAAAATAAACAATTTAAGTTTGAACTTATAATTTGGAACGTCTACGGAACCCTACAAAATTGTTTTTTTCTTAATAACTCATCTCTCATAATTAACAAGAAAGTCTGAGGTCCAATTAAAAACTGCAACTAACTTATATTACTTACTCTCGGAGTTTTCCTACTCCTGCATATTGTTACAGTTTATCATAATGAGAGAAATAAAGATCAAACACCTTTTCAATATGAAACTTTTCCATAAACTCTGGCTTCAAAAAAATTCTATCTTATACCTATTTTTTTTTTAATGTATTAATTCAATAAAGATATTATGTTAGGAGTACCAATACTGATAAAACAGATCTGCAACTTTATTCATCTTACAAAATCATGTATTGAATTGTATCTTATTCTCTGTAGTGAATTCTAGTGGGCAAGCTTTTATTCAAAAAATAAGAAATTAGCGTCTAGTGTTGACGAAATTATTGTTATTTCTAAGTGACCTCAGCTTCCACCACTTTCGGGGCTCTTGGAGGTAACGGATCGTCTGGTCCTATCAATCCGTCAGCGATCATCTTCTGTCTCCTAACCTCGTCTCGAGCTCGTTTCTCTGCTTCCTTCCTCTCCCGCTCTGCTTGCTCTTCTGCTGCCTTCTTCATAGCCATCTCAGCCAAAGTCTTCTGGTCCAACTTGAAGAAGTTGACGGGTTCTTTGAAGAATCGCTGATCTTTCGCGTTCATGTTCTCCACAAACGTAAGAATTTTAAACAGACCAGTTTCTGGATCGTACGTTTTATCTTTCGTAGCCAATCTTATCCAATCCATGAACTCGTTATCTGCGAGTGGTTCACCCCACGTCATCAGTTCCTCTCGGAACAGCTCAAAGTTGACGAAACCTGTTTCCTCGTCGTCGTGTCCTAACGCTGCCATCGCTTTCACGATCGTATTCTCAAAGTCGTCTCCCATAATCATTTTAGCTTCAATCATTTGATACCATTCATGTAGCTCTACTGTGTCCACTAAATCATCTTCGAGGAACATTTCGAACAGTTTATTTACTTCAGCAGTTTTCGGGTTGAGTCCAACTTCCCTCAACATCATTGTAATATCTTTTATGGGTACCTGTAAAATTAAGAAACATTCTGATAATTTCTAAATGATCAGGATCTAACAATCCAGTCGACTAAATCGATTCGATGAATTTTGAATAACTTTTCCGCATTGCCATTGTGAACATTTATGTTAAATTATAAACTAGTGAACCGCCTCTATTTGACACGGTTTACGAGTTAACAAAACATCGAGATAGCTTACGTTTGATATGCTCGTGTTTTAGGCCCATACCAGACAGAAATGGTGTGAGATAAAACAGAACGCGGACACGGCACAGGCGAGATGCGAATGCGAGTTTTGAAACTTATAAAGAAGAGATGAGCCGCAGACGGATGCAAATGCTTCATTCTGTACTGTCTTTGATGATTCATTTCGAGAGCAGCGGCGATATCACAGACTGGCCTGTGCACAGCGAATCAGCGATCACCACGCCGAAGTCAGTGCGTCTGCGCCGTGTGTGATTCACGTCACTTTATAAGAGGCAGAACGAAAAGCGATACGCCTGAGTCTTGTGCTTTCGCGATGCTGAGCTTTCAGATCATCGCGTTCATACATTTTGTGTGAAGAATAATGAACATAAGTGAAAGGGACACCATGTGTCCGTGCGGTCCTCTCGAGTTGGGCGCAGGCGCAGGTAAAACAAAAGGGTCGTGAACGGGAGTAAGAGGCCTCTGTGTAACAACAGAACTACAAACAAGAATAGTGAAAAAAGGGTACGTCTCCATTACCATATCGATGTTGTCTTCATCGTGGTTTTTAAAAACCTCTTTATATCTTAAGATGTCTTCTAAGGTAAAACATTTTGGTGGAGGCGGGATTTTTTTTGGCTTTGGAGGTTCGCCGATAGGCGCTTTACCGGGCTTTGGAGGGGGCTTTGGTGCTTCTTTCTTCTTTTTTGGAGCCATTGTTGTTTAACTAATTTATTATTACTACTAATTTTATGTGTCCATAATATTTCCTGAGTCACTGGATCATTTGTTTTTGAGTTTTAAATTTGAATAGAAAAATGATTATTGTGGCACTCTTTGGGAATCATTGATATTAGAACTAGCGTGACTTCTTAAAATATCATTTAATGTTAACGGTGATAGAAGTACTATTGAAAAGTAAAAAAAAGTACTAAGCTATGAAAAATGACATTTTGATTTTTTGACTGGTAACTGAAGACACAACTGAAGAAAAAACTATAAATACTTATAATGCTATTAAGGTTGTATAGGTATGTATGTGATTACTTTACATTGAGTAGATGTTGGATATCAATAATCACTAAATTAAAATATTAAGTTTACAAAAAACTGTACAGGTAGTTCAGTAGTAGATAATAATTATAGTCCTGTAATAGTTTTACATTTAACTGGATTAAAACTATGGTTGATTTTTTTCAACTTTAATCTTAATAACTTAAAGCTGAAAAAAAATAAACTTCTTAAAGTACTGTAGTTACTTGAAAATGTACCTAATAAACCTTGTTGTGATTTTGCAGTAACAAGTATTGTTTAGCAACAAACTGTGCGATATGAGCAGCGGTGGCCCAGAGGGAGAAGCGGTGGCCCAGTGGGAGCAGCGGTGGCTCAGTGGTGGCAGCCCCGACTTACGAACAGTAAACGGTGAAGGAAAACATCGTGAGGAAACCGAGAACCAAAAATTCGAAGACATATGACATCTACCAACCCGCACTGGGCCCGCGTGGTGGGTTATAGCCCAGCAGAGGGAACATTACAGGCTGATTGTGCTTATGCTATGTGCAATATAATATAGGTAATGTAGAAACAACATTTTAGGAACAGTTGTTAAACATTTTCCCAAACACATTGCATTAGGTCCAAATTAATCAGCTGGTGGAACACGGAAATGATCAACGCAACGGAACCAAGGACACTTCCACGAATTTGGAACATTCAGCTAAATAGCAATTCAACCTCGGTAGCCAGTTAGCCACAGATACAATCATATTAGGGGCTCGCGATCAAACCGCCAACGTGGGACCGAAAGACCGAACTGTACCCGAAAATACGGGGAAAGTATTTTCGGGTACAGTTCAGTCCTTCGGCAACCCAAAAAGCGACAACTCCTTCTCAGATGTATGTTTTGAGAAACATTGAAAATGTGGCAATAAACCAACGAATGGACTGTGTAAATTATGATATGGCTAGAAAGGGGATGACTACTGAGATGACGACAAATAGAGAAGTATGAAAAAAGATTTCCCTTTTTTGTTTACTGGGGCAGAATAGAGCTGCTCTTTATTTCGGTGTTATTAAAACCCTGAATAAAAAGGGAACTGTGATGGAGCGATCGCCCTGTTTGTTTACACACCCTTTTCTCGTAAGCGATGAGTCCCAAATTGCTTTGATCCTGAGTAGATAGAAAACTACATACATAACTGTATTAAATCGGTATGGTCCGGGTGCCTCACTGGAGAGAATCTGTAGGTATAAATAGCTTCGTTCATTTAATTTTGTTCCGGGTTTAAACCGATGAAATTGTAGCAAAACTTGATTAATAATCACAAAGTCTCTGAGCAGTCGCTCGTTTGACGATAATCCTACGACAATTCCAAGATCCCATTCACTCGTAAAACAAGAACAAAGTAGGTTACTTCCCACACAAAATAAATCATTAAAAGCCGGAACGTCACTGTTGCCCCGATTTCTCTAATTTGGTTCCGCTAGCAATAACCTTTAATTTCACAGACGCTTAAAGCTAAGTTATCGGCCAGAAGGCTCAATAAACCCTTCCCGCAATTACTTCAAACGACCTTTAGGTTGTTATTCCCTGTAATCAACAGTGGTCGTCAACCATTTACAGTGACACCTTTTCAAGTTAAACCCTCAAATAAAACAACGATGACCACGCTTCGCACTATATTGCATTTTATTAATATAAAAGCTGTTAGTGTCATTCCATAAAGTTAAAAGCAATTTTAATGAAACTGTGCTACGTAACGCCACTTTTATGTTGAAGACGATGGATGTTGAGACATACATTTTAAGGTTTTATTTGATGATCGTCCTACTTCAAATACCAATGTGTCGTAAAAAGAGATTTTGTAGAAGGATACAGCCATTAGAACAGTAGGAGAAAAACACTTTTAAATATTATTACTTAAGTGTTTACATGTTGGTGCTCGTGACTGTACAACTAGCAATAAATCAAATCATTCAAACACACGTGTTTGGCATTTTTCCAATATAATTCAGACAGATAGGACATAACTTACAATAAAGATCTTTTTCAGAGAACCTGACCGATTGAATAAGCATGTCTGTCTGTAGGTAGGTACAATAGTAAGATACCATTTTATTCCTTGATGAATTAAAAAAATATCTTCCGTCGCAACGTCTCAACTGTAATAAAAATTTTAACATTTTCAAAATCATTCAATCTATCGTGTTACTAACGTTATCTCAATCCTACGCCTTGTGAACTACGAAAAAGTAAACTTAATATTTCAATATGGTACATACTACCTGGAGCTGCCAAATAATAAATAATAATAGAATACCTGCACATATTATAATATTATTAAGGTAAATTACTTACTCATGTACAATACTGGTGTTCAACTGCATCCGATTAGACTGGAAGCCGACCCCAACATAGTTGGGAAAATGATCATTACATGGTGCACCAACCCCAAATAAATTGCGATAAAGACAGGACGTAGGGACAGGAGAATGATGATTAGTTGCGAACCATCAAAACCGTTTTAATCATGTTTTAATAAATATTGTATTTAGATGCAACAACTAAACGTACTTTATAAACTCGTCTAGAAATTTACAAAACCATGTTTGTGATTGTAGAAAAGTTTCAGAATTGTATTTTTGTGCCAATTACTACTTTTATGATGTTTATTAAACACGTAAACAATCAAAAACATTTTTTTGTTATTTATTAATTATCAACACGGGAATTTCTTTGTAATATTTCCAATAATCGATTTCAAAACGTCTGAGGAACTGACGCCAATTTTGACAGTTGTTTAATGAATCCTCGCTACGCTAAGCGTTTACGTTGTATCATTAAAATAAAACTGCAAATAATTGTTATAGTTCCTCACAGTAGTGTTTTTATTTGTCAAAACTAAGATGGTAGCGCGGGTGGCTGGCGTTTTCGACGAAAAGTTGACGGAAGCCATTGCAAATTCTAAGATTTTAGTTGTTGGGGCCGGCGGTATAGGTTGTGAAATATTGAAGAATCTCGTGTTGACCGGCTTTCCTAACATTGAAATTGTACGTGTTACGTTTTTTTTACAATGAGATTGATTGTTTACGGGGATGTAAGACGTTACTCATGTGTTTATTTTTTCAGATCGACCTTGATACGATCGACGTAAGCAACTTGAATCGTCAGTTTCTTTTTCACAAAGAGCATGTTGGGAAGTCAAAGGCTCAGGTGGCGAAGGACAGCGCGCTCAGCTTTAACCCTAACGTCAACATCGTAGCACATCACGACAGCGTCATCAGGTTAGTCAAGAGTTGCGTCTTAAAATGTGTATTATGGGTAAATAATCTTGATGTGTCATGTCAATTGTGTCGACAGCGTAGCTGCTAAAGGTCATTGACTGCATTTTTGCAAATATTACTGCATCATGCATTTTTTGTAAATGATCTAAAAATCAAAGGTTTTCACTCAAGATTAAATTCTTAACCACATAACTTCAATCTGATACACCAGTCAGATGTTCAAGCAGAGAAATACACCAGATTTAATCTCAAACTTATCTTTAAATATTAATTTTGTACCTAGTTACCAATATGATTATATTTATTTCATATTCTAGTAATTCTAACCAAAGAAATTCAAATTTCTTAATTTTTTTATAAAATAAGATTATATTTATTTACTATTCTAAGTAATTCATACTTATGATAGATATGGTCAAACTAGGTCATTGTTATTGTGCTTATACATATTTATGCTGATCTTAGTTTTTCAATGAAATTAATTCTTCTGACAGCATCTCTTGAACCTCTGCTTCTAACCAATATATTTTTCAATATTCCAGCAATGATTACGGAGTCAGCTACTTCAAACAGTTCCAGATAGTGATGAATGCATTGGACAACCGTGTAGCACGTAACCATGTGAACAGGATGTGCCTCGCTGCCAATGTGCCACTGATTGAGACTGGCACAGCCGGATATGCTGGACAGGTAATACTGCTTTCAGATTGAGAATAATTACATGGTTGTAAAGGTAATCAGGACCGCAAAAAGTGGAAAAAGATGGAGGAGGCATCCATCCATAAATTATGTGACACAAAAGAGAATGCTCATGGAAGTATGGAATCCCGTACCATGCTGCATCAAAATCAAACCTTGTTTTTTATAGACTACACTGATTGTATTAACTCCTACAAAAATTATTTTTGAAAAAAAAACCCGCGTTTCAGAGTTATTTCATAAAATCGAAACTAACCTAAAAAGTAGGTCTATTTTTTCGACGCTACCAACGACGTATTTTAACACACATACATTACATTATTGCTCTAAAAACAGCGTAATACACTAATATTAGTAAGAATTACGAGTTAAAGTAACATCCACAGTATGCTTGACTGAAACTCGATTTTATTTTAGACCTTTACAATTTTACATTGCCAATAGATAGGTAGTCAGTCAGTACAGTACAAATGTCAGATGCCACAGATAAGATAACTATAAACCATAGAGTATAGTAAGTGCTATAAACTAGTCGGGATTTAGGGGTGTAATCGATAAATCAAAATCTTTAGGCTGAGAAAATCTATTTTGTTGCAAAGGGTTTGTTCAATTGAAACGGAACGTCATTTATATTCAGTTGAAACGGAACGTCATATAAAGGGAGTAAAACAATATTCGTACTTTTAAACTCGAAAAGTATATTTCCAGTTCAAAAATCAAATCCCCGACGCGTAATGCCGTAAAAAAATATGAAACTAATTACTATAATATTTTGGTTTTGAGGCGCGAGACTTTTTGGTACCAACTTTGGTCATTCTCTTTTCATGATTTTTTGAGTTTGAAACGTATTACAACCAAGGGATACCATATTAACCTGTACTAACCAGATTGTGGAGGTCAGATAGGCAGTTGCTCCATGTAAAATACTGGTATTCAGCTGCATCCAACAAGGCTCATGAAAATAGATGGATCATTCAAATGCCAATGCAAACGCTTTTGTAATAAACTACGAAGCCACATTCAAGAAATAAGCCTTAATAAATTTAAATCTTTATAAAACGTAAACTTTTCCAGAAGGCCTTCTATACTGTTAAAGATTATATCTTAGACATAAAAGCTTGGGATTGAACAATTTGAATTGAATTTGTACCTATTTTATTTTTTATTACACTTTGCATTTTTTTTATATTAATAATATGTATACACAATGAAATTATTTACTTTTTATATTTTTATTACTTTTTAAACCGACTTCAAAAAAGGAGGAGGTTTCTCAATTCGACCGTATATATGTTTTTTTTTTTTTTTTTTTTTTTTTATGTGTTCGCGGATAACTTCGTCGTTTATGAACCGATTTTGATATTTTTTTTTTTTCTATTTAGTTGACATTATTTACTTTTTCAAGTGTCTTATTATAATTATTTTTGTTTATTACTGCGAAAATGAGGACTATGCGGGCCTGAAAGCATGAGCTTTTAAGGTTAAGGTACAATACACCTTGAGACACACACCGCACCTTGTATACTCGTTATTTTATTTGAAGTATGTCATTGTGTTACTATACTTCTTTCTTAAATAGGTTTCCTTTTTGTATATTGTCACCTTGTTTTTATATCGGTACTAGCTGTGCCCGGCATGGGTTGCAATGCATGTTTTCCTACCTACTACTTTCACTACCCTACCTATCTACCCTACCTATCTACCCTACCTACCTACCCTACCTACCTACCCTAGCTACCTACCTACCTACCTACCTACCTACCTACCTACCTACCTACCTACCTACCTACCTACCTACCTACCTACCTACCTACCCTACCTACCTAGCTACCTACCCTACCTACCTACCATTGTTTTTAAGATGTATTCTGCTATTCGGGGCGGAGTCAAATCCAAAGAATCAAAAACCATGAAAATTGGTCCAGCAGATCTCAAGTTATAAGTGTTGTAACAAACCCGACTTTGTTTTATATATATAGATATATTCATGTTATTTGTATCATTTAATTGTGCTTCTTGTGTGTTGTGCTGTCTTTTCTGTGCACTGAATAAATGGTTAATCTATCTATCAATGTAACCTTTTAAACTTTAGAGACATTTCACTGCTATAGCCATAAATTGTGATGTTCTCTAGTCTTGTAAGTAAGCTTATTGGTGGACTCTTTATGTTAGATAAAGCACAGTAAAGCTAAGTGCTTATTTCTGTACCAAATCAGCTCATGAACACAATATGTGTTGTACAGACGCCAACACATCAAGCTACCCGAAACTGTCAAATTTTCCCAATCAACCTTGAACCTAATGCTTCAGCGATAACATTGAAAATCGATTAAAGAAATTTGCCAGATTGTAGTAGCTTGATGTGCTGGCGTCTGTACTAGCTAAATGGACTTGTGGTCTGAAATAAAAGAATTTTATTTTATTATTATTTTTATTTAATATTTACTTCAACTGCATGCTTATGATAATTAATTCTTTATCTTTTTTAACAGGTTGAACTCATCAAAAAAGGCCTGACACAGTGCTACGAATGTCAGCCAAAAGCCCCACAGAAAACATTCCCTGGCTGCACAATTCGTAACACTCCATCCGAGCCTATCCACTGCATTGTATGGGCCAAACATCTCTTCAACCAACTATTTGGTGAAGAAGACCCTGACCAAGATGTCAGTCCAGACACCGCAGACCCTGAGGCAGCTGGAGAAGCTGGTGCATCTGCACTGTCAAATGAAGGAAACACAGCCGGCAACGTAGAACGAAAGAGCACTCGCACATGGGCTGCCGAAACAAACTATGAACCAGAAAAGCTTTTCAGCAAGTTGTTTGGCGATGATATCCGTTACTTGCTGTCCATGGAGAATCTTTGGAAGAAGCGCAGGCCTCCTACCCCTCTGGTTTGGGACAACTTGCCGGGCAAAGATAATGCTCCAGCCCAGCATTCTGGGTTACCCGATCAGAGGACTTGGTCGGTGCATGAATGTGCACAGGTAATTTCCCATCATTACTTACTCACATTGCTTTTTGGAAGACCTGACCTGACCTTGAGGTGTTGCAGTGTTATCAAAATTAGGTTAAATACCTAATTTTGTTAACGCTGCAACGCCTCAATTGATGCGTGAATAAAAGTGCACTATTGAATTTTTAACGCTTAGGGGCTGTCTCCACGAGCGAGAGAATCGCAACGATATTATCGTCGTTGCCACGTATTTCTATACACTAACTTAGAGCGATATTACGCATTTGTATGGGTTAATATCGCCGCGATTCTCTCGCTCGTGGAGACGGCCCCTTAGTACACTGCCACGAGATAGATTTTTAAACTTTGCTTGTATTTGAACATAAACAGACCACAGGAAAAAGGTAAAGTATTGATGGATATAGATGGGTACTGAGGCAGAAACTCCTTCAATTTCATTTCTAATTTTAGCAGTACTATAATACACTAGCATTGTGAAGTCATTTTTGTTTTACAGTTTTAGCCCATATAATAATTCAGAAAATGACAATTTCACAGCAATTCACTGACAGACAATGCACAGCCTAAACCGCTAGGTCCAGGTGCATGAAATTTTGCACAAGACTTCCTTATTATGTTACCAATGGAAAAACTAAGGAACACAGGAAAATTCATCACAAACTTCAAACTTCCATACAAACTTATCCTCGTCTTTTGTGATAAGGAAACCGTTCACAGGGCTTGTTGCCATAATTTCCCTTAAAACTATTCTTAAAAACTAATACTCTTCAACTGCCATTTCTAGGTGTTTGCAGCAAGCTGCGTTGCTCTACAGAAGGACCTGAAGGGCCGTCCGGAAGGCGACCACCTGGTCTGGGACAAGGACGAGAAGAGCTCCATGGACTTCGTCACTTCCTGCGCTAATATACGCGCGCACATCTTCAATATACCTCTTAAGTCGCGGTTTGAGATCAAATGTAAGCACTAAACACTTCGCCTATGTCATCACTAGTCATTGTTATGAAGTAACAGTTATTATAGAAACATTATGCATTCTTACTCAATTCTATTCTTATTTCAATTGAAAGAATGGGACAAGGACAAGAGAATGATGATGACTATTATTGAAAATATTTCAAAATTATTTGTTGGCACACTATTCGGTCACACATAAAGTTTAGATTTACATGTTTTGAAACAAAATCTCGAATGCAGTGTATGTGGCTAAAATGGTATCAAAAACTTATGAGATGCCTTGGTCTGTCTTAAGCTAGTATCTATAGCTATACCCAGAGCTGGAAAAGCTCATGTCTAGCTATTGATGTGGGATACATGACTTCTTGTAAAAATTATAATTACAGGCTAGGCAACTATCTTTGCTACACTTCAACAACCGTGTGAGAACAAGAGGACCTTATACAATCCTAGCTGATCTCGATTTTTAAAATATGCACAAACATTTCTAATAAAACTACACTCTTCCCACAGCAATGGCCGGCAACATAATCCCAGCCATAGCGACGGCTAACGCTATCGTGGCCGGGCTCGCCGTACTTCGCGCGCAGTCGGTGCTCAGAGGCGAGATAGAGAACTGCACCAGCGTCTACCTGCGCCCCAAGGTTAACCATCGAGGACAGCTGTTTGTGCCGGAGAAGAGTAAGTTGACTGAATGTAACATTGTGGGCTAATCTAGCGCAAGCCTGGAGCGCTGAGGCAGATGGAGGATAAGATTAGAGGACGCCTTGTATGGGTTCCTCATGAACTGCTTATCAGTTGTGACACCATCGATTTTATGGGCATTACGTAGAAAACCCATCATGCTGATAAAGATAATAAATTAAGTGTCCATACTGCTACTTTGTTGTAAAATAATCCTCCATACCAGGTCTTGTAAAGGGGGAATTATTGTATCAAGATTAAACACACAAAAGTAGGCAACTGGCAGACTATGTAACACTGAATACTATAAATTTAACTATTTTAATGTTTCTTTCCAGCACTAACTCCGCCCAATCCAAAATGCTACGTGTGCGCGCCCAAACCAGAAGTGGGTCTAGCTTGCAACTTGAAGCAACTCACACTCAAAGATCTCACCACCGCCTTCAAGGAGGGACTCAACATGCAGGCGCCCGACGCCACCGTCGAGGGCAAAGGCCTGGTCGTCCTGTCCTCGGAGCCCGGCGAAACTGACCACAACAACGATAAGACATTAGAAGAAATAGGTCTTAACGACGGCTGTGCATTATTGGTCGATGACTTCCTACAAAACTACGAAGTGAGGGTCAGATTACAGCAGGAAGACGAGGAGAAGTCCTGGAGACTCGTCACAGACACTGATACCCCAATGCCGGCTCCGAAAGAAGAAGAGAAACCGGCGAATGGTTCAAACGGTAGTGAACCGAAACCTGGACCCTCAACGTCAAGGGCCCGGGAGGACAGCGATAGTGATATGGAGATCATCGAGGAGGATGACGACGAGCCCACAGTGAAACCACCGAAGCGCAGGCGCACAGAGATGAGCGACGAAATCGTAAACCTCTGTTAACTAAGAACTTTCAAATTCAGAATAAAGCGCATCTAACTGTTCAAATGTAGTGGTCTCAAATGTTACAATTTTCTACTATTAAATGAATAAAGGATTAAATAGAACTTTTTTATAGAAATATTAAGGCGTTTTGCCTGTTTAATAGCAATATTTTGACACATGTTCATATGTTATATTGGGTCATGTAATCGAAATGTTTAAAGAGATTGCGCAACATAGTATTTAAACTCGTTGAGAGGAATAATTATAAGAACAATTCTTTTTAATTTAAGAGTTTATGTAACTTTTCTAGTACTCTTCTCATTAATAAATTAATTTAGATAAGAATTTGTGATTTTATTGGAACTGTTAGTACCTACCCAATTATAATTTCCAAACTTGTACCACACAAAAGCATTCCTTATCTGAACTCACAACTTTGTTTTAATTACAATCAATGTGCTTTGGGTACAATGAACTCTCTTCGAGAGCAAAATAATATAGTAGGTAAGTACCTATTATAAAAGTTGAATGGACCGTACCGCCATAGAACACTATTATTATCTTTCTTTAATACCATACTCGGCAAAGATATTCTACGTCATCCCAGCCTGTTTTCACTGGTGGCTACCGAGAGTGATTTCCCCTCATTTCACATGCTGATTGCCCCGTTAATTACGACGCGGTCGGCTCATTCCCACGGTCATATTACGCGACCAGTGTCCATTGTAATTTGTAGACAGAAAACAGCTCATATCCTTATTAATTCCTTTATGTTTTTAGTGAAGTTTCTAACTGAAATCTTGACCTGTATATCAAGAAGTTGAATTAAGAAATCAAAATAAATACTGACCCCAGGGCAGCACTATCTGGGGTCACGGGGACGATTATTTGATGTTTTGTTACTAACGTATTCGCCAAATACTTCCTGAATCTTGATAAACGGTATTCGGCATAATTATAACGTTAGTATTGACTAGCATTGAAGCAAGGGCTAACATAATTATGCCTATTGATTTTACCCATAATAGTGACAATAGGGCTAAATACAATACGATAATGGTATGTTGATGGCCTATTGTCTAATTAACAAATAATAGCCCATCAACTTGGGTGGGATCAGCACGCTTTATTTCTTAAAGGAATGGGCAGAGATGTGCTGTCGGTACGCTAAGTCCGGTGCGGTATTGAAAGCTTTCGCACAAGAAACGATTTAACATAACGGTATTTCTGTTTCAAAAGATAAAATCATAACTTTAACGCAGTAACCAAATCTACTCATCAGAACCACCGTAACAAATTGCAATTAGTTCCAGTCAATTAATAACGTACCGCGCGGTGTATTTTAATTTTTCCTCAAAGATAATAAGTTAGATCGGTTCGGTGAGCGTCTAATAAACCATATGCCGAGTTGAGATTCTCTAATTTACAAATAGTAATAAATAACATGGATCCTACGCATCTTATACAAACCTACGTTTTCACGACTTTTTTCTAGTTCGCGTGTTTACGAACGCCATGTTCTAAACTTAGAACAGATTTACAGATAGCGGGTAATGTTGTGGTAGCAGTCTCAATAAAGAACTCACAGTAAAGCCGGCCGCCTAATCTACTTACGCAAATAGGTTTTGTGGATCTTTTTTTATTAAGTGCTCTTCAAAGCAGAAATAACTACGAACTGCGTCTATTACCTCGAGCCTTTTCATTATGAGGGGTAGTCAGAAACATTAGAACGCTGTAATAATATGTCCTTGATTCAGAAGGCGAGGGATTGATTCAGGAAAGTAAGGAGGTTCCTCTCTCTGGAGCCCTGACCGCCCGGTAGCTTCGACTCTGTTCCCGATACCGGTGGGCTTCAATTTTATATATTTTTTTTAATCAATATTTTAAAATGTGTAAAATTTGTTTATCAATGAATAAACGGATTACATTGAGATTGAGACATATTTTTTTTAAGTTTTTTTTTTTATATTACTTTAGATTGAAATGTTTAAAAATGTTATTAATGAGTATAAAAATAAATGAGACAGAATCACGTAAAATTCACGTTTATTACATTCTAATATTACAATTAGGAGGTATTTTCTAAAGGTGTATTATTGATTAGCACCCGCTAAATCTTAGGCGGATATTATGCAGCCAAAAATTGGATTACATTCAGTAAGATTATAATACGACGCAAGAGACACCATTATTTTAGAAATGTAATTTATACAATGGGTACTTCTAATAGGAAAGTGTAAGTACTAAGTTTTTAAAGTAAATGCATTTTTGTCTTAACTTTAGAATTAACTTCTTAAAAATACGCAAGAGCTTAAGAAGTACCACAGTGATATTTTAATAAAAAAAGTAATATTTCAGAAAAATGCAGTTGCTGATTTTAGTGACACAAGTTTTAGGTGTTCATAGTGAATTTTAGTATATATTTTTATATTATACCACATGATATCAACTAATATTTTAATTAGTACCCACAAGACAACACAACGCTGAATGTTATAAACTAGTAAGGCTGACAAAATCTTAACATTACGCATAAAAACTAGCACATTGAAAACTAAGTCTAAATATTGCTACGAATTTTATAAGCTAAAATATCTCAAAATACACAAGAATGTTTCTGCAAATTTTTACATTCAATAATTTAGTATACTTTGGCTGGAAAACATTAGTTTATTATGAAAGATTGAAATACAAAAGTTGGTTCTTACAAAAAGGTCAAGAATGCATTGTTGGCCCCTCAATGGTTGGCTGTTACCAATTATTACCATGACATGAATCGTTGGCTCACAATGCATCGTAAACTTCTGTTATATCAACACAGATGACATTCACACACAAACAATCCCTTACCACAAAGAGAAAATATGACATAAATACAGGGAAACCCGTAAACATCCTTCAAGGATTAACTTGTACAATATTATTGGTGGGACATGTACAGTATGATTATACCTGCTGCATATCATAAAACATATTTCAACATTAAAAATAGGTCAATAAGGTAGCATGATTTTCCTTAAACATTGGTAAACAGACATATTATTTCATTGAAATTGCTCCCATGAAAGGTATGAGATACACTTTCCTTAAAGCTAAACTATAATAGCCAAGTTTACATTCATGATTTTTTAAAATAAATAAATTTTAAAATAACCCTCCTTTTCAAAAACAAATCAAAATTTATTTTAACTTCTTACACTTAAATTATGATTATCTTGAAATGAATAAAGTTGCTATGTAGCTAACTTTTATAACAAGGTTCAGATTCATAATAGAAATTAAACCTACTTTTCTGGTAGCATCCCAAACTCAATGAGGAAACGTTCCACATCCGTAGCATAGAAATCATTGCCAAGCTCCGTAGCTAGTTGTACGAAGTTGCCAATAGTTTGGCCAGCTTTGTACACAAGTATTGCTGGAACACCATCCACACGGAAGTGACGACTCAGACCCGTGATGTCTACTGCTATGCGACAGAATTTTGTTGTTGGATATTCAGTTGCTAATATATTCAGACAACCGTCCATTGTCTCACAAGCTCTAGTGCTATTGTTGTAAATGTGAATGATTACTGTCACTTTTGGATCTTCCTTGTCAATAGCGTTCAAGAACTCTTCCTGGCTGTTAAGAGTTGTGAGAACCCCAAACTTTGGTACCTTCTGTAACTGACTCATCAGTTCTTCCATTCGTTGTTTCTGATATTGCAGGAGAAATTCCTCATCCATAAGCTCGGATAATTCGTCTTCCAGTTCTTCCCTTTGCTTCTCCTGAGCCGCTTCGCGTTCTGGTTTGACTGTCAGAGTGAGCTTCTTCGCTAAAGCGATACGTTCTTTGGCAAGCTCAGCGCGATTTTCTGCCTCCAACTGCTTAAACCTTCGCCAGTCTTCTAGTACTCCTTTCGGGCCAGTGTTGCTGGCTTGGCCGCTCCAGTTGTTAATGGGCGGTGGCTCCGCATTCGTCGCTACCTCAGCTTTAGCAATTCCACCTTCTTCGTCTCCACTTCTATCGTCATCAGAGTCGCCTTCGCCTTCGTCTTCGCTGCTACTACAATAATTTTGTAATTTATTCCCCAGAATTTTATCTTCTAAAGTAGCCATAGCTATTCCGTTACTGTATCTCACAATAGATGATTCACAGTAATAAAATCGGAATGTATACAAGTGAAACAATAAAAAATCTAATTTGAACACACAACAAGTCTAACTGCTAACGCCAAACGCAATTGCGTTATTTTCCCTCACATGACATTACATCAACGCTGTCAAAAGAAGTGAGCCAACATTAGAAATTATTTTTCTGAATTGCCAACGGTGAAAATAGGTTCCTATGGTGCCGAAGATAAAAATAAAAGAAAATCGCGTTCCAGGGTACAACCCAAGGAACTTATTTATTATACTAAACCAAAATGATAGAACTTAAAATCCTGTCGAACGTCAAGAATAGTCAAATGTCAAATGATGATCAAATGTATGTATGAATGATTGTAAGTTAAAACGTGGGTTTGTTTACGTATTTATATAAGTGAAAATAACAAAAACTTAATAATAAAATAGACGCCCGTTAACTATCACGTTAAAATGAGTGAGTATCTGTGTATTACTTCATATTATCAAGTCGTGTTGAAGTAAAAAATATTATTTCGATGATTATTCTTAACTTCAAAATATTCTAGGTCAAATATTACAAAAATTGCGGGACGTAGATCCAAGCGACAGTGATGCGGTGAAGGAGGTGATCACCTTATTTATCCAGAGTTTGCTCAAGCACACACAAGAAAACTGTAACATATGGCTGCGTGCATTAGAAGACGTGATAACCCGGTAATATAACCTACAAATACTGTTAATTATAGCTTTACTGCGTTCTACTATACAGCAGCTAATTGCAGGTCAGGTATTAAACATAGCAGTAAGCACCCATTGTTTATTTCTTTCTTGAGCACCACACAAGGAGATTTTAAATGGGGGCCCACACTTCAATTCCCCTCCTGCTGAGCAGAAGACTGACTGAAAACTTCATACTGCTAGAACTTATAACACTACACGCTCCTTGATTGTTACTCTGTGTAAAACCTTTCCATCAATTCTTCTATGAAGAAATTTATATTCTTCCCGAGTTTTGCTTTCTTGACTTATGATGTGTAGGGATACGACATCGTTTCTCTTCCATCTTAGTTTATATTTTCCATTACTTGTAGGTTCCCAAGGTACTGTTCACAACATCGGGCAACAATAGAGAACTACTTAGCTCATTTCTTGGAATCAAGCAATTACCACAATGTTATTGTGGCAGCTAAGTGTGCACATGGCTTGCAACAAGTAAGTAACTATTCAATATCATTTAAAACAGTGCAAAACAAGGAAGATTGGAACTGACTTTGACCCGAGCACAGGCTTCCCTTATACAATTCCAATCTATATGAGCCTATCCTGGCAGTGGAACAGAACAGGCTAATATTAAAAAAACTGTATCACCCATAATGATGAAATAAATACAAGCCCTTTTCAGGTTTTTGGTGTAATTTTATGTGAAGGCAGACCACAAAAAAGATTAATCATGTATCATCGTCTTGTTTTATCAATAAACCTTTAAAAATTGTCTTTTTCTACCTTCATAACCTTCTGTTCTATTTCAGATTCGTCCCTCTCAAGACAAGCTGGCTAGCCCAAAGAACTGCTGGAGGGAACAAATGGCTATATTATGCAACTCAGCACACACACTCATTGAGGCCATTTTCTCAAAGACCGTAAATATTTACAAAACCAACCGAAGTGCCAAGGTAAGTTTCAACCAATAATCACAGCTATAAAGCTAGCCTCTACTGTCCCACTGATGGAAAAAGGCCTCCTTCCTTTTTTTCAATAATCCCACTGTGCCACCACTCACCAGTTTCTGAGGAAGATTGGTTGTGCTACCGTCCCAGTTTGCGTTAACAAGCAACCAATTTTGTGTTTTATGGATCATCTGCTCATCTATACAAACAAATAAAACTGAAGTCTCTGTTTGTAATTAAAAAGTAATACCTTTTACTGAGTGCATATATGTATGAAGTATGTACAAAAAACTTTTTTTTTAATTTTCTTTGTCTGTCTATCTGTTTGTTCTGTCTAATCTCCGAAATGGCTCGACCGATTTTTACGGGACTTTTACTGGCAGATAGCTGATGTTATAAGGAGTAACTTGGCTACTTTTATTTTAGAAAAAGGATTAGGGTTCTGCGAAAAATTAAAACCCTTAAAATCGTTAAATGCAATTCAAATAGGGAAGAAATATTTTTATGATAATTTCATGTGGTGAAGGTCGCACGCTACAGCTAGTAGTGTCAGTGATAACATGCTGTCTCTGCAGCATAGACAACTCCGCCTTGAGTGAATACACACAATTAACTAAATTTCTTCTTGTTTTCAGCAAAAAGATCCAGAGCTTTTGGCTAACAGTCCACTAACAAAGGCTCTTACTAACATTCTGACTGTAAAGAAATCACAGAAATCTAGTAATGAAGAGAAAAATACAGTGTTATGTAATAAGCTGAGAAACATATTTGTCTTCATTCAAGCTATGCTTGTGTAAGTATTACATTGTTGTGTGATGTATTTTAGTATAAAGGTAAACAAAAGTATCATGAAAATGCACCAAGGTCAGAGATTTAAATACTTAAGTAAATGGGCATTATTATGCTAACATAGTTGTACAATATGGAGAATTGGAGCTTGTGGCTAAATAATAACAGCCGCTCGGGTCGATCTTCAGGTTAAGCCGTGCTTGCGTAGGTTGGTCCGTGGATGGGTGACCACCCATTACATAAGTACCGAGTTTCCTGCGGATCTCGGAAAATACAATAAGCCGTTGGTCCCGGCAGTCAATTGTAGATCTTTGACAGCCGTTAGGTAGTCTGACAACCAGTCTTACCAAGGGGTATCATATTACCCAGTACTAACTGGGTTGTGGAGGTCAGATAGGCAGTCGCTCCATATAAAATACTGGTATTCAGCTGCATCCAATTAGACTGGAAGCCGACCCCAACATAGTTGGGTAAAGGCTAGGCAGATGATGATGAATATGGAGAATTGGAGATGTACTAAGAGCATGAATAACTGAGATGAGTTATCCATTACACAATTAAATATTATTGTTGCCTTTTATTTTTCTTTTATAAACAGTACTGGCGTAGAATAAATATATATGTGTACTGACATGATTGTGTACACCTCGGGGCTAATTACCAACTCTTAAAGTAGTATCAATTTAATTTTACTTAAAATGGAGTAAATGTACTTTATAGCTGCATCTAAGATCTTAAGAGGCGGTAGTACAGTTCCTAAACATTTTATAGTGTACATGATCAATGGATAAATATTTAAAAAGTCTTTTTAAATTCAGAGTCTTAAGTTGTATTCATGGAAGGTTTTCTAAATATTATGTTAGCCCTTACCAACTCAAAAATACAAATAAATAAAATTGAAGTGTCTGTTTGTAATATCAAAATAACAACTTTTTACTGAATGCATATGAAAATATATATACAGCACTTATAACAAAAACTCATTTATTTTTTTAATTTTGTCTGTCTGTTTGTTCCAACTAATATCCGAAACGGCTGGACCGATTATGACGGGACTTTTACTGGCAGATAGCTGATGTTGTAAGGTCTAACTTAGGCTACTTCACGCACAATGGTCCACTTTAAGGACTAAGTGCGGAAACCAAAATCCCTAACATAGAACTTAGGCTACTTTTATTTTAAAATAAGAATTAGGTTTCCGTGCAAAAAAAAATTAAAACCCTCGAAATTGGTAAGAAAATCCGATTAAAAAAGGAAGTAATATTTTTTATAATAGTTTCACGCGAACGAAGGTCACGGGCAGCAGATAGTATTAATATAAGAACATTAATCCACAGGGAGATATACCCAGTCGCCAAGCCAGTGCAACCCCAACTCATTCTAGAAGTGATAGTGCAGGCACTCAGTGTGTCTAGCAGCGTCAACACAGATGCGAACGAAGCTGCCACAGTGAAGATACAGGCACTTAGGACGCTGGATGCTATGATATTATGGTAAGGTTACTCATAAAGTTACAAACACACTTTATTTTAATGTTAGAAGTTTTTCGTAGAGGTTGATTTCTATTGCCGCTGCAGCGATTTCTTTATAAGAATTCAGGTCAGCAATTCAGCATATCTCTCAGTTTATTTATTAAGCGCGCAAACAGATTTTTCTGATCTTTTTTAAAATCTTTTTACCGTGTCGATGACAATATAAATTAGGTCAGCCCAAAATCTGGCGACGAGTTTGGCACTTTAAGTGGCGTCCATCAGCTCCTCTGATGTGCAAACACCCCACTTTTGATGAGACTATAATCGCTGTAAAAGACTATTGCGATGCGAGTGTGCACCGTTCTTAGGCCGTGTGCTCTCCAACGACTTTTTTCCGAGATAAAGTGCAGTTGATATCGGCGATTGTGGAGAAGTTCTCGGAGTACACGGACGAAATTCTGATCGCTAATCAAAGTATCCACCTTCCAAAACAGCCGCTTAAGGTTATTGTAAGCAGCTGACAAGTCCACGAGTACAGCACCGGTGTCCATTCCTCTCTCAAAACCATTCAATATGTTTAACCAGTTTAAGAGTCTGGTTATTACATGACTTGACGGGTTTGAAACCAACTTGTTCGGGGTTCATAAAGCTCGTAAGACGGTTCAGCAGCAGTCTCTCGAATAGTAGAGAGATAGGGCGGAAGGTTTTGGGATCGTCTGCTGTTTTTCCTAGTTTGGGAATTGCGATAACCTTGGAATTTGATGTGCTTGGCGGTGCGGGTTGACGGGAGTCGCTGGTCAGCTTTCGAATAGTACTCCAAGCCTTTTTACTAATCCATCTTTGTTTAATTAATAAATTGTTTTGTCTTACAGCTTGGGGCCAAATCTCATTCCGTTCTCGGGGTTAGTGTTCAGATTTGTGATGCAGACGCTGAAGTGGAGCTCAGAGAATCCTAATGATGAGTCAAGGTAATATACACACTACACACACACAGGTACTTCACACTTCTATAGAGTTGCTCATTCTCTTGCAAGCTTTCAATCTCTTATCTTTGATGGTAAAAAAATTACCAGAACACAAAATTTTTTGAATCTCCTTATATTTTTTTCAATTCTACTTCATAGAAAAGTCCGCATCACCGCTTACAACAGCCTCTCCAAGTGGTTGAGTACGTTACACGTGCAAAGTGTATTAAGTGAAGGCAGAGGACGCTCCTGGGAAGAGGAGCTCACCAAACACATAATAGAAGATATCACACCTGTCAGGAAAATTGTGCAGCTTACTGTGAGTGTTTTCTTCTTTGTCTATCCAATGCTTTTAGGGTTACCATTTGTAAAAAAGTCCGGAAATTTTACTTTTGTCTTACTTTTTAGAGTTCCGTACCTCAGAAGGAAAAAACGGAACCCTTATAGGATCACTTTGTTGTTCGTCCGTCCGTCTGTCTGTCTGTCTGTCAAGACCCTTTATCTCGGGAACTCAGGTCAACAGTCTCTTGAAGCTGTGAAAAAATCAAACTTCTACGTTAACGTTAAAAAAAATACGGCCGTTTATGCCGCAAAAAACGTGTATTTCGGCATTCTCAAGGGAATCAAAATTTATAGGGTACTTCCTGTTGACCTAGAATCATGAAATTTGGCAAGTAACAATGTCTTACAGCACATGTAAAGGAAAAAATCAGAAAACAGTAGGTAAATATGTAGTTTAATAACAAAATACCTACAAGTTTATACGGAACCCTCGGTACGCGAGTTCGTCCAACTCGCAGTTGGCAGGTTTTTGCGATACTCATTTAACTAAAAGTTGTCTGAAATTTTCAACTTAAGGGTTTTTGATGACGAAATGGGATAAAGTCCAAAAGGGGAGCAAAAACCTAGACGGAATGCTTGCCAGTTTTGCTGTGTGTGTCAGTTTTAATAAGGATCAAATTAACTTGCGAAATTTCACAGCCATGATGTAAGGCTGTGAAAGGACAATGACCAAAGTTGGTACCAAAAAGTCTCGCGCCTCAAAACCAAAATATTATAGTAATTAGTTTCATATTTTTTTACGGCATTACGCGTCGGGGATTTGATTTTTGAACTGGAAATATACTTTTCGAGTTTAAAAGTACGAATATTGTTTTACTCCCTTTATATGACGTTCCGTTTCAACTGAATATAAATGACGTTCCGTTTCAATTGAACAAACCCTTGTCTGTCGAGCGGACTCTAAAATTAATTACAATTAAGTAAGATCAGTACACCAAATCGATTTAGTTTGGTTTATTGCTATTTGCAACAAAATAGATTTTCTCAGCCTAAAGATTTTGATTTATCGATTACATCCCTAAATCCCGACTAGTTTATAGCACTTACTATACTCTATGGTTTATATTTATCTTATCTGTGGCATCTGACATTTGTACTGTACTGACTGACTATTGGCAATGTAAAGGTCTAAAATAAAATCGAGTTTCAGTAAAGCATACTGTGGATGTTACTTTAACTCGTAATTCTTACTAATATTAGTGTATTACGCTGTTTTTAGAGCAATAATGTAATGTATGTGTGTTAAAATACGTCGTTGGTAGCGTCGAAAAAATAGACCTACTTTTTAGGTTAGTTTCGATTTTATAAAATAACTCTGAAACGCGGGTTTTTTTTTCAAAAATAATTTTTGTAGGAGTTAATACGATCAGTGTAGTCTATAAAAAACAAGGTTTGATTTTGATGCAGCATGGTACGGGATTCCATACTTCCATGAGCATTCTCTTTTCGCAAGTTAATAGGTAAGGCTGTGTGTTTCGATATCCAATCATGATATAAACTTAAAGTTGGGACGCTGCATGGAGTCAATGGCTTCGGAATGCAGGATCTATATCCTGCATTCCGAAGCCATTGACTCCTTGCAGCTTCTGCTACTTCAATATGATTAAGATTGTCCTTTATTTGTAATCTTATAGTCTCTTCAGACTGCAGACTCCCTATCGGCCGATAATTTAGTCGAGTTGAGCTGCTAGCGCGCACGCTAGGCTAACTAAACAGTCGGGTTGGTGACGAATGCGCAAACCAGACCATCAGTCGGTCGGCTGCGCTCGAACAATTTGCTAGTTGGCTTTTTGACGAGAGCGCCCAAGTAACACATCAAAGCATTATATCGGCCGACTTACAGCATTTCTGTATCGTTTTCGCATTTTGAGTTAGTTCTATGATAGCATTACAAACGTTTATACGGCTACTGTAATGCTAATTTGGGCACAAATTATACGGCTTTAGATCATAAATGAGTTCACAAATAGTTGTTTAATTGCATTACAGGCGCATTATAGAAGCATTATTACGGTCAATGAAGTTGCCAATCGCATTACAGAAACATTATACTAGCAATATTATTGATAATGAAGATGTTAATTACATTACAAAAGCATTAGACTAGCATAAGATTGTTCTAAAAGTATGATTGAGGCTATTTAAGTGTTCACAGTTAGAACTTAAATCATCATTGCAAAAACATCTCTAATACCATGGCACAAATGTTATAATACAATCAACGTTGTAATTTAACTACTTAGTCCAGCAATATAATATGTACGAAGATCGTCAAAACTGAGTGCCACTATACTTGTATTTGCATCAAAATAAAATTTATAGTACTGGCTAACTTTTTGACTCTTTTGTTATTTCATGCCTATTTTAAACGCAATGTAGTTTACTGTAAATATCTATATAAGTTTCATTGAAAATTTTCACGCTTGATATAAAATGTTATATAAAAATATGAGTCAAAATAATCAAAACAATTTTTTATTCCTAGTCTAGAATGAATTTTGCATAATTAACGTAATAGTATTGATTGGGCAATATTAAATTAAGTTAAATCATTATGATAAAGGTCTATTGCTATTATAAATAGGTTCGAATGTTAATATTTTTTGGTTATAAAATATTTTCAAAATGGCGTGAGTCTACAATAGCCCGGTGAACCTTTATAAAGGCCAATTAATGTCGTCAGCAGTATAAATAGTCACACGTGAACAATCGTTAAACTAGAGGCCAGAGACAAGACTTTTGATGAACCACCGTAGTGCCATTGGCTATAAAGTAGTTCTCTAAGGGTTCACCGATATACCAATAGACTTGATGTAGACTGAAATAGTGCCATTGCTTGAAAGTAATTTTGGGGATCCTTGAGCAAAACAATAAAACTCATTTCAGAATTTGTATTACTTGAATAATCACAACTTAATTTTGTTATTAGCATAATTATCATAATCATTACACACACGGTTAGGCAACACACCATAAAAAAATGCTGTTATTTGTTGATGTATACACATATTATATTTTATGTGCTTTTCCCCAATATGGCCGACAAATGGTTTTAAGAATACAGTAAAGTGAATGTATATATAGCTTTACGCATTACAATAACTCACGTGTATTTGATTAAAGAGCTGTTACTCGCACAACAGCACTCAGTTGATCTTTAAAAATGCAAGCATTATATTGATTCACGTTTATGCTGTTAAGCAGTATTAGGCTTAGGCTTACTTAGCACTTAAAAGTGCTATAACACAACAAAGGGCACTAAAAACAACCTAAAGCTGTATAACGGATTTACGGTGCATTATAATGGTACAAGTTTATGCTATTAAGCGGCAATAGGCATTATGTTACTGCTTAAAATGCTATTGTAAACCCTAAGGCACTAAAAACAGCTGAAAGCTGTATACTGGATTTACGATGCATTATAATGGTACAGGTTTATGCTATTAAGCAGCAATAGGCATTATCTTACTACTTAAAAATGCTATTGTAAACCCTAAGACTAAAAACAGCTGAAAGCTGTACAGCTGCATTGTGGTTGGCTTCACTAAAACTAAAGACTTTACAAAAGCATTTTGATAGGCTATCATCCAACCGTATACATTGTAAAGCATCATAATGGTTTTGAAATACGAATATAAAGCATCAAGACGCTCGGTGAACTTTTATAAGAGTTTATACGGACCTTAAGTTTTACATAAGTTTACTATTCGTATTTTAAAATGCTTCCTGTGTTACTTGGGCGCTCGCATAGTTGGCCGATCAAACAATCGGCAGTGTGCACGCGGGATAAGAGCGCCATACTGACCTAGCAGTTGACCGATAGTTTGCCGATAGTAGCTAAAGTTTGAAGGCAATCGTGTAGCCCATCAAACCGATTTACCGGCCGATACCAAAACGTTGTAATATGTAGCGTACATGTTCATACTGATTAAGAGCCTGTCTAAACTATCGGCCGATAGAAAATCTGCAGTTTGGGACTCTTAACGTCGTGGCCACGAGCTAGACTCTCAAGCAGTATTGTATTGCTTGAGAGTCTAGCTCGTGGCCGTGGCGTGGCATGGCGCCGTGGCGTGAGGTAGCTCGTAGCTCGTGACGTCTTACGAAAGCGATTGCGTAGAAAACAAATGAAAAAAGTATCTAACAGCTATCCACGAGTCACAAGGACACGACTGGCGCAGCGACGGTACTCACGCTAATTGTCTTTGCAGATGAGCAACCAATACACCAAGAACTTGAGTAAGAAAGCTAAGAGGAAGCTAGCAAACCAGACGCTACAACAAAGTGTCATATCTAGTCATATGCCAGGAGAGAAGAATAAGGCAAATGAGTAAGTATTATCCTTTACCAATGCATGCTTTAAATAATTCCAACTAATTGGTCATTGGCAACACCTATACCGCTACATACGAATTACGCACGACGTGTGACGTCACACAAATCCTTCATCGCGCAAGCAAAGTTTTCACATGCAAAACTGCTCGAAATTTTTATCTGGCAGTTAGGTCCCATGCAGAATTTTCTTGCTATCGTGCTGGTGGTATGGTAATGGGGAAAAAATGTATAATTATACTTTTTTGTATTATAAGGTCTGATGAATCAAACGAAGATGTCGCAAATGCAGCTCTAGATTGTGCTGAAACATTCCTCACAGTCACTGGAATATTTTTGAAGCCAGACACACATAAGGTCAGTTGATAACTAATGTACAAAATACTGCACTAATGCCATTTCTAATCTAGAAAAATGCTTATGAGAGAACAGGGACTGCGAGGTAGGTATTTGAAAAAACTATTGCCGTCACGCTGCGTTAAGCCTGCCGCCGTAGAGTGCGATAGGGACAGCTACAGCTCAGACTGAGTATCACTAGAGTGCGATAGAGACAGCTAGCTCAGACCGATTATATCACAAAAATTATGGCTAGAGCGACGTTTCGTATTCCTCTTTTTTCTCCTCGAAAACTGAGCCGATTCAATTATTTTTGATATTACAATTTTAAGAAAGAGTATGTCTAGGTTCCTATCAATTTCTTTTATGTTCATAACTTTTCGAATTTGTTGGTAGTCCTCTAATCACGGCCGTAAAAATGGGGCAATTTTTGGAGTGTGTTATTTTTTTTTTACTTATTAGTTGCTTAAAAAAGGAAATGACAGAGGTTCAGTAGGAAAAAACGTGAAGTATAGAAAATCGCAGCCACTGTTCCCTCTTTAAGTATAAATCTCGATTACAAATTGACGTGATACTGTAATAACAACATATCGATAGCGAAATAAGGTACTTTAAGTGTTATTTTGAATTTTTAACTTTCGGCGCTGATCAGAACGTCGTAGGGAATTCAGATTCTGACTTTAATATCATTCCTAAAGTGTAATAAACATAGTTTTACATGATTTTACCATAGCTCTTTCCATCGAATAATATTTTTTTAACAATCTTCTATACAACACAATTATTAAAAATCAACACTCTGGCTATAAGAGAAATTTTTACGCAACTTTAGCACCTGATATCTAAAAATTGGCCGTCGGCACAAGTTAGCAGGTATGCATACTTTTACAGTACATACTAACACTACTTGATGCCAAACATTTTGTTAACGAGATCTTGCTCTTGAACCCCTTATACCCCTTTTTTGACCCCCAGAAGTTCCAAGAGCGCCTAGTCCGCGAGTGCTACAACCTCGACAACTACAGCGTCACCCGCTCGCTGTATCTCCTGCGAGCACTGAACGCAGCACGCAAGAACACCGGGACCAAAGTACCGCCGCCGACGCAGTACTGTTTCCAACTGTACACCACGCTTGTCAACAGTCGCTGCGATGAGGTAAACTTGATGTTAAAACTGATACAATTATAATTGTGTACAATCGACAAAAGAGATCAGTGTGCATGTATCTATAACCACTATTTTGACGCCGTCCGTCACCGAGAAATCAGCACAGCTACTTCAACACGTGGACTTTCGCTTTCAATGCCAATAATATCTTGGCTATTAACTTATTTGTTTAGTTGCCTGTACACTAAAAGTTGTGCATAGTGCCCTCATAATAGTAATATCTGCAGTAAACCCCCACTTTTTTTTTATTTTCATTTAATAATAATAGAGGATTTATTTCGGACAGATTGCCTCTTTGATCTTGTGGTCGCAAGCGCGACTTCTCAGCATGAGGTCCTGGGTCGATTCCCGAGTTGGGCAGTGTTATTGGGTTTTTTCCATCAGGAATTTCTCAGTAGCAGCCTTGGAGTCTGGATTTGCGCCCGAGTGATGGCAATCGTTGCTACTATTGAAATAAACCAGATTTTTATTTTTCCATTTGATTATTTCAACTATTTTAAACATGCTTTAGTAAAACCTTTATTTTTCCCGTAGATAAGGAAGTACTGCTCAGACGCACTGCTGGACCTTCGACTGCACCTGCACTGTTCACCGCCGTCGATCAACTTCGCGCTCGACGTACAACCTGACACTTCTATAGCCGACAAAAATAAGAAGAGGGAAATATCTAAGGCGAACAGAGCTGCACTCGAGTCTCTGATAAACGATGGGTGAGTATTATTATTTGAGGGACATTGATAGCAAAAAGACGTATTCTTTGGAAACTTTTGGGAAGACAGTTTGGTCTCACGACTGGTCGCCTGACGAGTTGCAGCCAAGCTGTGTTCTTGATCTGAGCTTCTGCGATTCGGATTATAGCCGGTCGTACGACTAGTCGTGGCCGCGTAACGCGCAAAGTCCCTAAGTCATTTAAATTATGTAATTTCGTCTGTGATCATATCAAATCTTATTTCTAGGAACCGATAAACGTATTAATAAATCATAATTATGTTTAATTATTTTACAGAGCGGAATCCTCGAACGCTGGAGAAGATGTGGCTGAACCATCAACCAAAAAACCCCGATTAGAAGTAGACAGAATCAGTATCAGCAGTGATTCTGAAGAATCCCTAGTTATTCCTGAAGAATCCCTAGTTATTCCTGAAGAGGACGCCTCAGACGACGAAGTTCTGGAAATTAACGAAGAAAACAATGACCTTGATACAGATGAAGTAGTAGTGCTGCCAGAACTCGAAACTGATGATTCCAGTCACAAAACTAGCGAAGAAATCAAAGAAACTACAGAAACCTCAGAGGACAACTCACAGGTGACAGTCGAGCCTACAGAAGACTCAGTAGATACTACAGATGCCTATCCCAACAGGAAAAGAAAACTAAGTGAACCAAACGAAGAAGCTTCTATCTACGAAGCCAAGACACAAGTTCCTCTAAACACATCAAGTGACACAATAGATAATAGCCCAGTGTCGGTGGAGATAGCTTACGATGCTTCCAATGTAGATAGCAAAGTGGTGGTTCTAGAAAGGCAGGATGATGAGCCTCTACCTAGCACGAATGAAACGGACGACATACAAATAACTTGCGGACAAGTCGTAGTTTCCCAGGATTCCGAACCTGCCAAAGATAACGTTGAAGTTGAGATAGAAATATCTGCTGAAGCCACTGACGCAGCTGACATAGAAGAAAATGAAGGAATACAAGCAACTAGTGTTGACATTGTGGCAAATGGTAATATAGAAGTGAAAATAACTAGCCAAGAGATCAGTGTTGAAGATATGATGGCTGATTTTGTCGACGAGGTTGTTGAAGAAGGAAGTTTAATAGCATAAGCGTAAAATGTATTATAAGCATATATTTGTGCATTTAATTCGATATCGATAATTAAATAGCTTGAAAAGCTTCTATCACATTTGTTGTTTCTTTTGATAACGAGTTTTTATTGAACAAATGCCTTGCGTGGTCAGAGCGGCAACAATCCGAAAGGGCGTAAATAACCGTTAGCGTACCGCTAGAAGTCTGTAATTTTGCATTCAGATTTCCAAGCCCTGGACGTAAAATAAAAAAATTATACACGTAACACGTCTCGTAGTGTTATTCTAGCGAGACGTCCGAGTATAGTGATCGAAAAAGAAATACTATTAAAACTGTCTTTAGATCTATTGTCCAAACCGTGTTAATAGGCGTTCAGAGAAACTTGATTATGCTCTAATGTAGTGTTATAAGGTACTAAGCCAAAAGCCGCTTGTCCAAAAAATTTCATTATTTGGTACGAAATGGTAGAAATCTAAAAATAGCACGACACCACTCATATGATATGACAGCTGTTCAAATTTGACATTTCAAATTCAGACAGGTATTTTTGTTTATTAGAAACACTGAAACACACACACGAGCCTTGAATACCAAATATTTAGCAAACATTCCATTCCAAACATGGTTATAGCAATTGGTTTCGAAGGAAGTGCTAACAAAATTGGCATCGGTATAGTCAAAGATGGAGAAATACTGTCCAACTGTCGAAGAACTTACATCACACCGGCTGGTGAAGGTTAGTTCTACAACTCGCCAATATTAGCTGGAGAACATCGATAAATAAATACTGTTCTAAGTAAATTTAGGGAATACTTATCACATATTCCCCAGAATACATCTTTACACAGTTAAATAGCAACACACAGTCTTTGTCTTGAGTAATATGAAAGGTTAGAGTGATCATAATATTATTGTTTTTATGGCTAAGCAGTCAGCAACGTCTGTGTCTGTATGTATGCGCTCGTAGTAGTCATTTGTGTCACTTGTACGGGGTATCTTACAAAAATTTGATGTAGCATCTGTTACCTGCTTTTCTTGTCTAGCAAACATAATCATTTTGGCTAACTCAATGTTTTCTAAATCCATAATTTCATCAATACTTTGTATACAAACAAATGAAAATAAGAACCATGAGTAAAACTTTACATTCATCTATTTACAGGCTTTCTTCCCAGAGAAACAGCTGAGCATCATAGACAAAACATTCATGCAGTGCTAAAGGAGGCTTTAGATCAGTCTGGTATAACTCCGCGGGAGATAGATGTGGTGTGCTACACCAAGGGCCCTGGAATGGGAGCCCCTTTGATGGTCTGTGCCATAGTGGCCAGAACTTGTGCCAAATTGTGGAAGAAACCAATTCTAGGAGTCAACCATTGCATTGGGCGTATCCTTTTTATTGTCTGACCGAAGTTCAATTTGTGATCGAAGCCGACTTGGCTATCGCCACTTTCCCCCCACCAAGGCATTGCTGGCCTTTCTCAGGGAACGGGTTGATCGTACGATCGATTTTCCCACCCATACACAAAACCCGAAGCCTCACGCGAACCTTCGGCCAAAACTTTGGCTGAAGCCGAAGGTTAGGACTCACACATTTAGAAGTGTTATTATTTTTGACAAATTGCAAGGTAAATTATCAGTTTGTTATAAAAATATATTTCACTGTTGATCTATCTACCTAAAACATTAATGTCCAGTCATTATTAAACAATAATAAATGTTACTTTAATTTGCTTTTTAACTATGAGAGGTTTCATAATAAAACTCTTTCTATGCACCACTTTGAATTCCTGAACACACACACAGACATAGAAATGGGCAGACTGATAACAAAGGCAAACAATCCAACTGTACTATATGTAAGTGGTGGCAACACACAGATCATAGCATACTCTAGGAACAGGTACAGGATATTTGGGGAGACCATTGACATTGCTATGGGCAACTGTTTAGACCGGTAAGTGTACTAAAATTATATTTTTGGGCAAGGATTATTACTTAAATTTGAACAATTAAACAGTTGAAGCAAAACAACCTTGCATTCCATCAAATTGTAACTTGCCAGCTTTCAGCAGAAAAATATTGTTATACTTTCAGATTTGCAAGAGTACTAAAACTGTCTAATGCACCAAGTCCAGGCTACAACATTGAACAAGCTGCCAAAAAAGGAACAAAATATTATCAGCTTCCATACTCTGTAAAAGGTATTGTCCGTGTATTGGAAAGGTGTTGTTGAAACAAAAAGAAAAATATTTATTAGGGATTTATCAATAGAATTAACTTGTGGCTAATATATCTATACAAATAAATTAAATTGAAGTGTCTGTTTGTAATTTAAAAATAACTCAATATTACAATAACTTTTTTACTGAATGCTTATGAAAGTATTTCGGTACCTTATAACAAAAAATGTTTTTTTTTTATTTGTCTGTCTGTCTGTTTCTTCCGGCTTATCACCGAAACGGCTGAACGGATTTTGACGGGACTTTTACTGGCAGATAGCTAATTTCATAAATAGGCTACTTTTACTTCAGAAAAAGGATTAGTGTTCCTTGCAAAAAAAAAACCCTTGAAATTGTTAACTAAATCCGATTTAAATAGGGAATTAATATTTTTTAATAATCTCACGCGGACGCAGGTCGCCGGCAACAGCTACTTATTTCATCAGGGCTCATGAAAACACATTTTCATTTTTCAGGCATGGATGTAAGCTTCTCTGGTATTTTATCATACATGGAAGATAAAATTGATGAACTCCTAAAAACATATACGCCTGAAGACTTGTGCTATTCTTTACAAGAGACTGCGTTCGCCATGTTGGTAGAAATTACTGAACGAGCTATGGCACACTGTGGCTCGGATGAGGTAAATAACTAAATACAGCTAAACGCAAATTAATTTAAAAAAAAAAACCATTAAATCTGATGAATATCTAATAGCATAGTCCACTCTGAGAGTGACTGGGCTGTAATCTACCATGTGGGCCGTGGTGTGGGTGGTGTTTTAACCTATTTCAGAGTCCCACTGCTGGGCACAGGCCTCCCCTTTCTTCTTCCAAACCTCTACCCTGTGCAATATTAAGCACACTTAACTGTACACATACAGAAACATACATAAACCCAAACAGAAAATTCCAACCATTTGTAACTTAATTAATATCGATACCTTTGGGTAGAAACGTCGTATAAACCAAAACCCGACTTTTCAGGAGACCAGAAAAACAATTTTTTTTTTACATAAAAATTCATAACTTTTTTGTTTTTGAAGTTATAAAAAAATGATCTATGAGAAAGGTTCTTACAATTTGCAAATGAAAAAGGTTAAATCATCAAAACCTATCTATCTGCATTAGTTTTAAAGTTAGCTTGGATTTACGACTAAGAAAAAATCAATTCTTGGTTAATACACCCCATGAAAATGTACTTTAAAAAAACTGTATAGGTCATATATCCATTTTTGGTAAGCTTATGGTCACATTTACTGTCGTAAAAACCCATATATTTTTTTTTTTGTATTAAAAACCATTTATAAACATAGATCAATTGAATTCTGACTAATAAACAATCCTGTTACTCTCAGAATTAGTAGGAACTCGATTATTATTATTCTAATACCCATTATTGGTCGATTCAAATAAAATAACACTACCTGAAATACGAAATCAACATTTATTATTATAATACCTTCTAATGAACATTTACTATTATTTCAATAATGGTACAACATACCTAACAGGTTTAACATTTTTAAATTGAACAAATAATTATAACAACTTAAACTGAAAAGTGAAATAAAAAAATCTACTTAGTCATAAAAAAAACAAAAATTATTCAAACTTCACCAATCACGGCAGATTTGCTGTCTATTATTGAAGAGTTCCATTGTATATCTCCGAAGATCAGCATCAGATCTTCACCAAATTTAAATGGGACCACTTCGTAATAAACCCCTTTCGAACAAAAAAAGAATTTTGCAGATCCGTCCATATATGACGGAGTTATGCCCGAACATACATAAAAAAAAAAAAAATACAAACATCCGAATTGATAACCTCCTCCTTTTTGAAGTCGGTTAATTAAAGTAATCAGGCATTTTAATCATTCATAAAATTATAACTTGATCGTTTTTTTTTTAATTTTTGTACATATATAAATGTACTTAATTCAATCTTACTTACTAAGTAATTATTGAATTGCAACAATAAAAACTTTTTTGCAAAAAATAAAACCGACTCCAAAAACACAAAAAAAGTGAAAAATAATTTTAGCTTCAGAAGTCGGTGACTTTTGTTTATTTGATTCAGTTTTTTGTCACCGACTTCTGAAGCTAAAATTATTTTTCACTTTTTTTGTGTTTTTGGAGTCGGTTTTATTTTTTGCAAAAAAGTTTTTTTATTTTATTTATTTTTAGTTGCAATATTCCATAGAAATATTTTTCATCATCAGACCTGTAATGGCACTTGTAACCCATTGAATTAAGTCCAAACGCAAGCTAGCTACTGTAAACAGTTGAGGAGTTCCCTTAACTGTCCTTCGTCTTCATCATCAGACCCCTTATGACAGTCACAACCCACCTAGGTGTAAATTTCTCATCAATACAAATTAATCAAACCCAAACACAAGGTGACTGCTGTAAACCGTTGAGGAGTTCCCTCGACTGTCTTTCGGTTCCATCATCAGAGCGACTCCAGACCTTCTTTAAATTGTAGTGCTTTAAAATACTTAATCAAAAAATGTACAAACGCACTAGTCGCCACTACAATTTTTGAAAGCTCCCCTCAATTTCTCTTGGATGCCATCATCAGATCCCGGTTTCCTTATCATGGGACCACCCTTGAAGTATCTCCATTCCAACAAATTTTTTGACGTGACAACGTCTTAAATTAGGTTGCGGCTGGGAGTCACTTATGAAAAAGTGTAACGCTCGGTAACGTTACGATGAGTCACCGAACGAGAGAGAGGCCCGCCGAATGCCTTGCGTCTCTCTCCCACTCAACTATGATCGGTCTGCCGCGCGCGCAGCACTAGAGAATTAGGCGCATTGAATCTTTTTATCTTTTTATCTTTTATCTTTTTATCTTTTATCTTTTTATCTTTTTACCTTTTATCTTTTTATCTTTTGACGTGATAACGTCTTATAAATTGATAATACCAGCAACACTCATGAAAAATAGTAACGTTCCATAGTAACGTTCCATAGTAACGTTCCACCTGAGCTTGTGCGTCAACGCATATAAATAAATGTTAATTTATCTAAAAAATTGTAAAGACGTTGTCACGTAAAATCTTCGCCCGTAAAACCGACTTTACAGGCAACCATTTTTTTACATTATTTTTATCAAAATCGGTTCGTAAACGACGAAGTTATCCGCGAACACACATAAAAAAAAAAAAAACATATATACGGTCGAATTGAGAAACCTCCTCCTTTTTTGAAGTCGGTTTAAAAATAAAAACGATCAAGCACTAAACGTAACTAACTTATGCACTAAAAAGTAACTTATTTATGATATAAAGTATTCATAATTACTTTAAAATTATGTATGAATTGTTACTATAAATTATTATAATTATTATTATATATTATTTTAAAACGAATTATGAATTGAGAAAAATATTTTCAAAAAATAATTTTAGGTGACAAAGAATACAAGTAAGTAAGCCTTAGTACAAAGGCTTAATTCAATAATTTATTGAATTAAGTACATTTAAATATGTACAAAAATTAAAAAAAAAAACGATCAAGTTATAATTTTATAAATGACTAGCTGCCCAGCGCAACTTCGTTCGCGTGGTGTCCTACCCCTTACCCTAGCCTACTCCTAACCTACTCCTACACTACTCTTATCCTACTCCTACCCTACTCCTACACTACTCCTACCCTACTCCTACCCTACTCCTACACTACTCCTACCCTACTCCTAACCTACTCCTGCACTACTCCTATCCTACTCCTAACCTACTCCTACACTACTCCTACACTACTCCTACCCTACTCCTACCCTACTCTACCCTACTCCTGCCCTACTCCTACCCTACTCCTACCCTACTCCTACCCTACTCCTACCCTACTCCTACCCTACTCCTACCCTACTCCTACCCTACTCCTACCCTACTCCTACCCTACTCCTACCCTACTCCTACCCTACTCCTACCCTACTCCTGCACTACTCCTACCCTACTCCTACCCTACTCCTACCCTATTCCTATACTACTCCTACCCTACACTTAACCTACTCCTACACTACTCCTACCCTAATCCTACCAAAAAAAAGTATCCTAGTGTTGTTTTTAGACTTATCCAGGCAATTTTTAAAATTTTTCTCGCCGTAAAAACCATCCTTGAACTTCAACGAACATTTAAAAAAAAGAATTGGCCAAATTGGTCCAGGCGTTGTTGAGTTATGCGCTTACCAACACATTTTGCGATTCATTTTTATATTATAGATTAAAATGGCCGGATTACTTTAATTTAGAAGAAGTTTGAATAATTTTTGTTTTTTTTATGACTAAGTAGATTTTTTTATTTCACTTTTCAGTTTAAGTTGTTATAATTATTTTTTCAATTTAAAAATGTTAAACCTGTTAGGTATGTTGTACCATTATTGAAATAATAGTAAATGTTCATTAGAAGGTATTATAATAATAAATGTTGATTTCGTATTTCAGGTAGTGTTATTTTATTTGAATCGACCAATAATGGGTATTAGACTAATAATAATCGAGTTCCTACTAATTCTGAGAGTAACAGGATTGTTTATTAGTCAGAATTCAATTGATCTATGTTTATAAATGGTTTTTAATACAAACAAAACTAAATATATCGCTACTTCGGGGAAGAAAGGGCGTAAAAGCCACTTTTGGCCAAAATGAGTTAATAATGCAACTTTGTTTAGTTTTCGACGCTCTATCGATCTGTATATTTAAAATTTCAATATTCCCAAAAAAATGGCTTTTACCCCCATGATTTTTTTCTCACCAAAACCATTTTTATTAAAAAAAATTGACGTATATGACATTATTTAATTATTTCAAATTAATAAGGGCGTATCACCATAGTATGAAAGAATATTTGGTCGTAAATACAATATTTATTACGTAATGACTTTTACGACATTTTTACTTGGCAATTTAAATATGATTTGGCTTTTACGCCCTTGCACAAAAATAAAAACTTGGAGTTACAGCATTCAAATCGTAACAATAACAATTTCTTTAGTCTAAAAATCGGAGAGATAATCATGTCATTTATCGTTGTCTCTTATCGCTACTTCGGGGAAGAAAGGGCGTAAAAGCCAAAATAGCAACTTTACAGGGGAGCGAAAAAACGTTTCTTTTTTTAATTTTGGAAAATAACTTTTTTTGCAATAGAGTTAAATTCGAATGAATTGGTGATATTTACTTGCATTTAAGTGCTCTTTAATATCAAGAAGCTTAATTTTAAGTAGACCTTATGGTTTAGAAGATAGGATGGATTTACGACCCAAAATTTTAATAAAAATGGCTTTTACACCGTCTATAAATACGTACTATAGGACGTAAATCCACAAATATCTATAATGCTAACATACATCGTGTCGTATAAACCATCTTTAGACAGTGAAAAGGTCGTAATGACTGCACCACTTATAACAATTATCGTGAGTAAACCTACAATTATTATAATTTTGTAAGATTTAATGTGGTGAATATTGAAATTAAGGTGCATAGAAGCTCAAAATAATAGCATAATAATAATTATTATCTGATTTATCATAGTTCTATATTACAAAATTTATTATAACGAATTAGGTTACCTACCTGTTAAGTTAAATGCACACGATTCATGAATAGTGAAACAAAAGAAAAGATTTAATTGAATTGAACTTTGATTATTTTCATTAATTTAAATTTTAAGTTAACTGTGATAAATAATTACTATCATCTAATATTAATTAATTAAGAAATATTAACTAAAATTGATAAAATAGTATAAAATAATGGTATGTTTGTAATTTATTCTACTAGGTAGGTATTGGTGTATTAAATAAATAAATTTAGTTAAGATGCAAATCAGTTTTATTCATTCATAAATCAAATCAAATTGACAATAATTAGTAATCTTCTTTTTTTTCTATTTCCTTTTCTGTTTTTTGTTTCGTTTTCTTACTTTTTTAATTTTATTGCTTGTAATCGTATTCTTCTTTATTTTTTTTATCTTTTACTTTCTTTTTATTCATCTTCTTTCTCTTCTTATATATTTTTTTCTTTTTCTTATTTGTTTAACCTTTTTTTTTAATTATAATTTGTAAAATAAATCTTTCTTCTACTTATTAATCATTCATGCATTATTCTAATGAAATTAAAATGTAGATAAGTACCCATTCATTCTAATTCCTCTACTACATCGTCTTCTTCGTCGGTATCTAGTAATTGGTCTACTACTGTTTTAAAATGAGGCAGCGACAAAAAATCTTGTTGGAACGGTCTGGGTATTGTGTGATTGTCACAAAGAAGTTTTAAATCGTTATAATTATGACGCCAGATTACCAATTTCGACTGCAAAATATAACGATTTAAAACTTCTTTGTGACAATCACACAATACCCAGACCGTTCCAACAAGATTTTTTGTCGCTGCCTCATTTTAAAACAGTAGTAGACCAATTACTAGATACCGACGAAGAAGACGATGTAGTAGAGGAATTAGAATGAATGGGTACTTATCTACATTTTAATTTCATTAGAATAATGCATGAATGATTAATAAGTAGAAGAAAGATTTATTTTACAAATTATAATTAAAAAAAAAGGTTAAACAAATAAGAAAAAGAAAAAAATATATAAGAAGAGAAAGAAGATGAATAAAAAGAAAGTAAAAGATAAAAAAAATAAAGAAGAATACGATTACAAGCAATAAAATTAAAAAAGTAAGAAAACGAAACAAAAAACAGAAAAGGAAATAGAAAAAAAAGAAGATTACTAATTATTGTCAATTTGATTTGATTTATGAATGAATAAAACTGATTTGCATCTTAACTAAATTTATTTATTTAATACACCAATACCTACCTAGTAGAATAAATTACAAACATACCATTATTTTATACTATTTTATCAATTTTAGTTAATTTATTTCTTAATTAATTAATATTAGATGATAGTAATTATTTATCACAGTTAACTTAAAATTTAAATTAATGAAAATAATCAAAGTTCAATTCAATTAAATCTTTTCTTTTGTTTCACTATTCATGAATCGTGTGCATTTAACTTAACAGGTAGGTAACCTAATTCGTTATAATAAATTTTGTAATATAGAACTATGATAAATCAGATAATAATAATTATTATGCTATTATTTTGAGCTTCTATGCACCTTAATTTCAATATTCACCACATTAAATCTTACAAAATTATAATAATTGTAGGTTTACTCACGATAATTGTTATAAGTGGTGCAGTCATTACGACCTTTTCACTGTCTAAAGATGGTTTATACGACACGATGTATGTTAGCATTATAGATATTTGTGGATTTACGTCCTATAGTACGTATTTATAGACGGTGTAAAAGCCATTTTTATTAAAATTTTGGGTCGTAAATCCATCCTATCTTCTAAACCATAAGGTCTACTTAAAATTAAGCTTCTTGATATTAAAGAGCACTTAAATGCAAGTAAATATCACCAATTCATTCGAATTTAACTCTATTGCAAAAAAAGTTATTTTCCAAAATTAAAAAAAAAAAACGTTTTTTCGCTCCCCTGTAAAGTTGCTATTTTGGCTTTTACGCCCTTTCTTCCCCGAAGTAGCGATATGGGTTTTTACGACAGTAAATGTGACCATAAGCTTACCAAAAATGGATATACGACCTATACAGTTTTGCAAAGTACATTTTCATGGGGTGTATTAACCAAGAATTGATTTTTTCTTAGACGTAAATCCAAGCTAACTTTAAAACTAAAGCAGATAGATAGGTTTTGATGATTTAACCTTTTTCATTTGCAAATTGTAAGAACCTTTCTCATAGATCATTTTTTTATAACTTCAAAAACAAAAAAGTTATGATTTTTTATGTAAAAAAAATTGTTTTTCTGCTCTCCTGAAAAGTCGGGTTTTGGTTTATACGACCTTTCTACCCAAAGGTATCGATGTGACGAAACGCTCAGTGCGCGAACTCGCATCCAAGTAAACAAATGCGCCGGTATCTATCTCGCTCGCTCTTCTGCTTGTCGCTACGCGCCAAATGCGAGCCTTGTGTGTTGGTCGTAAAGTGCTTCTTGCAATGAACATGGTTTATACACCAACGTCGCGAACTGCCTTTGGATTTACGACGTCGAATTTAAACTATGTTTAGATAATGCATTTAACACGTTAGGGCGTATAAACCATTTACAATTAACGACTATTTTTACGCCCTGAGTTAATGTAAATTATGGTCATTAAATCATAACAAAACTACAAAAAAAAAAACATTCGGCTTTTACATTGAAAATTTACCTTTTTTAAGAGGCTATGACCGAAAATTTCTGGGTCGTATTAACCATTTTTGTGCGAATTTCTGCAATTCGTATATACAGATCGATAGAGAAAAAAATTCTGATAAAAATGGTATATATAACTCAATTTGGCCAAAATGGTTTATACGACCTTTCTACCCAAAGGTATCGATATAATCATCTGTACTTACCATGATTTATTACCTATACAGTATGTAATCAAACTGCTGCTATGTGACTTGTAACTGGAACCTTGTGGGAATTTGTTGTTCTAAGGTTGAGGAAGACTATCCGCTCGTGATAGTTTTATATACTAGTACGAGGGGATAGGGCGAATCAGTCTAAAGACAGCCAAACCTTTACATTGTACGGATTGTACCACATCACACCCAACGATCTGTCTATTTTTTGTTTATTATTAAGTTACTCTGTATGGTTGTCTTAAATTCGTGAATAAATGATTATGATTATTATGATATTTAACCATGTTCGCTCCCCAAACTAGAACAGATACAGCTATTTAACAAACCAAAATAAATTAGGCAAACAGTAGGTACAATTTTACTTATCTATTTTGACCGTATTGTTTCAGGTCCTAATAGTAGGCGGAGTCGGCTGCAACGAGCGTTTACAAGAGATGATGGCAGTAATGTGTGCCGAAAGAGGAGCGAAGTTGTTCGCCACGGACGAACGGTTCTGTATCGACAACGGGGTTATGATCGCGCATGCAGGCGCTTTGGCATTCGAATCGGGAGCGACGATGGATTTCAATGATTCTTTTATAACACAGAGATATAGGACAGACGATGTATTAGTTACTTGGAGAGATGATTAAATAAGTTTGTTTTTTTTTTTCATTAGTGGTGTTCTTAAACGATGTCACACCTCCACCCTACTCCTTGTGCAACTTCACTTGTAACTTGAGGTGCCTTTTCAACGCCGCAACTAACGTCGAGGTGATAGAGTTCCGGTTGAACCTCAATTAACTTGAATATGAGAATCATCGATACGACGAAAAAGATGTAGTTTTGCTGTCTGCACGTTGTAGAAACTAATGAATGGTGCTGACGGCGCCACACTTAAAGCTAAATTCTGGGCAGAAAAAAATTAGATTGCCATCGACATAGAAAACCTTAGGAAGTTATAAAATATTCCATAAAAACTCAAGAGTAAAGTTACAAAAACTTTATTAAACCAACCATTAGGTATATTTGTTCAAAATCAGGTTACCACTGCAAACTCATCGGGAGCAAACACGCAACAAATAACATTACAAACAAGTTATCCATTTTTTTTTTCATTTTTCAAAATAATTTACTTTATTTTATAACCATATTGATTGAACTCTGAGGAATATTGATCAAACTTAACAAGAAGATTTTACTTACAATAATAAAAATAAATACTATAGAAATGCAGACGGAGATATTGTCAACACCAAACTATGCTTGCAGTTTCTCTATTCACAGCATTATTATCTACAATCACTCCAACCCATTTCTAATTCTAAAATGTTAAGTTTGTCCAGACTGATGAAACGCATGTATGACTTAAAAACGCGCGAATCTTCATACTGTCTGGACAAAGTTTTAAATACCCATTTTATTTATAGTATTCTGCACCTATCATGGACTATTGCTTACGTTTTTATTCTAAAGAATGTTTAGTTTCAATGAATTACAAGAATTTAAATACAATTACTTCTCCATACTAAATTTATTGTTTTTGCAGCCTATTTAATCTTACACTGTAATCTAGTTAAATTAAACGGCAGTGCTGAATTTATCCAATATTTATATATTATTTTACTGTTATTATTATTTGCACACTTTAATTTAGAACTTGATTCCATTTTAAAAACAAGAAATGTCAAGAAACATACCATGCCAGTGAATTTTATTTGCAGTCTACACAAAAGTAACGGCTTTTATAGAAATTGAGTAAGTTTTGAACACTAAGATTAAGACAATAAGTTACTACTAGTATTTAGTAAACCATTAAAAGGTTTGCCAATGTGTCTTATTGTGCACTTGAGCCCTGTACAAGTGTGATTCTCATTAAATTCATTCAAATATTGCTTTATAAATGGTAGAAAAGTTAAATTAGCCATATTTGGCACTGGCTAGAAGACTGCATACATTTGACATTTAAAATTTATGATTATGTAATTTAGGTTCTATTTTACATTTTAACAAATAGATTAACACTCAAATTCTATGACTTAATTATGTAATCCAACTTAAGATACTGATATAAATTAATTTCATAATATTTTTGCACAATTAATTATGTTTTGTCCTTACAATAAGAAGTTTTTCTGTATGTGTGAACATTTTAAGTAGTAGAAATCCAATCAAGCCTGCATAATGTGTTTGATCACATTCACACTAATAAGCCTCATTGTAAGGACACTGAAAAATCTAGAATAAAACTATGAAACAAGTTGCCGAAACAATCCGACTGATGTCTAAAAGCAACAACAAAAAAAACTTAATGAGCTTATTAGGTAGAAACCACGTGGAACAGTGTGTTCTCGTATTTTGTACTAGGACTCTCTCTTGCAAGTCTCGGCTTGATACTGTAGCACTCAATGTTGGGTTTACATTGTGTCTCATAAGTTGTCTGCAATGTGTAGTCCTGTGTAAATAATGATCCATGTTACCTGGAAAAAGGAAAAAGATTCAATGATAATACTATTAGTAATTATGAGGTTTTATGACAATAGTGTTAAAAGAGAATATCCTATACTATTAATTAATTAAATGTAAGTTGCAATCCCCGATATTGCAACTTTCATTGAATTTATGGCGGCGAAAAATTGATCTGGCTAGGACTCATATCTGGGAAAAATCGTTTTCTCTATTTTCGCCCGAGCAGAGTTCCGTACTAGAGGAAATTGCTAATCACAATATAAATATTTACATAGTGCTGAAGCCTTCAGATTTATCTCATTTATTGTTTACATTGCATTACTTTTTATAGCCTTACAGAAGAATTGCTAGAGTACTTGGTATTTAGCATTGACTTACCAAAAATCCAGCAAATGAAGTCATAAATCCTTCCTTTGTTATTTCCCAAATGCCACCATACTCTTCTTCATCTATGTTTTGGAAATTATTCACGTAGAAGTAAATAACTGCTGCATTTACTAGCACAAATCTGAAAAAACATACATCGTAATGAGATAACAAAAAAAAAAACCTACAGTTTATTAACAATCAAATAAGAATTTTACTATTCTTATTGAGTTCCTCTCTCTGGAGCCCTGACCGCCAGTAGCTTGGACCCTGTTTCCAATACCGGTGGGCTACAATTTTTATATGGTTTTTTTTTTAAGGAATATCTAAACATGTAAATAATTTGTACAGAGATAAATAAAGGAAATAATATTTTACTATTTTGAAATATTGTGTAGACTTTTAGGGCAAACGCAAATATTAAGGCAATGTAAATGAATTCTTACAGTAGTAAACCAAGGAATCCTTTCATTGGTAGGAGGCCCCAAAACAATCCCAAGAAAATGCCCATAGCTTGACGCATCCAGTAAATAACGTCCAGGAACTCCTCCTGAAAGTGCCGAACACAATTAAATGATCAATAAGTCATATTTTCATTGACGAATGTAAGCAGTCTCGTGATACGAAGTCTAACCTTGTCCGGCCATTCAGCGTTCGCAATTAACGCTCTCTTCCATGCTGATTCGAGCGCTTTCACCTTATTGCTTCCATCTGAAACTTTGCTTTTACTCGACATGTTTAAATAAGTTATTTTCTTTCAATTTATTAAATTAATTCGTAAGATTTCTGGAATCAATAAGTCATCTCACGCAAATGGTACACGTCACGTCACGGTGACATTGTAATGATAATTGTCATTATTGTCAAAAATGTCATCATCCTTTTTTATTTTATGAATAGGAATATGGCTTTTGGCTTTCAATGTTGCTTGGGTAAAAATGTTTACTTTGAAGGTAGAAAAAAAAGATGAAAAAAAAACACCTCACGGATCGCCATCCTGAGGCCTACAGTACCTAGTCTAATAAAAATTGGTAATTAACCATTAGGCTCATTAAATATATATTATTACGTTGATTAAAATTCCATTCGCATCCGACTAACTCCCTCTCCAGTTAGTGCAGTCGCCTGCTAACTATTAAAACGTAGTACTACACCGTTTGGTATAAGTATTCTACTCTTTGGTGCTACATAAAGAGACCGCCGCTTCGCACGTAAGCCTGAAGAAAGTAGTCACATAAACGGCTCTTAGTATTTACTTCCACCAGCAGGGATAAAAGATAAACTTAAAATAATATAAAATCAATTTATTAAAAAAAATGCATCACTTATTAAAACAAGCGCTTATAGCGTAGCTGCGACCCTATTCTTTATTCTGTGGAGCCTCTCTGCCTCCATACTCTTGGTGATGTCCCAGCATTCCTTGTTGAGGGTATCCAGCCCTCGAGAGAGGCTAACCAGTCGCGCCAGTACTAGCAACCTATGCAGGTCGTCCGCCGTCACTGGATTATCTGAATCTGAGTTGCTTCTCATTTCTATGAAATCATCTTCTACAAACTGGAAAATCGGAAAATTTACATAATATAAAAGGTTTGTATGAAAACATTTCATTGTCAGTAGCATCTAAGAATGAAATACAATTATTCATAAACACAGAGTATGCACAATGGTCCACTTTAGGGACTAAGTGCGGAAACCAAATCCCTAACATAGAACACAGAGTAGTGACTAAATGGAGTATGGTTTTTAAAAAGACCCACCAACTTGTATTGTGGGATGAATTGGATGAAAAATATGTTTCATTTGGTGTTTTTGTAATATATCACATCTAAGTCTTTTATGCATTTGACCACAAATGAGATGAAAAAGGCTAGCAAGCCTTGGTCTCACCTGTAAATCTTCACTTATAGTATACTTGACAAGCTTGAGATTCGTTATGTATTTCCTAATGATGTTCATAATATCTTCCTTCAAATAATAAGTGGCTGCCTCTACAATGGCGTCGAATATTTGTAACGAAGACTCTTCAGGGCGTAGAGGGAGGTGGTAATCGCTCTGAAACAAATTGATAGTTTCATTAAATGCTGCATTGATAATAAATCTGAAAACTAAGGAACGAAAAACTAAAATAGAAAACAGTCGGCATGAGTTTGCCTCTGTCCACCCCTATTATGATCGTTGGTATGATGGTTTAGTTTATAGCGCATTTATGAATCTGATAAGAAATGTAATTTCAAGTTGAAATCAATGATTCATTTTCAATGCTGATGAAACTATCTAAGAGAAATGGCAGATTACTTGTTGTTCATGACACGCCTCGAACATTGATTTATTTCAAAACACATCACTATAAGGTGTAAACGGACCCTTGACGAAGCCGTCAACCAAGCATTCTATACATAAAAGTAAGAAACATCTTTTTTTTGGGGTGATAAATTATGGTTTAAGGTAGGATACAATGTAACACAATCAAAACATTGTGCTGATGGATGCATTGAATCATACAAGGGTCATGGAGGTATTTAAAGGGAAAGTAAAACATTAAAAACTTGTAGAAAATAAAATGAAAAAGTTGGAACTTTGACCTCCGATATCTCCGTAACTAGAAGGTTCCCCGGTATGGTCTAGAACTAAACTAAACTTCTTGTCTAAATAATCCAAATGCACCTGCCTGATTTATTAGCAGAGCTGCCAAATGTAGAATAGGTTTATTCAAAAAAATTAAAAGCATACTTACAGGTAACAAAGATTTGCCTTCGGACAATATTAGCACTGCCACATCAGAATCAAACTCCATCTTGTAATACTTGAAGTCGTACTCCACTTTCTGCGTCATGATCATATTGCCCAACGCCGCGACGTTGTTCACTCCGGTCGCATCTAGTCGACCTTGTTCCATCTTAGTCTCATCTAGTATGAGGTGGGTGTCCTTGCTTAGTTGTAGGACTCCGCTGGTTAGGCGGTTGCATTCATAGTCTTTTCTGGGAAGTTGAAGAATGATTAGTTTTTCTAGTGGTTTGATATAAATAAAAAAACAGCCAATCACAGCCCACAGTTGGACATATGCTTCTCTCAAGAAGAGTCACCACACCCAGTCTGACCCAGGCAGCTTTAAAGTTGTCGATCTACCTAGCTGGGGGCGTCCTAAATTATTCTTGCCGATAAACAGTCTCCAGTCTAAAACTCGCCTGCTCAATAGGCTATCTTTACCCTGGCAGATATAATGAGACTTGGAAACTAGTTGTAAGGTTTGAATTTTGAAGATAGGATGTAGATTTTTATAACAGGTGAAAAGCTTTTTCATATTTCGATATGTAGGCCAAGATTGGATAGATTGAAAGAATGCGCATCCAATTGCAGTTTAGTAAATTCGGCAAAGTGATTTTCTGACCATGAATTGGAAACTTAATTTATTTGAAAAATGAAATAAAATAATTCAATGTAAAATCATAGAGGACTTAATTTGGTAGTAATGTTGTGGTGAGTTTGAGCCGACCCCAAAATAGTTGGGAAAAGGCTAGGCAGATGATGATGATGATGTTGTGGTGAGCTTGTGTGTATTTTTTTATAACTTACTTGGGCAATAAGCAGAATGTATTCATATTTTCAATGGTAAGCGGCAAGTAATAACTCTTGGTGACAAACTGCTTTATAATCTCATACAACTGTTTGGCGTAGTTTGGGTACTTCTGTATTGGCAGATTGGACAAGTTCAGGCAGAACTGGCCGAGGGCAAGTGTTTCTTGGCGTAGGTATCTGAAAAATGGGATAATAACATAAATATTCTTTAGTATCACCACAGTTTACTACTAAATGAAATGGATGTTTTGTAGCCAATGACATTTAAGGTCATGTGTGGAAATAACACATTGATGATAAGTTCATACAATATAGGATCCTTTATCCATGGTTTTCTTTATTTAGCCACATAATAACCATTTTTGTACGCAAAAGACCGTAATTTTAGCAATATCGTCCATAGTCGTTGAACACTCCATTTATTCACTACTCTGTGTTTTCTGCAAAATCTAGCCATTCGAAACTGATACTTACATACAGGCAATAAGGTGGCAGATTAGATATTCGGCTGCTAGCTTATCTCCCAGCAAGAGTTCAGTAAGCGCTTTCAACAAATGTTCCCGCGCCGAATTTGCTTCTTTTAATACTGCATCTGTAATTTCATGAAAAATGAGTAAATAAATTGATAGATGGGAGAAAAGAGGCAATTAGATAGTAAGTAGGTTGTAATGATTGTGAGCTACAACCATCAGCTTGGTATAAATATTGTATGATCAAAGAGTTTCCTATTTGCAAGCATGACAAAATAACATTCATGAGTGATTTTGTAGAATTTTTTGCAAAATACAATGCTCATATTTCAGAAGTAATTACGCAAAATATGTACCTTGATCAAAGCTCCTAACCAGAGGGTTGCAATGATCCAGTTTCTTCACATAAACCGCATGGAGCCGCGGCACCAAGCTCGGTGGGGGATTGTGTGTGATAGTCTCTACATCCGACTCTGACTGAGGGTCCAGTAGTGGATCCTTCTCAGGTTGAAACTCTCCAGATAGTGCGGGATCAACTGACAAGAAGCCTATTACTTCTATCATGTCATTTAGTTTGATATTTTCACTATCATCATAAAGCTGAAATGGGAAAATAAATTATTGCTCATGTTTTTAATGCTACATTTTCTTAAGGCTTGAATGAGACTGGCACCGACCAGGGAAAGCTAGCACAAAAGGAGAAGTCCTGTACTCAGCATATGGTGGAAAAAAGCTGCCAATATGTATATGATTTTGACTTCCATGTTATCTTTGAGACATGAGATAAATTTAAAATTAAACAACTAACAAATATGACACTACTTTTGATTAAATTATATTATAATATTATGAGACATTGCAAATATTTTTTTTAATATTAAAAAAATAGTTATCATACCTTAACAATACAAGACTTGCTTGGCATATCAGGCAAAGGGAAGTTCAACAAATGCTCCCTAGACACTACATTTGCTGTACCGCTATCCACATCAGTAGTTTTTGGCTCCTTACTACCAACCGCCTCATCAACCACCTCCATAGCATCAGAATCCTCCTCCGCCTCATCGTAACTTCGTTTTAACTTCAAGCTAGCTTGGCTGAGCCGTTTAGAAGTGTTTGGTTGCTGTTCTAAGTGCTTCAGATGGTTCTGTCTGTCTTCTAACTGTTGTGCCCAGTCATTGAAACCGGGCATTGACACGACAACCATGGTTTGTCGTTGTGAGCTTTTGAGATTCTCTGTGTAGTTGATTTTTTCATTTTCCTGCATGAATACAGATTAGGAAGTTGAGACGTTGAAAGAACTTTTAAGAATATCATTCTATCGGAGACACATGAAGAATACACGTACAATGGTCCACTTTAAGGACTATGTGCAGAAACTGTAACCCTAACATGAAAAAAAAAAAACAAAAAAGCGTTTATTTGTGGTGGCATCCTAAGTATTACAAAAAAATTTTACTTCTGCCAAACTGTAAAGCAGTTTGTTGGCAGATACAGCTCCCTTATACAATGTAGACTTTAACTAAAAAAAGAATTCTTTTTCAAAAATATCAATGAAACATGACAAATTATGGAAATAGTAGGTAAGTAGTCTTAAATTAACTCGCGTAAAGGTACTCACCAAAATATGGGCTGTATCCCTGTATTTTCCACTTATGTTTTTAATATCATTGGTAACTGTGTTGAATACTTCAAACTGTTCGAAATAAAACTCAGGGTTGTGCATATCCTGCACCATCCCCCGGAACCGGACTAACGTACCATCAGGCAAGTTATGGGATGCATTTGAATTTATCAGAGGAATCTAAAGAACAATGTAAGGTTAAGTAAAGGTCAAATGCATTAAAAAGAAACAAGTTTCTACTAAAAGTTTATTTTTGTGCAAAGAATTGTTACCTGGAACCAATTCGGCAGTTTCAATAGTTTATCTTTCCACCCCTCTTCGTTTGCCATCCATATATCAGGGGTAACAGTTTCAAAGTCAGTCATTAGATCATGCATTTTTATAACAGGTATACACACAACTTTTGATTGTTTTATAATCAGAAGAGTGTTGAAGTACCCTTCAGATGAGGGTTTATTTAGGAAAGCTATAAAATCAACAAAATTAAATGCAAATTATTTTGAAAACACAACTTGAATAAATCACATTGACAATTTGACATTGACATGGACCAGTTTTAGTCTAAGGCTTTTTGATTTGACAATTGACAGAGCGCGAAATTTCATTTTTTCACACTCGTGTTATTCTTCCTTTTCATTCATTCAATCCTACGATTCAATCATTGTTATTCTTGACAATGAATATTTTAGCATTTTTGCAAAATAATCAAATACTTTTCGCAGAATTATGAGATATGCATACCGATTGCGGTTAATAATATTCATGTCCTCGAATGATAAATCTCGGGTCGTGAATGAGCTATAATCTGTGGTCAGTGGTAGTAAAGTTTAAAATTGACAATCTGTGGTGTGTGGTAGTAATAATTTGGCCTGTGTTGTGGTGGCGTCGGTAGAAAGATAATATAAATTGTTTAAAATATTTATTTGCAATACCCTCGTGTGTTCTAAAAATAGTGAGTAATCATAAAAACACTTTATTCCCGGCGAATAGAATTTTAATATTTGTCTGTAATACGGTGCAAGTACAGAGCGCCGGATCATCGTAGCATCTTCTTCCTAAGATTTTTCAAATCTTTCAACATGAGTAAGTCCATCTTTTGTATTATAATCCAGTTATTTTGTGGGTGATTTTATAATGTTTTGAGCATTCAAACAGCTGTCCAGGTTTGCCCATAATAAAATAATACTTCAAATAACCTAACATAAACTTAACCTCAAAACGTTATGCTTTTTTTTGTGGTTTTTCAAATTTCAATTTGTACTTTTTTTCAGCGATGGATATTCGACCCAACCACACAATTTACATCAACAACCTCAATGAGAAAATTAAAAAGGAAGAATTGAAGAAATCCCTTTATGCTATATTTTCCCAATTTGGCCAAATATTAGATATTGTGGCATTAAAAACATTGAAGATGAGGGGGCAAGCTTTCGTTATATTTAAGGAAATATCCAGCGCTACTGTCGCTCTAAGAAGTATGCAAGGTTTCCCATTTTATGATAAACCTATGGTAAGTATTGCAACACTGTCATTCTCTTGAGTGCACTTTATTTTTTAGTAGTATTCCAGACATAACAATATTTTAACAACTTTACAGAGGATTCAATACTCAAAAACCGACAGTGATGTCATTGCCAAAGTCAAGGGAACATTCCAAGAAAGACCAAAGAGACCAAAAATGCCCAAAGGTTTGGATGACAGCAGGAAGAAGAAGAATAAGGATGCTAATCGGCCTGGCATTCACGTGGGACCAGCTGGCATTCTGAACAATGTCAATGCTGAGCAGCCCCCTAACCAGATCCTGTTCTTGACCAATTTACCTGATGAAACCTCTGAGATGATGTTATCTATGTTGTTCAACCAGTGAGTATTGTTTAATTTTATTGTACAGCATCTAAGCTGTGACAGTTTAGAATCAATGTAGCCATGTCAAAAATCTTGGTTCACTTTTCTAATTCTAAATTATTGTTACAGATTCCCTGGGTTCAAAGAAGTACGTCTTGTACCTAATAGACACGACATTGCCTTTGTTGAATTTGCAAATGAAATGCAATCAGCTGCAGCAAAGGAAGCCCTCCAAGGATTCAAGATAACACCTACTCATGCAATGAAAATAACTTTCGCGAAAAAATAATATTACTTTACAGTACATTGTAGTATACTATTTATATATTAACAATAAAGTTTAAGTAATAGAGACCTGTTTTGAGCATTGCACTAAGCCTGAACAGCTCTCCTCAGCTGTGATATTATTCTAGAACTCAATATGACTTTTACTTCTGCATCAAAGTCAAGTTGAACACATTAATCTTTCTTTAATGGGGCCAGCAAATGACCATGTTTCTTCCTTGTTTGATACAGAATATTTCGAACTCCTGACTAAAAAATTTTCTGTAAAACTCGGATGTTATACTAGCCTTAGGCTGCGTTTCCACCAGAGATGTGTGAGGATGCGTTGAGATTGATGTGTTTGTTATGAACCAATAGACTTCCTAGCTCAGCATAGCTGTAGTGGAAAAGGCTCAGTGGAGCTAGGTTTATGTACATCATACTAAACAAGGCAAAGATGTGTGTGAGGGAAGTGTGTTTTTTTATATTTTACTAGCTGTGCCCGGCATGCGTTGCAATGCATGTTTTCCTACCTACTACTTTCACTACCCTACCTATCTACCCTATCTACCTACCCTACCTACCTACCCTACCTACCTACCCTACCTACCTACCTACCTACCTACCTACCTACCTACCCTACCTACCTACCTACCATTGTTTTTAAGATGTATTCTGCTATTCGGGGCGGAGACAAATCCAACGAATCAAAAACCATGAAAATTGGTCCAGCAGGTCTCGAGTTATAACAAACCCGACTTTGTTTTATAGATTATAGATTGATAGATATGATTGAATTTGAACTTTATGCAGCGGTAATAAATTGCAAATTGACTCTTTGACGTTAGGAACACACCTAAATTGCTTAGACAACAGTGAGTGATTATAATTTAATATGAACTTTATTGAATAGCTAAAAAACGTTTGTATGGGAAATAGAAAAGGGCTGAGGGTTTTCCTGGAAATTATTCGATTTTTTCTCGCCTTTTAAACCTTCCCTAGACCTCCACGAACATTTCAAGACTAAGATAAGATAAATCCGTTCAGTCGTTCTCGAGTTTTAGTGAGACTAACGAACAGCAATTCATTTTTATATTTCATTTTTATATATTGACTAGCTGTGCCCGGCATGCGTTGCAATGCATGTTTTCCTACCTACTACTTTCACTACCCTACCTAATTGTGAATCTAAACCATTCTCAGATCCCCTTGAACACACACAAAAAATTTCATCAAAATCGGTCCAGTCGTTTGAGAGAAGTTCAGTGACATACACACTCACAGAAGAATTATATATATAAAGATATTCTCGATAGTTCAAGTAGAAAAGAGAAAACCGATCCAAAAGACCGCGTATTAGAAAGAATTAGCTATTTATTTACGACGGGCAACGTGGGCCCAGATGGGCTCAAAAGCAGCCGAGCTGTCAAAATAGTCAACATTTTGATGAACCCATTCGGGTTCACGTCCTCTTAAGCGGTTCCACTAATTGGCGACTGTGTAGGTCGAAGACTATAAAACCAATACTTAAGAAATGTTGTACACAGAAGCTGTTGGTGTACCTATATTAATAAATAAATAAGTATGCTAGGGACGGACTCGAGCGAAAAAATAGCAGTCAGTCTGAAATCAGCCTGCTACACATCCTCGCACCGCGCATCAGCGCACCATTTCACAGCGTCGCGACGCATCCTCGCACCGCTCAGCAGCCTAAGGCCTCATTTACGGAGACGCGGGGCGTCGCGCGTTGCGTTGAGCGGCGCGGCCCGCACTGAATTCAAATATATGGCGTTGTATGAGTGCGTTTACGGAGAAGCGATTTTAGACGCGTTTGTTTGAATTAGGGCGTTTTTTGCGGCCGAGCCCGCGGATGGCACCGACGCGTCCCACGCGGCGTTTATCGCGGCGGCGCACGCAGCGGCAATTCTCGATAAAGCTATCGTGCGCTCCCATCTCTCGCCAACATAAAACTAGTCGATTTGATCGAGGCGAGCGTGCGCCGCCGCGATGCCCGCCGCGTGCTTCGCTACACGCTAGAGGATTCGCGGCGGGCACCGCCACGCTTCCCGTCTCGCTTCTCTATGAACATGGTCGTATATTGCTATAAGTTTGTGTTTACGCGTGCGATGATGCGTGCCGCTTCACGCGCCGCCCCACCGTAAACAGAAAAAACGTCCGACGCGCCGCGAGACGCCACGCCACACGCGACGCGAGACGCCCCGCGTCTCCGTAAATGAGGCCTTAGGGGCTGTCCTCCACGAGCGAGAGAATCGCGACAATATTATCGTCCGTGCCACGTATTTCTATACATTCTCTTAGAGGCTGTCTCCACGAGCGAGAGAATCGCGGCGATATTATCCCATACAAATACATATGTATTATCGCCGCGATTCTCTCACTCGTGGAGACAGCCCCTAACACATCTCTGGTGGAAACACTCACAGTTTCCAAAGCCTCGCTCCGCCTCGCCTCGCCTCGCACATCTCTGAAGGAAACGAAACCGTAAATAAAGCACAAGTAGTAGTACATTTAAGTATAAAGTAAGTAGCGACGAGTAGCCACCTAATAAACAGTCACAACATAATAGTGTTATTGGTGTAACAACCACGAATTTCATTACAGCAATGTGGTTTTGCCCTACATGTAAAAGACATTGTTATTCACTCCTGAATAGTTCTTAATCTCAAAGCCTTACCCTAAAACCTTATCTGCAAATGCTGCTAAATCGTGGTATCACTCGTGATGTCGCTCGGGAAACTACCATTGTTTTATAGTTTTCTTAAATAACAATTTAGACTGGCAACCCCGTAAATATAATACGTTGAAAAACAGATTACAGAGTTTTCCTTGCTAGAAAGAGAAAGACATATAAACAAAACTGTTGCATGAAAGAGATCTATAGGACTATTTGAATCAGTTCAAAATATTAGTGGAACAATATTATTTTCGGTGATTGCGAAACTGTCAAACAGGTCGCAGATGAGATGATTTCATTTAGTTTACAATAAAATATATTTATTTTCTAGAATAATTCACAGTTTCTTTCGATTAATTGTGTTAAGTGTCTTGGAAAAATTAGTCGTTTCATACAATTTTAAGTTGTGTTAGTGATTTTGGTGTTAAAATATGGAAGATATATTTCAGTGGTGTAGAGAAGGAAATGCATTACAGGTGCGAGTTTGGCTCGATGATACTGAACATGACATGAACCAAGGGTAAGTAGAGTATATGTACTGTGTTTTTGTCAGAAGATACTCCATATGGAAGGTCTAGTTTCCCCATATATGGCACTGAGAGAACACGCCCACAATGTAGTCATAGCATAGTGTTATGCGTCAGATGTGTACAAAAATAATAAGTAAGCGTCTATGAGATCAGGTGTTCGACCTTCGTAAAACATAATAATTAATTAAAAAATATGTTTCTGGTGCAGCAATAATAAGTTGTAAAGCACTGCTTTGTAGGTCAAAACTTCCTGACTAATTGGTCTGCAAATAGATCTGATCTTATTAGCACTTCATACCTAACAATAGGTATCTAATTTACTTTTTTCCTGTTGTAATAGGTATCTCACTTTTTGAGTAAAGTATTATAAAATATTTCCTTGTTTAATAAAATCCAAAGCTTCCTCTTTAAAACAATGTTTGTGCTAGTGTTCCATCGACTGTCCACCTTTGGTTTTTAATTATCCTCAATTTATCTCAGAACACTAACACTCAATCAAAATCAAAATATTTTTATTTCACCTAGGCCTACATGGGCACTTATGAAACGTCGACAAAAAGGTGCACGGTTCGGGTTGGTTGTTTCCTATGGAGAAGAACCGAACTCTAAATTATAACTATAAAAACTGGCCAAGTGCGAGTCGGACTCGCGCACGAAGGGTTCCATACCATTATCTATAAAAACGGCAAAAAAATCATATCTGTTGTATGGGAGCCCCCCTTAATATATTTTTTTTTAATTTTTAGTATTTGTTGTTATAGCGGCAATAGTAATACATCATTTGTGAAAATTTCAGCTTTCTAGCGATCACGGTTTATGAGATACAGCCTGGAGACAGACAGACAGCGAAGTCTTAGTAATAGGGTCCCGTTTTACCCTTTGGGTACGGAACCCTAAAAAACAACCAGAAAACAGCATAAAATCATGTAAAAAATCACAATACCTACGTTAAGCAGAAAACACAATCTAAGATCATAGAAACTTGAATCTGAGTACTGTACATTGAAGTTACTGTAACGCTGACTGAATTTTATTAATACAGAACTCTGAACGAGTTTTTCACATTCACCCTGTTTACAGTTTGTTTGAGAAACAAATAAAATATTTAGTTTAGAAACATTGTTTTATGGTATACACATTCATATGCATGTAGTAAAACGCGGTTATTTTAATATTACAAAGAGACATTTTAATATTACAAAGAGACATTTCAATTTTATTTATTTGTTTAGATAGATTTTTTTGTTAGCCTGTACTGTACCACTCCTGGGCAAAGGTCCCACCCTCCCATTCCTTCCGGATCTCTTGGTGTTGTGCCTCTTTGCCAATTTATGTAATACAAAATAAAAATTGATGTAAAAAAAATATTATAAAAAGGTAAATGGCTAATGGCATCATTCATTGAGGAAAATACTAGTCATGATACTCATGTACTTGGCATTAATTTGACCTTTGGACATAACTTTGTCATACCTAATAAGGTAATCCCTGCAAATGCCCCCATAATCTACAAACATCTTTACTAAAGGGTAAAATGATTAAAAACAAATTAAACTTTGGTGTTTTTTTGTTAAAAAGACATTGGTAAGTCCCCTTTGACCCTTGTAACAGTCATGTGGAAACCAACTCCAGCCATCAAGCAGTAAAAAATACAGATTTATAGTATGGGGGATTATGAGTGAACCCCACCACACAACACACAGACATTTACATTATTATCATTATTTACATTATTTCATACATTTTTAACCAGAAAATAAAAATTCACTAGTAAATTCCTTCTCCAGGTTCTTTGCAACTCTGAACCTGTGAAATTTGCTCATGAAGAAAATTACTTAACAATAAAAAACATGTACATGAAAATATATGTATCTCATACAAATATTGCCCTGACAACCAAAACAACAGGAACAAGAGTTTTATGAACAGAACTATTCATTTAAAACATTTGTACACCAACTAATTTAAATACCCTCTTATCATTCCAGAGATGACCACCACTTCAGTCCTCTCCACTGGGCATGCAAGGAAGGCCATCTCAAGATCGTGGAGATGCTGATCCGGCGCGGCGCCCGCATCAACGTCACCAACATGGGAGATGACACCCCACTGCATCTCGCGGCCGCACATGGCCACAGGCCTATTGTACAGCTGGTTAGTCGTTTATTTCTCCTCTTTGGCAATGAACTGTAAACACTCATGGTCATCGTTTGACATCTCTATATAGAAGATCTTCTGTGTTGTTGAGAATTACGTTGCATTGGTAGTGTGGTTTCATGGATCCACAAAGTAGCCATCATAGTTGCGTCTGTTGAGCGATTGGTTGCTTGTCCTTGTCTCCTCTTAAGATTCCTCCTAACAGTATCTTGCTATAAATATTTGCACCTAGAAGTATGTCTACAGGCCTGCTTATATGGAACTCCGGATCAGCCAATTGTATCCCTTGGTTATGGTAAGTTGTCGGTTCAGTAAGTGTTATTTGGCAGTTGTTTGATCGAATTGTTTATAACAATAACGTTCGTGTCACAAGTAAATTCACTATTTGCAGACTGTAGTGTTAACTGCAACATTCCCTTCTCGTGGTTTTCTTTTCACCAACACCGTAAATTTGACTTTTAAAATGATCTCTCTTTAATCCCAATATCTGCGCTGCATTTTCGGTGATTAACGACAGTTGAGAACCTTGATCAACTAAAGTTCTCATCTTGTGCTGTGTTCCATCAGCTCCCTTAACTTTTATAATTGCGGTGGCTAAAAGGACTTCAGACATGTCATCCCAAGTCACGTGAGATGACTTAGATGTGCTTCTTTTGGTTGCAAAACGCTTGTTGGAGGTTTCTTCTGCTGCCGCAGTAGGACTTTGTTTTGCTAATGCTTCGTGGAGTAGAGTGTTGTGTGTACCTAAGCATTTACGACATCGTTTGCTCGTCTGACATGGTTTATTGTTATGACTGCATAGACAGTTTTGACAGTAATTTAATTGCTCAATTTTGTTTGCCTTTTGCTCGTGCGTCATTTGCAAAAAAATAGGGTAACGCCACAATCCGTGTTCTGAATTGCATAATGCACAGGTTATCGATTGCGACACATGTAACGCGTTCATGTTAGACTGAATTGCCTTTGTTACCTGATTGATGATTATTGCGATGAAAACTTTTCTTCTGGTTTTGGTTGTTGTTCTTGCTTACATGATGCGGCGTGGTTTTCTGGTTTGCTGGTTCCTGCTTGCGACGAGACGCTTCTAGCGCTGTAAATTTCGTTTCCAAGAATTCCATTAATTCCTGTTGATCGGGTAGCTCTCTAGGATTCTTGACCGCTTCTATATATTCGGTGAAGGTATCGTCATCAAGCTTTTGCGCTAGTAGGCGCACTAAAAGTGGATCCCAAGTTGTTACATCAACTCCCAGATGATTCTGTATAGCGTGTAACGTCTCCTTGGTTACGTCATGCTGCATGACGTAACCAAGGAGACGTTACACGCTGCATGACTCGTGCAGCTTCTTTATCGGGGCTAGCGAATGCTGTTGTATGTTGAGAAGTCCGAGCAGTAGTAATTTCTTGTTACCATAAGTACCTGTGGTTTAAAATCTTCCAACATACATGATAATTTGTCAGAGCTAATCTGTAAATGGTGAATCAGACGCCCTACTTCTCCAGTCACCTTACTCTTCAAAAACTAAATTTTTTATGCATTAGACATCGACGGGTTTTTGTCGACCGCTTCGCTAAACAAGTCTTTGAATGGAACCCATTGGTTGTAAGTCCCATTAAACACGGGTATGTCCATTTTTGGTGCTGACTTTTCACGATGCTTCACTGCCCACATCTTTTTATTGATGTCGTTTGTCAGCTCACTGTACTTTTCCTCGTGCTTGCAAAATTTTATTTGGTATGTAATATCGTCGCCTCCATCCTCACCTTCAATTTCCCAATGAAGCTTGTCGATCTCACCCCATCGGCTATCCAGTGATTTTAGAGCATTCTCGAATTGCCATTGATTCTCGAAATTACTAATTACTACTTGTATATTACTCACGGTTCTAATGAACGCTTTGAAATTAATATTCTGCTTCTTTATTAACCCGTTCAGCTTGCTGGAGCCTCTATCTGTATACTATATAGTATAGTAAACTCTTTGGCTGCGAGGACTCCTCATAGCGAGACGACGACGTACCTGGTTGTGGCTGCGCTGCCTCATCTTCCTGTCGACGATGGCTCGCACCTAGCTGTTGGTTAGCCCGGTTACCTGATAATGGTTGTACCTCATCCGCTTTAGTTCTACAGAGGGTTTCGTCTTTCAGCTGGTTAGCGCCTAACTGTCTCATAGTTTTGTCTATAATCTCCTTAGTTTTCAAATAAACTTCCAGGGCTGTTTCGAAACAACTTTTTTTTTAAAGTCTCAAAATCTGCAAATTTCCTATGGTTATCATGATAATCGCGCCAGTATGCTTCCAACATATTAGCCTTGGGCTTGTAATTATCGATGGTCTTCCTCTCGGATCCTTTCTTTATATTGGTTAAAAACGTGTTCAGGATTTCATAGAGCTCCGTTTGGTTGATGAACAGAGAATCGGAACCCATATTTAAAGTTAGGTTAGGTTAGTATAAATAAATGGTTCGATCTGACCTTATAAGTATGCTCCAACCAACCGTCTCTGCAATCCGAGGTTCTTCAAATCGCATCTTCTGGTTCGCGTGGCACTGTTTCACTCGGTAGTCACTGGTAAATACTTAAATACTCGAAGGACCATGTAAAAAGTAGTGATTGGCGCTAAGGTGACCTAACATTCCTTTCTCGTATTGATAGGATATGGTTTATGGTAGAAGTTAAAGTCTAAAATTGTAAGGGAAATAAAGCTATATGTATATTAAATCACTGTAACACTTAGCTACAGGACAATGGTAATGGTTTTGAGTACGCGGTGTCTCTAATGAGATCTGAACACGAACTGGCCCACATTTTGGTAAACGAGCGAATGTGCATACTTGCTTTCAATGCAATTATGCATTTTCGCTTAGTGTTCGATTTAAACTCGAACAGCACACGAGTTAGTAAACGTTAATATTCTACATTACTAACGTATACCAATATAGTCAAGTCAAAACGCGTTTGGTAGCCTACAGTATACAGGGTGTAATAAGACCCTTATCGAAGCTGTCAACCAAGCATTCTGTACATCAAACTAAGAACGTGATGTTATGTTATTCTCACTAGTCTTGGGTTCGATTTTCGGTTCGGACAAAGTGTTATTGGGCAGTCAGCTGCAGCCACAGAGTCAGGTGGGCTATGTGACCGGTTGATAGCAATGGGATAGCCCCCTATTGCATGGGTTTACAGGCAAGATGTTATATGTCCCCATTATTTCAAACACAAATGTTTACTCTTTCAAAAACTAATTCCATTCTAATCCCTGCAGCTCCTCCAAAACCGCGTGGACGTGAACTTCACGAACGAACACGGCAACTCTCCGCTGCACTACGCGTGCTTCTGGGGCTACAGCGCTATCGCCGAGGACTTGCTGCTGGCCGGCGCGCTCGTGTCGCTCGCCAACAAGGATGGCGACACGCCCCTGGACAAGACTAGGGGGGTGCTCGTGCAGAGGTAAGGAACTTCTTAAATGTATAGAATATTGTCATAGGTAATTGTTTTGACTAAAATAAGCTAATTCGGGAGTGTTTTAAATGACACTAAAGCACATATCACTGCACTGAATCTGCATCACTTCTCGTCATTTTTATGGTTCCGTACCCGAAGAGTAACCAACGGGACCCTATTACTAAGCCTCCGCTGTATCCGCTGTTCGTCCGTCTGTCTGTCTGTATGTATGTATGTCTGTCTGTCTGTCTGTGTCTGTCAGCGGGCTATACCTCATGATCCGTAAAAGGTAGACAGTTGAAATTTTCAAAGAATGTGTATTTCTGTTGCCGCTAAATCAAAAAAAAAAAAAAAAAATTAAAGGGGCCTCCCCTTCTACGATGGTACGGAACCCTTCATGCGCGAGTCCGACTCGCACTTGGCCGGTTTTTAATCTCAGTGCTTATAACCCCGCACGCAAGATACGCGCTTTGGACGTGGAGTTGCGGACACCAGCGCGTTATACAATACAATACGATGCTTTTATATGTGAGTTGTAATATTTAAAAAAGTTTCACAAAAAAAATCACGAACGGCTCGAATTGAGATGATACTAATCCCGTGCAGTGACAACTGAGTGTTGACCTCAGTCCATCACGGCCGATCCTATCGCTCGTGCTCTAAATGAGCTAGTTATAAGATCAAGCAGTAACAGACTGCGTGCTAAATGACATCACTAAAGTAGAAGGCGAAAGATGGAAATGATAGCGCGTGACACAAATACTCGTAGTTAATGATGAGCCGGTAGAACAAGGTCTTTACTTTATAAAATGACTTTTATCGACCATAAACACATTCCTTTTAAGGTGAATGCTCCAACCAACCCGCGAAATTCAAATTTTCTTACGTTTTTTGCAATTTGCAGGCCAGTGCTAGGTTGTATGTTGATTAAAATATTATTCGCGGCTGTAAGACATAAGTAGTTACAGAATTATAATCATCAAAATCATCAATACAACGCTCTCAGTTCATAAAGGCGTAGGAACAAAAAAAAAACAGTAAAAGTCATTCCTACAGCTTTATGAACTTAGAGCGTTGTATTGATGAGTTTGATGATTATAATTCTGTAACTACATATATTATGTCTTACAGCCGCGAATAATATTTTAATCAACATACAACCTAGCACTGGCCTGCAAATTGCAAAAAACGTAAGAAAATTTGAATTTCGCGGGTTGGTTGGAGCATTCACCTTAAGTTATTCAGAAAGGTCAGTTGAGTAGTCCTAGCAAATAGCGGGCGTGTATGTCCTGATGTATGAACGTGGAAAAAGCAAAAAGAGTGTCTGCCTATTTCCAAGCGGAAAGGCGTGAATGTATGCATTGTGTGGCGTGTGCATTTTGTCTCTGATTAATTACTAACATTATTTTTTAAGTATACTTACTAACTAAACTATGGATCGTGGGTCTGATAATTATGTATGTAAAGCATAAAAAAATCTTCTTTACTGTGGCTTTATGCGCTTTGGAAGTGGAGTTGCAGATACAGCCTGATATACTTACAACACCAAGACACTAGACACTAACATCCATTCCTTCATCCCCACAGACTCCACGAGCTAGCCACTACGCAAGGCCAAGATCTGAAGAAGATCCAGTTCAAGGATCAGTCGTGGCTGGGCTTGAAGACTCGTAGTCGGGACGCCACGCTGTCGCGTCACAAGGGCATCAATATCAACGAGTTGTCGCTGCACACCAGGATTGCTGTTACTCCATCTGGTAAGATATGGTAGATCGCAAATTCCTTTGCCTTGAATCTTTTTACCTGACTGAGGAGGGTTTATCAGCCTATATAATTATTATGTATGTCTGTTCCTTTGTAGAGACCAAATGCGTGGGCTGATTTTGATGATTCTTACGTCAATCGATTTGTCTTAATATTGCAAGTATCACTAAAGACATGACTAATCTAAATTCAATACGGCGACAACCAGACGCCATGTTTTTTTACCCTTCATACCATGAATGTAATGTAATAAGTTTGACTGTTTGTGATACAGATTCTAAACAACGTAGGTGTCATTATGATGATCATCTAAATAGATGAAAGACGGCATCATCATCTGCGTAGCCATCCAACTATGTTGAGGCTGGCTTCAAGTCTTGACAGATACAGCTGGAGCTGAATACCAGTATATAGACATGGAGCAACTGGCTATATGGCCTCTACAACCCATTTAGGACTGGGCAAAACGATTTCCTTTAGGGAGACTGGTTGGGAAACGTATTTGAAAATGTATTTTTGACATAAATAATTTTTCATTTTTCGTAGATGTACTAATAAAGTAATGTTACAGGTGAGACCTGGCGCGGCAGATGGCAGAAGAACGACATCGTGGCGAAGATCTTAGCTGTCCGCGAGTGTACGCCGCGCGTACAGAGAGACTTCAACGAGGAGTTCCCCAAGCTCCGGATATTCTCGCACCCCAACATACTGCCTGTTGTGAGTATTTATTTAATACTTGAAGCATACCTCAGCTTCACGTGCGGGATGTTTGTATGTTTTATTAATTATCTGTGTCAAAACAAATAATTGTCAGTGACTGATATTCCTTCGGGTCCATTGCGACATAGATGTAAGGATTTTTATTAAAAAAAAATTTTTTCATGTCACATTTTGCAAATTTTAGACTGTGACCATACAGAACTCCGGCTTCTAATACAATTCGTTGCCAAATTCTTGCTCAAAAATTGACGTTGTTACGCTCTGACCCCTAAATCCAGAACGTCCAACTAATCCAATAATCGTTTCCCCATCCCAGGTGGGCTGCTGCGTGTCGCCGCCGTCGCTGGTGGTGATCTCGCAGTACATGTCGTGGGGCTCGCTGCACGCGCTGCTGCACGGCGGCGGCGGCACGGCGGGCGCGCTGGTGCTGGACGCGCACGCGGCCGCGCGCCTGGCGCACGACGTGGCGCGCGCCATGCGCTACCTGCACGCGCTGCAGACGGACAAGATACTGCCCACCTATGCGCTCAACAGCAAGCATATTATGGTGACAACATAAAGGATTTTTTTATTTTAAAAAATAGGCACAATAAAGACTTTTGCCGGTGATATTACTAACATAGTCAAGTCCCCCATAACTTGCTCGTAAAAACGAAATTGACTGAAGACTGAGATTAACGTGGCTGGCCATCTTCTTGATCAATACTGAACAGATGATCTTCTTACATAAATGTGTTCATATAATCCAGTCCTACAAGACATGCTCCCGTGAAATACGGACTCATGGAATCCAAAATTTTGAAATTTATTTATACACCATTATTTTTAGGTCGTTCTGGAGCCGAATACCATGAACTGGATCATCGAACTCGAAACGATTGGGACTATTTTTTTCAAAAAATAACAATAAAAAAAAACACGAAAGAATAAATTTAATGTTTTTTTTTAAATAATGAGAACTCAAATGAATATGTGTGTGTAAAACGTATCCACGATCGGCAACACATGCGAACGATACCCATTGAAAAATTCATTCATCGATCGATTCTCATTATTTCACAAAAAAAAACATTAAATTTATTCTTTCGTGTTCTTTTTTATTGTTATTTTTTTTTTAAAATAGTCCCAATCGTTTCGAGTTCGATGATCGAGTTCATGGTATTCGGCTCTAGAACGACCTAAAAATAATGGTGTATATCAAATTATTAAAATTTGTCCTTGAATTGATTATTCAAGGACAAATTTTGATAATTTATCATTGTCATGTAGAGCCCAATTTTCAGGACAAACTTATCTTTAATAACAGATCTAATCAAAATTTTTAATTAATTTACACCGCCAAAACTATTACAGATCGACGAGGACTTGACAGCGCGCATCAACATGGCGGACTCGAAGTTCTCGTTCCAGGAGAAGGGCCGCGTGTACGCGCCGGCCTGGATGGCGCCCGAAGCGCTACAGAAGCCGCCCGCCAAGCGGAATCTGGAGGCGGCAGATATGTGGAGCTTCGCCATCCTGCTGTGGGAACTCGCTACTAGAGAGGTAAGTTGATTGCTAATATTGTTATTGATATTTTTTTTAAAGGCAATTCGATTGCGCTTGTAAACAGCCCATGCAGCATACAGGGAAAAGATTATCTGCACGGTAGTTAAAAGTAAGTGCAAAATGCTGAGTCTAATGTCAAGTTTACATCATCATTTGCCTGGCTTTTTCCCAATTTTTGGGGTCGTATCCCAGTCTAACCGCTGCTGCTGAATACCAGTATTTTACATTCAGCGCCTGACCTCCACAACCAATCAACTGAGTAACAGGATACTGTTTTAGTCAAGTCAACATTTGTATTTGTTTTCTTCAAGTACACAGGCCATTGGAACCGATTGGGAAATTGACGCTCGTCCTTAGCCTGGCCTAAACGGCTAGCAGCGAAGTAAATGGAACTAGAAAGTTTTTATATAAAATCATTTTTGCAGACCATTCTCAAACAACTTTAACCGATATTATATTTTCTTCAGGTCCCCTTCGCCGACCTATCTCCAATGGAATGCGGTATGAAGATAGCCCTAGAAGGTCTCCGCGTCACCATCCCACCAGGCATCTCCCCCCACATTGCCAAGCTCATCAAGATCTGCATGAACGAGGACCCCGGCAAACGACCCACCTTCGAGATGGTCATACCTATCCTCGAGAAAATGAAACGCTGAAACGAAACGAAATAAAAAGCTTTCTTTAATATATTATTTTTGATGGATATTTAAAAATCAGGCAATTTATACAAGGTGTATATTTAAATAATGGCAATCACTAGATATATTTCATTTTTTTTTTATGTTGAATAGAAAACTGTTTTTTTGTTTGTTATATTTTATGAAGTGACACAACCCACCCTGCAGATTATAAGTTTCAAATATACACCATGTATAAACTAAAATTCTACTTGGAATAATTTTAAAAGGGGTTATACCAAGTTTTATTTATGAATTCTAATTTACAAAAACAAACGTACAATTCGTGGCTTTTATATTATTAAAGTATCTTTAATGTCAATTGCTGTGTTCGAAAGTTATGGATTTGAATAAATGAAGTAGAATAGATCATGCTTTACAATATTAAACAATTTCAATAAAATCTTGAACAATATTGTACAATACAATAGGAAGAAATGATTGGGTGCCATCAGATTAATTATATTAAGATTTTAAAATAAATTTTAGGTACACCTTTAATTCAAATGTTGTACTAAAAATATTTTTATTTACACATTCATAAGTTTATTTAAAAGATAACTGTATTTAAACATCACTAAAATCTTTTATTAACTGCCAGTATTTTAAGTGTTGTTTAGTACATAGGTTGTGTTCTTTAATAAATTTACTTTTTGGTTTTCATCAAATATGTTTACTAAATTATATTGTTTCGTAGTAATTTGACTAAATTATATTATAATCTACAGATAAGTGTAATTGCTAATATTTAAAACGGTGCTAATGTGATTTTTTATAAACCAGAAATATATGAAATAGATCTAAGAGAATTGCCTGAAATAGTTTTAGAAAAAAAATGTATTGTCACAGCTGGAAAACACATATTGTAAATTTATTCCTTGCGGTTTAACTGTGAACAATGCAAGGAACAAATATACAATATGTATTTTCAACAACCAGTTTAAATGATTTATATTAAATATAAAACACAAACTCGAAACTCTTTTTAGAAACTGCATTTCTGTCTGTCTCGACACTAGCAACTAGAATCTCTGCAATCATTGTGTAATTTTTATCATTGAGATTAATCGCTGTAATAAAATGCATAGTGTAGAAAAACTAATATTGTTAACGCTATTGTAAAATGTGCCTTATAACCTGGCCAAATAACATTATTTGCCTTATGACATTGTAACTGTTATAGTTAAGAGTAGATTTATATTTTTGATGACAAATCAATGTTACAACTTTCATAAAGTTGTTTTAATAAACTAACGATTTAGTAATACATTTTTGTTTTATTTATTCTTAAAATCCCATGAGATTCATGATGAAAGGCAAGGCAAGTATGGTAGTAACTCTATGGGCTATGGAGGTTTGTACAGACGCCAGCACATCAAGCTACTACAATCTGTCAATTTTGTCGCTAAAGTAAGGTTGATTTAAGGTTAATTGGGAAAATATTACAGTTTCTTCAACTACAACTCCGGCGCTAGCCCAGGTTCACTTCTGCGCCGTGTCAGCCCGGTGCAGGGTCAAGCAAAGAGTAGAATATTTTTGCCAGGGTCCAGGGCCATCTGTCACAAAATAGAGCGTTTGTTCATGAGGCAAATTAAATCGAATCCCTTCCCAGCTAAAACAATCAGGTGGGCTGGTGCGACCCGCGTATCTCACGTCTCTCCTCCTCTCCACGTCAGACCTCATGCTCAGCTGTAGCTTGCGACCAGTAGAGCAACATTATATTGGTATTTAAAAAAAAAATACAAAATAAAGAAGTATAATTTGTCATTTTACTAAAGAGTACTGGGTGACCTACTCGGGTGAAAATAGAGAAAACGAATTTTTATGCGACCTTTTGTAATCACGGTCTCGAAAACGGCACTAACGATTGAAAGTTGCAAAATGGGGGTTTTCAGGGCGAAAAATCGATCTAGCTAGGTCTTTTTTCTCAGATATAACATATCTGGGAAAAATCGTTCTCTATCTTTTCACGCGAGTAGAGCTCGGGCGCCCAGGTACTAAATATACAAACAATATCATCCTTCGACATTTCATCAACCCGGAAGAAGGCTTCTTTTGGGTTATCTCGCTCCATCGTCGACCTCATCTGTCCTCAGGACTATCAGGACTAGATTGAGGTCAAGAGTAGGCCCATTAAATATATAAAAACCATCACCTGTCACCCGGATACGAACTGCAATAACCGCGACGTTCTGGACCAAACAGACGAGGGTTAAGTCTGGTGGGCCATTGCCCGTTTGTTAATGGAGCAGCACTTCGTGGTGGGCATCATGGACCCTCGCGCCTTTCATCTACGCGACAACACGACGCTTTGGATGGACTATAATTATGTCCAACATTAGATTTTTTCGGCTGAAATGTTGATGAACAAAAAAAATTAATAAAGTAATGCTCAAAACCCAATGTTCCATTTCATAAAAAGAGTGAATGATTACTCAACATGACACCCACCTTCGCCATTACAGTACAATAAAAATTCAAATTGTAGCCTTTTTGCTCTCGTTAGCCTTCATTGGGAGTGACAGAGATAAACGTTTTACTTTATTTCATTCATCTGTCATCGTTGACGTGCTTCATTGCTTGTCAAAAAGTGATCAAAATAGTAAACAGTTGGTTTTGCGATTATCAAAATATTTACAATAAAATACTAATACCTTGAAAATCAAAAATACAATAAAATATATGTAATTATTATCAAGATTTTTACCATGGAGCCGGCCCCAAATATTGATGCCAGCGTTTTACCCAAAATCACAGACGTGGAGTGGAAATTAGAAGTTATGACCAATACTCCAGGAGTTGGGTCTGACAACTTGTTGTACACAGTTATATTGAAGACGAACAGCGGTGAAGATATCAGGTTCACTTGCGGGAGCCAGCAGCTGCAAGATTTGGTGTATAAACTGAAGGATTTAGTGAGACATTGCGAGAAAGTGAAAACTGAGGTAGCTTGATGCTTGCTTGTATTGTTTGTAATCTTAGGGGAGGCGCCAAAAGAATTCTAGATAAATATGATATTATAAGTTACATCTTGTTTGATATTTTTCTCCTAACATCAACAATGAGTAGGTTACAAGTTCAGCTCAGCTGAGGTTAGAAGTAATGTAAGGATTGCAGCAGATAGCGTTTTCTAGTTTCTGCCCACCCCCATGGGAAAAACTCGGGAGATTATGTGGCTTTTTCCTTCACTTCCTTTTATCTCCAGTAAAACCACAAATTCTTATTCAAAATAACTTTATTTCAAAATACCATTATAAAGTACCATAGTGAGAACACAAATAAAAAAAACAATTCCATTGTGTAAAACATAAAGCTGATCACAGATTAACTAAAAATGACTTAAGTGAGTAGGTAAGCTGCATTTTTCATAATTATTAACATCTACCTGAAGTAATGAACTACATAAGGTCTACTGCCATACTATGACATGTTTACCCAGTGTTATACAGGATGGCGACTTAGTTACCTGGCGGCTCCGAAGTTAACTACCAGTGATGGTTTGCGCAGATATAACAATTTAAACTTTATTGCGGCAGAACATATAACGTAAAGCTGCACATAACACAATTTGAGGTATCAGCGGGGCGCAGAGGATGCATTGTCTTGACTTTATAACGCAGATCGTCACTTGCAGCTAACTTCCGAGCCACCATAAAGTTTAATACAAAGTATCTGTCTCTTTCTAGGTTCAAACATAGGCAAATTGACAGTGGAAACTTGAAATGTTTGAAGTTGAGCATGCAATGTTGCAAATCAAACAGTCAAAATCCCATAAGGCGTTTTACTTCCATTGTCAACACATTATTTAATGCATCTTTGTTTATATGGTACATGTACCTCATGTAGTTCTTTATTTCATGTATCTACTCTACATAGGGTTAGCTTCTTGGGACTATTGAATGCTTATTATAATAATAATAAATTTATCTTAAAATATCACAATATCAACAACTACACTACCACAATTACAATGAACATTTTTATTTTACTGTATTTATGGGAGCCATAGCACATAAAAGTACAATTTGATTCATTGATACAATTACCTACTTTCAAATCATCAAGGAAATGATTTACACTTCAAATGCTGGATGATAATAATATTTGGAGTCCTTGAATAAATGCAAATCATGATGTTGCTTGGGGAGGCCTATGTTTAGCAATGTACTACTCAATAAAAAGACAATGATCATGAAGCTACACAATTCTGTATCAGAGCTGTCAGCCGGCACCCCAATAAATACAGTCTACCAACACAATACACCTAAGTTCAGACTTAGTAAATATTTTTGCATTCAGATTCAAAAGTAACTACAGACCATATTTACTGTGACGGATAGAACTTTGAAATGATAAGTTTAGGCCTAAAGAACCTTATACAACAGTTTTAAGTTTCTAAAGTGAGCTTGCAAATGTCCTTACAACAATTTACTCTTAACATGCAACTATCAATGTGTAATAAAATATTGCTTTCTTAGATCTACTAGCTGCAGACTCATATACATGATTTTCAAGTCTACTTTTGAACTACTACTAATATTGTGATATAAATACTGAGTAAGGGCTGCAGACAGCAGAATTTGACGAGTAAAGTCTTTCTCTTATGCTATTGTTAAAGGCAAAAAGGTCTCGTCAAATTCAACTACGTTTACTATTCTACAATATTACGTGTAATAATAGACTACCACGGATATAGAAGAACAGAGCTGCAGGGATTTTTTAGCGCTTGTGTGACATTGGCAGAGAAAAAGAAATGGACGTGCAAAAAGATCTTGTTGCAGCTATACTGTTTACACAATCATGTTTGGTATGTAGGTAGTTGAAAAAATCATCATGTATAGTGTGCAAATTAAATGCAAGCACACAATTTAAAAGCAATTAAGTCATGGTATTAAATTCATTAGCTATTAAATAGTGTAATTCAAAACAAAGGAAATTTAAAATAGCGTTAAAATATTCAATAGTTTTTACAGCCAAGTCAATTTTGTTTCATATTAGTCATCAAGGTTTTTCCTACCATTGTAATTTTATTTTTAATGGTAACACCGCGGTTGCCAAATAAGCGACATTTGCTTGTTATTTTTTTAATTTGCTAGTGAATTTGTTATCTGTAATTTAATTAGGCTACTTTTAATTTATATTTTAACTAAAATAAAAACCATTTAAACATAACAAACAACACACCAAGATAAATAGTAAATATCGATTACAACACACTTATACTGATATAATTTTGGAATTATCACATACTTTTTTTTTCATTATTTTTAAAGTTACATTTATATTTTATATTACAAGCATTAAGTGCGTGCGCAACAAAAATAGGTGAACAAATTAATCCCTTAAACATAACATTATATTCTTATAACAAACAAAGCAAGTTTAAATGTTTTTTGGTCACATTCACTGATAGTGTTGCCATTAATTAGGAAGTTTTAGATATTATTCATCTTCATGCATAAGAGCATAACCATGTTTAGTATTTAAGGATATGCTTAAGCATGGCAACACTTTTAACTGGCTGGAAATACTTTATAGTTGTATTAATTAATATAAAACAAGGTTTTCTCCTTGTCTACTTGTAAATTATCACTACATTAAAAAATCCAATATTCATAGAAAATAGCTACAATGGAACACATTGATTCATTTCGCGACTGATCACAAACCATAAATTGTAAATGTTAAAATAGTTTACATATGCCATAGTAAAATACAAAACTAGAAGGAATTTAATCCTTAAGGTGAATGCTCCAACCAACCCGCGAAATTCAAATTTTCTTACGTTTTTTGCAATTTGTAGGCCAGTGCTAGGTTGTATGTTGATTAAAATATTATTCGCGGCTGTAAGACATATGTAGTTACAGAATTATAATCATCAAAATCATCAATACAACGCTCTAAGTTCATAAAGCTGTAGGAATGACTTTTTCTGTTTTTTTTTTTGTTCCTACGCCTTTATGAACTTGGAGGGTTGTATTGGTGATTTTTTAGCACTGCCCTGCAAATTGCAAAAAACGTAAGAAAATTTGAATTTCGCGGGTTGGTTGGAGCATTCACCTTAAATTAAAAGATCTTGCTCAAATAGCATAGTCAATTATATAAAGGTAGCATCTTCCTTTGACAGATTGTAAATTGTGATGTTGTTGTAAATATACACACAACAAATGAAATAAGTATACAGCTACCTAAAAACATCTGTCATAGTTTTTTTTTGCCAACGCTGAAAATAAAGACGAAATTATCTTTTGCCGTCCTTATTATACATATATTAATACATACACCTACAGTTTAAGTAATTCATTTCCTATATGAATAGCATTGATAATATTTCAAAGTAGGCCTGACGCCCGAGATCTTATTCAGTCGTGGATATTTTATAGTAAAGGCTGCATTACACAGAAGTTAAGATTTTGATACATATGTTTTAAAAATACTGGACAAAGCACCAACGTATTATGAATCGCATTAAGTAGGCATCTCAATGTTAGATTTAACTAAATTACTTTTCACTGTCAGTTCTTTCTTTCAAATCAGTGTGGTAATTTCCTTTTGTGAATGTACTTGAGGCTTGAAATCACCTATTTGTACATTGTTGTTAGTTTCTTTAGCACAAACACATTCAACATTTCAGCATTTATGTTTGAATTTGATTTTTTCCTCATTACTGTGGAAAAGGGAACTATTCAATGGTTCATTTGGCGTGACGATACTGAGAACGTCACCAGATATCTATAAAACCACGAGCTGTGGCTAGGGGCCCCAAAAATTTTTTAATACATTAATTATGCCCACAGAACAGTTTTTGTTAGCTGAGCTACTGAACCCCAGAAATATAACGTCATAGTTTGACATAAAGTTGCAAATAATCTGGGCAGTTGACTGTCCACGGCAACCCAGCAGTGTTGATAGTAGTCTTCGAGAGAGGTGTATCCAGTCATTTAAAGGGAGAAGAACTTGAGGAAGGCAGCTGGTGGCACGGGGTGCGGGGGCAGGGGCCCGCCGGCCTCCTTGAGCCGCTCCCGGTACTCCGGGCACTGGTCAGCGATGCACGGGTGGCCCAGAGAACACCAGAACAAGCACTTACAGTGGCGACATAGGGAGAGGGTCTCGGCGAATTGCGCGTCTTCGCGGAGGCCGTACATCCTGTAAAAGGGAGTAATTAGTCAATTACTCTAAAATTTGTGATGCTATCTATATAACACAGTACACCCACATTTTGCCTGTCAGGTATGCAAGTCCCGTATGAGTAATTGGGGCGAGGCTAATGTCAACAACTGGACACAAAGCACTCAAGGCTTCTATTGAGGACTTCCTGATGGAAATACCCAATAGCAGGACCTTATGCTTAGCAGTAGCACTTGCTGGTTACAAACTAGACCAACGCGAGTTACTATTTAATTTGTTTTCATATTTACAAGTTTCGACATCACATTTTTAATCCACAACTTACTTCCTAAGCTGATGGAACAGCTTCTTCCAGTCGAAGTCCTTTTCATCGACGACCTCGTCCTTGTTCTTGGCAAGCGCGGCGTCGGTCTGCTGCTGAGTGAAGTGGAAGCTCACCAGCTCGCGCCAGATGCGCTGCTCCGTGCACACGGATGCCATTACTGTCCATGCTGAGGACGCCGCCTGGGTCAAGGCAAAAAACCTTGAGTAAAATGCCTTGTTTGCTACTTGCTTTGATACTTCTACAAATTGCCAACGTAGGCAAAAGGGGTGCGCAAAATAAGCCTTACTAGACAAAAACACGCATTTTCTTAGACATGCGCCAGTTTTACGTACATCGGCAGACTTGGGTTTGATGGTACTTACAACAAAAAAATCAAGAAAATAAAATTGGCAGAGGCAAATGCCACGAGTGCGGACAGTCAATGGTGAGAGAACAATTATTTTTGCGAGAGTGCAACAATATAAGCTACTTAAAGAGGTAAACAATGCGAACTCGTTTAATAATTCAAAACAAAATTAAAAAATCACATTCTAAATGAATAAAACACCCTTTGACCGCCAGAGCATAAACGCACGCGCGTGCCCTCTACGCCAAGTGACAATTTCACCCACCATTTTGTCACATATTTGTGTCGTTTGCCGTACAGGGCGTGCGCTTGCTTGTCACGTATTTGTGACTATGGCAGTCAAAAGGTTAAACAAACTTGCCCTACTGCTGCGTTGCATTTTTATTGGAGCACCGGGTTCGATTTCCTTATCTGTTATGATTATTTACGACCATAGTAATTATTTGTTTTGCATATAAATAATAAAAAAAAATGTAGCTTTGATTTTCGATTATTAGTGGAGGGAGGCCTTCGCCCAGGAGTGGGACAGACCAGGCTAAGAAAAAAAAAAGCTTTCGATTTTCCTAAATTTTATTTGCGTACGAAATCATTTTTTAAAATAAATTGATGATTTGTTTATATGTCAAAGTTCATGTAATATTTTAATTACAATAAATGTTCTCAAGTAAGTGAAATCCCTGTAATTTCTTATTGAGAAATAAAGTTCTTTAACCATAAATGAAAGTCTAAAGAAGCAGTTAGAATTGTGTGATGTTGCGTTGTTTGTTTGTTGTTTTTGCAGCAGAATTTTAGATATCGCAGAAAGCAAATACTGCAGTGGTCTTACAGTAGAATAGCTTTTATTTGAAACTAGTGACCCGCCCCGGCTTCGCACGGGTGCATGTATTATACATAGGTATAAACCTTCCTCTTCAATCACTCTATCTATTAAAAAAAACCGCATCAAAATCCGTTGCGTAGTTTTAAAGATTTAAACATACATAGGGATATAGGGACAGAGAAAGCGACTTTGTTTTATTATACTTTGTAGGCACGCTGCCGTCCGCCTCGCCGCGCCAATTTTTAAATCTGTAATATCTTCGAAAATATTCATTTAAATCATATGCTGTAAAGGGCCATATAGATCTATATTAAATCAACAATGTATTTAAGGTATTTAATTGGATAAGGATTAATGCCGTATTGGTTAAAATCGCTTCGGAAATTAGCCATTATTTGGCGTAAAAAGTAAATGACAAAAACATGTTATTGTGGGATATCCATAAGAGATAGACATATACCATCGCGGAGTTTTCTGTAGACCTTTTTAATGTGTACAATACTTAGTACATTATTTTGATAAATCTCGTAGGGTTCAGCCTGCGTTTGCAATGTAAGCGGAAAAAAATGAAATTATTTACGACTTCACAATAGAAATCTTGAAATTATCAGTGGTTCTCTAATATATTAAGCATGTTATTATACATATAAACCTTCCTCTTGAATCACTCTATCTATTAAAAAAACCGCATCAAAATCCGTTGCGTAGTTTTAAAGATTTAAGCGGTCAAAGGGAAATAGGGACAGAAAAGCGACTTTGTTTTATAATATGTAGTGAAGCATGATTTTGATTAGGTTAAGCCGAAATAACGATGAGCTAAAATTAAGATGGTCAATAGTTCTACTTACATCCAAATCTCTGTGATCCGAAATCCGCAACAGAATCTCTCTGATGCACTCCTCAGGTAAATCGTGAAGCTTAGGCACTACCTCTGGTCCCGGCTGAAAACAAACGCTTTGTTATTTGTACCGTACATCTTGATTTAACTACGAGCATACTCTAAACTGGCGCACTTTGAGTGCTCAGACCACTTGGAGCATTGCCAGAATGCCCTTAACAGAAAATAGCACTAAATGAGCGGTTCTGGCGATTGTGCAAGATAGATTGTCCAATTGCTGTCCAAAATATAATGGGAGCTTTTGTTGTTGCACGATTTATGATATTTACGAGAGTAGGTAAATCATTATTAAAGCAAAACTGCATTAAAATAGTGCAATCCATGCAGTATTGGAAAAGAGGAACAAAAATAGAGTGTCTAATACCAGAAGTCTATTAATTTAGCCTAAACCGTAGAGGCCTGTGTCCTCCTGTGTCCTGTGTGGAGTAGGGACATCATAGGTAGGTTGTAACCTGATTACGTTTCTTGATTCTTACAAGGGACAATTTGTGATAAAATTAGCTCGAGATCATGCCCTACATCATTGCACTTCTATCGTCGACTTTTCATTTTACACGCTGTGACGACAGAACGCATATACTGTACTCTAGCTAGAACTATCTTCAGTACATTACATACCTCTTGTATCCTAATACTGTTAGCGATGCGGTTGATCCTGGCGATGGCGTGGTCGTGGTGTCCCCAGAGCGCCCGCGAGCCGAGCGGCCGGCCCCAACACGAGCGCTTCTCTGACTCACGGGCTGATGATACCGACATCACTAGCGCGCGGAGAGCGTTTAGATTCTGTTTTGAGGTTGCCACTGGAAGAAATGAAACGGTTAAAACTTGGGACAGACTGGACAAGTGGATAGTATCCCCTTACAATAGTTAACCAAGCTACTGCTGGTCCAGATTAAAGCGATAGCCGAAGAGTAATTTTTAGTGTTGACAACTCATTGTCCTGCCATATCCCAATTTGGGTTGGGATTTTTTAATTCTTAAGATTCTAGGTACTGACTTTGACTTCTCTTAGAACGATATGGAAATGTACTCCTTTGGGGTTCTTGACCCATGTATGGGGGAACTTCTCGCATACTACCTAGTTGGTAGGTATATAAACCTCAGTTTCCCCACTCACCTTGATCAGCAAGTTGCTCCAACATGGACAGAAGCAGTTTCTGCGCAGCACCGGGCAGATGCGTCAACCTCTGACCACCCACCAGCAGTTCCAACAACGCGCAGATGTAGTTGAACCGGCGAACATCGCGCACGGCTGACGAGAAGTCTAAACGACGGACGGCTTCTGATAGACCATTGAACCCTGCAATCTGAGGAGAAAAAGAAATTAAAGACGCTATGCCAATTACATTAGTCGAACTCCACATCGCCTCTCGTCTCTCCTGAGTTTGGTTGAATCTTGTACGTCTCCGAACCACTGCGCTCGTCACCGCTACCGGTGGAAATCGGCCTACATGCCGTAGCATATTAAAGTAGCTACCTAACTGAATGAAAGAAACGATTTCAAGGATCCTAGAGTTCGTTTGTTTCAGCAATAGTAAGTAAAATGTACTCCTCAAAAAATGAAAAGCAATAAGTCATTTTAAATTATGAGCATTATTAATTTGGGAACAAAAAAAAAACATCGGAAGATAGGTATCGTTGTTAAGTGTTATCACCAAAGAGGATGGAGTGGAGGGATTTATATGAAGCGGAGACCACTAGATAGATTACTTTGGATTTATTATAATCAACGGTATCAGTGGGCAACGAGTCACTTAGGATGTAGTCAAATGACATGCGATTAGCGTATGTCCAATCCAGAAGTGCACTAGTCATCAACATAATGATCATCTTTTGGCCCTTGTTCCATGTTATTTGGGGTCGGTGCAACATGGTATTCTCTTTCCAGTCAACCGTCACGCTATCATTACTCCGTTTTCTTTCATCATTCCTAACGCAATCCATCTTTTCTTTGGTCAGCAGTGGACCACGGCATGGTATGGTGGCACCACATTAAAAAAATTAGCAAGCGAAACTACCTGATGTACGTATCAGAACTATCGGACCTTGTATGCCCTTGACCTAGTATCTTGATAATGATGAGGAGCAGTTGGTGCTTACCTCTCTAGTACATTTGATTGTGATGTGACAGTGAGGAGGTATCCTGTTCACGCCATCGTTTGTGTTCTTATCGCTTTCCTCACCTTCTGGGGACCTAGGAACAGAAAATTACATTATTAATCACATATTAGAGATCTTGAAAGCGTCAATCAATGATTACTTAGCTGTAATTCTGATTTTATTGACATAATAATTTGTAGCATGCGTATGTGTGAGTACTCCGCCTGGGAAGGCATATCATGAACAACAATAATATAATAGTTATTGCTACTTAAAATCCTTTTCAGATTAAAAAAAAAAAAATCGAGATTACTAGTCGATGTGGTTTGTTTAAGTTGGACAAATCTGAGAACATATAGGTAGAAATAACGAAACATCATACACGTATGTATCAATCTACCTAAGAACCTAACCATAAGCATGTTATAGGTACAGGACGAATCTTTCTCAAGGTTAGCAAATTCGGTGTGAAAGCTAATATTGCCAATAATAACAGGGTAAACCTTATACAGGAATATGAGAACCCAATTTATTTCAAATTAAAGACGTATCACATTAATATGAAACTAAATGACATAGAATACGAAGGGTACGACAGAATTTTGCGTAAAGGGACGAACAAAAATAGCTCAGGGATATCCGATATCCGAAATATGGTCCGAGCAAAATGGGTCGCTAGTAGTTCGTTAAGCGTGACCCATAAAGCATGTCCAGTGTTACAGAACGATGGCCAGGAAGATGGGCCATGGGTGCTGGGGTCTTATTCAAATGGCCGGCTTAGAGCCATCACTCGCAGTTCCTTTGTATTCGCTGTGAACGAAGCGTTGTGTAGATGCACACTAAAGTCCGCACTAATGCAGCTTAAGAACTGTTTCAGAATAGAATGGAAGTACCTATACGCTAACTACCAGTCTATCCTTTTTGCGTTAACATAAGTCATAGAGGGCAAATCCAAATATCTGATAATCTTCCCCAAGGGTTTCCATTTTACTCACTTCTCTATTTTCGTATACGTGGTCGTGGTCGTGGGTATTATTGTCACGGGACATCTCGATTTCGACCTACGTTTTGGAACGTTACAAAATATTAGCGTCCAGCGTCTATCTGAGTTTTTATCATTAGCAAAAGAAAAGCATCAAACTGTGAAACGATGACCTGATTGGAAAAATTGTCAACTTTCATCACGATTCGCGGTGCTTTACATGCAATTACCTTCTCGTAGCTTCACTATCGTAATTGACAATCTAGTTGCTATAATAACTACATCATACCCCGTGGTTTACAGCCTTTTTATCGTGCATAACTATCGTAATTTTTTTTTTTTTAGTACAAATGATGGGTGATAGTCACATTTTTGCTCTGGTCATTAGAAAGTTCGTTTACGTAAGAATAGGCAGCCATATTGACTAATAAATCTTTTTTACTGATCTCATTAGTTGTGTAAGCCGAAAATATGGCACGGACGCTCGTTGGATTATTTACTTGAATAAGTTACGCTGAAGCTAAAGTTATTATGTTGTATGTTGAGATAACTATGCTCTTAAAGTTTCGTAGCTACTAACTGCTAGTTTTGAGCACGTACGTGTTATACTTGATGCACGTCCGCACTTCCATAAAGTGTTGTGTTTGTGCGCTTATTCGAGAGATGACAATAATTACAAAACTTCAGAGTTATCTGAGGCTCAGAGTACATGTTCATATATATGCCGTATGCATATGTATCATCACGGTCTCTGCACTTATGAGAGACGCCACTAACGAGGGGAGTTACTTATGACTAGATGCTGCAAACACACAGTAGGTACTACCGTTACGTAGAAACAGCGAAGCTTTCAAGGAATTACTTCCTTACTGTGTAGTTTTTCATTCGTTGGGTTTTCGCCAAAGTATTTCAGTAAAAATTGTAAGACCTCAGTACTTTTAGATGACAGAAATAGTGTATTTTAGTTCAATTTAGAACTAACACTTAGGCCCGCTTGCACCACGAATAACTAAACACATTTAATGCTAAACATTTAAAACGTAATTCCGTCTCTTTCATCTTCAAGGCGTTGGCAGTAACAACACGATGTTTTAAAAACGTTAAACGGGTTTAGTGATTCGTGGTGCAAGCGGTCCTTAGTATTTCTTGGCCCGATTCACCCAAAAACCAAGCAGGCCGGAAAGAAAACGCTGTAAGGACAGCGCAATCTCCGAACGAACGTTAAATCCTGTTTTCATCGTAACACAAATCTTGCACCAATGAATGAACATCCGCAAACGGCTAAGACGACGTAATGAAAGAAGCCATCTTTCCAATCGGCCGGCGGCCGTCTGACGGCCTTCCCCGGAAACGCTCGCAAATGGCCGTGTATTGTGCTGTGTTATAGGTACTACCTACATTCTAATGATGTGCCATGAAATTTAGCATGAAAACATCAGTGTTACGAATTGTTTCGTCTTTTTAATGATCCTGCTTTTACTGATGAGAACCTTGCCATGAAAACTTCAAACCCAAAATCTTTATCAAAGAAACAGCGAGTGCAACGTTGATGTTGCCGCGTGCGTTATTTTTCAAATTGTTTTTTTTTTTGTCCGAATATAGTACAATATTAGGTACTAGCGTCCCGTCTCGACTTCGCACGGGTGGGCGTTTATTTTGACATAATCCGCCCTCCCCCTATTTTTTCTAGTAATAAATATAGCCTATGTTACTCAAGGATAATGTAGCATACTAATGGTTAAAGAATTTTTGAAATCGGTCCAGAAGATTTTGAGTTTATTCGTTACAAACCACTCGCGAAAAAAAAATCAGCTGTTCCCTACATTTATGATCGATTAACTCGTCAAAATGTAGGGAACAGCTAATTTTTTTTTCGCGATTTCAGGTTTGGTCCTATAGTAAAAGTTGTTCATAATGATGAGTACAATGACCTCTTAAGAGGTTACTGGTGTTTTACAAATAACCCTGTATAGTGGTTATATTCTCTATGTTACAAACATACAAATCTTTCCTCTTTATAATATTATCTAGTGTAGATATCACTCCCACTCTGTTACACGCTCTTGCAGTTGCAAATGATGGGTCTGCGCGACGGAAAACGATAGGAGCATGGAAAAATGCGATTCCGAGCTGCTAGGTGAGGCGTAACGTAACCTAACTGTGCATTTTTAACAATTTTTCTTGACAGTTATTCACTTATTCATGGTATGCTTAGATGGAAATATTTCGGTGGAATGAAGCAAATATCGTGAGGAAAGTTTTGAGTATGAATGTGGATGGCCAGAAAGAGACTGTTTACTAAAGTACTAAAAGGACGACTAATTGGAAAGTAGGGACAGGGAAAAATAAGACATACCTTCTGCGCCGGCCAAGTAAATTGGTGTAAGGACAAGAGAATGATCAGGACTCCAAAAATCAACTTCTAAAAATGCCTATCCTAGTGTTAAACCTAAGAAGGAAGCGCAGCACAACGAACTTCCCAGCAACACATAATTCGTTTAAAGAAAAGTGACAGACAACTGACTAGACCAGCACCTACCTACTTTCGATTTCATTATCAACTTGTTATGTTCTCTACATGTCTACATAGGGCCCTATGGTAGCCTTAGTAGACATAACAGTGAATCAGTCACGTAAATCTTTAAATACTTAACTTGATATTTTTTTAAATAAAGATTACTAAGAAAAATAAAATAATACTTTCTGGGGATTAATTTCGTAACAAATCGATTTCTTTTCTGAAACGCCATCGAGATTTCAATTAATTTTCAATAGACTGATATGCTGCTCCCACGAAATTGTTATTTATTAAGTAATTCAGAACATGCAAGTGGCATTATATTTATGATATTACCAACAATTTGACTACCGCATAGAAATTGCTTAAGAACAGCATGATATAGTGACTTCTCAGAAAGAGAGATCAAAGATGCACAGAGATGTATAGAGATACGATACTATCTACTTATCTAAGCATCTTTTCCTCGTTCTTCCAACATATTTAAATTATTAACTTCTTCTTTTTCTTTACGTGTCGATGAAACTCAAATTGTGTTAGACCAGTATGTAGCTACCTGCACAGTGCACAGTTCTAACATGTGCTTCGTTTAAATCTTGATCGATGCAAGTGGTTGTGCAGGATGAAACTACATCATGAGGGACTTATTCACTTAGTACTAGTAGGTACATGACAGCTACATAATGGACCGAAGATGATCCGAAAGGTAACTAACTGGGCGTAGAAAGAATATTTATATTCTTGAAACGACATTACATTGTATGACTCGCAATATTGCATTGAGGAAGCAATATCTCCCTATCATAACATCTAACCGTGACGCAATAACCAATAAAGCAATATATTGTCTTACATAATACGTGCATAATATAGCTTAGAATAAAAACAAGAAGCCCCTCTGTTACGAGACTGAGTCATCGTGATCTCTTGCATTTTCTATGAGACCGTTCGCCTTACTACGCTACACTGCGCCAATTTCGCAAGACCTCTAAAGTTCCTTTCAGTTTCGTCTTTAAGTCATGGGTTTGATAGATAGAGAAGGGGGGAAGGGATCAGGTTATGGTGGACGAAGTTGAATGGCAGTGCACTGGCGTAGGTCGTTGACGTGGAATCAGAAGATTCGCTGTATGGTAACAATGTTTTCAGGTTGACTGCCGTTTTGGTCTGGTAGTAAGGCACCATGTTTGCAGAGTGAATGTTGTTTGTAAACCCTGCCTGCTTGTTTGTTGCCTGAAGTGTTTGTAGAAAAGTTTAAATGCTTGCAGGGCATAAATACTCTCGATTACGCCAGGTTATATACGGGGTGGAAGAGATACCGACGCGACAACGGTTACCACGTATTCAGGACATCATTCTGAGACCCCCACATAGAAATTTTTCAACGGTTATTAAAAAAAACAGCTGTTCTATACATTTTGACCGTGTAGGTATCGCACTTTTGTAGGAAACTGCAGATTTTTTTTCAAAAACCGCAACAACCGTTTTCGCGTAGGTGATTCCATCCTGTATAGTCGCAGGATATGTAGGCACATCTTCAGGCGATGTCAAACTGATCATAACTTCAAAAAGAGCACCGTTCTTAACTGGAGACTCTAGAAATACACCATTTCATTTCCTTGATGATAGAACGCGGAACTTATGGGATAATATGGATATAAGAGAAACGGTTTTAAATTGTATTGGACGTGTCGGAGAATCTGGGTAATTCGACAAAGATATTTTGTAATATGAGATGGTATTTGAGATAAGAGATGTCAAATACTGCTCTACATACTACTGTCTACCGTTCAATTTATACTAAACCATTTTTTTTTTAAATCGATTGATTTTGTAAATCGATTTTCACCCCTATTTTATTTTAAATATGGGTTATTTCAGTTCAACCGAACACTGTAACTATCTAATATGCGAAAACCGTAGGAATAAGAAATTCCAAAACTGTATCAGAATGACTTTTGTTCAATTCCAGTGAACTGATCTGCCGAAGTTAATATTATTGCCGTTAATTTCCGACAAATACAATATTATTTGCTTTCTGTCGTTAGCATCAGGCTAATTGCTTAACAAGTTATGTAAAGTGATAATTTATCGCAACTCGCAAGTGCAAATGGTAGATGTATTTAAATTGACGCAAAACAAGATTTGCATACGATTACAGTGGCGATTTGAGTGTCATAATAATTGTCAGCTGCGTAATGTGACATTAATTAATCGCATCACTGCTACGCGGGAAAGCGGACAACAATTTCACTGTCGTTGCATATTATTTAGGTTGATGTAATTGACGCCAGGCTTAGCGAAAACGAAAGTTATCGCGTGCGAAAAAAGCGAACGCACGAAAATGGAACGCAACCGAAACAACAAGATTTTTAAATTGGCAATCTGAGGAACTTTTTCATAAATGGAACACTGAATGCAATCAGATTCGAATAAGAACGTTTTCAAAAATAGACGGCGAGACTGAATGTGTTTATAACTTACCATTTATGAAGACCTTTCGGGGTGTGTAAAGGTACTGAAGTTTAGTGAACACTGAAAGGTCAGGATATATTGGTGATGTTATTCGAACTAGTTGTTCCTGGAGAGATTCCGGGTCAGCGCGTGTGCAACGCTCTGTGCTCATGACAGCCAGTCGCATGAAGCAAGAGCCAAGAGGTACCATTCTAATGCCATTTTGAATATTTGATGCAACATCATCGAACGTTATTTCTTTTTGTTTATAATTTATTGTCGTAGAACACGATTCTTGAGTATGTGCGATATTCGATTGTCTTTAGAATATTTGTTAGGTTCTCTTAATAAAGAGTTAAATCTGCTTCATTTGTTTTTTAACGTAGGTACCTACTTAATAATAAACTATAGCTATCAATCATCTACAACGGCAAAAGGTACCTACAAGCGTACTAAGTATATCTACAGCTTAAAATTTATATTCACACTGCGTTATTTATTATTCTAACATAATTAATAAATTAACAGACCTACATACCGAAGTGCGTTCCATTGCGTGAATTAAAAAAACAACCTACCATAAACAATTACTAAAGGTTGGATTGCACCATTCGCACTTATTATATTAAACGCATTTAAACTAGGATCAACTGCATAAACTACCGTTAGCACAAGGTCGAATCAATAATAATAAAAGTTGAACTTGTGGCTATCCGTCTGTGTCACGTGTCGCTTGCACCGTACAAGGTCATGGTCGGTAGAAATTGTTGGTAAACATTAAAACAAATGCATTTTATTGATGTGATCCTGTGATCAAATCAAATCTTTTATTTTGCTTAAGTATGGGTACGTCTAATAAGGTTATGAAGTTGCGTTTACACGCCGAAAAACAAAATAAAGTCAAATAAAAATGCTGCCTGGTTTTTTTGGCGCGTGGCCATAGTCTTGTTTTTTTCGACACTTTCAAAAATGTCATGTTTATCAACAGCGCCCTTCTGGCAATGCTATTCAAAAGCGCCGAAAGAACCAAGTAGCACTACAACCTAGACGGGAGTTTATTATCGTATATACATATATACATACATATGTAGGAGTTGCGGTCGTTTGAGTCGTCTCAGTGAAGTTGACAGTGAAATGCAGTTTACAATAAGAATTTTAATATTTTCCTCCTTGACACATTTATCGTGTGGTGAGAGTAACAACTGCTTCATGAACACCATAATTTTTATCCTTATTTTCTTGTCCATCTTAGTGTTCTTTTTGTCTTTATTATTCTTATTGAGGATTGTGTTCAGTTTTTGCTCATGGAAGATTTTTTGAGAATTTGAATAGTAAAATCACTTTAGTAGATGCTGCATTTCTTCTTAGGGCTGAGTTTCAGTTCAGTAACTTCAAATTACAGTCTTTATCTGACTTTAGTTGGCTTGCGTGAAATTCACAAATCAGTGACATAAGTACTTTTATAATTTAATTTTAATTGCTGTTATTAGGTTAAAGTAAGTAAGCACAAAAAGGAAAAGCTAAAATATTTCCAAGCCTGGCCTGAAATTTAATTACAACGAAGTTGGAGAGTTCAAGTAAATTGCAAACCGAGCTAGTAATTATTGCTTGCCTAGCCAATTCAGGCAATTAGTTGTTATACAATCTGAAAGAAAATTGAAATGCACCAATTAACCCAATTATAAAGCCGAAATCTCCATTACTAAATCAAGTTATTTGCAAAATAATATAGAAGAAAGAAAATGACAACACATTTTGTAAAATAAACAAAGTATTAAAGCTGGTGAAGACTGACCCTGGCTTCTCTGTAGAAGACAAGGCCATGGTCACCATAAAAATGAAACAATAGGCCTATAGGAACCTAATCACTCCAAACTTACAAATCATGAAGGTTGGACTCTTAACTTCAAACAATGAAGATAAACCTGACACAGACCTAGCTTCACTAAACGCGAATGAAACCTCTCCCTTTGTAACAGTATATATCACAATTCAATTTCAACCAACAAATAGATGGTATAACAAGAAAGTCAATAGCCACTCTTTTGTAGCAAATAAATGGATTCATATTGTGGACACTGTTCTCAGTGAGGCCAGGGACACACACAGGCCTCTCACTTCTCAGGCCTTGACCTAATAAATGGCCGACAAGTTGAGGCCACACTGCGGAAGGAAGGGGTCTAACAAAATATTTATAGCCACTGGAGGCCTTTGTAGTCCTTTTCAATTAGGTCTTGGCTATTTGTAGGGACTTACGGAGTAACGAATATATTTTATTTGGGGGCTGATTTTTGCGGAAAATATGAAATGTGACTTGAATGTAATGTTGGAAAACGTGGAGATTTGGGTTCACTGGCGTAGAATTATCTAAGGGTGAAATGTTACTTTTTAGTTTATTAGAGCGCGAAAATTTATACTTTCTACGATTGTGTTTTTTTGATAAACGAAATTTCGTTCTCCTTCTCCAAAATACTGCTTCTGACACTGTTTTAAGCTTCCACGGTTTAAAGCTAAAAAACAACAACAGCGTCGAAAGATCGGGAGCTCAAAATTATGAACAATCAAGGAAGATATCCCGTAACTGACAGTATAAGTATACTGCTTCTGGTTCTGTTAGACGTGTTTCATTAAATTCTCAGAATTGTAACGTAGTTTCGTCTAGTTATGTCTAATTGTTTTTTACATTATTTAAAGCCTTTTTTATCTACAAGGAAAACCATAGCAATTGGAAATCTACCGATTGTTCAACGTTTTGAACCTCGTGACAATGTTCTGCATGCGACAGGTTCAACCATCCAATATGTAAAATCAATTTTTGCTGTAACGTGCTTCCAATAATTTTAAATTGCCAGTGAATGTGTTTCGTGAAATTCGGCGCTATATAAACCTTCATTCCAGTTATGTAAGAGCACATAATGTTCATAAACGACTTTTGCCATGAAATGTTCGTTTTCATAATGGTTGATATGATGATGAATTGTCATGTTGAACATTGTTGAAAGGTTTGGTATTTATAGATACTTACTTATGCTGCTAAGTTAGCTGAGTAAATGATAGCGTGACGAATGACAGGGGAGAATGGAATGAATGGAAGAAAAAAACGTGTTGTGCCGACCCCAAAAACATGGGACAAGGGCAGGAAGATGATGACTTATGCTGACCGTTCTGTTTTTAAATTCTGGTAATTAATATTCTGCTTGAAGAGCAATCTCATTAAGAATTTATATCTGGTCCAGTACGAAGACTTGGGCTGTCAGACCCGACTGAGTATTAGTTTGACAACAGCATTAGCATTTCCAGTACATAGCGATACGAAAAGAAAAGTAGGAAATCTTGGAAAACAGTTACTGAAATATTGCATTAAAGTGAATTGAAGTTCCAGAATGTTCTTTAACGTTACTCGTAGACATTTTCGGATGCAATATTGTCATGACTTCTGTCGACACGCCAACCTCGAATCGTGTTTCTAAATGTTACGATTGCTATTGGAAATCTTTGTTACAAATGTACTATCACGCATTTATACAAAGCGATAAATTGTATTGGATGTTATCAGCTTGTGTTTCTAATAAAAGAGAGCCCATGGATTTTGTTGAGAGATTTTTTACGGAACGGACAACCGACTTCCACTTTCTGACTTACTGATCCATTCCTTGACAATTCATCATCATCTGCCTAGCCTTTTCCCGAATTTATTGGGGTCGGCTTCCAGTCTTACCTGTCTGACCTCCACAACTCAGTGATTACTAGTATTCCTTGACAATTCAAAAGTGCCTGTAAAAGGTTTAACTGAAAATTCTTTTAGTTTGAATAATAGTGAGTGAGAAACTGTGAGAGCCTCTATCTATAGATAGACTGTCATAGTCTATGGGCGGTATTTTTAGCCATTGTAATATTAGGTTATAGCTGCATAACGAATAGATGAACGTATATCTTGAATCTTCCCTAGCAACTTGCCAGTTTTAAATGAGGGAAATGGGTCAGTCCGATGCTAGTCGGCGATAACCGTTCTTCTGAATAAACTTTTTAATATTTGTACAAAATACTAATGCCGGTTGCGAATAGGAAACTACAGGTACAGTTGTACACGATTACACGTTAATAAAATTGATACTGAAAAGGTAATATTTACACGCCGTATGAACTCGCAATCTCCAGTACCTAATGATAAACATACAGAAAAGGGAAGGTCGCACCTTCATACCCCAGCCATAAAGGAACAAAAAAATATTTTTGTTATGCTTCGATCATTTCTTAATTAAAATTAATGGGCCGTATAGAGATTGAAGACCCAACCGAATGCTGCAGCGATTTAAAAATAACTGAGTCATAAGTTTCCTTTGAACTCTGATATCATTTTTTATTCCGATCACAACTGTTTAGAACGTGACAGTTCAGTTTGAAATTTAGAATTTGGAACACCCGACCATAGACAGTTAAATTACAAACAGCCAACAAGGCAAACATTTCTCCCTGAGTTGGCATCCTGGCTTTTTGCCAAGGATGGTCGGACAACGACCAACCTTTAATCACCCCTCGCATAGACGTGTCTGAACGATTATAAACTGTTTCATTCCCGTTTTAGAAGTTAAAATTCTTTTATTGTATTGCCAGCACTTTAAATGCGATACATAACTGGATGGTTCGGATTCTAAATCTGTTTCGGGACCGATTTTCTTCCGCGTCTATTTCGAAAAGCGCGCGACATTACTTAATGGTTTGCAATGGTTACGTTAGGAGGTTGGTTTGAAACGTTTCAAAACAATGGAGGTAAAGTCTTCAAGTGTTGATCGTGGATGATTACAAGCGACGGCGTCTCATGATGTTGCGATAAGCTTTGGAAATATACTGTCATTTATAATTCAATGACTAATTTAATTGGAGCATTTGTGCAAATTACAGTTCCAGCGCTCTATCCATTGTTATATTTTATTAACTTTGTTTCTTAGATAAATAGTTGTGTATTATTATGCCAATTTATATTGTTTTAGTTTCACGTCGTAGCTTTGCGTAGCTTCTTTGAAGCTATTTTAGGTGTTGGTGTAAAATTATGAGCTGCGTCGTAATACTACATTGTTTAATATTAACGCTGTCACAAGAAAGTTCTTAGTCATGCCATAGAATAAGAAATTCTATGGTCACAGGCTCCCAGTTTAGTCTTTACTGATCGTAAACATGCAGTCGGGGCGACCTCTGCGGTCTGCGCTGGCACCGATGAAGTTTTGGGCTTATAAAATAATTATGATGTCGTGCCAGCGACACGAAGAAGAAGAAGACTAATTAATCCCATTGTAATATATTCCACTAGATTTACCTTACTTTTCCTATACTTTATGAAATTACTTTATTCATCCTAAGTTAATTTCGTTTATTTTAATGATAATTAAATTATTTACAAACTTTTTTTTTCCGCTTCTATATCATTTTATTATATTATTTACAAACTATATTAGTAAAAAAAAAAACTATAAAACTTTATTAGTGATAAAAATATGTACAAGTATCAAAAGGGTTACATGGCGTCCAAAACTTCGTCCACATCGCTGTCAATAGGAAAAGTACCCAGAAGGCTGGCAGCATTGGCACGTTGGATGGCAATGCTGATTCTTTGGCCAAAAAATAGGCCCGCCCTCTGGTTACGTGAAGAGTCGACCAACCGCTTGGCGATTTCCCGAAATACTAGTCGGACCCCATGGCCCTAATGTTTCAACCAGAAACGGCTCAAACACATGACTACCAATTAAATTATTGTATTTGCGCCGTTTGAGGTTTTCAGCACTTGCAGCAGCCACCCCAGCGCTGCGCCCTGTGCTAGGCAGATGGGATGGCGCAAGGGTGTCGACGCAAGTTGTATCCCACACCAAGGGCCTACCCAACTTCCATGGCATTATGGTCATACCATCTGGTCTCTTCCCATCGACGCGTGCCAAGCCATTGGGTTCTAAGACAGCTGGCACCCCGGCGTCATCCTTCATTAAATAACTATGGGAATCATCAACACGAAGAAGAAGAAGACCTAATAGTACATCCACATTTCGCCAGTTATGAAATAGGGGGCGGCCTATTGCCATCAACTGAGATTGGCACAAATGCAGACACCACCGTGGCTGCTATTGAGAAATTCCTGATGGAAAATCCCAATAACAATTTGCCCGACCCGGGAACCAAACCTAGGACCTCACGCTCAGAAATCCAAACACTAGACCAACGAGGCAGTTACCTACAATTAAGTACTCATTTCTTAATAAAGCTACCTACCACAATCATTTTGTACACGAAAAACGAACCGTCGCCGTCCTAAGTCGCAGGCGCCGGTCGAGGTCTACTTACAAGACTTTCTCTGGAAAATCTTGTCATTTGGACATTTTGATGTGCATCGTTTCGTAGCGTTATGAGGTTTCAATGTACCATTGTTCGTTTGTTACGAAATGGTAAATTACGTCTGGAGTAACACAGTAGAACGATACGACTCTCACTTTTAGGTATACTTAAGTTTCATTCTTTACCGAGGTCGATATGATAAAGAAGATAATCATTTATTATTTCAGGTAGCGTGAATAGCTTACAAATGCTCGTTTGATAACCCAAACGTATACGTTAGTAGAGGATAGAGCTAGACATAATAAACGGAAGCTAAGTTTTCCAGCTATAAATGACCCTGCAAGTGTAAATGTGTACATGTTCCAAAATAAATAGCAATAAGTCGTCAGTATACAAGTTAATAACTGCAACAGTTTTACACCTCAACATATAAAATGTTATACCGGTTCTTTCCAAAATATTAATTGCCCCCTTGAACTAATCAACCATTTTTACCAGCATACACATCAAAGGTACCAGTAGCTTGTAATTATTAATGTTTGTACACTTCCGCAGTCTGAAAATAAACACAAGGGAATCGAAAGCACTTTCACTCTCCCACTTCAACTAATAACCCTAATAATAGAAAACTCAACCTTATCTTGAAGACTGTGGGTTTAAAATAATATGTCATGGTCGTTAATTGATGCAACCAAGTGCAATTGATGCAGAGTCTTTATGAAGTTCAGCGATTAAATAGTCTTTCGGAGTTGGTAGGATTGCAATAACGCAATGTTTGTTGATTGTTAAATGACAGCGGTCTCCGACCAAGACGTTTGCGATTCTTGTTGGAATTACGATTATTTGCTTTCGAACAATTTTATTTAATGGTATAGACACCTTAGATGTTGGATAAGGTACGGGTAAGGTTGTAAGAAGTAATCTCAGTTTATCGAGAAAACTTGGTAATGACAATGATAGCTAGTTAGATAGAGGGACAGGGAAAGTATTGCCTGTAATTGCTGCAATGTGGCCACACTTGGGGGCAGACTATGTCTAGCATAGCAGTGGACGTCTTTCGGCTGAAATGATGATGATGAAGCCACTCAGCAAACACACAAAAAATAGAAGAAAATTGAAAAGGTAATGAAGTAAAGCCGTAAGCATATGAAATGCAAAAGGTAATCCGGATTTCAGAAAGACCCTAAAATCTTATCGAAAGTCGACATTCCGCAGGGTTAAGCCATTTACAGTAAATTGGAAAACATCATCGAGAACCCACGATTTGATGGACAAACTACGAAAAGTCAAGGCAACGTTTCCGCAACAATTTATTCCAGACTTGTCAGGTCAATTTATTTCGGATTCTCGATGAAGGCAAAATCGAGGCATACAAAGTGAGTCCCGCAGGTCCCGCTTCAAGAGGTCTAATCTTTAGATTTATATGTTTTGGTAACGAAACTTTACTAGGAAAAATTGTTTATTGCAAGTGCTAATATAGCATTTACGAATTGAATTTTGCTTCTTCGAGAAATGCTAACCTTACCAAAGAAACTGCCAAATATTCTGGAATACTTTGTGGCACTCCCAAAGTATGAGTGTAAGACGCTATAAACTTTCTATTTTAGGTGGCATAATAAAGACAATATGTCGGGAGCTGGGTGCAAATTGAAGCTTTTATCGTTCACTGTAAAAATAAACTTGGATCATAAAATTGAAGAAGTCAAAGCATATGATGAAACCTAGAAAAGTGATGAAAGAATAGAGATTAAATAGAGAGAGCCTGTTATTACTTGCCTTGTAATGGCATACCATAAAAATATAATAGATACTATCATTTGTTACGAAGCAGGGTTTGATAGGCAGCTCCCGAATTCTGCAGTTTGATCTTCGCAACTAAGTATTGAACTGTTTTCTTTTCATATTACAGGTATTATTAAAGACCTCAATGAAGTTCCTATTGATATATTCCATCAGTAAGATAAATGTCACAAGCAACACAGCAGCAAAACTATACCTCAAAAGTAATTAGTTCCTAAAAAGAAAATAAAACATCTAGCGTTAAACGGGCCAAATAAAGAAGACCGACGTCATTATTATTAAAATATAGAAGAGGTCGATGTCAAACAACGTGACACCTTATCTGAGTTCGCTGCCAAAGCTTCGCGAGTCCGCGACACTCCACGACCTACATTTGGGAACATAATATGACGAGACATTATAAGGCACTTTTACGAATAAAATACAAAAAAGGTGTTCCAGAATATTAGATTTTAAAAGAATCATGAGGTGTTTGATGTAATATTTCATAAGGAACTCAAAGCTGGAATTGTTTTAGAAGAGGAAAATAGGAAAATGATTTCATTACCTTTCCTGACGAGTAAATAATTTTGTTTTTTATGAAGTTCCTAGTAGTCCTCGAATATTTTAAAATAGTAGAGTAGGTGTATTTCGTATCAAACAAGAAGTAATTTGCAACAATTTGTTTTTTTTTTTTCATCTATTGCAACGCAGAAGACATGTCCATCGGAAAATGAGGATACTAATACTATAATATGAGTCTTTAATTCAAACGTTGGTTGAGGGGATCCGCTGGATGCGAGACGCACGGGACCGGTCAATGTGTCGACACTTAGGGGAGGCCTATGTCCAGCAGTGGACGTCTTTCGGCTGAAATGATGATGATATATTTCAAACTAACCACGATTCTCACATCCTTAATTAGAAGAAACAACAGCGATCCAATTCTGAACAGATATCCTATTCAGACTGTAGATAATTATGAGAAAAACACTGTGATTATGAAGTGTTGAAGTATTGCATCCGCAGTAAGATTACTCAATCGCTTCCTGACGAACTTTGCTTCGACCATGACCTACTTAGCTATTCGAGGATAGATGCGATGTTAACCTCACTGTACAGAATATATACGAGTATATGTGAATCTCGTTGATTTAGTTCTGATTGTTGTTTGCTGAAGTTAATTAAATTCATTGACAATCCATAACAATCTGAACATCGTCTGATGGGAGCAACTCTAAAACAGGGAAAAGTAAGAAATTATTTTATATCCAGGGACATAGTTTGTAAAATGCAATAAATTTTCGACAGAAATCTTGTTGTTTTTAATCCTACTTATGATTCCTAATAAAATCCAGGGACGATTTCCTTTAATGAAAATTTACTAACAAAGATTTATCTAATTAGTCTCCAAATAGTCGCTCTTCTAAAAGCAACTGTCCGCAAAATAAATACCGAATATCAACGTAAGTACTTATTGGTACAACGACAAAACTTTTTTCATTAAAGCTCTTGAAGAAACTTGTGACAAGTTTTGTCACGTTGGCCAGATAGATGAGAACAGATGGGCGAACGAACAAGAACCTAGAAAGACTAATTGATTGTCAGTTGAGTGAATCCAATCAAAATTAATGGAAAACATTAAGGGCAGTAACAGAAAATGTTTTATTTGCTGTTGTTCATACTAAATTGCCAATTGTAGTTAGCATTGTAGAAGCATTTAATAAGAATTGATTGAAATGACATGGAGGGGTGTGCTGGACTTCTTTTACGAAAATTGATCCTTGGCAACTCTGGACAGAGAGTAGGGAGACCTTTGTCCAGCACGGACGATACGAGGTAGTAATGAGATGTGATGTAGTAATGAGACCAGGAAACGCAAATCCAAACAAGATAATCCTGGTACAATACCTCCCAAAGCAATAGGCTTAAGTAAATAAAGTTGTCAGAGAGCACAAGTTTCTCAACAAAGCAACAGACGAACAATCTCCAAATTGAACTTCCCAGCTCCCTTTGTATCAAGTACACCACATTGCATCGAGTTAGACCCAGATACGACGAGGCCACGGAAATAATGTTTCCTTTTTGATGTGGAGACGTATGCATGAACGGAAAATACAGTAGTTTATAAAATATCCGAACAGATGTCAGATTAAAACGTTATTGATATCCAAAGAATGTTTAAAAAATCAGATGATACAAATCTAAACTCTCCGATCTTTCGTATAAAATAATGATCGAAAAAATGCTCACGTCTGAAAGTAGGTACCTATATTGGAAAGTGCGGATAAATTCATTCGCACTTTTCTTGAAATAAAATACTACGGCACTGCTTGAATATAACCAACATGTATCATGTACATCCAAATACGTATTGAATCTTGCGAAGGAGTAGGCAAGTAATTCCTTTGGCTAATCAATCCGTTTGATCAAAACACATCGTTAACAGTTTACGCACTAAAAGCTTTTCCAATCAAGATACGAGCAACGGGGGACCCCAAAACACTGAACATTCAAAATGTGACTAGAGTTTACGGTATAGTACTTTCGATCTTATTGCTAGAAGTTACAGTTCTAAATCCCTAAACTACATTCTTGAAAGATAATCTGATGCATTAGATATCAGTGCAATTCCCTAAAAGGCTAACTTTAACCTTTTCAGTGGGTGTGGTAGATTCCAGTTAAAGATTTAGGTGTGGCTTGTTTCCGACTGAAGTTATATCGTCAATTTGTCTTTGTCTTTCCATCTGAAGTGGATTAAGATTGATTGAAATCAAGTCTAGCATTTCTAGTTGATATAAAACTGTAGGATACGACACAGCCTGTACTGTATTAAATTACCATGAATAATATGTGAAGATAATAACAGGGAAGTATGATGTTGTTCAAGACTTCTAGTACATTCGATTTATGAAAGTGTTATCGAGAAAAACAAGACGTAGCAGTCATAAGAATCATTGCACCAGATTGTCAGTTACACCAATAAGGTGTGTGTGTGGCATTTCTTTTTTATTGCTGAATTTGTTTTGATGTCTTCAAATATTTATCCTTTTTGTGTTGGTAAGTTGGAATTTCCATCAAAGCAATAGATTCTCCGCCTTTTGATTCTATTTATAGAGCCGTTATACTCAGAGACATGTTAAATGCTTCAATGTAAAATATTCATAACATACACTATTTACACGTGTATCATTCGTACCTACGTATAAATCGTGAACCAGTAAAGTCAACTTACTCGTATAGTGTTTCATCTCAGTTTAATCCCTCTTACTGACTGCTTTCAAAATTATAAATACTATCAGTCACCTTCAAATGGCCTCCAATTCTTTTGTGACTCATATAGACAGACATCATTGTAATGATCGTCCAATCTCTTTGAAGTCAACGCAAAGTTGTAAGCACTGCATAATGCGTTTCAAATAAGAATATGAACGTCAGTAGCTTTCATCTGTCAAATGCCACTTAAAAAGTACTTATTAAGTCATAAAAACGATACATAAGATAAAGATAACACTAAGAAGATGATAAAAAATATGAATATTTTAAAATATTCATAATTATTTTAATCTAATATTTTTAATAAATTCAATTAATTTTTTTTTATTGCAAGCTTTTCATTTTGTTGTTTGACAGATAGATGTCATCTTTCTATTCTTACTTGAAACGCTGCATCGCCTCAACTCGAGTCGTTCGGAGTTCTTTAATTCAAACTCCTTCTACAAAGCATCGCCTGGGATCGCCGAGGAGAATGATGATGATCCTGTGCAGTGCTTATAAATGTGCGTTGACCTTTAGGTCTTTATGCTTGTTAATACTTCAATGAACATCATATTAATTGTTGAGCGAGGTCCACTCAGACTGGATTAATTGAAACGCAAAATTGTTATTGACCCTCAAGAGCCCTCAAATCTTCAAGATCGCCCTTATTCTTGTATGATGTTCAAGAGTGGATCTCGATTTAATCTACAGTTTATTTTAGTTAGTATGAAAATTGTCACCATAATTTTGTTTCAGCCGAGATTTTCAGAGAGTTTTGAGTATACAGAAGCACAGTTTTTTTAATGATGCTAAATAAAATGCGGGTTTAAAGCTAGAGCGGAAAGTTTTTACAAATTCTGTGAACTGCAAACGCTTTGCACGAGTCAAATTAATTCTAAAACTATCCTCGAAAACATGTCCGTTGAAATTGCACGCGACCGCCCAGAAAATTATTTTTAGAGTTATTTCACCGGCTCCTCTGCATATGAAGAGTATTTATTTAATAGGATTATTTATTCTGACTAAGACTGGAAACTGACCCCAACATGGGATAAGGCTAGGCAGATGCTGATTTATTCGGCCTAAGTGGGAATTTCCTCAATGAAGAGCTCTTTCAAGTGCTAACAATATTCAAAAGTATTGATGACACTGAGAGCAACGGTCAGAATAAATAATCCTATTAAATAAATACTCTTCTTAAACAAAGGAGTCGGTGAAATATGCCGCGATCACCTAACTGCGTTCAAGGGAACGCAGTTTGCTGATCGCGGTTTAGCGTCATTACATTACTCATTTGAAAAATTCGCCCTAAGGGTAAATCAGGTTTACTATATTCCTAAGCAATAAAAATAAATCTAAATAAAACCGAGATTAGCCTCACAATGCAAATCAAAGTTCAACAGACGCTACATTTTATTGCCAACCAAGTGTTCCGTAGGCGTCTCGCTGTCTGCTACGTTATCTTGTGAATCATCGTAATCTCGTGTTTACTTAGCATTATGTTTTGGTTTTTATATGTTGTGGTTATTAAAACGTTGTTTATTAATTTATTCTCATGTCTATTCATTGTTTTTGTTGTTTGTGGGATTGTTTTTAGTTACAGAATTGGCGACTGTCTCGTGTATGTGACTCAATGCAAGTTAGAGACCACCCATTACATACCGAGTTTCCTCCGTGCCTCGGAAAGCACGTTAAGCCGTTGGTCCCGGCTGTCATTTGTAGATCTTTGACAGTCGTTACAGGTAGTCAGTGACCCGAAAGTCTGACAACCAGTCTTACCAAAGGGTATCGTATTACCCTAGCGCTAACTGGGTTGTGGAGGTCAGATAGGCAGTCGCTACATATAAAATACTGGTATTCAGCTGCATCCGGTTAGACTGGAAGCCGACCCCAACATATTTGGGAAAATGCTAGGCAGATGTAATTAGCTTCATGTAAACATTTCTTTGTGACAACGCTTGGCTTGAAAATCCGCTAACACCAAACAAACTGAAATTCGATAGCTTCATGTATTGCAGTCCAGTCTAAAAATGGACTCCGTTTACTAAAAGTACATTACAATAAAATAAAACAGTAACACAGTATTCAGGGGTAAATGAACTGTGGTTTCAGTTAAATGTATACCTTATTTTCTGCGCCGTTTCACATGCCCCAAACAAATGATGTTTTAGCGGTTTTCATTATAATTTTCACATCAGTTGGTAAATACTTTTGGTCCATTCGAAAAATATGAGCCATGATTTAATGGTTAAACTTCAGCCCTTCCAATACTTACTTTGTTATTTGCACGTCTTTTTTAAACCATAAAATCATGTAATCTATAATCCCCGAAGGCCTAGGTAGAGAGGCACCTTTATTACACCCACATTTTGCCAGCTAACTTTAAGTCCCTTGTAAAAGGGGGCGAGCCTATTGCCATCAACCGGGCACAAATCCAGACTGCTGCTAGACCGTGGCTGTTAATGAGAAATTTCTGATAGAAAAACTCAATAACAATTTGCCCGACCCGGGAATCGAACCCAGGACCTCATTCTCAGCAGTGGCGCTTGCGACCACTAGACCAATGAGGCTGTTACATTTAACTTATTTGCAATAAGCTAATATACTGACTTCGGGCTACTACAGATTATATGATAGTCACTGACACATCCATCCTGCTCTCTTAACATCGAATACAGCCAGCCAAAAGACTTCACAAATAAAACTGCAAGAGATTGTTGGCTTCGCTCCAGTTTTCATAGTAAACTGTAGTAAGTTCTGCATGGCCATCAACATTCTAACATCATCCATTACAGTTCGCCTATGGCCGTCTGTAACTGACGACGTTTGATTTATTTATCTTTTGCAATATGATAATCATCTCTCATACGCAGTAACTGCAGTCAAGATAGTGAGATGCAAATACTGACAACAATATTGATCAAGTGTCTTTAGAATATGATGATTATATTAGAAATTTCGAACTTAATAACTCTTGCTACTTCGTGTGCTATTAATATAACTTGACATTCAAACACATAGCTAAAAGATCGTTTACACTTTGAAGGATCTATTTTTGGATGCTTTGCGATAGTGATGGGTCGTTGAAGGTTTTTCCGTCAACGAAACGTTAACGTTGAATTGCGTTTGTCAACTAGTTGATCAACTAGTTAATTTCGTCAACGAGTTAACGTGTTACGAACGTCAACTTGCATGAACGATAAACGCCTAAACGCTTTTATTAACGTATGCTGTTGTAATGTTATTTTACGAATAATTTGATGCAGTTTACCTAATGAAACTGGATAACATTTTATGATGACTTTAACTACTGTCTACCTAGGGTTCTAGATGATCTTCCCTTCATACTTTTTTCAGGCTTAGTACTGAGTCACAGGCCCGCCGGCGCGGAAAAGTTTCATTCCGCGCTCGAATATGATAATTTTAAAAATTAATAATGTCATCCTTTACTTGCTTTTAAAAATAATGACATTTATCAAATTACTAAATAAATATCAAATCTTGTATTCGTTATTTAGAGTTCAAATTATTGTCATGAATATCACGTCGTAGCGAGAGTTTTATTGTTAAAGAAATACAATTTACGTACGTTGAAAATAACAAAACGTTGGGTTCAGTTTCTCGTTTCGTCAAACGAGTTGAATTCATAAACGTCGTTGTCTCGTAACTCGTTGACGAATTCAACGAGTTGATTTGTACACGGTCAACGTTAATCCCGTTGAAGAGACATCAACGTTGATTCAACTAGTTCGTTGATTCAACGCCCATCACTACTTTGCGATAGTTGACTGGCTTTCATAAATGTGAAGTATGTTGACTATAAACTGAAATATACAGTCGATTATGAACCGAATTGCGCTGCAGAAATGACCAATTATTCTTTACAATAACTAAAATTACAGGGCTCATAGTGGTGGAACAAAACCAACATTTCCGAAAACTACTTATGCCTTGTCATAAAATTTTCAAAACGCTATTAATCCACTCAACGAACCGTTTCCACACAAATAGAAATGGCAGCAGAATAGAAACCAATTGTAATAAAGTAGTCGTCTCAATGATCTGTAAGCATAACTGCCTATAAACGCAGTACGATTATCGTGTCTACTTTCTAATTCCCGACCTGCAATGCAACCCAGTATTTAAATGGAGCTGAACTGTCGCCTGTGAAAACTGTTACGATGTTTCAGATATGAAATACCGGAATTTTGTTATTACGAGTAAATACAATATCTGACCGAAACTTGTTATTTGTGGGAAATTTCTAAGCCTTATCTTGGTTTCTGTGGTGAATCTAACCGAAGTTAAGTATCTACAGTGTTAGGCTCCGTTTCTACCAGAGATGAGCGAGGATGTGTAGCGAGGGATGTATTCTTATTCTTTATTGCACACAAAATTAAAAGATATACACAAACATTACAATATATAGCTTATGTACAACGGCGAGCTTAACCCAAAATTGGGTTTCGCTCGCTTGGGTTTGATGTATGTGAAATTAACCAATAATTTCGCTTCTTTTTCTCAGCTTGAGCTATTGTAGCTATGTGATTGGTTAGTTCCGGAGCCTTACACGAAACTTTTCGCGCTTAAATGACATTGACAGGAGCGGGGGGGTGTTGGTAAACGTTTGTGTTTGATGAAATTGTAAATAGACCGGTATTGAAAAAACAAGATGGCGGAATTATATTCGGTTTTGGCCAGGCACCATGACATTTATGTATAACTATAGGGGTAGTCTTATTGAGAGTACCTATTATTAAATGACTTAAAACAAAGGCAGAGTCAGGAGCTAAACTTTCTAGACTAGAACTAACGATGACAATAAACCTAACTGTTGTTATTGCAATAGAGTAACTGGCATTTGTAGATCAAATTGCCGTACGGTTGATCGTAAATGCAGTTAAAACCGCTTTGAAGATGAGAATAATTTAGTGACTTTACTAGATTTCCTAAGACTGTAGTAACGTTGTCTTCATGCCAATGAAATAATTAGCAACTTGATAATTTCCCTCTTTCCAGACCAGCATGCAATAGGAGACATTATATTAGAAGATAAAATGCAAATGAAAGCATACATGTAGCTTCGTTTTGCACAAATTGCGATGCTCGTTAGAAGAAAACGGGCTGGTCTGGTGCTAGTTCTGCTCCAAATGGGTGCTGTAAACTAAACAATGTAACGATCATATTATGAGTCTTTACTACTGGTAACCATATATCCAAAATTCCGTTTGAAGAAAGTGAAAGAAGTATTTACACACTCAACATACAGCTTTTACGATGAAAGCTTTTCAAGGATAAAAGGTCGTTCACAGTTGACTAGATATTGAGAGGTCAAAGGTTTAAGGTGTCCCACGCAAAACCGTAATGCTTAAACCGCTCCTTAATTCTACACGTTTAACCTCGGTTAGCAGGGTCAACAGAAGGATCGATAAAAGGGAAAAAGTTAATGGTACGACTACGAATCCAGGAATTTGCAACCGTGTTTTGTGTAGTAAGCAACTACTTGTTGTAGGGTTTACGCTGTCTCCTCATACTTAAGTACTGTAACAGAATAATATTGTAAAACCAAATAATTTTAAAAGAGTAACCATGGAGTTTCTTGCTGGTTCTTCTCCATAGGAAACGACCAACCCCTTTTTACCCGAACCGTGCATCTCGACGTTTTATAAGTGCCCTTGTAAGCCTACGTGAAATAAAATATTTTGATTTTGTTCTTTCAACAAATAAAATATCTAGACAGTCTGCATTGATTGAGTGACTCTCACACTTCAAAATACTTTTAAACCGAAAGAACGACGACCGTAAGTACAAAGCAAGACTGGATTGCCATTATTCAACTTCATTCAACTCTACATCTGTGAATGTACCATAAAAATCTCAAGGTCTACCCATGTCTGCATCAACCCATTTTATCTGACTACCTCGCCCTTTGGTTTAACCGGTTCTCAAGTGTCAAAGGCGAGAACAAGATTCATGGCAGTTTAGTCATTAATACTGGCCAGTTTACCAGTCTTTATGGCTAATATTAGAATGGCTAAATATAGGAAACTAGCTCGCTGCGGTTCCGGAATGGGTTATGTCACTGTTTTGACAGTAAAATTAACTTATCGGATTTGTTGACAAAAGTCAACAGCAAGAAGCATTCTAAATAAAAATGTCCCTCTTAAAAATGAGGGAAATTTTTATTTAGAATGCTTCTTTTAGTTTACCGAGTGAATATCAATATTGGTACAGGATTTCAATGAAATGACGCCAACAGAATTAAGCAGTCATTCAGAATACTGGATATTGCAAAATAAAGTGGAATTTGTCAATTGCTAATTTCACTGAGATTCCGTAACGGAATATTGACTAATTGAAACATTCCGAAATGGAGAAGTAGCTACAGTACATACAACTGCCAAGCAATTAGCAATCTATCAATTTGCATAAAAATGAGCCAATGTTGAATCATTGAATGTTGTTGAAGTCGGAATGGAAGCAGCTGTTGCAAGATGTCTTATTTTCAGATATTCCTTTTAGTGCAAAGCTCTGTTATATATTATGTACGAGTATATTAAGTCATCTTGTCAGGAGAATGTCATTTTGGTGTGAAGATTCCTTCACACCAAAATGTCGAAGGTTTTAAAAATATCGTCCACTTTCCTGTCGGGACATGTTGTGAGACGTGTTGACTCATCCGGATCCGTCCCACAACCGTGGGTGGACCTTTTTGGGGATAAACATATTTTTATTTTAGTCCCATTTTGAATTAAAATGTCGTTACGTTAATGGCCTGTCCTGACTTGAGTGGCGGATTGAGTTAGAATTAATCATTATGGTTAAATTGAAATAAGTTTGCGAGTCTCGAATATTGGTTTTATTACCGAGAAGTAAACAAAGGGAAGATTTGAAATATTGAAAGCTTTAATTCGTGAAAGTTCTTAACGACGGAAAATCTGAATTCTAAATAAATCTGTGTCACAATTTAGGTTAGTCTAAATCCAAAGATTTCTTTTTAAACTGTCTAGTTGCTCTAAATAATTTGCTAAACAAAATATCTGTCTGCCAAACAAATTGTTCCTTCATGTTGAGTCGGAATTTTTCAGGCGAGTGGTTTGACCTGAACTGTGCATTTCAGCCTGACCTAGATACAGTCAGAACTTTTTATGTTTGGTCACGATTTGCCATTTCTATTAAAACCTTGTTTGTTCGTGTTCGTGGTCTATGGATTTTAATTCCGTTCTTTGATTTTTTTTAAATGGAACCTGGAGCTGGATTTTGAAAGACGGGTTCCAATTTTTTAAATTGACGAATTCATTTCTTTGTAATTAAAAATAAAAAGACGGGAGTCTTTCGACGTTTTTTTTAGTTTCTTTTTGCAATAATAATTATATTTGACATATATTCAACTGTTTGTTTTAAAGTGTATCAGAGTAATCCATTTGACCAGCAGCAAATATTATATTATTTATGTTGCAAAAGTAGGGTGTAAGTATACGGTAATATACGGCTTTAGATATTTGTTATCTACCTAATATTGTATTACAATTGATTCACAATCATCATCTGCCTAGCCTTTTCCCAACTACATATGTTGGGGTCGGCTTCCAGTCTAACCGGATGCAGCTGAAGACCAGTATTTTACATGGAGTGACTACATAACTGACCTCCACAACCCAGTTACCACTGGGTAATACGATACCCTTTAGTAAGACTGGTTGTCAGATTTTCGAGCTACTGACTACCTAGAAGTTCTATAACGACTATCAAAGATCTACAAATGACAGCCGGGACCAACAGCATAACGTGCTTTCCGAGGCACGGAGGAAACACGGGTATGTCACACACATCCACGGACCAACCTAAGCAAGCGTGGCTAAACCTAAAGATCGACTCGAGCGGCTGTTATTATTTGGCCACGAGCTCCTCACATTGTATTACAATTATTGTAGTATAATTTTATCTGTATATAAGATGCCAGTGGCCCTAGCCAATCATACTTGTGAAACAAAATGATGATTCATGTTTCCAATAGTTCCAATACTTACATAATTTATTCCTTGGATAGCGTGTTTGTTTATTTACATTATCAGTCGACCTATATTTTCTCTATTACGCGTCGATACAATATCTTTTAGAGAGTTTGTTATGATATCAATAATATTGTTTTTGGAACATCAATAGATAAGATTAGGTGCTTGAGCTCTTGTTAGTGGGGTTATGGAATATTGGCGCCGGTTTATTTTGAAAACTAGTTTTTTGGCTTCGTTCGCGTCGATGTCGATCATTATCGTACCTACATAAACGTAAGGACATGGGTACCACCAGGATAAGATGTAAAGCATGCGTTAATCCTAATCCAGGTCTCGGCCTACCTGTGTGCCATATTTTATCAAAATCCGTTCAGGCGTGGAAAGGTAAAAAAAGAAAAGTCGGAAACACAGGCAAGTTCCTTTCGTATAAATATGTAGGTACCTATAAGGTGAAGAATTAATAAAATAACGTTATCTCATCTCAAATAGATGCCTTTTGAAAAGAAATGTGTTTTAAGTGCTTTACCAGAAACTTTTTGTACATTTGTTTGAATTCTGTTTTTTTCAGGGCCAATAGAGAGATAAATCAGGATCCAACCCAAGAGGACCGGTCGATGGTCGTTGTAATCAAGCAAGGAAATTGTAGTAATTTGAATCTCTGCCAGACAACTTTATTGGAATATTTAAGATGTTTCAGGCAGGCTCATCTGTAGCGTCTAGTACCTAATTTAGGTACCTACGACTTTGAGCAAGTTGAGCTATAAATCACGAGTTCATGACCCTCGTTTGATTTCAGACAAAGACTAGAATACCTAGGTACCTATATCAGGGAAAGGTAAGTACCTACATTCCGAGAGAATTGTAATAAGATACCTACCTATTTAGGTATTTGTTTGTAGAGATTTGCAAACCTAGGTAGGTACCTACCTACTTACTTACTCTGATTATTAAGAGATATCTTGTAAATAAATAGATCCTATTTATGTGTTTCAGAAATAATAGCATTATTTATCCCCCATTAATGAGCGCGTTAAGTGCGTACCTAAATGTTTATATCCTAGGTAGGTATGTGAGCTAGGCATTTAATTTAATGGGTCATAAATTGTATGCGAGTGGGCAGTGGTTGCGATGTTATGTGACTCTGATTGGTTTTTCCTAAAGAAAACGTAGGAAAGAATAGAGGTAAACAAACATAATTTCATTGCTGCGTTATACCTACCTAGGTAGATACCTACATTTTAATTACTCCGGTATTCAAAATACCGTTTAAAACTTCGTAATGAAGCGCTTTGTTTCACAAATAGCTTTCAGTAGGTACCTTACATACATATGTCTAAGCAAGTACTAACAGACCTACCTACACAAGTACACAAGTATGTAGTTATAGGTGTATATATAGTATACGCTTTCTTCGTTTGCACGGTGGGTTCACACCAAACCAGGCGAAGGACTCACAAACACGCGCGCAGGAAAATCAATAACAGTGTAGGTACAACAACAGACAACAGCTGATCACGAAAATCTAACAAACGTAGGAAATAAGTTTGTAGCAACACTCACCACGACTTCTGCTGACTATCATCGGGGTTATTAAAGTTAGTTATAGCGGCATATCTGCAATACAAAATAGCAATTTTCAACAATCACAATAACACTACAAAATCAAGCATAATTATCATTTTTAGCGCACTAATGTTAGGTAAAATTAATGAACTAAACGGCCAATGTTATTTCGTTGCGTTCAACTAAATGCGAACAAAGGACTGTGTTTATTTTGCAAGGCTACTCACCTTTGTGCAGTACACTCCAACACTTTTTTCTTTTCCCATCCTTCTTGAGTTTTCACCCATTCTTCACCTGGTGACCGCCAGTCTTTTGAAATAAAAGGCATTTTATAACACAAAACACAACAAAGTTTAACGCGATTCTAGTGCGGTCAACGAATCGCACAAGCTAACGTCTGCAACGCGAGACGGGATTTGACGAGTTTGACACGAGAAGTGCGAGCCTGCGAGGTTGCGAGTTCGGGCCGATGCAAATGTATAAGTGCGACAGAGAAGTGTTGTTTAGAAAGGGACGAATGCGCACAATGTCATGAACAGCTGTTTCTGTTTTGAAGTCAATGTTTAAAAAAGAAAGATATAATTTCACAATGCCAAAAGTGCCCGTAATATTTGATTATTTTTTTAAACAAAGGTTTGAAGTACAATATTTCGTTCAAAATGCTAGCAAAATAAAAAAAGATACTTTTTTTTTGGTGGTAAATGAATGCTTGATGTAATGCTTGAAAACTCAACATTGCGTTGCTCTGGAATGTTTTAATAAGTATCATTCATTTAGTGGTATGGTATTCGTTATCTGTGGTACATGATGAAATAATCCATTCGGTCTCTAAAATTTGCTCTTGGTTTTTGAGGTTACATTTGTCGAGAATTTGTGTTTTCGTAATGGGAGACTCCGATGCTAGCTTCAAGCCTAAAATCAACAGTACAGGTCAAGACCCAGTACTTAAACAGGCGGAAATTGCTTACATGAAGTTGATAGAGCGGAAGAATCGTGAACGGGTACAAAAGTTGCAGCAGATTTCCAAGAAAAATAGAATCACCGGACTAGCAATTGGATCTGGAGTACTCAGTGTTTACTTGTACTCGATATTCGCTGTGAAACAGGAAACCTTCCTCGACGACTTTGAAGAACCCGTCAAGATTCAGCAGTAATATGGCGGCGACAAAGAAAGCTTTACAGATAAGATTACCTCCTCTACCAAGTATTAAAGATGTTATTCGACTGTACAAACTACGTGCTCTTCGGGAACTGTCTCAGAACTTCCTTATGGAACCGCGTTTGTTAGACAAAATTGTGAATGCTGCTGGTAATATAGAAAAGCATGTCGTCTGCGAGGTTGGTCCTGGCCCCGGCGGAATAACAAGATCTATAATCCAAAGAGCTCCAAGAAAACTAATCCTTATCGAAAAAGATCGTCGATTTGTGCCATCACTGGAACTGTTAGCTGATGCATGCAGGGACAAAGTTGATGTAGACATCATAACTGGTGATATTTTAAAGACTGACATTGGTCAGTTCATCCCCAAGGATGTGAAGACAGATTGGCTTGACTCACCTCCACCAGTAAATTTAATTGGCAATCTGCCTTTTAGTGTGTCCACAATACTGATCATACGCTGGCTAGAAATGATATCTAAGCAGGAAGGTCCATGGGCTTTTGGCAGAACTAGAATGACACTGACATTTCAAAAAGAAGTAGCTGAAAGGATGGCAGCAAGAATTCTTAGCAGTCAGCGATGCAGGCTATCTGTCATGTGCCAGAACTGGTGCACAGTAAAGTATAAGTTTGACATTTCAGGTGGAGCGTTCCTTCCAAAACCAGATGTTGACGTTGGAGTAGTGACCTTAACACCTTTGAAGCACCCTATAATACAGCAGCCTTTCAAAATGGTAGAGAAAGTTGTTCGGCAAATATTTTCTATGAGACAAAAGTATTCCATTAGAGGTGCTCAAACATTGTTCCCTGAAGATGTTCGAGAAGAAATGGCATTGAGAATGTACAAGATGGCCGACATGGATCCTGTTACTAGACCCTTCCAGATTGCTAACATGGAATTTGCCAGAATAGTTGATGCATACAGTGAAATCATCAAACAATATCCCGAATTTGAGCATTATGACTACAGGGCTAAAAAAGTACCATCAGAGGCAAAAGTGGTAGAGGAGGAAGTTTAAGTTATACTTAGAGGGTTTAGATGTATATATTAGTTATGTTTCAATAAATAATTTCTATGAGAACACTTAAATCATTTTATTCGAATTTTATTACTTAGTACTATAGTTCAATCAAACACAAACTCAGACAGTAGAAGTTTTTTTCTCGTCCACCAGCTCGGACTTTTTTTTTTGCTCTTCCAGGCGCTTCTTTTTCTTGAGTACTTTATTATGCCGTATGGACTTTAGATGTATGGCATAAACATTATCTCCTATGAATATTCTGTTGCACACATCACAGTGGTTGTGTGAATTTCCATCAACACCTTTTTTCAAATCATCTATTTCCGACTTTAATGGTTCAAAGTCACAAGGAGTTTCATTGAGGTAACTTTGTAAAATGTGTATAGCTTTGTTTTTTACTTCATCGTCCCATTTTGAAACATCTGTGGTATCGAGTTCATAAATAGGTGGTATCTGAAAATAAAAAATTGATATTAGCGCCATCTACTGTTTGAAGGCTTATAACGGGCCATTTGTTTTAGTAGTACAGCTATTCGGCACAAGGTGTCTCTGTAGTAAGTTTACTTTATAATAGTTTCACTACTTGACACAAGATGACTCTATTACAAACGGTTGTAAAGATCAGAAAGCAACTTTTAACAAAATAATGTATTAGCCAATAAACTATTGAACAAAAATTTTGAGTGTGTTACCGTATTAATGAATATTCTGTGGTACGTAATTCTGTCTGTTTAAAATAATTACATGTATAAATAAGTATTTTCATGTGAACGTTTAGTACAAACATATAGTATATGCGCAATAAACTAATAACACGCAATACTTAGATATCTCATATTTTGATCTATCGACTGTTCACGACATGGAAAAATATGGTAGGTACTTTAGATATTCCTTAGGTTTTTCTATTACTTACGTACAAAGCCGTTATTACGAGATTCTGCCGTACAATACCTACGTTTTATTTATTTGACATTTAATTAAAACCTGCTTACTTCTCTTGTAGGATGTTCTAAGAATCTTCCCCTAATCATCTTGTTCTGCCGGCGGGCATACCTTCTAGTGCCCATTTTCATGTTTTCAATACTTTGTTGGAGCAATTTTTTTCCTGCATCAGTGTTTTTTTCCTCGGCGGATAACATTAAATAGTCATGAAATTCTTTAAAGCCTAGAGTTTGGAAGACGCCTTTGGTGTAGTCCGGTGGCCTGGAAAACGATAATAAATAGGATAATGTATGAAATAAATATTAATGTTACACGGGGTACGGATACCGCCTGAGGGTCTTTTACCCGTCGAGGATAAAAGCTTGAATATACGTCCATGAAACAGAAGTGAATAATTAAACAAATACGAATGTTTGTTGACGTCGACTTCGTTATGATTATGAAACATACGAGCACGAACAGGTACCTAAGTTGAACTTCTTACTCAAATTGATTTTGAGTATGCTCGGTAACACGGTAAGCCTGTAGGCAAGCATAAGAGGATTAGGGAAGCCAAAAGCAAAGATTATGATTTTAAGTTATAACGAATTATCTAAACATGTATTGAGCAACCTGTCGAGGTAGATATTTCAGGATTTGTTTAAAAACTATAATGTGTGAAAGATAAATCGTTCAGGGTCAGTCCGGTGCCGGATTAGCTTCAGATAAGTATTTGCTAACATAAAGTGATGCTAAAATGTTTTGTTTATCTTTTCGATACCGTATATCTTTCAGGGAAGTGGAACTCGCGGGATTTGTTTATTTGTGGGCGTGTCGGACAGTTGTTTTATTGCGATGTAGTAAAATATAGGCACACCACCGATTCTTATGAACGTTTAAATTTGGAAACTTTTAGCTCTGTTGATATTGGCAGTGGAATAAGACTGTAGGTGTCGGATGCTCGTCAAATCAGTTGTTGAAGTCGGTTTCTATGTAGTTTTATGCTAATCATAGGATAGCCTGTATCTTTCCTTTTATGGTAACGCTAGATATCGGGTCGGTGGGTTGCACTGCAACCTTATTTTTTTGTAGATTTAATCCACACCTGTATTTAAAACAGTCCACGAAGCAGTCTAAAAAGATCATAGAAGAGCTGATTGAGATATAAATAAGCAAATAGATTATCAATAACAATTAAATTACTCTAACGCTTATGCAGATGATGAACCTCTAACGTATTTTGCATAAAACCGCCTTATTATTCACAGACAACGTAGAAACCCGAACATTTAAAAACGGAATATGAATATTTGAGCGCCATTCTCGTGGCGGAGTTTTTGTCGATGGTATAATTTAGTGAGCGATCATCGATTACGTAACGTTTGTTAGGTATCGTTCGTTCACCCCAGACATGTTCGTTCGGTCTTGACGTTTAACCTTCAAAAGTTATGCGATTTATTTCCTACAATTCTGGTATTTTAACGCGCTCGTGTGGTTTAGTCACGTGTTCGAATAGGCGCAGATAATTATAATGTTAAATGTAATGTTTCTATTTTTGGAAGCCTATAGGCCTTCATTATGTGCGAGACGAGTTTTGCAGACAAATTTATATTTTTTAAGACGCAAACACTACTTGATTAAAGAAGTAAACATTAGCCCGTAGGTAGGTGACGCTTAGTAATAGTCCAACCAACATAGAACCAAAATAACTACAAGACTGTCGAAATATGTCGCATTCTCGAATTAACCGACTTTAATCAAAACCAAAATCTAAAAGTCATAATGATGTTCGCACAATCACTTAGATTTACTTAATTAGATAATAAGGAAAAAGTGATTGTGCAAAGTTTTTAACAAAAATATTTGACTCTAGAGATTTGGTGGTAGGTACAGCAGGATCGTGACACATCAATGATTCTTGGAACAAATAATAAAAGAAGTTCAGTTTACGTGGGAACCGATTGAACTAACGAATATATTTCATTTGATGATTAATTATTTTAATTAGTGCACTTCACATTGACAGCTTTACAATACCCAATTTCATTAGCAAAACCTGAATGAATGCCTGGATAAAAGTACACTGTAAGATTACTTTTAATTGCAACAGTGCAATAATACTTATAAGTATTTAGGCATACATTTAGGTGTCGCCTAGTTTTACTGAATACGGGCATTTATATTTTTAATATTTTACCTACAGATAATGGGGGCTAGAGACAGCTTTATAAATAGATAGGAGCTGTGTTTATGCAGACAGAAGGACGCGGTCCAACTTATGATCAAAATCTATTTATTTTTTCATGAAACCATAACCTTTAGAGTTAGACATATCACTAGATAACTAGTTACATCGGCATTTGTAATAGCTGATAAGATCAAAATCCGTTTATAAATTACACGTAATCTGAGCTAACAAGAATAGTTGCAGTTAACAATACATTTATAGTCGTGATTGGGTTAATTAAACAAACCGGTACTTAATCAATTAAATTGTAGACACAAATATTTGTGGTCCAACATGGTAACAACGGGCTATTTGACAAATATATTGCAAATGAAATGTTGTAAAGTTGTGTTGTCAAGTTAGCCAAACAACAAGAACGTGAGAATAGTTTGCAAAAGCCTGGTCAACAAAAGCTGCCCAAATTGAGTGATTTAGTTGACCAAAACAATAACAACCTTTTAGAAGATTTAGAGCATAATGGAATATTGAGTAACTTGGATACAAATCTAACGGACTCATACCACTTACATCCGTCTTGAGAATTTGTGGGTTGACATCTTGTCAAACTTTACCTGAACAGGTTATACTTAAGGTGTTTATATTTAAATTTTGCGTATAATCTGTTTTAACAATTGTAATATTTATGTATTTATTTTTTGTTTTTGTTTGTTTCAGTCCTGTACTAACCTGACAAGATCCACGTTGTGTCGAATGCCAAGAAAATTATAATTTCTGACCTTAGTTATTTTCTCTTTTAACCTTTTCTTATTTTTTTTTTTAAATTAACATACACACTTGTTTTTCCAATTCACTGGACATTGGCAGAATAGTCGACATCGGCTTTGCTTGCCATTAAATAAAAATAGAATAGAATAGAATATTTAAATTTAAAATTACTTACACAAAAAACTTAGGAAATTATTGAATTTCGTAAAGTTTCATTAGTTGCCAACTTCAAATTCTTAATTCTAAACTCTAGCCAACTGCAGCTAGAGTTCTAAACATCCTGTTTTCGAATGGATTTCGACACAAGAATACCTCCCTAGGCTAAAACACCCGCTCTCCTTGAAACAGGAACCCGGTCCCTTAATTTCCTCAATCTTCAGGGTGCAGCCCGTAGCTCGTAGCAACAACATTTGAAGAAGGGGGTCACTAACAACTCCAGTGCCCTCATTCAAAGGGTAGGACCGCTGAACTAGGTTAAAGGGTAGTTGTTAGTAGGGTGACGTATTACTCGCGCGTAATGAACCTACCGGCCAGATGAAGACCTATAAGTGTACTAGGAGTCACGAGCTACTAGATGTGATGGCTTGGTTGTGTGTATTCTGCAGTTTTTAGGTTTAAATATCAAAGTTATGTTGCATCTTCTTAATTCTGTTGGGGTCGACTTCCAGTCTCACTGGAAGCAGCTGAATCTGACATCTACAACCCAGTTACCAGGTGTTATGATGTTCTATGGTGAGACTAGTTGTTAGACTTTAGGGTTTCCGACCTGTAAGGACTTTCAAAGATTTACAGATGACGGCTGGACCAACGGTCTAAAGTATTTTCCGAAGCACATACCGTATGTGTCCTTAGGAATGAGGCAAATGTCGTGAGGAAAGTTCTGAGTATGAATGTTGATGGCTGGAAGAGTAAGGAAAATCCAAAGAAACGATGGATGGAGTGGGTGAACGATAATCTGGTTATAAAGGGAATCACTACCGAGTACAGAGATGACGACTTATAGAAGTAGTATGGAAGAAGACTTGCTGTGCCAACCCCAAAAACATTGGGATAATGGCGGGAGAATGATGACTCCAGGTACAGGTCTTCTCGTACAGTGCTATGTTCCAAGACAACTAAAGAAAATATCCACATACGATATATTATAAAAAAGTTACACCTGCAATGTGAAGTTAGAAGAAGATTTATATCGTCAGATTCAAAATGTCTATTTATTTCCGTGTTCCTACCGATTTACATGTAAAATGAAAGAACTGTTATGTAGTTGGTTCTGTGTCTTCCCATGCCACAAAAGGGTCAAGTGGGTGTGGTTTTGGGATAAAGGTACACCTGCTGGTTTATGCACAATTTTGATCTATTAGACCGTATTACTTGCTTGTTGGGTTTAGGGTTCACTGTTAATGAATTTTAATATAGTCACGAGGAGATGTGTATGTATTCATATGCGTATAGCATCACGTAAACGCTACGGGTAATTTTCCGACGATATAAGCTCAAGCTGGATTCTTGAAAATCAAAACAATTATGATTGAACTTGATATGATTCTCCTAGTTATGAAGTATATTGGCTTGATTGTACTGGGCTCTATTAAACATGGGGTATTTGGTAAAATTATTTGAAATACGAAACTGGCGTTGTTAACAAGCTAAACCTGAACACCCAGGCAAGACTTACTCGCTTACAAAGCGTTTTCTATTTCTACAAAGATTTTCAATAGCTCTCTTTCTTTCCCTCTCTTTTCTTTTTTTTTTTGTCTTCTCGGTAGCTAATGTCAATCGGATACATTTTTGACATTTCTATTATCATCATAGCTGTTTGAATTTAGAAAACTTTGTTGAAAAAAGAACTATATTTTGTCGTCATGCGTGTGTATGATGGGTTTATTTGGTTCCTATTGTCTAAAGCCAGTATTCCAGCGTCTAAGGTGAATTCTTCAGGCTAAAGTCCTATGAAGGGGTAGTAAGTTGGCTCACATGCTATCGCTTGTTGGTTGGTGTTCACTGTTTGCTGCCGCTCCGCGCTTACGCAGCGTCTCTTTAATTAAACAGTCTTGATACTTGCAATAAAATTGATAATTTATTAATTCCATTGACCGATTTTATAAAGGTGGTTAGGGAAGATTGGATGTGGAAGACGTCGCTGCCTTCGGGTCGGATCAGGTGATGTGGCGAAATTTTGGTTAGAACTATATCCAGAAGAGGATTTTGATAAGTTTAACTGTCATCCCTTTAGCATGGTTCTTGATAACTGACACAGTGTGGTGTATTCCCCACATCTACGCGCAAATTAATACGAATTCGGCAAAAAATGTCAAAAAAGAAAAAAAAATGTGCTGAATGCTTGGCAACAGTTTCGCGTCGATTTCTAGCATCTTGTACAGCTGCCCTTTAAAAAAGACATACTTATAAAAGCAAAATTCAATAATCCCCTAAAAAAGATGAAGCGTTACAAAAACTTTAACTTTTTTTAAATGTGAAAAACGAAAGTGCCGTCCATTAGTCCCGGAAGATTGGATATCAATTACACACTGAGTTAAAAAATAATTAATCAATCAGAAATACTAAGTTTCTTGTTCCAAAGACCTCAATTAAATAAAAAAGCTGATCAATCATGAAAGTGGGTAGATGATAGATCCTGTTATAGCTAGTTATAGCTGTTTCTAGAGTATTTAACTCACGGCAGTTACTAGGTTTTATGTTGGCATCATAAAACAATACAAAAGAAATGAGCATTGAAGTTATGTGCCTTGGTAGTTAAAAAATAATACGGCTATTGTGCGACAGGTAGTGTAAAAACTGCCTGTTTATCTGTATGCCTATCTGTCACTGAGTTCAATCTCCGTACCGATTTAACTTTTAAGCACAGGTCACACCGCCAGCCCACAAGCGAGCACTTCGGTTAGGCACTTTCGGTAGTTCGCGGTGTGAAAAGTATGAAAGAGGTGGTGGCTAGCTGGTGGTGTGGCCTGCACTTAAAAGAAGTCGGTTAGTCTGGTCCATTTTCAGATTATGTAGATATTGTCATGGTTCCTTTGGCTTCAGACGTTTCATAAGCGTTAGGTTTATTTGAAATAAAACTATTGAGAATTTATCAATAAAAAAAAACTGTCAACTGTCATTTTTTTCATGTGTCATAATTTTCCCTAATAAATACTTAAGTACCAAACAGTGGGATCGTAGTTGCGTAGGCTCAGCCGTGTAACACGACCCTGCGCGTAGTACGCGACCGCAGCACCGCACAGCAGATGACACTCAGGACATTGCCCGCGAACGCCATATTTGGTTTTGTGCAACGTTTTTTGAATACCATAGACTTGCGCACCGTGGAGGTGAAGATGCGTTACTACGTATTATTTGTAACTGTAAAGAAGTTGGCGACTTGAAAAGAGTAAAAAGTTTTATTCTTGAGACCTGACCTTTTACAATTTTATTTTGGTTTATTTTTTGCAGTCGATTTGCACTTTATCATTAACATCAGCTATGATGATTAAATATTCAAAATATTGGATTGGTATCGTATGCTAATTAAATGTTGGCGCAACTTCAACGAATATTGTTCTTATAACTTTTCCTACTTTGTGTCGCTGGTACGACAATATTTCTATTGGGCCAAAACTTCACCACATCTACAGTGTCGTCGGTGGCAGCGTAGAGGTCACTTTGACTAAATGTTCTGGGGAACAGAGGCAGGATATATGGAACATAATTTGTGATACAGCTCCACATCACCACCCTTTTTTTTTGGGATGGGAAATCATCAAATGACTCCTCCCGCTCTGGGCGGAGCGGAAGGGACAGACTGTCAGACTTTTACTGACTAAAACCCATCCATGTTCCTTCTTTTGCCCTTTTTGTTCCAGGGCCCACATCGACACCCTGCTGCCGTTCCGTCGAGTTAGTCCCACTTTTCTTTTAAACCTTGCCCCACTCTTTGAATTTCTCATATATCATGAGTACGTTAGACTTGGAACCTATGGGTCATAAAACGATTTGTTTGTGGGAATCGAGCCCGCGACACGCAGCGCAACAGTCAATCGCTCAGCCACTGCGCCAACCGTGCAGCAGATTTAAAAGGCACGATTGTATGCATAGAGCTACGTTTTGTACTACAGTCGCCAGCAGATCAAGTTACCACAAAGTGTCAAATTTCTCCAAATGATTTTAAAGCATAAAATGTTGACAGTTAAGTTCAAAATCGAATCAGAAAATTTGGCGACTATACTTAGTGTAGCTCCCAATAATATAGCGGTCGTGTTTGTTCGATTTTACTTCTGCAAGTCGAGTATTATGGGCTAATGAGTGATGGGCCCGCTGTAGCCGCATAGACACGGGAATATCTTGATCAAACAGTCGTTTAGTAAATTGTTTGGGTCGAGGCGCGGCGGCGCGGCGGTTTCGCGGTCAGGGTTAGAATGGGTAAATGATTACTCATTTACCGCTACCGAAAGATGAAAGATATAATGGGGAAGAGCTCAAGCTTCTCATTAAAAATATGCCCAATTAAAAGTTTGGTTTTATGCTTTTTTTTTTTTTTGGTGGGTGGGCAATCATCAAATGACCCCCCCCCCCCGCTCTGGGCGGAGCGGAAGGGAGTGTCAGACTCTTACTCACTAAAAACCACCCATGTTCCTTCTTTGGCCCTTTGTGTTCCAGGGCCGCGGTATCTCTTTCGAACAGTCCCGCAGCCCTGGAACAGTCCTGCAGCCCTGGTTGTTTTTTATGCTGGAGTAATGTTTGAGAATATGAAAGTGAGGAATATTAAATAGCGTAGTATGCTGGGAAACTTGTCTTCTGAGAGGAGGAGTGGGCCGTACGTAATCCAACACGCACCCAGGGCCGGTTTACCCACCGATAATACTGTCATCTTTAAGAAATGAGTCATAAATTGATCTTCCATATTGTTTTTCCTTTACTTCTATTATTTTCCATCAGCTAATCAGACGCACTTCTTAGTAGGCACAGGAGCCAAGTTCATTGAAGCCATTGTCATTAAAACTATTCAACCAGTTAATACGGCTGTAAAACTTATCAAACACATAATTACGTAAATAAATACATTGCCCAGTATATTTTGACATTTCAAGACGGCGCCACTTGCTATGACAAACGTCAAATATAGTACTATTTCAAATTAGTTCCGTGTTTCGTCACGGGGCAGGTTATGTTAGTCACATTCTAAAGAAGAGTTTCCTGTCAATTTCGCGTTTCTTACTAACAAAATGTTTCGCTTAGCGCCATTTAATTTCACGGATAATTTGTGTGGATCGAATGCCCTTTTGTTTTTCGTAAATTAGTTATTGATCGACAGACTTTACTGTCTGGTGGTTCTTAGTTTAAAAATAATACTTAATGTTTTTTTTAATGTCGGTATTTTCCGTAATAGAGACGTTGATTTTTTAGGTTCTTCGAATTAAGTGTCGGTTTCCTCAAAACATTTGTCTTTATAAACCGCAAGTCAGTATTTTTCTAGGTTAACTTTTAGCAGTTGAAAACCTTTTATTTTGGCAAATATCTTATTCCTAGTTATCCACTTCTGTGTTTCATAAGATATACATACCTAATAAAAAAACATAACATCATGCCTGCAATCTCCGAATGGTTGGGCAGAGGTGTACCTAACAGTAGGTACACCCACATTTCACCAGTTATGTTTAAGTCCCATATAATAGGGGCTGAGCTTATTGCCATCAACCGAGTACAAATCCAGAGTCCGTGGCTGCTACTGAAAAATTGCCCGACCCGGGAATCGAACCCAGGACCTCATGCTCAGCAGTTGCGCTTGCAAACACTAGACCAACTGGGCAGTCATAATAATATTTCCGTTAGGCAAAGGCCTTCATTTACACTTACCACTTCTTACAGCTATTTGTTGTTGTAATCCTCATGAAGCTGTCTATAATACAATAAAGGGTGCAACAACACCCTTAACGAAGCCGAAAGGCACTTGTTCTCCCCGTCACTGCGCACACACACAATCATTTTTTTGTTCTAGACCATACCGTAACTAGAAGGGTCCCAACCTTCTAGTTACCTACGGAGATATTGGGGGTCAAATTTCCAACATTTCATAAGTTTCTTTTTGTATTTAAAAAAATGTTTTTAACGTAAGATTTTTACTGTAAACCAACTCCACTGGGTAGTGGAGTTGGTTTACAGTAAAAATCTTACGTACTATTCAATCCCTCCATCAGCACAATGTTTTGAGTGCGTTACATTGATTCCTACCGTGATTTTTCACCCCAAAAATGTTTTTTCCCAGCAATATTTTTTGCGTAAAGTTAGTTGGTTCGATGTACTTCAATGCTTGTTTGACGGCTTCGATAAGGGTCTTGTTACACCCTGTAGGTTATAAGTAATAAGGTTGAACTCACTGTCCATCTTGTATCCTTTGCTTGTTGTGTTGATCGTGGAAGTCCAGCAGCTCTTGAATGAGTCCATCCTCTATCATCGAGTCCACTCGGGCGTTCAGTCGCTGATCGTGGATTGTCTGTAACAACATTTTTGGATTGTAAGTATGGTCACTAATCTAATTTCACCGTAATTACTGGTAGATCGTATATCGCTAGATGGTGGTCGTTTGGTATCGTTTATTACCTTTGCTCAGGTACTTTATGAGTTATCCTCTATAATATGTGTTTTTACTTCTTCGTCTATCTATGTGGATGAAGTGCTAATATTTTATTGTTACAATGTTAAATTGATACTTGACACGGATTTGTGTGAGATACCACAACTAAAAAAGCCTACTTCCGAAAAAAAAAACAAAATATTGGAAAATAACTTTACTTTCGGAAAAAAAGTGAAATAAACAAACAAAAGTCACCGACTTCCGAAAGTAAAGTTATTTTCAAATTTTTTCTTTTTTTTTTTTAATTCGGTTAAGGATTTTTCGTGCAAAAAAGTTTTTATTAATAGTATGATGTATCGAAGCAAGCCATAAAGAAGCATTGACCCCCTGAAATAACCTCACAATCTTCAAAGTCAACATGGAACAAGTTTTTTTTCCAAGTTAACAAATTGGCACGGGTGGCAGGTGTTCCCTAATTCTATTTGATTAACAGGACGAAGACCCCAGTTCCCCATGTAGCAACATTGCCTAGGGAACCGAGGACCGTGAGAACCGAATAAATCTGAATTCGCAAGAGCTGATAAGCGGATAACCAAGATAAGGTGATAAATGCTGCACTGTAGTGCAATCAATATTTACATCACTGGAAATGTATAGTCCCCGAATGGAATATTTTAAAATTGACTCGTGTAAAGTAGTACAGATAATCCAATAAAATTGAGCTCAGGATGACCAATTGATTAGAATATTAGAATTGAGAATTTTAAATCTAATTTTAATCATTGTCATCAATATCTAAGTTGGGGAAATAGGTGTGATATTATTATTATGCATATAAATCTTTCTTTATCGTCTGGTCAGTGCCTAACCTGGTGTCGAAGTTTTTATGCCGCCCATGGGCCTCTGACTCGGCTTTACATGCCGTCGAAAAATATCTTTCAGGCATGCTGGTTTCCTTACGATGTTTTCCTTTACCGAAGCAAGTATACACACATGCAATACGCAAATTACTCCGAAAAATCTGGAGGTCTTGGGTCCGAACTTGGGAGCTATGATTTGGCAGTCCGACGGTACACCACTAAGCTATCACTGGTTACGCATGCATGTAAATGAACGAATATCTTGGATTCGTTATCATCAGCTCTGGATGTATTATAGGCCTTTCCAATCGCACGGCATTCAAGTCAGCAACTCTCATCCACCTGTTACCAGCCACCCTCCGAAGATTATCGCCGTCCTACCTTACGCTTGCCGATTGGCGGTCTCCACTCAAGGACGTCTACCAACCGTCTAACAACGGTCATCGGTTCTACGGTTAATACGGCCGGCCTATTGGCGCCATCTATTGAATCTCTCATAATCTTAAACCGAAATACATCCTCTAATTTGTTTTTTGTACTGCACTTTGTAGCGACCTTTTATTAGGGTTCCGTACCCAAAGGGTAAAACGGGACCCTATTACTAAGACTTCGCTGTCTGTCTGTCTGTCTGTCTCCAGGCTGTATCTCATAAACCGTGATAGCTAGAAAGCTGAAATTTTCACAAATGATGTATTACTATTGTCACTATAACAACAAATACTAAAAATTAAAAAAAAAAAACATTAAGGGGGGCTCCCATATAACAGATATGATTTTTTTGCCGTTTTTATAGATAATGGTACGGAACCCTTCGTGCGCGAGTCCGACTCGCACTTGGCCGGTTTTTATAAAACATAAAGACTACACTTAAATAACACAACTGATTAAAACTTATAATTTCATATCAAACGCAAATTATCTACCAGGCGCACAAAGACACGAGAAACTTTCATCACAAACAGGTAAACACAGTGAGACAACATCTACCCTGAGAACCTATTTGAAGCTGAGGAAGACTTGAAAAGATGTAATTTCCTTAGCCTAAGCTGTTTGGCAATCTAGACTGTATTGAAACTGGGAAATCGGTTTAAGATTATGAGAGATCCGTTGGCCGTGGTCGAATAAAATGCATAAAGGATCAGCCATCCGCTGATCCTTTTGTGATCAGATATTTTATAGTAAAACTTATGTTTACAAAATTGCTAGTTAATGGTATTTTTAACCAATGCATGATTAATTGGTATTAAGTACAAAGCGGTAAAAAGGTGTAAATGATTGCGTGACTGTTGACAGGGGAGAACGGAAGAAAAAAACGTGTGTGTGTGTATGTGCGTGTGTGTGCGTGTGTTTTGCACCGACCAAGTAACATAGGACAAGGGTAGGAAGATGATGACCAAGCAACAAATTGCTTAAGAAAGTTAAGAGCAACACAAAGTAGGCTTTTTCATGAAGCCAAAAGTTCAGAAATGACCTCATAATGCCTCAAATATGTCTTGATTCGCACATTATGTTGCCAAGCATTGCTACTTAGTTATTGCAGCAATAACATGCAAAAGAAAGTTTCGTCTCTTTGGTCTAGTGGTCGCAAGCGCTGAGCATGAGGTCCTATGTTCTATTCCTAGGTCGGACAAAATGCTATAAGGTTTTTCTATCTGTAATTTCTCAGTTGCAGTCACGGAGCCTCGATTTGTGCCCGGTTGGTGGCAATAGGCTCGCCCCTTATTACATGGGACTTTGAAATTACTTAAGAAATGTGGGTGCACTATTAGGTACACCTGCCTAACCCTTCGAGGATTACTGACTTAATGTTATGTATGTAGAAAGGTTTCTTATTTATATCAATCCAGTACATACAGCCCGCTTCAGTACACAGCTGAACGTCTAGTTCAGCTTCAGATTGTAAACTAATCTTAACCTCGATTTTCACACACACTTTTAGATGAACCCAGAAATCTTTCGCATAATTCCTGATACGAGTACAATTAACGCTTCATAGGTACTTATTCCCACCAGTCATGATTATGGTAATGCTAGTGATTACAGGACAATACTCGATTAGTGGAAACATGGCTATTGTCGATCGTTAACACGTTATAACGATCGCGTACGATTTCAAACAATCAATTAAATTGTGAGTCACGGTTCGGTGAGATTAGGGCAGTTAGGCTTATGGTGTGGAAAAACTGTGCGTCTGTATGAATCATAAATCAGCCTATACTTTGTCCACTGCTGGGGGCGCTAGGGCGAAGCTCTCTTCTAGAGTGAGTGATCCACCACGCGGGCCCAGTGTGGGTTGGTGAATGTCTTCCAGTTTTTGGGTCTAGAAGATTTCCTCACCGTTTTGAGAGCAATGGTGATGAAATAATTTACACAAAGCAACGTATCTGCCTGGCTTCAAATATCCGGACTAAGCAACTCGTCAGTCGCGGCCGTTTGTGCCACCACTGCAGCACTGCCCCTAATAGTAACTTGGTAGTTTTAAAGTGTGGCCATCTGAATTCTTCGAGTGCAAAAAGAACGATTACAGTTCTAGCAGAGATTCAAAGAGGTTCCAGCAAGGAGAGTTTATGTCCGTGAAGGACAAAATAGACTCCACAGCACACATGGCACAGTTCACATTCAACAAACTATTCACCTATTCATAGTTTACTTGCGATGAATCACGAACACGCATTTGACGCATCGTATTTTCCAAATGCGTGCGGTGATCCAGTCAGTATCAATGAGGTAGGTCTACTAAATGGATACCACATACACATAGTTGAATAAGCTAGGGCCAGTCCTGTAATTGTGGGTAGATACTGTATAGGTAATAAAGATAGATTTCAAGGATGAAATATAAACAAAACACATTGATGTTTGAAAGCAATAATGCATCATCTGGAATTTTAGAAGGCTGCAGTTAATTTTTCCGCATCTTTTTTCCAGAATTGCGCAAACAGAAGATACCTCTCGTTATCACGCCACGCTGGCTATGTGCACTTGTGCAGTCATGCACAGTACAGAGCTTTAGAGCCCTTAGATGATGAGCTTGCCATTTTTGCATCCAGTAAACTATCACAATTTTAACCCCATGAAATTAAGGCAAATATTTTGCTCTCAACCTTTTATTGAAAAGCACTTTTAATTCACAAAATCTCAACACATGAGTACATTAGTACTCGCGTGGGTACATAACCAACATCTTCCTGTCTTTTTGTCCCATGTTACTTGGGGTCGAAACAACACGTTTTTTCTACAATTCTGCCCTGCCAACCGTTACTCTAACTATCAATTACTAATTTTTCTCTCATATCATTCCTCACACGATTCATCCATCTTTTCTTTGGCCTTCCGATCCCTCTCCATCCATCATCATTCATATTCATCGCTCTTCAAGTCTGTGTGAGTACATAGTACACTAGTACTGTGAGTACACTAGCACTAAGCATTCGTACGTCCGTGTTAGTCACGGTTATGTCATCTGGGTCGAGCGTGTGTCAGTCCTTCACTGACCTTTCTCATGCACGATTACAGGTACATAGTACACTCGAATTAGGAATTTGGTATACAGGTGAAAATATTCATAAAAAAAAAGTTTAAATGTTTGTAAAAGCACCCACGATACGGACGAAATTCCTAGATTACATATAGCTTTTTAGTCTGTAGTTAGACGATAGATTATAAAAGATCTAAATTGTTTCCCAGGATTGCTGTGATATTCCCATATCTCGGAACGCACGAGATCTCCCTCTGGTCACGTCGGATGACCGTCCCATCGGACTATGCCGACTATGAGAGTAATGGAAGAGAGAAAGTTCAAATGTGTCTGTGTACACTATGCGTCGATATGAATTATCCGCTGAAATTAACCGCCACGGTAGAAATTTGGTCTGGTATCATTGCATAAGAGTAGAAGCTGAATGTGCAAGTGCATAGTACACTGTACTGGTAGCTTGGCTTCCTTTGGACAGTTAGTATATCATTGTGTCCTTTAGTGTATATGAATACGTTTATGATTGGTTGCTATTTGTGTAGTATAAAGCCGGGTTGGAATATGTTGGCTGTATTTTAGTGTATAGACACTGTCCTACAAGATTCTTAACTAGCCTTGGGTGCGACGATAGAGATACATACTGTGGTAGGCCTAACATTTGGCATAGTGTGTATAAAACAAAAGTGCTGAAATCAACCAGCTACCGTCTGTCAATACGAAATATAACGCTAAGCATGGTCTATCAAAAGGGCTGCAGTCAGTCATAGACAAAATAACATAACACATCACGCCTGTAATCCCCGAAGGGTTAGGCAGAGGTGTACCTAATAGTCCACCCACATTTCGCCAGTTATGTTTTGAGTCCTATGTAATAGGGGGCGATTCTATTGCCACCATCAACCGGGCACAACTCCAGACTCCGTGACTCCGTGGCTGCTACTGAGAAATTCCTGATGGATAAAGCCAATAACAATTTGACCGACCCAGGAATCGAACCCAGGACCTTATGCTCAGCAGTCGCGATTGCGACCACTGTACCAACGAGGCAATATTGTTGCATAAAACTTTGCATTCGAATAAGTAATCACAAAATTAGTTCTTTAAAGATAATAATTGCTAACAATCCTTGGTGCTAATCTTCTGTCGTTTTTCCTAATTCCTGAGTAGGCTGTCAACCAAAAATCTAAACCCTCTTTTCGCAAATAACGAAACGCCATTGTTTAGATTTCCAACCAAACGGCAGGCATCTCATCAACTAGGGCTGCGGGACTGTTCGAAAGAGATACCGCGGCCCTGGAACATAAAGGGCCAATGAAGGAACATGGGTGTTTTTTAGTCAGTAAGAGTCTGACACTCCCTTCCGCTCCGCCCAGAGCGGGAGGAGTCATTTGATGATTTCTCACCCCCCAAAAAAAAAAAAAAAAGGCATCTCATCAACCTTGCTAACATTATAAATGGAAACGTAACTCTGTTTTTAACTTGCCTTTATTACAAATCCCCGACTGTGTGAAAGATGATATGGCAAGAAAGGAAGACTGCTGAGATGAAGAGTAATAGAGAAGTATGGAAGAAGAAGACATGCTGCGCCCACCCCAAATGAATTGAGATAAGGTCTGGAGAATGATTTGTCTGTTTGTAATTTCAAAATAACAGCTTTTCAGCTGAAAGTAAATACGGTAACAACTTAACAAAAAAAAACTTTTTTAATGTTTGACTGTCTGTCTATCGGTCTGTCTGTTTGTTCCGACTAATCTTCGAAACGGTTGGGCCGATTTTGACGGGCCTTTTACTGACAGGTAGCTGATGTTTATGGAGTAACTTAGGCTACTTTTATTTTAGAAAAGGGATTGGGGTTCCGTGTATAATAAAAAAATAAAACCCATGAAATTGTTAACAAAATCCGATGCAAATAATAAAGTACCTAATAAACTCTCATATATTAGACCTTCATACCGTATACACGGTACACGTGTTCTCCTACACGTGGTTGTAATAAAAGGATCTTATCCTCTAGAGTCTAGCGTATAGCTCCGTGCTTACTGCAAAAACAAACTAGTATGAGATGAGAAAATGAGCGGTGGAAGGTGGGAAGGGGTGGAAAAGGGGGAGGGGTGTGGTCGAGTTTTATATTTATACTAGCTGTTGCCCGCGACCTTAGCTCACGTACTTAAAATTATTATTAAAAAAAAAAGTATGCACTTCCTTTTTTCAATCGAATTTTGTTACCAATTTTAGGGGTTTTAATTTTTTGCACGGAACCCTAATTATTTTTCTAAAATAAAAGTAGCCTATGTTAGACCTTATAACATCAGCTATCTGCCAGTAAAAGTCCCGTGAATTACAAACATACACTTTAATTTTATCTATTTCTTTATATTGGTAGATTTTTTAAAATAGGAAGCAATGTGAATGAGCATATTTGATTAAGCTAAATCTGCTTGTGATAGGAGTGAATTCCAATGCGGATGGGGCCATCTCTATTCGTGCGAACGACAGGGTAGGTATACATTTGTGGATTAGAACCTCCATTGAACAATGAAAGACGTTAATAGAATAATATACAAGCCAATACCAACCAATTAATTAGTTTATCAATCAAAACAATTAAGGTGTAAGCGCCAGGATAGCCCGCGAAATTCAAATTATCAACTTTTTCATTAAATAGTCATTCAATGGAGTTAAATGAGCTTAAAGGGTTGTATTGATCATTTTAATGATTATAACACTGTAAAGCCATAATTGTTACTGAAGCGAATCATATTTGTTCAACATAAAGCCTGATACGGACCTGCAAATTACAAAAAACTAAGAAAATATGAATTTCGCGGGCTACCCTTAACAGACTGCTGCTAAAATTAGCACACAGTCTAAATATAATCTCCATTCACCTTTTATCATGATAACGCCAATAGATTCACAAAAAGCATCTTTCACGCAGCAATTACCTCTCCTATAAGGGTTCTGTTCGGACGTAGTCGGTCGGATACGTGCGTTAGTGCATCATGCGCTCAGCCTAACACATGCACTTGTGTGCACGTGTGGGCACTTAGCACGAATAGCACAGTCATGTCGGCCATAGAGTAGACAGACCAGCAGGTCTATTTTTATACATAAACATAACATCACGCCTGTAATCCCCGAAAGCTTAAGCAGAGGTGTACCTAATAGATCATGCATATTTGGCCAGTTATGTTAATATGTCTATTGTCCCATGTAATAGGGGGCCAGCCTATTGCCAGCAACCGGGCATAGATCCAGACTCCGTGGCTGCTACTGAGAAATTCCTGAAATTCGCAATAACACTTTGCCCGACCTGGGAATCGAACATTAGGACCTCTTGCTCAGCAGTCGCGCTTGCGACCAGTGGTATTTTTCTCGTAGGGACTGGCAAAACGCGTAGCATGACCACCGTGGAAACGAGTTTATCGACAGAAGAATCGACAAAATGACAGATTGTAGAAAGATTTCTATCGTCGTAAGCATGGCCATGTTAAAATGTAGAAAAGAAATGTTTCTATTCTTCAGTCGACAAAAGGTTACAACGTCAAGCATGACGACAATTTTTTCTCTACTTTTACTTTTAGTCCGCATCGGGCCTAGACAAGATTCTTTTTATTACTATTCGTTGTGTTTATTGACCTATATTGATTTTAAAAACATGTCGGGGTCCTACCGTCGCTGTCTCCTCAGTTGTTAGGCCGAGAAGAATGAAATTAACTCCGAAAGCAATGCTGTACGAGCATTATCCGGGCTTGTTCTGATCTCCCTACTGTGTACGGCAAAGATCTTATCAGAAAATCCACCTGGTACGATCCTTACATCCTTATTTTGCTTTCACGTTCATTTAGTGAATAATACCAAGAGGAAAGGCAGCAGGGTTATCATCTTATCCCGCAAGTGCTACTTTGATTAGCAAATCTAGTTTTTTGAACCGAAAATGCTACCGTCCTTTACTTAGACTTCAAGAATCTGTTCTTAAAATACTTGTCTCCTAAGCAAATGAAAGCAACGCCCTAGGGCTTCGCTCGCATTTAAATTGGAAATTACCCCACAGGAGGATACTATACTATGGGATAAAATCATGCTCTTCCTGCGTGCTATATTTTACCGAAAACCATTCAGCCGAAATGGTAAGAAAAGGTTACAGACGAGAGTTATTTTCGCATTTATAATAAATACCAAAGTATAGATTTACGCTTGGATTACCGTCCAGCTGCATTGCTTATGCTTGATATCACAAACATTGGTCGTACTGCACTACTGCACATCTTTCTACACTATACCACAGTTCACATGAATCGCGTAACTCATTAGTGTCCTCGTCCCCAATATGGAAGATAATTTCAATACTAGATAAAATTGAATTTGACTCCGAGCTGACTGAGTTATATCGTGCCCTTGTCGTAAATTCACTCGATGTTTATTATTAGTTCAGATAAATAAACAATGCAATAGCGACACACATAATATTAACGTGTGGTTTACTGTTGGGAATATATAAATAAATAAAACGACCGGCTCACGTGGGTGATATTTCAATCAAAGCTGATATTATGTATTTGCAATTGACGTTGCTCAAAAAGCCGTTAAGCTGAAGTGGGACTGGGCTGGCCACGTCAGTCGCATGCCCAATGAGCTGTGGGCCAAAATATCCAGTATGTGCCGCCTTGACACAGCCAGAAGGCGTCGCGGCAGACCTCGTAGAAGATGGCGGGACGAGCTGGACAAAACCAACGACTAGTGGCCCGTATTAGCTCTGGATCGAAAGAACTGGAAGTCATGGGGAGAGGCTTTCTGAGGCACGGAGAAAACTAGGTATGTAATGGGTAAATCAGTTCACCCATGCAAACCAGGCAAGCGCGGCTTAACGATCGACCCGAGCCATTATCATCATCATCAGCATTTCAGCCGAAAGACGTCCACTGCTGCACATAAGCCTCCCCCAAGTGTCGTCACATTGACCGGTCCCGTGCGTCTCGCATCCAGCGGATCCTTGCAACCTTCACCAGGTCATCGCGGTCCACCTATTAGGAGGCCTACAACGCAACGTCTTCTTCCGGTTCGCGGTCGCCACTCCAGAACTTTTCGGCTACATCGGCCATCCGTTCTGCGAGCAATGTGCCCTGCCCACTGCCACTTAAGTTTGGCAATTCTATTGACCCGAGCGGCTGTTATTATTCAGTCACGAGCTCCAACAGTACTAACGTATGTTTACCTATTAATTAAATCTGCCTGTAATTATTATCTGCGGTGAAAATGTCATTTCAGGGGTAATTCCAGTGTGGGAAAGAGACAGAGCTATACAGGTCGTCTAGCGCCATCTCTTTCCAACACTGGTATTACTCCTGCTTTAAGACGTCATAGTAACCCCCAGGTTTTCTTTTTTCGGTCAAAATTACCATAACATCGTATTTTTAAATAAATCTGTTATGTTGTAAAGTGGATTCAATTAACTTAACAACCATTTTTGGAAAGCGACTAATCGTTTTATAACTCAATTTGCGAGGTATTTATGTTTTATTCGATTTTAATTAAATCTTAGTAGACGGATGGATTTAATAGCAATAAATTGATTGTTTTTACGAGAAATATTACGTTTTTGAGAGATATTGTGATAATCACGAAAAAAATTAAATATTAATGTCTTATATTTTAGCACCTAAAATAAAAAGTAATAAAAGCTACGAGTAAGTAGGTACTGAGTGCCGAAGGGCTTAGGAGGGGTCATTTTAACTTTTTCATAAATTATAGTTTCTGTCTACAACGACTTCCTACAGGACTGGCTTTGGGTAGCTTATGTACGTCTCATACGTCACGTCAACACAACATAAAATCTGAAACTTTGTTTATTTCATCTTTTCTAGCTCTTACTGTTCCACTGTTGGGCAAAGACTTCTCCAAAGGCTTCATTGATTATTACCGAAGAATTAACTATTCGTAACACTTTCCATTAGGTTTCTCAGCGTCAACTTTTTCCTTAAAAAAACTTGTAAATTTTATGTATACTGCAAATATTATCAACACAACTGCATTCAGGCAATTCTCTAAACCAAAACAATAGCCAATCGATTGTGCAATAGGTTGCAAATTGATTGCACTCCTCAATGCACTTGCACAGCGACTACTATCACAACTCACAAGTCATAATAGAATAGATAAGGTTATGCATGATGATTGCAATTATTGTGCAATAGAGTGACACAGCGCCGGGCGTCGTGGACACAGTGTAAAGATAACCAGTAAACCATCTACAGATAGATGTGCTGCTGGGTAGTTTGTTCTGGCAACTTTCTTGCCAGCTAAAACACTAGGAAGTGGCACACTGGCGGCTTTACCTGAAGCATGTTTTTTTTGGGTTCCGTCCGACTATCTGTCACCAGGCTTTATCTCATGAACCGTGATAGTTAGACAGTTGAAATTTTCACAGATGATGTATTTCTTTTTCCACCATAACAACAAAAACAAAAATAAAAACAGAATAAAAAAATATTTAAGTGGGGCTCTCATACAACAGACATGATTTTGTTTGCTGTTTTTGTAGATAATGGTACGGAACCCTTAGTGCGCGCGTCCGACTCGCACTTGGCCCGTTTTGTTTAGTAAGTGTGTTATTTGCATTTGTGTGTGATCGGATTCCGATCATTAATTTGTTCCTAGTTGAAATACTGTATAACATACCAATATATCTACCGTGGTGAAATAAACAATGGCGATCAGCTGACTAAGTCGAGTACCTACACAGCTGATATGGTATGTTGATTGTTGTTGTTTTTACTCACCTTTAGGAGTATGCGTCAGATAAGGAAAACGATGGGTAAACAGATAATATGGACTCTTGGTTGTTTACATTACTTTATTACTTTCTAGTTTACTATGTTTGTACATATGTGTTTTGCGGTTAGTCGTGTTTGTTTATCAAAGCCTGCGCGCATTCTTGAAGATTTTTTTCGGGCTCTAAACGGCTCACAATTGTTGTCAATTGCATAACGCACTTTAATCAACATCCGAAGGCTTTTAAAGAAATTCCTTATCCATTGCTTTCGCTTCATGAGTTTGAAAACTTCGTTCAACCAAATAAACTCTTCAGCTTTATAATGTTAGTATAGATTTTGTGGATGGGGACACGTTAAGCAACTAATTTCAATATTTTTGTACAGAACAGTATCATCAGGTTATCCCGAATTGTGATGACTTCAAATTTATAATGTGGGAATTTCGTCTGACTGATAATTATGGGCCCCAATTTATTTAAAAGTAACTGATAAATGGGACCCACCAGTCTACCTTAGGGGTCTTCGGCTTTTTTAGGCGGGCTTTTGGGTTTTTCTTAAGGGTTTTTTAGACATTAAGTCCACCTTTGTGCATTATGTGCATAAAGTTTAAATAATAAATAAATGGGCCCCCATTTATCAGTTACTTTTATTTTTTTCTTAAATATTATAATTAGAATTAAAAAACCATTTCCTACTTTTATTCCAATTAATTGGAAAATCTTTTATAGTGCGTCAACGGGAAAGTCCAAGTGGTAATGGTATGTCCTTCATATAGTACGCGAAATATCCGGCAAAGTAGCAATAATAAGTAAATAAATACTGCTATTGTAACGACCATCAAGCTGTGGTCATACTGTGAGCGGACAATCGCTTCTCAATATATTAAGTGAGTCGTTGATCGTATCGCTTCTTGAGAATTACTTGAAACAAGTGAAACAACCCAGCGATTTTTGGGGACCGCCAGTCGGCTACATCAATTGTGCTCGGGAACATGTCACGAATATTGGCGTAATGCGTCCAAACCATAACAACACCCCTGTTTTCCTCGCGGAGTTATGCAGAGGTCTATTATAGCAGTAGAGGAGTGGTAGCCCAGAGGGAACGGCTCCGACTTGCGGGTTGTATGTCGTGGGTTCGTACTCAAGCCGGCGCATTATTTTGTGTTATTTATTTTATCACCACAGCTCTCAAAACGGTGAAGGAAAACATCGTGAGGAAATGTCTTAGAACCAAAATTTCAAAGACATGTGACACCTACCAACCCGCACTTGAACCGCGTGGTGGGTTACAGCAGCCCCCTCCCTCTCACACAGAGGAGGCCTGGGTCCCAGCAATGGGAACATTATAGCTGGTTATGCTTATGCTACTATAGCTAATCCTATGATGGATGACCCATTGTTATCAACTTGGCGCTAATCACGACTTCATAGTCAGTCTGACTGACTTGAAACTAGAACGAAAGTATTGCTAACGTAATTTTTTTTTTCATGGTAATTATGTATTACTAGCGGCCCGTTCCGGCTTCGCACGGGTGGACTTAAGATTTTTTTAAACATTTTTACCTTTAATTATATTTTATTTATTTATTTATTTATTTAACAGTTTATGTACACACTAAATACAGAAAACAAGAAAGGAACAGAAAAAATAGGTACAAAGGTGATGCTTATTTCTAAAGAAATCTCTTCCAGCATACCTGCGAAAGGAGAGTAGATAACAAGAGATGTAGACATAGTGTGTAAACGATAAAGAGAAAATTGAATACATACAAACAAAGCAAATAACGAATTTAAATATAACATACAATATAAATATTTTTTTTTATTTTTTTTTATTTTATATATATATTTTGTTGTTTTTATGGTTCCGTACCCAAAGGGTAAAACGGGACCCTATTACTAAGACTTCGCTGTCTGTCTGTCTGTCTCCAGGCTGTATCTCATAAACCGTGATAGCTAGAAAGCTGAAATTTTCACAAATGATGTATTACTATTGCCGCTATAACAACAAATACTAAAAATTAAAAAAAAATATATTAAGGGGGGCTCCCATACAACAGATATGATTTTTTTGCCGTTTTTATAGATAATGGTACGGAACCCTTCGTGCGCGAGTCCGACTCGCACTTGTCCGGTTTTTTTTTATCGCGAAGCGTTTTGAAGATATTGATGTATTCTTTAATATTGTAGAACATACTTTTGTTCTATCATCCTAATCTTTTCTAGCAATAAATATAGTCTATGTTACTCAAGGCGAATGTAGCTTTCCAATAGTGAAAGAATTTTTGAAATCGGCACAGTAGTTTTTGAGTTTATTCATTACAAACATACACACACACAAAAATACAAATTTTTCCTCTTTATAATATTAGTGTAGATAGAATCTTTATGTATATTTAAAATCTTTATATATATATTTAAATAAGGAGTGTCGATACGATACAGGAAGCAGTTCTATTAGCGCCCTTAAATGTTTGATCGAACCGATACGGACAGATTGCGGACACCGGATATAGACAGATATTTCAGTTCATTATCAGACAGTCTAGCTAAGGTCTGCAAGCGCGTCAGCAGTTTGTCGGTCAGGATTTAGCGAACCTGGAGATCATCTCCGCTCCCAGCTCAACCAAGTCTTACTCCGTCATAATCAGGATCGTGCAGCATGTATTATTAATAACTAGCTATAATAACATGCGCCAGGCGTCTGATGACTCGTGACTGGCGCAGCATGACCTGTACTCCTAATTACGTGGAAACATGACCGTGAGCTACCCATTACGGAATTATCTACATTACGTATGGGTAAAGGGTATGGTTATTTTGTACAGAGTTATAATATAAGTCTTGTCTTGCGGCAATGACGTCAAGAGGTAGCATATTAAAGTCGTCGACGTCTATAATCTATGGGAACAAAGATGTGTTAGAATGATCAATCGTTATTCGTCGAAGAAACAATCTTCGAAATCCGTGGTTCCGCAAAATATCCGAGAATATCCTCTACTAGCCTTTTGCTGTCCACTGCTGAACAGAGGCCTCTCCAAAAATTGCCTTCATTCTGACCCTGCCGCTTATCAGTCTATAGTTTTATATAGCTGGAGGCAACCCAGATCCCAGGAGTCTTTTTCTCTTTTCCACTGACCATCGATTTCTTGGTCCCCTCACGGCATAACATTCAATTAAACGCGCAAAACACAGTCACAGTGAGTTGACATACAAATACTTGTGAACTTACTATCAATATACTACTAAGTACTCTCCACACCTCCACAATGGGTGCATCGCTCTATCTAGTCTATGCAAAATGACTTAAACGTTATGTCATCTGTGGGCTTCCAGTGGGCAGTGAAAGACATTAATTAGGATTGAAGACCTACGGGCTTTGTAAAAAACATATTTTGCCCGAAAATATCTCATTCATCATATAACGTATCACTACATAATTTTATACACGCAAAAGACACTAACATACGGTCACACAATTGCGTGCAAATTACTCGCACTATACCTACTACAGACAACACTCTTGACAACCTCACAATGGGTGCATCGCTCTATAGTCTATGCAAAATGACTCAAACGTTATGTCATCTGTGGGTTTCAAGTGGGCGGTGAAATCTGACGTTCGAAACTTCGAAATTTGAATTGGTCGTTATATATCAACGACTAGGTTATGGTTGTGTGACAGTTGACTTCAGGGGGCGTAAAGCCTCCTGTTCACAATGCAATTTATTCAATTTGATTTCACTTGTTGGCTGATTTAAGAGCACTCGGTCAATGTGAATAAATGCTAACGTTTTCGTGTTTTGAGTTTTTGTTGAAAGATCTTTGGATTATACATTATAAATAAATAAATAAATAAATTCTTCTTAAATCTCTAATAACTTCGTTCCGTATATATCAGAAGATTATTTAAGTGTTTTTGTTTTTAGCATACATGGAAACGTGTCTATTTTCGACGTGTTATCATAAAATTGAAACTTGAACATAAATATAACTTCGTTTAAGCTTTAACTTTGATATCTCTTTCTTCAAACGTCACAAAACTTGATTTCATGGTTTATTAAACAGCGGTAAAACTATTACACAATTTCCTCTATAAACTGCGAGTCTACGTAGTAACCACAAACATAGAAACCGTAGTTCATTCATGACTCTCGCCTCCTTTCACTAAGACTGTCTGCCGTACGCCTACAAGCGCCTTACGCATAACTTTATCAACACAACTCGTTTAATGTTCACGGTCTCACTAATATTTATTCAGTAAACCGGTTTTTTTTTAAATACCTTATCGTTTTGGACTTTAAACGTTCATTCATGAAACCTGAATGTGAATTAGGTGATGAAATTGCAAATGTAGTTGGGAAATAACTTTAAATGGTTAAATATGGGGTGTGTGTTGTTTGAATGTTGTTTATTGAGGACAACAGACATGGCTGATTTAAATTTGGTTCTTGTAGATATACTTTGTAGGTGGGGGGGCTGTTCTCAAAGGCTCTTCTACTCTCTCATAGTTCGCATTGTAACACTTGTGTTGTTCTTTTCCAAGCTCTGTCACTCTTGCACCTATTTTTTTTTTTTTTCGGATGGAAAATCATCAAATGACTCCTCCCGCTCTGGGCGGAGCGGAAGGGACTGTCAGACTTTTACTGACTAAAAACCATCCATGTTCCTTCTTTTGCCCTTTGTGTTCCAGGGCCTCGGTATCTCTTCCAAACAGTCCCGCAGCTCCGAACACTTTTCACTTTTGCACCTCAAATATGAAAATCACAATTCAGCAATATAAATGATTTGATTTCTGATACCTTGAGAATTAACAACAAAAAAAGTCAATAATCATTTATTGCATTCCACAATGCGTTTCTATTATTTATTTTAGTTATTATGCCTACTACAATATGTACTAAGTACTTAAAAAAATAAGTACATATAATGAGATCATTATGGACCCTATCGGGCACAGCAAAAGTAGTAAGACATTCTTTGTAATATGCTAAACAATAAGATCTAATACTAAAGTCCAAATAGTTTAGCCCATTATAATTATCTTTGTTCTCATGGGCATTCCGAAAAGGTCAGAATGATCTACTGCAGATACCAACCCCATAATCTGGTCCAAAATCAAAGGTCTAGCACAAAGTGATATTTCCAAGATTGGCCACGGTTATAGCTCGCCCGGTTTATTCCAGCACTTTATTCGAGAGTTGTATTTATACGCGTAATTTTATAATAGTAGTGAACTGCATTTCGCACGACCCATGACCAAATTTGGGCGTAACTGGTGTCTCGAGTTCCGTTTGTTAGGAACCATGAAGGAATGATGGATGTGGCATATCGAAATATATTGGAGGAAAGTTAAAAGTGTTTTATACTGTTTTTTTTTTTTGGTAGAACTTGTCTAGAAGAACAGATTACTAAGAAGCGGCCTTTACAGTTGAAAGTAATGTTTCGATTTTAATTCGCACTTTGTAGTAGGCTGTCATATCAGATTAGCATCAGACCGAAAGAAATCGTGATACAACAAGCCTGTCTCGAAAGTAAGTGGGTGGTATCAAAGAAAACATAATTAAAGCATTCGAATCTACATAAGTATCTTGTAAAGATAATTATAAAGATTCCAACAAAAACAATCAAAAGAAAAAAATACACAACTAGATAACAGATGTACCTACCACGCACGACTTAGATATGTAGACAGACAGTTGTATATCCAAGTAATTACTATTGCCACTACTAAATATTAGATAGGCAACCTGCCAGTTTATTGATCTCCAACATTAAGAAAAACTTTAACACACATCGCGCCAAATCGAACAGCGAAACAAGTGGAGCTGTCACATCAATTTATTTATTGAAATATGTTCGTGCATCCGAGTGTGAGATTCGTGCGAATTCGTCGACGCTCGGCCGTGGGCGTCTGACTAACAGAGGCGGAATGTAGCCGAAACATCGCGCTGTAGCACGATAGCGCAATGAACTGCACAGCCCACAGGGATAGGGCTGCCCTGGTTTTTTGAAGGGTTCAGACGATGACTGTTGACGGGTTTGGTCACACGGCAATTGCAAATTATATCGCAGAGACGTTACGGGTTTTAGAATATGTCATAAAATTGTCTAGAATCATCTGTCTAGCCTTTTCCCAACATGTTGGGGTCGACTGCCAGTCTAATCTGGACCAGGATTTTTCATAGCGACGGCCTATCTGACCTCCACAACCCAGTTAGTACTGGGTAATAAGGTACCCCTTAGTAAGACCGGTTGTCCGGTTGTTGACTTTTGGGCCACTGACTAGCTGTAACGACTGTCAATGATCACAGATGCCAACCAGGACTAACTGATTAACGTACTTTCCGAGGCACGAACAAAATTGTCTAGAATGCTAAACATTAATTTTAGGCAAGCCATTGTTCTTAAGCTGTTAGCACAATGAGAAGATTTGATTGCTTATCAGCATATCTGCGGTTACAGCAAATATCGATTAAGAAGTGGTTGAACTTCGATTTCAGTATACGAATCGACTTTTTAAAGATTTCGTCGCAATTTGTATGCTGAATTTCGAGCCTAGACGTGTAAAGCTGGCAACCCTGTCAATGTTGTGTTTAGTGCATACTAATAGAATAATTAAGTGGTAAGAAAAAACTCTTAACGAGAACATTCAACTCGTGCAGTATCGCGAGCCGCGACCGTGCCTGCGTTCAAGGTTAGTCGAGACGTTTCCAAATTTGAGATCGGCTAAGTTCTGAGGCGCACATGCCTAATGCGATTTTGGGTTCAATAGTGTTGCGATTTTAATCGCGTCCTATTCCAGGAGACTGACACTTAGTTCTCTTGAAATAAGAGAGGGAGCTGACGCTTTTCTTGTGATGCTAAAGAATGTTGTTAAGAATTGTCAAAAGGGAGATTCTAATCTCAACACAATAAAATACCTTGTTTATATTTCTTATTTTGCAATATATTTTGCTAGATTCCTTGTTTTTATAAAGTAAGTTAATAGCGGTTACACTCTTATTGTAGTGATATCTTTACATCTACAGGTCTCTGTTTAACCAATACTTGGGTCAATATGATTGTGTTTAAAATAATTATTTGTTTACAGTTTCAGTGCCAATCCAGTCCCTACTATTTATAAGCAGCTGTGTTATCTATAGTATGTCAATAGTCCCATTTATTGTCTCAGTTTCGGTAAGCTGTCAAACAGAAAACGTAAATATAGGAATCAGTTCATCTTCTAAACTACTTGTGAAAATAACAATTTAATTAATACACAAAATAATATGGATAACGGCCAGTCGAACTAATTCCATAATTCAATCGCGACAAATGAAATCGTTATTATCTGCGAAAGGGCCATTAATGTCGTCGCATAAACTTGTCGCCGTGTGAATGGGTACCTTTATTTCAAAATAAGTGTCACTGTGTGAAAATAAAAAAATATAAATATTAATGAAAACGAAATCGGGTTTGAAAGGAAAAATAGGTTTCAGTAAAAATGTAGTAAGTAATTAACTCTCTGTGAAGATGTATGTTCTAGCTCATGGGAATATATATATTTTTTAAATTGTTTCGTTCTCAATATAAATATTTATTTGAATGTATCTATTTGATTTTTCCTAACGGATATACTTCAAATATATATTTGGTCCTAAAGGACAATGACCAAAGTTGGTACCAAAAAGTCTCGCGCCTCAAAACCAAAATATTATAGTAATTAGTTTCATATTTTTTTACGGCATTACGCGTCGGGGATTTGATTTTTGAACTGGAAATATACTTTTCGAGTTTAAAAGTATGAATATTGTTTTACTCCCTTTATATGACGTTCCGTTTCAACTGAATATAAACGACGTTCCGTTTCAATTGAACAAACCCTTGTCTGTCGAGCGGACTCTAAAATTAATTACAATTAAGTAAGATCAGTACACCAAATCGATTTAGTTTGGTTTATTGCTATTTGCAACAAAATAGATTTTCTCAGCCTAAAGATTTTGATTTATCGATTACATCCCTAAATCCCGACTAGTTTATAGCACTTACTATACTCTATGGTTTATAGTTATCTTATCTGTGGCATCTGACATTTGTACTGTACTGACTGACTATTGGCAATGTAAAGGTCTAAAATAAAATCGAGTTTCAGTCAAGCATACTGTGGATGTTACTTTAACTCGTAATTCTTACTAATATTAGTGTATTACGCTGTTTTTAGAGCAATAATGTAATGTATGTGTGTTAAAATACGTCGTTGGTAGCGGCGAAAAAATAGACCTACTTTTTAGGTTAGTTTCGATTTTATAAAATAACTCTGAAACGCGGGTTTTTTTTTCAAAAATAATTTTTGTAGGAGTTAATACGATCAGTGTAGTCTATAAAAAACAAGGTTTGATTTTGATGCAGCATGGTACGGGATTCCATACTTCCATGAGCATTCTCTTTTAGCTAACTTTACGCTTTACAAGCCTTCGTTGATCGATTACTTTAAGTTTGTTGCTCAAACCTATGCGTCATTGAAAATTCGAGTATTAATTTTTTTTAAAATTTTATAGGTGACGCAAAGAATCTATGCTCAGCACATTCATTGTATTTAGTAATCTTTCAAGAGGTCATTTCACCAATGAAAAATTAGGGGGACGGATTTTGAAATCTGACTTATGTAACTGTTTCTTTAGGCCGGAATCGGTTTTCATAAAAAAAATCAGATAGTGGTTTGATGTTAATACCCGGATAATTCACCAAAAAAAACGACGCAAATTCGCGACGATTTGGTACATAAAGCTTACAAAAACCATTTAATGCTATGTTAAACGAGTAATTGAAGGCGTTTATATCACAGATAAAATCAAAACTCATGTCTAGAATTTAAATACTAATACCACACATCATTTCTTTGTTCCAAAAATATATCTAATTATCTTAATAACTGGGTAGCTGGTAATTAACGTTGTTTTTGGTGTTTTTTTGGTACTAAGTCATAACATTGCCAGAACGAATGTACTCGAGGTAAATAAATTAAAAAATTTACTAGGTGCATCGTTTGGATACAAGTCCATACGTTTGAAGTGCTTTTTATCAGCTCTTTCAAAAATGAATTTCCTCAGTCACGCCTTATAAATCGACTTAAATATTGAAATAAATTCAAACCAAATGGGCGCTTTTAAAGTTCAAGCGCTACGTAGTGTCTGACCTTGGACGGAGCCCAGAATTTTTGGAGATTAATTTGAATTAACTACCTAAGTTACTCCATATCATTATAATATTACGCCGTCTGCTACTATGCTAGAATTAGTTAATTTATGCTTAACATTTAATTCACAGTGAATACGCTCGCACGTGTAGATGAATGAAAAATTCCGCTCATTTATTAGAATTTATTACGTGATTCAAGTAAGTATTAGATTAGATTAGAAGTTCAAAAATAGAACTGTGTATACCATAGGCCCCATAGCTAGGACATTGATCGGTATGTGGACATGCGTAAGACTCAAGGATGTCTACATTTCTAAAGTCCTACCAAAGGCGGGTTTCTTTGTAAGGATATATCGAAATTGAATTTAATTTGCGTAAATATATGAAAGTTACAACTTTGGGCACGCCTCATGCGTGCTAATCCAAAAGGAGAACGATGTTGACAGACAGAAATATTAATGGCTTCCATGCGTCCTTTGAAAACGAAATGCTTTTGGCGGGAACGTTCCAATTTTAAATTGTTGTCAAAATATTCGATCAATGAATGCGTGTATGTTTGGTATTTTGATTTTATTTTGGCAAAACGATAGAGAAATGTACAACTACGAAGGTTCTGATTCTGACTATGCTGATATGAGGATTTAAACCGCGATTAAAAGACTGCGTATCAAAATAAATGTCAGTTATAAGTCATAGAGTGTGAACATTCCACATAAATCAACTGAAAATTGGCCCAAAATCGCGATCGCTACTAATTTCTTATCGCTATGCACACATCAGGTTACTGACATAAATTTGAAGGTCCCTTGCATCAAGCAGATATATTTACACGATATCCTCAAAAAAAAAACGATAAGATACACAACGAATAAAACCGACTTCAAAAACACAAAAAAGTGAAAAATAACTTTAGCTTCAGAAGCCGGTGACTTTTGTTGGTTTTATTGAGTTTTTTTGTCATCGACTTCTGAAGCTAGTCTTTTTCCACTTTTTTGTGTTTAGAAGTCGGTTTTTTTTTAAGTTTTCATATTTTTCCTTTTTTAGTTGTAATATCCTAATAAGATATTTGTTATGCATTTATTTTACATTGTAACAATACATGTCATCGTAATAGGCGTATCCCCAATAAAATGGAACTTCACATACGTAACTGTCGAAATGTGAGTGGACTGTACGTATGTTAAGTTATGGTGTTGTGTAAACGATAAAACGTCCAAGTGATTGCAGCAATCACGACAGATTTGCTGTCTATTATTGAACAGTTCCGTCCCATTTCTCCGAAGACCATGATTAGAACATGACAATATTTCTATGGGACCAACTTGAGAGTAGGTATACACTTTCAAACAAAAAAACAATTTTCAAAATCGATCCACAATTGACCGAGTAATCGGTGAACATCCATAAAAAAAACATACAGTCGAACATAGAACCTACTTTTTTTTGAAGTCGGTTAAAAATGTATTTATAAATAATCAATTTTTTCCACACGAATTCGCGCATAGTTAAAAGACTACAATACAATTCGAGTTGTGACCTCGGGAGCGGTCGTAAACTAGGTACTATAAAGTCGTAGTTTGTGAATCTGCAGCGTATTAAAATTCACTAGGAAACCAGCTGCCTCGGTGACTGCCCTTGACTTAGTGCGACGCGACGGTACGCGCTAATTGTCGCGCGTAGGGTTGACGACGCCATTGTGAATGGAATTCATGATCGAAGTCGACATGTTGTAAAGAGTAACACTGTAGATATATTCGAATATTTGAATTTGGAGTTTTAGAAATACAGTATTTAGAGACGCTGAAATTCAATTAATTTGAACTTCGAAAAAAACAATTTATTAAATAGTGTCCACTATTTAATAAATTGTTTTTTATAAAATTATATCATCGAATATTTTGTAATCAAAATATAATAGTTACTTAATTAAGCTTTTTATTTTAGGTAGAATTTGGATTTGGAATTACTAACGCCAAAAATTCTCGTTTGTTAATCAGTGACAGTTAAAATAATTATTTTATTACAAAACTATTCATGTCATATTCAAATCAGACAACCCTAAAACCACGTCAGCCGGACGTTTCTCCATTTTTTTTTACATAATCACGATATTTTTTAATTCCGTGTAAGAGTAAAAGTGTTATTTCACATTGTGCCTATTGATGCCAGTTATAAAAAAGCATAACAGATGTTAGGCGGTGTTGACACGATACTCATGTTTTACCGCGAATCGCATTAAGTTTGACAAAAGAGGTAGATTGTGGTTGGGGTCGGTTAAAATAATGTTGAAATGAATATTTATTTGCTTTTGTTGCTACCTTGGTGAGAAATAAAATTTATTGCTTTTTAAAACTTAAATGGTTTGTTGATTTACATGAATGTTTTTAATTTATTATAGTTAGTTAGTGGTAGGAAATCGAGTTAATTTATTGGTACTTGCTTGTTATATTTAAAAAAATAAAAACTGCTTACCTATTGACCATGTACTTACTACTTATAGGCTGAACCAAATTCCAAGAAATAATAAGCTCGAGGACTCAAAAATATATGTTAATAATGTAACGGAAGTCAGATTACGAATTGAATGTCTCACAGTCTGTCAGCTAAACAGCCCTAGCCTATTTACAGGAAGATTTTTCAGGATAAAATGTTTACCACAAATCTTATATCTACCGGGTTTTTAAGATTTGTACTTAGTTTAGGTTCTATTACTAGCTGAGCAAGAGTCATTTTCCATTGCATGCGGAAAATTAGCTTCGTTTTCATCGAAATTTGAATGTAGTTGTACACTATTTCTACTTGTCGTGTGTACCTTGATAGTAACAGTCCAAATAAACTTTAATAACATTAAAATTTTCCAACCACCAACATTGACAGCCTGAATAAAACCAGAAAACATAGAAAATTTGTTTCTGAGAATCAGTGGGCTACATAATGGCGCATCTATGAGTAACATTACTGTACATTATTTCTAGCATAACTACGTAGTACGTCGTTGTTTAAATTAAATTAATGTATTCATAGTATTCATTCCTAGCGAAGTTGATTGAACTGAGGTATGTATGTACACTTGTACAGACGCCAGCACATCAAGCTACTACAATCTGTCAAATTTCTTTAATAGATTATCAACTTTATCGCTAAAACATTAGGGTTAAGGTTGATTGGGAAAATTTGACAGTTTCGGGTAGCTTGATGTGCGTCCGTCTGTACCTAAAATACTATTTTATGTTTAAGGACTATCACAAGCACGCTCAACCATGTTTCTTTGTAAATTCCATGTTTAAAAAACTAAAAAAAAAACTTGAGAAATTTTTTTTTTGATCCGTATTCTGTTATCTTATCAATCACACATCGATGTGCACTCGCCTTAACAAAATTAAAATATTCTGTCACGCCATATTTTTAAACATTTATAGGTATGGTAATGGATTCCGCAAATCTAATTGTGCATTTAAAATCGATCATTCGCGTGTTCGGTTTGCGTAATCGTCGAAAAAAGTTAATTCTCCGATGAGTTGGCGAATAGCAATCGACGAATTTAGATCGATTCATTCATACTCGTTTAGAATCGAAAATGCTATTCAGTTCCTAATACGGATACCTTGATGCAATTTAACGACGTGGGATAAAATAGATGTAGTTTAAAGTTTGCAAAACAGTGTCAGGTAGGTATAGTTAATTATTACTAACGTAAAAAATAATTTATGAGTGCAGATAGATTCATCAGAGATCAGTGTTTTTAACATACAACGGTTAAAACACAATTCTAAATGATTCACTAACAAACATGAGTGAAATGACACAAATAATATGAGAATTTCCTAAAACACATGAGAAATAAAAATAAATTAAACTAAACCAGCCAAAACAGAAATGATTTAGGTGGGACTTTATCCGTTATCTTTCTCTAAAACGATAAAACCCCAGTTGAGCACTAAACAAGATTCCTAACTTATAAATAAAGCAGCTCGTAAAATTAATAATAATAAATTCACAACTGCTCCAGAAAGAACAATAAAGCAATAATTTATAATATTCCGCAACTCGACTCTTTCTAAGCGAAACTTTAGTCTTTAAACACGTTTCGAAATTGCAGCGCTAATAACAAAACAAAACGTCTTAGCGACAACAATATGGCGGCACAAAAACACACCTCACGTATGCTCATTTCGAAACGATCTACATTTTAGTTTTTATCGATGCCAATGCTTTTTATCTCGTCGTGATGCCATTAAATGGCTATCATTGATGCGAGGGTACGGGCGATTTTTTGTGCCTTTGCCTCTAAAAAAGTTTAGAAAAACATATAGACAACTTACCATAGACACTGATGTTTGACGTTTCCTTCGCGCCAAAACTTGTGCGATTCAAAGAGGTTGTTGTTCAATTGCAGCCTACGCTTCGAGGAACTTAGGTCATGCGATGTCACCCCATTTATATTGAGTATTGGAAATTCAGAACCGTGTTATTAGCTTTCTATAAATAGTGTTTCTATTTATTTACTTTTAGGTTTGTTGAAGTTCGATTTGGTAGTAGGTTTTTATTTCTGTGTGTGCTGTGTTGTTCTTTTTACATTGCAAGATTATCTTCGTGACAACGTTTATTCACTTTATTCCCCTTAGACTTCCGAGAAAACTGTTTCGCTTATTTTCATTTCTCACGAATTTCTACCTTTTAGATGTGAAATAACATTAAGTTGACGATCACAGTAGTGAATTACCTAAACGCTCTTTTCAACTATCTACATAGGATTTTTTAAAGTTTACGCTAGATGCGTATGAAAAAAAAACTTTAAGCGACAAGTACTTACCTATATTGGTATTTTGGTTTTTTGTTCAAAATTTTTACACCTTAGATAGGTAATAGGTATATCTTACGGTTCACGAAACTCATTAATATAATACAGATTAACATAATTTAACAGTTTTAATAAAAAAAAAATAAGTACCTACACGTATTTTATCGCTACGTGGTACCTACATAGGTACTGAATAAATTATAAAATTAACACGTAGGCCCTCACTTTTTGTTGTATTTCACATAAATCAATTCACGCAAAATTTACGATTACTCCAAAAGTCAGTTTTTTGAGGGTCAAGATTTGAGAAACAAATTATTATGTAGGTATCATACATACAAACTATTAAACTGCTTGTTTTGCCATTATGCTATATTGTTTAGCTATGTTGTAGCTATGTTGTTTTCCAGCAGCTTACATTTATTAGTGTAAACCTCTAGGATAGAAAAAAAAATAGATTCGAAAAAATGATTATGATAGAATAGTCCCGAAAAAACCCCGTTTCCGAGCACACGCCAAGATATTTCCCAAAAAAGCTAAAATGAACAACGAATCATTTAATATTTTTCCCAGAGCAAATAATCGCGAGTCATTGAAATCTGCGCAGAAATTACTTAATCAGTCCGTTAAGACGGTTTTAATTTTTTTTCCACGCGTGCTCACAACAGAACGATCGCTTTTTGTCATTTTGTTTTGGGGTCTATGAACTTGGTTTCTCAACCTGTCGGGACCTGTAGATTCGTGGGAGCTTGCTAGACTCTGACAGAAGAGGACAGGGCCGGAGTCAGGTAGCCTATGATGGGTGCGAAAAGCCGAGCAGGGTCCAAAAGAAGTAAAATATTTTTTGAAAAGTTTCCTAAATCATAAAGTATTTTTTCTGAACAATGAAACCGGATTATGAGAGCTTTCACTGTGTATCTTAAATGTGCAAGAGTGGATGTATGTAGTCCACGGATTGTGTACTTATTTCTAATGAAAACCTGTATCAATAACATTATTGTTTAGAGTTAGAGTATTTTCTTCAGTATGTCAATATAAATTAGTATGTAGTTGTTTTGATATAATTCACTCAGGTGTTACAAGTAGCTAGTAGTTAGAAACATGACTTGCTAAAATGAAGGTATAAACTCTATGCAATTTAATAAAACAACTTTCGAGAAGAACCATCGCCGAATGCACCCATCCCCGCCCTAGTCCACCCCTGTGGTATCAGCCTACATTACAATATCAGTATCTGGTATCGTGGTATCTGTCGGCACTTTGATACCGGCGCGGTATCGACAATTTTGACGTTCACTGATTGAGAGGCGTTGAATGGACGTGAAATCATTTATTACTACGCATTTGTAAAGTGCTAAGGAGGCTGACAGCTTATTTATAAAGTGACGTTACTGACGTCATTTGTACTGGCGGTGGGTAAACTGCATCCAATTATGTTTTTGCCGGTGTGTTGACATCAGTAATGTTTACCATATGCATGCATTCTAATGCGTGGTTACCCATGTTTATTATGCCTATTGTAATTTGTGAGTGCTGACTCATGAAGTAAACTGTGTACACTTATGCTGACTGACACCATTTTCTAAAGGAATTGTATACGTATAATATAAATATGCGAAAATTAGCGAAGCTTCAGTGCGCGGTCCAACGACCATTGATACAGCTCGGGCCACAAATAGTCACAATCTTACTGAGCATACGAAAAAGGAAAAACATCATCATCGGGATTGCGTTGATTGCACTCATCGCATACAGACGTGCACATCAATGCAGTATAAAAATAAATAAATTAACGCCTGCAATAATTTCTGACCCAGTTTAAGTGTATTAGCGTGATATACAAATCAGCGTAGTAAGTGGTTTTTACTCAAAATAATGGACTAACAGAAGTGTAAATAGTTATTATAAACGGAAAAATGGACAGCAGCCCCTTTAATCGGAGTGGGATGACGCCACGCAGCCCTCCGTCGACACCAACACCGAGACCACCTCAACAACCAAAGCAGTACCAAGAAGAACCCGTTGAACCAATCTCTACTCCGGAGATTCAAAATTGGTTGGGGACCATTGAGCAGTACCTGAATGAGGTCTGTGTTATTGCTTCTGAGGGAAAGCTTAATTCCGACCAGAAGCAAAGAATTACCAATCTTTGCCGAAAAGTTGGACATGGTGTTTCGCAATTGGCTGTTCAATACCAGTCGATGAAATCAAGAGCCCTACAAACACATACCGCCCTGAAAACTATGACCGAAGCTCGAGACCTAGCGGACTGTCTTACAGAGATGAACCGCACGATTCAGGAGTCCTGTGCGAAGCAGCAACCTGCAACTTCTACATCATTTGCTGATATGGTGAAAAAGGGGTCCAGCAGTTTTATTCGCCCTAATAATCTCAGCTCCGTGGCGATTTTTCCATGCGACAACACAAAGACCAGTGATGAAACAAAGAACATGGTACAAAAAATCATATGCCCTGGTGAAATGAAGCTGAAAGTACGAGGCGTACGTAAAATAGGAAAAGGCGGACTTATCATCAGCACTGAGACTAAGGATGACCTAGACAAGCTCAAAAAAACAGTCCAAATCGCTTCGTCAGGCCTTACCGTCGACGAACCTCGGAAGCGCAAACCTCGCATTATCGTAATAGGAGTTCCCGCATCAATGGCTGAAAATGAGGTTTATAAATGCATTTACGACCAAAACATAACAGATAAACTGCCTATGACCCTAGATACATTTCTGGCCTCAGTTAAACTTAGCCACAAATCTGGTAGGAAAGATGCTGAGAGCTGTAATTATATTTTAGAAGTTTCAGCCGTCATTCGCAAGGCCCTCATCACACAGGACAGATTATTTATAAATTGGACGTCCTGCCCGGTACGAGACTTCACACTAGTAACGAGATGTTACAAGTGCCAGCAGTATGGTCATGCATCTAAGACATGCAAGAACTCTGTTCCGGTTTGTGGCCATTGCGGTGAAGAAGGACACTCGACCCAAGACTGCGCTAAAAAAGCTGAAGATCCAAAATGTGCTACATGCATGCGCTTTAAAAAACAAGCCAACCACAAGACGGGAGACACAGTTTGTCCGGCTAAACTAGCTGCCGAATACAGGTACATTAACTCGATCGACTATGAAGGCGCCTAAGAGCGCCACTTATTTGTTTAAATCCTAGACGTAATTTGTTGTTGTTATTTTTAAATAGAATGGATATTAACTTAATTACCGACATAGATAACTCATTTTTAACTGAGTCAAAGTCATGTGAGGTTGAAGACTGCAATCAATATCTTTCCAAGTATCAAAAGTCACTAACCATACTAACCCAAAACATACGAAGTATTTATAAGAACATCGACAGCTTTAACATTTTTCTTCATAGACTTAACTTTAATTGCGATATTATGGTTCTAACAGAATGCTGGCTATCAAAGCGCTATGAAAATCTCCCGGCAATACCAGGATATAAATTATTGTACACTAAAATTAATAACAATCAAAACGATGGTGTCGTTGTTTTTGCTAAGGAATCATTAATGGTCAAAGTCGAAGAACCTGATCTACAAGATTGTATTAGTAACTGCCTTATCATCAAAATTGGTACAACAACAGCAATAATTGCTTTGTATAGATCCCCTTCCGCAAGAAACTTAACCTCTTTCCACAGTTCCCTTAACCAGATCTTTCAAGCACTTAGCCCATTTAAGAATGTAATACTAACAGGAGATATTAACATTAATATTGGCTCTGAAAACTACGACGCAGGGACTCAAGATTACCTTAACATCTGCTCATACCATGGTTTTCTGCCTGCTCACACATTGCCTACTCATCAAAGCGGTTCATGCCTCGACCATGTGATGATCAAAACCACTTATTCATTTATTACGCTTGTTACTAACTCAACAATAACCGATCACCATTCTGTCATACTAGCCGTAAATTTAACGCTGCCTAAGCAAAATTGCCCCCAGACAAAGAATAAATTAAACGTACACAAACTCGAATATGATTTACGCAACATTGATTATAGTCTAGTTTACAATACTGCTGACGCTAATTCGGCTTTATCGTACTTAATAAAACATGTCCAACAAGCAATATTGCGTAATACGACAGCTGTGACAGTAAATAATCGTCTTCGTAATATTAAACCTTGGATTACTCCTGGACTAATCCGATGTATAAGGCACAGAGATAAACTTCACCAGAGAACTAAGAAATATCCTGATAATTTAATAATTTTAAACACCTATAAAAGATACAGGAATTTCTGCAACAATCTCCTAAAGAAGCTTAAAAATAATTACGATAAAAATGAATTAAATAAAGCAGGCAACAATAGCAAGCAAATTTGGAAGCATATTAAAAACGTCACCTACATGACTAAACAACGTGAATCAAATTCGAGGTTACTGCTTACTAATCCTTCACCTCTCTTATCCGCTAACAAAGTAAATAACTTTTTTGTTAATGTTGGGAAAACTCTGGCCGAACAGATACCGAAACATTGCGCCCAACCATCTTTTAAAACATTGAACAACAGTTGTAACCTGAAATCATTTGCTATGCTGGATATTGACGAAAACGAAATATCCCGAATCATTTCGGGCCTTAAAGATGACTGTGCAGTTGGATGGGATAATATAAGCAACAAGATTCTTAAGCTGTTTAAGCATGTATTGGCACCTCCTTTAACGCATATATTTCGAATCTGTCTTTCCAAAGGAATTTTCCCTAACTGTCTAAAAAAGGCTGTTGTAATCCCTATATATAAATCTGGAGACCGGGACTTGGTGAATAACTATAGGCCCATATCATTACTCCCCTCAATCTCAAAAATACTTGAGAAAATTATAAACAACAGACTAGTTAACTACCTAGAGAAAAACAACATCTTGTCACCTGCTCAATTTGGCTTCAGAGCCAAATTATCCACAGCCGATGCGGTGCATAGCCTGACCGATTATGTCACAGAAGAGCTTGGCAAAGGGAACCAGGTCCTGGGAGTCTTCCTTGATTTAGCGAAAGCCTTTGATACTGTCTCTGTTTCCGTGCTTCTAAGAAAATTAGAGGCAATAGGAATAAGGGGAACGCCGTTGACTTTACTTACTGACTACTTAGACGACCGATACCAATGTGTTAGGATTGACAACTTTACGAGCCAAGAGCAGAAAAATACTGGATTTGGTGTTCCCCAAGGGAGTATTTTGGGCCCTACCCTTTTCTTGGTTTATATTAACGACTTGTGTAATCTAAATATCAAGCACGGCAAAATCATTTCATATGCTGACGACACGGCGCTAATATTTTCTGCTAAAAACAGCAGCGAACTATTTGAAAACGCTCAACTTGGTTTTAATAGTGTGACTAATTGGCTTCAAAGCAACTTACTAACACTAAATGCTGATAAGACTAAATATATTCACTTCTCCATGCGCAAGCCTCAACTTAACACTGCTAACTTCCATTTATATGCCCATCAATGTGATAACCTGTCAGTCAACATGTGCAACTGTCCTCCTATCCTCAAAACCTGTAACATTAAATACCTCGGTGTTATAATAGACGACACACTCTCTTTTAAGTATCATATTGAAAGTCTGGTTAAAAGAGTGCGCAAATTAATATACGTATTTAAAAAAATACGAACTTTTGCAGATTCAAAATTGATCACACAAGTATATTTCGCCCTATGTCAATCCATAATTCATTACTGTATCATTTCATGGGGTGGCGCATCAAAAACTACCCTGCTTCCCCTTGAAAGAGCTCAAAGAGCAATTTTAAAGGTAGCAAACTTCCATCCCTTTTACTTTCCCACAGATCAGCTGTATAAATCCTGCAACGTGCTGACTGTGCGCCAGCTATTCATTATGCACCTAGTTTTAAAACAGCACACCATGCTCACGTACAATGCTGACAATACTAACAAGAGACGGAATGATATAGTATGCATTTCTAATACAACCTCCAAACATGTTTTTGTGGAAAGATTCTTTTCATTTTTAGGCCCATTTCTGTACAATAGATTAAATAGAAAACTAAGTATATTTAAGTTAAATTATTTTAGCTGTAAAAAGTCTATAATTTCTTTTTTACAAATCTTATCTTATGCACAGACAGAAGACTTACTTGTTGTCTGCAAGTAAACTGCTGGCACGCTGTTTTTTATTTTTATTTAATGTAAGTTTTAATTTTACCTTACTTTTCATTGAACGTTAATTTATTTATTTTAAGTAGAAATTTATGCACCTTGTAGCCTGAAACACAGGTTCAACCTAGTTCAGGCAATAACCAACTGTGCTCTATTTTATTTGTTAAGAGATTTCATTGTAAATGTGCCCTTTTTATAAATAAACGATTATTATTATTATTATTATTATCTGAATAATATCATAACATCTCGTCTATTATCCCTGAAGAGTTAGACACAGGTGTACCTAATAGTGCACCCACATTTCAACAGTAACGTTTAAGTGCCTAATGAGGGAGAGGCTATTGCCATACACCGGGTGCAAATCTAATCTGCTACTGAGATAATTCTGATGGAAAAACCCACTAACACTTTCTCCGACCTAGGAATTGAACCCAGGACCTCATGCTCAGCAGTCACGTTTGCGACCACTACACCAACGAGGCAGTTTACATCTGAATCGTGTCTATAATGACTGTTAACTGTTATTTATGAAAACATCTTTTACAAACATGAGGAGGACAAAGAAATAAATTAAGCAATTTTACCAACCCTACTACCGCGACCGTTCGAATTTCGAATAATTCCAAGAATGCGAGCGAGTTCCGGTGCAAAAAAAACAACATCGTATTAAAAAGGTTAAAATACTGATGTCAAATGACCTACCATAATACATACTGGCTTATTATACTTGCCAAGTCGGGTTAAAGATGGGGAAACAAAGGAAAAAAAACGAAAAAGGCGGGAAAACAGCAGGTGCGCGGCGCAAACATACAGGCTGATACAAAAATTGAAAGTAATTGCGATGCTTGCATCAATTTCAGCCATTTGACAATTTTAATTGGTTATTTAGGTTATTAAATTTATTGATTGGATGCAATTTATTATAGAAGTTTCGGTTTTAAAATGTAGATGATAAATTGCCTATTTTAAAATGATACCACCATTAATTTAATAGACTGCAATTAAACGTTGATTCATTGAACTAGCGTAAAAAAAGTAATGAGCTGTCTGTAAATATAGCGCTAAGTAATTGGAGATCTTCACAATTAAAAACAAGTTAATTATACTTGCATTCATCGGATTTACCTTCCAAATCCGGATAATGATGATGAGGATTATTAATTTTTCGATTGAAAATAAAAAATAATCAACACATTCGTGTATATGGACTCTAGGTCATTCTCTAGGCCGCAGATAAAATAACCTGCAAAGGCTTTTGACCGACAGCCAGAAGATATGTTTTGCATTTATACCTACATAGAGTAGCTATAAATGCAGTTCAATTTGCTCCTAGTGCATTGTATTGTATAACGGGCAAGCGCGTATTTTGTGTGCGGTAGTAGCTACATTTTCCACGAATGTTTTGAATAGCGAAAATGGTTTTCAATGGGTTTTTTTTATACTAAATGGGCCTACTCTTGACCTCAATCTAGTCCTGAGGACAGAGATGAGGTCGACGATGGAACGAGCTTACCCAGAAGAAGCCAATTAACTCGCGACTTAAATAGATTGGGGTCATAATATGAACTTGGGAACACCGACGAAGGCAGGGAATTCCACTCCTTGGCTGTGCGCATAATAAACGATGTAGCAAAGCGCTTCGTGCGAATGTGTGGAACATCGACGAGGAATGGGTGATAACCCGCAGTCCGTCTAGACTCCCGATGGAAGAAGGGAGATGGTGGAATGATCTCGTGGAGCTCTAGGGCACACTCACCGAAGTACAGCCTGTAAAAGACCGACAGACATGCAACCTTGCGCCGGTGGGCCCGGCTATGAAGCTTGGTACCCACCAGCTTATATTGCCAGATAAAACAAAGAGAAGATGTAGTAGTAGTAGGCCACCAGTATGACTAGTAATAGGCAAATATGGGAGAAGTCATGCTACACCGACTAATAAATAGGGATAAGGCTAGGAGAATGATGATATGGTTGGCCACCAAATCCTGGCATTTGAACGCCGTGTTCCTTAGGAGATAAACGATAAAATTGTGGTTAAACCGGTAGGTACGGCCCAATTACGGACCGGACTCCGAATTTTGACGGATTTTTCCCGCGGCCAGTCGTAGTGACTAAACCATAAAATAAACTATACAACCTCTTCGCTCATCATGTTTCTAATCAGCCTGTATAAGCACGGAGGGTGCGCAGACACAACAGGTGGCTGACTGCGCCACACGCCGCTCACGTGCCGACAACAGCCGAACATGACCGAACACACCCGATTTACGACGGACAGGGACACATACATCATCAGCGTAACCTTTGCTGTGTGTTTCAGAGGGCTTTCTTGTTAAAAAAGGATCGTTTCTCGCGTGCCGACAAAAGCCGAACTGGATCAGAAGTTGATTTGCAGGAATTGACCAATCACGTTCGTTGAAATTTACATTGCGTCTCTCGTTTCTCCAATGATTGGTCGAAGCTTGCACATCTCTTCACTCCCAAGCGGAGTGGTGGAAACTGAACCATATGATGGTTTGTAGCTTTCTTGCTAGCACCCATGTTCAGTTCGTGGTTGATTTCTGGAAAATCTATAACTCGACTTGTTGTGGAAGCTCACTCGATCAACTGCCTCCTATATCTGTCATCCAAAACTCAGTTAACGAGTAACCCCTTGGGAATACCTTGTATTGTTGTCATCATAAATAAACAAAATTATAAAGAGAAATTTAGTTTTTAACCCTAACATTCAACAAAATTTTTATCTAATCTACGATAGGTTTCATAAAAAGTTGCCGAACTCGCACGTAAACGCTGATGTAGACGAAGCGAATACACGCACATTCTACCCCCTATGTTCTGATTCTAGGTTCGTTGGATCTCAAGGTGTGGTCAAACCTAGAAGTTTTTGGATTCCGGGCCGGCTGCAGGCCGGCCCGGTGTCCAGAGGCTTCGTTCGTCCAGTCCACACCGCACTGTGGCAGATAAATACTGAAATAACTCTCCTAGAACCGGTGTCCACAGCCAGTCCGCACTCCGGTGCTCTCGAATTTGACCGCATCTTAAAACAATCACTCACCACGGGAAGTCACTTTAAAACGATCGTTTTTTGTTTTGTCAACGAGAAAAAAACGCATCACAAGCTATTGTAGCGTTCTCCCTAAATCTAACCATTAAAGTGATTTACGCAATCAATTAGAACCCGATCATAAAACCGAATGGTGCCGAAGACGCCCGAACGCACCTGACTCGTGCGCGCACGCATCACCTGCTACACTTTGATAGAGGAAAAAATAAAATCGTCTATTTATTGGGTTAATTAGGGAAGCTGTTGTGCATGTTTTAGATTGGAAGGGCAAGCATCTAATTATGTATAATGTCTGATCGTAAGAAACGTAACCATATTTTAGGATTTAACGGACAAATATTTATGAGTTTACTAGCTTATACCCACGACTACGCCCGCGGTTTTCAGAAATTTTCCCACGGGATCGTACTAAAGGGATAAAAAGTATCCTATGTGTTAATCCAGGTTATAAACTATCTGTGTGCCAAATTTCATCCAAATCCGTTCAGTAGTTTTTGCGTGAAAGAGCTGCGGAGGAGCTCGTGGCTAAATAAGAACAGCCGCTCGGGTCGATCTTTAGGTTCAGCCGTGCTTACCTAGGTTGGTCCGTGGATGGGTGACTACCCATTACATACCGAGTTTCCTCCGTGCCTCGGACGCACGTTAAGCCGTTGGTCCCGGCTGTCATTTGTAGATCTTTGACAGTCTTTCAAGTCAATCTTTTTCGTTACAGGTAGTCAGTGGCTCGAAAGTCTGACAACCAGTCTTACTAAAGGGTATTGTGTTACCCAGTGCTAGCTGGGTTGTGGAGGTCAGATAGGCAGTCGCTTCATGTAAAATACTGGTATTCAGCTGCATCCGGTTAGACTGGAAGCCGACCCCAACATAGTTGGGAAAAGGCTAGGCAGGTGATGAGATTTTGCAAGAGTAACAAACATCCATCCACCCTCACAAACTTTCGCATTTATAATATTAAGTAGGATTTAAAAGAATGGGTTGAACACCATGACAGTGTTCAGAGAATTATCTTATTTTTTCCGGGCACTAGAGGTCTAAAATATGGTTATGGTTTTTACAAAAGCTTTTCGTTACTAACAATTCCGAGACAGTGTTAAGATTGTTTTTGATGGGCAGATGACATTGTTGCCATTGCGGGAATATCCTGGACGAGGCTGGCACAGGAGCGTGGAGCTTGGCACAAGCAAAGAGAGGCCTATATCCAGCAGTGGGAGAAGTCGGGCTGTGGATGATGATGATGAATGTTTAAACCCTTCATTCAGTAATCATCTATAAAATGAATTCCTACGTGAACAGTTTATGATTAAAAAACTCACATAGCCACATTCCATTATCACAGTTTTTCCTACAATTCATTTACGGGAGTACTTATGAACAGCTTTCAATGATTAAAAACTCTTCCTTCTAATGCATTACAATGTCTATTTGCACATTTAGCCCGAGTAAAAACTGAAATTGTATCCTCTGCATTACTATGCAAAATAAAACAAGTATAAAATGCATCTCTACCATTCAAAAATCACCTGTATCGGTTATAAAATAAAGTGTCTAACTCCCGCAAAGGGTTATTGGTAAGAAGTTATTACAGTACTTATACATAGATGATTATAATTATTGTGGGTAACATGTGTTTTGCATAATTGTTAATAGACAAGATTAAATAGCCCCAAGGTGTTGCCAGTATTAGGAGTTTGGTATTTATAACGTAAAATAAGAAATTACAACAGCTGTCGGTTGCATAGGTGCTGCAAGGTTTTATAGCTTACAACCAGCCTTAAATTAGGCAGACTGCTTATAGCTGCATTGGGATTCTCAAAGGATTTTGAAATAATAATAATATCTTGGGACAACCAACACACCGCCATATGATCCCAAACTAGGCATAGCCTGTACTATGGCAACCAGACAACTGATAAACATTCTTATATATTTCTAAATACATACATATTTTAGATAAATTACACACCCAGATACAGAACAAATAATCGTACTCATCGCACAAAGATTTGTTCTGTGTGGGAATCGAACCCGCGACCTCCGTCCTAGCAGTCAGGGTCACTAACCACTAGACCAACAGGCTAAAAGTAATTTAGGAATAGAAGAGATTTTAGTCATGTCATCGGATTGTCAATTGATTTTTATACTTGTGAAAGTCTGGTCCATTTTTTTAAACATATGGCTAAAGTCTCTGTAAACCCTTCTTATCCGACTTATAAAAAAGGAGGAGAAAAAATTAAAAAGTGGAAAATTACTTAACTTTCGGAAGTCGGTGGCAAAAACGTCAATGAAACAAACAAAGTCACCGATTTCAGAAAGTAAAGTTATTTTCCAATTTTAGTGCTTTTTTTGGAAGTCTATTTAAAAAAAAGTTTTATTTAAAGTAGAATACAGCCCCCCATTGATATTCTACAGTACTATACGTAGAAATTTTTCTTTCTAATATTGGGTATTACAGTACCGGCTCGTATATGTAGGTCACGACGTTTCACGTGGCGTGGATGAAAGAACTCCTCAGCATTGGACCCGAATTGATTCCCAGCAATTTATCTCACGGCACCCCCCCTGCATATACTCTCGTCATAAGGTTTGAGCATTCTCCCCGGCAGCAACGTTCCTTGTCTGTCTTCTTATTTAATGTTTTCACCTCTTCAAACAATTTGTTCAATATGGATTCTGATTTTAATTCTTCTAAATATAATTTTGAAAGTCTTCTTCGCTTTTTTCTTCTAATTTTCCGTCTTCACAAACTTCTATCAGTAAAAATTTCTTCAACTACATATATCTTCGCAAGTTGCAAAATTTTAATTGCGGGCTAAAGGAGATTATGTGTATGATTATGTATTAGAGTGATGTAGGCAAAATAAAAGAGAACTGTTCAGTTCAACGATTCGTGTAATAATGCCAATAATGTCCAGTTACAAATGTAAGGTTAGGCGCACTGCACACTACACAAATGAAGTCCCTTAGTTAGTGCCTATTGGTCTCCTGCTTGATATGGAGGCAAGTGGACCGTTTGTTCTTTTCTGATTGGTTTCGTTGCGGATTGCAAGACTGCTGAATAGTTATTCCGGAACTCACCATCATCTGCCTAGCCTTTTCTCCAACTATGTTGGGGTCGGCTCCGAGTCCTACCGGATGCAGCTGAATACCAGTATTTTACGTGGAGTGACTACCTATCTGACCTCTACAACCCAGTTAGCACTGAGTTGTTTCTCCGGAACTCGTCGGGCTTCATTGCGTCGGCACTTTTCTGGTGATTGCCACAGTTTATCCTGGCTTTCAGGAGTTGCAATGGTTGAGAATAGTGTGGGCAAACCCCAGATATGGTTCATGTTTACAAGATAAGCATGTGTTGTTACTCTCTTCTAGACCATCGCTCTATTTGACATTCAGCAATGTTCATAGCGTAGTATGTTTTGTAATCTGTGTCCATGTTACCCAACATTACGCATTGTTTGTTGTAGAACTGTCAAAATGAAACTGATAGACATTATTATGGCCTTTGAGAGAACAAAGAGTTGGTAACGGGAGATCCTCTGAATAGTTCGTCAATAACGGAATTACTTAGACTCTAACTAGCGCGATTGGGCGAATGAACCCATTAATTACAAATAGGCTAATCGATAGTGATTGTTATGGTGCCACTTGTTTCAAAAGGAATTGTCTTCATGTAGGTAGGTACCCACATAATGGCCAACCAACGAACGTCCTGGAACGTCCTGGAGTGTAGACCCCGTATCGGCAAGCTCAGTGTGCCTCCCAGCTAAATGAACCGGCGATGTTAAGAAGATGGCTGGGTCAGACTGGATGTCGACCGAAGATAGAGTGTTCTGACGAAGCTTGGGAGAAACCTATGTCTCGCAGTGAACTGAGGGTTGCAAGAAGTTTTTGGGATAGAAGGGTGCTGGTAAACATTTGTGCAATTGTTTTATGAAATCTATTGAAGAACAACATCAGCTCTTGGCTAAATAATAACAGCCGTACGGGTCGATCTTCAAGGTTAAGCCGCACGTACCTAGGTTGGTCCGTGGATGGGTGACCACCCATTACATACCGGCTCCGTGTCTCGGAAAGCACGTTAAGCCGTTGCTCCCGGCTGTCATTTGTAGGTCTTTGACAGTCGTTACAGGTAGTCAGTGCTCAGTGGCCCAAAAGTCTGACAACTAGTCTTACCAAGGGGTATCGTATTATATACCCAGTATTAACTGAGACGTAACATTCAGCTGCATCTGATCTGAGGCATTCTGCCGATGATGATTGAAGAACAAGGTGGCAGCTCTGTTCCGATTTTTGTTTATTCGTCAAGAGATCAATGTACAACTAAAGAAAGCATGTATTTTATGTGTGAATTCAGGATACAGTCTATTGGCGCGCTTTCCATCCAAATCCGAAAAAAGACCGGTTTTTGGGCGATTATAAGTTTTATGGTTTAAGAATTAAGGGTTTCTTTTTTGCTGCTATCCGTCCTCTTGATACGATTGCTTTTTATTACCCTCAGCATAAGCAGGGTTAGCAATAAGTATTTTTGAAAGGTTTAGTCACTTTGACAAATAATGTACTGTCCCTAAGTATCGGACCTATACGGATAGCACATGGGTAATCTGTCCAAGTCCGGTGTCCATAGTCCATTCCGCAATCTGTCCGCACCTTCAGAAACAAGCGGGCATTACAAGTCTTCGTAAAGTAACGAACAAGCAGTTAAGTGTAAACTCATCGTATCGTAAATATATTCCAAAAAACAAATAAGAATTCATATTCGAAGACACCTGTTGTCCCGTTCTCTACACGAGCATAAATTAACCCTCCATCTGCTCACTGCTTAGAATACAAGTAAAAAGTAGCCGTGTGCCTTCAGTGGCTATATCGGGAATGTCACATGCGGTATGCGTACGATATTACCTGGAAGATGCGTTTGTTGCTGCAGCAGTTGTAGAAATGATTAAATTGTTGTTTTTCTATGGATAAATAGAATGTTTCTATATTAGTTATGCATTATTAATAAATAATATCAGCAATTTAGTGTTCTATTCCTAAAAAAAGGGCTTTCCTCGATTACAGAGAAGGCATGAGCATAATCACCACGCACACCTCAGGCGGATTGGCGATGTCAGTGATCAGTGATGTCCACTACAAAAATAAAAATATATATATATATAAATTTAGAAAGTTCGAGTACATATATAAATTGGAAAAGACTTGTAATGTGTGACTTATGTATGTGTGTGTGTTTGTTAACAGAATTTTGCAATTTATGTAAGCTTATTAAAAATACGGGTACTTAGTATAATGCACCTACTTTATTTGAGCAGGTCGATAATATTTGGCAACATTACAGATCCGTTTCGGAAAACTAACTGGTTGTAGCAATTTATCGGAAATCACCCAGACAGGCTAATATTATAAGATACCGCTGTTTTGTCGATCAGTCTAAATCTAATTATTAAAAAACAACCAAGATTAAAAAAAAATGATGAACAATTTGTGATTTTTTGCGCAAGAAATCGGGATCTCACCGTAATCTTATCACGAAGTTGTGAGCCCAATGATATTAGCATTTTTAATGGCGGTGTCGGCAAAATTTGCAGTACCACAGAGCCCAGAGGTTACTTAGAGCTAGGGTTACCATACGTCCGAATTAATCATGAAAAGTCGAAGTTTTTCGAGCCCTATCCGGAGTTTTCGGCATTAAAAGGATATCTTTAAGAAAAAAAAAAGTTTTAGGAATATGTACTGGAATACTGAAAAAAGATCATCAGACTCTTCTGTTTTAATTTTTTTTTTTTGCTTAACACTGTATTACGTCGTCCAAGATGACGCTCCTAGCAACTAAGACCCATTGGCGACGACAAGACTTAATAAAACCGTAAAATGTTCGGATCTTTCTACCAATGTCCGCCGGATACTTATTTATCAGGATATTTTTATTTTTAAATGGTAACCCTAGTTAGAGCCAAATTCGAATAAGTTAAGATATGGCGCCGAGACTTCGCGTGATAGGGTACTCTAAATAAAAACATTTTTAATTAAGCCAGGTGGAGGCACCTTGTTATATTACTATTTCCACGTAAACACGATTCACTTATCTAAAGAAAAATATTGACAATAAGACTATGTTGGTATCATGTGCAAAGGTTACTTACGTCATTCTGCAAATTATTAAACTTTTTAGAACGAAAAAAACTTTTTAGCAACCATCTATGTCATTTCTGGGCAATATATTTAAAAAAGTAAGGTAACATTAAACTTTCTAGACCGTAACTTTCACTTTAGATTAATGTTTGAGTTATAAAAGGTATCATGGTGAAACGTGAAAAAAATTATTACAAAAAAACAATAAAATAAGTTAGTTAGGTACTTCTAATTGTAACGGTAGAACACACGCTATTATAAATCACTTTAAAAGAACCTGTCTTATGAGGTGATTATACCTACCATAGCAGCGCAAATAAAGCTCAAAGAAATTAAATTTTACGATAAATTATTGAATACAGGTTGATATCTTTTTCACACCTAAGAATAAACGTACAGCTTAACAGACTAAAAGACTAAAATAAAAACTAAAAAAAAGCGCCATTTTAACACCTTCACCATTCTGACATTTCACCGAAGGCATCTGTCAAAAAAGTCACCCAAACCACGTCAGTCAACATCACTACGACTACCAAAAACGTCGAATACTCGATCAACCCTAAACTCCCAATTAAACTAAACAAGGCTTGCAACCAAGTAACGTTATTAATCGTTCGTTGGCGGAGGTCGCGGCGCAGGGTTGAAAAAAACGTAAACACCACAGTTTCACCTGCGCGCCGAGATTGGCAGGTGCGACGCGGGCGCATCTGCGTGGTACTGGGTAGATGGATGCAGAAGTGTCAGTGTAGTGGTGCACCTGCAAGACTGTATTGAGCTTAGGGTATGATGGCCTGAGGACTAAGACAAGAAGTGGCAACCGCTTTCAAAATTTTATTTCACGTTTGTGTTAGTTTTATACATTTTTGACCTTTTGAGGTCATTATCGCTGATAAAAATGTAACTAACCATTGCCCGTGGTTTCGCTCGTGTTATGATCAGAAATTATTCCAAGGGAACGTTTTACACACGGGGATAATGTAGGTTCTCACTTGTGAAAGAATTTTCGAAATCAGTTCATAAGTTCCGAAGATTACTCCCTACGTCCAAGCTTACAAACATATATTATTAGTACCATTAGTACCTAAATATTGATTGGTTTAGATCCTTTGAACAATATACTTTCACGTTATTCCGCATGAAGATACTTATAAAATAATATTTCTGATTGATTTCAAATAAAAGGTACAGGTGAACGAATAAAACAAAAAAGCATTCTGCGACTGAAATTATCTCAAAATATTTCGAATGGCTGTCATGAATGTGACTTCTGTTATTTCTTTTCCTGTGTCACGAAGGGAAGAGGGGGAGCCACCAACCCTTGCACATGCTGCATTAAAACATCGATGTGTTTAGTTTATAAATAACTTGTTTATTCCAATGCTACGTCTATGGGTATTCTAATTAATGCATTTAGATAATCACACTTACGGGATGCAGTCATTGGTGTTCTAAGATCAGGTGCTAAACGACGACGCTTGACGCGCGTGTTAATAGTTCTCGCTCAGGTGCAGCTTGTCGCGTGTTTATGGTTTTATCACGGTTTTTTTAACAAGCGTTCAAGAGTTCAAGAGACTTAATAATAGGGAGTTAATATTATTTTAATCTTACTTCAATGTGTGAATGAGATGGTGCTTTTGAGTCCTCTATATGTAGGTCTCCTGAATAGCTTCTAAAAGCCAGTTTGATGGGCTTGATCAAGGCTGCCAATAATTATGACGAACTAGCTGTTGCCCGCGACCTCCGTTTTTGCCTATTTGAATCGGATTTTGTTAACAATTTCAAGGGTTTTATTTATTTTTTGTACCTACGTAACCCAAAAAAAGTTGCCGAAGTTACTCCTTATAATATCAGCTATTACTTGCCAGTAAAAGTCCCGTCAAAATCGTCCCAGCCATTTCGGAGATTAGCCGGAACAAACAGACAGACAGACAAAAATGAAAATAAAAAATGTTATAAGTACCGTATACTTTTATGTGCATTCATCGTAAATACTTTCATATGCATTCAGTAAAAAGCTGTTATTTTGAAATAACAAACAGACACTTCAATTTCATTTATTTGTATGGATATTATGAAGATAACTGTAATAAGCTGGTGTGTGATGTAAGAAGTATGAATAGCTTATATACCTAGGGTTAAAAAAAATCAGCTGTTCCCTACATTTATGATCGATTAACTCGTCAAAATGTAGATCAGCTGATTTTTTTTTCGCGATTTCAGGTTTGGTCCCATAGTAAAAGTGATAGTGATGAGTACAATGACCTCTTAAGAGGTTTCTGGTGTTTTACAAATAACCCTGTATAATTATGACGTCTTAAGAGTCCACCATGATGTAAAGCAAGCAGAGAGCGATGGTTTTACCCAACCTCTCGTATTATTACCAAAGGCATGCTTTTATACATTTTATTTTTTCCTAGCTTGCTCTGTCCCACTCCTGGGCAAAGACCTCCCCACTCTTTCCATTTCCCACGAACCCGCACGTCCTCCGTCCAGTTCTCCTTTAATATTACTTAAAGGATTTCAAGGATGAGACGTTGAAGACTATTTATCAATGATACAGGTGCAACTTGATGGATAATTCAGTAAATGTCAGAAATCATTACGTGATGTAATTTTGATTAAAGAAATGGGGCATAAACACTGGATGATTGACATAGTTATTATAAAAGAATGTCCGCTACTCATGCAAACATAATAAACTGTGTAGGGCCGCAGGATGTGCAGCATTTTGTATAATTTTTACTAGTGTTTATTACAACGTCACCTGTCGATGGTGGATGGAACTCTTTAATATACACACTTGACCATTTATAAATATTTACAAGTTAGTGAACTTAAGGATTTCGAAGTAGATAAATAAATACATAATAATAAGCAATGATGGCTCAGTGGTAACGGCCCAGACTTCGAGTTCTATAACGTGAGTTCGAACCCAAGCAGGCACATTCCTTTTGTTTTAGCTAGGCAGCCCGTATTTTATCACTCCTGGGTAATGGCCTCCCATTTCTTCCATTTCTCTCGCTAATTTGCGAGGAACATCGACTTTAAACTCTATTTTGTGTACATTACTTCATCACCACGGCTCTACGGCGAAGGAAAACGTCGTCGTGAGGAAACCGGCATGTCCTAGGATCAAACATCCGAAGACTTGTGGCAGCCACAGCTCCAGGGTAATCTATAAGCTGGATATACTACATTGTAAGACCTCATGATTTAATGGCTTGCCCGATTCTATCAGCGATCTCACTAGGTTTATAAGCAGCTGGCACAACACCATAAAATATATCCCAAGCAATGAATACTTTAAACATAGCCCAATGACAGTTACGTAGTTAGAGGATTTTCTTAACTGCATATCCTATTAATAGTCCATTATAACGATTGTGATGTAGCTCGCCTATTTTAATTAGACGGTACAGCTGCGTTTTAAATACACGCGGCTTTTGAAAACAAACTAGAATGGTCGAAGATTATCCTAATAGTGCTTATCGAGCTATAAGCTGTAGGATAGTAGTAATTTCAATTTTCATAAACTAAACTCGAGTCCAGGTATACCAACTTTAATCAATTATTTTAGGGATGCGAAGTCAAATGGCAAAACCTCTTAAGGGGGAGGCGCCAGGATAGCCCGCGAAATTCAAATTTTCTTACGTTTTTTGCTATACTTTTTGACTATTTCATGAATGAATTTAGAGGGTCATATTAATGATTTAAACTCAGTAAAGCCATATTTTTTACGATTGCTAATCATATTTTAATTAACATACAACCTGACACTGACCTCCAAATTGCAAAAAACGTGAGCAATTTTGAATTTCGCGAGCTACACTGAAGCTTCCTCCTCAACCCATCATAGCTCATAAGCTTGTAACATTGTTGGATCCCGTAATTAAAAATAATTATTATATTAAAACCTTTGTTTTCATAGTGTTTTTTCGTGTGCAATAAAAGCTTAAAAAATGTTGTTCGGGTATGCGACAATGGGTATTCCATCTCAGCCCCAGAACCCAACACTCCGTGTTCCGAATTTCCGATCCAAACTAGGCCATATTTTTTTCTTTGAATTTTTTGTTTTGTTAACCTCGAGTCCTTCGAGAATAGCTTTTATACGTATATATAAAGTGTAAACTGACCTTTCACTTAGCCAACAACCAAGCATTCTGTTAATCAAATTAAATAACTCTACGCAAAAATTATTGCAGAGAAACGAAAAAAATACGTTTTACGGTAAGACTCAATGTAACGCACTCAAAACATTGTGCTGATGGCTGCATTGTATGTACGGGGGTCATGGAGGTATTTAAAGTTAAAACATTTAAAACTAGAAGGTTTCTAGGTATGACCCAGAACAAAAAAAAAATCACAATGACGGGGAGAACAAGTGCCTTTCGGCTTCGTTAAGGGTATTTTTATACCCATTATTTTTAAACTTGGTTCATACCTAATGTCTTAGTTAAGTCTATCAAATAAAAACGTGGTAACATTACTAATCCTGCGAGTGTTTGTAATCCTTAATCTAGGATCAGAGAGCTTATACTGAAGGTTTTAGGAGTGAGGCCTCTGGTATAAACTGGCTCGTTCGAAAAGTCAATCCATGTTTTTTGATATACCTTTGATGAGTGCAATCGCTTTCAAAGCATTTCAGGAGTCTCCAGCGGGTTTTAACAGGATGAATAAATAAATTATTTGTTATCCCAAAGTTCAAGTTTATTGCACTGTATACAGATTAAAGTTCTTTTTTGGCATTAGGTAGATAAGCCTGTTCCCTAAACTAGGCTAGGCCTGTATCTTAAGAGGCAGTGTCCGGCTATAAGGTGTGCTTATATAATTCTATTGTGACGATTATTGTATTCTATCGTGTTCTATTGCAGACGTGCCAGTGGACTGCGTCAGGTGGGGTGGGTGGTTTAAACTTGCATTCTTCGTAAAATACCTTTAAAACAGGTAATCAATGTCTTACCTTATCACATTTCAGCCAGAATATGACAGTCGCTCCTGGTCTCCGTAGCTGTCCCTCGCTTAACTTCTGCTCCGCCAGGATCTCGCTGTGACGGCGGCCTGTCTTCAGGAAAACCTCTATCGACCTGGAACAAACAACACATGAACTTGAGACCATGATTATATTAACAGGCACTTGACCACATTAACATGGACCCACAATCCCACATGGAGGATTACTGCCTATTCCTTCTTGGACCTTCTTGGGGGTCAGCTTCCAAGCAATGTAGCCGGAATGCATGAGGCATTAATTAAAGTTCTAGGTAGCCTATCATGATTTTCAGATCGGATGATTTTTTTAATGTCTTGTAATGTCTGTTCCTTATTGAATCAATTTTTAGTAAACGTGGTTTATTTCGTATCTTCAAAATATACACCAAAGCGACATTAAATGATGGTCCCAGAAGTTATTGTAATGGTCCATATTATGCACAAGTGACATTCTATTTTATGGAAGGGAAGAAAAACATTACTGTTATTAGAACTTCTCTAGCGTAAACGTGAAAAATTGAGTAGCCGCGCTCCCCTACTCATTGACAAGCAACGAAATACATTGTTCATTTATCATATTGAACTTCATTTTGTGTTTTGTACCCCTGACCCTTGTTACGCCCATGACTTAAAAAAGGAGTTCGTCAAAGTTCACGGACTACTTGCTACTGTTTGAAGACAATGGAAAAACAACATGGAATTATGGAAAGTTTCGATCTTCAACCTAATCAGTCAGTGGGACATGAGAATTGTTTTCTAAAGAAGCGGTTTTTGTACTGTTTGAATTGAAACCATGTAACAATTTTGTCAACCCTCTCGGAACTTTAAAAACACTTAGAAAGCAAGCTAACATAATGCAAAAATGATGATTCTACCTTAAATTGTGAAATCAAAAAAATTTACATGGTAAAGAAAACCAGGCAATCGCTATCACGCTTACAAACAATCAGATAAGTTAACGAGCAAATTGTCGTCTCCAAGTGTCAAATGTGCATTTAGAAATATTCTCACGAAACTTACAATACGGTAAGCAGTTATCTTATGACAATAACTATCGGGTTACCTAATAATTTCAAGTCATCAACGACGTGGAAGAGTAAAAAATAAAAAATACAGTGTCACCACATCCTGCTAGACATTTCATACTTTTAAACTTGTTTAGGGCGCATTTGTATCAGTCGAGTAACTCGCTCAAGTAAACAGAGGAACTATTAGTCATCGGGAACTAATTGGAATCAATAAAGACAAAAGCAGGGGCTCAAACGGACAGGTACTTTTTCTTAGTGATAAATGACTACAAATGCGTGCACGTTATTGATGTAATTTTTTATTTTGTGACGTGTCCGTAAAATACGGGTGCTTGTTGCGTCTTTAAGGCAATATTGTTTAAACTAACTCATTTTGTAACTGTAGTAACTAGTAAAAGAATAGTAGAAGACAAAAAGCTGAAGTTGTTTTCAGGCTCTCTAAAGTATTTGCGACTTGTTCGCACTAAGTACAATTTTAACATAACAAAGTAATTGGAATTGTATTTTTTGTAACTTTTCAGAATTATAAGTTGAACCCAGCGGCTAGGACACCAACAAGAATATTATCTTCATGACTATGAAACTCCACGTTTGCCCTTACAAAACAGTAAAAAGTATCTTATTTTTTAGTATCTTCTTTGTTTTTTTTTTGTCTAAAAATAAAGCTCGCTAGACTAGGAAACCACCCAGTCCAAACGCAGCACAAGAAAATTTCCGTGCACGAATCCGTGCACCGTGGTCTCAACATAGAGACATTAAGTTCGGCCTTCTATCGCCATAATGGCCACTTAAAAACTCATAAAAGTGAACTCAGACGAGCCCCCGAAAGCGTCGATGTAAGGAGATCATACAGATTGGACGTGGTTAAGAACTAACTCGTGGAGGAGGGGTTTTATGGCGTTGTGCAGCTTATCGCAATGTTTTGTGGCGCGTGATAAAACAGCTTTATTTGGCTTAAAAAGGGCAGTGGCAGATGAGTTTTTACTTTTTTGTGGGGTGGGAATTGTCTATTTTGCCATGATTATGGCGATTTGAACAAAGACACGTAATTGATCTAAGTGAATGATGTTCAAAGTTTAGCAATAAAATTAATGACTTGTAGGGCAAATTTCATCAACGAAACTGAACGCGATTAGCTCATCTTAACCCCGTTCAAGTGCTATCAGTGACAATCTTCCACAACAATGATGTCAAAATGACAGCTCATGAACGAGGTTTAGATGTGCTGTTCACCCTAATTTAGAAAGCAAGATTGAGGCAAAGAGGCTTTGTCGAACATTTGCTTAAAAACCCTGTACCCCAGAGATTGTACAAAGTAGTAAAAAAAATTGAGGGATATAAAAATAAAAATCTGCATGAGCTCAAGGATGCGTCCACAGGATGTTATGAAAGTCGATATGAGCCAACAACCTGACCATGGACACAAGACTTCACAACACTGAACATAAACATAGAGTAAGTACAACAAAATAGTTTTATATCAAATACCTTATTTTTGGTGTTGCGACCTAATTGACTTACTAGTTATAAGTTAGATATTATTTGGAAGATTGTCAATGTAATCATTGTCATTCAAGGGAAAAATAGAAGAAATAATTTAATGACAGATGCTGCTGTATAAATATTGTAAATGAGTACAGTCGAGGTCTACATGTGTAGAGGAAGACCAAGGAGACAATGGAACCTGGAAAGATGATATGGCCAAATTATTAGATATTAGGGTCGGACAGGGCTGGCGGATATTTAATGACGAGGTCTTTGTCTTTATCATCTCCAAATATAGAATATTTAGCTAATAATGGTCCTAATGTGTGGGCACAAGCCTGCTCCTTGTGAGAGGGAATGGGCCATAACATAACACAACACCGGCCCAGTGCGGCCCAATCCTCATAAAATCAACACAATCTTCTAGAATGTTTTCTATTTTGTTTTGTAACGTGAACAATATAATAAACAAAACAAACGAAAGTTTATATTTTTCGAATAGTTTTGTTATTTTTCCCCCTACAAATTAAGCCATACAGATAAAACGTTCGATCAAAAGTTGCTTTATATTGACGCCACACCAAAGTTTGGGTACAGCTCAAAAGGTGAATCTATCCTTCGAAAAACTTCCAAATCCCTTTTTCATGGGGATAGGGATCGATTCTCGGTTACAAACCCCGCCTTTATCTCTCTAAAGCTTTGAACTTTTCTTTCAAATCCAGCGTTTGAGACGCTCACAACGTCACAACTTTAGTTTGTCTTGCAAAAAACTTACTGAAATCTCTTTCGCATTTTTGTTGGTAAACATTTGTAAAATAATCTAGAATTCTGATCTAAAGTTTCATCGTTTACATTTTTCATTTTTTACAACGTTAGTTCTGTTTTTTTAGTCTGACCCTTGTTACTGTGCCATCTGCGACCACCAACTGGGGAAACTACAACGCAATACGTTACCACCACAAATCAATAATCACCTAAGAGGTTATAATAAAAACTAAGTGCTTAATACTTAATAGACCAGTGCCCAACCCAGACATGATTAAAAAAAAAACATAAGCAACAGGTGTTGGGTCGCCGACCTCGCTTACATCATGGCGGGAAAAAATGGCGGCAAAAATTGTGTTAAGATTCGGTCGTTGAGTTTGAACTAACAGTTTTTTGGGTGCTCATTGAGTTTTTAGTCGGAGTGATATGATGAAAAAAATTGTCTGTACTACTAAAATTAGACATTTCGTTTGTATATTGCCTTGTTCGGAGTATGTCATCATCATTATCATTAGTCTGTCTGGGACTAAAATACATCCTTCAAGGCATTTCCCATGGTGTAATTACCTACTTATAATTTCTTAAAACAAATAGCGTGAGTCAATGACGGAAGCTGCGACTTAATTTTCAATTTTAAAGAGTCATTGGACTTTTATTTAACCTGACTTTGAAGCGTGAATATTGTCATATTAACATTCTTTAATCTGGAGTATGATGATTTTTATCAAGGCCTGTAACGTTCCCAATGCTGGGATACAAGTCACATTTCTTCGAATTTTCGGTTCCAGGACATGGCGGTTTCGGCACGATGTTTTCCTTCACCGTTTTGAGAGCAGTGATGAAATAATTTACACTAAGTTAAGTGCCTTCTTGAGTAAACCAAGTTATTTACAACTTAGATCCTATTTGTATCAGGATCATTCTCAAGGTCTAAAAGATCCGTATTTCACAACCGCCTGAGAAATAACAGCGAACTAGAACGTTCAACTAAAGGCCTAATATAAGAAATATGTAACGGCAGAACATCCAAGTTTATTGTACAAGTTTCATGGGCAAGTTTTTTGGCAATCGAACGTATCTCGGTTGAATTATTTGTGTGAAAATCATTTTACTGAGCAGTACCCATTTAAGAGGTGACTTACTTACGTACATATTTCATCTTTTTCGGATTGCTGTTGATACAGAGAAAGATGATTGTTTTTCAGACAGATTAATAGCAAGATAGCCTTCAACAACTACTTAAGAAATCGCGAATAAAAAATCAGCTGTTCCCTACATTTGTGAGCGATTAACTCGTCAAAATGTAGGGAACAGCGATTTCTTAGAGGTTGTTGGTGTTTTACAAATAACCCTGTATATTGCCAGTATTTTATTTACCTCATTCATTATAAAATCTTGAGCTAGTGACCTCATATTGGCGGCTTGGTCCCATAATAAAAGTTGTTCATAATGATGAGTACAATGACCTCTTAAGAGGTTGCTGGTGTTTTACAAATAACCCTGTATAATTTAACCAAACGTAAGGTTAAGCATAAGTTGAACAATTGGTTATTAACTTTCACTTATGATCGGACAGAATTGCGTTTAATAGTTAAAAAGTAAGTAGGTATAATAGGTGCCTAGTATTGTTTTTGTAAGTAAGTGGTAGATATTTATTGATATCATTTTGTAAAACTTTACAGTAGGTTTATGTTATTTTTTCTTTTTTAAGCAATAACTTTGTTTTACAGTCACATAAGTTCAAGTTTGTGTCGAAGTCAACAGCTCACTAACTCCTTTAATACAAGCTTGACTTAGTTTAGGAGTTAGAGAATTCCATAATTTTATGTGACAGTGTACAACCTCTAAACTGATATTTAAATTGTTACTAGATTAAGAAATTGTTGTACCTACCTTGATGGAAATAAAGTAGTAGGTATTCCTTTTTTTTCTAACATAATATTTACATTTTTAAATAATTTTAGTAACAAAAATTATAAACAAAACATTTAAAAAAAATATTTATTATTAGTGGAAGGCTAGAATATAGGCTAATTAAAATATATATACAGTAGCGTTTCTAGCTGAGATATTTTTATCATTTATATGGGGGCCTTCCAACAACAAAGACAATATTTCATCAGGACTAATTTGGTTGTTGAAATCATTTTGTAATTCGTCTTTGGATCTGTCTAGATTATCTCAGTTCAATCTTTGCACTGACTTCAAGGCAAGTTATTTATCACCAATTTTAAACAAACAAACTAAAACATCGTGAGAAATAAATTGCAAACGTGTATGTGTTTTGACTCCACAACATGGAAAGTTGTGTCACCTGTTCCAATGTACAGACGCCAGCAAATCAAACTACCTGAAACTGTTAAATTTTCCTAATCAACCTTGAACCTAATGCTTAAGCGATAAAGTTGAAAACAACACACACACACACATTGTACACTTAGTTCGCAATAAATGTTTTGACTTTGAATTTGACCTATTAAAGAAATTTTACAGATTGTAGTAGCTTGATGTGCTGGCCGTCTGTACATGACTTCGAATGTAGTAGTAATATTTTACATAGACAATTTAAAGCCTTATTTCGGTGAGAATCTTTGGTTAGGCACGAAAAGCTTTCACTAGTTAGTGCTTCTCATAAAGATCATATCTATTAACTGTCATCTCAAGGTGAAAGAGTCAGGGTAGCCCGCGGAATTTAAATTTTCTTACGTTTTTTTGCAATTTTCCGGTCAGTGTCAGGCTGTGCCATCATCTGCCTAGCCTTTTCCCAACTATCTAGGGGTCGGCGCCCAGTCTAACCGGATGCAGCTGAATACCAGTATCTTACATGGAGCGACTGCCTATCTGACCTCCACAACCCAGTTAGTACTGGGTAATACGATAACCTTAGTAAGACTGGTTGTCAGACTTTTTGGGCCACTGACTACCTGTAACGACTGTCAAAGATCTACAAATGACAGCCGGGACCAACGGCTTAACGTGCTTTCCGAGGCACGGAGGAAACTCGGTATGTAATGGGTGGTCACTCATCCACAGACCAACATAGGCAAGCGCGTTTTAACCTAAAGATCGACCCGAGCGGCTGTTATAATTGAGCCACGAGCTCCTCAGTGTCACACAGTGTCAGGCTGTGTGTTAAACAAAATAAGATTCGCGACCGTAATACATATGTATTTACAGAATTATAATAGTTAAAATTATCAATACAACCCTCTCAAGTTCATTTTATCCCATTTTTATTTCTTTTCCAATTTTTCTTTTCATACTTGTCGGGTTCTGCTCTGGACACATACCTCTTCACTGTGGACCATTCACCAAGCGGGCCCAGTGTAGGTTGGTGGCACATGTATTTTTAGTTGATGATAAGAATGTGGATGGGTATATGAGCTCTACTCTTACTCTCGAAGTCCAAAGAAACGATGGATGGATTGTGTAAAGGATGATATTACAGAAAGGTGGTGTCTCATGAGATGACGAGTACTTAATAGAGAAGTATGGAAGAAGAAGACATGCTGCGTCGACCCCAAATGAATTGGGATAAGGGCAAGAGAATGTTGATATGCGGTCACCGTTTTTGAGTTTTTTTTTTAATTATACTAATTCTTTCGCCTAGGTTCGACGGTCGACCATTTGCAACTCGGGATCTATATCACTGGGCCAGAACTGCATGGGCTTATCCACAATATATTTAGAAATCTTTTCTCATCTTTATCTTACTTTTAAATTATTATGTTGGTCTGCACCCAAATTCTCCAATCAATCAACTAAGCCCACCAATGTGTTTGCTTACGTCACACAAATTCTGACATAACCAAGTTTATCACCAGCAGTTCATTGTCACCAGTCCCACATTAATTAGTAATCCCCTGTGCCCTTCACAAGTGACTGCATTATCGTACAACGAATGTCAGTCCTCTGATTAGGACAGGAAGTTCTTCGTTACTTCGATGCAAGACAAACGATGATGTCAGGGTTTATTTGGAATACTTATGAATTGTCCTTATATTGCTTTTTGTGAATGAATGAAGAATTTTAGGGTAGTTAAGATGCTACAGTTTCTGTTGACGAAACAATTTCTACTTAATTATCAACACAATTAATTATATTTCATGTGTGTGTGTTAAACTATAATTTCTAGATAATTTTGGAAGTCAATATTTGTATACTACTTTTTAAGTTACTTAATAACTTTGCTACAATAACCTCCATGGCCCGTTTACTATTGAAAGCATCCATCACCACAATGTTTTAAGTGTGCTACATTGAGTTTTACCGTAAAACGTGATTTTATACTCCAAAAAAAAGTTGTTTCCCAGCAATAATTTTTGCACAGGGTTACTTAGTTTGATGTACATAATGCTTGGTTGACCGCTTCGTGAAGGGTCAGTTTACACCGTGTATAATGACTTGCAACTAGAGATTGACTTAGAAGCCTTTCGGTAGGCCATGTCACTCCAATTCAATTTTGACTTGTCCGCCATCGCTGATTAAATGTTACTTTGTCTAGGCACTGTGTTTTTCTTTTAAACTTACTTTCTTTAACTAACATTAAAAGTCTGAATGAAGTATTTTATTATACTTTTAAACAACAAGAAGACAACAAATGATGGTGAATGATGATGATGGTGGTTGGAACAAGAGCAAGAGTGAACAGGCATCTTCTGGGCACGCTCGTTTCATCATAGACCTCATCCATCGCTTTCCATCAGGCGTGATCGAGGTCAAGAGCAGGCCCATTTTGTAAAAAAAAAACAAGTATAAAGAAAATTGTAATTCAGACCTGTAACGACGGCGACGGCGGATGATTTCCGCTTTGTCTAGTTACAATAAACTGCTTACTACAGATTTATCTGGAACCCTTAAAGATCAAATTTAAAAGATCTTATTATCAAAAAACCATTTAGAACTAGAGGCTAAATCCGTTAATTTGAAAATTATAGCGTAATGTAATATCGTAGCTCAAAGTGTCAAACCGCAGAGTGATGTATTGTGTGGTATTTTAAAAGATTTAACGCCACCCCACCAACCCCACTTCTTAGTCTTCCACTTCAATGGGGTTCGAGATATAAATCTCTTTATTTTCCATCAATAAAGGGGGATACAATAGTATTTTGCATCTTGCTGATGCTGCATAGGATGCATGTTACTGAGATACACGAATGAGAACATGCACCTTTTGATCTCGGATTGTATTTAAATGCGAAAAAATTGCCAGCATCATCAACTTCTTTATCCTTGGAATCGGTTTCCAATTTTAACAGGATGCAGCTGAATAACAGTAGCGACTGTTTATCAGACCTGTGTAAGCTTGTCATTAGATACGTTGTTGATAAGACAGGTTGTCTTGTCAGATGAGAGGAGCTCGTGGATAAATAATAACAGCGGCAAGAGTCAATCTTCAGGTTAAGCTGTACTTGCCCAGGTTGGTCCGTGGATGGGTGAGCACCCATTACATACCGAGTTTCCGCCGTGCCTCGGAAACAACATTAAGCTGTTGGTCCCGGCTGTCAGTGGCCCGAAGTCTGACAACCGGTCTTACCAAGGGTATCGTATTACGCAGTACTAACTGGGTTGTGGAGATCAGATAGGGAGTCGCTCCATGTAACATAATGGTATTCAGCTGCATCTGGGACCCCAATATAGCTGGAAAAAGCCCAGGCAGATGATGATGATTGTCTTCGTCTTGTCAGATCTGCCTTTAGGCTTTTTACTACCCCTAACGACTATCATAACACGGCGGCGCCTACAAATTACCGTAGTGGAAGACCAAAGAAACGATGGATGGACTGCGTTAGTGCTGATATTTCTAGAGAGAAGGGTATACTGTTGTGACGAGCAATAGAGAAGTAAGGAATAATAAGGCATGTTGCGCTGACCCCAAATAAATGATAATGATCTTTTATCTTAAAAAAATAGGCCACTTTAACTAATTGATATATATATATATATATAAAAGAGCGCAAAACAGTTACGTGCCTACATAAATCTCCATCGAAACGCATTAATATAGTTATACTAATGTATGTGCAGCGTCAAAGCGTCCGTCGGCTCCCATAGCGGCGCACGCACAGGAATGCGTAGGCGCAAGCTTGGAGGTTTTATTTGTTTCGTGCACTTCTGTGCGACGAATTCCTTGGCTTTGATGTTTTTTGTTGATATGTTGGTACTGTGTTTGTTTGGACCTAGGTTGAGGACTGTGCCTGGCTTCTTACAGACGTGCAATTGAGTATCACTACTACGAAAACGGAGTCCATGTAAAATACTGGTATACTGTTGAAGCAGACCCCAACATAGTTGGTAAAAGACTAGCCAGATGGTGATGAAGAAAGTTTTGAATATGTATGTATGTGGATGTGTATAAGAGTAGAGGGAGACCAAAGAAGAAGAGAAAGAAATAATTTTATGTATTATTTATTTATGTACATTATTAATTAAAAGCTATTATATAAACTAAAATATATAAACTAACAACAAACTTTATAAGGGCAGCGAAAATTACTTATAAAATGATTTAACTTGGAACATAAGCAGCTAACTGAGATCTTCACTTGAGGACTTCTCGACACTTTGGACGGAGATTACTCAGAAAATACTTCAGGATTTTGAAAACTATTTGATGTAGCTTTTCGGCAACAACATGACATTATAAAAACCGAGTAACCACTGCTTATACATGGCCTCTTTCGAATATTTAGCGAAAACGCAACCTCTTTCTATCCGACCTCCATCTAATTTGCTGCTTCATTTAAAAACCGCTGATCGGACTCCTCCTCAACACTGTCAGCTGGTAATATGACCAAGAGACTGGCGGCGCTTCCACGTTCTATGGCCACACTTGGGGATCCAAGTTATAATCCAAGGGATCCTGGAAAAAAATATAAATATATAATTATATGTTTAAACATATACTCTAATCCAAAAACATTAATACTAATATCGTTTAATTTCTCTACTTTTGCTATGTCAGAAATTTATATAGCAAAGGAAATACCATCCACCACCCGATTGTGGTTTTTATTTACGGGACATAACGCTGAGAGTAATGACCATTTAAAACAAAAATAATTTTCGTTTTTTACATTTACTACAGCCTTACATATTACGGGGAAGATCTACAGAATGACATTCATGTCATTTTATGTTTTTTAGATTCTATTTACTATTTTTTTTTTCAAATACTTTAATTTTACTTATTGTATCATTTAAAGATGAAAAGAAAATATGTAAGTCATCTCGTCGACAAATAACTAATGTTTGAAAATCAAACGTTTTATGAATCTTTTGTTTGTTGAAAGTCAACATGCAGTATGAAATTTACTTTAAAAATTGTGTGTTGATGAATACACTCTTGTATTAAAAATAATATACAATCTTTAATAGAATTTAAAAATAATTCAGGAGTTTAAAAATGTAACGGTGTTTAATGATCTACTCTACTTTTGATTTTAAAAGTTAAAATTCTGTTTCCAAAAGCAGATTCAACAACACAAACATTTGATAAAGAATTATGTGAATTTAAAAGATTATTCTTGTGAACATTACTTCTAAAATTAATAGCTAAATACCTTTTATGACACGTCAGACATTCCACTTGATCCTCGTAACCGCCGCTGGTCTCTGCAGAGGTAGACGCTTCTGCTTCAGTTCTTAGTTTTTTGATGATCTTGTATTGTTTGTTGCTCCTTCGCTTAATTCCTTTTCGAAGTTGTAGTGGTCGACTGTTAAAATGTTTAATTTTATTAAAAACAACATAAACAGTGTGTGTAAATTATGATTAAAACTGATGTTTACTATAACTTACTTGAACAGAGTTTCAACCATCGCACAGAGATTGTACAGCTCATCATCATATGATGAATCGAACAGTTCACATTTCTCCTTTTCATCACAAACTTTAGACAGTTCCTGATCGAATTCACTGCTGAATAGTTCCATGTTCTTTTCCATGGGCGTAGAAAAGAAGTCACTGCAACCACTAATGTTTTCCATCGCGAGGTACCAGAGTAAGCAACAGTTAAGTGTCAGTAGACCAACTGATGTCCTATTTAAAAAATAGTCCAATATTTATAGTCTGGTAAAGGATTAGAAACTCAGGTAGAATCATTAATCTAATGAGTACTTAAATTACTTAATGAGTAATTAAATTACTTCCATTTAAGTAAACAGAATCATATTCACTAATGATCAGCTAATGACTGTCATTGCAAAAATATTTTTCACTTCCTACTATTGTCTTTGTAATTTATATAGGGTGACTGGTAATTAGTAACCGATAGGTACTTAAACACATGATTATACTCACGATAACAAATAACTTTCCATAAGAAACATTTTTTTTACACTCATTCAATGGTTTCACAATAATAGTTAAATAATATTTGATAATTCACGTTGCTGTATGGTTTTAGTGTTATCTGCGAGAATTCTTGGATACTTACTATTATAGTTTACAGTCATGTCATTCATGTGTATTGTTTACTTTTGCAATGTTATAGAAAAGCAAAAGACTAGACAACTAATAATTCATTAATGACAGACACTGAATTCACAAAAAAAAAAATCAGCTGTTCCCTACATTTTGACGAGTTAATCGATCATAAATGTAGGGAACAGCTGATTTTTTTTTCGCGATTTCAGGTTTGGTCCCATAGTAAAAGTTGTTCATAGTGATGAGTACAATAACCTCTTAAGAGGTTTCTGGTGTTTTACAAATAACCCTGTATATTACATATTTGTCTAGTCCCGGGGTTGCTACACTGTTATTCAGCTGCATGCGGTTACACTGAAACTTCTCTTTCTCCTCTCCTTTTTCACCTAGTCTGCTCTGTCCCACTCCTGGGCGAAGGCCTCGCTCCACTCCTTCCACTTCTCGCGAACCCGAGCGTCCTCCTTCCAGTTCTGAGGGAACTTGTCCAGTTCTTCCCGCCATCTCTTTCGTGTGTCAGGGCACCAGTTTCCTGCTATTTTGGCCCACAGTTTGTCCGGCATGCGGCAGACATGACCTGCCCAGTCCCGTTTGCATGATTCAATTTTCTTCTTGTATCGATTTCTTGACCGAATTGGGAAGAAATTTGTTTTCGGTCATTTTGACTTTTTGTCACTGCTGTTAATACTCTTCATTGTTGCGGTAATTTTTGGGCGAGATGGTAGACCTTGTGTTTTTCCATGATAGGTATTAACTCTATACACACGTAACATAAATGTGAAAGTATTTTATTCGACTGTTCGACATAAAGAAATTCCTTATTTAGTCTTGTCATTTACGGGTTTCAATCAATGATGTTGATGGCAAAGCGTGTTAACAAAAGTACTTACTTTCATTTAAAGATTAACGCCAGTATCAACGATGGATAATCTTCGGGAGGTATCTACTACAAGACACTTATGATTGCCTCTCCAAGATTTGCCATTTTATTGAACTTTACGCCCCTTTTTTGATGTGGTTCCTTTCATACACTGTATTTTTTTAATCAATAAATTGACCTAGTACTAAACATCCGTCTTGCGCTCCGTTTTTGATATGGTTCCATAGACTGTGTTTTGTTTTGTACAATGGATTGAGCAAAAAAACAAAAGACAATCATGGCCCTGCTGCCCGATCCTGGCTATACATGCCAAAACCGTTAGGTAATTTGGCGATACACCGAATCACAAAGCCGTTCGACTCCGGTATGTGGCCGCGAATCTTAATGTTTAATTAAACATAAGTATATAAAGTGAAAGGCTTCCATTGAATGAGCGGCGACATCGACATTATTCCAAGAATGTGGAATGCACATTCACTCGCGAACTGCATGTGTCAGATTTCTCGTGAACTACAAAATCCGGGAGACGGATTTGTTTAAGTGTTTTACTTATTTCCTTTAAGGATAATCTCCGTAGTCGTATAGACTTATTTAAGTTTTTTGTAAATATTCGCCACGGGATTAGGAGTGTTCTTGAAACAAGCAAAGTTACCTTTAGGTAAATGAACTTAACGATGGTTTTTAACAGTCAGTGAGTCTGATCTACCAGCTAGTCTTATATCTTTGTTAATGTAATTCTAAAGAAGACAATGATAATGGTTCACCGTCAACGGCCTAGCCTCTTACCAACTATGTTGGGGTCGGCTTCCAGCCGGATGCAGCTGAATGCCAGCATATTTCATGGTGCCGCTACCTATCTGACCTCTCTACAACCTATATTCCGGTACCATTTGGTAAGACTGGTTGTCAGACTTCCTAAAATAACGATAATATTCCAATTTGTAAAGGATTAGGTTTAGAATTAACAACCATTTTATAGAAAGGTTCTTCTAGATCGTTAGGTCGACATCAAGGGACATTTGGTCGACCAATGTGGCGATTATTGATGTAATAATGACTATTGTAATTACCCTGAACTTAAGGCGTGTTCTCTCTTAATTAGCCTAACATAATTAATGTAAACAATACTCAATGATTCTTGGAAATATACAGAAAGCGCGGTCAATGGCATCTAGCCTACCAAGTTAGGTAAAAAATGGTCTTATTAATAGCTGATATGTTATACCCTTATTACAATGAGATAAGGTTGATTGTCGTATGTTTTTGTGTTAAGAATTGTCACTTTGACACACACAGAGTGTCAAGCCGGGAGATAATTGATGAGCTGTCACTCTGTCAACCACCTGACGTTTGTGTCGTGATGATAGAAATGTTACTCGTTGTCTTGTATCAAGCTTATATTAGAATTAGAATTTTTTGTTCTGTGAAGTCATATAGATCGGTATAATAAGTTAAGTACCTTTTTATTTGAGAGTCAGGCTTATCACCCTTGACATCAGTTCAAAACGTTCTAGAATCAAATTGAGACGCGAAAGATGTCATCATCATAGTCATCAGTTGTCATAGGTTCGTTGCTGAATCTTTTTCAGACTTTTGTGTCCGATGTTCCGATCATCTGCCTAGCCTTTTCCCAAACATGTTGGGGCCGGCTTACAGTCTAACTGGATGTAGCAGATAGCTGTACACAAGTATTTTACATGGGACGACTGCCTATCTTGATTTCTCAACCCAGTTACTGAAGAACACGATATTATACGGTTTGTAATTATGAACTCTGGAATAAATGTTACCCAAACTGCTATCATATAAGACCTCAAAGAGATAATATATCATCAGTATATTTAATAACCATCTAAGGCCAATTCCACCTAGGTTCAACACCGCTTTAAGTTTTGGCTCGTTCTTCCTCTTAGATTTTTTCTAGCCTACCTCTGCCTACCTTTCTAAAGTCTACAAGATTGAGGGCACGTCATCATTAACTATCGATCGGCTGTAGATGAGTGCATCGTGGTGAGCGAACCGATTCAATTAATGATAAATTAGATACCGTTAGATATGAGTGAAAGGATTTGAGTGTATGTGTCTAATACTATCTGGTAGTGCTAAATTGTTTGCCGTAGTTAATTTATCATGACTCAGTCGAGTGCTGCATGAGGACCTGCCTTCGATACCCAGGTCGGGCAGTGTTGTTGGGTTTTTCAGTAATTATATTTGTGAGTATTATTATTTGTGTTCTCCCGCAGAGGATTTGTGCCCAGTTGATGGCAAATGCGTTGCCTTTATTACACGATACTCAAACATAACTGGCGAAATGTGGGTGGTATAAGGTACACCTCTGCCTAACCCATACGAGATAACAGGCGTGATGCTATGTCTGATGATATATGAAACAGTTAGGATCTAAGAGGATGTGACTAATACACTAAGTGATCTAGTAGTGCTAAATAAATATTAGTTTTTTAGCTGTTTTTGACTCATCACAAATCTATGGAGTCTCCTCATTGCCTTGAAGACCACACTGATTCATCGGTTCAGGTTCTGAATCATCATCATTACCTGCCTAGCCCTTACTCCACTATGTTAGAGTCGGCTTTCAGACGAACTGCACGCAGCTGAACCCCAGTATTTTTCATGGAGCGAATGATTTTTAGTATTATGAATTCTTATAACCGAAGTCGGGCCCATCTGAGTAGTTGTATACTCCAGTATAGTTGTATGTTAAGTTCAGAATTCCATTCCATTGTTGGGTTATACCAACTAGCGGCTCTTGATACATCCTTTTTGCCTATAACTTTTGAATTTCCTTGTCTTTAAAAACTAATAGTAAAGAAGATCGTATCCACAATGTTACAGCAAGTATCGACTCCACTTGCATGTCTCATTCGCCAAACAATTAAAATTCTAAGATCTGATCACCTAACAAGACATTTTAGAATGCTAACTTGGTAAGCCTTTCGGCCATACGAGTACATCTATTTTTTTGTCTAGATTTTTTGTCGAAAGATCTAGAACTTTATCCGTGTATAACAGGCTGTATTGATCGAGTGTTTAGACGTGAGGCTAAGCGAATGATTTTTTAATTGGTCATGACATGTAAAATTTCTGTGGAGGCAAAAAATATTTTTTGTCAGATGAAATTCTAAGAGAGGTTTTTAATGGTATAATAATGATATGATAACTGTTCTGTTTTTGTGGAGCATGCTTTGTTAACGAATTGGTGGTATGGTGACTGCGTTGTTGGTCCAGTGGTCGCAATCAAGGTTCTATTCCTGGGTCAGGCAGTGGCATTGGGTTTTTTTATCAGAAATTTTCTCAGTAGCAACCACGGATTTGCCCGTTTGGATTTGCGCTCGGTTGAGGCAATAGGCTCGCCCCCCATTTTATGGGACTTAAACATAACTGGCGAAATGTGAGTGTACTATTAGGTATACCTCTGCCTAACTCTTCGGGGATTACAGGCGTGATTTTATGTTGGTGGTTTGGTCCAGAATAGTACTTGTAAAACTACAGTCGGTAATGAATGATGGTTCCTTAGAGTAAGGTGTCATTGGACATTCGAAACGGTGCCTTAATCATCAGGCTATCGCAAAAACCAGGTTAATTCAAGCCCAAAAAACCGTTCTCTCCTTCCCAATGATGAAGAGTTCTGCCACTTGAAACTAGTCTTCGATGATGATGTTTTAGTTGATAAGATGATGCATAATCCTAGCCCAAGTAAGTTGAAATTAAATTGAATGAAATGTAATCACCACGGAGCAAGCTAAACTTAATTAGAACCACAAGTTTCATAAGCTCAGACTTGTTACAATAAAGTTTTAATAGAATAATACTTTCATAATCATAAAACTTTTCTTCTCTAACAGAAAGAAAAATAAAAAAATTAAGTATGATTACTTTTCCGGCCACAAAATGTAATATGGAGACACAATTCGTTCGTTTTCTTCGTTAAAATCTAGATTTCAAAGCATCTGCTACAATAATGGTCTATTAATAATAGTCTGCATTAACAGTACTATTAATAATGTTGTAATCTCAGTTATTAATGAACTCAGCGGGATAATGACTACCTACTCATTGAACAGAACTGTTACCAACCAAAGCTGTGTTACTTTGCGCTAATTTTGGCCATTTCATAGAAATTACTGTATGAATCTGATAACAATAAATAGCTATGATATAGAGAGCGACCCATTCAGAGTGTTCATTGTAATAAACGTTAATTAATCGACATTAGCGCTGGCCGTGTGGCCGTTACAATTATATTAAAAGATTTGTCAAAGAATCGTGTGTGCGTATCCATGGTACACTTGTAAACGTCACAATTTCAGGGCTCGTTTTTATACATTCTACATTCTGACGGTGGAATTGGATTAAGAATACTTAGTTGAATTATACAGGGTGGACGGGACACCAAAAAAAAAGAAGAAAAATGATGTTGAAACACTTGTCTGTGATTCTATTCGATGTATCTCGTATCTTTGAAGCAGTGTATTCAATTGTTGGTGAGTCAAATAAATTAAATAAATTTTAGTTGAACAACAGGCTATCAGACCTCAACCTAGTTGATGAGTAACACGATACCCCTTGGTAAAACTGGCTGTCTTACTTTCATTTCAAGCTTCTGGTCACCCGTAACGACTGTCAAAGATCTACGAATGACAGTCAGGACCAACTGCTTAACGTTCTTTCACAGGTAAGGAGCCATCTCCTTTCTTGAGGTATGCAAGGCTAGTACTTTCAATTTTTCTTTCCAAAAAGACGGTTTTTAGCGTTCCTATCAAAAACCATAATTGTGTGATCAATAAACATTTTTTTAAACTATCGATGTTTCAATCAGTCATCGTCCCTCTCTAAGTGTGCACTTTGTGGAATACTTTTCGTGCTCTTAATAGTGTGCTCTTATTTTGTATGCTCTGGTAGGAATATGTTCCTTTCTTTTCTCCTTTTCATGATATGGTCGTGTCTTACCATCTTACACGTGACTTCAGGCGACAAAAAAACATAGATATTTTCTTGTCGTCTATAAATTCTCGTATCGTCCGCAACAGTGGAGCCGCGTCAATTGGCGGAAGCAAGCACATGCTGCCGCAACATGTGACAATGTAGCAGGTGGCGGCCATACTTATTCTATAACTGCCTATCAACCAGTGGGTCTACAGCCTAAAATAATACTAAGGAGCCAAATCTTCCTAGACGTTCACTTGTAACCTAGTTTCTTTTGTGTTTTAGATGATTACTTGCTTTTCATTTTGTCACAATTTTTTTTTTTTTTTATTAGTGTGTGGCAGTCTTTCTGTGGCAAAATGATTTTGTTTCATTTTTTTTTTCAATGTGCAAAATAAAGAACCCTTTATTCAAGCCCTTTATAAGAAAAACCACAGCGTTTTTACCAATTTATTTAATAATAGCCTGCAATCTGCAAAACACTGTTAAAAAAAGTTTTAATTGATCGATGGTTTAATAGAGTTGGGACATCTTTATGACCTTATAAAATATGTCCATTTTAAACAGTGACATATAAAAATTCAAATTTATAGTCAATTGACAACAATATGACTTAATGCTTAATAACCTAACCGTCGTTTTGCTTTGAACGTGAAGTATAGCGTTATTTATAAACCAGTTTACTCACCATGTTTTTTGCATGAATGAATTCCCACAGCTAATTTAAATTCGTCCTTATCACCCGGATTTGCATAAAAATGCACTTAATTTTGACATAAGTAATGTTTTAGGATTAAAATAGAAACAAAACTGCAGCTTAATTGAACTCCGATAAGTAGCTTTATTATAATTATACTTTTTGCCTACATTAAAAATGTTTGTGTCGTCAGCCAAAGATATTGTGGCCAGAACGTTATTTTGTTATTTATTTACTTCATTTAATTAAATTAGCCTGTAATTGGTTTGCCTGCTGGCCGCCGAGAGAAAAAGAAGTTTGCAGAACATTTTTTGAATTACGAAGCTTTGTAATTTATGGGTTCTTAAATTAAAATAATTAGTTTTCCTTGCTAATCATAAACAACCAGTGAGTTTGAACATTTTACCTCTATTACACTATGGTCACAGTTCATGATTCTACTCTTGAAGATGATTCTACTGTAAACATCACTAGGCTATGCAAATAGGTAATTAAGTTTATAAAATCAGTCATGGAAGGAAATGGGGACAGCTATAGAACAGGATCTTGTCAGTGGTCCTTATGGTAAGCGCCAGGGTAGCCCGGAAAATTCAAATTTTCAAATAAAAAAAAATATCAAATCAAATCATTCTTTATTTGTGAACACAGGTATTATAATAAAGGTCTTATGTAAACATTTTAGTCGAGCTCTATGTCCTACCAATGAAATTGGTGTACAACTATTAGTTTTTTAGTAATATGTCTGAATCTGTAACACAAAGTCGAGTTCGAATAAATAATGTGAATTCAACGTACGTACCTATCTTACGTTTGTTTCAATTTGCAGGTCTGTGTCAGGTTGTGTCGATGAAAAATGAGTCGCGCAAGGTACACGTACCTATGCATAACTATTTCATGAAAAAGTCATTCAATGGGGCTAAATGAACTTAGAGGGTTGAACTGATGATTTTAATGATTATAATTCTGTAACTACATACATACGTGATACTCGCGCGACTAGTGGTACTGGTGCTGGTGGCTTAGTCTGGTTAGACTGGAACCCAACTCCACCATTGTTAGGAAAAGGTTAGGCAGATGATGATAATTTATTCCTCAAATAAACGCCACAGCCTAACAATGATCAGTGAGACAATACATAACCCCTAAGAGACCATAGACCATAGAGTATTAACATACCGTACGCTTATTACCGATGCCATGAGCCGACACACGTGAAATCGATGTATCGGACGTAAAGATTTTATTGCGGACACTAGTTTTGGTGCCTGGCGTGGCTTGTTTGTGTTTTGAAGATAAGATGCACGGAAATTTTACAATAAGGATGCTAGGCCGAAATTCCAAATAAAGAAGAGACGACGAAGTGGCTAACGAGCCGATTCTTGTTTATCTTCCTGCACGCGTAGCATGACCACCGTAGAAACGGGTTTTGTCGACGGAAGAATCGACAAAATGACAGATCAATAAAAGAAATCTGTGAATTCTACGCGTGCTGGTAATATATCTAGAAGAAGGAAGCAGGGCTGGATGCAAAAGTTAAGCTTTAAAGTGAGTTGTTTTTTGGGCTTTCATTAGCTTCTTTGTGAGAACGTCATATTTTCTAAGGCAGCAAAACCGGACGATATGGGTCACTGAGAAATCTGATTGTACTGCGATTCCGTACTACATATCTACTGCATAACATCACGCCTGTGATCCGCGAAGGGTTAGGCAGAGGTGTACCTAATAGTACACCCACGTTTCGCCAGTTATGTTTAAGTCCCATGCAATAAGGGGCGAGCCTATTACCATCAACCGGGCACAAATCCAGACTCCGTGGTTGCTACTGAGAAATTTCGAACTACAATGGATGGACATAAAATGAGAAATCTGATTGTGTTGCGATGCCGGTCTACAATATACATAAAATTCCTATATTTAAGGAAATCGCTGCTTTTACGAAAATACAAACAAACAAACACACTCACCCAAAATCTATGTAAAAAAAAAACATGAAATAATATATGAAATATCGGTCGTAATCGATTAATTGACGTAAACTCGACTCGACTCGTCATGGCATCGATTTAATAGTTACCGACGGTTTCTCGATACTCCACTACCGTAGCGTATCAGGTACTTGGTTCTAAGAGAAACCGGTTTTTTAACTTGAGTTTTAAGGAAAACAAAAGAATGTATTGTTTGTACGAAAATGAGGGATTTGTCTGTGATAGAATTCCGACTGTCGGCACAAAGCTTAGCGTTGAAAATCCAACCACGTGTAGGTATAATTTGTAACTCATTGACGTATAGAATGCAGTAGAAACTCTTAACCTGGCAATATACTATTTTGATTTTGACACATTTTCTTTACATACGCCAAGTTATTCAGAAGAAGTGTTGCAATGCAGTAATTGCAGAAGATTTGTTTTTAAAAGGCCATTTACAAAATAATCTGAAGGATTGAGTTTTCTCTTCTTTAAAACCGAGGACATAGAAATAGTGACATTATATTAGCAAAAACGATAACGGAAGAGTAAAGATAGATCTCGAGCCCCAAGATTCAGACTAACTGTCTAGAGCTGACTAGCAGCAACTAGTTTTAGGTAATATTTTAAGCCGCTTGTAACATCTCTTGTGTATAATTGTACCCGCTGGATAAGAAACAATTTTCTATTTCTAAATTGACATAAGCTATAGTAAAACTTATGACACTCCTGTTGAACGTCATTGCACATTGTAGAAATATGATTCCGAGAAATATCAGGTTCGATTCCCAGATCGGGTAAAGTAACATTGGGTTTTCCATCAGAAATTTCTCAATAGCAGCCACGGAGGCTCCGTGGCTGCTATTGAGAAATTTCTGATTTGCGCCCGGTTGATGGCAAAAGGCTTGCCCCCTATTACATGGGACTTTAACATAACTGGCGAAATGTGGGTGTCCTATTAAGTACACCTCTGCCTCACCGATGATGATGATACCATACCGTGATGTTATGTTTATGTTATGAAACGCCTTAAAGCGATTACCACTACATCTCGACCCCTAGATCGTCAAAAAATTTAAAAAATTAGTTCCTACTTCCATTTACAATTTACATGCGTTTAGAACTAAAGTTCAACATCGTTTACAGGTAATTACCATATTCCCTTACAATTTTATTAAAGAAAAACACATGCAAAACCGCTGTCCGAGCATACAACAAGACACATAGGTACTAGTTGGTCGTTACCAAGGAACTCCTTACCACCAGATCCTTTGGGTAGATTGTAAAACTGGTGTTCGTGACCTATCACGTCATCCAGCTACAAGGCTCGTTATCATACATCAACGAGTACATAGTTATTGTGCCAATTATATTATTGGATATTGAATTGTAGTAGCTAATTCTTTTTCTTTCGTTTCTTTCGTGGGCATTAAAATGGCTTCGACTGGCGATGCTATAATGTACAGGTAATACATCAATGATAGCACTTACATTACGACAATCATCCTTACTGCAACGACATAAAAGCGCTGTAATTTCCTTCATGGTCAGTCAGTACCGCTACCTTCCTGATATTCATGCACAATAGCATGAGCTATTCTAAAATAAAATATCTATACAATTTGGACCTAACTGGATAGAAAATTAGGGATAAACGTCCGAATATGCATTTATAAATGATGACGGCAAGTTAAATTCATTTCGTAAAAACATTGAATAAACTTTCGATGTTGGAAGTCAAACTGCATTATAATTTCTTCAATCTATACTTAATTTACTGGTAAACAAATGATTATGTCCTCTGCTACTTACAATATCTTAAATGCCCAAGGCATTAAATCCGCCTTTGTACATTATGTGCATAAAGTTTAATAAATAAAATAAATATCTCTCATACACACAAAATATACATCTCCTTTAAAACAAATTATTTACAAAAGAAATAGCTGTTTAATTGATCGTTAATCAACAACTTTACAAAAATATCAAGTTACCACAGCAATGAACAGTACCGAAATGAAACTTGAATCGATGTTTTTTTTGTCCTTAAAAGGACCGACAGTATAATTACCTATGAATCGATTAAATTTAACTGCGGTTAAATTGATGAACTTGTCTATAAATCTCCCAGTTAATTTAAATTTTAACCTGCCGTTAAGTGCCTGACACGACAAAGGTGGGTCTTAGTGTGACAGGTCATTGTTCCCATGGCTTGCGGAAAAAAGTGCAAAGAGTAAAAGAGTTGTCAAACCATTTGATTGTGCCTACACTCTTGCAGCTGTTCTGAGGAAAACACACGTTGAGAGAACTGTTGTTTGAAGTTGCTACTACAATCTTTATACCCTTACTGAGCAACAACAATTGCTATTGCATTTTATCGATTAAACAATACTTGGTATGGCATTTAATTAGCCTCATTAACTGTTTCTCATAATAACGCATTACAATATCATCTAGTTTGTTTTAAATCCAAGTACGGAACAATTAATGTACCATCTCTTAAAAGCTCAAAGAACAAGATATATTACTTCATTAAGGTAATTAAGTATCAATTAAATGGACATAATTAACTTTATTGCCCTGTGAGTGCATGTTTCATTATTCATTACTGATCTAGTCTTGATATAGATTTATGTATATAGAGGCAGAAAACAGTTATTTGTTACTAAGGATATTATGCAACTTGAAGTTGCTTATTGCAACTGTGATAAGACCAGTGACCAGTAAACTGATGTAAGTACCTACTAAAGATGACTGATTAGTGCTTGTTAGCAGACTTTTTCCTGGTAGATGATGAAAGATAAGTCATATTATTCTAATGAAAACCTACCATCTAATGAGCCTAAAGAAATAGATAGAAAATACAAAAAAAACATCACATCTCTTCCTAATCTCTGTCAAGACAAGTCCTTTCACTTAACCCGCATGCAGTGTTCGATTTCAATTACCCCTCACCTTGAAGGAAAACCGTGTGCAAGCAAGACAGACATTACAACCACCCCTAAGAGTGAAAGAGATGCAATATAAACAAATCGTAGGCCCGTAAAAACGCCTTATGTCGAGGCATGACAGATGGCCCCACCGCAAAGTATTCTCGAGTTCATTTGCTTGACTTCTGGTTATTTTCGTACTGCTGCTGTCACTTGACTTCGACCAGGTAAATGAACCCTTACGGCAGATCGGTTGTTTATATTTATTTTTAATATTTCAGGTTGTTGGCGGGAATTTAAGATGAATATAGAGCAGGTCAGTTTGTTTTGTCGTTTGATGTCTGCCGACACGGAGTCAGTTTTTTTTTACAAACAATTATAGCGGCAGTTTTTATTTGATTCGTAATTTGATAAGCAGACTGTACTTCTAGATATTCAAATTGATGTCAATAACGGATACCAGTCCTTCCCTAGAGATATCGTGTTATCCACCCAGTACTAACTGGGTTGTGGAGGTCAGATAGGCAATCGATCCTTGTAAAGCACTTACGTAATCTAACGATGGTCAGTTAAGAATCTCGTTTTAAAATTGTCAGTTTTCTTAGTATTCTCGACTCAGATGTAGTTTTAAATCGAGTGTCATTCATCTTTCTAGACAAAAACACTGATGTATAACTTGGACGCATTCCAAAGAGAAGGCTTTAACAGGGTAAACTAGAAAGACCTGGCCCAGATATCAGTTTTCAAAAGAAATTGAGAATTGCTTAAGAAACTGATTGAAAAAAGTTGTTTTTTTCAGAAATGTCAAGTGCGTAATATTCGCAGCTTGTGTATGACCAGATGTACGAACGAAGGCAAAGCAAAAAGAGTAAGTGAGGAACGTATAGCAGGTGGCATTCTGTACTTTCTGCTGACCCCCAATGGAAAAGAGGCGTGAGTTTTCGTACATATGTGTGTATGATACTTACAAAGACTCAAGCGAATACATGTGCATAATCATTGATAGGAATCACTCAAGGGTGTTATAAATTAGCGACTAAGGAGAATAAACGTGATGAACAGGAGTGTCCTTTCCCTAATCACAATTCAACGCGGTTATTGCAAAATATCTTCTGGTTTCCCCTATTCAGACAAGGGTAACCAGATGATACTGCTGTTTGTTCAGGCCATCATCATAGGTTTGCAGTCCAGGCGATGTTTCTGGGCTATGAATGTTCCGACTGGACGTTGCTGCGACAAATACGTTGTCACGTTGTATAATCAGTCAGTGGATTTTGTTTTTTTTTTATGTCAGTCTACTCAATCCCACTGCTGGGCAAAGGCCTCAACCATGGCTTTCCAATTGCCTTCAATATCGTCAACCAGCGTTTTCGGGCCTGTCTCGGTGACGACGGCCGACTTCAGGCACCCACTGTGTGACTATCTTCGCCCATCTGTCCGGCAATTTAGATTACTCCATCATTTTTTAGTAAAGTATTCATGTTCACCTTCGTTGTTGATTGTTCAATGGGAGATGATTTTAGGGAAATAATACACATCTATATTATATAATATAATATTAATAAATAATAATATATAAAATTATAAAGCTGAAGAGTTTGTTTGCTTAAACGATATAATCTCAGGAACTGCTGGTTCGAATTGAAAAATTATTTTTGTGTTGGATAGTCCATTTATCGAGGAAGGCTATAGGCTATATAACATCACGCTACGAACCTTAGGAGCCGCGCAGCGTGTGATATCGCGGCGAACAGCTAGTAGGGCCATAAAACTCGACCACCCCCTTAAAATGAAGTCTCGCTCGTGTAACGAATTTTAAGTAAAAGCCTTAACCTTATGTACAAGTAATCTTTCCACCTTGCCGGATCGTTACGTTTCCTCATTTATGAGCATTAAATATTAATTAATTAATGTTTTATTTGAACTTTGAAAGTGTTATATTACGTCATGAGTTTCAACAATTAAGACAATTATGGTGGTAATTAAATATTATGGTTCTTGTACCTTTGAGTACCTAAGTAAAAAACGGAGCTACGCACACAAACTTTTACGATTATTATAAAAATCGTTACAAAATTATTTAAAAGCCATAATAAGTTACTAAATGAGATGTGTTTAGATATTAATCTGTAGTTCAAGACAATTGAATATGTTTTTGTGGGGGTCGTTAACCTGGCGAAGTACACTTGAGGCCATGAAAACCGTATCAGTTTACGTTTGTTGTTGAGAGATTGTTTCTTTTAATTATGGTCTACTTTATAGCTTGTAACGGATTGTAATCTGTGAAAATAGAAAGAAAAACTTCATTGTGTTTGAGTAACGAGTGCGTGACAGATCCATTGATATAAACATACAACAACAACACACGAAGGGAAAATGTTTAGAAAAAGAAAAAAATATTTAACTCAAAGAATTTCCCACTAGTTGTAAACCGGTATCATAAGATCTTTTGCTTTCTAAGTAGGTAATTTCTTGCGGAAAGGGAATCAGTTCCAATTTTTTCGTTATATGTTACCTTTATTTGTATTCCTCAGAAAACAAGGTATTGTGCAAATAGGTACACCAGAATACAAACGCGTCCAACTTTTGATTTGATTCTATTATAACGTATTCAATTATTAACCAGACCTGGTATCAAACAAATTTAGTTTAAGGGAGTTTCTTCGAGTCAAACCATTCTACTACAAGACACATACTAAAATCGCCCTTATAAAACTTTAAGTGCAATAAAAAAGTACTTTCATTAAACGCACAAAATTTGTATTCGTCTATACAATACAAACACTATGAATATTAAATGTTTAGTTACTTTTATAATTATTAAAAGTATAAAACACATCACTTTTTATTGTTATGAAAAATTTAATGACGTATATGAAATAAAAATAAACTGCTTACCAAGTTTAAATGGTAGGAAGTGTATGAAGTTACAACAATAAAATGAAAACATAAAATATAATAGGTAAGTGGGGCGTGTGGTAATTAACTTAGTTTTATTTGTCTGAGGGTTGGGAACATCCAAAATAAACTGGACTTATATGAGCAATAAATTAAGTAAGCTTTTGTTTGTTTTACTGATACCATTTTTCAATCTTTCGTCATGGTTATAGTGATGTTTCTAAACAAATAAATCCAAATTTCCATGCTTATTTCGATAATAACTTTGTCTCAATGTCTGTTACTGTTTCAAACCTGTATAATTTAGCGTATAAGTAACTAACTAACTGTAGGTTACTTTTTTACCCCGGTAGTACGTTCGAGTGGAATCATTTTCGACCTAAACGCGGGTGAAGGCGCGAGTAAAACCTATTTAACGTCGTGTCTATTTGAGAAAAGAATGGTGCTAAAATTTTGTCAGGAGTAAAATCTTAATTAACAAAAGTTGCCAGCCTTTATTTCGTTGCCAAACTTATATTTGATTTCCAAAACGTCCCTTAATATGATAACGACACATGTATGTTTACCGTACCCTTTTATGTAAACAAAAACATTTCAATTTCCCCACACAAACATGTCGAAGTAACTTAACGCAGACAGGTACGAGTCGAGAAACAAACTTCTTGACTGAAAGGTTTTGTGCTCTTTTGATTGAAAAGGGCAGAAGGTGTAATGAATGAATGACTTATGGTATTAAGAGCTGATGGTAGTGTTTTCCAAGAATGGAATATACAGGATATTAATAGCATTTCCTGATGTTAAGGAAATGCTATTAATAGTTGCGTTTAGGTAGTCAGCAAAATGCAGATTTTATTGATCCCATTGCATGACTATTTCATTTAAAAGTCATTTAATGGGATTAAATAAAGTTACAGGGTTGTATTGATGAGTTTAATGATTATAATTCCGTAAATAAATACGTGTTTCGGCCGCGAATCATATTTTGTTCAAAATATAGCCTGACACTGACCTGCAAAATTGCAATGACGTAAGAAAATTTGAATTTCGCGGGCTACTCTTGCGCTTTCCCCTTATGAACAAAGATTCTAAAAGTGATGACGACACTTGAAAAGTAAAAAATGTATGAGAGTGACATTAGATACTGAAAAGCTTAACAGTAGCGGTAAATTTTTGTAAGAGGTGAGCCGGAGTACATATCTTTAATGCAATCTCCCAGTACACTACAGTCAGTATTCTATAGACAAATAATATAATCGTTATTTGTCTATAGAATACTGACTGTGCCATTTGCAAATGGAATTCGGTAGGAATCGAGTTGTTTGGAACCTTCGCCACTGATGCTTAAATAAATATGTCAATCCTGTTGAATGTTTATTCAGGATACGAACCGCTTTGAAAATGATTGGCATTAAGGAAGTTGTTGAAATGGGTCTCCCTTGTTTGACCGAAAGGAATTTGACAAAAGAGAATGCTCATGGAAGTATGGAATCCCGTACCATGCTGCATCAAAATCAAACCTTGTTTTTTATAGACTACACTGATCGTATTAACTCCTACAAAAATTATTTTTGAAAAAAAAACCCGCGTTTCAGAGTTATTTTATAAAATCGAAACTAACCTAAAAAGTAGGTCTATTTTTTCGACGCTACCAACGACGTATTTTAACACACATACATTACATTATTGCTCTAAAAACAGCGTAATACACTAATATTAGTAAGAATTACGAGTTAAAGTAACATCCACAGTATGCTTGACTGAAACTCGATTTTATTTTAGACCTTTACATTGCCAATAGTCAGTCAGTACAGTACAAATGTCAGATGCCACAGATAAGATAACTATAAACCATAGAGTATAGTAAGTGCTATAAACTAGTCGGGATTTAGGGATATAATCGATAAATCAAAATCTTTAGGCTGAGAAAATCTATTTTGTTGCAAATAGCAATAAACCAAACTAAATCGATTTGGTGTACTGATCTTACTTAATTGTAATTAATTTTAGAGTCCGCTCGACAGACAAGGGTTTGTTCAATTGAAACGGAACGTCATTTATATTCAGTTGAAACGGAACGTCATATAAAGGGAGTAAAACAATATTCGTACTTTTAAACTCGAAAAGTATATTTCCAGTTCAAAAATCAAATCCCCGACGCGTAATGCCGTAAAAAAATATGAAACTAATTACTATAATATTTTGGTTTTGAGGCGCGAGACTTTTTGGTACCAACTTTGGTCATTGTCCTTTTCACTTCCCAAATTTTTTTTCGCATAATTTCGTTTGCCAAATTATTACTTTCAAATAAGCCAAATATTTTAATAGTTTTCTTCAACGTCAACTATTCTTTTTTTTTAGTTAGTAGCGTTTTTTTTCTATATAATGTAGTCGTTCCTGGCTAAGGTCACAGTTTTAACCTAACCTAACCTATCCATTTTGTTTAAAGTAGAAATTAATCTAATCTAAATGGGTGAGTTCCGGGTAGCCTACTAAAAACAATATCTTTTTTTCTATTAATGCAAGTCGTGTCAGTTTTAACCTAACCTGTTGGTTTAAATTTAAAATTGTAATGTAAAAATATTTTGTATTAAACAAATGATTATATTTAAAAAAAATGCAGTTTTTAATTATATAATTCCCAAAAAATCTTATTTTTGCGTTAATATTTTTTGTCTTAACAAATCATTTCATTAAACGTTTATTGTCTGAAGATTGTTTGCTGTAATAAATCATTTGATTAAAGACCAAATGTCATAATGATATTTTACTTGGTAATATTTTGCCGTAAAAATTTGACCAAATAAAAATATGCGTACTAAAATCATTCGAAATATTGCAATGGTATAAAAAAGGTTGCTAAAATTTGTTTGGGTAATGAAATTTTGTCAAAATCTTTTCGGCAAAACGGCAGGATCCCTGTTGAAATCTCTTCATCAACTAGAAGTGATGATCTTCAAACGGCTGAGCAGATTTTCTTGAAACATAGCTAAGAACTCTCTCGATTAAGACACCTTTCAAACGTAAAAACCTAAATCAAAATCTGTTCATCCATTCAGGAGCTATGATGCCACAGACACACAGATAAACAGACCCCTTCTTTTTGGTCGGGGTTTGAAAAAATATTGAAATATTCAGCATTGAGCATATTACAAACCCACCATAAAAACATCTAGGTACCTAAAACGTCAATATTCTTGAAAGCCTGCACTTTATCACATAGTTCACAACCACCTACAAAATTAAATAATTACAATAGTCACAAAGATAAGCTCATTAGGAATAACAATAAGGCTGTGCAGCATGGCGCCAATATTCTAAATATAGCATAATAGCACAGATATCGTGACAATGCGGTCGACGCCGCGCACTATGCTAAACGGTTTCACGAAATCCTGAAACACACTGGGAGATTGCATTTGAATGCAACGTGTTTCCATTCAAAAATATTAAAAACGATGTATGCTGGATTCAATTAATACTTTATTACGTTTATTAGCGGAGGAGGCTTATGTCCAGCAGTCGAAATTATGATGATAACAATTATTAGCCGGTGTAGTTATGACCCGTGGAGTTAATAACTTGTATACAAGGTGTAATCGCATAATAAACGCAAGACTTCTCGTGTGGTGTTTCGGACCACGAAACTGAACAACTTCAGTTTTACGAGTTTTTGAAATTCGCAAAAAAATGTGGTCTTACTATTGGAATTGACGCGATCAGCATATGTATGGTAAAACTAAAAAAACTGTTACATCTTGTATATGTCTATTTATACAAGCTATGTGTCTGATAGATCTCCCATTGGCAGCTTGTAAGGAGTTTTAGAATATTAAATGCGATGATACAACTAGCTTATAAACAGAAGTACTACCGTCAACTCCTAGGTTTCCGACTTCAAAACTGACGAACGTCCATAAAAACTGTGATCCCCTATTTACCACTTTTTGAGGTCATTTTAAAAAAATCCTTCCTTTGAGCACATTCTGGTTATTAAAGTAACTGAAAATTTCAAGTATCTATACGGTTTTGGTTTTGCATTGACTGTCAGTTAATTTAAGGTTTCTTTGAAGTACAACCTTGGGTTACCTAGGATATGATTGGAAAGACCAGGACACCAGCTAAAGAACAGATTAAGATCAAAGGCTGAAAACAAAATTAAAAAACAGCCAAGTGCGAGTCGGACTAGCCCCCTTTTAATTTTTCAGTTATTTTATTATTTGTTGTTAAAGAGCAACAGAAATACGCTTTCTGTGAAAATTTCAACGTCTACCTATTACGGATCATGAGATACAGCTCGCTGACAGACAGACGGACGGACGTACAGATAGCGGAGTCTTAGTAATAGGGTCCCGTTGGTTACTGTTCGGGTACGAAACCTTAAAAACGAAGTAAGAATTTACTATAAAAAGAAAATCTCCTTTTGGTTTGAAGCGCGAACCTCACACGCGCCATCTCACTTAGCAACCGACACCCGACACAATTTCTCCACCACTTTCGCTAACAATCTATGTATATCCATTTAGAATCCCAGTGCACCATGGGGGAACCCCCATGCCACCACATTTGCATAGGCATCCAGTTAATTAGAGGTATATGTTACGTGCAAGCACGGGGTTTATGCGACAGTTATGTGCCTACATTTTTGCGTGATATTGCCCAATAAATATGTCCCTATATTTGTATTTAAAATGCTTTAGCTGATAGAGGGAAAGTGGTGGTGTGTAATGATTCAGGAGTTATGTTTTTTTATGACCGGTTTTATGCAGTTGGTTGCTCAATTATGATATGTTTTTAGGGTTCCGTACCCAAAGGGTAAAACGGGACCCTATTACTAAGACTTCACTGTCTGTCTGTCTGTCTCCAGGCTGTATCTCATAAACCGTGATAGCTAGAAAGCTGAAATTTTCACAAATGATGTATTACTATTGCCGCTATAACAACAAACACTAAAATTAAAAAAAAAAATCTTAAGGGGGGCTCCCATACAACAGATATGATTTTTTTTGCCGTTTTTATAGATAATGGTACGGAACCCTTCGTACGCGAGTCCGACTCGCACTTGGCCGGTTTTTTTACGATGCAAATACGTCAATTGGTTAGTTAGGTTAGATGGTCTCCCCTTTTAAATTATGACTGCCTTGCTAGTCTAGTGATCGCAAGTACTACTGATGAGTATGAGGTTCTGGGTTCAATTGTCAGGCCGGGAAAAATTTTATTGGGTTTTTCGATCAGGAATGTCACAGCCCAGATGCTGGCACTAGAGTCGCTTCCTATAACATGGAACTTGAACCAAACTGGCGAAATGTGGCTGTACTAAAGGTACACTGCTTTAACCCTTCAAGGATTACAAGCGTTATATTATGCTATGTTTAAAATGTCCTTTTTGACAAAAATATTAAATGTTTAGCAGACAAAAATGTTCTCAAAATGAAGCCATAATAGCTAAAGAATGGGTCACCTCACATTTAACCCTGCCCCTAAAGTCAGTAACACATCGGTGATCATTTTGACTTTACAGGTGTCTACCAGTGTCTACAGATACAGTAGCCACATCCATCTGGCTGGTTTTTGATCCTCCCAACCTACATTTATAAAAACAATGTCCTTTGCCCCGTTTTAAAAAAAAAACGGTTAGACACAAAAAAGAGGTGTCTCCAAAAAAGCCTTTACAGTTACTTTTCACCTGTAATCAGTTTTTTTTTGTCTAAAACTTTACAATAGACTGGTCACACTATAAAGTGTCATCTGTCGACCTGTCTATTGTTACCCGACGGCTGCCGACAAAGAGGTATTGTGTTTCACCGACTACAAGTATTAATTACCGTTTTTGTCATTATAATTGTGGGTATCGATTGCATTTCTAGTTGTTTGTGAAATTGCGAAATTTTTTGATGGGTGAGATGTTGAGTGGGATTCTTTGGGGTGGTGGCGTTATTTATAATTTTATGAGTACGTATCAATATTATCGGGTGAATAGGTCCTCGTCGACGTTGAAACCTATTCACCGACGTGACATTTATGATTTTTTTAGAGTGGCTTCTATTGTGATACTCTTCCACCAACTTATCTGTGCAGACGGGAAAACCCAGAACTAAAATAAATATACTGAGTTTGACACATCGATGCATTTTTTCTTGACAAGTAGCGCCACCTTGAACTGCAAACTTAAAGTGGTCATATTGTACAAGGGTTTTTGGCACTTGTTTTTTTCTTTATTGTCCCTGAATATCCCACTGCTCTTCTAATACGCCAGGTCATCTAGCCACCTCTTCCTAGGCCTAGGAATTAACATGGAAAAATACTGCCACGTGCCAATTGATCATTGTATACCTAGATTCTTCAATTACTTATGTGTCAACCCGCGGTTTTTTTCGAGGAAATGGAGGCTTATCTTAGGTGGTTAGATGTCAACAAGTTATGAATTACTTATCCTTAATTCAGCGATTCTGTACTTCATATTCCTCTCACCGATCCATTTGCTATTTCAAGCGAATTCTCGAAATATTCTCCACCAAAAACTTGTACAACAATACTGTCACAATGTATCTGTGTAGAGCCTAATAGTTTGACCCGAATTCTTGCCCAACAAGCGACAGACATAGCTTTAAATATAGACAAACCATAGCTTCGGCTCGCTGCTCCGCCCGCATCGAAATAGACGCGCCGGATAGCGATGGCTACTGAAATTGTCATTACTGCCTATATTTTATCTTGAATTACAATTTGTATATAAAATATTTTTTGTAGTAAAATATTCGTTGCCAGGTGAGTTACTGAAATAGGTAGAGGGAGATGGAGGATGTTAGAAGAGTGTTTCCGAATGCCATTGAGCTCAATAGATGAGAATGCTTCCTCATTCACAGTCAGTATAAGACTAAACTGTGGGTTACACAGAACAAGCTGCAATTATTCTGTAGTCAAGGGAAATATTCACAGACTTAATACCGACAGAAGACCAAAGAAATGATTGATGGTAACTGAGACGCGACGCCTGATAGCTAAGTACTGAAGTATGGTATTAGAAGACATGCTGTACCGACCCTACATTGGGATGAGGTCAAGAGAGCGAAAATGATAATGACTTGATAAAGAAATATATTTAAGAAGAAAATACGCTAAGAAATGTTAGTTAACAGTATCTTACTCTACAATGACAGCGATATGTATATATGCTAATATTATAGAGGTAAAATTTGTCAGTAAGGTTGTATGTAGAGGGTAATCTCCGGAACTTCAATGATCCAATTCTAAAAATTCTTTCACTGGTAGAAAGCTACATTATTCGTGGGTATAGCACCCAGGCTTTAAATTATATTTTTACCATGCATATTAGCCGAGTTATCACAATTTTTGCAGACAAAGTCGCGGGCGAAGTGCTAGTTTTACAATAAAAGCGCGATATGCGAATTCGCTTATATCGCGCTTGGGTGGAAAAAAAAGAATTATAAGAAAGTTGAATATCAGCATAGATTTACACAACCACTTTACAGTTTCCAAAAACGTCGGACAGACAGACTTCAGTTATTTATAAATAATGTTTCAGACTACGTGACTGCGGCTCATGATAATATATCATTTTAAACGCGAACACGTTGAGAGATACGAATTCTTTTCTGCTATTTAAGAGGTGGAAAATCACAGATTAAAAGAGCTGTGATATAGTGATGTTGCCCTGGTATTTCAGCTTTGTTATTTCGCCCTTTATGTTGACAGTTGGATTAATAGGCTTCAGGATTTCGACGGTTCTGTGTGGTCGTCGTAGAATTGTACGTGTTTGTGGTCACGTAGTTTTCACACTTATTTTAAGGATGGGAAATGTCTATCTGTCTGCTTGGCTCAAAATTTAAAAAAGCAGGAAGACTGCCTCGTAGTTCTAGTGGTCGTAGGCGCGACTGCTGTGCATGACGTCCTGGGTTCGACTGCCAGGTCGAGCAAAACGTTATTGGGTTTTTATATCAGGAATTTCTAAGTAGCAGCCACGGAGATATCTTAGCTGCCACGGTTTATTTTAATTACTTTATTTTTAAATTGTTGATTTAATCTTTTACTCTGGACGCTCTTAATGTACACGTCTTTCTACATCGTTCTCACATAACTATATGTAAAATCTCAACATGAATGATGTAACCAATATTTTGTAACAATATTTTGATTGAAAAGAGTGTCCATGGAGTTTCTTGCCCGTTCTTCTCCATAGAGATCTACGCTTTGGAATATGCAACTACAGTACTTTCTCAAGTTATTATACCTTGTGACTGGGACTGTAGCTTCGATTCTTTTTGTTTTTTTTTGACATTCAAAAGTGCCGTAATGGTCTAATTGAAATAAATGCTTTGAGTTTGAGGAGTCTGGATTTGTGCCTGGTTGATGGCAATAGGCTCGCCCCCTACATGGCACTTAAAAACATTACTGGCGAAATGTGGGTGTACTATTAGGTATACACATCTGCCTAACCCTTCGGGGATTACAAGCGTGATCAATATCAAAATATTTTATTTCACATAGGCCTACATGGGCACTTATAAAACGTCGACAAAAAGGTGCACGGTTCGGGTTGGTCGTTTCCTATAGAGAAGAACCGGCAAGAAATTCCATGGTTACTCTTTTCAAATGATTTGGATTTACAATATTATCATGTTACAGCATTAGTACTTAAGTATGGGGGGACAGCATGGGCCCGACAATAACTCGTTGCTTACTACACAAAAACGTCAAACAAGATAAGAGGTTAACAAAAGTTAACATGCTTCTAGGAATCTACAAGGCCTACACTGTTCACACATTCACAAACAATCGTTAAAAATAATCTACACAAAGACTAAATTAGACATGTGACACAAATATTGTATACCATTGTTGTAACTATTCTGAACAAAAGGTGTTTAAATGATTTGAGAACTATTGTAAAAAATCGGGTAGTAATAAAAGCTCCGAATAAAAATATGAAATTTACTGCTTTATATAATAATAATTTTCCGACAGCTAAACGGACAAAGAAACGACCGAATAAATTACTAAAAATTCCGAAAATCAATACAGCAAAATTTCACGTAATATTTTTCCACCAGCTTAAATTGCGTTTTACCGAAAACTACAGTTAGTCATTTTCATCGTAATTCACCTGTTATCAATTTAGAATTAATCTATAAAATAAATAAAACAGGAATAAAATCAACGTTAAGATAAATATCCAAATGTTGTAATAAGGCGTAGTCGACGTAGCCCCGCTACGCGGGGCTCCTATTTGTCTGGAGGGTATATAGTAACCTAACACGAAGGGGATGGCGGGGTCTTAGTTCGCACGCTTCGCTCGCTCTCAAGAGCCCGCCATCCTCTTCGAACCTTACCTGTCCGGTGTCGGGATACCTTAAGTCCCGAGCTTGCTCTTGCATCCTGAGTTATAGAGCTTAAGAAAACAATTATTTTAGCAGAACATGTTTTCGGAAACTTAGTATTTTTGTCGGAAACATAGTATTTTTTTCGGAAGTTTAGATTTTTTTTGGAAATTTAGTTTATTACTTTTCGTAGAATTGTAATTTGAGTAGGCTCATGTTTGGTTGTTAAATTTTACAACATTTTTTGTCGGTTAATTTTGTATTTATTTTCCGGTAATTACAGTCAACCACAGATCGTCGGAAGTTAATTTGTTTTTCGGAAGCTATATTATTTCCCTAAAAAATCTTATTAAAAGAAAAAGAAAAAATGAGATTGAGAATAGTTAGAGACATCCACATATTTGTGCCGTTTATGAGCTCCCAGGGAAGCCACATGCGCAGAAGAAACTAAAGCCAAACTTCTTTATCTTCAACGTAGTCCTTGATTTTGAAATATGTTTTTTTAATAAGGACACGTTTGATGTAGTTTTTGAACTTTACATCGGTCAGTTCTATAATTGACTTTGGCAACTTGTTATAAAAAATGATGTCATGTAATGTTAATAAGAGGAAAGTTTAGTGTTTGAAAAAGCCCTAGGACAGGTATTTTTCATTGGATATCTTGTAAGTACTTAGTACAGTAGGTATTAGGTACGTCATTATTTTTAACAAGTCTTAGGTACCTTTTCATACTTTTTAAAGAGTTGATGAAGTCATGAACAATGCCCTAGGTATGTTTCCAAAAAGTTTTTAATTTCAGCCAACTATCTAAATGTAAAAACATTTTTAGAAAATCCCCATCGTACTCTAAATACGTACCTATTGTTCATATCTGGGCCATGAACCTGAGCAGACTCTTCGCATCATCACCATTTCAGCCTTTTATGTAAATGAGTATTATGATTTCTGAAATAATCCGACATAGCACCGTAGACCATATATTTTCGTATTTTCCTAATAGATAGTTCTATTTATTTCTATATACATATATAAGTGTGACCGTTTTATACCTTTGAAATACCCTCTCGCTGAGGAGCTCGTGGCTTAATAAGAATAGCCGCTCGGGTGGATCTTTAGCTTAAGCCGTGCTTGTCTAGGTTGGCCCGTGTATGGATGACCAGGACCACCCAATAATTACCGAGTTTCCTCCGTGCCTCGAAAAGCGTGTCATGCTGTTGGTCCCGGCTGTCATTTGTAAATCTTTGACAGTCGTTACAGGTAGTGGCCTGAAAGGCGCTGACAACCAGTCTACCCAAGGGGTATCGTATTACCCAGTCTGAGTTGTGGAGGTCAGATAGGCAGTCGCTCCATGTAAAATACTGGTATTCCCCTGCATCCGGTTAGACTGGAAGCCGATCCTGACATAGTTGGGAAAAGGCTAGGCAGATGATGAAATACCCGCTCGCGTGCAAAACTAAACATAAAGAATTAGTACATACATACAATATACCTATCTAATATTAGAATCTCCATAAAAGAAGTACTTCGCATTTATTTAGCCATAAAACTGTTTATTATAAGTACATATTTTATAGTAAACAGCCTCTATAAGTTGACCTATCAGATTTACAAGGCTATCAAATATGACCTACACTTGTTCTAGTGGATGGTCTCACAAAGGCCTTTGTAAGGATGATTGAAAATTAAATTGTGTATTTTCATAGCATGCTGAAAATATATTTAATTAAGTTTAGGGAAAGTACCTTGTTAATTATTTACAGGAACTTCTCGAACATTCCAGAGCAACAACATTCGAAGAACTAAAAAAAACCGACCAAGTGCGAGTCGGACTCGCGCACCGAGGGTTTTGATAAACTTGTAGGTATTTTGTTATTAAACTACATATTTACGGTTTTCAGATTTCTTCCTTTACATGTGCTGTAAGACATTGCTTCTTGCCAAATTTAATGATTCTAGGTCAACGGGAAGTACCCTATAAATTTTAATTCCCTTGAGAGTGTCGAAATATACGTTTTTTTGCGGCATTAACGGCCGTATCTTTTTTTACGTTAACTTAGAAGTTTGATTTCTTCACAGCTTCAACTTCAAGAGACTGTAGACCAGGGTATATAAATTTAATTTCAACTCGATACCTCCACGCGTTCCCGAGATAAAGGGTCTTGACAGATAGACAAACAGATGGACGGACGGACAACAAAGTGACCCTGTAAGGGTTCGGTTTTTTCCTTTTGAGGTACGGAACCCTAAAAACAAAGAGTATGTCTTTCAGTTAATTACTGAGTAGTTCACAGAATTAAAATTATACGAAAGCTTGTGTCGTTGTAAGAGATACGTAAGTACATAAATCTGTCTCGCACAAACGCCTCTTAGTCGTCACGCCAGCGTTTTCATGGCCTCCCTCGGCGACGACCGACGCCCGTCTTCTGGCACCCACTGCGTGACAACTCTGGCCAATCAGCCATCAAAAATGGACATCAAATATTTATTTATCACGAAGGTATATACAATAAATAAAGAATCTAATAACTAACGGCCCTATTGTTATATTCCTACAAAAGCCTACCGAAATCCTAGCAACATGACAAGTCAGTATCCTTGTGAAGGACTAGCCAAGGGCTTCCAAAGCTCGGTACATGTGTACCTAAGCGGCGTGAAAGACGGAGAAAAACTTTTGAAAGCTTATGTATTTTTCTTGCCGCCAAATATATTTTTTTCATCAAAATTTTTAGGGGTTTTATTCGGGAATATACTTCTTATACAAGGTGTAAGGGACAGCTTTCCGCAAACTGACAGAGTGCATTCAGCTCCTTATTATGAATCATATTCCACCAGAATTTGTATCAAGAAAATTTTCATTTTTTTATCCTTTTTTCAGTTACCTTTATTTCAATGTAAAATTACTTTCTCTGTACGCAGCACTACATTAATTTAAATAAAATATGGCTAAAATAAAAAAAAACACAATGAGTGTTGAAATACTCTAACGAACGACGCGTGAAATCAGCTGTTTACTTCCTGCCTAGCTACAGAGTTCATCGAACTCGTCGTCGCGCTTGCCGTTCGCTACTTGCGTTTTGCCACGGTAACGATACGTTGCTTATGAGAAAATAAAATAAATCAAATTTATTGGATTCCCATAACGTTCCTGAAATAGTTTCTTGTACCGGTCATCTTAGTATGATATACTGAATTCACCCCATCAGTCTGCGGAGGGCTGTCCCTTACACCCTGTATATATTTATAATGTATCTACACTAAAATTGAAACCGCCTCATTGTTCTGTGATCGTAAGCGTGACTGCTGAGCATGAGGACCTGAGTTCGATTCACAGATCGGGAAAAAAAGAAAGAAAGTGTTATTGGGTTTTCCCATCAGATTTTTTTCAGTATCAGCCACGAAGTCTGACGATCTGTGTACCCAGTTGATGGCAATGGGCTGGCTCCCAATTATATGGGACTTATACTAAACTTCTGCATAACCCTTCAGGGATTACAGCTGTGATGTTATTTACTAAAATTGAACAGTTTAGTGCATAGGGCTTAAACATTTATGCAGCTATACGGGTTGTACTGAGATATTGCCATAATCACAACTCTTTACAATTAGACTGGTGACTGCATTTTAAAAAGAAATCATGGTTCAGGCTCTCTTTGGCACATTCGCAAATCACTCTCAATCATGCCCACAAAGTGTGGAACATTTGCCAGAAACTGTTTGTATGTTGCAATCACAGGTGTAAATGATATGTTCTGTTTTTATCTCTCCGGGAAGAAACATTCTTTTCTTGAACTATCCTTGACCTTTTAATTTGTTTCCCATGTTTCTAGCTAGACATTACCGGCTTCTTCTAGCCTTAAAACAGCAATATCTGTCATAAACAACCAACTAAACAAACATCATTTAACATTGAACAACATTGTAACGTGGTCCTTTCGGTCACGCTTGCTATTCCTCAGGCACCTCTCAAATCTCCCCAGGGATCTGTTGTCGGGAACACTCAGCCAAATATTCTGCTCTAAGGACAGGATAAGGACGCGCAAAGATCTCGGTACACCCGCACTTGTGGTAACAAGACAGTCAGGACGAAAGGACCAAGAGTCTTTGGGACTTTGGTCCTTCAAGACAGACGCAGAAGAAATCTGTGCAAAACAAAATCTGTGTACGCACTCTACGTGAAGTTTATATTCTTGTTGTACTTAAATAAATGAGAAGCGATTATGACTATGAAGGAGACATCTTTGTTTGTAAAGGCAGAATAAGGACGAAGGGAAGCTTCGGTACACCCGTACTTACAACCAGCGCGACCAATGAAGCAAAAACCGTCGAATTTCTCCGAAAATTCAGCGTTTAATCGCTCACACGGCAAGAAAAGCGATTTATTTGAATACTATTTAGCTAATCTACCTCAAAGTAACTTAGAACGTCAATAGACGTCCAAATCAGCGAATCCGGGTGTAAGGACAAATAAAGGGCGCCGGGAAAACTCGGTAATCCGTACCTAACCAGACATTACAAAGAAAAATCACCTCCAATCCGTTACAAAATTAAAATTAATTACTTTTATACAGAATACCAGTTTGGTAGACTTTGGACATAGTGAGTGGATCCCTATAAAGCTGTTAAAAATACTTAAGAGAGGTGAAATTTGTATATTGCGTCGTATCCTGTTTTAAGGGCAGGGTAAGGGCGCCAGGCCCGCTCGGTGCGGGTGTACCGACGCGGCGAGACGCTCGCCCCAGACTAATGGCCCGAAATTACAGAAGCGACGTCGGCGGTGATTTTTTACCTATTCGGGTATTAGCGGTGAGTGATGACGTGATTTCACTTTGACTAAATTAAAGCTTTGTTGTTTGAACTAGATTTTGCTTACGGTATTGCCGACGGCAATGTAGTAGTGGTATAATTTTATATTTGGGTTTAATTCTCGAATATTTCTGGTATTCGTTATTTTATTATTCAATTAACTACGTTTACAAATCAACAATAGACACATTTTCCTAGAAATATTGAGCCAAATAAAGGTTTACTTTAACAGAAAATGTAGATTTACTTCAACACGAATTTCATTAAACATTCAATATCTCAAACTGAAAACGAACTTCCTAGAAAATCATACCAATTAGGGTTAAGGTCACGAATTTCCTGAAAATGTTTTATATCGGTTATTGAATTGAAAAACATTTATGTAATTCATATGTTTTTGTTGTAATTCAAGCAGTATTTTGCTACTTGTCGGTCTTCTCTTCTTCATCGTGTGGTTAGTGCCTAACCTGGTGTCAGAACTTTTATGCTGTCAATGGGCCACAGGTACACACGGCGGTACATGAAGCTGTACATTTCCAGTATAACTTGGCCTTGCTTTGTATAGATTTCCTATACAATGAGAGATCCGCATAAACTGGTTTGTATGGCTTGATTGGCTGTCGTGCATACATGGTACCTACTTGTCGGTGGACTAATTTACATCAACAAAATAAATCTGATGTTATAAGTATACAAAGACCAGATAAGCTTAAAAAACTTCTCCGGTGCTGAAAAACGTTCCATATCAAGTCGCAATCTTAAGGCAGTGGCATCAATCTAAGATTCGTCAAAGATTTAGGTAAATTACCATATTTTTTGACATATTTAGACTGAAACTAGAATGAGAATTTTCTTTAGAATACTGGAATCGGATTAAGTGATCACTAGCCTAACCTTTTCCCAACTATATTGGATTCGGCTGCCAGTCTAACCGGATGCAGCTGAATACCAGTATTTTACATGGACTGCCTATCTGACTCCCAAAATTCAGTTTGTGGGTAACACGATACCCTTCGGTAAGATTGGTGGTCAAACTTTCAGGAGTCTGACTACCTGTGATGACTGTCAAAGATCTACAATTGACAACTGGGTCGGCGTGAGCAATCGATGGTCACCCATCCGTGGATAAACCTCAGCAAACGTTGCTTAATCCTACAGATCGACGCGTACGACTGTTGTTATTTAGCCCTCAGATATTGTAGGTAAAATTCTTTTCCCGCCGAAATTGATCCGCATCTGCACCATTAATCAAAGTTGATCTTTGGGAAAGGGCAAAGGGCGTCGGGCCTAGGGCGCAGACAGGGGGGCGTCTGCCCCCCACAGAGGCGTTTACTATTCTAATCGAATGTCGAACTGCGTACTTACAGTACGTAGCAAAACTTCGTGCGAATTAAAACTGCAAACTTTTCTATGCGAATATTTTCGGTGTTTATAAGGATTTTTGTGTTTTTCTTTAGGCATTTTTTTTTATGTGGGTGGTTGTGAGCGGTAAATGAGCTTCGTTTTTCATACCTATCTAGTCAAGCAAATGATTAATAGTAGAATTGAGGTACGAAAATTAATCTTAGTTAGGTAAATGTTTCTGCGGGCTAAGTATTATAATTACAACTATAATTTACGAAAAGTTAGACTAATAACGGTGTATTGTAATTAAAATACAGTATTTATATAGTACTTGTTCTTAAGTATATCAACGAAAACAATGTCCTAATTTATGTTGTAAATGTAGGTAGCATAACATTGTTTGTCCCGACAGATTACCAGCTCGTCACATCAACTTCGACCTTCAAAGTTAGACAGTCTTTGAACAGCTTATGTTGTTAAAGATTTTACTTAATCTCAAAGATTTAACTTGTTGGCGTCAATGTCGTTTATGTAAACAAAACATTAACACAACATATCGGTTGCTTTTCGCGCGCAACTTGCCGTCTGCTAGGGAAAACTGTTGTCAACGATTTGCGCGCCAAATTATTGTTTACGTTTCGCTTTTAAAGATGGCGGCTATGTGCTACGAAGCATTGTTGTTTTTTGGAATTGAGTACTTATTTATTAAACCAAAATGTGTGGTTTGAAGGATCGTGAGATAAACATAATAAATAAAATAGAACTTTAACGTTGTGGTTACTAAACAGTTTTCCAAGAAATGAAATCAAAACAATCTCAACAAAACATTTGATTCACGGACGATAACCGAAACCGTTCGACAGAATTCTCGAAACAAAAACTTCAATTTGAATAATAAATTACATATCAAACAAAACTTTGGGAAAAAATATAATTTTACCGCGACATTTGATCTGATGAAGCGGTAAGATTGTTTTATAACTTTTTTACGATTTTCCGAATATGACTTTGGGAGGGTCAAAATGTCCGGACTTTGTACCCAATGTGGAAAGTTTCGGGGATATTATCCTTGTGCAGAGGGTCGCATAATGTGGTGTAGTAGTTAGTATGCGAATTATGGCTCGGGGATGTTTTACACTCTATGACGAGGGGGTGAAATGAGCTTTAAGTAGAAGGTAATTTTATGACTTAAATATCATTTGTAGTCAGTTTTGCATGGCGATATTGGCGATTACTATATTTCTGAACATATTGATTTATTTTCTAGATGATGCGTGTGTGACCAAACGTATGAATGATGACGAAGCCAAAGGAGTAAGGAACGTTGCGTTGGCGTTCTATTGAATTTCTGGTTGCCTCCTATAGGAAAAATAGCGTGGACTTATGTTTGTACATTCTAGATGTATCGCATCGCAAATGAGAATCTAGTATCACTAGTTAAAGAAAATTACTTTCCTTTTTAAACGATAATGAAATAGCAAAGCAAAAGCTGTACTCCAAAATATACTCAGAATAAGATTTTAAATAATCAAAATCAAGAAAATTCAAATAACAGAAAACCTGCAGCAGACATCTCCATAGAATAAATACTTGCTAAATTATGAACAAACAGCGTCGAATCGAAGACCAAGTTTAATATTTAAAAAGAAAAATAATTTACATACTACCACCAAATGAAAATTCCTTACCATTGTTTTGTGTTTATGGAAATTCTTCTGTTTTTCATTTCGACATTTTTTGTTCTACCACATCTGTATGCGTCCTTTTGGGCGAGGGGAGATTTTAGTCAACAGTACTTTAAATGGTTTGAAATACAAGAAGTTTGAAAACTCTTGACTTGATGGATCGTGAGAGGTTCTCCCGAAACTATTAAAGCGCGTGGATCTTAATGTTTGTTGGTATTTGTCACATCACTTATTTGAAAATTCCACTTTTTTTTAAGTTCCACATCAAAGAAGTCGTAAAATTGTAAGACCAAGGGATTGTTTGGCCATTTAATATATTTTGCAAAGGCATAGATAGTCCAAAATGATCTTACTCTCTCTTGAACATCTGCACATCATCATATACTGTTTACAAATATACAGGGTGGAATACACCGACGCATAAACGCTTACCAAGTATTCAGTACATCATTCTGAACCACCCCACATAGAAATTTTTCAACAGTAATAAAAAAAATGTATAGAAAACCTTCAAAACATAATTATTTTTACGCAACAATTCCAAGACCACCCACAAACTAAAGCAAAACACGATTAACATAACAGCTCTGTTTACAATTAACACTCGAAATCGACTTCGAATCGAATTACCACCGTTACGAAGGTCCGTGGTAACACCAATCTGATCCCAGACAACAAAGAGTGAAGCAGTATCATATCTCGCAGTATACTGTTGCGACCATTTGCAGCTACAGGTTGGGGGGTCACTGAACGTCTGAGGGGATGGATGTTATGGATGTTGCTGATGATGTGGTAAATTCAGCGAGAGTTTGGCAAGGGACACTTTTGAAAGGTCGAGCTAATACCGAAGCAAGTAGCATCTAGGAATCTAGGGTGTCACTTTAGATGTGATTTTACCAAAGACAGCAACAACCTGATCAGTGCATAAAAACGGCGTTTAAATGCTGTCACAGTGACCATGACGTAACAATAATGACACTGACAGTTCTTGAACGCAGTTCAGATGTGCTGATCTCGAGGTTTGTTAGTGCAATTGGTCATTAGACAACAAAGGAACTATTAGGTGAACGTTCGAGGTCATATGCAAGGACATGGTGAAGAGGACTTTGTTCATGGGTCAAAATGAAGACGACAAAGGAATGCATACAGCAGAATGGACACTGAACCAATCCGACCATTCTGATTCAAGGATGTCGAGTTTTGGAGACATTTTCGAAAGTTGACAGTTCGGAGTAGAAAAACAACAATGGGTGTGGTCATAATGCAGAAGGAAAACAAATTATTATATTAAGATGGAAACCGGACAGCAATCAAATAGTAAAATCCACTCTTTATAACTTTTTTGTAAAGGGCGTGTTAGCAGCCTACCTGCCTGCTGAGCATGGAGTCCCGGGTTTGGAAAAGTGTTATGGTTTTTCCACCAAGAATTTCTTAGCAGCAGCCAGGACTTTGGCTTTCTGACCAGTTGATGGCAATAGGCTCGCCCCCTATTACATGCGACTTTAACATGATATCTAGTGATTTTTTATTAACAACTTTGCTCCACACTCGGAATTTCTCCTGTATTATGGGTGCATTCACAAACATTTAAACTCACATACACAAATAGCCAGACTCGGAACGACTACCTGTAGGTCACAAATATTTTTTTCCGTCCGGGGATCGAACCCGTGACACGCAGCGCAAAAGCCAATCGCTCAGTTAATGCCGAAATGTGAGTGTATTATGGTGTACACATCTACCAAACCATATCACATGCATGTTTGTGATAGCAGTTACATAGAAGTTTTAATGGCTGTTTCCGCAAATAGAAAATGACAGCGGCAAATGTGATTAGAATTGTGCGGAAAATTTAGGGGGGATCCGCCAGGGAGCCCGCGAAATTCAAATTTTCTTACGTTTTTGTAATTAGGTTGTATGTTGATTAAAATATGATTCGCGTCCGTAACAAATATGACTTTACTGAGTTGTAATCATTGAAATCATCGATACAACCCGTTTACATTCATTTAATCCTATTGAATGGCTATTTCATGACCAAAAGTCGTCGAACTTTCACCCATCAACGGCTTAACGTGCTTTCCGTGCCTCGGAAAGCACGTTAAGCCGTTGGTCCCGGCTGTCATTTGAAGATCTTTGACAGTCGTTACAGGTAGTCAGTGGCCCGAAAGTCTGACAACCAGTCTTACCAAGGGGTATCGTATTACCTAGCACTAACTAGGTTGTGGAGGTCCGACAGGCAGTCGCTCCATGTAAAATACTGGTATTCAGCTGCATCCGGTTAGACTGGAAGCCGACCCCAACATAGTTGGGAAAAGGCTAGGCAGATGATGAATGGCTATTTCATGAAAAAGTCATACAATGGGATTTAATGAACGCAAACGGGTTGTATTGATTGATGATTTTAGTTATGTAAATACGTGCGTATTACGGCCGCAAATTATATTTTGGGTCAACACACAACCTGACGATGAACGGCAAATTGCAAAAAAAAGTAAGAAAAATTGAATTTCGCGGGTTACCCTGGCGCTTCACTATAAGCAACTGGCATTCGACTTAGAGACAAGATTTCTGCCTGTAAAAGCATCCACAATATATACGAAATCCTATTGGCTGTGTGCGAAGTACTAGGTGGGGGTAATGTCATTGATCGCAGCGCTCATGTGGCCAAAAGTAAAAACAATGTTGGCGCTGTCATGTGCCATAATATCTCAAAGTAATCTGTTTAGACTTGGTTACATAATTTTAATAATTAGGTACGTTATTCCCCCGACAAAAATGGGTCACAGCAGTTGTTGTGTTGTAAATTGCAAGAATTCTGGCAGAAACAGTAAATGTACGTTTTATCGATTCCCAACAGCTACTTGGAAAATAGAGGCATTTACCACTTTGATTATAAACGCAATCACATTTCACACTTGTAAGTTGTAATTACTCGTGCTGTATTCACCTGCAATCAAATGAATATTTCAAAATTGCGTCTATTAAAACTCAATCTCTGATTCTGACTTCAAACGGAGATTAATTGTTTACCTCTACAACCGTTTTGTAAGGTATCAAAGTAATAGATGCGAGCTTGAATTATTGAACTCTGTCCTTGCTTTTTTCTTAATTCCTTTACGTCACGGACATGTCCAGCAGAAACTAACAATTTTCCTTTAAAGACCGTTTGTGGTTGGAATTTTATATTGTGAGTGATACTCACAAACCCGGTCCTTAAGGTGAATGCGACCAACCAACCCGCGAAATTCAAATTTTCTTACGTTTGTTGCAATTTGCAGGCCAGTGCTAGGTTGTATGTTGATTAAAATATTATTCGCGGCTGTAAGACATATGTAGTTACAGAATTATAATCATCAAAATCATCAATACAACGCTCTAAGTTCATAAAGCTGTAGGAATGACTTTTTCTGTTTTTTTTTTGTTCCTACGCCTTTATGAACTTGGAGGGTTGTATTGGTGATTTTGATGATTATAATTCTGTAACTACATATGTCTTACAGTCGCGAATAATATTTTAATCAACATACAACCTAGCACTGGCCTGCAAATTGCAAAAAACGTAAGAAAATTTGAATTTCGCGGGTTGGTTGGTCGCATTCACCTTAAAATAATACTCATTTCGATCTGTAAACGATATCTAATTTATCACTAGTGATACAGGAACAATTATAGATGCTTATTATTATTGAATAAAACCATTAAAGTAGCTTTCTTTTCTTATTTTACAGTGAAACTATAACTAAAAATGAAGTAAACAAACCCTGACACATTCAAAATAAAACACACTTTTTGAATAAATTTTACTTACCTCATTCAACTCGAATGGTCAAAAATTATTGCACAACCCTTTCTCCACCCAAATCAACGTATCACAGTAATTTTATTATATTTTAGATAATTTTGTATTATTGTTGTAATATTTTGTGATATTGCCGCCATTAAATATCAAACCGTCAGAGCCAACAAAGTTGTGGACGCTAGGTGGCGCTGAACTCGTGCACAGAGCCAATACATACTAGTAGTGATTTAAATGTATTCTGCAAGCGTTCTCTTCGGTGTAAAAATGTCTCTTGATGGGTGAAAGTTCGACGACTTTTGGTCATGAAATTCGTCCTCAGGGAATCGAAGAGCATGGGGTGTGACATCTGGTTATCCATAAGTAATGAAAGGAAGACGTGTTCTTAAAGAAAAGGGGTTGTATTTCTTTACTGTATAGAAAGTAGAGAGAGATTTTATTATCTTCTTTGTCCAGATGTAAAGCAATTCTTGTTCCTTGGGTGTGTTTTATCGTTCAAAGTCCGGTGAATTCATTAATTTCAAAAGGCATTTTCGAATGTCAAATTTAACAAGTATAGTTTGGTAGAAAATAAAATTTAAAGTTTAGTAGCCGTTGCTACTCTTGTAAGCCAGGATTAAAAGGAGGAGGAGAAGCCAGCAGGAGGAAAAGCTAATGCCTGATTTCGCTAAGACTAGGCGATACCTAAGTGAATGCATAAATGTTATTGCTCTGTTAGGCACAACACCGAGTGAAAATCCAACAGCGAACTTTGCAGTGCAAATAAGCATTTATTCAGGTGTCTTTCGTCAAGTCGCTTAAACTAGACAAAACAAGTGAATGTCAACTTGTACCAAAAACTCGCAATTGTAAACGATAGTTACCGCAACGTGTACCAACTGTCGCTAAATATCATGTCGCACGCGTATCGTAATACACAAGTCCTGTATTATGATACAGTTAGTACTAGTTTCATATCGCTTACGTTTGCGAGTTTTTGGTACTAGTTCACATTCAATTGTTCTGGCAGTTTACAACGATTATACTACAAAATATATTAATTCGCTGAAAACGTAGAAGATTTATAAGGACCATTTTTAATCATTTGAGAGCTTTGACCTCAAAGAATTGCCGTTGTTTGCACATTTAGTTTCGTCTCTGTTTGTAGAAGTTTCAGCTAACAACAGCATCGACCACCAAAAAAAAAATCTTTCAAGATTAAAAAGGTAATAGATTTTGTTTAGTAACTTTGCAGACTCCTTCACTTTGTAGTCGGTAGGCTAATTAAAAAACTAAGTAAAATTTGATCAATTTGATAGACTGCCTAGACATTAATATTATACTAGACATTAATATTATACTAGACTTGGATAATTCGTTACTGGTCTTTGGTAAGTCTTCATTAATCGAATATCTGTCATTGAGATATACCTGAGAGATATGCTTAAATTCGAAGCTTTTTCATTGATTTAAGAAAAATTATAGAGATTATAGAGCGAACGATTTAGATATTCTGGATTTGGGGATACGTTATTTTTCTATTTAAGGGAGAATTTAGATATGTTTTTCTGAACTTTTAAGTTAATAGACATGAAACCTGAAAAATCTATTTATTCAGACGCTTGGTGCGTGATAGTGGTTAAATGATTAACGATTTTTTTTAATTCAGCAAACAATATAATTTATTTCAATGATTTCTAACTACATACATTGTTACAAATAAAAACACGTAGAGGAGTTTTTGATGGCATTTTTAGTTTAGTTTGGTTACTATAATTTATTATAACGAAACTGAATGAATGAGAATGTCTTTGTTTATTTATTTAGCATGTTGGTCCTTTAACTCTCTTCAAGATCCCCGTAATCCCCGATGGGTTAGGCTCCCATGTAAAAAGGAGCGAGCCTATTGCCATCAAGGCACAAACCCAGACTCCAGGTTGCTACGGAAAGAATCCTCTTACAATACACCAGTAGGTAACACTTTACCCGACCTGGGAATCGATCCCAGAACCTGATGCTCAGCAGTCGCGCTGGCGACAACTAGACCAACGAGACATATACATATATTAATAGAGATCCAAGTTAACTTAAATCAACCCCTATTTCTGCGGTTCTGCTAGTCACCCATAAAAAATGCAAATAACTATTAGAAACCGACTCCCACCAAATATCTTCCCCTTGACATCTAGGTGTTATAAATTAAGAAATAAAAAAGTCCCACACACCATATTTCGCAGTCCCAGCGGTGGGCTAATCCTCAATAAATACGAGTTATAATAATATTCATGTCATGTCGTCGTGGCCGCCGATTTATGGCTGAATCGATTCCTTGTTTAAGTTGGGCTGTGAAGTTAGCGGGGCGATGAGCTGAGCGTGTAGCGGACTGAAATGTTGGTGTCACGGCGATTATGATCGATTTTCAACATTTTTATAATAAAAAGTGAATTTTTACAATATTGTAACGAGTTAAGAATACAATTTACATTTTTACAGTGGTTAGAAGAAACCAAACCCATATAAGTCGGTTCTCATTCTATTGATTCTCCAGACTACGCTAGGTAAGCTCATGTTCAAAGTGTAACCACAGACAATAGTCGCATACAAGAAAAACACAACACTGGAAACGAAAAGTGCATAAAACTTTTCGAAACACAAAATGTCCCTAATATTCTCAAAAGAGGCTTTTACCGATTACTCTAAAACAGACGATAGGTCTACATCCAGTCCATGATGGCATTATAGTCGTACATAGAACTTTTAGCGCAGAGCTTTTTTTCTCTACATGAATACCAAAAACGTTCTCCTGTCGGTGTCATTCGAGCGCCAAACTAATCAGCAGTGATTAAAAAATATTGAGACTGCCTCGCCTTCTATTCTAGTGGCCACACGGAACGTCGCGAAATTATCTTCACGGCACGCGGATTAGGGCCCCGCTACGTGAGCGAAACAGAAAAACCTTGGGGTTGTAATATCGAATAGAGATATTGCGTAACGCATGAATGGAATTTAAAAGAGCTAGAATTAATCGCGAATAGCTGCGTCTGCGGGAACAGACTTGTAACACAACAGCGACGGGCAGTTGTATTATATATGTATTAGTATATTTTGGCAAGTGTCAAGTTATGTTTCTGAGCCGGACTAGACGTATGCTCATATACCATCGCTATAAGGACTGGAAAGAGAAGTGTTGGTCATCCGGCGGCATGACGGGCTGTTGACATTGTTGCCATTGCGGGAATATCCTGGATGAGGCTGGCACAGGAGAGTGTGTGAGTGAGTTGGCACAAACAAAGAGAGGCCTATACCCAGCCATGGCTGAAGTCGGGCTGTGGATGATGATGATGATGACCTGCTGTTGTTATCATATCTTGTGTACACTTAAACTGACCTGGGAATCTTATCACAAAGAGACAAATGTCCATTTTTGTAACCCAGATCATCATTTAACATGAGGTGCGATACTGGTAAATCGCCTAAACGCTAACCTACAAATAACAGGCTCATTTGGCTCCATTTTATCAAGCGACCAATTCTTCCCGCATCAACCGTGACAAATGTGTCCCCATCCTTATCGAGAAGCGCGTATGCCGAGTCATTATAGATCGAGCTTAGTGGTGTATTGTCGTTATGAGTTTAAACTAATTAAGTTTTCCCTTACCCGTGTTCCGAACATTTTAATGGACTTCCAGATTTGTTCTCAATATCCTCGAGTTTTAAGTGGTTGTGACTTAAGGGAGGGTAGGAGGCAAGAAGAAAATTCACCATCATCATTACGTTTGCTGATTGGCTTAAAAGCAGACCTAGATTACAGACTGTGTCCAGTTTTTAGACATGATACTTAAGAGTCAACAGCATTGGTGAGCTAGACTTTCATGTTATGTTTTAGTTTCATACAAAAGCAGTTTTTAGTTGCGGCTTTTCCCGCCGTGGATTGTTGAGGTCGGAAAATATCCCAAGGGAGTTACTACCGGGATAAAAAGAATCCTATGCTGTCGTCTTGGTCATAATATATCATCGTCGTATACATGTTAGCCGAATATTTAGTGTGCCGTGAGTGCCGTGTTAATTGTGTAATTAATTATTTATTTTAAGCAGGCGTGAAAAGGTACAGACTTTTGCATTTATAACATTAAGTATCTATTTTATACTTACTGAAAGTATTGTGAACACATATGTAAATTCAGTTGCAAGAAGCTCTTCCGTAGTTTTACTATTCACTTTCAAGCCGACACGACACCATGGTCTCGAATACTAAAGTGATTGCCAATACAGGAAAGTAGACGTACGATATTTGTATTTGTGACATAAGAGATAGTGCTGAGCTTCTTGCTTCCTGTAGGTGACTACAATTCATTCTTTGATAGACGCACTTTCACTAATACTTATAAATAAATCTGGAGTTATCGCTTTTTTCGCGACGAAGAGCAAATTTTACCGAAGCAACTGAACGCGATCAGCATTCAGTATTCATTCATTATCTAAACCTTGTTCAAGTGCTAACAGTGTCAAATATTTCATAGCAATCATGGCAATTACATTAAACGCCGTTAGGTTAGAATGCTTTACAAGTCTTATTGATGGTATTCGACTATTCACTCCAAATCTCTAAACAGATTGTGATGAAGTTTGCAGTTACATTCATTTGAATTTTACAACGAAGTCTTGACAGCTAGTTTTATAACATAACATCACGCCTGTAATCCTCAAAGGGTTAGGCAGAGGTGTACCTAATAGTACCTCTACACCCACATTTCGCCAGTTATGTTTAAGTCCCCTATGACAAGGGGCGAGCCTATAGCCATCAACCGGACACAAACACGTAGTCTGACGTGGCTGCTACTGAGAAATTCCTGATGGAAAAACCCAATGACAGTTTGCCCGATCTAGGAATCGAACCCAGGACCTCATGCTCAGCAGTCGCGCTTGCAACCACTAGACCAACAAGGCAGTCTAGTTTTTTAATTGTATTGAAAATACCATGACCCTTACCCACGACCTTCAGAGGGTTCGGTATAAGTATAATAAACACGACCATGCCTAATGTCGATGACTGTACCAACTCCCAAGAGTGGTATCTTACACCACATAATTTTCATTGCAAAAGTGTATTTAAGCATTATAAAACAATTTGTAGCCAAATATATTGTTATTTTAGCTTGTAGTGGTCAACGCAGTTGTTAAGCTTGTCTAGGGAATATGATAGAACAATTTGCGAAGTTGAAAGTTCGTAAGGTTGAACTTCGCTCACGCATGTCGGTCGGTTTTGAAGGGCATCGGAGTTTGACATCTAATTCTAGGGTGGGAAGTTATTTTCGTTTGTTAGTAAATATTTCGGTAAGGGTTTATGATGTGTACGTGTCTTAGTGTATATTACAGAGTGCCTGTATATGGGAATTATCTTACAGATCTCTCTCATTAATAAAATTTGACACAGTTTGCGAGTAATCCTCTGCCAGATAAGTCAACTGAAACTCACCTGAAGGTATAGCCTTATAAGCGTAACCATCATCATCTGCTTAACCTTTTCCCAACTTTGTTCGGGTAAGCTTCCAGTCTAACAGACGCAGCTAAATACCAGAATTTTACATGGAGCGACTGCCTACCTGACCTCCACAGCCCAGTTAGTACTGGGTAATACAATACCCCTTCGTAAGACTGGATGTCAGACTTTCGGGTCACTACCTGTAACGACTGTCAAAGATCTACAAATGACAGCCGGGACCGGGCTTAAGGCCGCGGCCCCATGTCCACGGCGCGGCGCCGGCCGCCGTGTGACGTTGCGGCGCCGCCGCCGTAACACGGCACGACGTCGTGCCGCAGCACGGTGCCGCGAACGGTGCGCCATCCATTGCCCCTTTCAGTCGATATTTCGCAGTTGATTCGATCGACTGAGGGGCAATGGATGGCGCACCGTCCGCGGCACCGTGCTGCGGCACGACGTCGTGCCGTGTTACGGCGGCGGCGCCGCAACGTCACACGGCGGCCGGCGCCGCGCCGTGGACATGGGGCCGCGGCCTAACGTGTTCTCCAAGGCACGGAGGAAACTCGGTATGTAATGGGTGGTCACCCATCCACAGATCAACCTAGGCAAGCGCGGCTTAACCTAAAGATTGTTCGGAGCGGCTGTTATTATTTAGCCACGAGCCTTTTAACCGTAACCGCAATACTTAATATGGGTATGACAAAACAGACTCAAAATCTCCATCCTTTTGTAAAACTGTTCATAACAAAAAAATGACGTTAAAAACAAAAGACGTGATATGTATTCCATTTTGAAACTGAGACTCCTTTGTTTAGAATCCCTTATCCCATACTAATATTATTGATCCTTCGTATCAATACTCCAATTTGTTTTTCTGTGTCCATTTCTCGAAAATAGCCGAAATGGATTTGATGGAAAGGGGCCAACGAATCATTTACAGACCCTACAGAGCTATTTAGATGTATTTCGTTATTGGCAAACCTCATCTTGAAGGGATCAAATATGTTTTTCAGAGTATTGCATTTCTGCATGAGGGATGAAGATGAAAATGAAAAAAACATGGCGGTAAGTAAGGTCAAGCGGGTTTTGTGAACTCTTTTTTATTTTGTTTGATGTTTGCGTTGATTTAATCCTGTGGCTTTTCGATTTTACAGTCTGTTTTAAATTTTAGTATGTGAGCAACGTGTGTGTGTTTATAACTGAGGATTTTGGCTTGAAATATCGTAAAGATTTGTGAAAAACATTTAAATTTTCTTTTTACAATACATGGGACATAGCGAACAACATCGTGATTTACTTACAACAAATCCCCACCAACTGGTTCATCATCATCATTATCATATCAGTCCGGAATCACCCACTGCTGGGTATAGGCCTCCCCTTTCCTCTGCCACACTTCCCGGTTCTGTGCGTCCCTTATCCAGGTGTTTCCCGCGACTTTGACGATATCGTTGACCCACCTGGGCCAGCAGGGTCGTCCTACGGCTCGTTGCTTTAGAACAGCCCTGGTTTCTTTGGCCTAACCTTGGCCACCACTCGTACAAAGGCTTGCTCCATCGGCCACCTCCGCGTCAAGCCAGATGTCCTGCACAGGTCCACTTTAGGCGCACCTCCCAGTTCCCGGATTTTAGTACTACGCACTTACAACGGATCACAGATTCTCCATTTCATTCCTTCTATACCTCTTCAAAATATTTTGAAAGTCTGGGATCAGTTACAGATAATAAACTTGACAATTATCATCCATGAACTGGTGGTCTACCATGACGTCTTAAAGCATGAGTAATTCCAGTGTGGGAAAGAGATGGCGCTAGACGACCTGTATAGCTCTGTCTGTTTCCCACACTGGAATTACTCCTGCTTTAAGATGTCATAGTAACCCCCTAGAACGTAGAATTATAAAAAATGAAAAATGCTGTTTCAATCTAATACTTCTATCGTTTTTGTTGCTCTAAAACATGGTGCTATTACCCAAGTACTATGTTTGACCATATCAACTTGATGTCCCTAAACAATTGCGTATTTGATTTCACAGCTACACATCAAGCTATACATTTCCAGTATAACTTGGTCTCGCTTTGTATATGTTTCCCATACGATGAGAGATCCGCCTAAACTGATTTTGTATAGCTTAACTATCGCCTCAAGGCAAATCGTGAATTGAGATGTCAAGCCTCAACATTACGTCGGTCTGGTCGACCCCTGCCTTCAGCGATCATCGCCATAACTAGTGATGCGAACAGGCGTTCACTTCCTCATGTCTTCAAATGGGTTTTATCGATGTTCCCACATACACGCCCACTGTAATGCGTCAGACATTGTCGATATCGCTAAATACGGACGGACAGACAACGTAACGTGCCAAAATAATAAAGTTACACGTAAATAATGGAATTCGTTTTCGAATGCTGCGTTGTAGTGAAAACGAAACTGTTTCAGCGTTTATGTTGCAGGCTTATGACATAAATTGGGTTTTCTTAAGAATTTCCAGGTCGTCATTAACTTTTTGTTACAATAACATTTTGATATAGTTTCTATGTAGGCCGTTAAATAAATGAAAAATAATTTCGTTTATATTCAAAGTTCTAAAAATTTGAATTACAAAAATACACAAAAGCGCCATTTTATTCGTCAAATTATGACAAGTCAGATATATGCTACTAAAATGAGCCGATAAATTCATTTTAAACGAACTCCCAACTTGATTTATGAACAAAAATTATTATGAAAAGTGCGCAAACGCCGCGATTTACAAATAAATTAGATTCTAACAACGACGGATCAATAAATAAATCCCGAGATAGTTACGAAGACAATTTCTTCATCAGATACGCTTGACCCGATTCCGAGGCAATTTCAATTAGTAGAACGATAATAAAAGTTATTTTTTAAGAAAAAACGACGGAAGCTGAATCTTACATCGGTCCAGAATCGCGCGTGTTATAAAACAAGCTAGGCAGATCAAACGCCGCCAGTGGGAGGTGCGCGCGCGCAGCGATTTATGCGAATTTAAGACGAACATATTCACATTAAGTTATTTTTACAATTACTATGAAAAATGGCCCCAGTATTTATTAAGGTACCATATCTTTGAGAATATAAATATTTATGTTAGGTTTGAGTGTATAGAAATAATTTATTGGACAGTAATTATGTACGAACTAATGGGGAAGACACATAAAATATAATATATGGAAATGAGAAAAAAAACACACTAACTTATTTAGTATACGTGTGTGTTTTGTTTAATTTAATTATAGACAACGGTTTTTTTGGGTTAAAACAAATAGTAGGTAGTAATAAGCTTATGTAATGTATAGGTTTGAAATAAGTATTATTTGGTAAGTATATATTTATTTCAAACTAGTTATGTCCCCCGACCTTCGACCTCGTGAAATTATTATAAAAATATTACTTCCCTATTTCTTTCATATTTATCGTGTGGTTAGTGCTTAACCTGGGGTCAGAGTTTTAATACCGCCCATGGGCCACTTCCCTATTTCAATCGGATTTTGTTACCAATTTTAAGAGTTTTAATTTTTTTGCACGGAACCCTAAACCCCGTCTTCCTAAAATAAAAGTATCCTAAATTGCTCCTTATAACATCAGCTATCTGCCAGTAAAAATCGGTCCAGCCGTTTCGGAGATTACCCGACACAAACAGACAGACAAAAATGTAAAAGAAATGATTTTTTGTTTCAAGTACTGTTTATACTTTCATATAAATTCAGTAAAAGCTGTTATTTTGACATTACAAACAGACACTTCAATTTTTTATTTGTATAGATGTAATGATACATGATCAGATGGCTCGTCCCTTTTTACATTAGGAGAAGGTAACTTTTACTAAAGGGATGGATAAACTTACACAGAGAAGCCGTTACCATGGCAACGGACACTAGTCCAATAAGGAAATGAAGACGATACGAGACTCAAATATTTTCTCACGTACCTAGCTCATAAGTGCGGAAATATTTCATTGAGCATAAATGTACATATGCATAGTACATTATATATAGTCCGACGTGACCTACATGCTTATTGTTTATAATAAAGTATTTAAACATTAACAAACGGCCCAGGGGGGTTACTATGACCTCTTAAAGCAGGAGTAATTCCACTGTGGGAAAGAGACAGACCTATGCATCTCGTTTAGCGCCATCTCTTTTCCACACTGGAATTACTCCTCAAATAGGTAATGGTCTCGGTCGTAAAACTAATCTTTATAATCGACTGTCGACGAATTTTATAATTTTTTAGATGTATAAAGGAATAACGTAACATAATCCCATATGGGATATCTTCCGTGATTGTTCGTTATTTTGAGCTCCCGATGTGTCGACGCTGCGCGCTGTTGAAAGCTCCATGATCGCGAGATGACTGGAGAATGCGGGTGGATGGTAAATAAACTGTTAGGTGCAGACAAATCTGTCTACCCTCTTTCTAAGTCTTCAACACGGAACAACAATCACCATTATGTTTAAGTCCCATGTAATAGGGGGTCAGCTTATTGCCATCAACTAGCAGCTACTGATGAATCCCTAATGGAAGAACCTTAGACTTCACTCCTTTACCATAAACTCACGCCTTTTTCACGTGGGGGTAGGCAGAAACCACAGAACGCCACCTGCTGCGACCCTTACATACTCCTTTTGCCTCGTCCACGTTCATACATCTTGTCACGCCGGTTTAGAGCACCTGACTTTTCTGAAGAACCTCACCAATAAGGTCAGTGTATGTCCTACCAGGGCGTCCCCTCCCGGCGTTGTTACTGACCTCTGCCTTGAAATCCCTTTTGTTAGTCGCATTTCAATTATTCTCTCCACGTGACCAAACCATCTAAGCATACCTACTCTTTTTAATTGAATGACTGGCCTGTTGGTCTAGTGGTTAGTGACCCTGACTGCTAGGGTGGCTGCGTGGGTTCGATTCCCACACAGGACAAGTCTTTGTGCGATGAGTACGATTATTTGTTCTGTATCTGGGTGTGTAATTTATCTATAATATGTATGTATTTAGAAATATATAAGTATGTTTATCAGTTGTCTGGTTGCCATAGTACAGGCTCTGCCTAGTTTAGCATCAGATGGCGATGTGTTGGTTGTCCCAAGATATTATTATTATTATTAAATTTTTGTCAAATCATCTTTTTTTACACCGCAACGTTCTCGTGTAACCTCAATTTATCATCTTATCAGTAGGCACTGTTATTATCAATCACATGGTCTCATTACTATTTATATCTTTCTTATCTTAATGCTTTGACTTTTAATTGAGGGAAAAATAATAGAAGGAAAAGCTGTATTTATTGGATAACGTCTTACATGCAAGTTTGTTACACTATGCAGCAGTACCGAAGGGTTAATTTTTGTAAGAGGTAAGCCGGAGTACATATCTTTAATGTGCTTCTATTATTTGTCTATAGAATACTGGCTGTGCCATTTTACAAAGGGACGCCGGTAGGAATCGAGTTGTATGGAACCTTCGCCACTGCTATGCAGTCATCTTAAGGTGAGAATTTATTTCCTCTTCAGCTTCGCTTCATTGTACAATGCGTAATAGGATAAAGATGAAACAAATTCTTGGAGACCCCGCAATTGGTTTTTGGATGGAGAAAAACTTGCTAATAGCGGGGGGCTCCCTACAACTCTTTTAAGTTACTAAAATTTACAGTTATCAAACTAGTGTTAAAGATCAGCGACATATCAATTTCATGTGAAGTTGTCAACTATTACGTGTTTGACAATTTAGAGAAAAATCTAAAGTGACATTCAAAATCCATACTCGAAATTTAATATTGTAAATGCTAAAGTACCGAAACTTTGGTCTGTCTGTCACCTTTTCACGTGAGAACCACTTCGGTTCAGTGGTTCTCCTTATGAAATTTGATAGGTAGGTGGTCTGCGACCTGTAGAGATCATCCAGGAGATTTTCATTCTTCTTTTTCTTCATGTCGCTGGCACGACAATTTTTTATATTTTGTTAGCCCAGAACTTCACCACTTCCACCGCGTCGTCGCTGGCAGCGCAAAGATTACTTCGGCTGCATGTTTTGTGGGCTAAGAGGGCAGGATAGGACGTGGAGCATAGTTTGTGACACAGCTCCACAACCACAACCCGCTGCTGTTTCATCGAGGCCCCACTTAACGAGGTTAAAGTTACATCTTCCCACTTAAGTCCGGAGACGGTTCAAGGACTTCCAGGTGGACCACGGAAGATTAGGTCCCGCAGGAAGATGCTCACTTTTTCGTAAGTATTTGCAGTCATAAATTATGAAATAGACGCGGACAAAGTCGCGGGCAACAACTTATTTAAAATAAAATAAAAATATTATAAAACTAAAACATTCCCATAGTATATTCCCATACTGATAAATAACGAAACCGAAAGTAAAACGGTATTTACGTAGATATCAGCGGTTTCTCATCCGGTGCATGATAAAGCTTCTTGTAATAGGGAACACCATATTCATGTCAACCTTATTGGATGACATGGTGATGTTATTATGCTTTCCGTTCACACGGGCCTCCGAGAAGACATCATCTACTATATCGATCAGGAAGTGTGTGATAAAGTAATAAGATACTTGTAATTATTATCTCAGCCGGCAAGAAGAGTTCTTAAAGTAACCTCTTTTCTTAGAACTCGGTTAAAAATGACGAAAATCAACAAAGATTTTGAAAAGACGAGGTAATTTGGTAAATATGAACAGCTAGTTTTTGCAAGCGGCGTAGATGTCAGAAATTATCTCACGGGATTATAACATAACATAACATCACGCCTGTAATCCCCGCAGGGTTAGGCAGAGGCGTACCTAATTGTACACCAACATTTCGCCAGTTACGTTTAAGTCCAATGTAATAGGGGGCGAGCCTATTGCCACCAACCGGCAACAAATCCAGACTCCATAACTGCTACTGAGAAATTTCTGATGGAAAATAATAATAAGTTTATTGCAGAAACTTGTATACTTACGGAAAAACCCAATAACACTTTGCTCGACCTGGGAATCGAACCCTCAATCCTGATGCTCAACAGTCTTGCTTGCGACCACTAATCTGACGAGGCAGTTACCTCTATAAAAATAATCCCATGTCCTAAGCCAAGTTTTAGTCTACCAAACATCGGAATCCGTTCAGCCACCAGGCACGAAAAGGCAATAAGACATAATTACTTACACATTTAATAATATTAGTTACTAGTATTAAGTACGTAAATTGTCTAAAGAATCTCTGGCAACTAGAAGTGGCTACATCCAAAACAAAAGCTCTTTTAAGACACGTCTTATAACATCACTCAGTCTATTTCAGACTCTCTCGGCCTCTTCTGAGTTGCCTAGACTACTTCCATTTACAATTCTTTCCCTGTCTACTGAAAGAATAGACACAGCATCTGAATTACTCTGATCCAACTATATATTTCATGGCTCCATGTCTCCCGCCGCATAGTAACGTTCTAAGTTTAGAAATATGCAGAACTGTGAACAAAAATATTTTGACTTTTATGTATACAGCATGTGTACAATCACGAGCATCAACATGTATAAACTTACCTAAATTCAAATGCGTTTCTCCGTGTTATAGCCATTGACACGTTGAGATAAAACCAATTTCATAAAAATATAGGTCCCAAGATACTATGTCAGCAACAACATGAAATTACAATCAGTACTGCCTTCGTCAGTGTTCCCAAGTTCATATGACCCCAGTCTATTTAAGTCGCGAGTTAATAGGCTTCTTCTGGGTAAGCTCGTTCCATCGTCGACCTCATCTCTGTCCTCAGGACTAGATTGAGGTCAAGAGTAGACCCATTTAATATAAAAAAAGAAAATCCCTTTTAAAAGTTGCTTAGTAGAAACATATTGGTGCTCATGACTGTACACGGGTTAACAAAAATGTTTAGGTATTGTACAGATAATGTCGGTTGAGATAAAAATTAGGTCAGGGCCTCATGGATTGTTCTACTACAGTCGTTAATTCAGTGTACTTGAGAATGTTTAATTTAACTTTGCTCACCGAGGTTTTTAATTACTGTTTCTTCTTCTCAATTTGAATGTTAAATATTTTCATAAGACTTTTCTCTCTCCGTGAAATATGTTTCATGGTTTTTCTGTGTAGAATTCCTTGATACTTTTTGAATATAAAAAAGTTGAAGTAGATTAAATTAAAATCACAGTTTCTTTGCTACAATTGATAGGTTCTAGGAAAACTGTCAGTTTCAGATAATGGTGGCAATTAGGAAGTTGGCTGGCATTGAATTAAAATAATCAAAAGAAAAGTAAAAAGATTGTAAGGCCGCTTCTCTCTGTTAGTCAACCATAAGGTCATGGTGTTTGTTGTATGGGATGGAGATAATATATGTATGTTTAAGCTTACAGATAGGCAGTCACAACATATAAAATACTGGTATTTTGCTACTGGGAAGCCGACCTCAAAATAGTTGGAAAAAGGCTAGGCAGATGATGTTGATTCTACACAAGCAATCTGTTTCGAGGCACTTATATATGTTATAGACTTGACAATAAGGACATGGATGTAACTGTCATATACTTTCATAACTTACTGTTAATTGCAAATACGATAAAGACTAACTAAATAAACTTACCATTTTTTTTAATATTAAATGTGCCTACTCTTGACTTCAATCTAGTCCTGAGGACAGAGATGAGGTCGATGATGGAACGAGCTAACCCAAAAGAAGCCTATTAACTCGCGACTTAAATAGATTGGGGTCATATGAACTTGGAAACACCAACCATTTTCTTTTAAGAAAGATAAATAACCATTTTCTTCATGACAATTTTTTATGATTTTCTCATCGTTACAGAGACGTAGGTAAGAGTCAATTTAAATAAGCTTAAGTAATGGCATAAAATGCCTGAAACATTCCAAGAGAAGATATTTCAGAAAGTTTTAACCGAAACTTCGATTCAGCATCATTACATAATTTCCACATAACATTGTATCTTGTGAAAACTATAAACGAGTTGTCATCAAAACTATATTGCTCTGTAGTCTAGATTCTACTGCGTCACGCCCACCGGCCTTGGGACATCGCTTCCTATATTATAATATATCAGACTTTCCGTCCACGCATATAATGCTAGCTATTCTGGTGTATATAAATGAACGATAAATTTTCGGACTCTTCCTCAATTATATTGAACGGGTCGCGGTCATTAACATGCTCATAATCCCTCCAATATATTGGATTGTCACTCAACATTCTAGCATTGTAGCACGCCTAGTGCACGACCTCGAGCGACGCGATGAATGTATACCTTCGCCCGCTTGAAATTGTTAACAATTTCGACGGTTTTAATTTTTTTGCACGGAACCCTAATCCTTTTTCTAAAATGAAAGTAATTTGAGTTACTCCGTATAAAATCAGCTATCTGCCAGCCAAATCGGTCTAGCCGTTTCGGAGATTAGCCGGAACAAACAGACAGAGAGACAAAAATTAAAAAGAAAATGTTTTTGCGGGAAGCGACACGTGACTGTGTCATTTGTTTCCTATGCGTGAGTATCGTTGTGTCGCGGTTGAATTGTGGCATGCACCCAGGTTCCCAAACTTTTTCAGTTCACTGCGCACGTTTAGTAATTTGTCTCAACCCGCGCCCTAACTAGACGAAATACCTAAAAATTAAACGGCTTCACATAAATAAGATGTTGCAAAGGGAATGACAATTCTTTCAAAGCTTTTGAACTTAAAGTTGAATATTCATTTTGGGCCGATATCCAAAACTCTACAAAATCGGATAAGGTACTTGAATCTTGTTTTAAGGCTCCTGTCGTAAGAGAGTTCAATGAGACACTTCGCCTTGCAAAGTGAATTCTGGTGAATTTTAGTGAAAAGGATTTTAGATCAAAGCAAAATTTTCGACATCGTCATCGGCAAAGTATTTATTTCGAAAACTATATAGTGAGCTTCGAAGATCATCTATCTAGCCTTTTCCCAACTATGTTGGGGTTGGCTTCCAGTCTAACCGGATGCAGCTGAATACCAGTACTTACATGGAGCGACTGCCTATCTGAACCACAACTCAGCTAGCACTAGGTAACACGATACCCTTTGGTAAGACTGGTTGTCAGACTTTCGAGCCACTGACTACCTTAACGACGGTCAAAGATCTACAAATGACAGCTGCGACCAACGGCTTAACGTGCTTCCCGAGGCACGGAGGTAACTCGGTATGTAATGGGTGGTCATCTATCCACTGACCAACCTAGGCAAGCGCGGCTGCATTTAGCCACGAGCTCCTCTTCCAGTGAGCTTCGAAGATAACAAGCTCATTATAAAAAGGGTAATCAGACCCTTAACGAAGTCAAAAGGCACTTGTTCTCCTCGTCAATGCGATATTTTTTTTGTTCTAGACTAGACCATGCCTGGGAACCTTCTAGTTACGAAGATAATTGGGTGTCAAAGTTCCAACTTTTTCACAAGTTTTTTTTTAATAGATGTTTTTAATGTAAGATTTTTACTTTAAACACCTCCACAATCCCCATCCATTGGGACAATGTTTTGAGAGCGTTACATTGAGTCCTACCGTAAAACGTGATCTTTCATCCTAAAAAAAATCGTTTCCTAGCAATACTTTTTGCGTTAAGTTACTTAGTTTGATGTACATAATGCTTGGTTAACGGCTTTGTGAAGGGTCTTACGGCGCCCTTCTGTACTCTACGGTGTACCAGGGCGCCGTGGCGCACACTTTGGGAACCCCTGCTCTGAGCAATTTCTTTCATTTGCATCCTCCGCAGTCACTGTTGCACACATGTAGCTTGAGCGGGAAGTTCGTGGCCAAGGGGTTATTTTATCTAATTGTTTTCTTGCCAGATTGAATGTGATAGCATACACTTGAACAGCAGATGCATTTTCCAAATAATTTATGCCTGTTCTTTCATGGATGTCGCAAATAGTTTGTCATTGCTATCCAATTAATATTTAAAGCCTTTTTATTACTTTCATAGAAACATCGCGTAAACTTTTCTATTAAGTATGCGATTACACGGTTGATCAAATTATTGTACACTTGAAGTGAAAGCTTATTACCCCACTAGTTTTAAAATTTGTCATTTGTATGTATTTGTTACGACGTTAATGTTTAGATTGGCAGCAATATGTACAGCATTGTAGTTTTATTTAAAACTAGCTTATGCCCGCTGCTTCACCCACGTGACGTTCGGTAACTATCCCACGGGATCATCTACCGAGATAAAAAGTATCCTTTATGTTAATACAGGTTATAAACTATCTATGTGCCAAATTTCATCCAAATCCGTTCAGTAATTCTTGCGTGAAAGAGTAACATCCATCCATCCATCCATCCTCACAAACTTTCGCATTTATAATATTAAATAGTAAGATAAGAATTTATCTTTACAAAGTTTTTTCTTTTGAATTGTATCGAACTTAGTCATCCGCCAAATTTTCACATCACCTAGGCATTTTATGAAAACTCCGATTTCAGAAACACCTACAACATTACACAGGTGCTATTCCTATTACACAATGACGTGATCAGCTGTTATATTTGGGTCACTAGAGGAACACTACGAACAGTTTTAGTGCTGATTCATTTTTATAACATTTTGTATATATTTTATTTCGCGTTTCCTACAACATTTAGTACGCAGTGTCCAGGCATCGTAATGTGTGATTTATTGCTGAATAAAATTGTAAATTCTTCGTCAAGTCGCGGATTTTTAGTGCGTCATGCTAATGAATGACGCGAATCGGTGAATATAAATGGCGAACAACTCAAGGCAAACGCCTTCTTCTCTTTTTCTGACTGATGAGCCCGCCATGCCCGGCGGTTCCCATCACCAACTGAGGCCGATCCATCGGTTCATGAACTGGCTGAGCGAGCGACCACTCAGCTCGAAGTTCACCGCCCGCAGGCCCCAGCCAAGGCTAGCCTGGTTTGATTACCGCATAGCATAGATGATCACCATGTTAGTAGATATCCAAACTAATATTATAAATGTGAAAGTGTTTATTTGTTCGTCACCCCTTAACAGCAGAACAGATTTCGATAACATTTGGCACAGAGGTAGACGCGGCCTGGCTTAGGGAAGAGGACTTCTATCCCGATAGCAAGTTCTCGTGAGATGATTCCCGATTTACATGCGCACGAATCTGCGTGAGTAAAAATAGGGGATCGTCTCAAGGCTAGTCTAGTTTAAATACCGCATAGTCATAGTCGCCTTATGTCTGCAGATAAAATCTTAGATAAAGATAGTAGCAGTCATATGATCGTATCATATTATCTTAGATTTCGCGGAATGCCGCAAAACAACATACAGATTGATCGTTAAGATTGTAATTAAACATGCGAAAATATTTGACTGACTTACCCGAAAATCGGATGATTTCAAATCGATGAGATCTAATATTGGTCTATCTATCGATGACTTTTGATTAGGTAATCGTCATAAGCAGTTTTATCTACCTCCTGGAGACATGTGACTAAGCACCAGAATCATTTCATTGATAAGCTTCCTTGATTTTGCTCGATTAGATTTTTCCCACAATCTCACCCAGATCTACCAATTCGTTTATTGTCTTTCATCAACAATTACAACTCCACTCTACTTGCAGAAGCATTAGCATTTTCAGCCTCAGCTTCAACGAGCTTGACTCCTTTCGAAGGCAGTGGCTAGCACTGACAAAAGTCAGAATTGTATATAAAATTAAGGGGAAGATCTTTGTCCTGCAGTGGGACCATACCACCTTGGTTGGTAAGTATTCGGACGAACACAAATGTTCCTGCTAACAACATTTCAGAATTATTAAACATTTACCTAACTGATATTAACTGAATGAATGAAAACTTATTCCATCTTGCAGTCTGCTGTACACAGTATAAAACTATTAGCAAGCACTGCAGTGACGCTGCAGAGTGCAGAAGCCTTTGATTAAGTGGCGGCCATCACGGTAAGAGCTTAACACTGCATCTACGTCGCATCTGTGTTTTACGAGCTGCTCTGTGGCTGGTCGAGATAGATCTGTGTATAGTGCGGCAGGGCAGGAGCACGGTTTTTGAAGTTACAGGAGTCTACAACTTCAGCCATCTGGCTTCTTAAGTTCTTTGTCTTTTTGTTTTGACACAATCAAGACAAAGACGTCCATATGGTATGGAGAAATTGCGGGCTGGCTGCGAAAATGGCCACTGACGGTTATTTCAGTACGTTATCTGTCAAAGCAGATGTGAGTGGTAACGCCGGGAGGGGACGCCCTAGAAGGACATACATTGACCTTATTGGTGAGGTTCTTCAGAAAGATCAGGTGCGTAGTGCTCGCAACCGGCGTGCGTGTATGACCAGATGAATGAACGAGGACGAGGCAAAAGGAGTATGTAAGGATCGTAGTGGGTGGCGTTCTGTTTCAGTCTACCCCCATGGGGAAAAGTCGTGAGTTTATGTATGTATGTATCTATGTATAATATTTATTATCTGTCAGTATCCGAATTACGCTACGTTTGAAAAATTTGAAAGAATGATGTACAAATCAAACAACAATCAAATCTTTCAATTGTTTCCAGCAAAATTTTGAATATTATTGAATACTCGATTGAGCAGCCTTTTATCTGCACTCCCGAGTTGTTGTGAGATCTACTTGTGAATACAAAACGTTATTCAAAGTACAAGCGCCATCTCACCGCCATCGGTCAGTCAAAAGATCTCTTAAGATTAGGTACTAGACATTGGTAACTTAATTACCTAGAAAATGTTAGACAACAATCTCTTCGCGAACAAGTCGCAGTATGCATGAATAAGATATGAATTACTAACTTTTGTACGCGGCTCCGCCTACGCGATCATCTACCGGAACATAAGCAGTTACTTTCGCATGACTGTGTAGTAGTGAACATTTGACGGCACGGTTGGCGGTGGTTGAGCGATTGGCTGCTGCACTGCGTGTCGTAGGTTCGATTGCCACACGGAACAATTATTTGTATGGCCCACTATTTGTTCCAGGTCTAGCTGTTTGTGAATGTGAGTTTTAATGTTTGTAAACGCACCCAGGATATATCAGTAATTACATTTAAAAAAAAATGTGATGTCATCAAAGTGTTCAAAATGTGTAGAATTTTTGAAGGTTCCTACGGTTCCACTTTAAAATCTATGCTAGTACAGACAAATCAGTAGGTGAAGTGGCGGTTTTCTTCCGTTGGAATATTCCGCAGCAAATTGAAAGGATTTGTTTAAAAAAAAAATCTGTTGGCATTATTCCCGTAGGTCAGTTCAGAGAAGAATAAATTAATTCCGCGGTTCTTTAAGAGGGGCATGGGCTGCGATTTCTCCATATAAATTTTGACGAAATCGACGTTTCGTATTCCCCTTTTTCTTCCTGAATATGCCTCTAGCGCTACCATTTCTTTTTTTTTCATAATATCAAGGTCTAGTGTAGACACGTCGTTATATAATCGGTCTGAGCTGCAGCTGTCCCTATCGCACTCTACGGGGGCAGGCTTGACGCAGCGCGACGGCAATAGTTTTTGCAAATACCTACCTATTTCTCAAATTCCTCGCAGGCCCTGTCTCCTCTTAACTGCCCTATCAAGGTTGCCAGTTACAAAATGTCTGTAGGCATAGACACATGTTAACAGATATAGACAAGGTGACGTATGTACACATTAATATACATAACATAGGTACTTATGAATCCAGTGGAGGTTGATCTTCTGTTACACCGAATATATCCGGGGTAATATATCTCGCGTTAATGGCTGAATTTGTTTCGAATTTATTTTTATTATGGTGTGAGTGATGGTCTTGTTTATTGATAGCCACGAACAGGGTTGTGGTACAGAAACGTTATTGTTTACTATTTTTTCTTGGCTATTGAGGTTGGTCAAGATCGAGTTTCATATTAAAGTGTTTTATGGTTTATTAAGTTTAGTTCATTTATTAACATATGTCACATGTCATAAGTAATTCAATTTTATATTTTTTATTAATGTTATTTTTTTATTGTATTTTAAAAATGCATAAAATGTGTATGATAACAAATGAAGTAGTTATCATAATAACAACCCAGCCAATAGAATTTAAGCATATAAAGTTACAATTTTGCCATAGCCTTATAAATAAAGCAACGTACGTCAGGTTTTAATATAGCGTAAGGTAAGATTTAGAAATTGTTTCCAGGAAACATAGGAATATCCAAGTGCCAGAAGGCCAGCCAGTCAGTGAGTCAGTATCTTGTAAGGCCGAGTAGCCAATTCATAGCACATATCCCAAATATATTCCCAATTCAATGGCATACCCGTAAAACAGTGAAATAAGTACTCTGTCACATAAAATAGAAGTGTTGCCAATTACCCGCACTCCAGCGCAAAAAAGTCACAAAGAAATATGAAAAGACTAACATCGTGAAATTTCATAAATCACATAACCTTCGCGTACTTCAGAAAGTTTCACTAATATATATGACTTGACGCAAACCTAATGGCATCTGTACTAAAATAAATGCGAAAGTTACTCTGTCTATCTGTGTGTGAGTTACTTTTTCACGCCTTAAGAGGTGATCGAATATCGATGTAGAGATAAAACCGGCCAAGTGCGAGTCGGACTCGCGCACGAAGGGTTCCGTATTATGTTTAGCTTCAAGATATTGTATACTATTGGAAAAATCTCTGCAAGAAAATATAATTAGAGGCACAGCTCCTTCCCATTTTTAGGGTTCCGTACGCAAAGGGTAAAACGGGACTCTATTACTAAGACTCCGCTGTCGGGTTATTCACCAACTCGACACAAGAGACCGGACACACGTGTGTCCAGTTGGCGAAAACATAAAAGTTATTTAATTTAAGTTTCACTATGTGGACACGAATAAAAATCTTGGCGTGTCCAGATGACGAAATAATAAGTGATACTAATTTTGAGTTTCACCAACTGGACACACGTGTGTCCGGTCTCTTGTGTCGAGTTGGTGAATAACCCGACAGCGGAGTCTTAGTAATAGAGTCCCGTTTTACCCTTTGCGTACGGAACCCTAAAAATGGGAAGGAGCTGTGCCTCTAATTATATTTTCTTGCAGAGATTTTTCCAATAGTATACAATATCTTGAAGCTATTGGGCGTTGGTGTAGATTTGCCCATTCTCCTTTAGAAAGGCTATTGCCCATTTTTGGCCAAAGAGTGCACACGCAAAAGATTTGTGTAAAAAAAAACGTCATAATTAAATATCAGTTTTCAACTTATGCATGCTATCAACAAAGTTTGCTATGTTTTTGCGTAATTAATAAGTTTCGAAATCATTCTACTAAAGGACCAACAAAACTCTGACAGATAAGAGTTGCCATTTTAAAACTAGAAGCCAATTAAATCGATAATCGATAAGACTTTTAGTTAAGTGACAGGAATCGATTCAAAAACAGACTTTGTTTCTGACATACCTACATATTATTTTCAAAAAACCAGATGGTGGGATATACTTTGTTAATAGTTACAGAATATACTAGCACAACATGACATTACCAGCAAGTGAAATCAATTTAATATTTTTTTTAATCAATATCGATTGGGAATCGATTTTTATTTAATTGCACTGGCAAGCTCTCCCTGATTTAAAAAAGTAATTGGCAAGTAGTCTGTTGGTTGTCATTGTTGTCAAACCAACAAAAACCGACACAAACTCTCCGCTCTCGTTTTTTGTTGCTTTTCCTCTGAATTTACATAAAACCGACGATTTGGCATTAAAATGGACTCCGATAATTCTTCTAACCTTAACGACCTTGGCATGAATATGGATTCTGCTTCCGCTTCATCTGAAACACTTCGCGCGAACATGGACCCGATAACAAGCTATGATGATAACCTAGGCATTCACACTGGACAGTCGAGTTCATCGCAAGCATCAACAATGGATCCAAACATACGTTTACGTTGTGTGAATTGTGGCATAAATATATCGCGACTGCGAAGACATCCCTTGGTTATCGCAGAGGTGCGACGTCTTATTCAAAGATGGAATGAACCACAGCAGGTAAATACCTCTGATATCTATAAGTTTTCAACAAAAAGTGGAAACAAGTTGCTTTTATAACTATTAATTGTTAACATTTCATTCAATAGGTACAAGTGACAAGTGATAACTGGGTGTGCAATTCTTGTTGGACGTCAGCTTGGAGCGAAATAAGACAAACTGCTTCTATGGGTCAACAAAGTGCACCAGCTGTTGGCCATTCACATGTATGCATCTCCTGTGGGGTCTCGCTTTTACGAAAAAGATCTCACACATTAAGAACAGGCACACCTCGTGAGGATCGTATAAGAAATGAGGTTGCTCATCAAGTTGCACCACGTGAGGTAAGATTTTCCCTTTATAAATATGTCTTTACACTCTCACACTCAAAAGGTCGATTGATGACCTGGTAAGGGTCACACTTAGCGAATGCATGCGTGATGTACAGGTCCAGTTGTTAATTGAATTCCAATATAACATACTCTTATTTGTTACAGTTGCAGAGTTCAGCATCTCTCTGTCATACTTGTTGGCGAAGAATTGACAGAGCAGTATCAAGAACAATTACACAACAAGATACTCCGTCTCAACCATCTTTGATTCAATCGGAAAGCACTACCACAGAATCAACAACTGAAGAGGAAAGTACTGTCACAATATCGACAACTGAAGTGGAAAGTACTGCCACCATATCAACAACTGAAGTGGAAAGTGTAGCCACTAATAACTTCATTTTGCTGCCTAATTATATTCGGGCACCAGGTACACAAAGTCGATGCTTTTTCCCCAACTGTGCCAGATCAGAGCGACTTACAGTCCCAAATGACCTAAGAGTTAGGCTATTTTGCGATTTTAATTATTATGTACCACCAGAATGCAGAATTTGCCTGTACCATTTAAGAAACAATACATGGGAGTCACTTTTGGATTCACTTGAGAATCCTATTCGAACTTTTAGTGCAGAACAAGTTGAAGAATTTGCTGCCTTAATAAAAAACAGTATGTTCAATCATTTAGATTTTAATAATATAAATGATATGCCTGATCACATAGTTCACTACTATCTAGGCTTCAATAAGGAACAATTTTTGGACATTCTGTCCAATGTTCCCAGGCTTTTAAATAAGCATAGAGGTTCATTTGCACTTGCTGCTTACTTAATTAAATTAAGAACAGGTGATAGCGATGAACGCCTTGCAGCATTAATGCAAGTACCTAGAAGTACCTTAGAACGCCATATGAATGAAGCACGCGAATTGTTGACACAGGATTTTGTTCCTTCAAACCTGGGAATTAACCATATTAGCCGAGCAGAAATAGCTGCAAGAAACCTTATAATTCCAGGTGGATTATATCAAGGTGAAGATAGGAGCCCCATTATAATTGCTGATGGTACATACATTTACATCGAAAAAAGCTCAAATTATTTGTACCAAAAGAAAACTTACTCGTTGCATAAGTATCGAAATCTTGTCAAGCCTTTTTTACTTGTTTGTACCGATGGGTACATTATAGACATCCTTGGCCCTTATCCTGCAACAACCTCTGACGCAACTATCATGATAAATGAATTTCATGAAAATAGTTCCTATCGTCAATATTTTCAAGCTGGAGATGTATTTATTTTAGATCGGGGATTTAGGGACTCTTTACCTTTATTAGAAACTTGCGGATATCATGTGCATGTGCCCCTGTCCCCACAAGATGGTGAATCTCAACTAACAACAGCGGATGCCAATAAATCCAGGGCTGTCACATTATGTCGCTGGGTAGTTGAGGTGGTGAACGGAATTTTTAAATCATCTTTTAAAATATTTCGGCAAAACTTTTTTAATAGAGCATCAAAGCACCTCATGCAAGACTTTGCTGTGGCAGCTAGTTTGATAAATAAGTATCATACCAAAATAAGGGACAGGGAAGATGCAACACAAATACTTGAAACTGTGCTCCATAATATGAATGTCAATAATGACCTATCGGATTATGTGAGGGAATATAATTTGAACCGGGTTAGGGCACAATTTACAAATATCAATGTTAATAATGAAAATATTAGAGAATTCCCAATCCTCACTTACAGTGATTTGGTCATGATAGCTTGTGGGACCTACCAAATCAAGCAAGCTCGATCGTACTATGGGGAGCACATCCGGTTTAACGGGAGTTACCACATTGAAGTGTGCAGTGATCGCAGAAGAAGTTTTATGGAAGCATCGGCTTTTGGCAGTAATTGTCACTTGCTTAGAACAAAAATATCTAGCCGACATATAACAAGAAAAATATATTATGTTTACATCTTGATAAACTTAAATAATTCTGGTCGTGCAGCAATACAAAAATACTGCTGTAATTGTATTGTAGGCCGTCGAACAGTTGGATGCTGTGCCCACGTCATGTCGGTTATCTGGTACTTAGGGTGGGCACGGCATCAAAGTAATATTGATGCACCTGCTCAATTCTTGGATGAGGTTTTAATAGTTTATGATACCAATGACGATTAATGTACCTATAAACTATTAAAACCTCACCACCAATCATTTATGTAAAATTAAAATGTAATGTTTAAAAAAATAAAAAAAAGTTTTTCTAGAAATTACCAAGTTTTATTTAACCGAATCTTATTTTTTTTAAATATTGATATTTTTTATAACATTTAACACATAATTTCATAAGTGTGCACCCATGGCCAAAATCACTATGGAACTTGGGCATGTCCCTTTAGTAAGACCATATACCCAATTAGGACAAAGGGCTTTTTATTCCGGTAGCTACGTTCTCGTGGAATAAATTTACGACGAGGACGCGGGCGGAGCCGTGGGCAAAAGCTTGACTAAGGAATTACTTCAAATACGACGAAATAGCAGCAGTTGACAGGTTATCTTTAATAACGTCTGCGAATGTAAAGAATTAAAGAAATGTTGAAGTAATTTAACAATGTTCCCATTATTTTTATAATTTACCGGTATTTTAGGGAGCTTCGATATCAAGGGAAGATATGAGATATGAGATCACGGTTTTTATTTCTATTTCGATAGAGAAAAAGTATCCATTATTTTTATTGCGATTTCTTAAAATGCTGCCAAGGCATTGAATCTGATTCCAATTATTTCAGATTTATTTTGATAATTATGGATTAGTGTGATTTTATATTGTTTTTCTTCAAACTAGGAAGATATATGTATGTGTATCAGTATTTGTTTATACTGTAAGAATCTTATCATTTCCGGTTCCCCACACAATACCTACACCTAATATTTTGATAATAATGAGTAATGCTTTTCATACAGTCACCATTTTAATTTGCACAAAAGAAATTAAAAACTCAATACAAACTAACATACAAATAAAGAAAAAAACAATGTCACATAACCTGAGAAATAGATATAAAAACAAACTTGAAGTCATCAGCGTACGCACTAATTACGGTAGAAAGACCATATTACTTGAAGGGGTTCGTCTGTTTAATGAATTACCGGACGATATCAAAGAGTGCGATAGCATGAACTCATTTAAAAATAAGCTTAAGAAACATATATGTACCTTATAACGTCTAATACTCTGGAGGAAATTGTATTGTACTGTATTATCATACTTATTACTTTGTATCTCGTTTTAAGCGGACTGTACTATGTTCTTATGAGAAATAAATGTCTTTAAACCGAAATTATTATTGTTAGGGTTCCGAAGGGTAACCAACGGGACCCTAATACTAAGCCTTCGCTGACCGTCCGTCCGTCTGTCTGTCAGTAGCCTGTAACAACAAATAATAAATTAAAAATGTAAGGGCTACCCCCTACGAGTCGGACTAGCGCCAAAAGGGTTCCGTACCATCGTACATCGGACAGCGGAGGCTCAGTAATAGGGTCCTGTTGGTTACCCTCCCTTCGGGTACGGAATTCTAAGAACCGTGTATATCGATACTCACAAAAAGCTCATTGTAGTAAACAGAATTTAGCACATCAACGCACATTTTCAATATTTACGTCATAAACACGCCCAAATCGTCCCATAGCAACAGCCGATAAAACTTTTAATATTACTAGGTCAGCATACCATAGTGCCGTAACCGTAGATCTAACTTTATTCGTCCGATGGCACCACGGATCGTTGTCGGTTAATTTTACGTACAAACGCCAGCACATCAAGCTACTACAGTCTGTCAAATTTCTTCAATAGATTTTCAACTTTATCGCTAAAGCATAAGGTTCTAGGTTGATTGAGAAAATTTGACAGTTTCGAGTATCTTGATTTGCTGGTGTCTGTACAAACGTTAACCCGGTAATCTTGCGTCCCTTCTTGTCTTGATCAAGAAAGAAAATGCATTAATTAGAATAACTGCAAATCGAACCTTAACAGTAATTATGCGAAATGGGCTTCAGCTCAGCATGAAATGGAAAAACTAGATAATACCTGCCGCTAATATTCAGCAGTACATTAAACTACGTTTACATAGTTATGCACAAAACTCAGGCTCATCGTAATAGGCAGAACTTAGCACACCAACGGAAATTTCCGACATAACACAGCCCATAGCAACAGCCGATAAAACTTTTAATATTACTAGGTCAGCATACCATAGTGCCGTAACCGTAGATCTAACTTTACACGTCCGATGGCACAACAGATCGTTGTTAGTTAATCTGACATACTACGATTCGTTAATCGGGTAACCTAGCACCTTCCTGTCTTGATCATGCGAGGGACGTACTACGTAGTAACCGCCAATTATTTGCATTTATCGATACCGCTTTGTTTAGTTATTAGTTTCGTGTTAGGATTGAGTGGCGGGTTTGCTTGTGAAGTTTTTTACTACTGGTTTAACGGGGTATTGTTTTAGTGCCAACTTTCAGAGCAAGATCTAACTTGCTAAAACGTAAGTTGATACGTGTAATGTGTTGTATTTGAATTTCAGTTTCATTTTCTATTTGTATCTACCACACTGAAATACCATGAATCTATTTATTATAAATGCGAAAGTTTGTGAGGATGGATGGATGGATGCTTGTTACTTTTTCACGCGAAATCTACTGAACGGATATGGACACAATTTGGCACATAGATAGTTTATAACCTGGATTAACATATACGATACTTTTTATCCCAGTAGTAGGTACGATCCCGTGGGATAGTTACCGACCTTCACGCAGGCGACCGCCGGTTTATATCTTTTTAACTGTCCAGAAATCTGTTAATTACTTTCAAAGATAGTTTTTTACTGACTGAAAGTTGCAGATTCAGACTTCATTAAAGACCAACAAATAAGCAAACACACACACCTTATATTTGAAACCGTAGGTACCTATTTCACAATGTAAAATTTGCCCATTTGTACAACTAACATATTCTAGCGGACTCCTTGCTAAAGCGAATCTAAGGTCGATTTCAAACTTTGCATACACGAGGCTACAGAATAATGTTATCAATGATATGCGCCTAGCAACACGGCCAGTTTCCAGGGCACGTTTTAGGCCTACGCCATCATAAAAGAAGGTGATGCCTAGTGCTTGACAATCAGAATAGATAGGGATATTGAGAAACTAAGTGGAAGGACGTGAATACTAAGTTTTTTTGGCCATTGTTGTCAATCGGGTGGGATCGTGATTTCCTGGCGATGACCCATTTTTTTTTGGCTTTGTATGTATGAGTGATGACAGCTGGTTTTATATTATGAGTTGGTGTTGTAAAAGTTTAGGTGTCAAAAATTGACCTACACTTCGCCAGGGGCCTTACGATGGGAGTATGAAAGCCATAATTCAAGAAAAGTTGAAAGGGAATCGACTGTCTTGGTATGGACATGTGATGAGGAGGGACGAATCGCACGTGACTAAAAGAGTGTTGGATATAAATGTTGATGGATGGAGAGGGAGAGTAAGACCAAGGAAACGATGAATGGATTGAGTGAGGAATGAAATGAAAGAAAAAGAAGTAAATGATAGCGTGACGGTTGACAGAGGAGAATGGAAAAAAACGTGTTGGGCCGACCCCAAATAATATAGGACAAGGGCAGGAAGATGATGATGAATTTTTCTGTTGCGTACTTAAATGGTATGGTGCTTTCCGTCTTTCATGTACCCAACTGTTTCTTGCAGTGAAGCAAATGGCTTATGACACTTTTAAGAAAAAAATAACTTGTTTGGAGCTCAAGGAGACGTAATACTGATAGGTTTCTATTCTGAAATTATTTTCATTTGCAATTTCGTGTGAACTCATTGGCAGGTATTACATGTAGCCCGATCTCTTGAATCTAGCAATAGTCTTTCCAAAAGTTAACGTGTTATCCAGTAGGTACAATTGGGTTGTGGTGGTTGGCCAGACAGTCGCTCCATGTGAAACACTGATATTCAGCTGCTTCTGGTGACACTGGAAGCTGACCCCAACATACTTGGGAAATCGCTAGGCAGATGATGAAAATGACAGGACAACTTAATTTGACCGAAACCCGGTTTCGCATGCCCCAAATTCGATTACCATATAAATAGAGCAATGAACTCAGAAATACATAGGTACTACGATATAAGTATGTGGATGTGACTCGACTCATTTCAGAGTAATGATCCGCGAAGACTGAAAAGTTCAGCGAGACTTCTAGAAATTGTACTAATGTACGGTTTATAGACAAGGTTTCGGTAGCAACGACTTGCTTTGACGTAATACTGAACTGACGTTAGTAATCCATTGTCTACAGAAACTACATTATCACTTGTATTTGCAAATTATTCTATTTTTACTCACTTTTAACGTAGGTTGATTTAACTTATTCATGATTTTCAGTGTGTTTAACCTACATATGAATACGGCGTGGAAAGGACACCGACGAGAAAACGGATACCACGTATTCAGTACATCATTCTGAGCCCCCCTACAGATACCAAAAACCGCTGTTCCATAAGTTTTGACCGTGGGGTACCTATTGCACTGTTGTAGGGAACAGCTGTTTTTTTTTTTCAATTACTGATGAAAAATTTCTATGTTGGGCTCAGAATGGTGTACTGAATAGGTATGTGGTAACCGTTTTCGCGTCGGTGTCCCTTCCACCCCGTATACTTTAAATTCTCGATAGGTCATCGGGATAACATAAATTGTCTATACATAATTAATTTCAGTATATTACGTAAATTACAGCGAATTCAAACCAGAAACCAAATATTTTAACACAACATTGCGGTTTCCATTTCGGCTTATCATTTCGGGCCCAATTATTGCGATTAGAAGAATTATTTAATTATTACGCAACGCAACGACTGCCTATTAAATTATCAGTAGAAACGTGTATGAGCGGCCATGAAATTTTCCGCGTGTCTGCCCTTGAACTAGTGACGCGAACAATGTCGATAAACGCCGAAAAGGCGCGAGCAATCCGAAGTGCTGCCGAATTCATGGACTACATTTTTACAGTGCAATCAAAATTTAATACTGCGGTTTTTGTTGGTATCTGGATTTTGTAAAGGGTCATCCTGCACTGGGCCCGCGGGGTGGAATGGTCAACTCTCTCTCAGCTGAACACCGGCGGGGAAGAATACTATAGAAGTCCGAAGACCTAATACTAATTTTGCTTCTTGTATTAAAGGTTTTGGGTTGTTATTATATTCTCCCACAAATAGAAGAGGTGGCTTGTGTCCCAGAAATGGGAGCATTCTAACGAACGGCTCATTATGCTCAGCGAATTCTGGGCTGTGGAACAGTAATTGTGTTTGTAGGTTGGCAGCAATACTTTGAATTTCATCAAATACCCCTTGGTTTTAGAACAACTGTCGTGACAGTCCGTTCTTTGCCTAGAAAAAGATCAGTAGATAACACTAAAATGGAAGCCCTAATTGTCTCGTCAAAATTAGACATTACTTCCAGCTGACTAAAATAATTTATAAGAATGAGAACAAGCAGACAGTTCTGTTTCAATTAATCTACATTTCAACAGAAATATATTATAATGTGGGACAGTGGGACTAAATTATAATATTCTTTAAATATTTTATTGTCTCAGTTGGCGGTCGCGACAAGTCTGTCTTTTATACGAATATTATAAAGAGGTAACGTTTGTAAGTTTGATTGTAAGACGTAATCTCTTAAATACTAAACCAATTTCAAAAATTCGATCACTGTCGAAAGGCTACACTATTGTCGAATGCCATAGGATAAGTATTATATAAATAAAACCCAGGGACGAAGTAGCGGGCGGATACTACCTAGTAAGATATAAAATGAAACATAAAACGTATCTTTATAATTTATTGAAACGATGATAATTTAGCTATGTCTCGACTCTGTGAATTATGATAATATAGGCTTGTTGCAAATTTTAATTAATTATATTTTCTAATTAATTATCGTTGAAAATTTTGCTACAACGACTAAAGATGATGTAATATTGCAAAGAATTGGTTCTGCAGATATATTTAACTCAATTGAAAGTTTTCCGGATACATTTTTATTACAGATATACCTTTTTCAGTAGAAACAGTTACATTGAGTCATAGTTAAACTTATCTACATAGTTACCTACTTATGTAAGCGTGTACGTCAATGTATTTATATACCTAATTTGTTGCAAAGGTCGGTGGGAGGCCCATTTTTAGCAAAGATTCTTGAAGGGACTTAAAATATATATTCACTAGTTACTACTAAAGTATGTGACTAAGCAGAACTACGCTAATTGTATTGTTTCGAAGAATCCCAAGAAATATTTCTGTTGGTAAAGATAAGTTTTACTACGCCTGAAAGTATTTACACATAGTAAAATATTTAAAATAACTTGTTTTCAAATATTACAAGACATTTTTTTTCTATTTCTACGCAATTCTAAAATAATCACGTGATGCTACCGATAGCGGCATTGTCGATCATCCTTGAACTCCGAACGGTAACTGGAGCCGGCCAATCAGAGAGCGTCTCATTAACAATTTGACATTTTTATATCGTTGTTGCCAGGTGTTGTAAATAAGAAATAATTTGATGATAAACGTATCGAATGATTTGATAGAGTGGTTATTATATGTATATTGATATTTTAAGCCCGTTGATTGAATTGGCTACACATTTGTCATTTAAAAGCGTTTTTCGTGTATTTATGTCAATGAGTTTGTATTTTGCCAGCAATAATGGCATTATCATTTGCAGTAAATCGTCCGTCAAAGTATACGAATATTATTATTTCTCACGAAAGTAAGATTTATTTCGTGGGAACCAAAATCAACTGTGCTTAAAAATATTAAAAGATAACTTGAAAAAGATAACTGCTGATGCTGAAAACACCATAATACATATCTACGTGGAAGTCCTGAAGTTTTTGGCTAATAAAATATATTTTGCCTAATAATCTTTAATATTGTTACAAAGAGGTGTAATTTGTTTGTAAGCTTGTATGTAGGGGGTAATCTTCGAAACTACTGATCCGACTCCGATTTTATTTCATTAACGGTAAGCTATATTAACCCCGAGTGTCCGTACATAACGGGGGTGAATCTGCGAACGAAAGCTAGTAAGTAAAACATAACGTTGTACCAGCGACACGAAGAAGAAGACACATTTATTAATCTAAATTATTGCTTCAGAACACTGTTTATGGTAATACCTAACCTTTTGTATATTTTACTAGGTATTAGATTATCGCGGCACAGTTTTTTTTATGAGCCGTGGGAAATGTGTGCTTCGCGTAACGCGTTATATTTTGTGGTTTCATGATAAGCTTTGTCTGTATACGATTATTCTAGATAGCACATAACAACGTAGATATTTCATCACCATATTATATATCCTGGTTAAACTATTCGATAAATTGTTAGCTCTCAGGATAACTGTATTCTTAAGCCTGCTTACATCAAGAATCATCAAATGCATTTGGCGCCAATCTTATTTAAAACATCGTTCCATTTTTATCAAACGTAGTTTCGTATTGTGGTGCAAGGAGGCTTTAGTTACAGTAGTATCATTACTTAAACATAGGTAGTTAAACCTAGACTGCCTCGTAAGTCACAAGCGCGACAGCTGAACATGTAGTCCTAGGATCGATTCCTGGGTCGGGAAAATTGTTATTGGGTTTTTCCATCAGGAATATCTCTGTAGGAGCCACGGAGTCTGGATTTATACCCGGATGATGGCAATAGGCTCGCCCCCGATTACCTGGCGAAATGTGGATGTACTTGTTAGGTACACCTCTGCCTAACCCTTCGGGGATTACAAGGCGTGATGTGTTATGTACTTAAAACTTGCCGTATACAACTTTAAGAATCCGAATATCGATATCGATACTTTTCCTCCACCAGTGTCCCATCCCTTACAGTTCGTGTGACATAGGCGCTAGGCCGTAATGAGCAGGGCGTGTAAAACTGTCGCTTCAACCTTAAATAGCTTGTCACGCCTTTGTAGTGGCTGATAAAGTTCCAGCACCGCTTATTATCTATTTTGCATGCTTCGTTTTATGAAGCATCGTTAAATGTTAAAGTCCATCCTTGATTTAATTAAGTACTGCATTGACGGTAGTGTATTTTACGTTTTGCGTCTTGCCTTAATGATAAATCTATTAATTCGAAGACGTGTGACAGACACCACACGGGACTTGTGTGTTCCAGCCCATTCCCTGTCATGGAGAGGAGGTTTGTGTCTCACCAGTGGGTACATTATAAGCTATTAAGTGATAGTACTCAGTACACTCATTTAGTAAGTCACTTTTTGGCTTTAGCTCTATGTAAAGTACATAATATGGTTTTCTTTCATTTTGAATACTCAAGAAAATCTCTTGTTGGCGTGGCGAGCCTTACAAGTACCTAAGAAATTCAGATATTGGCTACATTTTAAATATTAGGTATCTAAGGACTGGAAAGTAAACAAAATTCAAATTAATCTAGTGTTTTCATGATCAATATTTTTTTCTGATAATCGTGATAGCATTTCAAAACATCGGAAATTTTAAGAACTACGCCTTAAATAAAACTAAATCTGTAAGTTAAGACGTAGTATTTTAATATCAAGAGAGAGATACCGATATGACTGATCTGTAATCGCGTAGTAATCTGTTATCAGTAGGAAGTGAGTGATAAGATTGGGAGAGGTGTCGTACGATTGCTATTTTTGAGCCGAAGCCACGTGACTTGGTTAGCTATCGAAAAACGTTGGTTTGTTTGTACACACAAGATTCACATGCAGACTTGATAGATAATAGGAATGTACGAAATTGCAGTTTGGAATTTTTTGGGTTTTATCTTTTTACAACGTAACTGGCACTTTAGTATCTAGGATCTACTAAACACTAAGCGGCCGTCTCCACGAGCGAGAGAATCGCGGCGATATTACGTATTTGTATGGGATAATATCGCCGCGATTCTCTCGCTCGTGGAGACGGCCTTTATGAGAGTGTATAGAAATACGTGGCAACGACGATAATATCGTCGCGATTCTCTCGCTCGTGGAGACGGCCCCTAAAGTGTAGCAGGTCCGTTACAAGTTTCAAGAGCTGATGTTCTAGAAAAATGACAATCTATCAGCGAGGAAGATGACGGAAACGTCAAAGATTTATTTGATTGATTAATATTAGGTAATTAGCTGTACAGTAGTTCTAGTGTTTATTTAAGTATAAGTTTTATACGAGGTGCAGTTTTGCATCCTAGTCAAAATTCAGGAGCTTGTCACAAAAGACATAAATAATCAATTTAAATTACGGTACCTAGTCAATAAATAGCTGCTATTTTTTTTTTTAAATATAACAGTATTTCAGAATCATACGAAAGTAAACGGGAATTCAATAGCGAATAAACGTTTGCATTTGTGTGTGTTATGGCGGGGTTATAGGCTAGGAACAGACGGGCTGCGTTTTACGGAAGGTTTACACTTACCGTTTTCCGTAAATAAGAAAAAATTGTAAAAAAATACCCATTTCATCATCGTTTTTTTTTTTTTTTTATATTAAATGGGTCTACTCTTGACCTCAATCTAGTCCTGAGGACAGAGATGAGGTCGACGATGGAACGAGCTTACCCAGAAGAAGCCTATTAACTCGCGACTTAAAAAGATTGGGGTTATATGAACTTGGGAACACTGACGAAGGCAGGGAATTCCACTCCTTGGCTGTGCGCATAATAAACGATGTCGCGAAGCGCTTCGTGCGAATGTGTGGAACATCGACAAGGAATGGGTGATAACCCGCAGTACGTCTGGACTCCCGATGGAAGAAGGGAGATGGTGGAATGATCTCGTGGAGCTCTTGTGCACACTCACCGAAGTACAGCCTGTAAAAGACCGACAGACATGCAACCCTGCGCCGGTGGGCCAAACTATGAAGCTTGGTACCCACCAGCTCAACGTCACCAATGAGCCTCTTGGCTCTGCGCTCAACAGAGTCGAGTGTGGCTAATTGGTATTTGGCTGAGCCATCCCAAAGGTGACAGCAGTACTCCATGCCGGACCGAACTTGAGCTTTATACAGGACTAAAAGCTGTCCTGGCTTGAAGTAACGCTTAACCTTATTTAGGATACCCAGCTTTTTTGCCAGTGTTTGAGCTTTCGACTCAATGTAGGCACCGAAGTTGAGATTCGCACTCAACTTCGTACCAAGAAGCTCGAGGTTGTCGGTAACTGGTATAGATGTACCCCGGAAAGTAGGAGCCAGATTGAACGGACTCCTTTTGGCAGTGAACAGGCACACTTGGGTTTTGGTGGCGTTAAAAACAACCAGATTTTCATCACCCCACTTGGAGACAAGACTTAAGGCTGAATTTGTTCGCTCCACCATGGCCTCTCTCAATGAACGCACTTCTTCACCGCTGGTTTTTGCGCTGGATGCATAACTCTCCATGACAGTGCTGTCGTCTGCGTATCCAACAATACCCGGAACCAGAAGGTCATTGATGTGCAGCAGGAAAAGTGTCGCGGAGAGAACAGACCCCTGAGGAACTCCGGCATCAATAGCGATAAGGTCAGAGGAGCAGCCATCAATGACCACTCGGATCGACCGTTCACTCAGGAAGTCAGATATCCAGCAGCAAAAGTCAACGGGAATGCCGTATGCAGGAAGTTTGCTCAGCAGACTTGCGTGCCATACCCTGTCGAAAGCCTTCGAGATGTCGAGCGACACGGCAAGGGCTTCGCCGTGTTTCTCGATGGCCTCGCCCCAGCAGTGCGTAGCATACACCAGAAGATCCCCAGTTGATCGTCCCCGGCGAAAGCCATACTGACGGTCACTGAGTAGGTCGTTTGCTTCTAGGTACGCTAGCAGCTTCCCATTGAGGACCCTTTCCATAACTTTACAAAGTATGGAGGTGATGGCGATTGGTCGATAGTTACTGGGGTCGGCACGACTACCCTTCTTGGGTACTGGTTGTACATTGGCAACCCTCCATGATTTCGGTACCGTTCTGGTTTTAAGAGAGAGGCGGTACAAGCGCGTCAACACAGAAGACAACTCAGGCGCACAGTTCCTCAAGACTCTTGCTGGTATACCATCAGGACCGCTAGCCTTGTTCACGTCTAGGCTATGTAGTACTCTACGAACCTCTTTCATGTGCATTGTGATCTCCGGCATCGAAGAATCACAGTGAGGAATCGTTGGTGGCTGTTTTGAGCCAGCATCTAGACGTGAATTTGTTAGCAAATAGAGATGCAAACAGGTTTGCCTTCTCGGTAGCGGAGTGAGCTAGCGACCCATCTGGTTTTTGCAAGGGGGGTAATGTGGGCCGGCAGAAATTGGTTTCGACCGATTTGGAAAGGGACCAAAACTGCTTACTACCAGAGGGGTAGGACGCAAGCTTAGCCCCTATGCGGCTGACGTGGTCGAAACGTGCCTTACGGATCACCCGCTTACAGGACTTTGCGGCAGAATTAAAAGCTCTTTTCTTCGCGCGAACCCGTCGAGCTCGGACTTTGCGGTCACGGGCTTGCACCCAGGCTTGGTATGCAGACTGCATTCGAGCCTCAGCATGAGCGCAGTCCACATTGAACCAAGGACGGGCATTGTGACCGAGCGGTATGTCGGAGAATGGAATATAATATTCCATTCCCTGCCGTATCACGTCCGCAACCGCTTCAGCCGAATAAGTGGGGTCGCCCGAAGAAAAACACACTGGATGCCAAGGGAAGGACGCAAAAAAGTGTCGCATCTCATCCCAGTCTGCTGACTCGTATCGCCAAACTCGCCTCTTGCCCCTAGGGCTATCATCTGGAGGAGAGCTGGTAGACACGGACTTTACCAGACTGTGGTCAGATGTTCCCAGTGGGGCTGATACCGATACTGAGTGCCTGTCTGGGTCAGTGGTCAGCAGCAAGTCCAAGCAGTTGGGTGTATGTCCGTCAACGTCTGGCACCCGCGTAGCCTCGCTCACCAGCTGGGTGAGATCTAGCGATAATGCAAATCTGCGCGCCTCTCTCCCAGCATGGTCAGTTTTCTGGAACGGGAACAACCATTCATCGTGGTGGGCATTAAAGTCCCCCAGAAAAAGAAGCTCCGCGGATGGGTATCGCTGCTGTGCACAATCTGCCTTCTCCAACAGGTGCTCAAAGAGCCTGGTCGTCTCTTGGTCACCGCTGTGCGACCGGTAGACACCGACGTAGAGTGATTTCTCGACCCCGGTGTCCACCAGTATCCAGATAGTAGATAACCCGGAATCCTCAAAGCAGCGGAGACGCCGAAAGCATATGCCATCACGGACGTACACACAGACCCCAGCTCGTTTTACGAACTTATGTTCAAGCGAGTAACCTGGGTAGTTGAGGTACGCCACGTCTGACGGAGTTGCAATCTGCGTCTCCGTTAAAAAGAATAGGGTCGAGAATCATTAGTATAGATACCTCCTTGAATTTGACCAGGGCCCGCAGTCTCGACATAGATACCGACACTGTCGCGATGCTTGCGAGAAACGCATCTTGGATGTTGAGACTTGCATTTCTTGCAAGCAACGTTATTTCAACCGATTTTTTCTTATCTTATTAAGCGATCGAAAGTTTGCGACAGTGTCAGTATCTATGTCGAGACTGCCAGCCCAGGATGCAAAACGACAGCCTGTATATGCTCATAAAAACTACAACTTGCACTACAAAAAAACAATAAATTTTATTGTACGCCTTGTAAGGCAGCACATAGTGAGACATAACTTTTTTGATAGCACCATGTACGTACTTTTACCTATCTATGTGTCACATCATCTGTCTGCCTTTTGCCAACGATGTTGGGGTCTGCTTCCAGTCTAAACGGATGCAGCTAAATACCAGAATTTTACAAGGAGCGACTGCCTATCTGACCTCCACAAACCAGTTAGTGCTAGGTAATACGATACCCCTTGGTAAGACTGGTTGTCAGACTTTCGGGTCACTGACTACCTGTAACGACTGTCAAAGATCTACAAATGACAGCCGGGACCAACGGCTTAACGTGCTTTCCGAGGCACGGAGGAAACTCGGTATGTAATGGGTGGTCACCCATCTACGGACCAACCTAGGTAAGCACGGCTTAACCTGAAGATCGACTCGAACGGCTGTTCTTATTTAGCCACGAGCTCCTCTATCTATGTGTTACAAATAAACATGTTAGAATGAGATACCGTTTTCGGTAGCAAGCATGCCAATACTGTTGAAAGTTGTATGTAGGATTACGAAGCGTATTTTTTTAAATTAATTTTTGCCCCACACACGGAATTTCTTATGTATCGCTTTGAAAGCGTTTGCCACTTTACTGGGCTCTCTGGATCTCTTTGGTAAGACCTAAGATTACCATTCGTACATAATTTTCAGGCAGACATCTACCACCAGCTGATAATTATCTACAAGTATTCGGGCCATCTCACTATTAACTACGATTGATATTTGTTACTGTTTCACGCAAAAACTACACAACGGATTTGCATGAAATTTGTCACACTGATAGTTTATAACCTGGATTAACACATAGAATACTTTTTAACCCAGTAGTACGATCCCGTGGGTCAATACCCGAACTCCACGCGGGTGAAGCCGCGACCATAACTTTACAAACACGCCTTCGTTAGCAGAATACTCAAGGTCAAGAGTACCTACCCATACACAAATCGCGAATGAATTCAATGAATGAAATAACCTATAGGTACCTGACGCCAGGCGCCGCAACGCGACGTGGTCACAGCATAAACCGCCACGTAACTTAACGCCGGCGTCCGCGTCATGACGCACGCTACAACTATTAATTAGAGATAACTGCGCTCGTAAAATGCTAATTGATTTGTACATATTAATACCTGTGTGAAAATATAATGGACTTTAGGTACCTACTTTTGGATGTTCACCACTGCTTTTGTCTGTTAGATAAGATTTCAGTGGCGAAACTTGTATATCCACATTTTCCGTAAGAGGGTGCATTCTGAAAACTGGCAACGTCGCATATTATAGCTGTCAAATGAATGAGTGAGTGTGTGAGTGTTGTATGCGTTACGTATATTTTTATATGATATGTATTAGTTTAGTTTATAAAATAAGTTAGTTTAAATTTTTTAATGTACTGATTGTGCACGTAGGTTCTCGCCATCGAAGTAAGGTTTGCTGTAAGAAAACCCAATTTTGGGTTAAGCTCGCCGTTGTACCTATAAGCTATATATTGTAATGTTGTGTGTCTTTGTCTTTTAATTTTGTGTGCAATAAAGAATAAGAATAGTTAAGAATAGATTTATATATCAATGGAATAGAATAGTGAATTCATAAACATAACTTATGATCGAGCCGCGCGCGCGTAGACATACCTACAACTATATTGATTTATTTATTTAAACTTCATGTACAATAGTGGTACATAGGCGGACTTATGCCACGAGGCATTCTCTACCAGTCAACCTTTGGGTTAAATAAGAAAACATTGTGATAGGGTACAAAATAAAAATCTAAAAAATAACTCCTTGTTTTCGAAAATTTATATCCTACCTACTTATATTGATACTAATACACATATATAAATAAAATAAACTAATAAATATTTTAACAAATACCAAAATAAAAGACAAGAAACTTAATAATAATTACCATGACTCGACTTCTAATTACTATACTTGCGCATGGGCAAGCAGGTTGACCATTACCTAGTTTCCCTTTTAGGTCCTCAAGATTACTGAACACTTGTTCAGTATGCTGATTACTTCATTATCTCCTTTTCAGGACATTCTTTGTCAAACGAAAGGTTAAGTTGAGAGAAGACATCTTTAGAATTTTAGAAACGACTGTGTCATTGAAGATTCCTTTACGAGTATAGTTTGCCCCTTACCTGCAATTTTTTATTCATACGCAGAGTTTAGATTAATTACTGATAGATTAATCTTTCTGAAAACACTTGTACTTCACTCTCAACTCTCAACAAGTCTAGCTAAGCATGCTTAAAAAATGGTCAAGGTATAAAATATCCAGGCTCCACACACCGGACTTTGACAGATAATTGGGTAATTGAAATATCTGTCAAAGTAGTAGACTGCCTCGTTGATCTAGTGGTCGCAAGCGCATGAGGTCGTGGGTTCGATTCCAACGTCGGGCAAACTGTTATTGGGTTTTTCCATCAGGAATTTCTCAGTAGCAGCCACGGAGTCTGGATTCGTGTCTGATTGGTGGCAATAGGCTCACCTATTACATGGGACTTAAAGATAACTGGTGAAATGTGGGTGTGCTAATGGGTACACCTCTGCCTAACCCATCGGGGATTACAGGCGTGATGTTATGTTTAAAAAATTGTTAGAGACAGACCGATATTTTATCGAAATATAAAATTTGGCCCTCCCTAACAAAACTGACTACCAGCTGATTGATTTACTATGGGACGGCCAAATTTTTTTTTCATATTTCGACCTATGTTCTTTGGGGAAAGTTTTTGAGTTTCATGAGCACATTCACCTCCTTCAGGGTTGATACCCCCCTTCCGTAACACGCTGTATAATAAGATAAGTAGGTATTATTAGTACCTACATATAATACTGGATTTTTAATATGAGGCACTGTTATCCTCTTACACCGGAAGCAATGTTATGTATTTTTGATACCTAATGACCGCCTCCCAGGTGGCCCCTATAATATTGGGAGTCACCCACTTTATTATTATATTTGACGAATTGTTTCGGGGATTCCCTGCAAAAACGACTAAATTTAGGCCGTAGAATATAATATTGAGAGCATGAACCAGGTGACACACACGTTATGCCTAATTTTAATAAAATTAAATTAATACCTAAATTAATTATAATATTCCATTGTTGGAATTTTAATTCTTGGCGTTCTACCGACTGTTCGAAATTCAACAGGGCGCGGGCGGTTTAACTAAGGCATCCATTCAGTCATTCAGGTCATCTTGTGTTTCTGAAAATGGGCATTAACCGTATCATCGTTGTTAAACATTTACTTCTTAGATTTTCAATCCCCTGCCTAGAACAGTTGGACCTTTAATATGATTCTTGAAAAGGCTGCAAGTAGAGGCCGTATTAAAATATACAAGTAAACAAAATTGAAGTGTTTGTCCTGTTTGTTATACAAAATAACAGCTTGTTACTGCTTGCTTAAGAAAGTAGGTATATACAGTAATTTTAACAAAAAAAAAAAAAACTTTTTTCTAAATTTTTGTGTGCCTGTAATCTCCGACTAATCTCCAAAACTGCTGGACCGATTTTGACAGGACTTTTGGACTGACAGGTAGCTAAAGTTATAAGGAGGCTTTTATTAAAAAAAAACCTATCAAATTGTTAACAAAATCAGATTCAAAAAGGGAAGTAATATTTTTAAAATAATTTCACGCAGACGAAATTCGCGGGCTAGTTTAAATAGTCCAATCAATTAGGAAAAGATTCTAATACGTTCGCAAACCAATTAAAGCACCCAAGACATTATTATAAAGTAGTAATAACTATCGTAATTTACAGCCCAACTACGAACCATCGCTTACGAAATAGCATTCAGAGGTATTTGAACGTATATTGTGGGACTGATAATGTCAAGAGTCAAGCATTGAGGAAAATCCGGTACAGTACGAACATAGTCACTTGGCGCCTATCTGACTAAAATACCAAATTATGAATACCCACTATTACGTACAACTCTGTCTAACTCTTCGGGGATTACAGGCGCGATATATGCGAATATGTTTAGAAATATAGGTTTAGTACGCCAAGAATAACTGTAGGGAAATACAGACCAGAAAACTATGGCGAATACAAATGACACAGAAATTATATGCGAAAGTTTGTGAGGAAGTATGGATGGATGGATGTTTGTTACTCTTTCACGCAAAAACTGCTGAATGGATTTGGATGAAATTTAGCATACAGATACCTTATAACCTGGTTTAACACATAGGTACTTTTCATACCGATAGTATGATCCTGTAGGACATTTATCGAAGTCAACGCGTCCGAAGCCGCGGGGATAAGCTAAGCTAGTAATACAATAATAAATAACCTTTACGCGTTATTGCGTTTGTATATTTTAATTTTTAATTTTGTATGCAATAAACATTAAGAATACCGACCTGTCATCAGCTATTATGAAGTATAAACGATCCAGTAGGGTAGCAACATAATCTAAAATGGTAACAACATGTTTCGCTCACATCTTTTGCTAATTACAATTATGTGAAAGCTTTATAATCTACACATTGAAGCCACATGTATCCAAAGATCAATATTTGAGTTATAAGTTTTTAAACTGGAATGGTCACAAACACTAAGAACGGGATATTTACCACCCAAGCCATGACCACGTATGACACGTATCAGTTTATCCGTGACCATGGCGCTTGCAACAGCGCCGAAATATCGGGACTCAAAATAAATAGTAAACATGGTAAATATCCCGTTTTTTTGTGTTTAATGATAGTGGTAGAGACCATGTCAGTTTCAAAACTTATAACTCAAATATTAATCGTTGGTTACACGTGGCTTCAATGTGTAGATTCTTTGAGTTGTCTGTCACCTAGTTCTTGGATCTGTGGACTATCAATGCCTTTTCTGTATTTACAATGTTACAATGTCTTAAGATGCTAGATTTTGCCCACAGTTCTGCCAGATTCTACCTAGGTGGCGGTCGGAGATTATCTTTCTATCCCAGAGTACATACTACTCGTACCTGTGTGGATGGCTATACCTAAGAGTAGAGGGAGATCAAAGAAACGATGGATGGACTGTGTGAAGGATGTTATTGCAAGAAAGGAGGTGATCTGATGAGATGACGAGAAGTATGGAAGAAGAAGACATGCTGTGCCGACCCCATATAAATTGGGATAAGGGCAGAATGTTGAATGATGCTGGAATACACTACCGGGATAAAAAGTATCCATCTCCTAATCTAGGTCATCATCATAGGTATGTGCCAATTTCATCGAAATAAAAGATAACACAGATATTTTCGCATTTCTTATATTAATTTACTCATTTATTGCACAATGTACACACAGTGACAGACTAAGCTTAAAACTAATGAGCACATGACCCTGTTAGGGCGCAGCAGTTAACTTAAAACTAATATTCATATCTTTATTTGCATTATGTAATGTGTGAAGATCTTACAATGGGCTTAAAGCTGAGGTAAGTACAATTACGGACCCTGTAGGGCTGTAGGTACCTGCTGCTGACCAGCTGACCCTGTAGTAATGTTAGTATAGACTGTTTTTTAGTCCTAGACCCAAGTAAGTGGCAGATAAGATCGGAGATGCAGAGGTTAAAAAAACTAAACTGCACAAACATTCATAGTATTCGTTTTTTGGCCCTGTACAGCGATGGTTTATTGGGAATTCCCCTAAAAATTCTTCATTCTATTCATGGACTATCAAAATTGATGTTTTTATAAGGAATTGAATTGATATCTAAAATTAGAGAATTCAATTATCATCCGTGTAAGCGCCATATTGACTGGACGAGATAACAAAATATTGGTTTCGATAACATTTTGATATAAAATGTAATCAATGACAGCCAAATCATTTAAGTTTAAAATAGAAATGGGGAAAAATGCAATATAAAGAATGAAAACATATTTATTTGTCGCAGGGACATGACGAAAACAGAATATCAGGGGAATATCAGAGTTATTTACTCATACTTTAAGTACTGTATTTGTCTATTCCAATCTCAAATAGCTGTTTGTTTATTTAACCAATAACCAACCCACCATGAAGACACCTTGCAGTGCAGCATAACGATGCACCGGCCATCAGGACTCCATACATAATTAATTCCTAATTGGGACATTCTCACGTCTATTACTAAAACCTGCGTTCACCGAGCATGCATTTTATTAAACAATATCTAATATTCAAAACATTTATGAAGGAGTTTGAAGACCAGTTTGAGTTGAGCTGTGCCACCCTTTTCGTGCTAATGAATTTGTGGTGTTAAATGGGATGTGGAGCTCTTTGTTTTCTGGTTGTTGGGTGAATTGTGACTTCCTCAACGATGGATCGGATTCGACGGCGTAGACTTATGGTAGGGTGTCCGTGATGTAATTGTGTACCTGTTAGTGAGGACAGGGCCATTTGTTTTCAGTTTTATATACATTTTTCGAGAGTTTATCATCAGGTGTGTTGTGTTAACGGATTTTTTCTGAGGTATACTAATTGGGTAATGGGTTATGCTGTCTAGTAGTAACTATTATTAAAAATTGCTTCATTATGCTTGGTTTTTTAAATATTTAACAAAATTAGGAACAAAAAAAAACAAAACAGAAATATGTTTTCTTAACGAAAATGCTTGTTAGCGGAATGAAAAGTAGTTTGGCGAAATCTAATTTAAGCAATTAATATGTACTTATTTCGAAATATGTTTCATTTAAATTAAATTAAGCTTATTACTACAAACTTCTGACTGTCTTGGTATGGACTATGGACATGTGATAAAGAGAGACGAATTGCGTGTGACTAAAAGAGTGATGGTTAAAAATGTTGTTGGATGGAGAGGGAGAGGAAGACCAAGGAAACGATGGATGGATTGTGTGAGGAATGATATGAAAGAAAAAGGAGTAATAGTAATAGAGCGTGACGGTTGACAGAGGAGAATGGAAGAAAAAAACGTGCGCCGATCCCAAGTAACATGGGACAAGGGCAGGAAGATGATGATGACTACAAACATGTTCCTTGGTTAAATGTTTGTACCGCAAAGTAAGTCAACGAAAATCAATCACAATTTAATCATTATAAGACTCTTTCTCAAAAAAACTTTGTCAATACTCGTACACTTACGAAGTATGAAAGAAAAAAATTGTAATGACCAATTTTGTTGTAAAAATTAAATAGAAGGACGAAAAAATAAACAGGACTATCCCACGTCACAAAAACGCGTACACAGCACACACCTGTACGTCGAAACTTGTCGGTTGTCGGCAACTTAACGCGGAACTTTTAAAACTCGCATCGGTTTAGACGCGCGCGCATTATTGCATGTAAGTCGTGTACCATACGTCATGTGTGATGTGGAGGACAAGGCATGAGGTGTGGGAGGGTACCCTGATATTAATAGATGGGAAGGTTAAGGACAATACGAAGAAACAACATGATCCGCCTATTGCACTAAGTCAGCCTTTTATACCCCGTGTCTGTACTTCATTTTCTTCATTTTTCTCTTTTCTATTCATCTTTTAAACTTAAAATTATTTGCTTGCTTCTGCAAAATGATACACTAATATCGATTGACAGCTTCATAATTCAATGAAGTCAAGATGACTAGTACTATAAGGAAGAACAGATTCCACGCTGCGGGGCACTTGTGTTTAGGACTTCTGTGCCCTTTGACTTCAAAGGAAAATTCACGAAACTTGGTTGAAGCACATTTCGACAAAAGCTTATAGTGTTGTTACTTGGACGTAAAATAATAAGTTCATTAAAACAAAAAAACACCAACGACCAGTGATCCACACCAAGGAACTTGGGGAGAGGCCTTTGTCCAGCTGTGGGATGTTGCAGGCTTACAGTAAACGAAAGAAGCTGGAATTTTGAATTACGAATCCTTATTACCACTTCTCTTATACCTTGTACCACACGTGTCTGCTCACATTGTCGGGCATCGAAACTCGTACTTACCGCTCGTAATAACGATGTTTCAGGACATAAAGCACGGAAATAAAGGGGGTGATTATTATATCACACATACATACATATGTATACAGTGTCTATATACCGCTCTTGACTCGGGAGCAGTCGCCGGAACGAAAAGTTGAGAGACTTCTTAACTGTTAGGTTTTAAGTGGAAAGTAAAGCAATATCCTCGATATTGGGGACATGTTGTATTTAGAATGGTTGTTTAAGGTTCTTTACTCATTGATTGGGTCCCATAGCTACATCTTAACATAAGCATAGAACAATCAGCCTATAATGTTCCCACTGCTAGGACTCAGGTCTCCTATCTATGAGAGGGAATGGGCTATAATCTAACACGCGGGCCCAGTGCGGGTTGGTAGATGTCACATGTCTTCGAATTTTTGGTTCTAGGACATGCCGATTTCCTCACGAATTCACGATGTTTTCCTTCTCCGTTTTGAGAGCAGTGAGATGAAATAAATTACAAAAAGTAATGCGCCTGCCTGGGTTCGAACCCACGACTTACTGCTCGTAAGTCGGGGCCGCCACCACTGAGCAACCGCTGCTCTGAGCTACATCTTAATTCTCGAAAATGGAGGTGACCAGGGCTCTTGTGCTTTGGAATGATTGCTGAGAGACGGTTAGAGTGTTGGCAGAGCAACTGGCTTTGTGGACGACCTACAGAAGATCACAGGGATGGACATAAGCATTTCAGTAGCTTATATCAGTCTCATGAGGAGCTCGTGGCTAAGTAACAACAGCCGCTCGGGTGGATCTTCAGGTTAAGCCATTACATACCGAGTTTCCTTCGTGCATCGGAAAACACGTTAAGCCGTTGGTCCCGGCTGTCATTTGTAGATAGACAGTCGTTACAGGTAGTCAGTAGCCCGAAAGTCTGATAACCAGTCTTACCAAGGGGTATCCTATTACCCAGCACTAACTGGTTTGTGGATGTCAGATAAGCAGTCACTCCATGTAAACTATTGGCATTCAGCTGAATCCGGTAAGACTGGAAGCTAACCCCAACATAGTTGGGAAAAAGCTAGGCAGATGATGATATCAGTCTCGTACATTTTGACTTTTACATCAACATTAACGCTGATAAATAATCACTTATTAGTCTCGCCTTAAAGCGGATTGGAGATCTGAACAGTACAGTATTTTGTAACTTCCAAAACTTCCCTTAAATTTTGGACATTTCTCTCAGCTATTCATCTTCTAAGTCCGTCATTATAGGTGCTCAAATATCCAAGACACGGTAACCATAGCAACGAAAACTCCACGACCCTCAGAAACACGAAGCGAAGATAACTAACGACTTCCCCTCAACGAGATAACCTTTAATTAGGTAAAGCTCAAGTTGTTTATTAATTAAAAATTATTATGTAAATCGTATAATTTTACAGTCGACCGACCAGAAACGTATAAGTACTGGCTGTGTCTTCTGTATTATTTATATTAATTAGGTAGCAGATAGGCATCTGTGTGTATAGGTAGTTTATTACGGATTAACATCTGTGGGTGACTGACGGGTGGGTGTTACCATGAAGGTTCGTTCGAGGAATATGGGAAGATTGGGAAGATATGGCACCTGTATTGAAAGCTTGTGAAATAGTTGATGTGGAGCTTTTGAGGTGTTTGGTAGGAAAAACGGCATTGCTTACCTTTATAAAAATGTATGGAAAACTTTTTTTTAAAGTTGAAAGTCGTTGAGTTATGGCTTTATATTATGAGTGATAATAAATCTACAAGACCGACCTAGATGATTTTTGACTAACACATTTTAAAAGAATTTGTAACTGCAGTATGTGAATTGCTAAGATCATTTATATCGTAATGAAAATACATAATCATAATATTTTTTTTTATTGCTCCCTGGTGTATGCTGTTTGCCGACGACATTGTGTTGGTTGCCGAGAGTGGCCTAGAGGTCCAGAGCAGATTGGAGGTGTGGTGGCAAAGACTGGAGAATGTTGGCCTGAAAGTCAGTACGACCAAAACAGAATACCTATTCTGTGATTTCGGCGGTCTCTCCAGTCCTGTGCCCATAACTCTTGCCGGAACGCCCATACCGATCTGTTCCGATTTTCGGTACCTCGGGTCGCTTGTCCAAGGGGATGGCGAAGTAGACCGAGACGTAACACACCGGATCAACTCAGGATGGATGAAATGGCGACAGGTCACTGGAACAACTTGCGACCCACGGATGCCCCTCAAGTTAAAGGGGAAAATATACAAGTCCGTGATTAGACCTGTCGTACTGTATGGATCGGAATACTGGGCTGTGAAGAAGATGGATGAAAAAAGATTGCATGTAGCGGAGATGAGAATGTTGAGGTGGATGTGTGGTGTGACAAGAATGGATAAAGTAAGGAACGAATATATTAGAGGAAGTTTAAAAGTTGCGCCAGTCACAGAAAAGTTGAAAGGGAATCGACTGTCTTGGTATGGACATGTGATGAGGAGGGACGAATGGCATGTGACTAAAAGAGTGATGAATATAAACGTTGATGGATGGAGAGGGAGAGGAAGACCAAAGAAACGATGGATGGATTGTGTGAGGAATGATATGAAAGATAAAGAAGTAAATGATAGCATGACGGTTGACAGAGGAGAATGGAAGAAAAAAACGTGTTGCGCCGACCCTAAATAACATGGGACAAGGGCAGGAAGATGATGATGATGATGAATATTTTTTTTTAATATCAAATGGGCCTAGTCTTGACCTCAATCTAGTCCATATTTGCAATAAGTATTGGTACATTTCGGTCATAAAGTCAATTGTGCTTCCTCCTAATACATAATATTGCAAAATTTTAAAAAGGGGCAAAGTGTTACTGGGTTTTTCCATCAGGAATTTCTCAGTACCAGCCACGGAGTCAGGATTTGTGCCCAGTTGATGGTAATAAGCTCGCCCCCTATTACATGCAAACATAACTAGTGAAATGTGGGTGTACTATTAGGTACACCTCTGCCTTACCCTTCGGGGCTTACAGGCGTGATGTTTTGTATGAATGTTTTAAATCCGGGAGCCTCTTTCGACAACACTGATAGGGTAACCACAGCCTACTTTATTATACACAGAAAAAAGATCGATAAGGACGATAAGCTACTTGAACTTAAAGCAGAAGCTAACAAAAGTCTATAGTCTATATGCCACGGGGTCAAGTACAGTCATTGTCTGTAAAAACAATGAATTGGCTTCAGGATAGAAAGGGCCTGTTGCCCTGACTGCCTACTGTTTTAATAGGGCTGATAGTATTGAGTTCTAATAAACGGGATTTAAGAGTCATAAAGAAAATATCCCAAAGAGATAAAGAGAAAATGATGATATTATGAAGATTATTGCGAATAACTACAACAAATAATAAAATAATATCCCAACTGTAATCGCCGAAGGGGTATTTTTTTTTGGGACATGCCCACCACTCCATTCCCAAATCACTGTAACTTCTGAAAGCCTGAATCAACAGTGGCGACGACCAGAAAGACGCGAGACAATGAAGCTCGACGAAGTTCACTTTTCTGGTTAATTTCGTTGCGGGATCCAAGACAGTTAAATTGTTTCTCTGGGACTTCGTCGAGCTTCATTGTCTTTGCGCTTTTCTGGTGGTCGTGGGAAAACCATAATTTCCAATTTCCTCCATATCAGCAGTGCCCTAAGTAATACGGTTAAAAAGTGGTACACCGACATTGAACTCGGGAGTACTTTTGGAGCAGACCATAGGTATGAGCCAAGAGTGAAGTTCAGGATTCACTTAATAGTAAGGGTGTACTGCTATTAAGGTCATTATCTGTTTTAGTCATATCATCATCTGCCTAGCCTTTTCCCAACTTTACTGGAGGTCGGCTTCCAGTCTTACCGGATGCAGCTGAATACCAATATTTTTCTTGGAGCGCCTGCCTATCTGACCTCCACAACCCATTTAGTACTAGGTAATACGACATCTTTTGCTAAGACTGGTTGTCAGACTTTCGGGCCACAACGGCTGTCAAAGATCTACAAATGATAGCCGGAACTAACGGCTTAACGTGCTTTCCGAGGCACGGAAGAAACTCTGTATGTAATGGGTGGTCACCCATCCACGGACCAACCTTGGCAAGCGCGGCTTAACCTGAAGATCGACCCGAGCGGCTGCTATTATTTAGCCACGAGCTCCAACTGTTTTAGTCATATCTCATCATTAATCACTACTCATCAAAATCTTCCTAAGGAAGTAAGTACTAAAATCCTTTTATTTGTATATTCGTGTCGTTTTATATCGAAGTCGCAACCGGATGTATGAATTAATGAATGAGACAGACTCCTTCATATTTGAGTGCTTCTGAAGTGACGTCATTTAATAGTCTGACGGCTAAAATTAGCCTTTAATGTGTGCAAAGTTCGTTTAGTGCTCGATGACTTGGAATTCACACTTGTTTAAAAATATATATTGTGTTGGATAAACAAACATAGTTACCACCAAATACTTTTTTTTGGTTGCCTTCTATTAACGTCAAGGAAAATAATTGTTAGGCAAATTAAAAGCTTTCGTAAAGTTGCCACGTGACTTTTCATACAACTGTCAATTTGACAGTTGTGATTTGTTTTTGTTCCACCGAGTTCACTGACGGTCCACCACTTTTCACCCTTATGCATTAAGTAATAAGGTTGAAAAGTGGTCGACCGTCAGCAGTCAGTAGTACGTTTACGTACTACCGCGCTATTGACGGTCGACCATTGTCAATTTGCTTAACAAATTAATTTCCCTGACTTCACCTACTGCAATGTATAAAGTTAAAACAGACGCGAGGCGATTACCATTTCAGTTTTAACCCCGGCGATATTACTGTAAAAGTTTTTCATTACAGCACAGCACTAAAACCCGCTACCGCTTGTCGCTACCGCCCGACAATGTGACCTAACTACGAGGTTTCCTTTTTCTTCACAATAATTAGGTAAGTACCTACTTGAAGAAACAATGCTGGTACTTCGCGAAAACTCATTGACTGTGCGCTTATCTGTATTGACTCAGTTGTTATATCTATCGTCATTCATAACTGATATTGTCACATACAATGTATACCTACTCTCGTATAATAAAAATCAATAGTTGGTTGGTACTGTTATTAATCGATGTTAAATTACTAAGTTTTCGTCAGCCCTATTTAAACAATACTGTACTGTCTGTGTGTATTCTCAAGGTTTCAGATTAAAATTATCTGATATACAGACGTTTATCTTGAATTAAATATTATTAAAACACAGTTGAATCTTATTTTCTGAAATAAAACGCGCCTAGCAACAGTGCGACCCAAAAAGATACAATAAAATATTGGAACTATGTCTATCTCTTTCTTACAAACAGCATATTACGTTGACAAAGAGAGATGGAACATGTATTCCAAATTCGAATCGGTGTCAAGATTAGCTGTGAACTCATGTGTGTGTTACTTGGTGCATAATTTCGTCACTCTCAACAAGCGGCGCCGTGGCTTAGTTGGTTAAAGCGCCTGTCTAGTAAACAGGAGATCACGAGTTCGAATCTCGTCGGGGCCTATGCGAGTTCGCGCATATTTCTTTTTTGGTTTTTATTTACATTTTTTTACAATAATTTTGTTATTACAATAATATTTAATACCAAATGTTCCAAGTTATTTAACTAAATGCTCAGAATTTAATCGTCCAAAACTAATACTAGAGTGTTTCTATTGTTATGTTATGATACCCGCGTTTTACATACAATACTAAATTGGTTCACGGACGAATTTAAAAAAGCTAGTATGCATCGGGAAAGCTTAATGAACAGTGATTACTGAGGACATTGGATAATGCTTACCGTTGTCGGTAGCGTTAGCAGAAAAATGTTAACAGAAAGGGTTTTACTTTTTTTTATAAGACTTGTTTGTTGTTGCGGTTTTTCGATATTATTTATTATTTTACAACAATAGTGAGGTTTTTTTAGCATTTCATATTTCATGGAAACAAATTCTTTTCACGTTATGAATGGCTCGCGCAATTAGAGGTCAGAAATTAAATGTTTCACCACTATCCAACTGCTCGTGTCAAGTCGTGGCATGTTTTAATACATTGTAATTTTACTAACACATCGAAAAAAAAAACTTAATTATTTTTAATAATTATTTTTTAATTATTAGTTGCAAGCGTCTGTCTGCAGTCGCGATATAAAGTTATAGACGAATGAAATCCTGCCTCAAAAGTGTTACAAACAATATTACATATCTTTGGAATAATTTGAATGCTTAACCATTAATTTATCTACTTTTTAAAGTTTCGTAGTAATTAACGATTGAAATCTCATAATATTTTCACGATCAGAAATACTGAACTTAACAGCAGTATACCGAGCGAAAAGACATCTTCACTCTTCACATCAAAAAAAAACCTAGTAACTTTTAAAATTCCTATTAGTTTGAGAACTAACCATTTCGCTCCCAACCCTACACCCGCTACACGTCAGGAATGGCGAGTTGCGTGGGACCCAACCAAAGCCCCGTCCACCATTAATTGCCACCACGTTAGCTCCTCAGTCGAACAATAGCGTATTAACATACTAAATGTGACTGCCACTAACGCATGTAATATACAGGCGCCACGCCATGCAACGCTAATGTCTACTGCATTTATATTTGAGTGATTAAAAGCGTTGCCACGACGCATTTTAATGTAATGGAAGGAATAAAGCTGTCTGCCAGTCTACCCCTTCCCTGTCTTTAATATTACAATGATAAAGGGGAAAGCGAAGGTCGTGACTTGTTTGTAGGTCAAGGCATTTGTTCTCAGTCGAGATGGCAGATTCCCCAGGTGGCGGGGAATAAAATCTGTTGGAAGGACTTTGGGGAAGGCAATAAAAAACAGATGACTGGATAAGCGTATGCTTGATCAGCGATAATTTATATTTGAGTGATTAAAATCGTTCCCGTGACGCATTGGTTATATTTTGTAGGGAATAGCGGGAAGGGGTCGACTGGCATACGGATATACAGGGTGGGGACACCGACGTGAAAACGGTTACCACGTATTACGCATAGAAATTTATCACCGGTTATTTTATTAAAAAAATAAAACAATTGTTCCATACCATACATTTTGACCGTGTAGGTGTTGCACTTATGTATATGAAACAGCTGTTTTTTTTTAATAACCTATGATCTGGGGGCGGGTGTTCAGAATGATGTACTGAATACTTGGTAACCGTTTTAGCATCGGTGTCCCTTCCAACCTGTATATAAAAAAAGATCAAGGAAAAAGCGATTTTTTGCCCAATAGAGATAGAGTGGACTACAGTTACATGGATGAAGAAAGCTGGTTTAAGCGTATTCTTGATCAGTGATCATTTTTATTTGAATGATTAAAAACGTTGACACGACGCATTCGTAATGTTCTGAAGTGAGCGATTGGAGAAAATGTCGACACGGGATAGTCTGGCAGACATATACATCACAAAGATAATAGGGGAAAGCGAAGGTCGTGACTTATTTGTAGGTCAAGGAATTTGTTCTCAGCTGTTCTGAGATGTGTAAAGATGGACAGATTGTGTGAGGAATGAAATGAACGAAGAGGAAGAAAATAATAGCGTGACGGTTGACGAAGAAGAGGTGACAAGTAAAATAGACAAAACTATTGAAGATGATGAGAGAAGGCTGGAACGGCCTGTATCTACAAAGTCGAAGAAAGCTACTTTGAACTTATGCTTGATCAGCGACCGTGGCAAAGCTAAAAGTGATTTACTGCAAATTTGAAAAGCTCTCTACGTTTTAGTTCTCAAACTTGGTAACCTCTAGTGGAGCCCATCTAACTTTGTGCGAACACAATCTCTAGTTGTAATCCTCTAGTCATCAGTAATACTCAAAGGAAGATGCTACTTGATGAGAACCATTCAACCTTCACCACTTCAACAAAAAAAATTGTTTTACCAATTCATGAATAAAACAACGACTCAGTACCAATTTACTATTATACTGGTAATAACCTAATAAATAGTGACGTAACGGCTAGATATTGGCAACACAAGGCAACGATCGCCGTGCAGCCAGTAATGAGTCACTTATTACTGAGGTATGCTAAGTGCTGGGTTACCAGATGCGACGCCGCTTGCCCTGTGTGCTGGTATGTGACACGAATCTACTGTAAAAGGATGCTGCAGATAGACCGTAAATCATAAGTGTCGTACCGTACTTGTCAACTGTATCTTATTGATAATCTAGAAGCACCAAAGTTACTGCATACAAAATTTGATGCGCATTGCCGAATATAGACTCTTGGTCTAGATCGACCAGTATTGCTTGGCAGAAATAGATTATTAACATAGGGCTGGACACTACATAACATAGCAGGTTCAAGAAGGGACATGCTTTAAGGGAGTCATATTTTAAAAACTCGCTTGAAACCACAATCCCAATAATAAAAATCCATCTCGTTTCTTTCCACTGTCAACATAGACATAGCTGGATTAAGCTATGCATAAACATAACTGTTCCTTACTTATTGTGATTCTAACATGTACACGCAGCAAATTAGATCGATTTGCAGGGCACACCACATAGATGTTGGTGTGCGTAAAATCAACTGGTGTATTACTTCGCCTATTTGTTAGTGTTTGCTTCACTATAGTATATGTATAATATGAGGTAAAGAATATGAAGCATCAATTTAACACTATGACTAACCGGTCTCGTGGCATAGGTGTATAAGCATTCGGCTGGTAAATCAAGTGTCGTAGGATCGAATCTGCGCCGCTGGCGTCAACTTTTTGCATTATTAAAAAACTTTTATTTTCATTTTGTTGAATTTTTATTTTTGTAATTTACCTGATAATAAGACCATTATTCGAAAAAAATATGGAAGTAAAAATTAAACAATTTGTATTAAGAAATCAACAATATTTATTGACTAGGTTTTTTTTAATTATAATTACAAATTATAAAGTTTTGTTCATGACAAATATTCTAAGTCGGACAAGAAATAACGTTACTTTTCTTATTCAAGTGGGTAATTTATTTATTAGTGAAATGAATAAACATGTTAACAAGATAGATATTAAGATACAGGTATCCTAAATTGTTATCTCACTAACAATAACATCACTCACATAAAACAAATAGAATTACCCCCTGGTAATTTTATTAATAGCCGATTGGTGCGCCTTCGCTATCTATGACTTGTTCCAATCGTCTCCTCATGCTAGCAACCATATTACAACACAAGTCAGTGCCACGAAACGATTCCCATGTCGAGGTAACGACATCATCTAAATTTGATTTAGACCTGATTTCAGATGAGTCCCAGTTTAGCACCATATGACCCCATAGGTTTTCAATGGGGTTCAGGTCAGGACTTTTTGGTGGCCATTCAATCACAGTAAAGTTTTCTTGGACGTTTAACCAACTTTGCACAAGTCGCGCGCGATGCACAGCGCAGTTATCATGCACGAAGTAAATGCGTTCTTGCGGGTATGCAACGCGCACAGTTGGTAGCATCACGTTTTGTAAAACGTCCAAGTAACCTTGACTGGTATTGCGACCCCCTACCTGCACTAATTCACCGGGACCCATTGACGACATCCATCCCCAATATCCCAAAGTAATGCGGCCACTAGACCTGCATGGAAGAATATTTTTTTTATGATAGCGCTCACCATCTTTTCGCCACAATATTTTGCGACCGTCCTTGTCTGATTTAAAACATTTTTCATCGCTAAATATAACTATATTATTGCACCAATCAAAATCCAAATATTCTCTTGCGAAGCGTACCCGGTTTTGCCTGTGGACATCGGACATTAAAATTTTCTTGGCTGGCCTACGACATTTCACACCAGCTGCTCGCAAGTGGTTTCGTACGGTTTGTAATGTCACGTCATGTTTAGTCGCCGTGGAACGAGTAGTGAGGAAGGGCTCAGCGGTATGCGCAGCAACTATATCATGGTACCGCGCATTGGCATCTGTGAATGCAAATCCAGCCTTTGGTCCCGGTCGGCAAGGATCAATGCTTCCCGAATCTGCATAACGATGGACCCACAATTGCACAGTCCTTCTCTGTGAACAATAATAAAATATTGTTACAAAAAAACAACAATCAATAACATGTGGATTATTTAAACATATTAAACTTCTAAACATAATAATAACATTTTGTTACTCACCGATATCTTCAAACGTCTCGCAATTTCACTAATTGAAACATTTTGCTCATGCAAAATAATTATTTCAGCTCTTAAAAGTGTGGTTAAATGATTCATATTGATTCACAAATAAAAGCACTTCTCAAAAAACGCAGGGTATAATGTCTAAAAACGTAACGAAAGCCCGATAGTCAATAGCATTATGACGATGAACTTAAACTACTAACTTAAACATGATTTGTCATTGTTAGAGGGTAGACAACTAATATATTCTAACCCAAATATAAAGAAACTTGCTAATAGTTAAGCAATGAATTGAACAAACAAATCTAAAATATTTTATTGAAACATACAAAAACATTAATCTGTTAGCAGTCGGATTTGATCTTACGGCGCCGGCGGAGTAAAACACTGTTTATCGCACGGTCGACTAATGCGCCACGGAGACGATAGAATCCTACGCTAAATTTATGCGTCATATTCCCTGCAACATTAGTGACAAGAAATTGTGTGTGTGTGCGTGGACAACGGGTTATTGTGAAGCAAACACTAATAAATAGGCGAAGTCAGACGGCCGTTGATTTTACGCACACTAACATTTATGTTGGTGTGCCCTGCAAACCGATCTAATTTGCCCCGTGTACAACACACTATTTGTACCTAAACAATCTAAGATATATTGGAGCCAGTCTCATCAATCATCTGGCGGCATACACTATGGAGTATGGACGTAAGTAGCCTTGTTACCAAGATTAGTTGTCTGGTCGATACCGAAAGAATTATTAGAACTTATACAAGCTTTATTAACATAGTGGCTGTAAAGATGGATTCCGCCTAGATTCTTACGCAACGCATACTACTGTGATGATCATCTACAGGGTGGAATATACCGACGCTAAAACGGTTACTACGTATACAGTACATCATTCTGAACACCCCCTATGTAGAAAAATTACGTCGGTTATTAAAAAAAAACAGCTGTTTTCTACAAAACTGCAATACCTAACGGTCAAAATCTATGGAACAGCTGATGATTTTTTTTTAATTGCCGATGTAAAGAATCTATGTGGCCCTCAGAACGATGTACGTTGTAACCGTTTCAGCGACGGTGTTCCTTCCGCCTTGTATATTTTTGTTTTCGCAGTAGGTATGACGAAATACAGATTTAGGTAGAAAAATAGTTTCCATTACAACTTAGGTATATCCTATTAATACTACTACATCATCACAAGGCCTTTCCTCTCGCAATATTGGAAGTAGATCTGGCAACCCAGCCAAACGTTCTCTGATTAATTCACACAGATTAGGTCGCGCAAGGTCACAAGGTCCATTCCCGGCTGTTTCATTATAATTCCCATAAAATATGCCGTTTATCGCCGCGCCAAAAAAGTAGATACAACACATGTTTTAGTTGGTTGTAGAATAATGGAAGCCATGGGCTTGTGACCGACTTTTTGGGAGGTGTGGCTTCAGATGCTACTTCTAGTACTTAGTGACTGACCTACTCCAAGTATTAGGTATTGGCTGATCTCACGAGCTAATCTCTGGGTTCAGAAATCGGTAGTTGTAATTGAGTCAGTATCTATAGTTCAACTTCACAACAAATTCGTTTACTGCCTCTTCATCATCAAGCAGTCTTTTGCACTTTCCAAGCACTAGTTCGAGTACTCAGTCTTGGTACTGACTCGCTACTGCACTCCATACGTGTCATCAAAGCATTTGAGTTCGATAAAAGTAACTACCTAGCATTCATACCTACAGTGTAAACCACGACGTATCTCAAAAGAAGAGCTAATAGACAGACAAGTATGTAAACACAGATATTTGTCGAACAACCGGCCGGCCCTACGGAACCCGAGGTGTCGAGAAACGAATGCATACAACACACTAATAAAATACTCACGAAGTAAAACGGAAACATAAAAAAATATATATCTACGCACTGCTGGGGTCTATTGTCAAAATGTTATCCAAGGGCACCCAAGCTAGGGTTATCGACACCTACTTCAAATATAAACATAATATCAAAAGATTTTTTGCGAAGTTTTTTTTTTTGTGACCGTACATCCCTTGACGCATGTGTGAATGTACTTAATGTTTATAATTTTATATTTATGCGTAGTATAAATTAAGGCGTCTCGTTATTTTAATTTATTGTTTGCGGTCACTTGACTTTAGTTTCTAATGTCTCTGTTAATTTAGATAAGTTTTTATTTTTTAATAAATAGTATGGTATTTTTATAAAATAAGGATTTAATTTATTACATAACATGACACCGGCCTAATTTTATGTCGTAGGTATACGCATTAATATTATAATAAATTAAATATTTAGGTGAATATTTTAAACAAAGCTGGCACAAAAAAAACAAATTAGACATTGCCTGAGATTTGTTCGAAAAACACTTCTTTTATTTTTTTCTGGATGTAGCTGTTATAGCTTAATTATGAATTTCGTTTTAAATCTTTTCCAATTGTGGCAACCCTAACACATCGTTCAAATTTGAAGGGCGACATCTGTTATAACGTGGTGTGAATGATTATGTTATATTAAACGCGCCGATACCGGTCGTGGCGCGAAATATACTAATATGGCACAGACGGCAAATTAATCTATGAATAAATCGACAGGAATCTGATAACTTCATCAAAATGTGGGACAGTGGGTCATTCAAAGGTGGTAAATTATGTGGTGTCAATTTTGGAGAAAACTTTAATATACATGGAAGAATGACAAATAATAATAAAACTTAATGTAAGTTTCGGTTGTTTAATTAAATTAAATTTAAAATAACCGGTCAGTAAAGATAAATTAACTGACACCTTGGTCTAGTTCTGCTGCTGAGTTAGAGGTCCTGGTTTCGATTCTCGCAGGCCGGGAAAAGTGTTATTAAGTTATTCCATCACATTAGAATTTCTCAGTAGCAGCTCGGGATAAGGAATCGTGCCGGTTGGTGGCAATAGGCTCCCCCCATGAGACTTGAACATAACTGGCGAAGTATAGGTATAGCTATTGAAGCACCTCTGCCGAACTCCTAAGGGATCACAGGCCTGATATATCTGTTCGGTATTCATTCATGTTTAAGTTTTTTTTAGCACTGGGTGATAAACGGCATAAGACAAAGAGGTCAATGCAGGACTTTAAATCCATCGACATCGACACATAGTTGTCAAACAGAGACGCAAAGGTATTCTTACATACAGCCTTCAATAAATCTATCACAAGATTTATGTGAGAAAAAGGCCAATACGCTACGAACACTAACTATAAATTCAATTCCAACTTTTAAGCACATTATACTGTTTACATATTAGTTATTTATATACCCAATATGCCTGAGAATATTCAAAATATTTTTATAGGTTCCACAAAACGACACCATTTCACTTTTTAATGTCCCATTAAGATAACATTACAGAAATTGTTTATAGAGTTTTTTTTTGTTTACCGTACTTAGGTACTCTTTGGGTAAATATTGTGGGTAGGTAAATGTGGAGTAGCATTTTTTGTTATGTAATCTTAATAGGTCATTAAAAAGCCAATTTATCAATTTTGATTATTTACGGAAAGTTAAAAAATAATTTAAATATCCGTTAAAATAATATCCACATATTACTTAAATAACAAAACTTGAATCACTGTAAATAAAAAATATGTAAAAGTTTTTAATTAAATAGAACAGAAACACATACACTCGTATCTTTATTCTACACCATTATTTTTAGGTCGTTCTGGAGCCGAATACCATGAACTCGATCATCGAACTCGAAACGATTGGGACTATTTTTTAAAAAAAATAACTAAAAAAGAACACGAAAGAATAAATTTAATGTTTTTTTTTTGTGAAATAATGAGAACTCAAACGCATATGTGTAAAACAGCGTAATATTTGACGGCTATTTGCGACGTTGCCCACTTTCTATATAAACACGCTCATAAGAATTCTAACTTTTGAAAGTTCAAACTCAAAGCATTTATTTCAATTAGATCATTACGGCACTTTTGAATGTCAAAAAAAAAAAACAAAAGTAAGCGAAGCTACAGTCCCAGTCCCAAGGCATAATAACTTGAGAAAGTACTGCAGTTGCACATTCCAAAGCGTAGAAATATCTATATTATAATCTATAGCTACAGAACAAAATTGTATCTTAATTAATGACTTTTACTCAAGTAATCACTTTGACTTGTTTATAGATACGGGTGTCCTACACAAATGCCTATTCCTTCTACCCAATTACTTAAAATAAGTACATAACATCGAAAAAAGCTTTAAAAACAAACTGCCTACATCCATAAAAAATCCATAGTGATAATATCACTGAACATTAAACCATCACACACAATAACTCTCAACACGATTCTAACATTCATTACCGGTATTAAAAACTATAAATAAGAAATATTGAAATACCGAGAGGTGCGATCAAAATTATCGGCTAGCGTTTAACTTCTACTCCGGGCAAAGAGTAAAAGAATAGCAAAGGTACAAAGCATTTTCGGCGTCATCAATCTGCCTAGCCTTTTCCCGGCTAGGTTGAGGTCGGCTTCCAGTCTAACTGGATACAGCTGACTACCAGTATTTTACATGGAGCGATTGCCAGTCTAACCACCACAATTCAATTTCTGTTTATCGAGATACACCACGGTATAACTGGTTCTCAGACTTAGGGGCTTTGACTCCCTGTAAGACTGTGAAAGATTTACATAATGTTACAGATGACAGGCACAAAAGATTTTTGGAAATCTTCGCCACTGGTAGAAATTCTATTAATGATTTTAGGGGCACATCATGATGTCAGCAAACGGGAAGATGTCAGCAAACGGGAGGGGCCCGCAAGGGCCGGTGCCTGCCAGGGCTGCGGGACTGTTCGAAAGAGATACCGCGGCCCTGGAACATAAAGGGCCAATGAAGGAACATGGGTGTTTTTTAGTCAGTAAGAGTCTGACACTCCCTTCCGCTCCGCCCAGAGCGGGAGGAGTCATTTGATGATTTCTCACCCTCCAAAAAAAAAAAAAAAAAAAAGGGGCACATCATCAAGCTTGTGGGATGAATTGGTCACTAGCCCGAGCCCCATTGATTACTACGGTCAGGGAAATTATTGTTAAGCAAGTTGACACCATACGTCAATTTCTCGTGTTACTGTTAGCCATTGTCACTGTCATTCCTACACAGTTTTAATCTATAATAACAATACGGACTCGGTACAGGAAGGAAATAGGAAGTATCCTACTTTTTGTCAGTAAAACCACATACTTTATCATTTTGCAACTATGTTTAATAATATTATAATGTGTAATCGGAAGTGGCCTGTCAAATAACGTACGGACGTTAGGAACATGATAAATGAGCTTCAAATCCTAGATATTTAAATGATTCATGCCCAGCTGTGAAAAGAGGTAACTCTAAAACTCGCCTACATCTCTACCGATGACACATCTACAATATTTTTATAGTCTAAGACGAAACAGAAGAGATATTGCTTTTAAAAGCTATAAAATGCCGATCGATATTAATCGTTAACTTGTTATAGGAAACGCATTAATATTCTTAGGAATGCTACACACTAATACGGTTTAGCTTCATTCGACAAAAACGGGCGGTAGAATCGAAAAAATCGGCGGGAAAAAGCCGCTCGGTTTACCTGAACATTAATTAGCGATGCTGAATCATAATTCTCCTGCCCTTATCCTAATTATTTGAGGTCGGCGCAGCATGTCTTCTTCTTCCATATTCGTCTTCGATTACTCGTCATATCTGCAGTCACCTCCTTTCTAGCTATATCCATCCTTCACACAGTCCATACATTGTTTTTTTGGTCTTCCCTAACTCTTCCTATATCTATATCTGCTGACTAGTAGTAGTAACACATACACATTACTTCGGTTCGGCTTTGTTGTAAAACAAATCCTGTCGAAGCGAATATACCGAGCCGAATATGTGAGTAGCCGCCCTTAGATTCATATTTATGAATCCGACATCGGATCAGACAGGTAATACATCTACATATAACGCGCAATGCATGTGAAAGTTTCTATTTGATATTCAATCAAGTTCCAACATAGAACGTGCTTGATTATAAAAACGTATGTGCAGGTAATTTCATGGCTGTATTGTATATCTGATCATCATCACCATCCAGTCATCCATAGCCCAACTTCATCCACTGCCGGGTATAGGCCTCTTGTGCCAAGCTCCACGCTCCCGTGCCAGCTTCATCCATGATATTCCCGCAATGGCAACAATGTCATCTGCCCATCTCGCCGCCGGACGACCAACACTTCTCTTTCCATTCCTCGGACGCCACTTTAGTAGATAACAGGATAACAATGTGAATTACGTTACAATTCGTAAAATGGTCACAAAGTGACAATTCATATTATGATTCTGCTAAAGCGGCCATTTTAAGCCCCCTGGTCTTGTGAGCGCACGCGCCACTGCTGAACATGAAGGCCTGAGTTCGATATCTATGTCAGGCAGTGTTATTCGTTTTTTCCATCAGAAATTTCTGAGTATCTGCCATGGAATCTAGATTTGTGGTCAGTTGATGGCAATAGGCGTGACCCCTATTACATAGGACTAAAATATTACTCGCCGTGGGTGAACGTAGCTACACGAGCTGAACGAGGTTACACCTCTGCCTAACCAGTCGGGGATTGCCACTGCCAGGCGGCAGGCGTAATGTTTATGTATGGTTTTGATATCGAGGGCAAATCCGTGGGCAACAGCTAGTCATTGAATAAGTTGTTGGATCCTTAATCTTCTACTTATCTGTGTCACATGATAGCGTCCGCTTCTGTGAGGGGAATTAAATGAGTCAATAATATCGACCGCAGACTCAAGTGGCGGCTAACTGGGAGATTACGTCAACTGATAAGCACTTGGCAATTACTAACATATTTAACGTCTTTAGTATGCCTTAACACAAGCTAAAATCATCAAAATTCAAGATAAGTGTGCGTGACAATCATTAAATTTCAAATAACTTGTCCAATTTCGCGGTAGCGCCATCATTATTCACGAAATTCTTAATTCCTCAACTCAAAACTAATTAACAATGTGCTAATTTCCGAAATTCTGAACATATGCCCGAACATATCCTGTTTTTTACGATCTAGGAGCGCAAATAAAAAAATCTTGAAAAAAAATTTAATTGCTCGAGGTGGGTGTTCAAGCTAAATTGTGTTTTAATGTGTAGGTTTTAAGGTCAGAGTTTGTTTGCGGTGTGTAACGAGGCGCAAGTTTCATGAATGGACGTCTCGGCATGAATGGCGGGCGGATATGACGTCACTCGATGCCAACGAGGCGCCGACGCGCGTACGCACCCTACGAACATAATAATAATCGGCAGTAAATCAAATACAACTTGTCTTTTGAATAGACCACTATTTTATCTTTTCAGAAAAAAAAACAACATCGAACGACGAAGTGGAAAATTTGGAATACTCTGTATTAACATATTATCGGTCAAGAAAGAATGTATTAAGTACTTTAAAATTTTGCGAGAAAACGAAAAAAGAGGAGAGAGCATTATTATTACAAATATTTTTTTTTATGTTACCACAAGTTACGATACAACTTGCCAATATCTTAGTTATTTTACTCAGAAGGCGCACGATTTCTAGTTTTACCACAAACCATTTATCACAACAAAAGTCTTTGTTTCAAAGACAAAACATAATTCATTAACGCTTTTTTAGGCTATAAACCTTAAGTACACAGCCAACTTAATTCCTGACGTGTTGTAGCTACTTATTGCTATTCTTAATGCGTTTTACCCGTTCAGAATATAAATTAGGCATAGAGGTTATTAATCATTTTATCCTACACACGTTCGGGGGCGTCCATTGACCAAACCCATTGATAAGTTGCAAATCAATATAATATCCGTCAAAGCACATTGTCAGAAACAGATTTCAATGACCATCGATATTACTATTCATACTATTTACTACATTCATACATTGTTCTATTTATTTACTTAGTCTCGCAGTGATCATTATCATGATAATTATACCTTGATAATTATCTTGATAATAACAAAAAACATAAAATAATCTATATATATAAAATGGTAAACTGACTTACTGACTGACTGGGTGATATTGTGATATATCAACATACAGCCCAAACCGCTGGTCCTAGGAGACATGAAACTTGGAGGGTATGTTCTTTGTGAAGAGTAAGTATCCACTAAGAAATGATTTTTGTTTATTTTCATCTATAGTTGCCTAAAATCGTACCTAACACTTTATGCCAAAATTCAAATTTCTAAGTTACGTAATCTCGAGAAAAACCACCGTGACAATCACCCAAAAACTAAGATAATAAAGCTTCGGTTTTACCTCAAATATCTGTGTAAATCTCTTTCAAGTCATACTGCATATCGCTACACTGTGACGTCTACGTCATTTTGTCAATAGCGATACGACAACTTACGATTCTCATTGTTAGCAACATTGCAGTTTTTTACTGCAGCCACATCTCGCACGCAGCGTTGATGAATGATTCAGTGTTATTTATATTTTAATGAATGGGTCACAAACTCACAAACCGTTGAGGTCGTGTACACATTTACTATTAGCGGTTGTTTGATGAAATTACTCGAATAATGTTTGGGAATTTTTTTAGACATCATACATAACATAACGCCTGTAATCCCCGAAGGGTTAGGCAGAGGTGTACCTTGTAGTACACCCACATTTCGCCGGTTATGTTTAGGATTCATGTAATAGGGCGCCGAGCCTATTGCCATCAACCGGGCGCAAATCCTGACACCGTGGCTGCTACTCAGAAATTCCTGAAGTAAAACCCCCAATAACAATCCCGACCCGGGAATCGAACCCTCATGCTCAGAAGTCGCGCTTACGACCACTTGACCATCGAGGCAGTTTTATTAGACACTTAATGTTAATATCCCACCGCTGGGCAAAGAACTCTCCTCATGACTTCCAGTTCTGCCTATCCCGGGGTAATGTGGACTACTGGTGGTTAGTGTTGTCCAGCTCATCTTGCCATCTTCTACGAGGTCCCGATACATGGCTAAAGCGGAGCACCCGTCGTTGTGTCGTTGTCGGGTCGTCCCCCAGAACATTTACGACGACGCGACGACTTTAAGGCTCCACAATATCACTAATTGGGCCCACAGCTTCTCTCACTTGGCAAGTTATATTTTAATGAACTGTCTGGTCTGAGTAATTAGAGCTTGACCGCCAACACTAATGTTATTTAAGATATCAATTTTGCAAGCAGCTCAGAGAGCTTAACTCAAATTGTAACCAGAAATGAGACTCTTCTAAACCAAAACTTTATGTCGTGAAGAAAATTAGCCAATATGGGAAAAATCTTTTGTTTTTAAACGTCACAATTTAGACTGCGCGTGTATCATCATCTGCCTAGCCTTTTCCCAACTATGTTGGTGTCGAACACTGTTTTAAGCATTCACGTTTGAAAACTAAACTTATACTGTCACTTACGGGATACCTTCCGTGATTGTTCGTTTTTTTGAGATATCCCGTAAATGACAGTATAAGTTTTATGTTGGGTACCGCTTACAGTCTAACCGGAAGCAGCTGACTACCAGTCCTTTACATGCTGCCTATCTGACCTCCACAACCCAGTTAGTACTGGGTAATACAATACCCCTTGGTAAGACTGTTTGTCAGATTTTCTGGCCACTGACTACCTGTAAAGACTATCAAAGTTCTACAAATGGCAGCCGGGACCAAGCGCGCGGAGGAAACTCGGGAAAAATATAACGGGTGGTCACCAATCCACGGACCAACCTAGGCAAGTGCGTCTTAAACTAAAGATCGACCCGGGCGGCTTTTATTTTATTAATTTATTCAAAAGATTTTTCTTAAGTAAATAATATTTACGAATGACAATCTTATTACAGTTAATCTAAATATTCTAAACGATTGAATTACTCTATCATGATAATAACGATCGAAAGTCATAATTTACTATTAACACGTTGTGAACTTTAACCCTGCTATCACAAGATTGTAATTAATAAACGTTTAGTTATTTATACTCCGATGAACTGTGTTAATAGGTACACACAGTCACCTTCTTTGCTGTTATCAATACTTATCAGTAAAGAAAATCGCTTATTCACGTTCTTGAAAATGATCTTTGTGTGTTGGAAGTATGTTGTTTTAATCATAGGGAAGACACTATTTTGTTTCCTGAGATGACAAGTCTTTCTCCACTTAACGGGCTATATCTAGTAAAAAAAACACTAAAATCGATCAAACTCCAGTAATTTTGCCGACAGACTGAGAGACTCACAATCGCATTATAATAACTGTCATGGATTCAATCAATTCCACGCATAAATTAGCAACCAAACATAAAATATTCGAAATAAATATTTATTCATATAACAGACGTTTTAATTCTTAAGGTCAACGCACACGTGTAAGCACCGCACCGCATCAGCATCACCGTAACTTGAGCCGTCCACCATTATTTCTATGAAACGCCATTTTTTTTTGTATCTGTCATGAGAGAGTCAATTTAGTCAAACCTGCTAAATCGGGCAATCCTTGTGCTTGGTGCTTTGAGAGTAAGGCTTCCAGTAAGGGATATGACACTCCATACTGCAACGCGGTGTGCGTTGCAGTAGGTATATGAAACGTAACAGCATCGCCTCAGATCGACATAAAAAAATGGCCGGCATTTAGCAGGATCATAATGGTATGATATTGAAATCAATGATATGAATCGCGTTAAAATTCTTAAACAAAAACGTCTCAAAGTGATAATTCATAATATTAACCGCATCAGTGACAATTTTAAGAATTTTAACGTGATTAATTTTATTACCTTATTTTGATTCTGCTAAAGCGTTTTAGGGCCACAGCTCGCAAAAATGAGGTGTTGAGGTGGAGGCGATCCCGAACCGGTCCAGTGCTTATACGTGTGCTATGACCTCAAACGTGTACATAATTGGCTTATTCTAAAATCCAAAACGCACGCCTTTGTAAGCATAAGAATGACTAACATATACGTATTTAGTTATATAATTTTTAGACAGACTTCTTGCGTTATGTCATCGTCTTAATAAATGCTTGTCTGTCTGGCAGTCAAGGTCGGTGCTATCGTCATTATGATGATTGCTTCTTGAGAATTGATGAGTCGACTGCTGAGATTTAGATCATTCATACATGCATACTCAGTACTCACACCGTTACCCTATGGGGGTAAGCAGAAAATACAGCACGATAGCTACGATCCTTACAGACTCATATGCGCCTCGTCCATGTTCAGTCACGAGCATCAATATGCAACTTTTAAAAGTGGGTTTCCTACTGTTCTCATTAAAATTTCATGTTATTACAAAAATAGTATTTTTTTCATAAAAATATCCTATCTTCAAGTTACAATCGTTATTTCTCGCGAAAATTGCTTTTTAATTTAGGAAAGTGTATACATATTGGCGCTTGTGGCGAGAACAGCTGTGCGCACTTGACCTTTTGGAGAAGATTTAGATCATCATAGTTGAAATTATTGGTCCCAGACTGAGCGTCGTACGAATGCATCCAGAGAGAGGCAAAGATCGTCACTAACTGGACGCCTGAGGGAGGACAGCACCGTCGAGGTCGACCGCGGCGATGGTGGCAAGACGATCTGATCATGTTTGTGGGGCTAACATGGCCAGAGATACAGGATGGAGAGGTATGGAAGGAGAGAGAAGAGCCTTTGCCCAACAGTGGGACACAATGTAGGCTAGCATAAAACACAGACTTAGCAAAGGGATTTGAAGAACTTTAAGTGCCCATTAAACAACTCTTGTGACGCTTATGTTTGTTTTAACTAAGTACAATATAAGATCCTTGAAGTGACATGACCAAATTAAACACTGCTAATGACTTTACAAAATGCATGGTTTTAAGAACAAGACTCCCATTTTTGTAGATTCATTAGTCTAATTTTAATTAAAACGTGTTTAATTTACGGTCAAACGTTACGATTAACAAGTTTTTTGAAAACTACTTAATCGCTTAATACTAAGCTACATTAACATAAGCTAGAACAAGACCTTATCACTTTGACACTTCATTAACGCCTCAAGTTTCTAACGACTCAATAAACATAGTCTAACACGAAAACCAGACGATTTTAAGTTATGTTGTACTTAGATCGTTTCGCGCGGGTATAATTGGATGGAACCAACACCGCCATGTTTTTTTTAGTATTTGTCCCACATTATGAATTTCTCATGTATTGTGGTAATTAAACTCACATACACAAACAGCCAGACCCGGAACAACCACCATATTTGACCGTGTGGGATCGAACCCGCGACACGCAGTGCAGCAGCCTATCCCTTAGCCACTGCGCCAACCGTGCCGCCAAAATCTTGTTTTTTCTATACAATATCCACAGTTTAGTTCCATAATGGTTACCAACAGTTCCCTCCTGACATTGTCATCCAACCGCCAAAGAGCTCCAAAGCACTCATCATAGACCGCCTAGCCTTTTCCAAATTTCGTTGGGAGCAGCTTCCAGTCTAACCGGATGCAGCTGAATACCAGTATATTACATGGAGCATCTGCCTATCTGACCTCCACAACCCATTTAGTACTGGGTAATGCTAAGACAGGTTGTCAGACTTCGGGTCACTGACTACCTGTAACGGCCGTCACAGATCTACAAATGACAGCAGGGCCCAGCGGCTTATCGTGCTTTCCGAGGCATGGATGAAACTCGGTATGTCATGGATGGTCACCCATCCACAGGCCGACCTTGGCATGCGGTGCTTAACCTATCTGGTAGTATCAGGTCATATCGTAGTAATTGCCCGTACTCGTGGCGGTGTACATTACATTACAATAAATCAGTCAATACGCACCGCATTCCGGCCGGGAGGGTCAGTCTGCGAATTTTTAACACTGTCCGAATTTTAGAGTAGTCGTGCTAATAGTAATAAATGTATGCGATTGAGAATCACTTAGGATTATTATCGAATTATCTTTTATAAAAAACTACGAGGCAGACGTTGAATAAATCCCTGATTTACATAGAAATTAAATCATACGGTGTTATTAAATTAAGCTTTTTATATAATTCCGCTAAATGGACTGAGTTACTTAGCACGTAGGCCTTGGAAGATACCTAATGTCGTGATTGGCAAATCGTGAATGAAGTTTAGTAGGTATGGCTATACAAATAATTTACATTTTGTTAATAATTCAGGGGTCGCAGGTGTGACGCTGTAATAAATTAATTAAAATCACTTTTCGAAGGTCAGTGTGCCAATCGTTTCCTAATACTATGAAAGAATATTTTTAGAGAAATAAGAGTTTAGTATAATATTGTCTATTTTAGTAGACCAGTCTGCTCATTTTAGAATATTTTAATATTAATTATTAGTTATGTTTCTACCTATACCTACCGATTATTATTTAATGATTCCGTCTGCGAACACAGTAACCTTCTTGGTCCATGACCACCAATCACATATAAATTTAAATTTCAATATTAAAATACCAACCTTTTTATTTTACAAAAAATAAAAATATTGAAATTTTCATCGAAACAAAAAAAAACAATTGCCAAAAACTCCGGCCAGCAACCGTTACAGAATGGCCCAGACGTACGCATGGACAATTGAACACACTTCCTTATTGTAGGGCTTGCGTCATCCTCTGGGTGACGCCCCCCGCCCCGCGCACCCCGCACCCCGCGTCCCGCGTCCCGCCAAGATACGTGCATCTGACGTATGTGGGTCACGCACTCTGAAAAGAGAATGCTCATGGATGTATGGAATCCCGTACCATGCTGCATCAAAATCAAACTTTGTTTTTTATAGACTACACTGATTGTATTAACTCCTACAAAAATTATTTTTGAAAAAAAAACCCGCGTTTCAGAGTTATTTTATAAAATCGAAACTAACCTAAAAAGTAGGTCTATTTTTTCGACGCTACCAACGACGTATTTTAACACACATACATTACATTATTGCTCTAAAAACAGCGTAATACAATAATATTAGTAAGAATTACGAGTTAAAGTAACATCCACAGTATGCTTGACTGAAACTCGATTTTATTTTAGACCTTTATATTGCCAATACAGTACAAATGTCAGATGCCACAGATAAGATAACTAAAACTATAAACCATAGAGTATAGTAAGTGCTATAAACTAGTCGGGATTTAGGGATGTAATCGATAAATCAAAATCTTTAGGCTGAGAAAATCTATTTTGTGGCAAATAGCAATAAACCAAACTAAATCGATTTGGTGTACTGATGTTACTTAATTGTTGCTGTTATTCAAAGAAAGCAAAGCAAATACAGCTTGGCAAAAAAGAGTCTGACGCGGTGACAGTTGGAACTAATATCGATGATTGTGGTTACTTGTCAACTGCTAGTACATTCTGTGTCAACAGTGCGTATATCCTAGTGGTTTTTCATAGATTTTTAAAAATTATCAACTTTCCTTGCGTAATTAACTATTTAAAATGAATAAAACTATTCGAAGCAGTGGCAGTGGCGACCTCATTTATTCCACACTCTTTTTTGCCAAGCTGTACATATTTGTAATTCTTGAAATGTTTTTCAAGCAAACGTTATAGTTATATATGTATAATAAACAAAAGAAACGATTACTGGTTAATCGATTCATCAAAAAATCGATTCCATTGCATTCTACATCAATAAGACTATCTGTGAACGGCCAATTAACCATAGACAAAATAACTATAATCTTCTCATTTTTATTGTATGTCCTACACGTTGGAGTAATTTGAAGCGAGGCAGGTATAGTTTTTCACATAAAATAACCGTCAAAAACAAAAGCGGCCGAATGCATTTTTTCACAGGACTTTTAGAGTCCGCTCGACAGACAAAGGTTTGTTCAATTGAAACGGAACGTCATTTATATTCAGTTGAAACGGAACGTCATATAAAGGGAGTAAAACAATATCCATACTTTTAAACTCAAAATTATATTTCCAGTTCAAAAATCAAATCCCCGACGCGTAATGCCATAAAAAAATATGAAACTAATTACTATAAAATTTTGGTTTTGAGGCGCGAGACTTTTTGGTACCAATTTTGGTCATTGTCCTTTGGTGTAAATTAACCTCTGTGACATTGAAAATTCGGTCTCATATAAAAATACGAGACCGAATTTTCGTATCCTTTTTTTTTTTCAGGAAGCGCTGTCATCGCTTGACGACGTGGGAGGAAATTGAAGAAACATGTTGAGTTTGAGGAATGTTATATGCGAAATACACGTGGCTTCAGACAGACAGAACATGACAGATTTAATATAATGGACAGCTATAAAGCTCGTGGCTAAATAATAACAGCCGCTCGGGTCGATCGACAGGTTAAGCCGCGCTTGCCTAGGTTGGTCAGTGGATGGGTGACCACCCATTACACACCGAGTTTCCTCCGTGACTCTGGTCTCGGCTGTCATTTGTAGATCTTTGACAGTCGTTACAGGTAGTCAGTGGCCTGAAAGTCTGACAACAAGTCTTACCAAAGGGGTATCGAATTAGGGTAAGTCCCCTCTTTGAGGAGTGGCTAGGGAGGCGCCACGGCGCCCTCACCTTCCGCCTGACGCAGGTCCTCACCGGACACGGGTGCTTCGGGAGGTACCTGCACCGAATCGGGCGGGAGGAAACGCCCGGGTGCTACAATTGCGAGGATCGACCGGAGGACACGGTGGAGCACACCGTCGAGGTCTGCTCCGCTTGGGAGGAGCACCGCCGTGTCCTCGTAGCGGCGATTGGCGGCGGCGACCTCTCGCGTCCGGCCCTGGTTCAAGCCATGGTCCGGGGCGAGAGGGAATGGGAAGCCGTCGCCTCCTTCTGCGAAGCAGTCATGCTAGCGAAGGAGGCGGCGGAACGTGAGAGGGAGAGAACCTCCTCACGTCCCAGCCGCCGCGGGAGAAGCACCGGGCGTCGGGGGCCACGCCGTGATGGCTCTCGGCCACCGTAGGCGCGGGCCTGTGGACGGCGAGTAATGGGCTAGCTCGCCGTCCGTCCGTCGTATGACGACGGGCAGGCCGTGTCGACGGCGCGTTCGTGTTCCACGCGCGCCTCAAAGAGATGTCAGCAAACGGGAGGGGCCCGCAAGGGCCGGTGCCTGCCAGGGCTGCGGGACTGTTCGAAAGAGATACCGCGGCCCTGGAACATAAAGGGCCAATGAAGGAACATGGGTGTTTTTTAGTCAGTAAGAGTCTGACACTCCCTTCCGCTCCGCCCAGAGCGGGAGGAGTCATTTGATGATTTCTCACCCCCCCAAAAAAAAAAAAAAAAAAAGGGGTATCGAATTACCCAGTACTAACTGGGTTGTGGAGGTCAGATAGGCAAACCAACATAGTTGGGAAAGGCTAGGTAGATGATGACGATGTAAAGGGTGAGGGGGTGAGGATAGTGGGATGGGGCTACCTCGACGGCACGGGGAAGGTGGTGGATATGGAGCTGGTCGCCAATTATGTTCCACCTGTGCTTCAACACATGTAGTCAAATTTACCACTACCTTACCACCGACGATCACCAACTTTTGGACTTAAGTTACTAGTCATTTGACAAAAAATGTTGGAAGCTATCATACTGTATCTTCCTTACATATGGACTAAGTCGATTTTTAGAATCTCCAGCCCTATGCAGAACAAAAGGGGGATGAAGATTCATGCAAACTTAGTTAAAAACTTTACTATCAAATCAAAACCACTGTTCAGCTCAATAACTAGCCAACAAAATTACTTTTCAACCACAATTCGATGCTGTGGGCATTCCCTGTCAATTGGCTTTATAAGCGTCGCGACGCTCGTCATGACTGATAAGTAGTTGACATATGACACGGGTTTCTGACATAATGAACCATAGAATATAACATGTATATGAAGAAGTACAGTTTCCTTTATTAAAAACCGGTTTGGTTAAAGAATTGACGGTATTACATAATTTATGTCCGTTTTCACAAAAAGCGCGGTGCTGGACTTTCAACATTATTTTCAGTGCCGAGAGTTGAAAATCAAAGGATGCTGAAATTATATATTATACTAGCTGTTGCGCGCGACCTTCGTCAGCGTGAAATTATTATATACTTCCGTGTTTGAATCGGATTTTGTTAACAATTTATTTGCAAGGGTTTTTTTTTTAACGGAACCCTAATCGTTTTTCTAAAATAAAAGTAGCCTAAGTTACTCCTTATAATCCATCAACTATCTGCCAGTAAAAGTCCTGCCAAAATCGGTCGAAAAGAGAGGTCGAAAACGAGAGAAACAAAAATACAACATAAACACTTACATATGCGTTCAGTAAAAAGCTGTTATTTTGAAACATACAGACACTTCAATTTTATTTGTTTGTATAGAATAGTTTTCCTTCATCAAAAACCAGTTTTAGTAATAGAAAAGATGTTATACACCACTAAAGCACAAAAGCTATGTTTACAAATGATTAAAAGCTTTATATAAACTTCCCAGTCCATCTATTTCTTTACAAGACAGAGGGGAGGATACAAGACATGGATGTAACATACCTAATGATTCAAAACGGCTTTTAGATTGGTTGAAGGTCATTACCAAGAGGCCGGAGTGAGTCCATGACATTGTGAGGTTCGGGTACGGCTGACCCCGAGTCTACACCGTCTGTCGAGAAAATTAGGTTATCGTTTCGAGGAAATATAGTTAAAGCTGGTGCTGCTGGGTGTTTGTTGAGTATTGCTTTTCTCTTAGATCTATCTACATAACAAAACACCACGCCTGTAAACCCCGAAGGCGGAATAGGGGCGACCCTATTGCCATCAATTGGGCACAAATCCAGACTCCGTGGCTGCTAATTAGAAATTCCTGATGGAAAAACGCAATAACACTGCCCGACCTGGGAATCGAACCCAGATCCTTATGCCCAGCAGTCCCGATGGATCTATCTACTAAGTATAAATTGCTGGAGTTCAACGGCGGAGGTACATAAATGGTGAACAAGACAGACCGTTGTCGCAATCTTTTGCACGCCTGCAACCAGCACAACAAGAAAAATAAGAACACAAGTAAGAAATAAAAAATAGTGACAGGTTGCCTTCGGCGGCGCGGCGGTCCTTGCATGGCAACCATTACAAAATCTTCAAGGAAATATCACAGCGTTACCATGGAGACATTGAAAAGGACACTAAGGAAACTAGAGCCAAGTTGCCCAGTTATTCGCCAACCCTCGCATAGCAACGGCTACCTAAATGGGAGATATCAGAGTGTGGCTGTGGAAGCTGGGAGATATCAGAGTATCGGAGTGTGTGTGTGTCCTTGAAAGGAACACAAATATAAATAATCCAGGTAGACTTCTGCTGCTGCTTAGGCTGGATACGGTACTACTTGCTAGGAAGAGCGAACATCCTACTCTATATAACATTATAAATGCGAAAGTTTGAGGATATATGGATGTTTGTTACTCTTTCACGCAAAAACTACTTCAGCACACAGATAGTTTATAACCTGCATTGACATATAGCTCGTTCCATCGTCGACCTCATCTCTGTCCTCGGGACTAGATTGAGGTCAAGAGTAGGCCCATGAAACATAAAAAAGGATACTTTTTATCCCGGTAGTATGAACCCGTGGGACAACTATCGAACTCCAAGGCGAAGCCGCGGGCATAAGTCAGTAGTCTATAAAACAGAATATAAACCTACCCACATCCTACCCATTCCAAAAGCGCCCCAAAGTCAACGAACTACAACCAATCGATACGGAAGCTTCAAGAACGGGGCCAAGGACGCGGGCATATACTAAACTGGATATATTACCATTATCTCCGCAAACATCCACTTCTAAGAGTTCTATAATAAAAGGGGGAATATTCTTTTTCTTTTCCACACCATTATTTATTATCTTGTGCTGAAATTGAGGTTGTTTTCAACTAGCAACAGATATTGCGTAACACTATTGTAATCGCAATTCGAAAGATTTTATTTCATTTTTTTGAAAAATTCGTCGCTGGCTCGATGTGAGAAACGCAAAGAATATTGTTGAACTGTCAAAATTAATGGCATTGGTGTTGGTTAGTGTGTTAAGCAATAGACTGTTTAAAATTGTGACTGCCTCGTTCGCCGACTGGTCGGAAGCGCGACTGCTGAACATGAGATCCTGGGTTCGATTCCGGGCAAAGTGTTATTGGGTTTTTCCATCAGGAATTTCTCCGCGGTCTTGCCTGAATTTCTGCCCGGTTGATGGCAACAAGCTCACCCCCTACTACATGGGACTTAAACATAACTGGTGGAATGTGGGTGTACTATTAGGTACACCTCTGCCTAACCCTTTTGGGATTACAGGCGTGATGTTATGTAAAATTGTGCCATTCTGGGGAAGTGTTTGAAATAACTGGAACCACTGCTTTCGTAGCAAGAATATCAAAACGGTAAACCATTATCAAAAAGCGTATAGGTTGAACAAAAATAGTTTGCAATCTGCACTCATTTGATTGGATTTACACTTTTGTTTGATGACCGGATGGAATTCACTGCCGGCTTCTCTGTTTCCCGATCATTATTAACTACATCGCTTGAAAGTTCGAGTGAATCGGTTCCTTCTAGGCAAGCGTGCTCCAACCTTTTTTTTTTGGGATGGGAAATCATCGAAATAAATGACTCCTCCCGCTCTGGGTGGAGCGGAAGGGAGTGTCAGACTTTTACTGACTAAAACCCATCCATGTTCCTTCTTTTGCCCTTTATGTTCCAGGGCCGCGGTATCTCTTTCGAACAGTCCCGCAGCCCTGGCAGGCATCGGCCCTTGCGGGCCCCTCCTGTTTGCTGACTTCTCTTTGAGGTGCGCGTGGAACACGAACGCGCCGTCGACACGGCCTGTCGTCATAAGACGGACGGACGGCAAGCTAGCCCATTAAAGCGTGCTCCACTCTAGGCTCGGCATCGCTTCACATCAGGCGAGTTGCGTCCAAACGCAAGCCTATCTAATAAAACAAAAAAGCAAAAGAATGTGGGTTAACGTAAAGATGTTGGTCTATTTCGAGTGTCTGAGGCCTTGATACTTGATAGATCTGTAACTTCTTATATAATTCCAGCCTATATATAAGGGACGTACATTGTGATAAGTAAAAACGTAAATGTCACCAAAACATATTAACGACAGGCGTGCTCTTCAGCCACTTTTGATTATTTACACAATAATTAGTACAATGCGTCAGACGTGTTTCTATGCGTAACGTCCTTGGTTACTAGACAGACCAAACATGGTTATTAGAACATTTAGACAATTTTAAAACTAGGTCCGCAAACGTGCTTTTAGTGAACTGTTGTTGTCTGGCATTTGGAGCGTTTTGATACCTTCAATTGCACAAACGCAAAATAGATTCTCTTTACGAATTTAAAGAGTTTTCTCTCACAACAGGACTACATTACTTATTTTATTGTTTGGCAGATAGGAAACGTGATAGCAAGGCAAGTACGCCTCTCAGTCATTCGTAGGTATGTCATCATTATCCTACCCTTATCCCAATTTGTATGGGTTCGGCGCAGCATGTCTTCTTCTTCAATACCATTGCTACTACTCGTCATCTCAGCAGTCACCTCCTTTCTAGCCATTTTAACCTTCACACGTCTATCTATGGTTTCTCTGGTCTTCTTCTACTTTTATAGCCTAGTTATTTGCTCCTTCTAATAAAGCCTGGCGTATACATGGTGTAAACAGACTGTACGCGTGAAGATATAACATCAGAAACTTGTATTTAAAAATATACTTGTGTAAAAGTTGGAATTTTGACCTACGCGTACGTGTCATACGACAGTTCTGCTATAGTGCAGCATGTAGGCTTCTAAATCACGGCCTATAACCACAAGTAGACTTAACCGCTGGGCTTTTGTCACTTCAAATTTCTTAATATAAGTTTTCATGCCCTTAAAACCGAATTAAGTCAGTTAACCGCAAAAAACTTCACACAGAAATAATAATTGAAGATGATGTATGTACTTTTACATTGGCTGGAGTTGTAGATCAGATCTCTGACAGTTGTTACGGGTGGTCAGAAGCCCGAAAGACTGGAAATCACTAGTCTTAACATGGGGTATCGTTTTACCCAGTAACTGGGTAGGTTGGTAAGACAAGCAGTTGCTCTTTGGAAAACCCTGGTATTCAGCTGCATCCGGTTACACTGGAAGCCGACCTCAACATAGTTGGAAAAACGCTGCCTTTGTATCAAGTATAGGTATCGTCAGCAAGAAAAGGAGCGTATAGAACATATCACTAGTTTAAGGCCAGAATGAAGGTTACAAATAAAAGGAAGTAGCCAATTTTCGACCTTATTTCCTGCTGGCATACCACATAACAACTAAAGGACCTAGAGACCAGGCACGTGTAACGCAGTGACAAGACCAATCTCTCACGGACATAATTAGTGACACATGTCGTGTCAGTCTCGCTTTCGTGCGTGCCAGTACAGGACCTCTTTTATATAACAGAAATAAATATATGGGAAGGTCACAAGTAACAGAACTATGCCCAGTGAAATTGATTGTCCGTTTGATCCCAGCGAAGAGGTCTATCAGCGATCATGATAATGATGTTTGTTACTCAATCACGTCAGAACGGCTGAACGGATCTGGATGGAATTTGGTATTGATTATAATCTGGAATAGCACGTATACTTTTTCACACATACAAAATTTCCACGCGAACGAAGTCTCGGGCAACAGTTAGTGTGCGATAAAATTGTTGGAAAACTCAAGCTACCGAAATGTTTATGTCAATCCGGCTGCAAATCGTTGCACAAATGAATACGAAATGGGGTCGTTTTGTCTTCTGGTCTGGTACATTGATCACCATCTACCAAGAATGAAATAATGAATACAGACTGAAGAGTTGGTACAGTGTGCGCAATCGCAACTGAATGAGGTCCTAGGTTCGATTCGCAAGTCGGGCAAATTGTTATCGGGTTTTCATATCAAGAATTTCTCAGTAGTAGCCACGGAGTCTGCATTTGTGCCCGTTTGATGGCAATAGGCACGCCTCCTATTACATGGGGCTAACATAACTAGCGAAATGTGGGTGTACTACTAGGTACACCTCTGCCCTTCTTTTATTTGTACAGAGTATAGACTAGTTTATTGTCTAGGCTGGTTCTCAAACTTCCCAATTCAGTGACCTCATTACTCCGCCTGGTTTCCGTAATTCAAAGCAAAATAATATAAATAGCTAGCCTAGCATGATATAATGTTTAGACAGACAAAGATCTTTTTAGATTTTTCGCTGGTCTAAATTGATTCACGCATCCGTGTGCACTTGGAACGCACAATTTTTATTTTAAGCGCGCAAGAGAATGTTCTGTGCGCTTAAAATAAGCGTGATCGCAGGGAATGCGTGAATTTTTACACATCAGAAGCCTGGAAATGAGCACTACGTAAGATAGGCATTTCAGTGAATAGCTCAATAACTCTCGTGCTGCGTAGGAGCTCGTGTTTAAATAAAAGCAGCCGCTCGGGTCGTTCTTTAGGGAAAGCCGCGCTTGCCTAAGTTGGTCTGTGGATGGGTGATCGTATTACATACCAAGTTTCCTCCGTGCCTCGGAAAGCACGTTAAGCCGTTGGTCCCGGCTATCATTTGTAGATCTTTGACAGTCGTCAGTGGCCCGAAAGTCTGACAACCAGTCTTACCAAGGATATCGTATTACCCAGTACTAACTGAGTTGTGGAGGTCAGATAAGATCAATAACTCTCTCGGAAATCATTTTCTTGCTCAAAATAGAATGCGGAAGGAGTATTTCTACGTCATAGCACCAAAATCACTCACCCTTCACTGCTTCGGAGTATTTAGGCTAGAAAGAAAGAACGATGCCATTCATAACATCACGCGAGTAATCTCCGAAGGGTTTGGTAGAGGTGTACCTAGTAGTACACCCACATTTTGCCAGTTATGTTAAAGTCCCATGTGATAGGGGGCGAGCCTATAGCTTACAACCGAGCACAAATCAGACAGAAATTCCAGATGGAAAACTCAATAACACTACCCGACATGGGAATCGAACCCAAGACCTCATGCTCGGCAGTCGCGTTTTTAGTTGCTAGCACTACTCGCTTCTCGCTTATTGCTGGCAGTGGGAGAGATGCCTGAGTTCTTTATACATCGCGTAGCAACAGTGACGTCACAGTCATATAAAAATTGTCGTGTCGGAAAAAATCGTCTATTCGCATGGCATATACATAAATTCCGTTGATATGGTCAGGATATATGAGAATAGTACGAAAAAATAGCGTGACCTAATTTTGGTAGGAGCTTTGGTTAAAAAAACTGGGCACATAAAAAATGGGGTAATGAGAAACACTTTCCTTCTCTCTCATCATCTTCCTAGCCTTTTCCCACCATGTTTGGGTCGGATTCCAGTCTAACCGGATGCAGCTGAACACCAGTATTTTACATGGAGCGACTGCCTATCTGACCTCCACCACCCAGTTAGTACTGGGTAATACGATACCCCTTGCTAAGACTGGTAGTCAGACTTTCGGGCCACTGACTACCTATAACGACTGTCAAAGATCTACAAAATGACAGCCGGTACAAACTAACGCTCAACATGCTTTCCGAGGTACATAGGATACTCGGTATGTAATGGGTGGTCACCCATCCACAGACCAACCTAGGCAAGCGCGGCTTAACCTGAAGATTGATCCGAGCGGCTGTTATAATTTAGCCACGAGCTCCTCTTTTTTTCCTTCTCTCTCTTTTACATACAATGCGTGTCCCTTCACGAGGCCGTCAACCAAGCGTTCTGTACATCAAACTTAGTTAGGTACTCTACGCAAAAATTATTGCTCTTTTTTTTGTGGTGAAAAATCACGTTTTGCGGTAGGACTCAATGTAAAGCATTCAAAATATTGTGCTGATGGATGAATTGTACGGGGGTCGTGGAGGTGTTTAAAGTAAAGTTCTTACAATAAAAACATGTATTTGTTTTTTTTTTTTTGTGAAAAATAATTAAATACATACGGAGTCAAAGTTCCTACAACTTGACTCCCAATATCTCCGTAACTTGGTTGGGAAACTTCTAGATATGGTCTAGAACAAAAAAAATATCGCAATGACGGGGAGCAAAAGTGCCTTTCGGCTTCGTTAAGGGTCTTGTTACACCATTTTTAGTTTATTAATTGATGGAAAACGCATTTAAAAGTCCCTTACAAATATTTCTAAAATAACCGGAGACCCTCAACGCAAAAGCCCATAAATATTTGGCGTAGCATGAGGTAACAACTTTAAACTTAAGTACATAATATTTATGGTAATGTAGTATTTTTAGATATAATAATCCGCTTTATCTCAGCATACCTGCCCTTAAAACGGAAAACGGTTAAAAACTAAAAAAGTAATAGGTACTTTGTTGCTTAAAATTATGATCCTGCGAATCTTTCATTGTCCCCAAAGACATTTTTTTTTGGTCCTGTTGAGATGACCATAATTAATGACCTTTCAAGAAAAGTCTCCAAAACCAGGAAGGAGGTCAATGGCACTGGTTTCATGATCACCTATGAAAATTACAAAATAAAAATACACACGTAGGTAGGTATGTACTTGTAATCTATTTATAAACATTAATAGGTGTTCATATTGTACTACACTAAGATACAACCATCTTTGAAACAGATAAGTACAATGATCTCGAGAGGTTTTTCTCGAGTGTTTTTGCTCAGAACTTTATAATAGAGTTTTTATTCGTCAACTGTTGGGCTATCCATCTTATGGGTGATACACAATGGGTCATGGTGGACGAATGTCGTCAATTGATCGATTATGTACTTGTCAATGAAGTTATCGATGTAGCTGTATCTATGGGCAACCATTGACGAAGCCGGACCATTGATGTAAGAACTCTTTGGAAAGATCGCTATTACATAACACTGTGTAAATGTTTGAGGTTTGAGCATATGTTCATGTCTGCGTCATATCACACTGGTTTAGATATGAAAGATGAATTAGTAGGTTTGGGACAGATTATTATTAATATTTTCGAAAGGACCAATAACTAAAAATAACAAAATGATGGAGCACACAGCGTTTTGACTTTCAGTACTTTTAATAAACGAAGAAAAAGAATAAGGCATGCCTAACAAAGGAACCGAACCGGGAGAAAAAGAAGCCCATTTTCAGCACACATGATGACGTTCATGATGACGTTCAGAACATCGTGGGTGAGACTCTCGCAGACCAGGAAAACATGACACGAATGAGAGGGCCTATACTCAGCTGAAGGTGGGACAAGGCCAATGATAAATGATGGAAGTCTTTAAACAAAAATCGCGAAAAATATTCAAAAAATCAAAGTCCAGTAGAATATGCGTAATATGATAATTTTCCATTTTAAACATGACTGACGCGTCTAGCTTGCCGAATGTATAATAACCACGTGATAAGTAATTCGGGGTTATCGGGGGCCTTATTCGCGATACCGAGTAGGGTGACCATGATCCCTCGCGCTAGATACCGGACTGTTTATTGATCATTCATCAGATCTATCGTTTGGCACATGTTTATGTTTACAAATAGCCTGGCATTAGAAGTTAATAATAGTAAATGAGTGATTTGGAAAAATTTTGAGCGGGATTGTGATTTTATTGAATATTTTGTCTAAACCATGCTTCTATGGCGATAGTTTTGTAAGCAGATAGTACAACAGTCAAATATTGTCATTATTATCTGTACTTACACTTGAACTACGGACCACTTGCAAAATTACACAATTGTTTAAGAATGTTCTCATGCTGACGTCTACGGAATTATTGCGTGTTACCTTGAAAAACACTTGAAAAAATAAAATGAATTAATTTAAAAAATACTACAGACGGTCTACGTAAAACTTTGTGTACATAAAAGTCGCGCGATCACCGTGATCGATATAATAGTAGCAAAAGTATGTCATACGTTCACCTCAAATATTAAGAGCAAACCCAACTTAATTAACCAGAACAGAACAAAATTATTAATTAATATGACGTCGGTGTAACTTTATTAAGATATTCGATCACTTGTCCCAACAAAACGACCAATTAGATCGACCCACATACGCTCGCCGCGCCCCAATCCACGAACTACGCCTGCAAACATGGCCACACTACGTCGGGTAGTAGAATCAAGGTCACACGCACACATTCGCAAACGTCTACGAAATCCTTGGCAGCGGTTAAAGACCTACGGAAGTGGTAACGTCTAGTGTAAGTAGAACCGCCGCCGTCAATATACTTCCCCCTTTGTGGGGAATATACGGTCAGGGAGGGGGCTCACGCAGACTGGTTCAAAGGTTTTATGTCATCATGTCATGCGGCCTTCAGTTCCTCTGTTTATGTAAACCGCGTGAACAAGTTTCGCGAGTCTGTTGTCGGGGGGAAGTGTGTGTTTTTTTGAAGTCTAATTTCGGTTATATCTCATATCTTGGCCTGCCTTGTGCGATACGCGAGGGAGTCTACTTAGCATGGACTTTGAGAGTGGTAGTCATTGATGTGCCCATTTTTATAACGGATTCTGGTGAAACGATGAAGTGATACTAAACAGATGATTTAGGTTGACGTATAACTGAAGAGGTCTTTATAGTAATCATGACGTAGTTCATAAAGTATTGAAAATTAGCAGAATTTGATCAGTGTATTGCTTTCCAACGGATATTATGAAATCAGTCATAAATAAGGCGTTAGAGTAAGGTTTATTATCCTTCCTACATCATAACACTCGTTGGACACCCAGTGGGAGTATTGTGACGCAATCACAAACCAAACCTGAGAACACAAATAATCCAGAAACCAGAAAAAACAGAAGACAGATACTGTGGCAGAAACAAATGAAAACAGCGAAAATGATGTAAGAGAAGAAATAAGTAGCATTGCCATTAAAGGAGATGATACTAAAGAAATAAAACAGCCCCTTTCGGAAACAATCATAGTAACACTAAGAACGTAATTATTAAGCAACAGGAAACAGTAGAGGTTGATGAGGTCGAACGAGATATCTTCATATAACATTAAACATAGGAAACCGACTATCTTTAGCAATAAAAAGAGAATAAAATTGATTATTCGTTCAAGGCTGTTAACTATAGAATTGGTATAAAAGTTCATTGTAATTTATTCGTAGAAAGGGACAGTTGTGGATATAATGTTAGATGACTATGTTCTGTTGGATAGCTAAATTATCATGCTTAAAAACTATCAGTCAATTGACCGAAAAATTGGTAATACGGTAGAGGATTTTGCAAAAAACTCTAATAATATTACTAAACATAATTACATTGATTTCTACTACTGTAAGTCTAAGTATGACTATTCATTTCAGACACCCAAAATTTTCCGTAAAATTCAACCGATTGGCTCATTAACATCTACGTACATAAATTTAAATTAATTAATAAAAAATACACGTAACCATTCGAGGAAAGATGTCGAGTAAATATTTTAACAGTTAAATAAATTTACCTTAAAGATAATAGTAGTATTATTCAGATTTCCTTCTTCAGACTATGTTATTTCAATGTTCTACTTATTTATGTATAAAACAACTGATTACCTTCCCAAATATCACGTAAGCTGTAGGATATACCCATCGTCCCTAGATCTTCACTAGAACTTGGTATTATCGAAACAGATTTCCATCAAAATTCAAATTTAATTACCCAAAACTATCCCACGGCTACAATCTTCAAAAGCTCACGTGACGGACAAGAAACATGTCGTCCTCACACTACTTCTGATTTACCAATGTGACCCCTATTATCACAGCACAAGGTTCAAGATAACGAACACACAGCCAACACCAGATTGATCAATTTGACACACTGTGTCTGAACTCTGACATTACTTGATAAAATATATTTTATAAAATAGATTTGTGTTCGTTAGAAGTCTTATAAGAAGGCGATAGAGGTGAGGATCGAATGGTAGAGGTTAGTAATAAAATTGGTAATGAGTTATTGATAGTCGCATAACAAATATCCTATGGATTCATTCATAAAAACCGGTCGCAGCAGTCTGTTTGCGTCGCTTTGTTGTTTTTGAATGGATAATAGTGTTGAATGTTTTTTTTTAAAACCGTTTAGTGATAGCGAAAACAAATTGGTTATAGACGCTAAGGTATTATAAAAACTATAATTATGTTAACACCAGTGTAAAACTTTGAAAAAGAATATTAATTGGTAGAAGATACTTAGTCAACTGTTATAGAATTTAAGATGACACGATTTATTAACTACTGATTTTTTCTAAAAATATGAATTAATTAAAGCAAAACCGAATAAAGTACTCGTATCTTTGATATCAATCGTGAAATACTAAATAATAGCAAAAATCTTGCGTAAAATAAGCCTTGCATACGAATACGCGTCGATAGATGGCGGTAATTATCGCAAAGTCAATCAATTAATGAAAACGATGACCAAGTACTAAACATATAGAATCAACATTAACATCTACCACTTACCTCAATATTTTTCTCCTATTGTTCGGATGCAATCGTTTCGCCATCTTCGGATCTACCAGATACAATTTCATGTGAATCTCTTCGTTCGAAAAGATAATTTCGTTATCTACATCTCTCTGTAGCTGTTCTTTAGTTATTTGAAACTTCGATATATCGAAGTCTTTTTCGGCTTCAGATGTAGATGGCTCCCCTAGATCTTCTGTTTCCTCTCCTTCGTTTCTAGCTTCTTCTTCTACTTCTTGTTTAGCTTCTAATGCTTGCTTCTTCCATTCCTCTTTTACCATTTTTCTCTCAATCTTATCTCTCTTTCTCTTACTCTTGTCCCATAGTAAAGCTTCATTATCATCCATGTCTTCGACAAGTATTTTGTACACGATAGATTCTATGTAGTAGTTTGTTCCACCGACTACGATTGGCATCTTTCCTTGTTCGGCTAGAGTGTCTATCTGTATTTAATGTTAAGGAAACATTGATTGTTTATAACAGGATAAGAAAATTAAATCATGAACAAATATCTCAATTTTTAATTACATTTCTACGTTACCCGCATATTTAGCAGGAAATTACGAAAATTAATTTGAGGAAGTCAGTATCAGAGATGTCTGATTTGAAATCACGTTCATCACATTTCGGCAGATCTATAATTAGACAAAAATTAAAGGGAAGATTGAAAAACCGGATGTTATATAGGTTATACACAGATTATCTTAGACCTCATATCTCTCTCTCTCTTTGATATTAGATTATCATTTATAATCAGTGATTATGGAGTAATTAACTGCTTCCCCAAAAGCTCAACGTTAGGTTTTGAGATGGGAACCACATACAACATCAAATAAATGAACAATTCGGAATCATTACCAATTTTAAGAAATTAAAAGAACACACCGATAAAAGAGCGGCAAACACTAAAGAGACAAGGAAAACCGCATAAATAAAAAGAATTCACTTATGTACAATAAATAATCTTTTGATCAAAGACCAGAACCAAAGGAACGGTACCTTCAATCATCCAATACGAAGTTTTGAATGACGAAATTGCTCGTTAGCAAAGTACCTACTTATTATAGTGACGGGCCGGTGTACCAAATGTGTAAGCTACTTTGGTCAACATAAGAGGATTAAGTGGTCAATGGCCGAAACGCGAAAGAAGGTAAACCTTTCAAATACTTGTCAGACAGAGGTGACGCGCACTTGTACGGTTTGATCGACGAATTTTTTTTTTTGTAATATAAGAATTTGGCCGTGGAATGTTTCTTGAAGAAATTCTTGTAAAGATATTCCCTGAAATTTTAACGGTCAAAGGTGTCATATTATTTTTCTATCGCGAATTTTTAAGCAGCAGCTTGAAGTTTGATTTTTTGGTTGGTAGCAATAGACTCGGCCTTATTAAATAGGAGTTCATCGTAACTGGTGCAATTTTTGGTAGGTAACTCAGCCTAACCCTTTAAGGACTAGACAAGCCCTGCCACACTATTCCCAAACCACTGCAACTCCTGAAAAACTCCTTTTAAAGACTGCAGGCGTAAGGATATCCCACTAAAGGGAAAAGGCGTGCTTTCCAACTTTCCACTTGTCCTGCTCTAATTCAATTGTGAGCCAATCCTTAACATTAATCTAGCTCATACCACCAAGTCATAAGGTCTTCCACAGGTTCAGGTTTCAACCAAGACGATTGGTCTAAGATTAACTTAATCATCAACATCTTCCTGTCCTTGACCCTTGTTACTTGGGGTCGAGGCAACACGTTTTTTTCTTTCTATCTCCCCTTTCACACCTTTTTCCTACATATCACTCAATCCATCCATCGTTTCCTTGGTCTTCCTTTCCCTCTCCATGCAATACCATTCTAAGACATTGGTCTAAGACTAACTTCATACAGCCATAATAAAGCTATGCTACAACTTAAGAATCTACAACTACTAACACGAATACTTCCAAGCCGGTATGACTCACAGTTACCACATTATCTAGAACTGCATGACTAAATTAAACACCGCAATTGTTAAGAAGCACAGCCCCCTAATTCTGTTATGATATGTCTGTTTGTTGCTCTGCTAAGTAGAAATGATAAATAATGAATTGGATAACGTAGTTGAATATAGTTTGATATCACTAGTAGGCATTATACATCTCTTTTGATATAAATCCGTTTGTAACTTCTTAAAGATGTAGAAGTTACCAGTAAATTTAAAAATCCTTGGTGAGACAAGGTTCCATCTATGGATAAACAGACTCAGTGATTGGCCGAGGGAAGCCCATTGTTGTCTACATCCGGGTTCCCACGGTCTATCTAGGTCACAGGGGTGAAGAGCGGGGAGCGAGGGGCAGGGTGTTACCGACTCCCCCGCTAAACATAGGATAGTGGGCGGCCATGAGAGTGGGGCCGACCGCAACTTGCGCCTACGTGGGAGTAAATAAAACACGCGCCCACAGGCACAAAAAGTTAGTCTTCTTCAAGTCTTCTACGTGAACAGTCTGCGCGATTACTCCGTCATAGTGACGTATAGAGTTCGCTACCGGTATCCAAGTCGTTGTAATTGTCTTAAGTAAATATTGTATAAGTGTGTGACTTTATTGTGAAAAAGTATGTTGCTAAAATCAGTGTTTATAGTTTAGTAATGTACATCAGTGTTTAAATCGTCAAAGTTTAATATAATATTTAGTACACTCATCCTGTTGTGATTTCAATTCAACCCTGCGTCCTTAAGCGTGTAAAATTTTTGGTCCTTCGAGTGCCGGATCGTACGGAAAATAGGATGAGTGTTAGGAGCACAATTACGACGCGAAGTAAATTGCGCAAAATAGAGGCCGACATGAACAAGCGGCGCGAGTTGGAGGCTGACTCTGGCGTGCCGTCTGAAAAGGCACCAGGCTCAGTGTCAGTTGTACCGACTACACCATCGGTTCCTGTACCTACAATCCCACTGGCGGGAGGTCGTGTTATCGACCACAGAGATATGGTCACGCCTGTGAGATCGGAGACAATCCAGAGGGCAGGTTCCGGGACAAGCCACGTCTCCTCGAGGAGCGGCCAGAGAAGTGCCGATTATCTTCGACGGAGGGTTGAGTACGAGGCTGAACGAGAATTGGTACGCATGAAGGAGCAACTCGTCAAGAAGAAACTTGAAGTCGATCTCGCTGAGATTGAAGCCGCTGTTGAGGAAGACTCAGAATCAGAAGGAGAAGGGACAACGCGGCGAGTGGAAGAATGGGTCGAAGACTCGGCTCCCGTTGTTAGGGAATCACACACGCCCGCTGTGAGTCGCGATCCGCCGCCGCGTCAAGTGTCCGCTCCCTCTCGTGAGGTGTTAGCGCCAGTGCCGCCGCCCAGTGATATACCTGCGCTCCAACAGTGTGCGCCCGCGTCGGTACAGTTTCGCGAACCCCCGTACCTAGGGAGTGCTACGCCCTTAGCTACGGCCAGTGTTCCACAGGCTAGAAGAGAGCCTGATTGGGAAAACGCGTTCGCGGACGACAGGGACAGGAGCAGGTCGCGGGACAGGAAAATAGACCAGTTGGCAGACGCTATCACAAACCTAGCGCGTCCACGGCCGGTACCAAGACAGGCCTATGAGTTGCCATTTTTCAAAGGCGACCCAGCGGAATGGCTGTCGTACAAGAATATGTACCACGACACGACTGTTATGTACGAGTTCAAGCCGCATGAGAACTTAGCGCGCTTGAAAACATCGCTGCAGGGAGACGCAAAGTTGGCCGTGGAGGATTTGTTGCGCACCTCGACTAACCCAGGTGAAATAATCAAGACGCTTGATGAAGAGTTCGGGCATCCTAATTTAGTGCTAGAGTGTGCTCTAAAGAAAGTGCGTGCGTTACCTAAAGTGACTGAGAGTGGCCGTGAACTCAGAAAGTTCTCAACAACTGTGAGAAATTGTGTGTCGCTGCTGAAGAGTGTACGAGCTAACGGATATCTGAATAATCCACAACTGGTGAGTGAACTTTTGAATAAGCTTACATCTGTACAACGTGCTCAATATGGTGATTTTGCTATGGGTATGGCAACGACCCAGGGCATAGATGTGCGAGTTTCACCGAGTCTAGAAATACTCGCAGAGTTCCTGAGTCATCTAGCCCGAGCCACGTCTTTTTATGTACAAATGGAGATGAGTACGCCCACATCATCATCTAGCACGACTAAGCCCCGAGCACCTGTACAGATGTTCAAGCAGCCTAGAAATATTCAACGCTTGCACGTTCACTCTGATAATGACCAGCAAGAGAAGGCCATGGAAGAATCATGCACGTTATGTGGAGAGAAACATAAGTTACCCAAGTGCGTCAAGTTCACCGAGTTGAGTGTCGACGAGAGGTGGCAACATGTCAAGAAACATAGATTGTGTTTTAAGTGCATAATAAAGAAGCACGGGAAGAATTTCTGTCGTGCAAGTAGGTGCGCGTCGTGTGATTACGCGCACCACACATTGTTACATGCCGACAAGAGGAGCGAGAGCGTCACGAACGTTAGTGACTACACTGGGAAGGCGTTATTAAAGATAATGCCAGTGTGTGTAACAGTGAACGGTGTTGATAAACATTGTTATGTCCTTCTGGATGATGGGGCAACCGTATCACTGATAGACGATTCGTTAGCTGAAAACGCCAGTGGAAAGCAAGTTCCGCTAACTCTGCACAGTGCGCGCGGCCAAGAGATTGTTGACAACACATCAAAAGTGATCAGTGTATCAGTGCGTGGACCGAACGGGTTAACACATAAAGTGAAGTGTCGTACGTTAAAAAGCCTGGACTTACCCGCGCAAACAGTGTCCGCCGCAGTGTTAACAGAACACGCCCACATTCGCGACTTGGGTTGCGAGGAAATGAGAGGAGCCAGACCACTGCTGTTGCTGGGCCAAGACAACTGGGAGCTGTTGGTCAGCCAGGAGACTCGCCGAGGAAAATCCGGTAAGCCAGTTGCCTCTTTGACCAGTTTAGGGTGGGTTGTGCACGGACCTGTAGGCACTCATCAGAGTGTTAATGTTCATTCTTTAAATTGTGTAGTAGAATCAACTATCGACTTGCACGAGTTAGTTAAAAAACAGTTTGAGCTAGAAGCGATAGGAATTTCAGAGGTGCCTCGAAAGCACAGGGATGTGGAGAGAGCTAAGGCTATTCTAGACTCCACTAGCCGTCAGACAGAGAGCGGCCAGTGGGAGTTAGGGCTACTGTGGCGTCGCGACGACCCACAGTTACCTAATAATTATAGGTACGCGCGCCAGCGTCTAGCCGGTATTGAGCGTCGGCTACATAAGGACGCTGTGTACGCCGCAGCCTATACAGCACAGATAGATAGGTTGTTGGCAGAAGGGTACGCGAGTAGAGTAGAGGGCGGTATCAAGTCCGATTCGGTATGGTATTTACCCCACTTTGGGGTAACGAATCCAAACAAACCGGGAAAATTAAGATTGGTTTTTGATGCCGCGGCTAGCTACAATGGGACGTCTTTAAATGACAATTTGTTGACTGGACCCGACTTGCTTAATTCCCTGTTAGGCGTGTTATTTAAATTTAGATTGGGGCCTGTAGCTTTTACTGGAGACATAGCCGATATGTTCTTGCGAGTTTTTATAAGAGAACAGGATCGAGGGGCACAGCTGTTTCTTTGGACGACTGACGGCAATAAGGAGCCTGACGTGTACGTCATGAACTCCATGATATTCGGGGCCGTGTCGTCGCCAACGTCGGCAATTTATATTTTAAATAAAAACGCGGAACAGTTTAAAGAAACGTGCCCCGAAGCGGTAGCCGCCATACACGAAAAACATTATATGGACGATTACCTGGATAGTGCTTGGTCTGCCTCACAGGCCAATAGTTTAATTGAGGAAGTGACTCACATTCACGCCAGAGGCGGGTTTAATATACGGGGGTGGGTCACTAACTCTCAAGAGCTGCGCGATAAGCTCAGAGTGGAAATGCCTGACAGGGTTTCCTTAGATAAAGGCGAAGGTGCAACGGAACGCACGTTAGGCATGATATGGTCACCGAGTTCGGACCAATTAGCTTTTGACCTATCGTTTAAGAAGTTGCCTAAAGCCATAGTAGAGGGACACGTGGTTCCAACAAAACGGGAATTCCTTCGTTTTATCATGTCAATCTTTGACCCACTAGGTTTCTTGTATCCGTGTGTCATACAGTCGCGCATCCTTATGAAACGGATATGGCACACGGGGATTCAATGGGATGAGAAATTAAAAGAGTCAGAGGCCAAGTTGTGGTTTGAGTGGTTGCAAAACCTGTATCACCTTAACAACATATTCATACCTAGGTGGTACGGCCTCCAGTTAGAGCAACTAGAGTTGCACGTATTCGGTGACGCGAGCGAGTCCGCTTACGCGGCAGTAGCCTATATAGCGGGGTTAAACACAGAAGGGGATAGGGATGTCGCGATAGTAATAGGTAAGGCGAGAGTAGCGCCACAAAAGGTGACATCCATTCCACGTCTGGAATTACAAGCGGCTGTGTTAGCCTGTAGACTAGCTGATACAGTAGTCAAAGAATTAGGAGCAGTTATTAGTAGCATTCATTTATGGACTGATAGCAAAACTGTCCTCAAGTGGATAAATTCAGACGCGTTAGAGTTTCAAAGGTTCGTGTCACACCGTCTAGCCGAAATAGACAAAAGGTCAGAGAGGGGCAGCTGGCGCTGGGTTCCGTCGGCGATGAACCCCGCAGACAAGGCTACCCGGATGGACTGGCCTAACAACAGTAATGAGTGGTTGTCGGGTCCCTCTTTTCTTCGCTGTCCACAGGAGCAGTGGCCGGCCGACACCGAGCTCGACGCGGTGGCAGAGCAGGACCTAGAGAGAGTACAGCGCGTGCACACCGTTGCAGCACAGGCTGAATCGCTGCTACAATATGAGCGGCTACCGACGTGGACACGCGCCGCTAACGTCATGGCGCGTGTGCAGATTTTTTTAGATCGATGCCGCAAGCGGCGTCAGACATCCCTAGTGTCGACAGATGACCTGCATGAGGCCGAGATGCGCCTCCTGCGTCTGATACAGGGGGACAGTTACGCGGAAGACATCGCTGCGCTACGAGAGGCACGCCCATTGCCTCGCAACAGCAAGTTGCGGGCACTAGATCCCATGTTTTATGAGGATGGGCTGGTGAGAGTACGTGGCAGGCTGGGCGCCTGCAGCGAGCTCAACTTTGGGGAGCGCCACCCTATCATCCTGGATGGGAAGCACGCGCTCACGCGGCGCCTCCTACTCAAGTACCACGTGGAGGCGCTGCACGCCAATCAAGAAGCTGTGGTGAACAGAGTCCGCGAGAGGTTCTGGGTAACCAACTTGCGGTCTGCAGTAAAGACCGTCACTGCAAGCTGTCAACGATGTCGACTGGAGAGGGCCAAGCCGGTGACACCCAAGATGGGTGACCTCCCGGTGGCCAGACTGGAGGTGACACGAAGAGCCTTCGTCCACTGTGGGGTCGATTATTTTGGCCCCATGGAAGTCGCTATCGGACGTCGCAGGGAGAAGAGGTGGGGCGTGCTGTTCACATGCCTCACCACACGCGCTGTCCACCTGGAGCTGGCGGCATCGCTGAGTGCCGACTCGGCAATACTGGCCCTGAGGCGCTTGATTGCGCGCCGCGGGCGTCCGTCGGACATGTATTCCGACCGCGGCACGAATTTCGTCGGGGCGCACGCCGAGCTACGCGCAGCACTGCGCGACATGGACCAAGGCAAATTTAGAAGCGAAGTGTCGGGACGCGGAATTGCCTGGCACTTCAACCCCCCGGCATCTCCACATATGGGCGGGTGCTGGGAGCGACTGGTGCGTTCAGTTAAGAACGCACTAAAGGCGACGCTACGAGAGCGTGCCCCCCGCGAGGAGGTACTTTATACCCTCCTTGCCGAAGCCGAGCTCATTGTGAACAGCCGGCCTCTCACGTACGTGAGCAGCGACGTCGAGCAACCAGTGGTGCTGACCCCCAACCATCTCCTGCTGGGCACAGCCGCGGGAGATGCACCGTGCACGCGTCGGCATGCCGCCGACTTGGATTCCCGCCGCATGTGGCGACGGGTGAACGCGCTGGCCGACCTCTTCTGGAGGCGCTGGCTGCGCGAGTACCTGCCGACGCTCCAACGTCGTAATAAGTGGTCCAGTGACGTGCCAAATGTGAAAGTGGGTGACGTGGTAGTGATTACAGACGCTAATAAGCCACGGAACCAGTGGACCAAAGGGGTCATCCAAAGTGTTTTTCCTGGTGCGGACGCTATTACAAGAGTGGTAGACGTAAGAACAAACCATGGGGTCCTGCGTCGGCCTGTTGTAAAGGTGGTTGTGCTTCCGACAGACGGAAATGTAGTCGGATGAACCCTTCTACAGGGGGTGGAAATGTTAAGAAGCACAGCCCCCTAATTCTGTTATGATATGTCTGTTTGTTGCTCTGCTAAGTAGAAATGATAAATAATGAATTGGATAACGTAGTTGAATATAGTTTGATATCACTAGTAGGCATTATACATCTCTTTTGATATAAATCCGTTTGTAACTTCTTAAAGATGTAGAAGTTACCAGTAAATTTAAAAATCCTTGGTGAGACAAGGTTCCATCTATGGATAAACAGACTCAGTGATTGGCCGAGGGAAGCCCATTGTTGTCTACATCCGGGTTCCCACGGTCTATCTAGGTCACAGGGGTGAAGAGCGGGGAGCGAGGGGCAGGGTGTTACCGACTCCCCCGCTAAACATAGGATAGTGGGCGGCCATGAGAGTGGGGCCGACCGCAACTTGCGCCTACGTGGGAGTAAATAAAACACGCGCCCACAGGCACAAAAAGTTAGTCTTCCAGTAATCTTCGTCGAGTCCTTATTCTGCGCGATAGCTCTGTCATAAGTTACGGATAGAGTTCGGTATCCAAGTCGTTGTGTTTATATTGTATTGTGTGTAAAATCAAGTTGTAAAAGTATCCGGCAAAATCAAAGTGTTCTTAAGTTAATATAGTGTTTAAATAGTGTTAAAATCTAAGTCAAATATAAATATTTAGTTACACTCATCTTATCGTGTTTCCATTTCAACCCTTGCGCCTGAATCGTGTATAGCAATACTAGTGACGTGTTTTACGCCTACTCCGCCATTAAAGTTGCAGTTGACCCTTCCGTGACTTGCGTGGACCGCCAGCTGATATTCTAGATAAGTTTCCCTTTCACACGCACTTATAGTAACTAGATAGTGGGCACAAGAATTTGTAATTTTAACCCTAAGCGGTAACACGCGTATTTTTGCTACTTTATGATCAAGTTATGAAGAAGTGTCTTTTTTTTAAACTTTGCCTCCACTAATTTCTCAGTTATCGTGGATGCGTTTACAAACATTTAAACCCACATACAAAAACAGTCAGACCCTGAACAACTACCTGTAGGTCATACAAATATTTGTTGCGTGCGGGGATCGAATCCGCGACACGCAGCGCAGCGGCCAAACGACACTGAGGTCAGTGTCACAGACACTGCGGTAACCGTGCCGTCAAAGCCGAGCCGTCTTCAGATAAGGTTCGGTCAAAACCGTATGGATAAATGCGACTCCGGACACATACAGTGACAGATACCTCAATAAGTATAGTGTTCGTGTCGAGCCGCGTATGGAATTTGTCCGTACCGGTTTCACCGATCCATAACTAACTGTCTTATTTATACCCGGATTGACTAACGCTCAGGACCAAATCCAGTGTCATAATGATAGGTATTTTCATATCCTTTTGATAGACCAGTAACATGTTCTAAAATTCCGATATATTCCAACAAGCTGTACATGAAAAACATGTGTGAATATGTGGGGTTGAAACTCTGGCAACATTCCTACGTATAATTAGCGTTCAATAAGTAAGTTAAGTGGTTAAATTTCCAAGAAATATTTGATTTGGATTAGTAAAATGTACCTTCATTCCACACTCCTTACCTAAATTCCCAAATGTAATAAATGTGAAATACGTTTTTCTTTCTGAAATTTCCCCGGAATTAAGGGCTTTATCTAATAAATGTGGTTATAGCCTGGGGCATCCTGGGACCGCTTCTTAAGCAGAAACTAGATATAAGTGTGTAATGTGGCATTTATTTTTTCATTCCAACTCCATTTTTTATTGGTAGCTAGAAGATTTTCCACTTGGCACTTTTTTTTTGGATTTTCCAGCCACACTATTCCCAACCCACTGCAACTCCTGAAAGCCAGAATCAATGGACCACCAGAAAAGCGCCGAGACAATGAAGCTCGACGAAATCCCAGAGAAACAATTTAACTGTCTTGGATCCCGCAACGAAATTAATCAGAAAAGAATAGCACATAGTTTCACTTGGCATATCCATACTTTTTCCTCGCAGGATTTGATTTGAGTTCCTGATCCTCCGTTGAAAAGAGGTGATCCTCCGACCAGACGGGTGATTCGTCTGTTGGGCTACTACTGCCCGACTGCCTGTTGTCTAGGTTCTGCTTTTGCGATGCTTATTTTAGAATAGGTTTTTTTACAAAACTCACTGGAAAAGAGGGGAGAGTCCATTGTTTTGTTTGAATATTATGCAATCAATTCAAATTCAGATTGTTATTCTGACACACATACCCACAATCGCTTGACAACAAATTGACACCTACTCCGACATAGTTCGTAAAATTTAGAAAATCAATATTTGTCAAATTAAAGCTGTATTGTCAGTGCATTAGTCCCCATACATAAAATTTTCGAACAATTCAGTTATGTGTACATATTTAAACAAATGTTCGTTATACAAAAAGCTGTAGTATGTAAATGTAAAGTTTGTTTGTTTGTGTGGCGTTGCCACATTCCGTAAATATTCATTTGGTATCATTCATTGATGAGTACATACTTAAAAAATTAGTTAAAATCATTATCTTATGTACCGCACACACTATCACACTATTGCCAATCGCTGCAACTCCTGAAAGCCAAATAAACCAAAAAATACAATAGCGACCAAGCTCGACGAGTCCTGGAGAAATGATTCTACGGTCTTGGATCCCGCAACCAAACTAATCGGAAGAGAATAGCGGAGGAGCACGTAAACCTTAATTTCCATTTTCCTTCATGACAAGCAGAACTTACACATTTGAAGAAAATACCTGCATTGTAAAACAGGACAGCATAAATGGCAATGACATAATCGTCTGTTCATGATAACTGTTTGACCTGCTTCCTGAAGATGGAATATAAATAAAATAGAAGCGTAATTAACTTGAAAAGAGTTTATTTGTATTACACACAATCGTTCGGTTACAAGCAAAGATCCGCCATGACAGATTTTTTACTAGAGAGAGAGAGAGATATACAATATACTATCTATCCTACTCTTATTACATTGTAATGTCTTTACTTTATTTTAACACCCCCCGTCAATGTAATAACATTAATTAACAAAATTTTGTGACAATTGAAAAGGTATATGTTTTAATCATCCCTTTTTACATTTATCCTACGCATCAAAAGGAAATAAGAAAGCCATTGAACCAAGAATAATCTACATATTCATACCACATAGCTTCACAAACTTTAAAAGTGTATTACCATTGAGGGACTTCGTTAACATATCAGCAATTTGATCTCTTGTTGTCACATATTGTATACATATCTTTTTATTTTCAATCAGTTCCCTTATATAATGATATTTGATATCAATGTGCTTTAATCGTTTAACACTATTTGTGTTGGCAATCGTTATGGCAGCTTGATTATCGCAATGCATGATAGCAGGACATACATTACTTACATTGAAATCACATAACACATTAGCAATCCAGCATGCCTCACTTCCAGCCATGCTCATTGCCACGTATTCAGATTCTGCTGATGATAGACTCACAGTACTTTGCTTCTTAGAGCACCAAGATATTAGGCAATTTGAATACATGAAGCAGTAACCAGTAGTGGACTTCCTGTCTCGAAGGTCCCCTCCCCAGTCAGCATCACAAAATCCAACCAAATTGCTATCATCACATTTATAAACTAATCTATAATTCAATGTGTGTTTAATGTATCGCAAAACCCTTTTTAAGTTGATTAATAACATGTTACTAGCGCAATCTTGATATCTACTTAATATTGATACGGCAACACAAATATCAGGTCTTGTGCCTGATGCTGCATACATTAAACACCCAACGATCTCTCTACAGATGTTCTCAATATTGCCTTTGCATTTATCATTTTCAAGCTCTTTACAATTAAAATTCTGATCCATGGGAGTTGAAATAGGTTTACAATCATACATATGGAATCTTTTTAACACATTTTCTAGGTAATTCTTTTGACATAATTCTGTAACATTTGTTTTTAAATTCTGCTTTACATTTATCCCCAAAAATTCTGAAATTAGGCCTAAGTCTTTCATTTCAAATTCTTTGTTTAGCATTGACTTTAAATTTGATATATGTTCTTCATTACTACCAAACATCAACATGTCATCGACGTATAAGAGAACATATATTTGTTCTGAATCGTTACATTTAGAGTACAAACATGGGTCACATTTAGATCGTTTAAAACCTTCCCTGATCATAATAGAGTTAAATTTTTCGTTCCAATATTTAGGAGACTTCTTTAGCCCATATAATGATTTATTTAGCTTTACAATATTTTTATCATTGTCATAAGCGCCATCTGGTAAGCTTATGTATACATTCTCTTCAATCTCCCCATACAAAAAGGCTCCGGTTACATCCATTTGGTAAACATATAACTTTAACTTAGTTGCTATAGCCAAAAATAGTCTGAATGTACTCAACTTTGCAACAGGTGCATATACATCATTTAGATTTAATATATCATTTTGTTCAAACCCTCTGGCCACCAAACGTGCCTTGTACTGAATATTACTATTATTTCGTTTAATTTTAAATACCCATTTACTACTTATAACTTTTTCATTATCAGGCATGTCACAAATACTCCAAGTATTATTATCTTTAAGAGTTTTTAGCTCCCTTTGAATAGCTTCCTGCCATTTACATGCATCCGGACTATTCATAGCTTCACGATAAGTTTTTGGCTCACAGTTATCTAACATTACATTATTACAATTATAGAAAACAGTCTGCTTCCTAATACGTTTGTTTTTAGGATCTACATCACGTCTCACAACCTCACCACACTCATCACTATCACTAGGTTCATATACACTACCCTCAGAATCACTCTGCATGGTGCGCTGAGAGTCATCACTACCCATGGTCGGTGATTGGGAACTGGACATACCTGCAGCACTGTTATCTTCTACTTGAGCGCCTACCTCAACTGTAGCTGGAACCTCCACACTATCCTCTATATAATTGATTGTCTCACATTGTTGTATTGGCTTGACTGGACTGTTGTTCACAAACACAATGTCTCGTTTGGTCTCAACTTCACTTTTCTGTGGAAAATATACTCTATAACCTTTAGTTGTTTCTCCATACCCAACCATAATGCCCTTTTCACCTTTGGCATCCCACTTATGTCTTTTTTCTTTGGGTATGTGGACATAAACAGTAGTACCAAATATTTTGAGGTTATTTATATCATAACTTTTGCTTGACCACAGTTCATATGGAGATTTCCCTTCTATTGAGCTTTTACCAGTTCTATTAATCACATAGGCAGCTGTATTAACACTTTCAGCCCACAAGCTGATAGGTAAATCTTTAGCATACAGCATTGTTCTAGCCGCCTCCACTAAAATCCTATTCTCCCGCTCAGCTACTCCATTCTGTTCAGGAGTAAAAGTTACTGATGTTTGATGTATAATCCCCTTGTTCTGGAACACTTCTCTGACCTCTTTGTTTATAAACTCGGTTCCATTGTCACTTCGAAATATCTTTATTTTATTTCCTGTTTCATTTTCAGCCTGCGATATGAAGTTCTTTATACATGATTTAATTTCGTCTTTTGTTTTCACAAAGAACACTCGCCTGTACTTTGAGTATTCATCTTTAAATACCACGAAATATCTGGAACCTCCAATCGATGGCTTCTCCATAGGTCCACAGGTATCGGCGTGAATAATTTCGCATACTCTTGACGTCACATTGTTACTTACAGGATACGGCAATCGGTGAATTTTCCCTTTTAGACAACTTTCACATGTTTGAACATTGGCATTTTTAATATTAATATTATTTTTCTTCAGAACATCTTTCACATAAACAATGTTTTGGTGCGCCAATTTTTCATGCCACTCACTCAAATCACAACACACGTCAGCAAGGTTCGCTGTATATGCATTAAAATAGCGAAAATCCAAATAATACATGCTTCCACGTCGCTCAGCAATAGCCATCACCTTGTTTTGTTTATAAAATTTACATTTATTCTCTTCCGTAACGATAACATAACCTCTGCTTGTCGCACAGTTGACAGAGAACAAATTTGTTTTCAACTCAGGAACATGAAGTACGTTGTCAATGGTAGTGTCAATCCATTCACTCCCATTCCAAACTTGCAGCGCCACCTGGCCGCAACCCTTGACATTAATTTTCGTTCCGTTCCCTACTATTACCGATTTATCTTTTACAGTCAAGTATGAATTGAATAGTTTGTAATCACAACACATATGCTCGCTTGCACCCGAATCGACTAACCACTGAGATTTTTGTAACTGTTCATCAAAAACACTGTTGACTATAAAAGCATTACTTTCTTTTTCTTTGCCCTTTTTAAAACGGCACTGGCTCTTTATATGACCCGGTTTATTACAAAAATAACACTTAATATCTGAACGATTGTCTTTAGAGTTACCAAAATTATTGTTATTATTGTATCGACACTCGCTTTGATAATGTCCAAGTCGGTGACACTTATAACACTTTACACTTTTTTTATCTACTTTCTTTGCCACAAACGCCGTAGACGGCGTTGGCCCGCCTTTTTCTTTAATTCTTTCTTCCTCTATCAATAATCTGGCTACCAGGTTATCATAGGTCTGCTTGTCATCAGGAGCAGACTCCCATGCCGAGATGAAATGCTTGTAATCTTCTGGTAGGGACATAAGAACCTTAGTGATAACAAATTTATCAGACATGTTCTCTCCCAGCTGTTTTAACTGATTCTGCATCTCATGTACTTTTGATAAAAACACAGACATCTCTGTTCCTTCTTCGAACTTAAATTGAAAAAAGCGTTGTTGCACAATGTGAATGCTTGTTTCAGATTTTTGTTCATACACACTTAATAATTTCCTCCACATAGCCGCCGCCGTATCGCACGAGATGATATGCAACATGACTTCTTCCGTCATCCTCGTAACTATCAGCGTTTGAGCTCGCGCATCCTGGGTTTCCCAAGTACTACGCTGAGTATCATCTTCAGGTTTTACTGTTGTCCCGTCCACGATTTTGTAAAGACCTTGACCTCGCAGCAACACGGATGTTTGGAACTTCCAAACATTCCAATTCCTGGAACCCTCCAGCTTCATGACGTTCTGTTGTCCACTTCCACCCTGTGTCGAATCCATTTCACAACCTTCCTGTAGACTCTCCTGCCTTGCCCAATGATAGTAGACAAGTATTTTCCTTCCCGGTGTTCTAACCACAAAAATGGCGTCAACCCACGCCGCCGGTATTTCTGACTATTTTCGCTACAGTATGTATTTGCAATCCTTTAGCCACACTTTTATTAATCCAAGCTAGTTAGTGACCTGGGCCCATAACCAGATGGAATATAAATAAAATAGAAGCGTAATTAACTTGAAAAGAGTTTATTTGTATTACACACAATCGTTCGGTTACAAGCAAAGATCCGCCATGACAGATTTTTTACTAGAGAGAGAGAGAGATATACAATATACTATCTATCCTACTCTTATTACATTGTAATGTCTTTACTTTATTTTAACACCTGAGCTGTTAAACATAAGTCGGAACAGGCTAGATCTGTCTAGGGTACTCGAAATACCTGCATTGTAAAACAGGACAGCATAAATGGCAATGACATAATCGTCTGTTCATGATAACTGTTTGACCTGCTTCCTGAGCTGTTAAACATAAGTCGGAACAGGCTAGATCTGTCTAGGGTACTCGAAATAGCCTATAAAACGTAACTGTCATTGTGCTCCTGCAGACAATCATGCATGTAAAATATGCACATTTACCAACACTAATAGATAGTTGACTCGCCAACGCACCACCGCACAGGCCGACAGTCCGACAACGACTGGCGCCCCACCACTCGAAGCGGTTCTTATAACCGAGCGACGTGCGCGCCCGAGGCAACGTCACAATACTACATACACTACATCCCTTCCTTGTTTCAACCAGAAATATTAATAAGACATTTAGTTTATTATTATTTTTTTTTTTAATATTATTTTTTAATAATAATTTATTGACATTTCTGGCATAACAGAATCACATCACAATAATATCTAAAAATCATTTTATGGTTTAATTTAGTGTTTCCTTTTACCCTTCCTCTTCTTCTGTTTCATTTTTTTTTTTGATTCATTTTTATCTTCTTCTATGTTAATTCTTTCTTTTCTTGGTCTCGTGTCTCTTACATCTAAATCTTCTGGTTTATGTCTCCTGCCACAGGTATATTGTCATGATATTGCAGTTTCAAAAATAATTCTGCAGGAGTTTTACCTGTAACACTATACATATATACATAGCCAAATACTCTAACAAAGCTTCTTGACAGTTTTTTAGGATCCACATTTTTTTTTTATCGCTTTTGAATGTCGCGTTTGTTACGTTCGACTTCTCCGTTCTTTTGAGGCCAGTATAGTACCGTATTATGCAAAACTATATTTCTTTCAGTATAGAATTTTTTTAAATCCTCGCTGCAGAACTGTCTACCAGTATCAGCTGTTATCATCATTGGGTTACCAAGTCTGCTAAGAATCTCTTTCAGAGTTTTTATTATGTCTGCACTGGTAATTTTACGACAAATCTTCACTTCCTTGTATCGACTGAAATAATCGACGATTATCAATATGAGACAAGACATGAATTGTGATACTCAAATAGGAAGTCGAAACTGTCTCTCCTAAATACAGATTGCTCAGCAATCTAGCTAGGAGAGCAGCGATATACTCAGAAATTAGTTGTACCTACCACATGTAACTATTAATGCATAGGTACTTTGTAAGGCCCCTCATGTACTACAAAACCTTTATGTACCTAAATAAATTATTATTAGAATATGTAATTGCTGCTTGGTAAAGGGCTCAAAAATCAATACATGTATCTACCCAAGGTTCGCATGGTAACGCCTGTCGCTTCAATGGGTTTTGGAGGATTTGGACCTGAAACTAACGTACAGCCTTTGCAGCATTTGACCAAGTTCTCAGTTTCTTTGTCAAATCTAGGCTACCATACTTTGGTTCTTAGTCTCGTCTTCATTAATTAGGACTATTCCTGGGTGCCCTTCGTGAGCAGCTGTCAGAACCTGACTGCACATTTTTACCATAACAGTTCTAGTTCCTCTCAATAAAACTCCGTCGTAAAAGCATAATTAATTACCTCTTCATTCCATTTGTTTTTTATACAGGCCTTCCCTTACTTTTAATATTTGCTTGTCTTGCTTTGATGACTCCATACGAGTAATTTCTTCCAGTGATACTGCTATTGGCCTGCTTGCTTCAATAAGTTGGTGTATATGGTTTTCCGACTTGTCCTCAGACGTTTTATTTAATTTATACAATCTTGATAAACTGTCTGCTATATTTTCTTTGCCAGGCTATTACTTTAAATGTATATGCTTGAAGGTGTAGTATCCACCTTTCTATCCCTGCGCATGGTTTTGATTTAGGACCGAATATAACCTCGAGTGGTTTATTGTCGGTCACTAATTCAAACTCTTTCCCAAAAAGAAAAACATACAAATGTTCCACAGCCCAGACCAGAGCTATGGCTTCTTTTTCTGTCTGGCAATATCGTCTGTGTCCGGTGACCATACGCTATACTGCGAGGTCCATGATCATTAATTTAAACTAATACTCCTTCTAGTCCTAGGGGATCGTAGCAAAATAATAACAGCCGCTCAGATCGATCTTCAAGTAAAGCCGTGCCTGCTGTTAGTCCGTGCTAGTTTGGTCTGTGGATGGGTGACCACCCATTACACATGCCGAGTTACCTCCGTGTCTCGGAAAGCACGTTAAGCCGTTGGTCCCAGCTGTCTTCCTGTGGTATGGGGATCCTTCTTAATGGTTGAGAAATTGGTGGTACTTCCTCATCGATTGGTACCTCCACTAAACATCCTTGAACTTCGGAAACTCTGTTTTAGTGTCCATTTGGTCGATTTTTAATCCGATTTTAAGTACACGCATAGCATGGCAGTTTCTTTCCCAGCAGATCTCGAGTTCCATCAGCGATGACGTAAAAAGTTAATTTTATGATCTATCTGCGATTTTTATATTTGCATCAAATGATCCAGGTCAAGGGAACTCTTACTACCATAACCATAAAAAGTCTTATTGCAACTGAATGTAATATTATCCCAGGTAAATATTGTCCCAGGTTTTGTTTGTGATCAAGTTGCGTTTACTAACATTTTAACCTTCATTCTGCCAGTATGGCAATCTAACATACTGTCATCATCGATTTTGAACACATATTGTACGATTGCGGACTCTGTTTGATCTAGCTGATTTGTATCGTTTCTTTTGTTATCTCTTTTCATTTTTTATTTTATTTTCGCTTTGTTTGTTGCTGTTTCCCTCATATTTCCTTTTATTCATTCTGTCTCGTGTCATTGCCCTGCAGAATTGTCTAAAATGTCCCTTAGCCCACATTTGTGGCAATCTTTTTCTTTTGCTGGGCATTTGCTGTCTTGAGACGCGTGTCCTGCGCTCCCACATCTTCCACATCTTGTTTTTCTTTTCAACATCTTATCATTATTTTATTTTCCGTTATTTCTCTTTTCATATTCTTTACTCTGTTTATCTTTTCAGTTGATGTGCTGCTTTTCTCGAATTCTTCGATTTGTCGACTGCAAGAGTATTTGCTTCAACAATTATATTTGTTAGTTGAATTCTCTTTCTAAGCTCTTTAGAGGAACACTTTTCTGTAATTTGATAGATTATTTGATCGTCTTTGTCCATAAACTGACATTTGTCTGCTTGTTGGCTAAGCCGTAATAGGAATTTTTCAAAGTTTTCATTTGCCTCATGTTTGATCAATCGAAAAAGGTGACGTTCATAGATCTTACTTTGTTCGGGTAGAAAGTATGCATCAAGTTTGGTAATAGCCACTCCGAAGATATCCACTCCATCTGCTGGTGATAAATTTTAATCTGGTATATTATAGAACATTTCCTGCAATTCTAGTCCACCAAAATGTAGCAGCGAAGCACGTTTCTTCTCAGTACTCTCGATGCCAGCAGCTTCCAGGTAGATCAAAAGCGCCTGCTTCCAGCGCTCCTATCTCATTCCTACTGATGAAGGTTCCCCCTCACAATCAAATTTCTCTAACGTGAGATGAGAACTCATATTGTTATTAATTACCTGGAACCAATAAATAAAGGGTTTGCACTAACTGGCAAAGTTTGTCAATTAAATGACCAGTATGTACTCGTACATAAAAAGTACCACCACTGCTGCCCTATTTTTCCTTTGATAACTGTCATTTTTATGACCAGTAGGTATATTCTACTGCTATTATTGTAATTATCTAATGACTTGTCAATTTAATGACCAGTAGGTATATTCTACTGCTATTATTGTCATTCTTTGATGACTTGTCAATTTAATGACCAGTAGGTATACTCTACTCCTATTTTTGTCATCCTCTAATGACTTGTCAATTTAATGACCAGTAGGTATACTCTACTGATATCACTGTCATTCTCTGATGACTTGTCAATATAATGACCAGTACGTATACTCTACTGATATCACTGTCATTCTCTGATGACTTGTCAATTTAATGACCAGTAGGTATACTCTACTGATATCACTGACATTCTCTGATGACTTGTCAATTTAATGACCAGTAGGTATACTCTACTGATATCACTGGCATTCCCTGATGACTTGTCAATTTAATGACCAGTAGAAATGTTCTACTGCTTTTTGATTTATTCTTTTAGAACTAATCATGTAACAGAAATCAAATAACTAAGCACGAGGTCCTGGGTTCAACTTCCAGGTAGGTAGGTAGCTAGTGTCACTGAGTTTATCAATCATGAACCTCCCAATAACAGACCGGAATTTGAACTAGCATCCGGTTAATGGCAACAGGCATGCTCAACGTAATTGGTGAAACATGGTTGCATCACACATCTCTGCCTACCCCTTTTGGGGAACATAGGCGTGATGTTTTGTTTATGATAAATAATTAAATCAATATGTGTTTTCCATAACCTTAATGTTTTTTAATCAGATTTTCTTTTTATAATAGTTCTCAAGTCATTTCAACACCTTTTGTTCAGGATAGTTGCAGCACTGATGACAATATTTAGTCTTTTATAATATTTTCTTGCCTTTGTATAGATTATTTTTAACGATTGTTTGTGAATGTGTGAACAGTGTACAATACAAATACAAATAGTTTATTTTCTTTCACAAGGTTTGTACTACATAGCTAGTGATAGAAGTGTAGGCCTTGTAGATTCCTAGAGGTGTGTTTACTTTTGTTAACCTCTTATCTTGTTTTCCGTTTTTTGTGTAGTAAGCAACGACTTATTGTCGGGCCTATGCTGTCCCCCCATACTTAAGTACGAATGCTGTAACATGATATTATTGTAAAACTAAATGATTTTAAAAGAGAACCCATGGAGTTTCTTGCCGGTTCTTCTCCATAGGAAACGACCAACCCGGAACGGTGCACCTTTCTGTCGATGTTTTATAAGTGCCCATGTAGGCCTATGTGGAATAAAATATTTTGATTTCGATTTAACAACCAAGATAGTATTTAAATAGTTGCAAAACAATACATTAACAAACCACTTTTTGTTTCAGCCTTTTAATAATATTTTATTTACAGTTAATATTTCTAATGAAACATTCTTATTCAAATTCAATTCAGTTAAATTATTTTAGCTGTAAAAAGTCTATAATTACTTTTTTACAACTCTTTTCGTATGTACAGACAGAAGACTTACTTGTTGTCTGCAAGTAAATTGCTGACACACTGTTTTTTTATTTTTATTTGATGTATGTTTTAATTTCAGTACTTTACTTTTCATTGAACGTTAATTTATTTAGGTATTTTAAGTAGATATTTATGCACCTTGTGGTCTGAAACACAGGTTCAACCTAGTTCAGGCAATAATCAACTGTGCTCTATTTTATTTGTTAAGATATTTCATTGTAAATGTACCTCTTTTTATAAATAAACGATTATTATATATTCTTACGTAATATTCATAATTTGACTTTTAAAATGAAAGAATATTTCGTATATTTCTCCACGAAATACAATTCTTAATTATTCTAATAATAAAATTTAAGAACTCACGGCTTTTCTCCCCTTTTTTTCACCTCGTCGCCAATGTAAAATATGCACATTTACCAACACTAATAGATAGTTGACTCGCCAACGCACCACCGCACAGGCCGACAGTCCGACAACGACTGGCGCCCCACCACTCGAAGCGGTTCTTATAACCGAGCGACGTGCGCGCCCGAGGCAACGTCACAATACTACATACACTACAATGCACATCTTCCCTGTGCTGTAAGGCGGTATATCACACGGCACCGCTCGTCCGCGCGGTCGAGCGGTGAAGCGGATCTCACGTCGCATTGGCTTATATGAAATCCGATGATGCCTAACACACGTACAATCGCCAAAAAATGATTCTGACCAGCTTAAGGACCATTCTTACTTGCAGCGTCAAAATACGATCACTTCCTTGGTTCTTTTATTTTTCATTTCTATTGGTCGAAAAAGGGTGGTCAAACATCTGCGATCATTAACAGAGCCTGAGATTTTTTTTAAACAAAACATTAATATAATAAAAAAAGCTCGCAAAAAAGGGTATTTTTTAACCGACTTCAAAAAGGAGGTTATTATTTTGTTTTATTGTTATTGGTCCGCACTGTAAACAGATGTGGTAATCGTGTGAACGGGATTTGGTTCTAAAAATGACCAGATAAATGTTTTGGTAATGGTACATCGTACACCGCCCGACCGCGCGGAAGAGCGACGCTCATCGCCTGTCCGCGCGGCGCACTGCCCATACATCCGCTTCGCCGCCTCCATCCGACCGCGCGGACTTGCGTGTGAGAATCTCCTAATAGTCAAAGGTTGACTAATCTGTCTATGTACCAACATTGTACATTGAGTTTAAATAAGTAAATTTTATTTAATAAATACATACACGTGCCTCATCAAGGTTTTGAAGATTATTATTTATTCTGACACATGACATACATTGAATGCGTGAAGTTTATCTATTCAGTTGTTTTAAAGCTATGTAAAATTATCCAGATTTATCTCGAATTCCGACCTGTATAGGCCACTATTTCAGATGCCTGAGGGTAGCTGGGTGAGTAAGGAGTGTTTACACCTTTGAGTATGTAAATGACGGATACTCCGACACGTCACCACAGTTATCTCAGACACCGTTTCAGTAAAATGGTAGGCCTACTATAGCCTTTTTTTTGGGATGGGAAATCATCAAATTACTCCTCCCGCTCTGGGTGGAGCGGAAGGGAGTGTCAGACTTTTACTGACTAAAACCCATCCATGTTCCTTCTTTTGCCCTTTGTGTTCCACGGCCGCGGTATCTCTTTCGAACAGTCCCGCAGCCCTGGCAGGCATCGGCCCTTGCGGGCCCCTCATGATTGCTGACATCTCTTTGAGGCGCGCGTGGAACACGAACGCGCCGTCGACACGGCCTGTTTTTTTTTTTGGAGGGTGGGCCAGTCATCAAATGACTCCTCCCGCTCTGGGCGGAGCGCAAGGGAGTGTCAGACTCTTACTGACTAAAAACCACCCATGTTCCTTCTTAGGCCCTTTATGTTCCAGGGCCGCGGTATCTCTTTCGAACAGTCCCGCAGCCCTGGCAGGCATCGGCCCTTGCGGGCCCCTCCCGTTTGCTGACATCTCTTTGAGGCGCGCGTGGAACACGAACGCGCCGTCGACACGGCGGCCTACTATAGCCTGAACTAAGGTTCTGTAAAACAGATTAAGAAAGGATACAATCTTAAGTGCCCTGTTCCTAAAGTCGACGACGGTGAACATCTGATGCGGCTCCAGAATGTCGAGGAGGTGATGTGTCGCCATCTCCCGCTCGCTGGCCGATGCCTTCGCGGTCACCACGTCTAGCCCTTTGTAGATCTGAAACAAATAAAGAAATTATTAATGCTTTTTATCGCAGGTCTAACAGCAAAAGTATAGTCAAGCGTGTTCCCACGCATGTAACCCAAGCCTCCTCGGTAAGAAAGCAAATGGGCCGTAATTAACTACGGGCTCACTGCGATGCTGACCAGACAGTATCAATATTCTGGCATGCTTATTTTTAGTGTCTACTTATTAAAATCGTCGAGAAATCGAATATAAACCGATCGACTTACACCGACCCGACCCCAACATGACTGAATGATAGTTATACATGGTGGAAGGGAAATCGACCCACAAACGGTTACCACGTATTCAGTAGATGCTTACCGAACGACATATAAATTTTTTCATTGGCAATTTAAAAAAAATCTGCTGTTTCCTACAAAAGTGCAATAGCTACACGGTCAAAATGTACAGAACAGCTGTTTTTTTTAAATTACCCATTAATAATATCTGTCTGGGTTCGGTATGATGTACTGAACACGTGGTAACCGTTTGTGCATCGAGGTCCCTTTCACCCTGTATTCCGAATGGAGTTTCGCCGTACGTGTCGCTTGTTCAACAAATCCAGCCGAATATATGTACCCAACAAGTGTGTAACAACCCTTACGTAACCAACCAATAAATAACCTCATGGAAAATTTCCCGTCAGCCCACCAGAAACACTCAATTTCCTCCCAAACACGCTCCACCTTATAAATCACGAAAAATTCTATTACAACACCTCCGATGGATCATGGGACATTATGTTAATACAAGTAAAACACCATGAAATGTATGTAAAGGGGGCGGAGAGCGTAACATATATCTGAATAATGTTCCTGGCAGCTTTCAATACTCATTATATAACGTTAATGGAGCTTCGAACATTTAGAACGGTCTTATTTTTAGAATCTTGCGGTTTCTTCCTACAAGTTTTGGTGAATGGAAAGTTATTGATTTTGATTTGCTCGAGGCACTAACTATGATGAAGTAGCTAAATAATAACTGATCGTTAGGTTCAGCCGTGCTTGCCTAGGTTGGTCCGTGGGTAGCTGACCACCCATTACAAACCGAGTTTCCTCCGTGCCCCGGAAAGCACATTAAGCCCTTGGTCCCAGCTGTAATTTGTAAATCTTTGACAGTCGATACAGGTAGTCAGTGGCCAGAAAGTCTGACAAGCAGTCTTACCAAGGGGTATCGTATTACCCAGTACTAACTGGGTTATGGAAGTCAGATAGGCCGCTCCATGTAAAATACTGGTATTCAGCTGCATCCGGTTGGACTGGAAGCCGACCCCAACATAGTTGGGGAAAAGCTAGGCAGATGATGACTTGCTATGATGAAGTAGTATAATGATAGAAAATTTTCAAACTACATGTGCCCAGTAAAGCCATCGTCATGGTCATCATTATCAGAAAGGCTGATCGAGTAACACTGCTGAACATAGGCGTCCTAAGCGTAGCCGCATCGACCAGCCTTGCATTTCTCGCTTCTAACGCAGTTCTTAAATAATTTTCAGTTTGACAAAGGGAGAAACCCGAAAAAAAATTTTGTAGCCACGAAGTGGAGTTGGTTAGGACTGGTTGAGAAGCGCGCAGACCAGCGAAGAATGGCATAACAGAGAAGAGAGGCCTATAGTCAGCAGTGGGCGTTGTGTAGTTTCTGCCGAGGGAAAAAAGTGTGAGTTTAGGTAACTATAGCATTTTTGACATCTACTCGATGCGCGAAGTATAGGACTGGCCAAAATGGCGACCTACATATTGCAGTGTTACCTCTGCATTTAAGCCTCTTTGTTTAAAACCTCAAAGCCTTATTTTCTTTTTGATTGACAAGTTGAAATTCGAAAGATCATGTAAGATATTTTAGACAGAAAGCATTTTTCATTGACATCATTGGTGTACCGATTTTAGAAGAAATATGAACTGTTTGAAAAGAAGACACCAAAATTTTCCATGGTGGATTTTTACCTGTTCTATCAGTGATATTTTAATTGCTCATAATATCCAGTAATCGTTAAAGCAAGTTGGTACAAGACCGCGTTGCAAAGTATGATCACATATTTTTCGTCGTTGAAAATCAGTAGAAAGGGTCATATCTGTGTAGGCTCTTTGACCCATCCCAATTTAGACCGAAAACTACAACGAAACTCTGACATTATCTTGGAAAGAATTCTTCGGGTCACCGACAGCGAGGTTAGCTACGCGTTCCGCTCTTTTGACGCAGGCATTAGAAGAAGACTCCCATAGAAGTGTCGAGGCGTTACTCCTTATTGTGCAGGATTATTTCTTTTAAACACCTTACTTTCATCAATATTGAGATAAATTATCACTATACTATAATCGTCAGCTACGGAATACAGAATTATCGTTTAGTTGAGACAGCAACCTAGGAAGCTGGAGAGATAGGCATGTATTTTGTATTCGTATGTTTTTTGCAAATAACTAATCTGATTACGTCTAGTTTTAACCGTCTAATACCGTACATTTCTTAAAATTCTTAATTTATAAAATTCATTTTATGCCTAGAAGCTTCTCGGATAAAATGTCTTATTAAATCTACTTATTTTTTAATGTTTCAAATTATACCCGGTGTACACGAATGATAAAATTATATTATTATTTTGTAATTCTACCTATTAAATGTACATATAAGTTGTCTTTTTTCTAAATTTTTTTTTACTTTAATCATGTTTCCTAATTATAATTATCTTTATTCTAAAGTGGTGTCGATTTTATTTAAAACACTACAATATGTACCTACAACAGGGAATATTTTTAGGCTAATATGATGATGACATAATTATGCGAGATCTGGCTGCATGAACGGGTATAGTACATGATAAGGGAAAAATTTAAAGATAAAATTAAATAATAGTAAGACAACTTTTAAGTCGAGTTATCAGCGAATTACAACAGGTCAAGAAGAATTTACGCATTTACTTCAATATCACTTAGCGTTGTGCTATTATCTCATTCGGGAAAAAACCCAATAGGGCCATTACTATCGTCGCGACATTATATTATCAGCTGATAAAGTTTCAGAAAAAAAAAAAATGTTTTCAAAAATTATTGATATTTACCTAATAATAAAATTAAAGTGTCTGCTTGTAATACCAACATAACAGCTTTTTACTGAATGCATATGAAAGTATATACGGTACTTATAACAAAAACACATTCTTTTTTCATTTTTTGTTTGTCTGCCTGTTTGTTTGTTCTGGCTAATCTCCGAAACGGCTGGACCGATTTTGACGGGCAGATAGCTGTTGTTATAAGGTCAAACATAGGCATACTTTTATTTTAGAAAATTAATTAGGGAACAAATGCAAAAAAATTAAAACCCTTGAAATTGGTAACAAAATTCGATTAAAAAAGGGAAGTAAATTTTTTTTGTAATAATTTCACGCGGTCTTCGCATTTTAAGTCTCGACCGCAGTTGCGCGAGATGTCAGTTCCTACTTTATTTTGTCTCACAATAATTATTTTAAAAGCATAATAATAATGAATCGTTTTCCCTGAAAAAGTCAAAATTAGCTCAAAAAATTGATGATGTTTCACAATAGCATAATGCGATTACCATAAAACTTGATTGCAGCAGAAGCAAAACTTATGTTAGTTTTGTTACTTTACGAACTTAAAAGAAATACTTGAGTATCTTGGTATCAAAATCACTGCAATGCCTACCTGCATTGCCGCAAAAGGATACGGCATCTTAATCCTTTTCGGTGTTCAAAACCGAAGCTATTGGAATTATTCCTAGCAACCTATTAAATAATACCTTCTAATTAGTGGGCCGGTAAAGAAGATCGGAGTCGATAAGGTCAAACACTATATAAATGTTATTCATAGCCCGCACATTTGTGGACCTAATAAAATCCTTTTCGTTTTTGAAAAATCCAACTTTGTGAGCTTATGGGCTATAAAACAACATAACTGGGCAAAGACCTGGAATCCAATTATAGTTGACATTTACGAATTCCTCAATGAAAATAGAACTTCGAATCGAATTTCACGTAGCTCAGAATAATTTGTTTTCCAAAATCGACAGACAAGTAAATTTCTCAATGATTAAATTCGTATTGTTGTTGGTATTACGTATTCAATTAGTAGTAAGTATTGTAGGTAATAATTTAGCGATATGACTGCCTATCTATGGGTCATACGGCAACAGAATACATGATTACGCCGTCGCCAAACCTATTCTTACCAATTCGAACTACTTCTAAGTAGTTTTCTAATCCTTATGTTTTACAAACACTCTTCAAAAGTCAAAGTTAAATTTTTTTTATGCCAGCTTTCAAAAAAAAGTAATATATTGACAGTATTAGCAACACAACCTCCCAAAGAAAGTTACTTCATAGACCGTCGTCAACTACTAACAATGCAAGTGCTACAAACGAACTACATCGTCATTTTATCAGCCGAAAACCATCGAAAACTGAACAGGCCGCTTCCAAGCTTCGCCTCATGGACTATACCCGTGGTTCTCGCACCCAGCAGATTCCCGTGGCCATCACCAGGTCATCAGTCTACCGTATAGAAGAAAGACCCTGTAATAATTTGGATACGAGGAGATTTCTTTTGGCCTTCCCCTTGGTATAATAAGTTATTCACCCTTAACAATACCGGTATGGTCGATTAAGCAGCGATATATAAATTATGACGACCTAGTAACCACAAGACAGGTCGGTCCTAACAAAACATACGAAAATAAGTATGACACAATTTTCGCAACACGTGCATACATTGTACGTACAAAAGTGATAACAGCAATGTGACTTTGATCTTGTGAATGAAACTCGGAAGGGCAAGTGGACTTACCAGATAACCCGACGACACTTGGAAGAAGCAATTATTACGATTTTTTCTATAACATTTTTTGGTTCATTTACGCAAATGCGATAAGGTATTGTCGTCTTCGATTGGTGTAGAATTAAAACTATCATTTTTCTCCAAGTCCGTGATTTTTAGTACATTTTGAGACGAGGTATTTTAGTGATTGTTTGGTATTTACGGTGAAAAACAATTGTTCGAGATGACTGAAAGATTATTAGATTATGTCAAGCAAGAGGAAGAGTAGATCAGTCCCGTGCAACTGCGCAGAGGCGTTACACAGGGGGATACTGTCCTCCAAGATCCTTAAAGAAGTGGCTATGACAGACTGGATGGCAGAGTCCAGGTTGTTGGTGCGCATCCAGCAGTAGACAGACGGGCTTACCTAATTAAGGCAGCAGTTTTTTAGTGTCTTTCTATAAATGTAGTCTGATGACAACAGCAATATTTCTGAGCATTATAAGGACCATGTTCCAAGTGGATTATGATACTTAGTCATTAGCATTGTGCAAATTCTGAACACCTCACATGAATTCTTATAGGATTATATGCGAAACAATTATGTATGTTACATGGACGCACAGTTGTCAATAGCCAAGAAGTAGGTCCCTTTAACGACATCGCGAAATGTCATCGGTCAATGTCACTTTGGGTTGGGTTTGTACCTTCCAATCCGAATTCTTGTACTGGGGATATACATATTTCTACTGAATAAAGATATCTATAGCAAGATAACTTTTGAATGCTATAATAATATCAATTTATTTGATACTAGCTCATGCCCGCGGCTTCGTCCGCGTCGAGTTCGATAATTGTCCCAAGTGATCATACTATCGGGATAAAAAGTATCCTATGTGCTAATCCAGGTTATAAAGTATCTGTGTGCTAAATTTCATCCAAATCCATTCAGTAGTTTTTGCGTGAAAGAGTAACAAACATCCATACATCCTCACAAACTTTCGTACGTAACTATAATACTCGTATTATAGTATGATTAAAAAAACTTCGATGTTATCAATATGGATCCGCACTGAGCGCCACTTCTTGGTGACGAGTTTAATATTTCATTTTAAGAGTTTTTAGAGCCTAATTTGTGTTACCAAGAGAAATACAATTTGTCAGCTATTTCGTTGAGTGGCTAAAAATATAACACTTAACTTTACAGGAAGTTAGGGCCTTTTTTGTGAGTCACCGTCAATGAAGTGCTCGTGAAAAGAATCCCCAGGGAAGTTGTCAAAGTGAAAACGTTCTCGGAATTCTTTTCGGTTTTAATTTTTTTTCTTCATCAGCATAGCCTTTTCCCAACTCTGTTAGGGCCGGACTCGAGGAGAGGAGATTTGTGTTCTAAACCACCCAAAGGATTTTAGTTATTTACACTTCTCATCTCCGCTTAGCTTTAGTCTCGTAATTGTTCCGGCTAGCAGAGACGAGAAGAGGCATGAGCAGCGTGCGGTGAGCACTATGTGATGAGCGGTGTGCTGTGAACGGCGTGCTTTGAGAGGTGTGCTGTGAGCAGTGTGCTGTGTGCGGCGTGCTGTGAACGATGTACCGTGTGCGGCGTGCGGTGAGGGGTGTGCAGTGTGCGGTGTGCAGTGTGCGGTGTGCAGTGTGCGGTGAGCGGTGTGCTGTGAGCGGCGTGCGGTGAGGAGTGTGCTGTGTGCGGGGTGCGGGGTGCGGTGAGCAGCTGTGGGCTGTGAGCGGCGTACCGCTTTGCGCATGGTCTCCTCTCCTCCTCCTCGAGTCCGGGCCTTATGGTCGGCTTCCAGTCTAACAGGATGCATCTGAATACCAGTATTTCACAAAGAGCGACTGTCTACCTGAACTGCACAACCCAGTTAGTGCAGGGTAATACCATACTCTTTGGTGAGACTGGCAAAAGACGGGCGGTGGGCTTTAGGTATATAAGGTCCCATTAAATTGACGGACAAATTTTAACACAGCGTTCAGTGCGTCTAACCAAAAAAACACTGATTTAAAGTGATTTTATTTTGACCGTTTTGTGGATGTGTTTATTCTAGAGTTCCGGCAATTTATTATTTTAGGTCAAAATAAAATCACTATAATCAGTGTTTTTTTTTGGTTGGATATCTTTGGTTCGACATACTGAACGCTGTGTTAACATTTGTCCATGTATTTTAAATGAATACTTATAATCAAAAACAATGTTACAAGTTAGGACAGAGCTTAACCTTGTGATATCCATGTTAGGTAACGTCCTAAGAATACTTGGCATTTTCCTCCTTTCCCTAGCCTACTGAGTCAACAATGTTTACTGAATCGTAAACATCTAAGCATGCATAAGCAAGTGAAACCTAGCTGTTGATCACAGTGATATTTAGGCCCGCTTCTACTGGAAATCACTGAATGGGTTGAACGCTAAACATTTAAATTTTCATCCTCTTATTTTTAAGCGATTAACGGAAACTAACGGAAATAATCCCCGAAGGCTTATACAGAGGTGTACCTAATAGTACCATCCACATTTCGCCAGTAACGTTTAAGTCTCATGTAATAGGGGACAAGCCTATTGCCATCAACCGGGCACGAATCCAGACTCCGTGGCTGATAGTAAGAAATTCCTAAAGGAAAACCCCAATAAAACTGCCCGTCTTGGGAATCGAATCCAGAAGCTTATGCTTAGCAGTCGCGCTTGCGACCACTATACCAACGAGGCAGTCGTTTTGCGTTAAAAATACATTAAGCGTTAACCGCAGTGTGTACATCTTTCACAATCGCTACAGGTAGACGAGAATGTTCCGACAGTCTGAAAACCAGTCTTACAAAGGGATATTGTATTTCCCAATACTAACTGGGTCCTGAAGGTCAGATAGGCAGTCGCTCCATATTAAATACTGGTATTCAGCTGCATCCGGTTAGACTGGAAGCCGACCCCAACATTGTTGGGAAAAATGTAGGCATTAATGGTAAATTAAATTACATTTAGGGTTGACAGATAATATACAACATATATTTATGACAACGTCTGATTTATGGCAGCGTGCTTACCCAAGGACCAGGGGCCCAATTCTGCTATTACAATAGTGTCAGAATGGTCTGTCATTGATTTCATAATTGTTGATTTTGACTTGTCAAAACTTGTCAAAATCAACAATTATGAAATCAATGACAGACCATTAGAATTACCATTAGAATGGTCTGTCATTGATATCATAATTGTTGATTTTGACTTGTCAAAATCAACAATTATGAAATCAATGACAAACCATTCTGACACCATTGTCGTCTATTGTAATAGCAGAATTGGGCCCCTGGATTCGTAAAATCTCTCAAAATAAACCACTAATTATGCAACAACAATAGAAAACTTCCCGAGAGCATGTCGAAATTCAGACTGATAGGCCTATTCAAATGAATTACCATAATTTCACAAAATAATTAATGTATTTAGGACAAGTAGATTTTTTCCTAAGAAAACCTTAAAAGTTAGCCATAAATTACACGCTTTGTTTTATTATTACGCAGAGAGCCTCCAATTTAACTTGAGCCACGGGAAAATTCTGAACTACTGGTTACTGATACTGATTTTGACATAGGTACTTCCTGAGGCAGTGGCGCTACGACACGTCAAGCTATAATGGCCGGTACAAATACTTTTACTTCTTAGCGCACGCCTACAGTTTACCAATCAGGTATTACTGTAATGACCACAGTTGATAAGCGGATTGGGGATTATTTAAAAGTCACTCTTAGTTGACAGGTTACCTAATAATTAATAGGCTAATAAGCAAGGCTTTGTTCACGGTAAAGTACAAGTGATTGGCATTCCTGAGCCTCACATATTATGATTAACGAAACCTGCTCACGCCAGTAGTTTTTTTTTTTAGAAGTGATAGCCTAATGGTGTGACCGTCGGACTCCCAAGTCATAGGTATCGAGTTCGAACCCAAGACACGCACTTCAGATTCATTTGCGTATTGTATTTATCACTTGCTTCGGTGAAGGAAAACATCGTGAGGAAATCCGCATGCCTGAGAAATATTTATCGACGGCATGTAAAGCCAAGTCAGAGGCCCACGGGTGGCATCAAAACTCTGACACTAGCTTAGGCACTAACCACACGATAAAGAAGAAGAAAACCAGAACTGTGCAGTAAAGGTTGTGTTTTAAAACAAGTTAGATAATAGTCGGTTATGAATATATTAGAGGGAGTTCGAAAGTTGCGCCAGTTACAGAAAAGTTGAAAGGGAATCGACTGTCTTGGCATGGGCATGTGATGAGGACTATGAGGAGGGACGAATCGCACGTGACTAAAAGAGTGATGAATATAAACGTTGATGGATGGAGAGGGAGAGGGAGAACAAGGAAACGATGGATGGATTGTATGAGGACTAAAGAAAAAGAAAGAAAGAAAAAATATTTATTTGTCGCAGGGAGATGACGTGCATACAAAAAAAAAGAAATAACAATAATCATAAGGCGCATTAAATTTTATAAATACAACAGGACAGAAACAGAAAAAGAAAAGTTAAACAGAAAGAGAATGGAAGAAAAAAACGTGTTGCGGTGACCCCAAGTAACAAAGGCAGGGAGAGATGATGATAAATCGTCGGCTTTTCCTACCCGCCTACTCTGAGAAGTATCAGTCTCTTTTAAAGACCAGACATAATCTTGGGTCGAAGATCATCTTAAAGGTTCCTTTAAACGATTAAGAATCAATCCTCAATTGCTGATCACAATAGTAAACTGGCTAGGCTGTAATAAGACCACCGCCATTGCTGCTTGGTGTCAAAATTGGTCTATTATCTCTGGCTTATTACATAACAGCATAACTGTTTGTTTAACACAAACTGATGAAATATATCGAAAAATATCAATCACCTTGGGCAACATTGTAAGCTTGTGGTAGGACATGCTCATATTTGATACTTCATATCTGCACAGCGAACCCTGACATCTGACCACCGTCATTTATTACCAAAGTAGATATCTTTATAACTGGTCACCTTAAATTACCAGTCTAGGTTGGTCTTCTAGGACCAAGTTAACGTTTGTAATCAGAGGTGTAGTCAAGCTGGTATTTTTTTTCGGTGCACCCATTCTGCATAGGCCTATAACTCGGGATTTCAGCTATTGCTGTCACGGTCATTGAATCTGGTCATGCAGTATCATAATATAAACAAAACTATTGACGTCAGCATGGGTAGATAACAACGAAAAGAGGTAATAAGTCGGATGTGGGTAGGAGGTAATATTTTTAGATTAGATGTCAAGTCGTTGTTAATGTCAATATTATGTTATTAAAATGTTTGGAAAACCTTTTTTGTGTAAACATAAATATTTGTAATCACTTGTTCGGTTTTTATTTATTTGTATACGTCCTCCATGATCTACATAACATAAACATAACATCAGGGCCGAAGGGGTAGGCAGAGGTGTACCTTATGATAACTATCTACATCCATATTTTGCCAGTTATGTTAAAGTCCTATGTAAGATGGTATTAAACCATCGACTGGGTCAACATCCAGAATCCGTGGCTGCTACTGAGAAATTCCTAATAGGAAAACCCAATAATATTTTGCCCGACCTGGGCATCGAACCCAGGACCTCATGCTCAGTAGAAGCGCTTATCAGTCAGTGAGTTGAGGTAGTGATTTCCATTTAGTTGTGAACAAAATCGACGTTTTTTGACCTTTCCATCATATTTCTGGAAAATAATTACGTTCCACAAATATTCACTCAATTTCCCAAGTTTTGAAGCCCAATAATATACCATCTCAAAATTGAAATTCCAACCTAAAACAACAGTCAAGTTCTAAATCTATTCTAAAACGTATTACGTCAAATATATGTAATATCTATCGGAAAATGTACTAATATTAATTAGCAACGACCAGTCTGGTAGTAAATTGGACCAGTTGGTGATATAATATATAAATTTTGTAGTTATATACATAATAATGTATGTATTATGCGGTGCAGGTTGCAGACAGATATGAGTCTGTATCAGTTTACATAATATGTTTCGTGTTGGGGAAAATCTGTTGCTATGTAGAGGCGCAAGTTATAAGCGGTGGCGGGGTAAATATGACGGCACGGTTGGCGCAGTGGCTGACCGATTGACTGCTGCACTGCATGGCACCGGTTCGATCCCCACACGGAGCAAATATGTGTATGGCCTACAGATAGTAGTTCCGGGTCTGGCTGTTTGTATATGTGAGTTTAAACGTTTGTTAACGCACCCACGATACAGGAGAAATTCTTAATTTGGGGTAAAGTTTAAAAAAATCATTTCATACTGAAAGTTTTTGAGATGGTGGAACAAACGTTGACAAACTAACATCCAGATGAGTAAACGATCTATAGAAGATTGCTGAAAAGACCTGCATGAGACCTGTACAGACCTGTGTCTGTGGGAGTCTGAAGGGAAGTATGCATCAAAACCTCACCCCACCTCCACTCTACATCACAGTAACTACATAGTGCACATTATAATATTTTTCTATTTTTGTATTATTTTCATCCCCTTTGTATTGTTAATTTTACTTATTTTAGGTTAATCTGGAACAATGTATATGTATATTCTATGCATTTTGAATTGGGCGTTGATAGGTGCTCCACAGTATTTTACTTTTGTAGCTATCTTCGTTTTTCCTGTGTACCCTGTTAACTTAAGTTATTCCAAATAAACTTTATTAATATTATTAAAAGGAAGAACGCTTTACGTAGCAGTCGGTGGAACATGCCGTGTCCTCGAACGGAACAAATATTTCTATGTTCCACAGATAGTTGTTCCGGGTCTGGCTGTTTGTGTATGTGAGTTTAAATGTTTGTAAACGCACCCACGGATACAGGAGAAATTCCAAATCGTTTAGAAAAAAATAATGAAGGTAAAAGGTTTTTGGGCCTAACTCGACAATCTTAATTGAACGAACTCAAAGATTCTACAAGCAATTAAATTGAATAATATCTTTTATAAAGCCGCAGTGAAGACAATCCCTGCAGATTGCTCTTTTAGGAAAACTATTTTTTAACAAATCATCGTAAATAAGTATCCAAGAGAATCCAATTAATTATAATTGTCTAACTAGACCTCAAACTGATCTTGCAGACCACAAAATGATTGAATATTATAGAAAAAGAGGAAAAGGAAGTCTGAAAGTGGCGCCGGTGACTGAAAAGTTGTGTGGTGAAAAGAATGTGGAAAATGTCGTGAGGAAAGTTTTGAGAATGAATGTGGATGGGTATAAGAGAAGAAGAAGACTAAAGAAACGATAGTTGAACTGTGCGAAGGATTATATGGCAAGAAAGGAAGTGTCTGATGAGATAGAGAAGTCTGGAAGAAGATGACATGCTGCGCCGACCCCAAATAGATTGGGATAAGGGCAAGAGAATGATGATGAGAAAAGATCAAAAAACAGAAACAGCTGGTGTAGTTCCAGTTATCGCCAAAACTGGCACCATACAACACATTTTAAAATTCACTAGATAAGTGAAATCAGCCAAGGCCGAGCCTATCGCTGTAATTGCATGTATCGCCGTATTCGCTCATTAGTTTACTAATAATAACTATAGTTATCTATCAAACTATTGGGTGCGTATTATCTGTTCGGTTGATTATCTGTTTCTGACCTACTCTGGATTCGGACAGCGCCAACTGAGGGCCGAATGAAAGGATTTTGCCGTGCCTAAGAGCCAACAATGCGCCAATATAGCTCTCATACGGCGAGCAGGCTGTTCAGAAACACTAACTTCATGAAGAAGTAGGTCATAAGGCCAAGCCAAGCTTTTAGGTAGTGCTGCCAAAGATTGGATCGCCTGTACTTTGTGACCACCGTAGAATTTCTGGTACCAAACGAAGAACCGATTCCGCCGCTTAAGATGTTGTTAGCAAAGTAAGTTACTCATGAATTAGGACTTTGACTAACACACTTCTTATGTCAGAAAATGTAAGCCGATGTATATCAACCAGATGGAACAAAAAGACACCATCTAGAACATTGTTCTTTTAATCAATTATGCTGCTATCAATTAAAACGTTTTTTGCCTTTTTTTATAAATTAAATAAAGTGATACAAAACAAACAAGATTCCTTGTACCAAGCTGGAGTCGTAGCGTTATCAGAAGTTAAAGCAATGTCAGACGCGGACACAATCCTGATATCGAAGTGTCATTGACAAAACTATAGATATTTAACTGTAGTGGATATAGTCTATCGTATTGACTGAATATACTGCTGCGATACAGATTATTTATCGAATAGAGCAAATCAATTGACTGCCCCGTTGGTGTAGTGGTCGCAAGCGCGATTGCTGAGCATGAGGTCCTTGGTTTGATTCCCATCAGGAATTTTTCAGTAGCAGCCACGAAGTCTGGATTTGTGGCCGGTTGATGGCAATGTAGGACTTAACATAACTGGCGAACTGTGGGTGTACTATTAGGTACGTCTCTGTCTTACCCTTTGGGGATTATGTTATGTTATGTAGAGCGATTCTGTGGTAGCCAAAGTTTTATCAGCTTAAAACATTTAAACAATAACGTTACAAACTCAAGAACTTAATTCTAGACATTTGAAGAAAAAAAACGTAGTCGTATTTTGTATAGTAACTTGTTTGTTTAGTAACTAAATAGGATAGGATCGTGATACTTGCGATATCTAGGTCTATTTAATATACCTATATCTGTAGATAAATGTTACATGTCTTCGATTTTTCATTTCAAGGACATTCGGCTTTCTCGGCATTCCGGTTTTCTCACGATATTTTTGAAGCAGATAGTTTTGAGATGAAATAAATCACTGGCCGGGCTTCGAACACATGTAAAGAGACTCTTAATTACTTACGTTATTCAAAAAAAGGATCCCTTTATAAGAAGTAACTACAAAGTCATCACGATTGACAAACAACTCCTCCTTATGACGTAGCTATACATCTTACGCACATACTTCTTGTCTCTTACAGCAAAATCATCATGATTAGCAAGATATGACCGTAATTTCTATGTGAGTTTGTTAATTTAGGCACACAAAAGGATAACACCAAATATCTTGTTAAAAAACCTTGAATAATCTGTCGCCGATGGAGGTCTCAAGAGTCTTATGCTATTTCAAGACTTATAAAATACAGCTTCGTAAAAAAATTGTCTGCACAAAACAGAAACACATACAAGAATACTACAAAAAAAAAAAAATCTAATATTCGTCATCTCCTATGATCAAATTCAAAGAGAAAAATATGGTTTGTCCCACGTCGTAACCGCGCTGCATTAACCCCACAGAATTCCGTAGTAAATAGTACAATCATTTACTTGCACACAACACACACATAGAAAGCAAACAGTAGATAAACACTATCTTTCATTCAAGAATGGACTTCAAATTGTAATGAAATTCAATGAGCATGCAATTGGCGGCAATACTTTCATAATAAGAACAGTAATACTTTTGCAACAAAATGCATGATTATTGACAAGGCGACACAGGGTCAGGGGCATCACGTTTGTCGTGGATGCACGAGTGGGTGATAAGAATGATTGAGATACAAAGGTATTTGGCATTTTAGGGTTATCGCTAGAATCCGTATTGCAAGAATTTGGGCCTCTCAATGACCGCTGTAGTGGACGGTCGGTCAAACAGCGAACAGCTGCTTTCGTCATCGCAACTTGGCAAAAGAATTGGGTATTTAGTGTTACTATGACACTGGAGGTTTTTTTTTGTAAATGGCATCTCACAGGTCAACTAGGAGATTGTCGTCTGCTTAACCGGACTATCCTGTGAGTGCCTTGCGTGTAAGGGCAAAAGGGCCTAAAACAAAGCGACTACATGCTAATGGCATCCCCTGTGGGATCTAAGTCCAGAGTTCGATTGTCGGGCTAATAGTGTTATAGGAATCCATTAGAAATTTCTCAGAGGCAGCTCGGAGTTTGGAAGTTGGCAGTATGATACCCGCGTGCCTCGGAAAGCACGTTAAGCCGTTGGTCCTACCCCTAGTCTCTCTCTGGACCAACGGCTTATGTCGGCTTAACGTGCTTTCCGGGGCACAGAGAAAACTCGGTATGTAATGGATGGTCACCCATCTGCAGACCGACTTTGGCAAGCGCAGCTTAACCTTGAAGATCGACCCGTGCGGCTGTTATTTAGCCACGAGCTCCTAGGCTCTCATATGTGGTCTCCTCAAATTAGCTGAATGAACCTATTTTTGGGTCTAATTTAAACTAGGTGGACAACCAAGAACTACTAAAAATGCTGTACTTTGAGAACAAACTATTTTTAGATTTGGATCTTCTTAGACAGGTTTTCGGGCAGAGGGGTCTCCTACATTTTAATTTTTATTGTTAAGAATTATTAACAAAAATGATAAAATAAAATATCACTTGTTCCAGGCCCTCTGATTCTCAAGTTATCAGCAGATTTACTCTCTAATCTTCGTCTAACTTTGCAAGAAAAAAAAAACTTTAATAATGAGTCACCCACAGTACAGACAAGATCCTATATTCCTGCATTCCCTTGTTTTGATCCACACGTCTTAATAATACCTTACTTATTGACGTAAGTTCCCACGTTACACCCACCCGCTCGATGTTGATGAATGAACCCATTCGTTCCGATCACGCGATCCACTCCACCACAGATTCACACTGGGTGTTTAAAATAAAGCTTTGTAAAGTATCGTCAAATCCTTGTTTGTATTTCGTGCTATTGTAGTTAAACAAAAATCAACTTTATACCATTATTAATTGAGTCGTTACCTCAGACACTGTTTAAAATTAAGCTGTGTAGCTGTGTCAGTGGCTGTGTCAAGTCTTTTTAAATCCTTGTTTACAATATTGATGTTATTTCGACTCAATGAAGACCAAAGTGTGTGTTAAAAATTTCATAATTTTTGAAGTTACACTAGCTTGAAATTGTCTTTCAATAAACACATATTTGTTTATATGTCTGGAAACTAAATCGCGAACGTAGAATAATAACGATATTCTCGATACCTATATCACTAAGGAAAAATAATTGTTTTAAAATATTATAGTTGTGCTATTTTTAGTCCACAATCGTATGTTTTTGAGAATGACCGTTTGTAAGTTACGTAATTGCAAAGATTTTGTTTCTATGTATAATAATTAATAATAAAGTTTATTTTCGTTTTTATTAATACATACATAGTTATGTCGTGTCAGCCAATGGCTTAATTGCTAAAAGCCTCGACCAATACCTGAGGGGGCTATCGTTGCCAGGGCTGCGGGACTGTTCGAAAGAGATACCGCGGCCCTGGAACATAAAGGGCAAAAGAAGGAACATGGATGGTTTTTAGTCAGTAAAAGTCTGACACTCCCTTCCGCTCCGCCCAGAGCGGGAGGAGTCATTTGATGATTTCACATCCGAAAAAAAAAAGGGAGCTCTCGTTAGGCAGCTGGATCAAGGGCTTGATTCAGAAAGCGGTACTCCTGGACACGGTGCGTATTGTTAAAACACGTACACGTACGGTGCGTGTTGTTGTCGGTGGTTATGTTAAAAGGTGCCCTTGAAAGAGTGCTAGATTTTAAGTACTTGGGCACCTAGTTACGGAGTACTAAATGGATGATACTGATATGGAAAGAGAACGGAGGGCGTTGGCTGTCCAGTACAATATGTTGGCCCGCAGGTTTGCGCGTTGTACACCAGAAGTAAAAATAACTCTTTTTAAGGCTTTTTGTCAATCATTGTACACGTGCACTATGTGGGTTCGATATAGAGGGCATACAACGCCCTCAGACCAGTACAACAATACTTTCAGGATGTTGTTGGGGCTCCCACGTTTCTCTAGCGCATCAGGAATGTTTGCAGAGGCAAGTATTGATGGTTTCAGTACCATCTTACGTAAAAAGATTGCTTCTATGATGCGCAGAGTGCGTGGGAGCGGCAATGACATTCTGAAGGTCATCAGCGTAAAGCCGTGCTGCACCATTATGGCGCATTGGGTACGTTACATATACTCCGTGCGTCAGGTAAGTGCAGATTTATGAATTAAAATCTTTTATTTCGTTTGTTACTAACATAGCTTATAAGTAGATTATATGTATTACTAACATCATGTAGATCAAGGTCTGAAATAAAGTATTTTTATTTTATTTATTTTATTTTTATTGTTAAGAGATTTCTCTCTCTGGAGCCCTGACCTTGTAGCTTGGACCCTGTTCCCGATGAACTCAAAAAGTCAAATTCAAAGCATTTATTTCAATAAGACCATTACGGCACTTTTGAATGTCAAAAAAAAAACAAAAAGAAGCGAAGCTACAGTCCCAGTCACAAGGCATAATAACTTGAGAAAGTACTGCAGTTGCACATTCCAAAGCGTAGATCTCTATGGAGAAGAACGGGCAAGAAACTCCATGGACACTCTTTTAAATCAAAATATTGTGAAAAATAGTAACCCACCGGGGGTTACTATTTTTAACTATTCTTGGAGGCGTTGTAAGACTACTAAGAGACATAATGACACCTAAAGGCAGTTTCAAAGAGTCCCTAATTATTTTAGACTTTAAAAAACTGATCAATTAATTCCAAACAAAGTTGCCTTTCACCTTTCCGTTTTATTGTCTTGACCTGATATTCTGATACCTACACATTGATGAAACTAATTACTGTATCCAAGCAGGATGAGGATAAGGTCCGTTTTTGTTTACGAAACAATTATTATCTGAGCACTCGTAAGAATTAAACACGTAAATAAAGAAACAAACCAAAACAATTAGGAGTATAATAGACTTCACTACAATTAGCGTTTTTAGGGTTCCGTAACCAAAGGGTAAAACGGGACCCTATTACTAAGACTCCGCTGTCTGTCTGTCTCTCTGTCATTAGGCTGTATCTCATGAACCGTGATAGTTAGACAGTTGAAATTTTCACAGATGATGTATTTTTGTTGCCGCTATAACAACAAATACTGAAAACAGAATAAAATAAAAAATATTTATGGGGTATGATTTATGCCGTTTTTATAGATAATGGTACGGAACCCTTCGTGCGCGAGTCCAAATCGCACTTGGCCGGTTTTTTTAAAGACATTGCCCCACACTATGAATTTCTCATGTATCTTGGATAAGATTAGAGGCCATACAAATATTTGTTCGCCATTGTAAGTTTCTATATTTTTTACCCCCACTTCATCAGATACGTCCACTGCTCCCTCTGCTAAGGCCTCCCCAAGCATCGCCACATCGTCCGGTCCATAATTTCCTCAACCAAAGGTTCAAAACAAATGAAAATCGCTTTTAAAGCGTTTCGTACCACTAGAAGGCCAGCAAAGGCGACCCGAAGCAATCATTACCAACATCGTCTTTAGTTAATTATTTTAAAATTTTAAGGTGTCGCCCATATTGTTTCATTCACATGTCGAAAAACTATATTGATTAAATGTGAATGTATTATTTTTAAATTCTTTATGGTATTTATGAAATTCAAATGTAATTTATTGTAGTGTTTATACTGTAATTGTGTAATTTTTGTGTTTAAATTCAGATACAAATTACTTGTTTATGAATAAATGACTAAGACTATGATTACACAAATACACATGTTTGGCTTTTATTCAGAACGTGCGGTTCGACAAACATCGTCCAGCATCTACCATGTCTGAATCAAGTTTTGACAGGCTCGATACAATTCGACCTTAGAACTGTGTAACATCCCTACCGCTATTAGCTAATTCCATTCACAATAACACTAAAGACGCAATGCACTCAGAATTATCTCTTTCTATTAATCAATACACCGACGTAGGCGTCCATTCATGCTTACGATTCGTATGCAGTAACTACAACATGTAAGGCGCTCTTCACTCATGGCAACGTGTAACTGTCTGTTGCGGCAACCAGTTACTAGCTATTTCTCCAACATTCATACAATATTTTTCAGAAACTATAATTAAAATTATGCAGATGTAACAAACTCGTCCAACGTGCCTCGGAAAGCACGATAAGCCGTTGGTCCCGGCTGTCATTTGTAGATCTTTGACAGTCGTTACAGGTAGTCAGTGGCCCGAAAGTTTGACAACCAGTCTAATCAAGGGGTATCGTATTACCCAGCACTAACTGGGTTGTGGAGGTCAAATAGGCAGTCGCTACATGTAAACCAGTATCTCTATTCAGTTGCATCCGGCTAGACTTTAACCCAACCTCAACATTTTGGGAACAACTACACAGATGTTTCAACTCTAGCAACCGGTAACGAAAACTTTTAACACTTTCACTGTCCACGAAACAGACACGTTAGCTAACAATGCCCCTTAACTACATTAAAATTTGGTTCATACGACAGGCCTTAGCGAGGTTAAAAAGTTGCCAGTCACGTCAACTAAAGTTGCGCAGTCTGCGGAGCGCCTAAGTGGTTATGGGACTGACCTTTGCCATCGACACAATCATCATTATCTGCACGAGGAGTGGCCTCGCCAGGTTCATTCAGCTGCATACTAGGTTGCGTTGTTTTTCTTTGTTTGCATATATTTCATAGAATTCTTCAATGGAATGGCATTTGTTGGTTTTGAGGGATGTCAACAAATTATAATTATCATTCTGTTGACGTGGTCTGCTGGAATCCTCATGCATGATCAAAGACCACTGATGGTAGGTCCAAACTTGCCATGATCAACAATGTTGGTATTTGTGATAGTATTTAATCGTATAAACCAACTGCAAAAAACTGCTGCTTGCTGCTACCATTTGTTGGAATCCAGCCGTTTTTTTCGACGTCTACCAGCTGGAGAAAGATCGACAACTTAGTGCCAAGAAACTCACAAAACAGATCAAACAACGCGCATCAAACAAACTCCTCTCTACTCTTATCAATAAATCTAACATTTTCCTACAACAAAACACGTACAATAACATACCTACACAAACAGACCACCCACACAATTTCCCCGCTAACACACTCTTCGATCTGACATTCTGTTATCAATTTTATCAATGTAACACTGCACTACTCGACATCTGTCGTAGGTACGTGACGTCACAATCAATGAATGGGCCCACGCTACGCCATGCTGGCCACGGTTCGCCACGCTATGCCCTAGTACAAGACTATTTTCAGAGCTCCCCCCGACGCAAGTTACAATTATTGTTAAATAAGCTAGATTTGTGGAAAAGCTCGTTGTATTGTCGATGTTTTATTTTTATTACGGTGTGTACTCGTAAGTTGATTTGTTCGTGGGTGAGTGTAGTATTTTCTTTTGTTGTGTTTCGAATAAATAAGCTTCAGATAATTACGCTATGATTTCAGATCTCATTTTTATATTACAGGTAATTAGGTTGGGTGTTTCGTGTGATGTTGACGTAAATTAACTAGTACTTACTTAGTTGCTTATTTTGTAACACAGTTAATAATTAGACTATGACAGGTTTACCTACGAAACGGCAATGTATTATTTTCTTTATGAAATACTGATCTCGATAAACAATATAAACCATTGTCATATAAAACTTATATCCATTTACCAATATTAGAGAACAATTAAAAAGTGTAAGACCATCAAAATGATTTCTGCCGAAATAACGAAACCGTAGTTAAAATTTCTAAAAATAAACGTAGAATAGAATAGAACAACGCCACTCCTTGTATACGGCCAATACCTTTGCAAATTATATTTTTTTTCACACAGATTTTTTTACCAGTGAATGTATGATTTGACGTATTGGTTTTTTAAACCGTAGGTCAAATTCGAGTAGACAAAGCTGGTCGGCAGCAAAGCCATTCACTGCCAAGGCCTTTTCTACACAATCTGGGTTCAAGGGAGTACAATCAATTCAATACAGATTAATTAAAAATAAACATTACTTTTTTGTGTCGAGATCGTATTTCGTAAGCTTTTTTGGAGCCTGGCGTAGATTCAGAGCTTGTGAATCTCGATAATGATTGATTGATAAGTGACTGCAGTTTATCATTATTAATTAGCTGACAGGTACAGTTTTTAAAATACAAATTCGTAGATCTTTGAAAGTCGTTGCAGGTAGTTAGGAATTCAGGACTAAAGAGGTTTTTTTTTAACGTTGTGCCATACGAGAAATATCTCCTGTATCGTGGGTGCGTTTACAAACATTTAAACTCACATACACAAATAACCAGACCCCGAACAACTTCCTGTAGACCATACAAATATTTGTTCCGTGCGGGAATCGAACCCGCGACACGCAGCGCAGCAGGCAATCGCTCAGCCACTGCGCCAACCGTGCCGTCACATACATTCCCGCTACGTCGAATCTCGTTACGTCGATTATTGATTTTCATGGTTTTTCCGACCCATGATAATACGTCAGGAGGCCAGAAATCTGACAACCAGTCTAGCCAAGGGGAATCGTGTTGCAAGTTACAGATGTGGAGGTCAGGTAGGCAGTCACTCCATTTAAAATACTGGTTGTTTAGTTGCATCGGGTTACACTGGAAGCCAACCCCAATATCGTTAGGAAAAGGGTATTGGGGTAATATTTATAGGTATTGAGGGTGGGGACAACTATAATATTTTTGCACTTCGTTGGGCGGTAAACATTTTCGACCGTTTTTTCTCCGACTTACTTTGCAAATCCGACTACCACGAAAAAGTCTTTTTTTTTTTCAATTTTCGGGTTAATATATAGCCTATGACACTCACAAATAACGTGGTTTTCTATTGGTAAAAGAATTCAAAATCGGTTAAGTAGATCCAGAGATTACCCTACAACCTCACAAACTTTACCTCTTTATAATATTATTAGTATAGATACATTTCGTTCTACGAATTTATTCTGTCCAGTGACAAATTTTATTTTGGGTGACACTCCACTCTCTCAGCGGGAGCACCTAAAGCGTAATTACCTACCGAGATATCATAGCGGCTGAAGTCCATAATATATTCATAATTAGGCACTCTCCTACTTTGTTAATCAGTCCAAAAATATGGTTCCACATAATTTTGTACATAGGAATATTGTTTTTAGTTACGCCAGGAGGTACGAAGCTGAAAATTTACCTGGAAATAATAAGGACTTTCAAATACTGCTAGAAATAATGACATGGGGGAGAGCCAGATTCGTGATTTTAGGAAGTGCTTGCTTGCCTGCTTGTGGAACTGTTACCTTCTTTGTGAAATTAATTTCATCACTTTTGTTCTCACAACGATGAAGATAAACATCGCGAGGAAACCGACATGTCCTAGAACCAAAAAATCGAAGCCATGTCATCTATGTTTATTGACATGATTCATTTTTATTAACATTTTGTTTTCTTTGCTAATGTACCCAATTTTTATTGGTTAAGTGGTTTTTTTTTGTAAAGTAGCGTAAGTTTGTAACTGTAAAGCTTAAAAACCGTGTTGTGTTAGTTTTTAATGAGTTTTCGATACAATGTAATTTTTTTTTTATGAATTAAATGAAATGGTAAAATGAATGATCTACGAACCCGCACTAGGCAAGCGTGGTGAATCCCAACTCTTTCCCATAGAGAGGAGGCATGTGTGCCAGCAGTGGGAACTTAATGCGCTGATTATTTTTAAGCTACTCAAGCAAAGTTCTCTATCTTTTCCTGTAACTAATTCTAGTCGCTAACGTCATTACCTAAGACATTCTCATCATTCTCTTGCCCTTATTCCAATTTATTCGAGCTCGGCGCAGCATGTCGACTTCTTCCATACTTCTCTATTACTCGTCATCTCATCAGACACCTCCTTCCTCGCCATATCATCCGTTACACAGTCCATCCATTGTTTCTTTGGCCTTGCTCACGACATTACCTACGTCCTATATAAATAAATATTTATGTACCATATTTCCTAGAACTCAATTCCCTTTCTAAGCATGACTATCCACAAAGGTATCCAGCCTATTACAAATAACAGTATTTAATACGTATTACCTAAGTAATAAAATGTAGGAACAGTAATTATAATTTCGTGGTAACACTACCGCCGAGCTCGTGGGCGGGCGGACGTGGGCGGATTTAGGACCGACACTTAAACTGTGAAGCTAATGTTTTATTTGATAAAAAAGGGTACAAAATGGAACACTGTAATGTCTATTGAAAAAACATGACATTTACAAGATCAAATTGTTTTATCCTGATTGCTAAAAGGACCAAATAAAAATTGCGACTCTAATGAAACTTTGTGTTTGTACAATTACAAAGCCGGGTACGTGATGTTCGATAACAAATAAATATGATAAAAAGTTTCAATATTGTCATAACCGAAATTGTACTGACTGACAAAATACAGAAATCAGAAATGAAGACATCCGCAAGAAAATCAAGGTTACCGACGTAGCCCAAAGAATTGCCAAACTTAAGTGGCAGTGGGGAGGGCACATTGCTCTCAGAACGGATGGCCGATGGGGTCGAAAAGTTCTGGAGTGGCGACCGCGAACCAGAAGACGTTGCGTTGGAAGGCCTTCAACTAGGTGGACCGATGACCTGGTGAAGGTTGTAAGGATCCGCTAGACGCGAGACGCACGGGACGTGTCAATGTGGCGACACTTGGGACAAAGACCAAAGAAAAGATGGGTGGACTGTGTGAAGAATGGTATGGCACGAAAAGGGGTGTCTGATGAGATGACGAGTAATAGAGAAGAATGAAGGAAGAAGACATGCTGAGACCCCAAATGAAGAGCAAGGGAATGATGATGAAGGACCTTAGACTGCTAATAGGACCTAGAAAGGTTTTTCTTTTGCTGTACAGAGATATTTGACGTTTGTCAAAAAGTGGAACAAAGACTGTCTTGTTCTAACAGTACGTTTTTACACAAAAAATTCTCACTTTGTTATAGACAACGCTTCTCTTTAAGTATTCAAATATTCAAATGCGAAAAGATCGCTGAAGCACTGTAGTTCGTATTTAGAACGCAGAGACAAAAGTCACAAACTCCCACGAACTATAATGGGTGTAAAAATACCCTTAACGAAGCCGAAAGGCATTTGTTCTCCCCGTCATTGCTACATATTTTTTGCTCTAAACAATACCTGGGAAACTTTAGTTACGGATATATTGGATCAAAGTTTAAGTTTTTTTTTTAAATACAAGTTTTTAATGTTATAAATTTACTTTAAATACCTCTACAACCCCCGTACTATTCAATGAATCTACAGAAAAAAGATATTTGTGTAATAGAAATAGAAACTTATTATTAACTAAGTAATACATAAAAAGGTACACTGGTTTTACACAAGATATGTTACGAGTATGAATGTGTAGAGAAACGTTTTGTTTGTAAATATTAAAATCTCCGTCACGCTTTTCATTCCCCTCTTTCACCTTCTGTTTGGGAAACCAAACAGATGTCGATTGACGTTAAACGGGTCACGAAAATGATTTAATTATTCAATTGTAACAATTTGTAAGTGTTTTACGATAAATGCCTCTGATTTTCAGTTTGAAAAGCGGTTTATTAAATTTCAATTTTTGTTAAAGTTACCGAGTTAACAGACAAACTTTTAATAGGTTAGTGGACTTAAATATAAATGTAGTTGATCATTTTAACTAGTTACAGGAATAAATTATGATCATACAAATATAGCACAGAAATTCGACAATGAAGATATCAAGTCATTTTCCGTACTCTGCAGCAGGCCCAATTTTTGTCCAATTGTTGTTTTTGTCTTATGACGACAGGCCGTGTCGACGGCGCGTTCGTGTTCCACGCACGCCGCAAAGAGATGTCAGCAAACAGGAGGGGCCCGCAAGGGCCGATGGTCTGACACTCCCTTCCGCTCCGCCAAGAGCGGGGAAACCTCATTTGAAAAAAAAGGCCCAATTTTTGTGATTTTCAGAAACCAGAGTCGGACATATAACGTATATATTTAAAAGAAATAATACTTTGACTAAAAAAAAACCTATCCCTAACTTACGCAAAATACAATAAGTACCTACTCAAAAACATCGAATTAACTATAATATATTTTTCTTTTAAATACATACATAAACTCACACCATATCCCCATGGGGGTCGGTGGAAACCATAGACTTTTCCATTACGAGACGAAAAAGGCTTATCATTAAAGGGGGTAGTTCCAAGTTTTCCCGATCACACAATGATGACGCCCTTTCCACCTCGTTATCAGCTGAGGTGAAGTCACGGCGCGACCTACCACTAATTCACCCACGCTCAAATATTTATACGCATTTTTGTCACGAATTTTCTTTGCGGATGTTATTATTTTATGCTGATTAAGTACCTAACGAGGTTTAGAAAGGTTTAGTTACACACACAGAATTCAAAGCAGCACTAACACACTTCCTATCACAATCCGAGGGAAATTCGGTGTCCATTGTTATTTATGTTTGAAAATTTCGTTAGTTCAACAGTGTGAATAACACAATGAAATAATGATGATGATGTTGATGAATTGGTAAAATAAATAGCTTTGTCATTGCAATTGTGTTATGCAATAACCCAGTTTATTTTTTTTTTTTTAAATTGGAATCGGAAAATACATTGTATTTTCGTGATACTAACAGGTTTTGCAAAGGTTTTTGTGTCACAGAACCAAAATGCACATAATATACCCATAGTATATGGTTAAAACCTAATAAAATAAGAAGACAAATAACAGATATCATATGCCTTCGGCCTGAAGTCAAGAACTCGACATAAATACAAGTGGAATCACAATTTTCTCTCTTATCCCAATACCCCAAGCACTAAGCTGAGTTTTCCGCACATGGGCCTCTGACTTGGCTTTACATGCCGTCAAGAAATATCTCTCAAGCATGCTGATTTCCTCACGAATGTTTTCCTTCACCGAAGCAAGTGATAATTCAATACGCACATGAATCCGAAAAATCAGAGGTGCCCTAGGTTCGAACTCGAGACCTATGACTTGGCAGTCCGACGGTCACACCACTAGGCTATCACTGCTATAATCACGGCATAACGGACCAAAAACACTGCTTGATACCGGATTCTATTTTGTGCTAAAAACTTCGACCGAAAATCTAGCGTAACCAATTACAGTTACCACATAAAGTACTTAACCCACACAAAACATTAAGACAATTAGTTAATAGGCAACACCCAAATAGGGCCGCAGACACCCTGGCTGGAGGCTACAATGTAATCCGTTTACCTTAATTATCGTCTAGGATTCGCACAGGCTGGTTTTAGCGCTAATCTAATCTTTGATTGACCCCCATTTTCATTTACTTTAATAAAGTAAAATTATATCTAAACTGTCAGTTACGGGATATCTTCCGTGATTTTCAATTATTGTGTCATCCCGCGATCATTGCGCTTGCGACAGCGACGAAATATCGGGAGCTTACAATAATTGAAAATCTCGAAAGATAATTATCTCGTAAGTGACAGTGTAAGTTTAGTTATAAACCGTGAAAGCTTTTAACAGTAAAATTATATGTTTGTTTTTCTTTTTTAAACCAATTCCTGCTAGTATGTTAGAGAGTGTACAACAGCCTTAACGGTCGAAGATACTAACACGGCATTTGAAAGATGTTTTCCCGCACAGAAATTTTCAAAATTATGGAGAAAATATGTGATTGCGATAGAATAGAAATTTGTCCATCCACTACTTCATATGTTTGAAATTCCCGACAAACTAAATCACGCAATGAATATTGTTAAAAGGAATGGCTTTGAGAATACGAGTGTGTTACGCCACTACCGTGCTGGATCACTGAGAAGGCTGATTTTTAGGCGAGTCTTTATCCCTAAACATATATCAAACGGAGGGTTGAATTTTGAATGCAAAATAGCAGAGAACAGCTAGTCCTTTTAAACAGTTTTCCGCCATTATTCTCGTAGCGATCTCCTATCAAAGAGACCGCCAACAAAATATATGGTTTACAATTCGGGACCGTATAGCAACAAAAATGTTGAATACTCGTTCTGGACCCCAGTAAATCACAAAGGTAGGTCAGGGTACATCGCAAAAACAGAACAAAGAGACGGCAACCAGTCCTCTTGACCTCCAGACGGTCGCCATCTTGGATAGCGAGGGTTGTCACTCACTTGTTGAGCCGTCGGAGTTTTTTGAATGATGACAGTATTGTGTACACCCCTAGGCGACTAGGCCCTAATGTAGCAAATGTGTGTGGCGTATAGATACATTTATGTATTACGTTTTAGTGAGTAGCTAAAGTACGAAATGTTGTTTCTGTTACTACGAAGTTGATGTTTCTGACATAATTGAGTTGGTTAGAAAAGAAGTATTAAGGGACACTTAAAAAGACTGGCCAAGTGCGAGTCGGACTAGCGCATGAAGGGATCCGTATCATCGTGGTAGGGATTAAGCCCCTTCATTTTTTAAAGTGTTTTTATCATTTGTTGTAACAGAAATACACATTCGGTGAAAATTTCAACTGTCGACCTATTACGGATCAAGAGATACAGCCCGCTAACAGACAGACGGACTGACGGACGGGCAGGCTTAGTAATAGGGTCCCGTTGGTTACCCTTCGGGTACGGAACCCTAATTACCATCCTGTCCGTATTCCATCTTCTCTATTATGAAATTCCCCTATTATCATAGAGAACTTTTATATAACCAGTAACCTTGGATACAAGTAGAATCTAAGTTATAGCTTCTATGGATTACAAAAGAACCTAACGGCTTGTTCGAATTAGGGGCGCTTTAAATCGCTTACATTGGCGTTTACCAAGTAAAGTAAGTTTACCAAGTATGGGTCAATTTTCACGCACGAAAAAAACCGACCAAGTGCGAGTCGTTCTCACACGCACACAGGGCACCAAACAATATAATAAAAATATTTCGAAGGCACATTCATAATGTATATAATGTATTATATTACATTCAACAGCAAAACTAAATTTGTTTTTCATAGTATGTTATTGAAAAACAAAGTTACTGCTGCAGTTTGATGAAGAAAAGTTACATCTCAAAAACTAAACATCAAATCTTATTCAACCCAATTTTCATTGAAAGTTTTTTTTACGTTCTACAATCCTACATTTTTTTCATAATTTTCCTCCGGGATCCCTTCTTTTCGCATAATGTTCTTTATCCTAATATACTTCGGCATAACGATTTTGGCACAATTTTTTTTGGCATAATAATACTTCGGCATAATTTTTTTAGGCATACATTTTATGTTGGCATAATCATCTTAAAAACTAATTTGTTTTGGCATAAATTTGATTCGCATAACGTTAGTAGGCCTAATGACTATTAGCATAATAATATTTAGGCATTCAAAATATTGTTGGTTAAAAATTTAATATGCTGTGCAACAAAAGTTAGTGACAGAACCGAATTGCTGCAAAACCGACTCCACGTAGTCTTGTTTGTCCTACCCCTAGAGTGTAATTTAAAATCGCGTAGGCGCGTGGGGCCGCCGGAGGGCCGCAGCGCCGGAGCCGTGACAGAAACCCTGCCTGCTGCATGTTGCATGCTCGCTTGAATGCTGCAAGCTTGCTTGCATGCTGTATGCTTGCTTGCATGCTGTATGCTTGCTTGCTTCATGCTTCCTACAGCGAAAAAAAAACCCACAAAATTGTTCAATACGGTATATTATATTAATATGTTATTTATTACCTATTCAGGAGATATGGCTTTTTTCCAATCGTCGAAATAAATTGGATCGCCCTAGCTTTTTTGCCCGAAGAGGATAATTATCCTCTTCGGGCAAAAAAGCTAGGGCGTATAAAAAAGTTATGCTTTAGAACTTTATGCTTAATAAATTTATGCTTTAGAATATTATGCTTCATCATTATTATGGTTAGAGAAATTATGCTTCAAAATTATGCGTAAGCTGTTATGCGTAATTATATTATGCGAAAATATAATTATGCCAAACAAAATTATGCTAAGTTATATTAGGTCTTAACATTTTATGCAAATGGATAGTGAACCTTTTCCTCCTCTTACTTTAGAAATTAGAGGGGGGCGACACATATTGGGGGATTGACTTTGATAAAAAATGGTTTTAAGAACCTCATAGACTTGCACGTACAAGTTTGATGAAAAAACAAAATATATGGTTTACAATTCGGGACCGTATAGCAACAAAAATGTTGAATACTCGTTCTGGACCCCAGTAAATCACAAAGGTAGGTCAGGGTACATCGCAAAAACAGAACAAAGAGACGGCAACCAGTCCTCTTGACCTCCAGACGGTCGCCATCTTGGATAGCGAGGGTTGTCACTCACTTGTTGAGCCGTCGGAGTTTTTTGAATGATGACAGTATTGTGTACACCCCTAGGCGACTAGGCCCTAATGTAGCAAATGTGTGTGGCGTATAGATACATTTATGTATTACGTTTTAGTGAGTAGCTAAAGTACGAAATGTTGTTTCTGTTACTACGAAGTTGATGTTTCTGACATAATTGAGTTGGTTAGAAAAGAAGTATTAAGGGACACTTAAAAAGACTGGCCAAGTGCGAGTCGGACTAGCGCATGAAGGGATCCGTATCATCGTGGTAGGGATTAAGCCCCTTCATTTTTTAAAGTGTTTTTATCATTTGTTGTAACAGAAATACACATTCGGTGAAAATTTCAACTGTCGACCTATTACGGATCAAGAGATACAGCCCGCTAACAGACAGACGGACTGACGGACGGGCAGGCTTAGTAATAGGGTCCCGTTGGTTACCCTTCGGGTACGGAACCCTAATTACCATCCTGTCCGTATTCCATCTTCTCTATTATGAAATTCCCCTATTATCATAGAGAACTTTTATATAACCAGTAACCTTGGATACAAGTAGAATCTAAGTTATAGCTTCTATGGATTACAAAAGAACCTAACGGCTTGTTCGAATTAGGGGCGCTTTAAATCGCTTACATTGGCGTTTACCAAGTAAAGTAAGTTTACCAAGTATGGGTCAATTTTCACGCACGAAAAAAACCGACCAAGTGCGAGTCGTTCTCACACGCACACAGGGCACCAAACAATATAATAAAAATATTTCGAAGGCACATTCATAATGTATATAATGTATTATATTACATTCAACAGCAAAACTAAATTTGTTTTTCATAGTATGTTATTGAAAAACAAAGTTACTGCTGCAGTTTGATGAAGAAAAGTTACATCTCAAAAACTAAACATCAAATCTTATTCAACCCAATTTTCATTGAAAGTTTTTTTTACGTTCTACAATCCTACATTTTTTTCATAATTTTCCTCCGGGATCCCTTCTTTTCGCATAATGTTCTTTATCCTAATATACTTCGGCATAACGATTTTGGCACAATTTTTTTTGGCATAATAATACTTCGGCATAATTTTTTTAGGCATACATTTTATGTTGGCATAATCATCTTAAAAACTAATTTGTTTTGGCATAAATTTGATTCGCATAACGTTAGTAGGCCTAATGACTATTAGCATAATAATATTTAGGCATTCAAAATATTGTTGGTTAAAAATTTAATATACTGTGCAACAAAAGTTAGTGACAGAACCGAATTGCTGCAAAACCGACTCCACGTAGTCTTGTTTGTCCTACCCCTAGAGTGTAATTTAAAATCGCGTAGGCGCGTGGGGCCGCCGGAGGGCCGCAGCGCCGGAGCCGTGACAGAAACCCTGCCTGCTGCATGTTGCATGCTCGCTTGAATGCTGCAAGCTTGCTTGCATGCTGTATGCTTGCTTGCATGCTGTATGCTTGCTTGCTTCATGCTTCCTACAGCGAAAAAAAAACCCACAAAATTGTTCAATACGGTATATTATATTAATATGTTATTTATTACCTATTCAGGAGATATGGCTTTTTTCCAATCGTCGAAATAAATTGGATCGCCCTAGCTTTTTTGCCCGAAGAGGATAATTATCCTCTTCGGGCAAAAAAGCTAGGGCGTATAAAAAAGTTATGCTTTAGAACTTTATGCTTAATAAATTTATGCTTTAGAATATTATGCTTCATCATTATTATGGTTAGAGAAATTATGCTTCAAAATTATGCGTAAGCTGTTATGCGTAATTATATTATGCGAAAATATAATTATGCCAAACAAAATTATGCTAAGTTATATTAGGTCTTAACATTTTATGCAAATGGATAGTGAACCTTTTCCTCCTCTTACTTTAGAAATTAGAGGGGGGCGACACATATTGGGGGATTGACTTTGATAAAAAATGGTTTTAAGAACCTCATAGACTTGCACGTACAAGTTTGATGAAAAAAAATTTTAGTTTCAGTTCCATGTATGGGATGCATCCCTTAATCTTCTATTTTTGTATACAAATCGTAAAGCGGTTCACAGAATACGTCTACCTGCCAAGTTTCAACTGTGTAGTTCTAATAGTTTCGGAATAAAGTGGCTGTTACATACGGACGGACAGACAAACGTTTTTTCCCCTTTGGCTACGGAACCCTAAAAACGATTAGTAACGTGGATTATTGCCGGGACTTTTTCCGGGTTTAGGCTAAAGAGTGTCCATGGGTTTCTTGCCCGTTCTTCTCCATATCTACGCATTTAAATGTGCAACTACAGTACTTTCTCATTGTTTATGCCTTATGACTGGGACTGTAGCTATATTTCTTTGTTTCGACAGTTCATAAGTGCCTGTCTGGCCTACTAGAAATAAATGCTTTGATTTTGTTTTTTTTTTCAGATTTGTGAAGAATTTGACAGTTCAACGTACCAGGCATTTATACTGTATGTATCTGAACAGTTTGATATTAATTGAATCGAGTAATTATGAAATTTTGTATAGGACAGCTGATAATGTTTATACAATTGCGATGTTGGCCCCATAAAAAAAAGTTGTTCAGTTCGATAGTCTGTACCTTTAAACATGACCACATTTCTCATACACGCTATACTTTTATGAAAATGATTCTTATAATAGTTTTAAATATTTTTGCGATGACTATTAAAAATGTCATTTCCGGTGTCTGGCTGTTTTTATGATTTATTCATATCAATTACGATTACGACGTGGGGTCTATGAGACCCCTCCGTGTCTGGGACAGTTATCTGTCCCTGTGACTATACAACGGCTAACTCGAAAACCGGTCTGAAATGTTCAAGTCTAAAAATAGTTTACTCTCAAAGTAGACTAAATAATTTAGTAGTTTCGAATGTCAACATAGTTTAAGACTGACCCGAAAATAGGTCATGAATCTAATTTGAGGAGCTCGTGGCTGAATAATAACAGCCGCAGCGGTTAATCTTGAAGCTAAGCACCGCTTGCCGTGGTCGGCCCGTGGATGGGTGACCATCGCTAACATTCTGAAACCGCTTTGTGTCACAGTAAGCACGTTTAGCAGCTTACATGCCGAACCCACTTTGTGCTATGAGGGCGAAGGAAAATTAATACTAAGTACGTACAGAAGCTAGACCCCCATCAACTGCCGTGAACGCGTTCAAAATTTTAACAAATGTGATACGAATTGTTATTTAATTTATGTCTATGGAAGAGAATTATTCCTACTAATATTATAAATAAGAAAGTTTGTGAGTATGGATGGATGGATGTTTGTTACTCTTTCACGCAAAAACTACTGACCGGATTTGGATGAAAGGACAATGCTCATGGAAGTATGGAATCCCGTACCATGCTGCATCAAAATCAAACCTTGTTTTTTATAGACTACACTGATCGTATTAACTCCTACAAAAACTATTTTTGAAAAAAAAACCCGCGTTTCAGAGTTATTTTATAAAATCGAAACTAACCTAAAAAGTAGGTCTATTTTTTCGACGCTACCAACGACGTATTTTAACACACATACATTACATTATTGCTCAAAAAACAGCGTAATACACTAATATTAGTAAGAATTACGAGTTAAAGTAACATCCACAGTATGCTTGACTGAAACTCGATTTTATTTTAGACCTTTATTTATATTGCCAATAGTCAGTCAGTACAGTACAAATGTCAGATGCCACAGATAAGATAACTATAAACCATAGAGTATAGTAAGTGCTATAAACTAGTCGGGATTTAGGGATGTAATCGATAAATCAAAATCTTTAGGCTGAGAAAATCTATTTTGTTGCAAATAGCAATAAACCAAACTAAATCGATTTGGTGTACTGATCTTACTTAATTGTAATTAATTTTAGAGTCCGCTCGACAGACAAGGGTTTGTTCAATTGAAACGGAACGTCATTTATATTCAGTTGAAACGGAACGTCATATAAAGGGAGTAAAACAATATTCATACTTTTAAACTCGAAAAGTATATTTCCAGTTCAAAAATCAAATCCCCGACACGTAATGCCGTAAAAATATATGAAACTAATTACTATAATATTTTGGTTTTGAGGCGCGAGACTTTTTGGTACCAACTTTGGTCATTGTCCTTTGGCACACAGATAGTTTATAACCTGGATTAACACATAGGATACTTTTTATCCCGGTAATGCGATCCCGTGGGACAATTATCGACCTTCACGCGGGCGATGCCGCAGGGATGAGCTAGTATTATCATGATTCGAAATGTTTTAAGCTATGTTGCAAAATTGCATAAATCAAGGTGCAATTTAAAAAAAAAGAACAACGACTATTTCATGAAATAGTCATTAAATCAGCATAGAGGGTTGTAAACACTGTTTTAAGCCTTCACGGTTTAACACTAAACTTATACTGTCACTTACGGGATATCTTCCGTGATTGTTCATTATTTTGAATATCGGGAGCTCAAAATCATGAACAATCACGGAAGATAGCCCGTAATTTACAGTAAGTTTTGAGGGTTGTATTGATAATTTTAATGATTATATTTCTCTCAATAAATACGTGTTACGGTCGCGAATCATGTTTTAAGCAAATTACAAAAAAAAAAACTTAAGAAAATTTGAATTTCGCGGGCTACCCTGGCGCTTCCCCTTAAATTAATGAACATTTTCTTCATGAATGCTTAAAGCTTTTATACTTTACAAATATATAACAACAAACTAGCCTAAGCAATAGTCATACAGTAACATCTCAGAAATCTAGTATTTGCATCGGTTACTCCAAGGATTTTACTATAATATGCGGCAAATATTGACTACAATAATGTTCTTTGAAATAATGTTATTTGCTTAATTTATACATGGATACCGGGAAATGGATGTACGTCAGCGTTTGAGTAAATAATCATAGATTTAAGGTTGTGGGAATATCTTGTAAATGTGTATTTATAAGTTTTATTTAAAAACTTTTTTGAAAATAGTACATTTTGTAATAAAAATAAAAATAAATAGTTTTTATTTTTTTTCCTTTTGGTATCTCACTCAAATCATTATCAAGTATCCATTTTACATTACACGTCATCCACATAGACGAAGAAGAAATATATTATAAAGCTTATTAAAGAGGATATACCCAACTCATAAAGTATCGAACCAAGTTTAATAAAATTAATATGAGACTACCGCGCGAGTTTCCACTACCAAATGAAAAAAATCGGTGTACGTCACGGAGAAATCGGTGTACATAGAAGAAAAAAAAAATGCTGGCCGAATTTATAAACTCATTTTTTAGAAGTCTGCTATAAAAATAAACTGTAGCATTTTAGTAATTAGGGCCGGATTTTTAAGGAATTCAGAAGATCTTTCTTTCGGTAACGGTGAGTTTTACAAATCATATCGCAAAAAGATCTGGTTGCTGATTGGACTCAACCCTGCGTAGCCTTTTTCCAAACTATGTTGGGGTCGGCTTCCAGTCTACTGCCTATCTGACCTCCACAACCCACAACTGGATAATACGATTCCTCCTAGGTAAGACTAGTTGTCAAGACTTTCAGGCTTCTGACCACTCGTAACTGTCAAAGATCTACAAATGACAGCCGGGACCATCGGCTTAGTGTACTTTTCGTGGCACGGAGGACACTCGGTACGTAATGATGGTCACCCATCCACGGACCAACCTCGGCCAGTACGGCTTAAAGTTCAAGATAGACCCGTGCAGCTGATATTATTTAGCCACGTGCTCCTCAATTGCTGATTGGACTGAAAGTCCAATATTGCAGAGTTGGTCATACTGGCATAGACAAATTGCGGACGCGGTTTCGAACACGGACACCTCCATACAAGTACTAACTGAAGTATCTGTTAGTGTCCGTGTCCGGAGCCGGATTCGCAATTAGCCTATAGCGGTCTGATTAAGAAATGAGTCGATTGGTAAGATGATCGAAACTAAGATTTATTTCTTAACTAGCTTATGCCCGCGGCTTCGCCCGCGTGGAGTTCGGTAATTAACCCACGGGATCGTAGTATCGGGATAAACATATCATATGTGTTAATCTAGGTTATAAACTATATATGTGCAAAATTTCATTTAAATCCGTTGAGTAGTTTTTGCGTGAAAGTAGCAAAATCCTCACAAACTTTCGCATTTATAAATAGTAGTAAGATTTTGTGAGTAATTTTTCAAGCACCGGATCACTTTAAGCGTTATGAAATTGTCATTCAGTGGATTTGCTATAGCTACAACTGATATATGTTGAAAGTCATAAGAAATCACAAATAAATTGCAAGTCACGATACATGAAGAAAATTCTACACTGCCTGATCGACGCACCGGCTCAAAATCTTTGCCCTTACTTCGGCCACACCCCAAACTTTACTTGATGATCTAGTTACCGCTGGCAACCAGCCATAAGTGGAACAACTTCATCAACTCTTGACCCAGTAATTAAATTCACGGTAACTTAGTTTCAAGTTAGTTTTAACAACAGTCGCCGCCGATCGCTGGTCTGATGGCCAAGTAAAGTTATTTAAGGGGATATTATAAAGAGAATGTGATTGTTTCGTTATTATAGCGGTGATAAGCGCTTCTTTTGCTAGCGTGAGGTAGTGGGTTCGAACGCAGGTCCTCACCGGACACGATTGTTTCGGGAGGTGCCTGCACCGAATCGGGCGGGTGGAAACGCCCGGGTGTTACCATTGCGAGGATCGCCCGGAGGACACGGTGGAGCACACCGTGGAGGTCTGCTCCGCTTGGGCGGAGCACCGCCGTGTCCTCGTAGCGGTGATTGCCACTGAAAATAGGCCTGCTTAACACTACCTAAGAAAAATAAAAATATACATTCTTTATTAAACAACTTTTTATTAAAGTGAAAAACAGAAAATTAAGTTTATCTATCAACATTCAACGATTATACAAAGTTTCGTGTCCGCGCTATTATCCGTTGAGGAGTTCTCTCGCGAGGAGGCGATCCTGGCTGCAGGATCAAGTCATGCCTATCATAAAAATGTATTGTCACCAGAACCAAAGGTATGTGCAAAATGTCAACTCAATCGATTGGGGAGAACTAGTTTGAAATCCAGTTGCGAGATTTAAACAATACATACTAACAAAAAAGCGATGGATGGACTGTGTGAAGGATGATATGGCTAGAAAAGAGGTGACTGCTGAGATAACAAGTAATAGAGAAGTATGGAAGAAGAAGACATGCTGCGCCGAGCCCAAATAAATTGGGATAAGGGCAGGAGAATGACTATACTAACTTACAAGGCAAGATAAAAGATTTTAATGATGAAAACTTCGACAAATAGACCAGGAACAATTTATACGGGGTGGAAGTAGGGTCGCCAGTTACAGGCATTTCATTTCCGGGACAATTCTAGGGATACATCGACATAAGTAGTATGTCGATGTTTAGTTCTGATGATGTTGATGCCATCTGTCCGATTTCGGCCACAGCGACTGCATTCGATGGCTTTCTAGGGTGGTTGTCGAGAGCTTTGGTGTGCTGCTCTTTCATGTGCTCTATAGTAGCTAGTATTTCCAACTTTGGCCGAAAAACTCCGAGCACAAAGAGGACATCTCAGTTCTATTGTTAACACTGCCACTATTAGTAATAATACTAATATGAATTTTAACTAATACTGTATGAAGGAGGATCCATGTGAGAAGTTTCTCGAGTGAGGTCCACTAGTAGGATCTCATTACCTTGTAATGGCATGGGAGTCTTGGGGCTCACTCCGGATACTCATTTAAACTATTAGTAAGACGACAGAAGATACCAGTAGCATTAATGTTACACTAACCAACATCGAGGTTACTTCTTGCTCTCAAATAGCTTTATAGCTAAAAACAAACTAGTGCTAGGTTTTCGAAATCCGGGACTATAAAGTGTAATTCCTGGGGGGACACGGGACAAGACACGTAATTCCGGGACAATGCCGGATTTCCCGGCCATCTGGCAACCCTGGGTGGAAGAGACACCGACGCGAAAATCGTTACCACGTATTCAGTAGATCATTCTGAGCCACATAGAAATTTTTCAGAGGTTAATTAAAAATAAAGCAGCACCAAAAGATACATAATTAATTCTAATAAAACAATAACCTCTCCATGACATTACGTCTTATATAGCTAAAATACACAATCTAAAGTGCATCTTATTACCTAACAAACAAAGTTGATTGTTCTTTGAACAGTAAAAGGGAAGTATGTAGAGCGATTTGCTAAAAATATTTTGTTTGAAATAAAAACGGCAGAATTATGGAATTCAAGTAATAGGATACGATTTTACAATATCAAGTGTTAATTTACATGGTGTTAGGAATTTGCATTATCGTGAAATATGGCCTTTGTTTTATTTGCAGTTTTGTAACGTTGCCGTTGTTTCTAGGTAATCCTATCTGCGTGAAATGTTTTTGTCAACATTAGACTTACGGTGGACGCGCCAGGGTAGCCCGCGAAATTCAAATTTTCTCACGTTTTTTGCAATTTTCAGGTCCGTGTCTGGTTGTATGTTGATTAAAATGTGATTCGAGACGGTTCAAATACATATCTGAGTTATAATAATTAAAATGGCAAATACAACACTCTAAGTTCATTTAATCCCATTAAAGTAAAGTTCATTTAATCTCATTCAAAGAAGTAAAAGTTCGAAGCGATGGTATCCACCGCTACGTGTTCTATTTATGTCCACTAATTACAGGCATAATTCGTTTATTATGAGGTGCAAACAATAACTTTAATAAAGTATGTAAATGGTACGATTTCGAACCCTTCTCGACAAGTTTAGTGTGTCCACGGCCAGAAGGTTCTTGAGCCTTCGTTTTTTTTTAAGTTAAGTTAGTTGATTTATGTAGTACATTTTGATATAAGTGGGGAAACTTTGTTATTGCATTCGAGGCGTGTTATGGAGCCGAGAACTGCAGTAACAAATCCCCACGCGTATCAAACGACGTTCTTCAATACACTTTCGAAGAAATGAAATATTAGAACGGAAAGTATTTTTGTCAGGAATTATTAGGAAATTATGATATAATTTGCTATTTTTCCGCGCTTTGCTTTCGCAAGGTTGAAGAAAAAGCATAGGTACCTACGATGCCGCTAAACAGCCTAATATGAAAAATATAAAATTCAAATATTTTTGAATTTAGAACACAAACAAATGTTAATTTGTTCATAAAAGAATATATTTGTTTTGAATAATAATGTTTATCTATGACATAATATTCTATTTATAAACACAATTTAAATACTCAAAAAATATTTACGCCGTAAAAACGCATATCACTTTGCAGACATTAAAAAAAAAAAACACCGCCAGAACCCATTTACTTCTATCTGTGGAAATTTTTATTTCCGCACGTGTGCGGAAAAATCGACACCAGCAATTTATACTACGCTAACTCGAATTTTAGGTAAAATCATTTTTTTATGCCAAGTTGCTTAAAATGTGTTTTTACATATGTCATAAAAAAATCGTGAAGAAATATACAAAAATAAGAAAGTTACAAATCTTATAAAACGCTAAGTAAAGGTACTTTTTGAAATCACTCGATTTATAGTACGCCAACTATTATTAGCGTAGTGTGCGCGGGGAGGGGGACGCACCGCTTGTTTGTTTACATTAGTCTAACGACACTTGTCGCTGTGTTAGATGTAATTGCGCGGTTTTAAAAACATTTTTGAAGTAAATCATAATAGATAGTGTTATTGTACCCAATTCTTTAAATTATTGTTAGTGTTACTTTATTATTACGAAAATGTCTCGACAACGAGCTAAACATTTAGTGGAACTAACAAAAAAGGAAGAATATTCATTGATGAGTGTGGATAAAAATAGTGAGATATTGCTTCATACTGTCGAAAGAGGTAAGTTTAATGTGTTATTAAGGCCTATTAATGTATGTTAAATTATATAAATATGGTTTATAGTAATACGCTAGGTTTTTTTGAAAATTATAGCCACTTTGGTCAAAGTCCGTGCAACACTACGCTAACTCATAGTTAGCGTAGTTTAGTGCGTTCGTGTGTATACCTACTTGTTCATTTTTTAAATGAACTACCTAGCGACTTTTACGTAGTAAATACTTAATATTGTTGACGTATTAAGTAATTAGTTTATTGATGGTACGTTGACTATTCTGTTTTTGTAAATATTGTTTTTTTTATAAAAATATTTAAATATGATTTCAATACATTATACCTATTGTTTTAGATTCGTCGCCATTACCTGCTGAAGTTGAAAATCCTGAATTCATGTCTTTATATGAGCAGGTATTATGGTCAGGTTGGATGAGCCTATTCAAGACCATGATTTTATGTCCAGTTCTGCAAGCCGAGATATAGTCAGTTACGAAAATGATGCCGTATTAAAAGATATAAATTTAAACGACTTGGGGGCTCCTAATACTCCACATAATTGAATAAAATATTTTTATTTATTACAATGAAGTTGCCAGTTGTTTATATGACTTTTTTAATAAAATAGCTTCTAAGGGAGTAAACGAAGTCAACCTATGGTCAGACAACTGTGGGGGACAGAATCGCAATCGAATTGTATACTATATGTATTTATTAGCTGCAAAAATGTTTAAAATGAAGATTAGCCATCATTTTATGGAAAAGGGCCATACACAGAATGAAGGCGACTCAGTTCATGCTTTAATAGAAAAGACTGCCAGAGGTAGAGAGGTATCGGACTCCCTTCCGCTCCGCCCAGAGCGGGAGGAGTCATTTGATGATTTCCCACCCTCCAAAAAAAAAAAAAAAAAGGTAGAGAGGTATATTCGCCAGATGAATGGTATTCACTAGTGCGATGGGCAAAAGTCAATGGGAATCCCTATATTGTTATTGAGGTCAATCAAAACATGATATTTGATTTTAAAAGTAATATAAGCAAAAAAAATTGGACTAAAAATATAAATGACGTTAAAATTATGTGGAATAAAATAAAATAAAATGAAGTTTCTCCTGATAATTACGGTTTGTTGGAATATAAATATAGTTTAGGTGATAGCGGAAGCAATCAAATACAATGTTTTAAAAAAACAACTAGATTATCCCAGTTGGAGCCTTTTCCCGAAAAATCATACACAGCTTTGTTAAAAATTAATATGGCAAAATATAAAGATTTAAAATATTATTGTGATAAGAATATTATACCCGAAAGGTATATTATTAGTATATTATATTATAGAAATTTATTAACAACTGAACATGATGTGGACAGTGCAAGTGATGAAGATTAAGAGGTTAAATAATTACTAATTATTCTTTAAATTATGTGATTTTTATTATTCACCAATAGGAAGTTTTTGTTTTCTCAGAATAACAATATTGAGTGCAATTTTGATTTAATTATATTTATGTTTGACTAGCTGTTGCCCGCGACCTTCGTTCGCGTGAAATTATTATAAAAACATATGATTTCCCTTTTTGAATCGGATTTCATTACCAATTTCAAGTGTTTTAATTTTCTTACACGGAACTATACTATTACTACTATTATTACTATATTATTTTTCTAAAATGAAAGTAGCCTATGTTAGACCTTATAATATCAGAATCGTCAAAATCGGACCAGCCGTTTCGGAGATTAGCTGGAACAAACAGACAGACAGACAGACCGACAGACAGACAAAAATTGAAATTTTGTTTTTGTTATAAGTGCCGTATATATTTTCATATTATTCATTCAGTAATAAGCTGTGATTTTGATATTACAAACAGACACTTCTATTTTATTTATTGGTATAGTAGGTAATAGATTTATAAATGGTTGTACGAAGTACTTATTACTTCCATGCAAAAATAAACACAAAAGGAAAAATAAAACCAAATTCATTTTCAGCCATTCCGACTACACTTCGACTAAAACATATTTACGTAAATAATTAAATTTATCATAGAAATCGCGGATGAGGTTACTAACTAAATTTTAAACATTAATATCTTTTGCGTCTGTTGGTCGATTTTGATGAAATAAACGTTAAATGTTACTCGGAACAAATCTTATTTATGTTTAAATTTTTCGATTTTGAATACAATGAGGGGTTTTTACGTGATGCGCGCACAAACGAACAGACAAACCGACAAACAGACAAGAATTCTAAAAATGGTAGACATGGGTTCTGTGTGTGATCCTTTAAACGCCACGTCTACAGATTTATTATATGTATAGATTTATTCATTACATTACAACTTGTTGTTTAAATTATGTGATTTATATTTACGGATTGGACGTTTTTGTTTTCTTCTAAAATTATCAATATTGAGTAAAATCTTGATTTAAATATAATCATGTTTGAGTTCCTAATAATTACAAGTTATAGTATTGTTTAAATTATGTGATTTATTTTTACGGATTGGAAGTTTTTGTTTTCTCCTAAAATTATCAATACTGAGTGCAATCTTGATTTAAATATAATTATTCGAAGTCGAATTGTTATTGATCTGATCTCTTATCGTTAGTTAAGTACTTATTACCTATAATAAACTGTTGAGTACCTACTACACTAGTTTTGTTTTAATTATGTATCTAGGTACCCACAAATATTATTATCGAAACAATTTTATCAGGAAATTAATAAAATTCAACGTGTATTATAGCGTAACCAAGAGCTAGATGATACGCTAACTTGTGGCACAGGGCGATGTATAGTACGCTATATATAATTTGACGGCTTTTAATACAAAATCCGCCAGAGACACATGTACCGGTTAAACAAAGCTAACTTAAATAACTTTTAATCAGCATGATTAATTACAATAATACATCTTGTGTATGTATATGATACCCTAATGTTATGATTAATACACAAAATACAGTATTATTTTTATTGCAACATAATAAAATAACACTTATTTAGCACTACGACCTCCCGCACAACACTACGCTAAGATTAGTTAGACTTGTATAACTTGTAGCATTTTATTGATGAATTACGTTAATATACGGCTAACTCGCGCTAAATCAAAAAATATAAATATTTAACAAAAAATAAGTATGAGATATTACAATAAATACATTAAATATTAAGCATACCAAATTTCAAATAAGTATCTTAATTAATGTAAAAGTTATCACGTTTTTCCCTTTAAACGCCTCTACTGTAAAGTACGGTTTTTTGAGTTAGCGTAGTATAAATTGCTGGTGTCGAAATATTAATGTATGTTGAATGCATGTTGAACCTAATCGTAGTGCGATAAGAACAAGTTTTCGAGAAAGTGTATTGAAAAGTATTTTGTAGGTAGGATGTGATTCTAGTTTAAGTGTTAGATGTGGTCCTGTTTTTTTTCTGTGGGCAGTGCTGTGTTGTTCTCACCATCTTTGCCAGTCTGTTCATTATAGGTGAAGGACTTGTAATTGGCTCTCAGTTTCACTCACTATTTTTCATTCTGTTTTGTTTAGTTGTAAGTCTTCCATAGTTCATAAACAAATAAATAAAAAAACATATTTGTTACGGTCGCCAATCATATTTTGTTCCACCGGCACGAAACTCTATGGTTACTCTTTTTAAAAAGATCTGAGGACTTAACTTTTTGACAGTTAGTCCCGTATTAAAAATAAAACAACTAAAACATAAACAAGAGGTAAGTACAAATAATAAATTAAATCTAAAATATCCTGGTTCTTCCCACATTACCTTCAAATTAGTTACTAAGGCCAATCATAACATAGTATTTTCCTGTTTATATACAAACAATATTAATGTAGGTACTTTTATTCATATATATAGCCGGATAAATACGTTTTCCCTCCCTTTACCTACAATAAATTTGAGGAAGGAAAGCCTTCAGATTACTATTTATAACAAACATAACGTATGTACGCACCGCCATAAGTAATTATTTTGTTATTTATTTCAAGTATTATCGTAGCGCATGAATGGTTTTCTGACCACGTCCGTCGTATGATTTGGCTAACGTCAAAAACTACTGGTCCGATTGGGATGTGGTACTTACCTACAGGAAAACAGATTTTGTATGCAGTATAATATAATATGGAAAGAAATGAAGTAATTTTACATGATGAAATAAGACCCAAGGGGTGGAAATACGTTTGTAGTAGGTATCTGAAAGTAGGTATAGTCGAGCTCATAATTTCTTTACCATCCTAAGGTTGAATCTCAGTTGTTTCATTTTCATCTTTCTTATTGTCACTGGCCTGTAACATGTATTTTTAAGTGTCAAATAAATATTTTTAATTTTTAACTTTAATATCAGCGATAACAATGATGGAAAACTCAAAAATGTGTAGAATAGACATTAAGCACACACCAGTACACCCACATTTCGCAAGTCCTTGGGGCAAGCCTATAGCCATCGACCGGGCACAAATCAAAACACCGAGCCGCTACAGAGAAGTTTCTGATGAAAAAACTCAGTATTCCCAGCAACCTTTTGCCCCATCTGGAAATCGAACCCAGGACTAGACGCTTGCGACTATTAGACTAAGACAATCCATAAAACCATACTATTTGATCAATTCAACTTCCCTTAGGTGTTCTAATCATCATAATACATCGTGACGTCATTCATAAACATTAGCCCATTGATTTTTAAATCAGTACTAGCTTTTGCCCGCGGCTTCGCCCGCGTGCAGTTCGGGAATTGCCCACGGGATCTTGCCTACTTCTGGGATAATAAGTAATCTACATCTATTTGTATCAGACTATAATCTATCTCTGTGCCAAGTTTCATCCAGATCTGATCAGCTGTTCTGGCGTGATTGAGTAACAAAGATCCATACATCCAAACTTTCGCATTAATAAATAGTTTATGTAAGATATATATGTAATATTAGTATTTAGGGTTCCGCACCTCAAACGGAAAAACGGAACCCTTATAGGATCACTCGCGTGTCTGTCTGTCTGCCTGTCCGTCTGTCACAGCCAATTTACTCTGAAACTACCGGGCCGATGGAGTTGAAATTTGGTACATATATGTAAGTCATTGATTCAAAGACGGACGTATAAATTAATTTTAAACAGGGGAGCCACTTTTGGGTCGTAAATTAAAAAATGAAAATAAAAATATTTCTAAACTACGTCGTGTTATATCAAAAACTGTGATACACGTGTCTCATAATTTTAATTGAAGAGTGATGTGTACATTAAGTTTTGAGTCAACCGACCCAGAGAATATTAAGTTTCACAGAAAATTCAACCCCCATTTCAAAACAAAGAATACATCCTTCAAATTTCATGTCATTAAGACCAGTGGTTGATATATCAGTCAGTCAGTCAGGACTTTGATTTTATATTGCGGGATGATTTTGGAAAAACTGTAAGTAGAGTATGTAGACTTTCAAGTCTATCGACACTATCTATGTCCGTCCGTCGTATGACGACAGGCCGTGTCGACGGCGCGTTCGTGTTCCACGCGCGCCTCAAAGAGATGTCAGCAAACGGGAGGGCCGATGCCTGCCAGGGCTGCGGGATTGTTCGAAAGAGATACCGCGGCCCTGGAACATAAAGGGCCAAAGAAGGAACATGGGTGGTTTTTAGTCAGTAAGAGTCTGACACTCCCTTCCGCTCCGCCCAGAGCGGGAGGGGTCATTTGCCGATTTCCCACCCTCCAAAAAAACAGAAAAAAAGGGGTGGTATTTTAAAAAGGGGTGAAAAACCCTTTCTAAGTGGACCCTTTGCCACTAGTAGGTACCAGTGGCGAAGAGTGAAAATTGAGTCAGGGGAAACCGAAGAAAAAAATGAGAATTGTTTTTTTTTCCTATGTTTATTTGGACCTCATTTTCGTTATCAGTGACCTCAAAAACTATGAAAATGATAACCCTGATGAAAAATCTAAAAAAAATGGTTGGTGCCATTTAGAATTTTCATTTTGACCTAATTTTCGATATCAGCGACCCTGAAAACCATGAAAATGACATCGATGACGAAAAACCAAAAATTTTCATCGGCGCCATCCTGAATTTCATTTTGACCTAATTTTCGTTATCAGCGACCCCAAAAACCACGAAAATGACACTCATGACGAAATATCTGAATTTTTTTGCTGGCGCCATCATCTATTTTCAGTTTGGCCACATTTTCGTTATCAGCGACCCCAAAAGCCATGAAAATGACACCCATGACGAAAAAACCTAAAATCTTCATGGGCGTCGTCTTGAATTTTTATATTTTGACCTCATTTTCGTCATTGGCGGCCCCAAAAACCACGAAAATGACACCCATGACGAAAAAACCGAAAAAAAACAGGACTGAATTTCATACTGGGGGATGATTTTGGAAAAACTGTGATACACGTTTCTCATAATTAATCTCTTCTTAACTGAAGAGTATGTACACCAATTTTCAATTCAATCGACCTCGAGTATAAAAAGTTTCATAGAAAACTCAACACCCATTTTTACCCTCTTAGAGTTAGAATTTCGAAAAACCTTTTCATAGTGGATACCTACTCTTCACAAAGAATACGCCCTCCAAATTTCATTTCTCTAGGACCAGCGGTTTGGGCTCTGCGTTGATATATCAGTCAGCCAGGACTTTGAATTTTATATTGGGGGATGATTTTGGAAAAACTGTGATACACATCTCTCACAATTTTAACTGCAGAGTATGTACACAAACTTTCAAGTCAATCGACCCCGAGAATAAAAAGTTTCACAGAAAATTCAACACCCCAATTTACCCTCTTAGGGGTGGAATTTCGAAGAACCTTTTCTTATTAGATATCTACTCTTCACAAAGAATACACCCTCCAAATTTCATTTCTCTAGGGCCAGTGGTTTGGGCTGTGCGTTTATATATCAGTCAGTCAGGACTTTGAATTTTATATTGGGGGATGATTTTGGAAAAACTGTGATATACATTTCTCATAGTTTTAACTGAAGAGTATGTAGACTTTTAAGTCAATCGACCCGAGAATAAAAAGTTTTACCGAAAATTCAACACCCCATTTCTCCCCTTTAGGGGTGGAATTTCGAAAAACCCTTTCTTAGTGGATACCTACTCTTCACAAAGAATACACCCTTTAAATTTCATGTCTTTAACACCAACAGCTTAGGCTGTAAGTTGATATATCAGTCAGTCAGTCAGGACTTTGAATTTCATATTGAGGGATGATTTTGGAAAAACTTTGATACACGTTTCTCATAATTGTAACTGCAGAGTAGGTACACAAATTTTCAAGTCCATCGACCGCGAGAATAAAAAGTTTCATAGAAAACTCAACACCCCATTTTACCCTCTTAGGGGTAGAATTTCGAAAAACCCTTTCTTAGTGGATACCTACTCTTCACAAAGAATACACACTCCAAATTTCATTGCTCTAGGACCAGCGGTTTGGGCTGTGCGTTGATATCTCTGTCAGTCAGTCAGGACTTTGAATTTTATATATATAGATTGGTTATGGTACAGGCATACCAAAATGGGTAATTTTGACAATTTCCTTATCACCCATTCATTGATATTGTGGTTATGGTGATATTAATGAAATAAAAATAAGTTATCATTTACACTGAAAACGGGATATTTACCATGTTTACTATTTGTTTTGAGTTACCGATAATTCGGCGGTGTATGATCACGGATAAACAATACATACCCACTCCCTCAATGTAGGGTGGGGTGAGGTATAGTATGACCACTTTAAGAGTGCAGTTCTAGGTTCAAGTCTGTTTACTTACTTACTTCTTTAAGACTAGGACTAGGTTCTGTAGGACTCACGTGTTTCTAACAATATAAAACAACTGAAATTGTTTTCTCAGTGAAGACGAATAGCAGCTTTGAGTTAACCCAACAAACGGTACAAGTGATTACAGTGTGGAAGGCGACGCCAAAACGGGTGCCACGTATTCAGTACATCATTCTGAGCCCCACCCCCCCACCCACCTAGACATTTTTAATCGGTTATTTAAAAAAAAACCAGCTGTTTCCTGCAAAACTGTAATACCGACACGGTCAAAATGTATAGAAAAGCTGTTTTCTTTTTTTTAATTGCTTATGAAAAATTTCTATGTTGGGGCGTTCAAAATGATGTACTAAATACGGGGTAAACGTTTGAGCGTCGTCGGGGTCCCGTCCACCTGTTTAGTCATCGTGTATCTCAATCCTCCATCATCTGCCTTACCGTTTCCCGGTATGGGCTATGTTAAGGTCATCTTCGATGGGCTGCGGGACTGTTCGAAAGAGATAACGCGGCCCTGGAACACAAAGGGCAAAAGAAGGAACATAACATGGATGGGTTTTAGTCAGTAAGTCTGATACTCCCTTCCGCTCCGCCCAGAGCGGGAGGAGTCATTTGACGATTTCCCATCCCAAAAAAAAAAGTTTCATCTTCGATTCTTACCGGATGCAGCTACTAGTAATTTACATGGAGCCTTTTGCTTATAGATCAAAATAAAAATTGTTTTAGGTAAATACCCCAAAAATATCAAAAGAACTCCTTCCTTACTACAAACAAAACCCAACCTAATTACTATTCTAGATTAAAGCAGAACAATGATACAATATCACTTAAAGTTATACAGTTAGTCGGGTTTCTTCGTTAGTGACGACCATACAACCGGGCTAGGTTACGGTTAAGGTAAGTCTACCAATATGGAATTAGGTACTTATAAACTGAAATGGTCTTCTGAGAAAAGACGGATTGCACCTTTGAGTTGACTTAAAGCGCCAGGTTAGCCCACGAAATGAAAATGTTCTTACGTTTTTTTGCATTGAATTACTTTTTCATGAAATAGTCATTCAATAGGATTAAATGAACTTAAAGCATGAAAGATTATAATATGAAAAAGATTATAAGTCTGTAAAGCCATATTTGTTATGGCCGCGAATAATATTTTAATCAACATACAACCTGACACTGACCCGCCAATTGCAAAAAAACTTAATAAAAGGACAATGACCAAAGTTGGTACCAAAAAGTCTCGCGCCTCAAAACCAAAATATTATAGTAATTAGTTTCATATTTTTTTACGGCATTACGCGTCGGGGATTTGATTTTTGAACTGGAAATATACTTTTCGAGTTTAAAAGTACGAATATTGTTTTACTCCCTTTATATGACGTTCCGTTTCAACTGAATATAAATGACGTTCCGTTTCAATTGAACAAACCCTTGTCTGTCGAGCGGACTCTAAAATTAATTACAATTAAGTAAGATCAGTACACCAAATCGATTTAGTTTGGTTTATTGCTATTTGCAACAAAATAGATTTTCTCAGCCTAAAGATTTTGATTTATCGATTACATCCCTAAATCCCGACTAGTTTATAGCACTTACTATACTCTATGGTTTATAGTTATCTTATCTGTGGCATCTGACATTTGTACTGTACTGACTGACTATTGGCAATGTAAAGGTCTAAAATAAAATCGAGTTTCAGTCAAGCATACTGTGGATGTTACTCTAACTCGTAATTCTTACTAATATTAGTGTATTACGCTGTTTTTAGAGCAATAATGTAATGTATGTGTGTTAAAATACGTCGTTGGTAGCGTCGAAAAAATAGACCTACTTTTTAGGTTAGTTTCGATTTTATAAAATAACTCTGAAACGCGGGTTTTTTTTTCAAAAATAATTTTTGTAGGAGTTAATACGATCAGTGTAGTCTATAAAAAACAAGGTTTGATTTTGATGCAGCATGGTACGGGATTCCATACTTCCATGAGCATTCTCTTTTGAATATCGCGGGGCCACCCAGGTGCTTGCCTCTTAACCTGACAGCGGCACAAGTCGCCGTGTCGCCATACCTAATTTTGGGTAAACCCCCAAAATTTAAAAACAACTCTTTTCGTCGAAACAAACTAAAACTAATTATTTTTTCTAGATTACAGTGGAACAGTGCCCTGATACGATATCACTTATTACGCTAGTCGGGTTTCCCTGAACACGTTACCCACGGGAGTCGAACCAACGATAAAAGTCCAGCAGGAAGGTTGCGGTTCTCTATCGGGTCCTAACTTCCGCGTATAATCTGAAGTTAGTGATAAAGACCCACTAATTGGGTGTTTTGAACCTTTGTATTAATACTATAGTTCATTAAAAGAACTGTGAGCCGTGTTATGGGTTCCCCAGACGTTACCATGGGCTATAAGGAAAATTTTGCTTTTGTTTATCATTGACAAAGGTTCAGTACAAAGAAAAAACGCGTTTGTTCCAGTTTCATTTCCAGTGTTAAAGGTTTTATTATATTTACCTTGTAATGGTATCTTTAATAACTCATTCCACCATCATTCTTTACCATCAATCAGCTATTTCCTAGAGCTCAGATTTATACGGTCTCCAAGCAATTCCTTCCTGGAGTCTTGCTGTCGGTGTGCGGTTCAATGGATTTACGATCATTTGAAGATTAGGATTGTCGAAGGAGCAATGGGCAAAAATCACCACTCAGTGGATACCAAATAGCAGGAAACGACAACGCGGCAGGCCCAGAAGGAGATGGCGGAATCAGCTGGTCTCTTTCCCAAAGGATTGGCCTACAATCGCACTAGATCACGAAATGTGCAATAAGGGATGTCCAACTTCAGAGCAAAGGCCTCCCTTTACCCTGTAGTAGGACAATATAGGTTTATAATAATAATATTGAAGATAAGCATAAAACCAGCACTCAATAGACGGAATTGTACTCAAAACTTACAGAAGTACGTACCTATATGTAGTATGTACTAACCTGGCGTCACCGCAAGAATGTTTTACGAGAATTGTACGGGACCGCCAAAGAAAACCGTCGTACACATAACAAAATATCGTTTCTTCGCAAAATACGAATATATATTTCTTCAAAGAATAACCTTGGGAGTACCTTGTTTACTAACATTACGCCCCAAATCTAATTTGGCGGACAGAAGTTCGTGTTTGGAAAATAAAAACAGCAAGTAAAATTTATTGCGTCGCGTCCAGGTCCAAAAATAACTATATTTCGTTATAATTAGCTGTTTTATTTGTAAACTAACTGTTGGCTGCGTCTTTCGTTCGCGTGAAATTATTTTAAAAAATCCCCATTATAATATAGGTCCTTTTTTAATCGAATTTTGTTACCAATTTCAAGGGTTTTCATTTTTTTTTTGCACGAAACCCTAGTTCAAATTCTAAAATAAAAGTATAAGTAAGCCTATGTTAGACCTTATAACATCAGCTATCTGCCAGTAAAAGTCCCGTCAAAATCGGTCCAGCCGTTTCGGAGATTAGCCGGAACAAACAGACAGATAGACAGACCGACAGACAGACAAAAACTGAAAAAAAAATTTTTTTGTTAAAGTGCCTACATAGTTTCATATGCATTCAGTAAAAAGATATTATTTTGATATTACAAACAGACACTTCAATTTTATTTATTTGTATAGAGTATAGATGTATAGAAGATGTATAGTTAACTGTTAGGATAGGTTTATTTTATTTATGGAAGCATGTTTCATTGGGTTTATACGTGGAAAAATATAGGGTTACTGAAATAGTGATGTTTCAATGACAAATAGTATATTGATGGTTTGGTTGCTTACCGCTCGTATTTAGATAGGTAGGGTAAGGGGAGGTATATCGGTGATATAAGTAATGTGGTGATATTTTTTTAAACGGAAAGCCATACAGTTCCCTATGCAATTACATTCAAAAGACAGCGCTAGTGAGTAGTTGTTACGAGTGTGAAGAAGACAGTATATAGATGTCTCTTGAATGTGCTTGCTTAAGGAACTCTGTGGTATTCCGTTTAAAACAATATCACCAAATTACTTATATCACCGTTATACCTCCCTTTACTCTATATAAATCAGCTGATTGTACAGGGAATTTGGTGTATCGTTTGCCAAATAGAACGGGTCGAAAGGAGAGGTCATTTGCTGTCTCTTCAGCCCCAATAACTCATCCTTGGCACCACGGATTTTTCAATTGTTTTATTTTTATATTTATTTTGAGGAATCGCAAAAGTTTTTCATTTAATTTGAAGTTGAGTTTTATAAACATAATAAAGATATACGAGGTGGAGGGGACACCGACGCGAAAACGGTTACCACGTATTCAGTACATCATTCCGAGCCCCACATAGAAATTTTCCATCTACCTTTCATGGTACCCCACCAAACAAAAGATATTGATTGTATACAGTGCCTTAAAAACCTTACTTTAAAAAATATCAATATTATCATCATCATTGTCCTCAACTTTATACGGGGTCGGCACAGAATGTCTTCTTCCATAATCCTCAATTTCAAGCAAATTCGAGGCGCAAGGGTGCTGAGTATGAAGTCCTGAGTTCGATTCCCAGGTAGGGCAAAGTGTTAGTGGCTGATTCCATTAGGAATATCTAAGTAGCAGCCACGGAGAATGGAACTGTGCCCGGTTGATGGCAATAGCTTCGCCTCCAATTACATGGGACTTTAACATAACTGGCGCAATGTGGGTGAAAAATTATTATTGGGTACACCTCTGTCGTAGAGAGAGGCGTAAATTCAAAAAGATAAAAATAAAGATAGATAGATCAAAAAGAAGATAGAATAGATACCTATTATAGATAGTTGGTGTTGATTCAAAAAGTTTGAAGATGTAAAGGGCGTTTATACAGAAACTGGGCAACGTCGCAAATAGCCGTCAAATATTTCGCTGTTTTGATTAATTTGGTAATATTACTGTATGGAAATAAGAAATATGGCTAACTAGTGAACTAAAATATTGATAATGAAATGCAATGCAATAATTAATATCGTAACACCGAACATTTAGTTTTATATGTAAAAAAAAGTATTTGGAAACTATTCAAATGCCTTTTTTACCCCTAAAACGGGTACAACATCAAATTCAGCGTTTTAATTGCAATTCATTATTAATATTCTAGCTCACTAGTTAGCCATATTTCTTATTTCCATACAATAATATTGCCAAATTAATTATAACAGGTAAATATTTGACAGCTATTTGCGATGTTGCCAACTTTTTAGATGAACGTCCTCAAACAAGTTTGATAGGTAAGGTAAAGGTAATAGGTAGACGTACCATTTAAAAGTCGTTAGGTATCATTGGTAGGTCGATATCACCTAGCAAAAAACCACAGCTGCAATCAATTTGAATATAAAATCGATTTAAACATAAACCCAGTCGTTAAACAGTGGGGTTGTCAACATTTGTTTGAATAAAAAACAAATACTTTAGCGCTCGTTGACATCCGGATTAGCTCAAAAAAATTTAGCACGAGAATGTTATCGAAAAACAATGCGACAAAAATAATATGTGATTCAGTAACACTAGGTCGTACTCGTGACTTTGCTGTGTTACTTATTATGAGAGTAAAATCTAAATGTTGCTTGAAACTGAAGAAAAAAATTAAACATCATCTGCCTAGCCTATTCCCAACTATGTCGGAGTCCGCTTCCAGTCTAACCAGATGCCGCTGAATACTAGACTCAAATGAGTGAATAATTATTATAAAACCTTCTTTATAATTGATAGATTTGCGTTGTTAGACTCAACTAACAAATAGTGCAGAGCATTATGTAATAGTCAAAAATAAAATAGCAGGTAGGCAAGGTCATCTGAAAAAGTAGTAATTCTGTTTTTTTTTTTGTTAGCCTGTCAATTGTGCCACTGCTGGGCAAAGGTTTCCACTGTCTCCTTCCAAACGTCTCGATCTTGAGTAATCTCTGGCCATGTTCGCCCCACAAACAACAACACAACAATTTTAATGTTTACAGAAAGGCAAAGGAAGATATAGAAGATGGCTGCGGGACTGTTCGAAAGATATACCGCGGCCCTGGAACATAAAGGGCAAAAGAAGGAACATGGATGGTTTTTAGTCAGTAAAAGTCTGACACTCCCTTCCGCTCCGCCCAGAGCGGGATGAGTCATTTGATTATTTCAAATCCAGAAAAAAAAAGATATAGAAGATAAAGATGCATAAAACACCAGACTTTACTTTAGCCACCCTGAAAAACAAATCGCCACCACTAAGCCAATATTAGGTGTGGAAACAACAAAGAAAAGACAGAATCCGTCCCGACCGAAGCATTAACGATCTGGCTATGAAAGTGAACTCAGCGTCGACACAAACGTCATTTGCTGAGCTTCAACAAACAAACAATCACACCTACTCACAATAATAAAACGTACACAAAAACAAAGTAGGTATAGTCGTCCAGACCGTTTTCAGTCACAGCGCGCAGCGGCCAATCTTAGCGGCGGCGATCAGCCATCGGCGCGGGAGATACTATAAGTACACCAGTGTGTCCGCAGACACAAGCGAACTCTCTGGGGCCCAATTCTACTATTACAATAGACGACAATAGTGTCAGAATGGTCTGTCATTGATTTCATAATTGTTGATTTTGACAAGTTTTGACAAGTCAAAATCAACAATTATGAAATCAATGACAGACCATTCTGACACTATTGTAATAGCAGAATTGGGCCCCTGTTCCTTTGCTCGCATAGTTCGATGGGACGGCAATCAGACACGATCCGGGAAAGACCAGGCGTAGGACCAACGGCTTAACGTGCTTTCCGAAGCACGGGGGTATTATACCGCCAACTTCCAAACTCCGAGCTACTACTGAGAAATTTCAAATGGAAAACCCAATAGCACTTTTTGCCCGACGCGGGAATCGAACGCAGAACCACGCTCAGCAGTCGCGCCTGTAACCACGAGATCAACGGGGCAGTCACAAAGTAAGTAGGTAGGCACCAAAAAAGCAACAAGTACAGAATTTAAAATAACAACGCAACGATCAAAACACGCCGCTTGCAGGTAGGCCAATGACCTAGGTATTGAGTAATACGAATATAATATATGCTACACATGACTTCAGCAAACAAGTCCGAATTTTTGGAATTCCACTCGAACTGGTATTTCGACTTTGAAAGCACTAAAAAACGCGGACAAGTGTGAGTTGGGACCTTAATGATTATATTCCTTATAAGGCTACCTATATCATAAAACATCATGGTTTTTGTCAGCATTGTTTTTGATATGTCGCGCGAGGAAAGAATTGTTTATGAGAAAAGTTCATGCCGTGGTGGAAAAAATGGTAATCAGCAGAGTAGCATGGCAGTGAGACTGGTTCCACTGGATAAGCTGGATGAATGAATCCAAGATGCTCATGGAAGCTGTTCCAAAGCCCAACCAGAACTTAAATAACTTTAATTATAAAACTTAGTAACTGTTCTAAAAAAAATCTCCTCTCAGTTTGGAATTTAAAGCAGGTTTAAAAATACCTCAATTCTAAGACACCTCATTTGGGCAAATAGAATGGAAGTCTGTGGTGCAGTCAGATATGGCCGGTTTCATTACAATGTTTTCCTGCACCGTTTTGAGAGCAGACCAGAAGCTTAAATCCTCCTAATTATCTGTCAAACAAAATATAGAATGGTTCAATAGTCTTACTGCAGTCTCCACGGTACCCTAAAGTATCGAAAATCGAGAATTGGAAACCGGAACGTATTAATGGTGTGTGGAATAATCCGATGGACGATGGTGGACGTTGAGACGCCCCGTCACTTACTGGAACTTGTCTTATTTACGTGATTTTTATTATAATGTCATATGCTGAGTCACAATTGTGGGATTAGTGGATTTCCAGATATTGATGATGTTGTTGGGGCACACCTTAAAACCTCCGGTTCGTGAAGAACCATACAAAAGGTTGAGAGAAAAAATAAGTACCTATTGCATATTGCTGTGGCCGATCATTTGCCAGGTTAAGCAACGCTTGTAGAGGCCTGTCCGTGGATGGGTGACCATCAATAACACACGGATCCTTTGTGCTTCGGACTGTACGTTAGACAATTTGCCCGGGCCCATCCATCCATCCATCCATTCATCCGGTACCATACGTAGATCTTTTTCAGTCAGTAGCCAGAAAGTCTGACATAGAGACAAGTAGTACTAAGGGGTATCTTGTTTAGCCCAGTTACTGGGTTGTGGAGGTCAGATAGGCAGTCGCTCCAAGTAAAATCTATTCCAAAAAAAATTACCAACTTTAAAACACAAAAAAAGTGGAAAATAAATTTACTTTCGGGAGTCTTAGTTAGTAGTTCATAAACATACAAATAAATAAAATAAAAGTTTCTGTTTGTAACATCAAAATAACAGCTTTTTACTGAATGCATTTGAAAGTTTAAACGGTACTAACATAAATACATCTATTTCAATTTTTGACTGTCTGTCTGTCTTTCCGGCTAATTTCCGAAACGGCTGCACCAATTTTGACGGAACTTTTACTGGCAGATAGCTAATGTCATAAGGTCTAACTTCGGCTACTTATAGTTTTTTAAAATAATTAGAGTTCCGTGCAAAAAAATTAAACCCTTAAAATTGTTAACAAAATATTATTCAAACGGCTAAACTCCGAAACGGCTGGGCAGATTTTGACGGGACTTTTATTGGCAGATGTTGGCCGAATACATAACATTGGCCAAATACATAAGTGCACTAAAATACTGGTAATCAGTTGATAAGATTGCAAGCCGACCCCAACAAAGTTGAGAAAAGTCTAAACAGATGATGCACATGAGCCGCATTGGACTTAACAAGTAAACAATAGGATTTCAAAACGTATGTCATTATATAAAGACAATTAGGTACTTACATTATGGTTCTTATAATAAACGATTGATTAAAATAAACGTCTCTTCCCATTGTGAGGAGACGACTCCAAAGTTATTGATGTAGGCAATCAATTCTATCACCGTTAGTTATAAGATGATAAACCTGGGAACGCTCGTCTTTACCCGCCAAATGATAATTTTACACGATATTTTATTTTGCTTACACACAACAGTATCCATAGTTCTTAAAACAGTAACATAAGGTTGAAAATGGAATGATTATCAGTGATAGAACAGCAAATGATAAGCCGGTTATTTTGAAGACATTTTAAATAGGAAAGTTTCGGTTTCACAATACATTGTTGGCTTTGCAAAATGGCGACTAATTATTGCCTATTCGTTATTTTACGACGGAGCGGACAAGTGATTTGGAAATATTTCTTAGCTTAGCGTTTTGTCTCGTGTCATTGTTCAGAACAGTGCATGTCTGACATACACTTTCTTTTGTTGATAAATTATTATGTTTTAAGTGGTTTTTACCGTTTTCTGGCAATCGCAGTTTTGTTTGGATTGACAAGGTTAAGGCTGGGACAGACTGGTTAATATTATACGCGACAAAAATAATATAAAACATCACGCCTGTAATCCCCGAAGGGTTAGGCAGAGGTGTACCCATTAGTACACTCACATTTGCCCAAATATGTTTAAGTCCCATGTAGGGGGCGAGCCTATTACCATCAACCGTGCACAAATCCAGACTCCATGGTTGCTACTGAGAAATTCCTGCTGGAAAAACCCAGTACTTAACACTTTGCCTGACCTGGGAATCGAACCCAGGACCTCATGCTCAGCAGTCGCGCTTGCGACCACTACACCAACGTGGCAGTCAGGAAGGCGACAAAAATGAAGCGTAAATCGGCTCTATTTTAAATGTTGATCCAGCAAATGTTAAACTATGCATGGGCTTCTCAATGGTCACTGCGATAAACGGTCCTGATAAGTTATTAAAAGACGGACACAAAATGACCCCTGGCAATAAGGCATTTCAAATCATGGGGCCTCATATCCTTAATTGTCTAACGTACCCTCGTAGGGTGCTACAAATGCGCCGCACCCTTTAATCGGAGTATCAAAATGGGTGATTTTTAACAGACAGACATGTCACCAGCCATTTCCTGACCACCTTATCTTAATTAAAGCTATCCATGGCGTCACTAATTAAGACATTAAGCATCATTAAGAAAGAATACACTTCTAAAATTATATCAACTCCTTAATAAACATGTAACCTGTCTGCACATCACCTGTCCAAACACGCCATACCTAAGCGTAAATTCAAACCGGTAAGTAATAAAAAACACATTATTTTTTAGAACTAATAAAAGCATTCCTATCGGTCATTCAAACGACCTACACAAGAACCGTTATCCTGCACTTGATAACCGACAAAATTAAACACACATACATCCCAAACAAATAACACACAATACCACAGCTTTTCAAACTGTCCAGTTTGTAATATACTACTCATTCCTAGAGCCTACTTTCAATTCTAATTTAAACATAGAATGAAGACAATTTAATTTGGCCGTGTTATTTGTAGGTGCGTTCCAAATGACGTCAGGAGGCGCATTCCATTCGACGAGGAAAATGAACGCAGCGAATTCGCGGAACGCACCGTTGCACTATTTATACGTTGACAATCTATTTGCTATCCCATTTAACACTAAGCCTCATAAACTGATCCTTATTTGCTTATAGATAAGGGTTTCTAAAGCCTAATGTTTTACTTCTCCGAGCGTTTGATAAAGTTTGCAGGTTGCGGACTTTACGCGGGAAAACGTTTCGATTCTGACGTCGATGAGTCAACAATCGAATCTTTATTTTGAACGCATTCGTGACTTGAGTTTCAAACTGCGGTAAAGCGAAGAAAATACGAAGATATATTGACCTTTCTGTTGGATAGGTTTATTGTAAAGAGGGGGTCAGTTTACAATGGAAATGAAGGGGACGAGTTCTTTGACTAATGTTTGATGACTAAGCAAGAAATTGGCATCATTCATGATGTATGGAGGCCTTCTAATCTAATTTTAATGTTATCGCAAAATGGTCGCGTTCGCTGTAAAGTCTTATCCTAAATTCTAGATCCGTTTTGGAAACTAATTAAACAAGTATTTATGCCACAAAATTCTCATTAAAATGCGCTGGTTTTATGATTACTTTTTCTCAGAATCGATAAGTACTAAGTGTAGGAGATTATGGAAATATAGCACAGTAGCAATTAATATTACTTTCTGTATGCCATACGTATCTATTAATAACAAATCGTTTGCCTGTTAACAAAAGAGAACAAAGTTTTGACATTGACAGCTAAGCCAAGAAACGGCGGGAATCTATGACATTATGTTGCGTTCCATTTCTTACACGGATTCGATCTTACCCGCTAGGTCTAGCTGCGATTCGTACTATTAGTAGAATGCAGTGGATGTGGAGGAGTCCATAAGCGTCCTTCCTTCCGTTGTTGGCTTCCTTGCATAATATTTAATATATATTTAGACCACACGCGATTGAAATCCCGAGGGTGAACCGATATAAAGATAGTGGTAGAAGACTGGTTGTATCAGATTTTGTTTTAACTGGTTTTCGGGTTAACGCACACATTTTTAATTAGAAAACAAATTACAAAAGAATTGAACAAATAAAAAAAACCGGCCAAGTGTGAGTCGGGATCGCGCACGAAGAGTTCCGTACCATCTATAAAAAATACGAAAAAAAACACGTTTATTGTATTGGGACCCCCTTAATATTTTTTTATTTTTAGTATTTGTTGTTATAGCGGCAACGGAAATACATCATTTGTGAAAATTTAAGCTTTCTAGCTATCACGGTTTATGAGATACAGCCTGGAGACAGACAGACAGACAGACAGCGGAGGCTTAGTAATAGGGTCCCGTTTTACCCTTTGGGTACGGAACCCAAAAAAAGACAGAAGGTCGTACGTGTGCCGTAGTTTTAATTTTAACATGGCTATAACGGCGAGGCTGCTTTTTTTTTCTTGGATTTTTATAAACTTTTGAGTCTACCACAACTACTGATTCGATTGCAAAGTTTGTATCTAACGAGTTCATAATTACAGAAATACACTTTATTAAAAGCTTTCGCGCACACTTTTTATTTTATCAAAATAAAATATACTTCACTAATCTAAGAATTTTATCATACTTAATTTTCTTTTCTAAAATTAACGTTTACGTAGTATTTGTAACATTATTCATTTTCAGCTTCAACTCCAGAACTCTTGTGTAATGAGCCAAACAGAATAAAAAAATAGGCCAATTTATTTCGACTAAGGTTTCTTTGTACCTTTAGGCAATGGAATAGTTTAGCTATAATTAAGTCTATTCTATTCGTCTGGCCTTTTTCTACTTATTTTGGTCTGCTTCTGCCCTAGATAATGTCTGTCTCTAATTGAGAAACTGTTGGTAATTTTGTTTTTCATCAGTAATTTTGAGTAGGAGCCGGATTTCTGCCCGATTAATAGCAGTAGGGCGAACCTATTAGTCACTATTAGAATAGAATAAAATATTCTTTATTATGTACCATACAAGTAACTGAAGTAACATACATAAAATAAAAACCGGCCAAGTGCGAGTCGGACTCGCGCACGAAGCGTTCCGTACCATTATCTATAAAAATGGCAAAAAAATCATATCTGTTGTATGGGAGCCCCCCTTAATATTTTTTTTTTTAATTTTTAGTATTTTTTGTTATAGCGGCAATAGTAATACATCATTTGTGAAAATTTCAGCTCTCTAGCTACCACGGTTTATGAGATACAGCCTGGAGACAGACAGACAGACAGACAGCGAAGTCTTAGTAATAGGGTCCCGTTTTACCCTTTGGGTACGGAACCCGAAAAATCACACATAGGGTGACACAATGGGCGATCTTATCGCTGAAAGACAACACACTATACACTACTCCACACTCACACTATTCCCTGGGGCTTAAACATAACTGGCGCAATTTGAAATGAATATAAGTGCACATCTGCCTAACTCTTCGGGTATTACAAGTGTGATGTTATGTTGCGTAAAAAAACAAATAGAAGTATCTACTGAAGTCAGCTGTTTCCCAAGGTTCCAACTTCCAAGCGTTGCTTTACTTAGTTTTGATTTTATACGACTGGGCGCGTTCTCACTATGCCGTGACGATTCATTTATAGTTGGATAACATAATTGGAAAAGTCGTGGACGACAGTTAATCGTGTCGTCATATTACGTGAATACATAATCCTCGACGCTTTAAACGACACGATAATCTGTCGGTGGGAACGTGCCTTTTCTACAAGTTAGTAGTAGTACTAATTTCACCGCAAATTAGAACCTTTCAAAGCAAGTTTGGCGCACGCTTTGACGGCGCGGTTGGCTGCTGCGCTGCGTGTCGCGGGTTCGATCCCCGCACGGAATCTAAAGGTAGTTCGTTCCGGGTTTAGCTATTTGTGTATGTGAGTTTAAATGTTTGTAAACGCATCCTCGACACAGGAAAAATCTGTGTGGGGCAACGTTACAAAAAAAAAGTAGCACGCAGAAATAAAACTGTAACAAAACTTCACCCAATCATTGGAACTAATATACCAATAATCACTTTTTTCCTCATCGGAGACTAAAAATTGAACTAACCGAAACCGGTTTTATAGGGATGTGCATGTTTTTTACCATGAACCTATGGTTCGATGGCCGACAGAGGTTATGGCAGGAATGTCCGGTTGCCAGCCCGAACGGAAGTGACGGGTCGGTACTTCGGTAGCAAAGGTCAATTTTTGCGTTTTGGATTCGATTGCGAATGAGGCAGTCGTGGTGTTGGTTGGGTAGGGTTATGGTGTAGTGTAGTTAACCGTTATAGTGTTTTGAGTGGGTGACATTTAAAAGATCGCGGGTAAGATCTGATTGAGACTGGCGAAGACCAGGAACATGTGGCAGTAGAGGTCTATATCTCCTCAGTAGTGGCTGTAATCAGCATGATTAGATATTTCTCGACGGCATGTAATGTAAAGCCAAGTCAGAGGCCCATGGGCGGCATAAAACTCTGACACCAGGCTAGGCACTAACCACACGAGAAAAATAGAAGTGGCTGGTACTCGACTGCCAATGCTGATGATGAATTATATTATCCCTTCTGATCTAATTACCTTTAGATCCAAGATCGGAGTGCTTAGACAAGTGGCAATTGCTTTCCGAATTACTACAATGACTTCCAACAGGATTAACATAATTCCATAATAATGTAAGCTTTTCGTTAGCTTACGTCAATCAATGTTTGACGTTTTCGTTATCGTTGTCGCTAGTAGATGTCACTTTGAGTCTCAGGTTTGAGTTAGAGTAGGTATAAGAACACCGATGACCTGGTGAAGGTTGCGGGAATCCGCTGGATGCGAGACGCACGGGACCGGTCAATTTGGCGACACTTGGGGGGGCTTAAGTCCAGCAGTGGACGTCTTTTGGCTGAAATGATGATGATAAGAACACCAGCCACTCGGATACGAACTGCAGTAGCCAATCTGGAAATCTCTTAACCGATTGCGGGCCCAGGTTGGTCGCTTCGGTATAATCTGGCCAAAAGGGGTATCCTCGATACATCCCAATCAGAATGTCAGTGTGGAGCCCTCTGCAGGATATGCCCCACCTACTGTCCTGCCCACCCTGCACAACTACTTGCACCTTTCAGGATTTAATCGAAGCAAATTTTAGAGCTGTGCAGGTGGCTACATACCATTTGAGTTTCATGGACACGAAAATAAGGTGAAGAAGTTGGAGTATTGTAAGTATAGACATATATTCTTACAGACGACCCCGCATACAACACATATATCCTGCACCCAAGTAGGCACCTCCACAAGCCCACGACCGACCACACAAGCTCTACGCGTCATCTTTAGCATCATAAATCGCAAAGATTTATACCACGAACCACCACCCGCAAATACCACACAAGCAAAACGTTTCCCACTTATTACTTAACATATTTTATGCAAAACGAAACAGTATTATCAACCAGTAACGTCTACGGGAACAGAAAATTTTCGTATTACCATAATTCACTATATTAGTCGTAGAACCGGTTATTTGTACGGTTTTCCCCAGTAGTATGCAAAATACTCTGTACGTAGTGTTGTAGGACAATTGCTAAAATCGGTTTTTTGCGAAAAAAATTAGGATTTTTGAGACCGGATTGAAAACTAAGAAAAAACAATCGTAATAATACAGCCTACGATCAGGATTTTTGAGAAAAAAAAAACAGTCTTTTTAGGAAAAGTAGCGACTTGATAACTGATTGAAAAAAAAGAAAGAAAATGTATTTATTTGTTTCGCACAGGACAAAACAAAATTAAAAATAAAAAGAATTATATAAAAATTTAGCATAAGAATAAGTTAAAAATAAAACATACATTAGACTAAATTTGTTTCGTACGAGGCTAAAAGGCGGGCCCCCATTCCAGCATGGTGCGGTAACATAAAAAAAAATGTCACAGCGCTGATATTGGCTTGATCTAAGATTCAATTGGTAACATCTTTATTCTGGTTCGCTCGACAGAAACTGTTGTGTTATGCAATTATCTGTTTCCGCAAAAAACTGTTTTACCAAAATCCTGATAGATACTACTATTTTTATATTCTTACTATACTGTTATAAATTTATAATACTACATATTACGAAAATCTTTTTGAGCTCCCAATAATCCGATCCTTTGTTTGTTGATCTTTGTTTTTTTTTATGTCAAAAACCTAGCCATTTTGCAAAATACCTGTTTTTCACTTACTCTACAACATAATATGCAACTTATCAGGAAATTGTAAATACACGGAATTAACGGATAGTGTCATAATTGTATTAACTATGCAGTTGTTAAGTTAAAATCGTGATGCACTATGTTATAAGGATTTTATCTTCGATTGTATCGAGAATCAGGTTATTTTAAGCCCTAGGTCAAGCTGGCAATCTATGTTAATTTTATTCAGACTTAGACACGTGTAAGGGAACGGTAAACTAATAATACTCGTATTAAATAGTTTTACTAATAATACAACATCACACCTGTTAGCCCTGAAGGCAGAAGTATCCCTATACTCAAGTTTTGCTAGTTACGTTAAAGTCCTACGAAATGGGGGCGCACCTATTGCCATCGACCGGGCATGAAACCAGGGGCCCAATTCTGCTATTACAATAGACGACAATAGTGTCAGAATGGTCTGTCATTGATTTCATAATTGTTGATTTTGACAAGTTTTGACAAGTCAAAATCAACAATTATGATATCAATGACAGACCATTCTAATGGTAATTCTAATGGGGGATTTCATAATTGTTGATTTTGACAAGTTTTGACAAGTCAAAATCAACAATTATGATATCAATGACAGACCATTCTAATGGTAATTCTAATGGGGGATTTCATAATTGTTGATTTTGACAAGTTTTGACAAGTCAAAATCAACAATTATGAAATCAATGACAGACCATTCTGACACTATTGTAATAGCAGAATTGGGCCCCAGAATTCGTGCTGCTGGCGCGGATTCTTAATGAAAAATCACAATAATACTTTGCTCGACCTGGGAATTGAACCCAGGATCGCATGGTCAGCAGTAGTACAAGTATTAGAGTAAGTCATCATCATCATCAATCTGCAACAGTCCCCTGCTGGACACAAGTTTTTTTTTCGGATGGGATATCTTCAAATGACTCCTCCCGCTCTGGGCGGAGCGGAAGGGAGAGTCAGACTTTTACTGACTAAAAACCATCCATGTTCCTTCTTTTGCCCTTTATGTTCCAGAGCCGTGGTATCTCTTTCGAACAGTCCCGCAGCCCTGGCAGGCTGCTGGACACAAGCCTCGATTCAGCATACCTCGATACAGCTCGATACAGCTCGATTCTTGATCAAAGACACAAATTTTCAAAACTAGAACAAATCCACCGACACCATTTCACAGATTATTGCTTGCAATGCTCGAACATTTTTATTTTTTCACCCCTTTACAGCCACAATTCTACAGTTCCACACGAAAGAGCGTAAAGAACAGCATTCCAGCGAAATAAAACCTTGTTTTACAATATCACAAATATCCGAAACGGTCTCTATAAACTCTCTCCGTTTCAAAGCTAATATTTTTCCCGGGAGCACCCCGTATAATGTTATGATTTCCACACAAAATTGTTAGAACACTCTGTATGCTCGTGTTTGATACTCCTTGTTATAAATGGCGGATAGACGTACTTTCTTAAAAAAATATACGCTCTTGAATTCGGGGAATATTTTTGTATTTGAGTAGATTATGTTTGAATGTATTGTCGAAGTGTGAAATTACGACGAAGTCTGAAATGGTAGTTATTTATGTTAACGGTTTCTTTCACCCCTCGGTGAGGAGGAGTTGTGTTTATTCTGTGGTTTGTGGATTTGATTTTTTTAAAAGAACTGTCGTCTTACGTTACGTGATTACGTCAACTACAGAAACTAGACTGAACTATGCGCGTAACATTTGCAAAAATTGTCTTATACTTACTTACTGCTTTTAAAGTTCACTAGTGAAGCTTTAGCAGTAAATGTAGGTAAGCAGTGGACGTCTTTCGGTTGAATTGATGATGATGATAAGAACACCTGCCACCCGGATACGAACTGCAGAAGCCAATCTGGAAATCTGTTAACCGATTGCGGGCCCAGGTTGACCGCTCTAGATATAATCTGGCCAAAAGGGGCATCCTCGATACATCCCAATCAGAATGTCAGTGTGGAGCCCTCTCCAGGATATGCCCCACCTACTGTCCTGCCCACCCTGCACAACTACTTGCACCTTTCAGGATTTAATCGAAGCAAATTTTAGAGCTTTGCAGGTGGCTACTGGACTGAACTAACATTTGCGCGTAACATTTGCAAAAATTGTTACTGCTTTTAAAGTTCACTAGTGAAGCTTTAGCAGTAAATGTAGGTAAGTGTAAAACGGTTAAAACGCCGAATATCATCACGGTTGTTTTTCATCACCACGTCCACATTCGCCCATCCGTAAAGATTTTTTAAAATTGCCTGCAACTTTTTGCATTGTTAACTAAAAGCAATATTTATTAAGTAAAGTAAAATAACTTTAAATAAAAATAAAAGTAAGTAATAGTTAAATTTCCATGTTTTGTCTTTTCTACACACTGTGTCTACATTTCTAATCCATCTTTCCTCTCGCAGGTCTGCTGGAAGAAATTTCTTATGAAATAAGCAGTACCTTTGTGCTCTTCTATGTTAATACAATACAATTTGTCCTGTAAAGTATCTGTGTGTACATAAATAAATAAACTTTTCATTAAAAACTATGAAATTAACTAAAAATAAATAAACAAACTATAAAAGGTTTTCTAAAACTCCTCAACGCTGTCAGCTGGTAATTTGCCCAAGAGACTGGCGGCGTTGCCACATTGTATGGCAACACTTAGCCTCTGGCCAAGCCAGCCCTTGTTAACTTAGTTTTGAAGGAGTTCTATAGAAAATACTGAATTAGTATAAATATTGGTGATAGCGAAATGATCAAAGGTGGCTAAAGACATACTATGCATAGATTATACTGCCTGTTTTATTTCAGTACAAGACCAACCTTTATTCTGGTATGAAATAAATAAAATTGAAGTGTCTGTTTGTAATATCAAAATAACAGCTTTCTACTTTACTGAATGCATATTAACATATATACGGAACTTATAACAAAAACCACATTTTTATCAATTTTTGTCTGTCTGTTTGTTCCAGCTAATCTCTGAAACGGCTGTACTGATTTTGACGGGACTTTCACTGGCAGATAGCTGATGTTATAAGGTCTACCTACTACGGGTACTTTTATTTTAGAAAAATTATCAGTGTTCCGTGCAAAGAAAATAAAACCCTTGAAATTGTTAATAAAATCCGATTCAAAAAGGTAAGTTATAATCTCACGCGAATGGAGGTCGCGGACATCAGCTAGTAGACAGTAAAATACAACAACAGTTGTAAGACCTTTTCATGCCGTTGGGCTAGCGTGGGCGGTCAGAGATACGTAACGCTGACGTCACAGGGAGGCCGTGACGTCGATCTGACGAGACGGTAAGGATTCCGACGTTTGAACGATAACGTTCAATTGTTTGAACATAAGCTCTTGTTATCTTGTATGGATCCACTTTATTTATTTATTCATGTATTTATTTTATTTATTTATTTTATTTTACTTTGTTGGAGTTGCGAATTAATAACAATAGAAATTTTATATTTTTTTTATTGAAAGAAATCAGCTGTTCCTTATACGTGTTTTAAACACGTGGGAAAAATGTATAGAACAGCTGATATTGTATTTTTCTTTTGCCATTCAGAGGAGTAGCCCAACAATTATCCTCGAAAAGGCGAAAGTCGTTTCGCGAAAGTTTGATACGAAATTGTATTGCCTTGAATCCATTTCTTTTACAAGCGTTTGTATCTATACAAATAAATAAAATTGAAGTGTCCGTTTGTAATATCAAAATAACTACTTTTTACTGAATGCATGGGAAAATAGATGCAGCACTTATAACAAAAACACATTTTTTTTCAGTTTTTTTCTGTCTGTCGGCTGTCTGTCTGTCTGTTTGTTCCGGCTAATCTCCGAAACGGCTGGACCGATTTTGATGGGACTTTTACTGGCAGATAGCTGTTGCCGATGTTATAAGGTCTAACATAGCCTGGTTACATTTTAGAAAAATAATTAGGGATCCGTGCAAAAAAATTAAAACCCTTGATATTGTTAACAAAATTCGATTCAAAAAGGGAAGTAAGATTTTTTATAATAATTTCACGCGAACGAAGATCGCGGATTAGCCTCAGTTATATGTATAAGGTTTGAGCTAAATCTGATAGAAATTCTTTAAGAGTACTAGTAAACGAAATAGCTACTAAATCTATTACAAAGTCTATTATAATATCAAAATCAAACACTAAAATCTCATTCACATCTACTTATACAAATAAATAAAATTGAAGTATCTATTTGTGATTTCAAAATAACAGCTTTTAACTGAATGCATACGAAAGTATTTACGGTACTTATAACAAAAATCATTTTTTTATTTTTGTCTGTGTGTTTGTTCCGGGTTATCTCCGAAATGGCTGGAACGATTTTGACGGGACTTTACTTGCAGATAGCTGATGTGATAAGAAGTAGTTTAGGTTACTTTCATTTCAGAAAAAAGGTTTAGGGTTCCGCGCAAAAAAAAACAGTCCGATTTAAATAGGGAATTAATATTTTTATAATAATTTCACGCAGACGAAGGTCGAGGGACATAGCTAGTTCATAAATAAGTACTTTAAAAACCCACGCATATATAAAATATCATTCTATTAACAAAATCGATGTTTACTCAAATTATCGCATGGGCAAATGGGCATATATAAATATACATGTCCATACATAGATAGGTAGTAAACAAAATCTGTAGGCGGCAATGCAACTATACACCGGACGTACCGTAGATATATGTTGCAACATACCTGGGTATGACAACTAAGAAAGACAGAAGATCCAGTCCGTGTAACGTTGGAAAATATGCATTGATAGACGTTGCAATAGAGTTGTTTATGGAAGCTCCGGCGCAAGAGAGAGCTGAGTATTTGTTACTTGCCAAAGTCATCTTGAATGAAAAGCGAAAACTCACGACATCTCTTGGCAACATTTTCAGCAAAGAACTTCATGGCTGCTGAACGAAAGTATTACCTAATCCATACTAATATTATAAATGCGAAAGTAAGTCTGTTTGTTTGTTCCCTTTTCTCGACTAAACGGCTGATCGGATCGCAATGAAATTTGGAAAGAATTTTTGCTTCAATTTGAATTTTGGAAACCTAAACAGTTGACGGATAAAATAGCAACTCTTTACGGTTTTTACCTACGTAAAATACTACAAACTGAGACCCTTATATTACATCAAGCAATGGGGAAGACCGTTAAAAGCTAATTGTAGATGGCGCGACCATAGCTAGGTCCCGATCTGACCAATGAGGTCAAGCTATTTGGAAATAAAAAATGACATTAGCAGATTTTCAACCAATGACGATGCCTGGCACCAGCTATGCTAGCGCCATTAGTTTTACTGTTGCCATCCCCATTATCATGTGAGGGATTTGGATAATGCTCCGGAGGGATCTTAATAGGATTTAATCATGAACCTTCTGAACGTTTATTTATAAACGTATTATGTACCTATCACTGGTGCAACTAGGGCAAAGTGTCAAGTGAAACCGAGTTTTTATCGATTATGTTGATTCTAGTTTATATGATTAATAAGTTCCCCGAGATCGATCACTTTGAACATATACCGTTAGTACAAATGATGGCGTAATCGGTAATGGAATTAAAATATTGAAAATAACGATTTCATTTAATTTTTGTTGTTAAACTTCCGACCCACCCCAGGTTTTTTATTTTTATTTATTTAATTAAGGTTCACCAACAGTTGTTACAGATAATACGTATAGGAACATATAAGTAATTGTGTCTTAAATCTAACTGCACAACCAATTACAGGCAAACACCACCAGATTCTCATGCTTTAGGTGCAATTTGCTAATGTAGGAAATGAAAAGTGCGCTTAGCAATAAATTCAAATCAAAGTTTTGTTACACACAAACTACAACGTTGACCTACGAACACAACAACATTAAATCAGCCAAATTGGTCGAGCCGTTCTCAAGTGATGCTCCCTCATACAGGCAGCATTTTTTTTTTTATAAACATCTTGAATTAAATAAAAATATTAAATTAACTGAAAGACAACGCACAGCCGATACCGCTGAGTCTAGAAGCTTTAAACTTTGCACAAAAGTTCCTTAAAATTGAAATTAAGATGAACACTAAAGAAGGATTTTTGAAAATGCACACCTTTAATTGGTAAGCTAACTAAATGGTGTTGGAGCCAACTAAATAGGTAGGGGGCGATGAGTTTGTATTTAAGATAGTCATTTTTGTCGATGGGAAATCTCATGGAGCACACGACTTTTTATTTACTAAAATAGAAGATTTATTATTTATTTATTTATTTAAAATTACGTAAATAACACCTTAACAGCTAGAACGTCAATGCGATGTTACTACCACCAAATGTATACAGGATAATTTTTTATGCAGTGCGGAAATTTTGACAGGGTGTTCTAACCATGAATATGAACAACTTTCACTATGGGACCATCTCTGAAATCACGAAAAAAAATCAGCTGTTTCTTACTAAAGTTCAATACCTACTCGACCAAAATGTATGAATCTGCTGATTTTTTTCTTGTTATTTCAGAGATGATCCCATAGTGAAAGTTGTTCATATTCATGGTTAGAACACCCTGTCAAAATTTCCGCACTGCATAAAAAATTATCCTGTATAACAAAAATACATTAGAAATAAAAACACAATAAGAATACACTTAAAAATACCTACTATTAAAAATACCTCTAAACATTTTCAATGCACTTCAGATAGAAGAAGATAAGAAAGAAGGAAACAAAGGGAAGGAAAGATAACATAAAAGATATATATTCAACTAAGGTATTAGTCTAAGTAATAAAGAAGAAAACTGTATTAAAACTAGACAAAAACAAAATAATCTGTACCACGAGCCAGCTAACACATTCCTGGGGTTTTCCTTAAAGATATACAAAAATACATTTTTAATTAAAGTACATTTGGTATTGACGTCAAAGACTTAGTTATAATCTTCTAAAACTTGTTTAACAATGCCTGCTCACAAACACTACTCAAGGGAACAATGAATAGGCATAGTTTAAAATATACCTAAAAGGAAAAAACGAATCAATCAAAAGAATTGCTATAAATACACACCTACCTAACAAAAAGCGCGAAGAGTTTTTCTCGCGACCTGAGTGGAGTGAGAGCACATTTGTATAATGATTGAAATCTTGGACACCACTCGTTCTTCATAATGGTGTGGTTAGTGCCTAACCTGGTGTCAGAGTTTCTATGCCGCCCACGGGCCTCTGGTTTGGCTTTACATGCCGGCCGTCGAGAAATATTTCTATGGCATGCTGTTTTCCTCACGATGTTTGGCTTCACCGAAGCAAGTGATAATTAAGCAATACGCACATGAATCCGAAAAATCTAAGGTTGGGAGTCTTGAGTCCGATCTCGAGACCATGGACATGGCAGTCCGACGGTCACACCACTAGACTATCACTGCTAGAGGACACCATTCTCATCCAGCTACTACCAGCCCCTCTACAAAGATTGTGACATAACCTAACCTAAAGAAGTGCTCCCGAGTTCACTGAGGGTCGACCACTTTTCAACCTTATTACTTAGGGCATAAAGGTAGTACCTGTAAAGGTAAATCATCATGTAACTTTATGAAAATGAGACGGGAAGTTAGGTTTTCACGTTCTACAACCCAATTTGTTTCTGATCTTAAACGGCTGAAAGAAGAAGACGATAGAAGCCTGTAAATAGATAAAGATTATAAAAAAAACGGCTGAAAATTTCACATACCAATAAATCATTAAACTCCAAAGTAAAAGCTACGTAGCACAAAATATTATTCGAGTTTTCTTTCTTAAATACATTTTACTTTCGTTCTGACTAGGGTTGTCACTTTCTCAAGAAGTAAATAAACTTTTAAGGAAACATAATCAATTGTAGTGTTTGTGAATGAAAGATAAAGGAAAACTGTAGAGAAGCTATTATGTCACTTCAGTCCGCTTGCACCACAAATCATTAGTTATTAAACTTATTTGAAACATTTCGGTCTATTAAATAAGAAGTGCGGTTTACGGTCGCCGCTCGACCGAAGCGTCAGACAGCAATCGCGCCACAGACGCCATCTACAGAGGCGTTTTCATATGTCAAACTGTAACAAATATACATCCCTTGACATTCAACCTTAGGGTATTATCATTAACACTGAAAACGAAACCCCGGTTTCAGTGTTAGTGATAATATTAGTGACTAGACTATGTCAGTTTAAAAACTTATAACTTTAGGGTAGTAAATCAATTATGAGGTCGACTAGACTCACACTCCGCTAAATTCAAATAGTGCCAGACTGCCAGCCCTATCCCCAATCACGAGTAGCAGATAAATCTATAAAAAGGTCGCCGGCGTTGTACGGTTCAATTCGATAGTAAACCTATGCTGTATGGACAATAAAACCATGGAATAGCCGTTTGTTTTAGACTGATGTCAGTAGTTAAACTTGCGGTGTAAACAAATACTGTTTCCTTCGTAGTAGGTGGGCGGGGAAATGTGGGTAGTATGTGTGGATTGGGTAGGCAGAACTTCTGCTTAATATAATTTCGAAGAAAATCATTATAATAAAAAAAATCCGAATGCGTAAAAATTATTTAATAATAATAGTCGGGACCCATATTGGATTTATTAATGGGTCCCGACTGTTGCAGTCAATAGGTTCCGTATTAGAATTTATGATTTGTTTTATTTTATTTATTTATTTATTTAAACTTCACGTACAATGGTGGTATATAGGCGGACTTAATGCCAAAAGGCATTCTCTATCAGTCAACCTTTGGGTTAAATATGAAATCATTGTGATTGTGTACAAAATATATATTATCTAAAATAACTTCTTGTTTTCGAAAATTTATATACTTATATTGATACTAATACACATATTATAGAAATAAAATAAACTATTAATTATTTGAACAAATATCAAAATAAAAGACAAGAAACCTAATAAAAATTGCCATGACTCGACTTCTAATTGAGAGCTATTTATCCTGACTTAAGTAGTGGTTACGAACTTTTCTTTTAAAAGTGAGTTTGCTTTTTTTTTGCTTTTTATTTTGCTTTGATTTTATGTGTGTATTGATAATGAAATTATTTTTATGTTGTAGTAATTAAATTGCTTTCTACATTTCTGGACTGAACTTGTTCTTTTTTTCATTTCAGTTTCTATTTAAAGTTATTATTAGTTATTTTTTACGCAGTCGGGTTTTTTTTACACGTTTTAGTTATGATTATTTAAATGTATATGGATGTTGACAGTTAAGATGTTGACGCTTTCTTGATTTTTCATTAACAGTGATAAGCCAAGGGTCTCCATATCTTAGATTCCCAAGGAGATGGGTCAAGGTCCAAAAATACATGATTTCATAGATACTTCTATTTTCTGAAAGCCGTTATGAAAATGCGTAGAAGCTTTTACCGAACGGTCAAATGGGTGTGACCGATATCATATTTCTCTCCTTCAAACCGTTAGGTTGGCAAACCCATTTCTCAAATGTTTTCAGTTGCTGAAAACTTCTAAAAACAAACCATGACTAACGACTGCATTAACAGACATACGGACAAACATACAGATATATTAAGAAACTGAAAAACGTGTTCCATTTCCGAATTCCCCGACAGATGACGAATTACAAACTCTATATTTGAATCGCGAAGTGACATTTCTCATGCGCGTGAGTGGATTTGTAAACAGATAATGCTTTTAGTGTAGTAATATGGTGATTCATCCGGTTTAGGTATGGAATTAATTATGTGCATGTGTTGGTACTTGCTGGTACCGTACCTACCATCCATGAGCTTTTAATTCTTATCGTATTAGTCAAATTTCATGGCGCCAATTTATAGATGCGTCAGATTTGATTGGAATAGGTACCTATTTCACAGACTAGTGTTTACTGTGGTTTGTGAAAATGGGATAAGTAACTCAATGTGCTAATAAAATTAAACACAACTCGAATGGGCTAAATCACTTTAATTATCTACATAAGCACGTAAGTTAAGTACCCATAAGCCAGATAAAATGTTCGCGCGAATCGTAAATACCATTAAATCTGCCTTCTCGTTAAAGAGGAAACTGTGCATTCGTTGCTGCTAAAACGTCAACACATTCTTCTTTATCGTGTGGTTAGTGTCTAACCTGGTGTCAGAGTTTTTGTGACGCCCATGGGCCTCTGACTTGGCTTTACATGCCGTCGAGAAATATCTCTCAGTCATGCTGGTTTCCTCACAATGCAAGATGGTTTCCTTCACCCAAGCAAGTGATACAATACGCACATGAATTCTTTTTCATAGAAATATACAGAAAAATCCTCTCAATTTCACACCACACCCTGTCGTCTTCACATACAAGTCACAATTTAAAGATCTGTCATCTCCCAAATAACACGCTATTCAACACTTAACTTATACGAGTAATAATTATCACCAACCGGCATCATTAAAGACTTTCAGTATTCTTGAAGAGAAACTTGAAACCCTCCCGCCCCGTTCACGTCCTCAGGCGATCCGACTTGCGACGCAACTTGAGTGACACTCGTGCGCGCCCCTTGACGCAAGATGCGTCGCAGTGGCTAATCGTGAAGACAAAATAATGAAAGAAATTGCTTGGAGCATGCTACGAGTACATGCTCTATGACGATTCACAAACGACACCGCTCGTACCCGTTGTGGGGCGTAGGCGCCGAAGCAAATGTATTAGCGGTGCCCGGTGGCATGCGGCGCTCGACCCCGTTGTCTGTCGGCGTAGGTGTACATCAAAGGAGTACATACAACCCAATGTATTTGTGCCAAGTTGATGGCAATAGGCTCCCATGGACTTAAACATAACTAGCAAAATGTGGATGTAGTATTAGGTTCCCCTCTGCTAACCCTTCGAGGGTTACAGACATGTTATGTTATCTGTCAAAGTTCGATGTCCGTAGCCAGTCCGGAGTCCGCGCCTTGAGCGTGTAATTCGTGGCCAAACGTTCTGACATCGTTAATTAAAGGACCAACGAAAAAGAAAAAAGAAACAGTGGTCGCAAATGGAACCGATACGTTATCTTGACCGGAACAGTTCAAGTAATTAACCTTTGCCCCGATACACGCTTGACCGAAATATTTCGGCGAATCAAGCTCTGTGTTGCCATGTACAGATAATTAGATTAGTGCCTATTTTATAAAAAAACTGTTTTTTTTTTTAAATAAATGCTGATGTCTCACCTCTTTATCAATTTCGATTTTAAATCTACCTATTCTCTTAGTAAAACAATCGTAAATTTAATTATTCACCGACAGACCACAGAAAATTCTAAACTGCTGGATCTTTTGCATTTATCGTAAAAACAAAAGATTTTTTGAAAATAATGACCTAAAAGGATTAAACATGGTATGGAAGTGTTTATGGATTTTCTTCACTGTGGCGATGGGAAATCTCATCGGTCTCACGGCTTGCATACGAATAAGAAACTTTTATTTGTAAACATAGTAGTTACACAGTGTGTGAGATGTTACAATATAGTTAGATTCTCTATGTTTTGCCCTGAAGCGTACAAATATGAACAAATAAATGTATTAATTTAAAAACAATTTATCAGTAAGCATTATCTTTTGAAGTTATTTTATAAGAAGAAATGGAATTTTAGATTACTATAACATACCTATCCATTACAGTTTAATTAATTAAAACAATATTAAACATTATGTACCTATAATTAATTAGGAAAAGTTAATATAATTCAAGATTAGGTGTCATGTAATAAAGAAAAAACAACTAAACAGAGGTCAATATAAAATATCATTAAATAATAGATCATGTCACTTATTAGATTATCACAACAGTGTCAAAGATTCAATCATATTTCGTCATAAAAATAAACAAAAATTATCAAAATACACAATTGGACGTCAAAACAATAAATTGCAATAATAAAAAATGTTAATCATTAAAAATTATAGTACTATTTTTCCTTCAGAAACTCATTTACATTATAATAGGATCTACTTACCAGAAAGTTCTTTAAATGTTTTTTGAATAGGTGAATATTTAATAATTTAATTGATTCTGATAAATGGTCATAAATAGTTGCATTCTAAGAAAAGAGTAGTTCTGTGTACCTAATAGTACACCCCCATTACGCCAGTTAATTTTAAGCCCAATGTAATGTAATAGGGGGCGAGCCTATTGCCATCAACCGGGCACAAATCCAGACTCCATGGCTGCTACTGAGAAATTTCTTATGGAAAAACCCAATAACACTTTGCCCGACCTGGGAACGAACCCAGGACCTCATGCTCAGGAGTTACGCTTAGACTACTAGACCAACGAGCCAGTCGTTATTCCTTGTAGGCATTACCCCTTTCCACTAGGACACAGAGCTCTTCTCAGTGATAGAGGAAGGGCCATGATCAACCACGCGGGCCCGGTGAGGGTTACTGATTGACATGGCTCAGGGTTCACACTTAAAACTCCCCAGAATATGGCAAAGAAGATCAGTAAACCACACTACTTTCACCGGTTCACTGTTCACTGTATCGATCTGAACACAAGTCTAGGATCTGACCAAGATGTCTTCGTATCACCATGGGGTCCGATGAGATAGTGGACTACTCTTTGTACTGGATCTCGTGTCAAAGGTAACAGTTGAGATCAAGATACGTACCTCTAGACAATAGGTAGTATGTGAGAAGGTTGGTAATGCCTATTGCAAAGAAATAAAACATCATTTTGCAGTTGACATCAGCATAGGCTGGAATGAAAAATCAATCCATCACGCAGACCCAGTGCAGGTCGGTGAAAGCCCATATAGGGTGACTGGTACTTAGAGACCGATACTTATACGAGTACACATGATTGTCCTCATCATAACAAACAACTTTCCCAAAGAAACAGCCGTATGAAAATCGCGCGCGCGCGCCTTTTGCCTATCAGCTGTTCGATGCGTGACACTGCTCTGTCTAATTTCTATAGTACCGTACAACAGTGGGCAGGCAGAGTACCCGCGCGGTTTCAAGCCCGCTCCGTATGCGGCGCCCGTGCCAGAGTCCGGCCGTGCCGTTATCGATGTATTATTGTAATAAAAGTGAGTGAATATTTAAAAAAAATGTTACTTTGGGAAAGTTGTTTGTAATCATGAGTACAATTACGTCTATAAGTATCGGTCACTAATTACCAGTCACCCTATATATCTTAGAATTTGTCGGTTTTAGTACACGCCGGTTTCCTCACGATGCTTTCCTTCACCGTCTTGAGAGCAGTGGTGATCAACATCTTGCTATCGTAGGCTGAAGCTTAAATGAAAATCAATTAATCCCCAATTAAGGGTCGCAGAAGACTAATAATTAGTAAAATCTCGTATGAAATGGGTAATGGGTATGGGTAAGTCCCGACCGTTACGTTGGTGACATTTATGAAAATACCTGAATAAATAACAAATGAAGATCGAGCCGATGTTAGCATTTTTGACGGTTTTATTAATATCCTGGCCAGACACGTCTGTCGCATGTCGAACGGATTGTGGGCTGAATCAAACGAAAAATTTTAGGCCGCGGAAAATGACCAACGACATGCCAGGATTCGCCCGCAGTAGCTCAAGCTAGAGAACATTGAAAAGGCGAAAACAGGCGTTTACATGGCCTTTGTAGTGCAGTGGGACGAAACAAGCTGAAAATAAAATAACTATAAGAATAGTTTGACTTTAGCAATCGAATTGTACTGGATTTGGATAAAATTTAGCTAAGCAGATAGTTCATGAGCTACCCACCTCATGAACTATCTGCTTTGCCAAATTTAAACATAGAAAGAATCCTTTTCATCCTGCAGGTTCCCGTTGATAATTTCCGACCACCAAGCGGGCGGAGCCGCGGGCAAGAGCTAGCAGTGGCGAAGTTTCCCTACAACTCGATTCCTACCGACTTCCCTTTGAAAAATGGCACAGTCAGTATTCTATAGACAAATAATATAATCACATTAAAGATATGTACTCCGGCTTACCTCTTATAAAAACTGACCCTTCGCTACTGAGAGCTAAGTAGTATGAAAACAACCTAGTCAGAGACCAGACGTCCTCGAGAATCAGTGATCATACATGTAGGTCAGTTGTGATATCATTATAATTTATATCATTACCGGCGCCATGTTTGACCTGGCTAAAACTATCGTCAGGCATGCAATACTACCGCAGAGCGCCATGAAGATGTGCGAATTATGATATAACTAGTTTTCCGCCCGCGGCTTCGCCCGCGTCGAGTTCGGTTATATCGTGTTTCCAAGAGAACTCTTCAAAAGTCCGGGATAAAAACTATCCTATGTCTAGGTCAACTCTATCTCTGTACCAAATTTCATTAAAATCAGTTTAGTGGTTTAGACGTGAAAGCGTAACAGACAGACAGACAGAGTTACTTTCGCATTTATAATATTAGTACGGTACGGATGTGCTTTCAGGCACGTGAGAATGGCTGTGTTCTTTCTAGCTTTTGCCCGCGGCTGCGCTTGCGTTAATTTAGAATTTGACAATTAATTCGGGTTGTACTCTGCTTGTAATAACATAATACAATCATGATTCGAAAGGCACGTAGCGCCATCTATTATCATAAGAACTTTATTGTTGTTTTCATCGGGAAGTACTTTTTGTCGGGACAACGTGTATGCAAAATTTCAGGATGATCGGTTCAGTGGTTTTGGTGTGAAAAAGTAACAAATAATTTTATTTATTTAATCACCACTGCTTTCAAAACGGTGAACGAAAACATCGTAAGGAAACCGACATGTCTTAGAACCAAAAATTCGAAGTCATGTATCATCTACCAACTGGGCCCGCGTGGTGGACTATAGCCAATGATATTATAAATAAAAAAGCCCATTCCTTCTCATAGAAAGGAAGCCGTGTGTCCCAGCAGTGGGGACATTATAGGCTGATTATGCTTAAGCTAATGCGCTCTTGCTGAGTGGAGGCCTATGCGTCAGAAGACAGAAGTTCATACGCTACGGTGTTCTGAGAATCACATATCATTTTTATCTCACATGTGATTCCCACAAAACACAACAAAATTCTTAACCAGAGACATAATACAGCAATAAACTTTAGTATGTGTATGCGCCAGTAGGCATGATTCAGATAGGCATCGGCTCCAAATTGTGCGCTTGACCTGCGCATTATCTACGATATAATTGTACTAGATCCGGCTGGCAACAAGCGACATACAATGTCTCGTGGAGTTCCTTGGAATTCGCATACAGCACGTGAGTAAGTCGAATTAATTCGTTACAGTTCTGTGTTAATAAGTATATAAAAGAAAGAAAGAAAATAAGTTTTCGTAATGTTATATTGTGGTTTCGAACCCAGTTAAGGATAGACGTCAGCACATCAAGCTACCCGAAACTGACAATTTTTTCCAATCAATCAACCTTAAATCTAATGCTTTATCTATGTGTATAGTGGAAAATCTATTAAAGAAATTGGATAGATTGTAGTAGCTTGATGAGCTGGCGTTGCTGGCGTTGCATTGCTCTCGATATGCTTGAGGAAAAGATCGTAAGGAAACTGCCATATCCTAGACACGAAAACTTCGAAGACATACTCGTATGACATCTAACAACCCGCAATGGGCCCGCGTGGTGAAGGACGAACCATTTTGTCTCACAGACAAGTCGGTGTCCCAGCACTGGAAATTTCATAAGTAGACTGATTATGCTTATGCTTAAGTTAAGATCTACTAACATGTGCATATACAGAACCATTACAAAGATCATTGGCCAACTTAACACAGAGTGCATATCTGACCACCGAGCGTCAACGAGCTAATCTACATCGACTGTTAATATCAACATACTCGAAAAAACTGTAATTAAATGCATTGATAACAAAGTTTCAGTGGCTGCTGACCTCGATCACTTGACATTTGAGGATAATTTAATGTTGGTGCTACTTGGCGATAGCAGAATCAGCGAAAGAAAAGGGGAACGGGCAGAGTTGCTGTCAGGCGTGCTTTGTCTTCGGCTGTGTCAGTCAATGATGAGCCAGCCAGCATAATTGATAGCATTCTTCTTTTAAATAGGCCACATAGATCGCAGCTTTAGTAGCGTTCTATACGTCTTCAAATATGAAGGAATAGGACACTATGGACCCCTCATCAAGTTGATGATCGCCTGGATGTCGGAAAGATTAAAAATCCTCCATTATACCAGATTGTGTTTGCTGAGGCCTATTTGGAGTGCTTAGTGTAGGTAGAATGCACTAGAAATAGGTATCAACCATCACTGTTCAGCAGGCAGCCATGTGTTGAGTATCGTCAGGAAACCACGGGGCCCGCATTTCCCATTCCCTCACGCAAAGAGAAGGCCCGAGGCTTCCTGAAATAAAGCTTTTACATCAAAAACTCTTCACAATATCATAGATCTCCTCCATTCATACCTTCAATTACTTTCTAAAAAAGCCGCCACCGCGAAAGCCTTTTAATAAGTCAAGGTAAATTCAATGAACAATAAGACTGAGTGAAATTACTGTCCCTCAAAAATTGGTTAAAAGGTTCCCTTTCAACCCAAATGTTTTGTAATTATACAATTACAAAACATTTGAGTTGAAGGGGAACCTTTACCTCAGGATACCCTGATTATTCTATCACTTACAACAAGAGATACAGATATTATGTATTATAAGGAAGGAACAAGCAGTTGTTGTGCTCTATTTATTAAAACAATACGAGTATTCTGTCACCTTTTATTTTATCTACTATACGATAAATATATATTCGATAAATCTTCTATATACGATACAATTTCCTGATTATCTTTTTTAGTATCCTTTACTTTAAAGAAACCCGCACCCGCTTTTTTCCAAACCCGAACACGCTTTTTTCCATACCCGGACCCGCTCCTTTCAAAACCCGCACCCGTTTTTTTCATAACATACCCGCATTTGGCAACGGGCACGTGTGGGGAAGTACAGCCCACTCCTTCTCACAGAGTGGACGCTTGTATCTCAGCACTGGGAACGTAGCAGGCTGATTATGCTATATTTTCCAATCCACCAACTAATTGGGGTTATGCAGCAAAACTTTTGCCAGATGTACCCAATTAATAATGGCGGTCTTTATTAACCTGATTTACAAGTAAAGTACTTAATTTTATTTCTGTAAATAACTATAGACATAAAAAGTAATAAAATAACCTTAGCTTACAACAACCTAAAACATAGCATCAAAAAACTCTTCCTCAACGCTGTCAACCAGTAATGTGCTGAAGAGACTGGCGGCATTACCACGCTGTATGGCAATGCTTAGCCTTTGCCTAAGGTTAAAGCCAGCCCTTGGGTCACGGGAGTGTCAACTTAATTTACAAGTAAAACAATGACATACTTTAGCGTAACATTGTGCATTACTTTCAGCCTACCCATCAAAACAGGCATCGCAAACGACATTCTGATTGCCAATCAGCCTACTGATGATTCGGCAGATTTTATTTAAAATATTTACAATTATGGCCAAAGTACAATGACACTTAATTTGGTATGAAAACATTTGGCATTTGCACAGTTAGCAACAAGTAAATACGCAGTAGGCATAATTTATCACAAATGCAATTTAAAGGTGTAGATGCAGTTTATTTTAAAGCTGTACAAGGCAAGGATTTTCGGCATGCGATCAAAATACGAAAAAACGCTTACACTATCTTCTTCCATGATTGTTTATTATTTTGAGCTCCTCAACAAAAACAATCGCGGAAGATATCCCGTAAGTGGCAGTATGAGTTTAGTTTTAAACCCTGAAAGCTTAAAACAGGTCTAATTCAAGCGTCTTTAGATCCTTCTACGTCTAAGATCAGCCAACTTATCTGTGGAGGCGGGAAAACAGAACTAAAATAAATGTACCAAGTTTGACAAATTGATGCAAATTTTTTTGACATGCAAAGCCACCTTGATCTGCACACTTAAAGTGGCCGTACTGTAGCTCTGTACATACAAATGATGATGAATGAAAAAGAGATGGTACCAATCGAAAAAGGTTGGTAGCCATAGCAAAATGGAAATGAGAGTTTATTAAGTTTCACGTTCAAACTACTTTAAAGGATAATTTCCATCAAACGGCTCGCATCGCATCGGATCGGAAAGGATACGATGCGGCGACAGTCGATCGCGTCCGGCAGGATGTCGACGTATACGATCGGCTCCGTACCGTCGCTTGCGAACGTGTCCGTTTCTGCGCCTAGTTTCATTCCTACCGTGTTGACGTTGACGACAGGCGGACGGAGCCGATCGCGCGTCGCAGCATAATTTCGGGTACGATCGCATGTTGCAGAAGACTACCGCGATCATGCTGCTGTGCGCGGCTTGGTAATATAGACTTTAAATACTGTGTTCACGATTTAATATTGTTTAAAGATTTTAAAATCCATTCCGATCCGATACAATGCGAGCCGTTTAGTGGAAATCATCTTTAACAGATTTTAACAAAACTTGACACTGTGGAACGTACGTAGAGTAAAATAGGGTATTACATTAACATTAACCTGTAACACGAGCGAGTAAGATTCTTGGGTAAAACAATGATATTTTGTCTCAAGGATTCCACATTAATTGTGCGTCGTCTTTATAACGTGGCATAATTACTCCACTGGTATATAGCGTTTCATGTCGTAAAAATATAACGATGCAAAAACCATTAATTGTACACATTTTTATGGTGTTCCTACGATCCTGCATCATATATTTTCATTAAAATTGTCCTACATATCTATACTTAGACTTTAACAAATACAAGGTAAGGTAGGATTTAAGGGTAAGTTTTTTTTTCAGTTTTCGGTATTCTCTCTATTGCTAATTACTCGTGGTTTGCAATCTAAACGGACTCTAACCGCAATTAATTACATAATTCGGTACATTTTTTTTCCTAGTCTTTTGCCTCCCTCCAGTCCTTCGAATTCTCGCGTCCTCTTTGCAGTTCTTACGGGATCTCCTTCGTGGCCTTTCGCGAAACCACGTCAAATACGCCACATCATCATCATCATCATCATCTGCCTAGCCTTTTCCCAACTATGTTGGGGTCGGCTTCCAGTCTAATATCATAAATAATCGGTAATACGATACCCCTTTGTAAGACTGGTTGTCAGACTTTCGGGTCACTGACTACATGTAACGACTGTAAAAGATCTAAAAATGACAGCCGGGACCAACGGCTTAACGTGCTTTCCGAGGCATCGAGGAAACTCGGTATGTAATGGGTGGTCACCCATCCACGGACCAACCTAGGTAAGCACGGCTTAACCTAAAGATCGACCCGAGCTGTTCTTATTTAGCCACGAGCTCCTCATTCCTTACAAAAATTCTGTGAAAATTTCAACTGTCTACCTATTACGGATCATGAGATACAGGTCCCTGACAGACAAACGGACGGACGGACGGACGGACGGACAGAGGAATCTTAGTAATAGGGTCCCGTTGGTTACCCTTCAGGCAAGGAATCCTAAAAAACAAATGCCTATACAAAACACAAAAAATGTAGATCTAGAATTCCTGAGTGTTTGTTTACAAGCTAGAATTCGCCTACATTTATAATTTGAATGTCGTAATTAGTAATATTGTCAATTTCGCCGACAAACCGAACGTGTGCTCTTCATATTACGTGAAGTATGGTAACTGGCACGTGTTCCTGCATTCTGCTGCGTTCGATTTTTAAAAACCGGTGTACCTGGAAAAAAAGAAAATGGAATGAATTATTTGTTTTCAACGTTGTTAATAAGGGAATAATGGCGGTTTTCAATAACTATGTCACTTATATGTGTCTTCTCAATTAACTCTATGACAACCTATCATATTTAGAGTAACATTGACTATCAATTGGGATCACGATCAATAGAATATGAATATGAATAGATATGCAGATCAAAATCACTTAATCTTGCTAAGCTAGCTTGGAAAGCTAAGATATTTTCAGAATCAACTCATTTTAGAAGACCCGTTGGACTTCAAAAGAGCTAAAAGTATCAAATAATGACAATTTATTTAATAATAACTATTATACAACTACAGTTAAATTTTATAAGTATGCTCACGCCTATTTGCTATGTCTAGATTGGTTTAGAAGGTTGAAGGTTGAAGTTTGATTAGCTAACAGGCGATGAGTATGCAAATATTTTGACAATAAATATTTCTTCTAGTTCCTTCTAGCGTGGATCTAAACATTCTATTTAGAAATAATCGTATTTGAAATAATTCCTTGTGAACTGCATTAAGATGCACGAAACTTAGCATATTGTGATAACATAACATCACGCCTGTTATCGCCAAAGGGTTAGGCAGAGGTGTACCTAATAGTACACCCACATTTCGGCAGTTACGTTAAGTTCCATGTAATAGAAGAAGCGTTGGTAGACCAACAACTAGATGGGTAGAGTACAGACGATTGCAAGGTGAGAGGTATGACCTCGCTTTGTATGAGCTTACCGTTCAATGAGAGATCAGCTTAATTTGGTTTTGCATAGCTTGATTGGTGATGATGGTGATATTCCGTGATATTATGATGAGTTACGCTTGATTTAGAGCAATCCTATGTTTAAGTAACCATTAACCATACCATAGACATTAATCATAGTTAATAATGTCAAAGTAACTCCATTTGGAAAAGAAGCGTGAAGCCGTAAAAAGAACGAGTTAGAAAGACAAGTATGCAAATAAAATGGGTGATAATTATCATAAATTATTTCATTTATAATGTTAATTGTTCAAGGACTGGAGGATGATTGATAAAGATCATCAAACGTCCGCGAAACGTGTCCGACGGGCTTTACTATTTTTACTACGACTACCTTCACATATTATGACAGTTACCTAACTTTTTTTTTTTACTTATACTTACGTATAAAATAGGTAAGTATTTCTATCAAGTCAAGAACTCAAGATTATGTTCTTCGCTATTTCTTAATGGGAAATTAAAATCGGGCGAATACAATTTTAATCGGCGACTAATATACTGAATGGGCTCCTGCTATACCAAGTAAGTAACTATTTATTCGGTCATTTCGGCAAAGAGAACATAGGAAGCAAGAGCGAGCGAAGCGAGCTCGGGACTTGTGGCACCCCAACTCGGATAGGTTAGGTTCGAAGGGGATGGCGGGGTCTAGTGAGCGGACGAAGCTCGACGTACACGCAAGAGTACAGCCACATTTCGCCAGTTAAGTTTTTCAAGTCCCATGTAAGTATAATAGGGGGCGAGCCTATTGCCATCAACTGGCAAATCCAGAGTCCGTGGCTGCTATAGAGAAATTCCTAATGAAAAAACACTCGGACACTTTGTCCGACCCGAGAATCAAACCCATGTACAGCACAGCCCCCCCTTCATGTACTAATATACCACAAAACCAGAAAAAAAGTACAACTTTGTCAACATTTAACCAAAATAAAAAGCAAAGCAAACTTTCTTTGTAAACAGCGTCTTAAACTGTTCTACAATAGAGGCAACGCTTTAATACAATCCTTTTAGTAAAATAGAAATAAAACCAACTAACCGAATTGTTTAAAGTAAAGAAAAGTAAGAATCTGTTTAAAGTAAATAAAATAGCTACAAAAATACAATAAATTACATACCCTGGCTAGAATATCTACTCCTTGACAATCCAAAAGAGCTTATATGGTTTAACTGGAACAAATCTTTGACTTTAACTTAGCCTGAAGTTTAAAGCATCCATTCCATTTCCATCCACGACATGACCGCGGCTAGTTAAGCTTAACTTGACAGATTATGTAATCGAATTGTGCTTTTGAATGTAGCCAGAAAATACATGCTTGACCTTTCATATTTTAACAAACATGGGAGAACCTTGAACCCTGAAACCAGCAGGTACTTCGCTATAAAAAGCAACAGTTCACCGACCTCTCCAAATTCCCAAGTACAAAAAAAACGTAAATTATTTACTTACACATAATAATAATAAATTAGTAAGTACTTAATGGTATTATGATAATTCTAATGTCTTATTGTAGTGATTACTCTAATATATTCAAAGTGCGTGAATGAGACTTCAAGGTTGACAGGGTGTCTTAAAATTTTATGTTCTTACGCACTATTTAGAAGGTTTGTATATATTTACCTATGTGTATCGGGGCCGATGCTAATAGGCACCGATTAAGTTCAATTCCATAATATAACATAGGTAGGTTCTATGTTAGGGATTTTGGTTTCCGCACTTAGTCCTTAAAGTGGACCATTGTGCGTGAACATAGGTAGGTAAATAAGTAACTGATTGCCCCGTTGATCTAGTGGTCACAAGTGCGACTGCTGAGCATGAGGTCCTGGATTCGATTCCCGGGTCGGGCAGTGTTATTCGGTTTTTCCATCAGGAATTTCTCAGTAGCAGCCACGGAGTCTGGATTTGTGCCCTACTACATGGGACTTAAAAACATAACTGGTGAAATGTGGGTGTACTATATGGTACATCTCTGCTTAACTCTTCGGGGATTACAGGCGTTATGTTATGTTTTGTAATGTACATAACATAAAGCCTGTAATACCCGGAGGGCACCTAAACCTAGCACATCCACATTTTCTTTGGCCACTTCTTTTAGGCTCAAATCTAGGAATAGTCGAAGCACCCAACATCCTGAAATGTATACACCCTATCAACTTGGTTAGTAAACGAACCACAACAAGGGCAGTAGGTCGTATCATAAAAATAAACTATTTTAGTAAAACAATGCCTTCAATTCAAAATATGGAATTCGCTAAGACCTCAGAAAGAAGTGTCCTCCTGAGGTCTTCACAAAACACACAGCTTCAAGAAAAAGTCTTCTTCAAAAAAGTTAGTTCCCAGAATGGCCAATGGTGTCGTTTTCCCACCAGGTGAGCCACTAGCTTGGTTGTCACTTCATCATCTGCCTAGCCTTTTCCCAACTTTGTTGGGGTCGACTTTTAGTCTAACTGCCTATCTGACCTCCACAACCCATTTAGTACTGGGTAATACCACACCCCTTGGTAAGGCTGGTTGTCAGACTTTCGGACCGCCTGTGACGACTGTCAAAGATTTCCAAATGACAGCCGGGATCAAAAACTTAAAGTGCTTTCCGACACGAAAAAAACTCGGTATGTAATGAGTGGTCACCCATCCACGGGCTGACCTTGGCGACAGCGGCTTAACCTTGAAGATCGACCCCGCCACGAGCCACCGATCGAGCCACGAGCTCCTCCTCCTTGGCAAGGCCTCCTCAAGGCATAAAAAAAAAAACAAAACAATATTACCCATAGGCCTCTTTTAGAATCAGATGACTTGCCTATAACCTGTTATCGAAAACCTCATCCATTCCTATCATTCATTCCAATTTCCCATTAAATGCCTTAAAAACATTCGTGTGATTACAATCAGCTGATGCATTGTACTTAAGTTACAATGAACCACATCCATTGCTGCCCTAGCATTCATACAGACAGATCACCACAAACAAATATAGTAATGGAAGTAATTCTCTCTCCATTACCCGACAAGGCGTTATAACACAGTCACTTAGCGCACAAAAAAACAATAACACCTCTGAAATCAATCAAAAACAAATAAAGTAAGTATCCCACGGCAATAAACTGACAGATATAATAACATATTCCCTATATAATTGTTCAATTTCATTCGGAATCTTACTGACCGCGACCATTCTGACTTGACATTTTAAAGATGGCGCTGATTGTCAAGAGAGCTGTCAAAACAACTGTCAGATTCGTATTAAATTTTAGTACCATTTTTCGCCGCGTTTCAAGGTATAGTGGTGGGTGTACACGTTCGGTTTTAGATCTGTATTTCGTAGTCAATGCCAAGGTTAGAGTCGATGACCGCAGAGGCGACGGTCGCCAACCGAATGGAAGAGCGGGTACAAGTCTGTGTTTATGTTTTGAAGGTGAAGTGCTGTCTTTGCTTTAGTGAGTTTAATTAGCTTATTGTGTGTACTTAGCTTTAAGAGCACATTACGCTGATTAGAACGATTATCTGTGTTACAGCAAAAATGTTATGTATGATTCATTAAGCTTAAAACATGACAACTGTCATATTCATAACAGACGCTATGTTTACTATTACAAAATGAATCTCTATATCTTGCTAATATTGAATATAATTAACGCTATAAGGTCTATCTTCGTTATAAAATCTATTCACCGTACAATCGTTGTGTAAACGATTAAACAAAAGACTGTCCGAGCTTCAAAACAAACATGGCCACTCAAACGCTAATCCGTCCTAATCAGTCACCTCTGCGCGTTTACTCTCAAACAAGTACATACTCATACAAGTCCATAGACGTACACGTTTGTCCTCATAAAACATACTCATTATGCAATTATGTGCGAAGGAATTCAAAGGTGGCTTTTGTATGGATAGGGCTTCATACTGAGGAATTTGAGGGTTAACTGTTCTTCTGAAAGTACGTAATCAATTTTTGGGGCTTATTAGAGTTGAAATGTAAGATTAAAAGAGGTGAGAATATGCATTTGAGCTTTGGAATGTGAGAAATAAATCAAAGCATTCAAACTCTTTGGAGTTTTTTTTTTTGGTGTTTAGGTAACAGAAATCCTGGATTGCTGGTGTGTTTAAAAATAAAACGAAAGCTATGCATATGATAAATTGAAGACGACTCTGCCCTGGAGTGTAAATGTGGTGAAAAGGGGATATTTACCACGATTAGCTTCAGTTTATCCGTGATCATGGTGCTTGCAACAGCGCCTAAAATAACGGAGACTCAATACAGTACAGTAAACATGGTAAATATCCAGTTTTCAGTGATAGTGACAGTGTTAGTGACCATGTCAGTTTAAAAACTTAGATAGGTCACTTTAATATCAGCAGTACCTTTGTGCTCTTCTATGTTAACATATTGTCCTGTTAAGTATCTGTGTGTACATAAATAAATAATATCGTGTCCCGCGTGTCCTCATGTTACGGAAACTGATGGAGGCAACTGACGCTAAACCTAACCAGGAAACCAAATTCTGAGTCGACTCAATTCAGATTGCCATCGACACCCTTAAAAGAATATTATGATAATTGAAAGGAATCATCAAAATTAAATCCTTCAAATAAAGTACGTCGATAATGAATACCATCTCATTTTAATAGGCATGTAGTTGTTAAACCAATATGACAACACAAACAAGGAAACTGCATGAGAACCATAACATAGTAAATAATGACTATAAATAAACAATTAAGTACATCAATTAAACTAATAGTATGCTCATAATGCAATCATGTTATTACATTTTTCCTGTCTGAAGTACTTCATTGATATCATTTGCCGCCAATTCTAACGTCAGTGCTTGTTTTGGCGCGAGCTCTACTGGCTATGGTTTATCTATGGTATTAAACTGTACTTCTTTCGTTAGTAATTAATAGAAATAAGACTGAAAATTAAAGAGTTGTCAAACGTGGGTATATTTTATGAACTTGTTGTCTAATGAAAGTAATTTAAAGTTAGGATGCTTAAAAACTTTTTCCCTTAGATCTTACTCTCATTGCATGCTTATTTCGTCCAATCGTAAGCATACTGAATAACAAATAGCTAGAATAAAATAGAAACAACGATACACAACCACAATATAATGTTCCCACAGCTGGAACAGACACAAACATTCTCTCTATAAGAGTGAGAAAATAGAAAAAATAATGTAATACCTCGTTGTTCTAGTGGTTTCTAGCGCAACTGCTGAGCATGAGGTACTGGGTTCGATTCCCGGGTTGACTAAAGTGATATTGAGTTTTTTCCATCAGGAATTTCTCAGTAGCAGCCACGGAGTCTGGAGTTGTGCCCGGTTGATGGCAATAGGCTCGCCCCCAATTACATGTGACTTAACCAAGACTGGCAAAATGTGGATGTACTATTAAGTACACCTCTGACGAACACTTCTGGGACTACACGCGCGGTGATGTTATGTTATAATTGTGTAGTGTATATTCATACAATACAATAAAACATTCTACCAATCTATTACATTTTTCTCTTTAATCATTCCATGCCATTTTCTGGCAAGGCTCAAACTCAAACTCAAACTCAAAGCATTTATTTCAATTAGACCATTACAGGCACTTTTGAAAGTCAAAAACAAAAAAGCTAAGCTACAGTCACATTCACAAGGCATAATAACTTGCGAAAGTACTGTAGTTGCACATTCCAAATCGTAGATCTCTATGGAGAAGAATGGGCAAGAAACTCCATGGACACTCTTTTTAATCAAAATATTGTTACAAAATCTTGGTTACATCATTCATGTTGAGATTATACATATATGTGAGAACGATGTACAAAGACGTGCACATTAAGAGCGTCCAGGCTCTTTCACCAACCGACTTATAATGAGTAGGTATACATAGGCATTACATTACGAGGTCCGAGGTCCGGGTTCGAAGTAACGGCTATTTTTTGTCTATAACCACTAACAGCTATAACATTGCTCCTCATAATTTGAAAGTTGAAACTGATTAAAAGATAAACTGTAAGAATTAGATTGGTAGTTGTAAAAAACTGGATGAGTGCGAGTCTTGATTATGTACGCATGGTTCCGTACCAGAAAAGATTTTATTTTCACTAAATTACTATAACATTTCATCTTTAACTTTATTTAACTTTGGTTAATTTAATTCTAACTAAACATTATGCCGTTTTATAGATTCTTTAGCAACCCCCAAGAGACGCTACTCGTACCTTACTTACTATTGATACCGCAATTTTTGTCCATCTCCGCAAAGACACACAGCACGCGCAGCTAGAGAGTTGAAACTTTGTCAGATTTGTAGTAGCACGAAGTCATCTGTATCAAACTCTTAACGATTACCAATAAGTAAGTCAATTTTTTTTCAATATCGCTCTCCGTTTGTGTCCGAATGATCCATCGGTCAATGAGAGTAGAGTGAGGAAAGAAACTGTCCCTTGTCGGCGCACAAAATTTTGCACTCTATTATCTCCCGCGTCGATGGTAATTCTCCGCTGAGATTGCCATGGCCAAAAGTTTGGTCAGGAGGTCTCGTTGCCGTTTGCGGAACCCTAAAACTAAGCCTAGTATTGATATTAATATAGGTACTTAATAAGTAGGTATATGATATCATCACGCATATGTCAGTGCGGGATATGTTTAATTGCAAGTGATATTAATATACTACAAAAAATGGCACAATTATTTTATTTTGTGTAGATGTGAGCGAACCTATCAAAGCTAGAAGTTTTTCGTTCTAAGGCCTACGTTACTGAAACCAGTTCAGCATAGCTACAACATAGATAAATCTCTAGGTATATTATTCAAAACGAACATAATATATATATATAAGTAATTTTCTACGCTAAGGGAAGAGGCAGCAGCGGCCATCTTTCGGGATCAATCAGTAAACACACAGTTTAGCACAGCCTGAAAAAAAAAACGATTATAAAACATAAAGCCTATATTTACCTACTGGCTGCGACAAAGGATTCCATCACGAAGGCTCGTTGTAAGTTGGTGGATGTCAAAGTCTTCGAATTTTCAGTTCAAGTACATGCCGGTTTACTGACGATGTTTTCTTTCACCGTTCATCAAATTAAAAAAAAATACACAAAGCAAAGTCAAAGCCCTGACACAGCCAGAAGGTGTAGCGGCAGACCTCGTAAGATGGCGGGACGGGTTGGAATAAACCAACGACCAGATATCCACACTGACCCTGAACGACAGAACTGTGTGTCATGTGCACATGTCACTCCTGTGTCTCCAGACTCATGTCTTTACCACTCTTAAATAAGTTTAAAACAATACTGCTTTAAGACTTAATGGTACGTCACCTGGAAGTCACAAAGAGAGGCCTTTGTCCAGCAATGGGACAGGTTAACAGTTACAGTAAAACGCCTGCCAGTTATTTTCTCTCTATAACAAGGTAAATAGGCACTGTCCAATATATGGCCTACCATATTGCAAGTGTAAAAAGGCTGTTTACTCATTCCTACAAGGCAAAAATTACGACGAAACAGAAAAATTCATAACTGATTTAATTTGATTCACTTATTTATTTATTTTTTTCCTGATAATTTACAAAAAAAATATATTGTAATACACAATTAATGAAATAAATTAGGATTGCTGTAAAGATGCACATCGAAATCTCACTAACATACGTTACGGTCATACAATTTAATCCGCTGCAGGCTATGACTCGTAACTTGTAGCGGAAATACTACTTATTTGCACAGCATACACTTGGTCACAACAAATACTCACCTACCCACTAGTTACATGATTTACTTTTAGTTTAAATATATACTTACCCTAATCACATATTTTATTTTTCTTTACTTTTATTTTTTTTTAGTTTTAAGCATTATTAGGCGAAAAAAAAAATCTTATAGCTAAACATCAGAATTTATTTGTAGTCAGCACATTATAATGTACTATAATGCATACAGTGTACGAGTTTGTTGTTTCTTTCCTTGGGGACCGGCACTGTACTCCTTAACACAGGTTATCTAATAACCTAGCTAGGAATACAGCACCTCACCCACCATTCTATTGTAGTCTTTGTACACTATATTCCGATTCTGTAAACTGTCATCATATACTACAATGTGTTTTTTGATGAATAAATTATTATTATTATTTATTATAGTTTACCTGAAGTTCCACAAACCGCAGTCAAAGTAAATACAGTCCTTCGAAAGTAAATAAAAGCCGGTACTTCAGTAACCTTGGCACCCATAATCTATGATTGGCAACGTTATGCAAGGACGTGTTAATTATTGCAATTTCCACGGCGGTTACTATAAGAAAGAAATATTGCTGAAGTGAAACAAATGCTCTTATCACGCGGCGCGAATCGGGATAAACTAAGTTGCTGTGGTGATAAGGTTTTCAGTGTTTAGTTAGGCCATTTGTATTGTATAGTAATGAACGAAAATACACTCAATTTATGCATTATTGAAAGGGTAATTAAATATGTGATCCATAAGTTGATGAGGGAAGTTTTAAGTATGAATTTTGGGGGTCGTGGGGCTTTTGGGATCGGGACCGCGGTCCTCGGATTCCGCCTATAAATACAATAATTAGTTTTGAGTAGTACCTTTGGGACCACAAATAAAATAACCACAGTGGCTGACTGCGAGAGTAGAGAAAGAACAATGAAACGATATATGGACAGTTACATTGAAGCACTGTTTTATGCTTTCATGGTTTATACATGGTCGCGGGATGACATAGCGGCATCATCAGTTTAGTTATAAATTATAACTAAACTTACACTGCCACGACGATGATGCCGCCGTGTCATTCCGCGATCATGGCGCTTACAACAGCGTCGAAATAGCGAGAGCTCACAACAGTTGAAAAAAAAGAAAATATCCCGTAAGTGACCGTATAAGTTGAGTAACATTAAAATATGAAAGAAGAAGCCATGCTGCGCCGACCCTAAATGCTAAATTACGCAAAATCGCTTCAAGAAGATTATAAGTACCTACATCATCAACACTCACGCGATCATTGAACTTTTTCCACAAAGTAGGGGGAAGCAACTGGTGCTTACACTATCCCAAAGTACGGTATCCCGATTACCTCGAATATCTCCAGCCTGAACTTATGCTAACCTAATTCACTATATCCTTAATAAACGCTAATCCTGAAAACTATGTGCTAGAACCTTAATTCAGAGCATTTTGGCACGACTAAGCTCGGTTCAAAGTCGATGTTAGGGGCTTAAAGATTACACTGACTCATGATCTATTTAATATACTATATTTTCCGACCAATGCAACTCATCAACCTCAATGAAAAATGGCCAGTAACCTACCTATTTACTTTGCATTTAATTCAACACCAATGACGCATTGAAAACACATTAAAAACACCACAAGCACAATTTCTGCAACCAAAATGGCAGTTGCAAAAAATCGAAAGGAAAAACAGCGAATAAAAATTCATATCAGACGTTGTATGTACAAACTAGGACCGGATGTTGCGCAACCGGTAGTGGGTATATACTATGCATGTATGTACATGTGTACATTGTGTACATCGATCCCTTATGTATTCAGTAGACGTTTTCGTCGCCCTTTACCTTACGGGGCCCGTGACCCTGGTACGGATTGGCAAAAAAGTTAATATAAAAAAAATATGTTGTATTTCATATCAATGAAAAATTACCTTCCACTTAAATAGCAGATACTGATTGAGATTGACTGGTAGAAAATGCCTGTGGCATTAAGTCCGCCTCTGTACTTTGTGCTTAAAATGTTAAATAAATACTGACATTACTTTTTAATTATTATTTCATGACAATTTCGAAAGCTTGTCTCCAAAGAATTGTCAGATATTCATTAAGTCGCTAAGCAGACTAACATAACTACGGTACAAAAATAAATGTTACTGTCAAACTTTCAACAAAGTTTCATCGGCAGGGGAAAAATAGGTCACAAACATAGAGAATTATATAGTCTTTGGTCACAAAGCTGTCTCTGCCTACACTAACACTTCTAAGAACGTCTGCAGCTTTAAATTATTTTCTGAAGAAATCTTTGTCCAAAGCGACAACTTTGGCTGCTAACCCTACTTCGATTAGGGTAATCAAACCTTTGGGTTTATTGATAAACTTGGTGTGTAAAACGCTTACTATATTGTTGTTTTTAGGTGAGCAGTTAACTATATCGACAGTTATGTTAAGCGAGGAAAACATATTTTGCCAAATTCAGAAGGGTGAAAGTAGCTGAAAATCACACGTTGGAATGGTTGCCGCTGCACCATTACAATACGAAAGAACCTGACGCATACCATACATTGCGATCATTTTAATGGAGCGCGGAACTAAGGTATAATGAGTAAGTAAGAAATACCCTTAACGAAGCCGAAACGCACTAGTTCTCCCCGTTATTGCGGTAATTTTTTCTTGTAGACCATACCTGGAAACCGTCTAGTTACAGAGATATTGGGAGTCAAAGTTCCAACTTTTTCAATTTTTTTTTTTAAATACAAGTTTTTTTATGTTTTATGTTTACTTTAAATACCTCACCCCCGTACTATTTAATGCATCCATCAGCACAATATTTTGAGTGCGTTACATTGAGTATAACCGTAAAACGTGATATTTCCCCCCCAAAAACAGTCTTTTCCCAGCAATATTTTTTGTATAAAGTTACTTAGTTTGATCTACAGAATGCTTGGTTGAAGGCTTCGTTATAGGTCCCTTTACACCTTGTATGTTTGATGTGGCGTCAATCGTGATTATCTGATTCTAGCTTAGCTACACTTTCAGGTAATTCCGAGAGCTTCTGTAAGGGATGATATTAGTGTATATCAAGAGGCCGTTGGGCAAAAAACAGTCGGGAAGTACCGCTACCAAACTGGTTGACTTGCTTACGTCTTACCACAACCTGGACCCTTTTCAGCGCCAAATATCATTTTTAAACCGACTTCAAAAAAGGAGGAGGTTTCTCAATTCGACCGTATATATATTTTTTTTTATGTGTGTTCGCGGATAACTTCGTCGTTTATGAATCGATTTTAATATTTTCTTTGTTGTTGGAAAGGAGATACTTCAAGGGTGGTCCCATGATAAGGAAACCGGGATCTGATGATGGCATCCAAGAGAAATTGAGGGGAGCTTTCAAAAATTGTAGTGGCGGCTAGTGCGTTTGTAAATTTTTCGATTAAGTATTTTAAAGCACTATAATTTAAAGAAGGTCTGGAGTCGCTCTGATGATGGAACCGAAAGACAGTCGAGGGAACTCCTCAACGGTTTACAGCAGTCACCTTGTGTTTGGGTTTGATTAATTTGTATTGATGAGAAATTTACACCTAGATGGGTTGTGACTGTCATAAGGGGTCTGATGATGAAGACGAAGGACAGTTAAGGGAACTCCTCAACTGTTTACAGTAGCTACCTTGCGTTTGGACTTAATTCATGTATATTGATCAAAACTTTGCACCCATCTGGGTTACAAGTGCCATTCACAGGTCTGATGATGAAAAATATTTCTTGGAATATTGCAACTAAAAATAAAAAAACTTTTTTGCAAAAAATAAAACCGACTCCAAAAACACAAAAAAGTGAAAAATAATTTTTAGCTTCAGAAGTCGGTGACTTTTGTTTATTTGATTCAATTTTTTGTCACCGACTTCTGAAGCTAAAATTAAACACTTTTTAATGTTTTTGGAGTCGGTTTTATTTTTTGCAAAAAAGTTTTTATTTCTCTTTGAATGAACGGTTGATGCTGCCATATTAATATTCTGTTAAGCATCATCATTCTCCTGTCATCATCCCAATATATTTGAGGTCGGCGCACCATGTCTTCTTCTTCCATACTTCTCTATTACTCATCATCTCAGCAGTCACCTCCTTTCTAGTCGTATCATCCTACACAGTCCATCCATCTTTTGATATACTGTTATGCAGTGGATAAAAGTAACAGGTTAAAGCTGGAAATAACTTAACGTTACTGTTGTAATTCTCCAGCAGTATTTATCCTCCAGAAGGTGATCCATTTAGCAGAACCCTAATCTTAGAACTAGTCATCCTAGTACCCATCTATAAATAAGCCCACCAGATCTTCCCACAAGGGTCAACATACGATTACAATCGCGGCCGTAATTGAGCAAATTACAAGTCATTGTTCACGTGATGTCCATGCTAAATAGATCCCTGTGTCGAGCTCATACCTTAAGTGGTGCTGTGTGACAGTTTGCACGTGTTTCGGGTGGAGTCTCACTACTGCGACATGAATAAAATTAATTGTTGCAAGGTTTTATATATTTTTTAACCGACTTCAAAAAAGGTGGTTTCTCAATTCGACCGTATATACAGGGTTATTTGTAAAACACCAGAAACCTCTTAAGAGGTCATTGTACTCATCACTATGAACAACTTTTACTATGGGACCAAACCTGAAATCGCGAAAAAAAGATCAGCTGTTCCCTACATTTTGACGAGTTAATCGATCACTTTTTTGTGTTTTTGAAGTCGGTTTTATTTATTTATTTATTTATGTACACACAGATACTTAACAGGACAATATATTAACATAGAAGAGCACAAAGGTACTGGTTATTTTATTTTTTGCAAAAAAGTTTTTTTTTAATTAGTGTGTGTTAGTATCATAATATAGTCAGATTAGTCATATCGAGACCAATACGTGCCTCGTAAAGCACGTTGAGCCATTGGTCCCGGTTGTCATTTGTAGATATTTGACTGACAGTTGTTTCATGTGATCGGAAGCCCGAGAGTCTATCAACCAGTTTTGTTAAAGGGTACCGAGTTAAAAAGTTACTGGCAGCGACTCCGTGTAAACTACTGTATTCACCAGCACCCATTTAGACTGGAAGCCAGCGCACATACAACGGTTTATTATTATTTCACGAAAGAATCGATTATCCGTCGTAATCGTTACTTTTCTAAACGACAAAATTAGTCATAAAAAGGTAAGAAGATCAACACATCTAACAGTTATAAAGTTTAATACAATTCAAATCGTAATTGCTATGAACACAAATCTCACACTAACTCTCAAACATTACAAAATGTTATAGATTCTAATCGCATTTGACAACCGCGATAAGCCTTGAAACTTTCGATCCCTATCTTTTATGGGAGAATTTCCCACCAAATATGGGAAAAGATATTCTAAAGTTTATTAATCTATTATTGACCTATAGAAAACCTCTAAAACTTTGAACCTACGGTACGATGACAACCTTAGACTATAAAATAAATTTCAATCGGCAATAATATACTTTTATGGGCTGTATTATACGTCATCATTAGGGTCTTAAATTAATTCGAGCACGTTAATTATGTGGGTAGGAACATGGTGTCAACGATATTTTAATATTTCGTTGAAAGGATATTTCTCGGAGAGACGAAAAGTCAAAATTAAACAACCTCTTGTAACCTGTTTTGTAAATATCTAGCGTCAATAAATTATTACTTAATCTACTCCAGTAGATTTACGCTTATGGAAAATTTACGCTTGTTTAAAGATTTTATCAAACAGCCAAAATAAGTTAACTAGGTACTAACCAACTTAACATAACCAAAGCTTCATCATCAGCCCACAGGAGCCTACTGCTGGACAAAGACCTCTTCAATCGCACGCCACTCCACTCGATTCTCGGCAACTCTCATCCAGTTGCTACCAGCTACCCTGCGAAGATCGTCACTCCACTGAGCCTGAGGGCCTTACGCTTGCCGATTTGCGGTCTCCACAAAGAACACATCAACCAAAGCTTAGCCAGCTACAACACCAAAAAAAGGATTACCTAACAATATTCTTCCACTTTTGTCAAAAATCCACATTACTACACAGACCAGCTGTACACGACATCTGTCCAAACACAATTTGTCTATTTCTTATTTACCTTGCCAAACCGGCTTCTAAAACCTCTAAAATTAAATGCCAAGTCTGAAAACAACTTTTCATTTCAGTTGTCCCCGTTCTATGGCACACATTATGCTAATACGTACGGTTTCCGGTTGGGGAATCCTATTTGGGTTCCGTACAATGTTTTGTTTGTAAAACATCTCGGTGTTGCCAGACGTGGCGGTTGTGATCGTTGTAAAATCGGCTTGTCAGCGGTACACAGGTAGGGTTACCCTCGTGGAATTTGTCCCAAAATTGTTGGTTAACATAGTTGATTTGATGTTTATAGTTTTGTTTGATTCATGTGGCTGGTTGGAATACTTGGAAACCGGTTAATGGATGGTTCCTCGTCTCCTTAAAAACTTGTAAACTGTTTGTTTACCATGTTAATATTCTCTCATGCATATTATTAAAAATCTAAGTAGAAGACTGACCCGAAACGTCAGAAAATTTTGTGATATTTAAAAGTATGGTGATTTTTTGACTCTACTAAAAACGCCTTTTTTGTTTTGACAACCCTATCTACCCAGGTGAAGTTGAGTGCTGTCGGGTTACAGTAATATCCCGCGTCCCAATCTAGCTAAATGATTGTTAAATGCGAATGAACTTCAGGAGGTTTGGATCTACCCAAAGAGGAAGCAAAAAGCTCATTTTTTGATAAGAACAGAACAGTTAATTGAAGGAAAATGGCGGTAAATATTTAACAGTTTATAGACTCAAATGACACCTTAGAGGAAAACCAAAGAAATGATGAATGGAAGATAAAATAATGAAGATTTAAGAAAGAACAAAATACCCGGACCCGAATAAATTGGTATAAAAGCAGAAGAATGATCTCAAGATGTCAATGGAAGATCTTAACAGACAAAAGGGCACTGTAAAGGAACTATGTACCTTAAAATACGAATAGGAAATAAGGCAAATATTGTCAAGACATCAAAAAATGCAAATGCCTTGGACTCAATTACAAATCAATCGATAATTATGGCCGAATTAGATCCGCTTGGGAACAGAAACGCCATAAGAAATTATTCAATCAATCCTACACAAAATAGGTATTGAAAAACTTAACATAATAAGCCGATTATGAGCCTTAATAAAAGTTAACGAGTAAATTAATACTGTCAACTAATCAATGGCGGAAAACTATAATAATATTTATAAATTCTGTAGGAGTCTCTGACGTCCTTTACTTTGTTATGGTTGAATAATTTACGACAATTTTTGTTCTAGATGGAGTAAGATTGTTTAGATCCTCATCATCTGCCTAGCCTTTTCCAACTTGGGGTCGGCTTCTAGTCTAACCGGATGCAGCTGAATACCAATATTTTACATGGAGTCATACGCAGCATAATCATTTTTGTAATATGTTGATTTTCTTTCTTTTGATTTATAGGTACCATAACACAAGCATTAGGTTGCTTAGCTTGGGACTAGATGGTGCTGTGTGAAATGTCCAGGGATATATATATATATTTATAGGTACTATCTTATTGGTGAGGTTCTTCAGAAAGGTCAGGTACGTGGTACTCGCAACCGGCGTGCGTGTCTGACCAGATGTATGAACGAGGACGAGGCAAAAGGAGTACACTAAGGATCGTAACAGGTGGCGTTCTATGGTTTCTGCCTACCCCCATGGGAAAAAGGGTATGTATGTATGTCATGTATGTGTGATGGTACTATCTTTCACAGATTCACAACTGTTTTTAGTTAATTAAATTATTTTTTCGCAACAGGTACCTAAGTACTGAGTTTTATGTAAAAGTTTAAATCTTATGTCAACTTGTTGATTTATTTTTCCCATGGGAGCAAGAAATCAACTGTTATCAAAACACGTGTATAGTTGCCATCATTGACATTATCTCCAAGATCTTGGTGGCCAAACTAATAACCAACATTGGCGGAAACTTCAGCTTAACAACGCTGACTAGCCAATAGTCGTATAAAAGCCTAATTTCACGGAAAAATCAAATCAAATCTGTAAAAAACTAACTCATAACAGTATTTCTTTGTCTTACAAAATTAAAGTCATTAATTGCGGTAAAAGACAGTAAAACTTCTGCAATAACAGATTTAATGAGAATCGTTAATTGAGCTTATTAATATGATTTTAGCACCATAAAAGTAACTAATAGAAGACCATTTGAGTCCAATGTAATCACAGCTTAATTTATATTGATTTAAGTTTTATTGCAGCTTGTATTTATGTGAAAAGCTGTTAATGTTTCTATTGGTTCTGCTGTCATTCGAAAATTTTTGACAGTCTTCACGTGTAGTCGGAGGTTGGAAAGTCTAACAACTGTTACGGTTGTCTAAGGGCTAAGGGGTATCGCGTTACCCAGGAACTGGTCTGGGGGTTGATAGTCAGTCGTTCCATGTAAAATGCTGATACAAGTCTAGTTCCAGTGGAGCCCGACTCAAAATAATTATTGTAAGGACAAGGTCGATGATGATTTTCTATAACTTTTATATTTTCCTCTAAATTTAACTCATGTGATCTGAAATTATTTGTTTTTACTTATCAAAATAAAAATCAATAAAAAATATATAAAGATGTTCAGCCGGTTTAAAGCAAATAACCAATCAGAAGCTTCAACAATTAATGTTCAATAATTAAAGATAAACAATTAATAGCTTTATTAACAACCTGTTAGCGACAGTTGTACCATGAGAACCAAACCTTAACCGCCTTGAAAGGAGATCGCCAAAAAAGCGCGCGTTAATCGCACGCACGACTTTTTCATCGCAATTAGACTTAATTCATCGGCAATCGTGATCTGAACTTAATCGTACGCGATCACACGCATTAATATATAAACTGTATTGTTTTTGTAGCAATTTAGTGGAATTAATTACTATCATCATTATTCATATTTTATGGGAAAATGTAACGATTGTTGTTTTTTTTTTTTCATAATTATTATGTTTAGAATTTTTGTGCCGATTTTTACACCTTCTGTTACTGTATATTGTTTTTTACTACACAAGCACCAATATTAATTTTTGTGAAACATCCATACTATTAACATCTTATTGCTTTTTACCTTGGATTTTAGGATGGTTCCTTATCAATAATATCATTTTTCTGGCGCTTATTCCAATGTATTTCGTCGCAGCATGTCTTTTTCTTCCATACTGCTCTATTACTCGTCATCTGGTTTCTAGCCATATCATCCTCAAACAATCCATAATTTCTTTGGTCTCGACTCATACTCATACATCCATGGATGGTTTTTTACACCCTGGGGAAAAAACTAAATAAAAATTATGCTAAGTTACAACAACAAGAATCGCTAATCAGCAGAAAACAAATGGTACTTCGTAAGTTGTTCTGAATCTATTTTAATAAAATGATAATGTCAGTCAAAATAACGTAACATTTAAATATGTTGAGAGATAAAGATAACATCGTTGAATCAGATAAAGATTTAAATGTTTAATAACATAAATTAAGATAAGCTGAACATCAAAAACAATCTTAATATGTATGTCTATTTCAAACATAGTAATAAAGATACAGTAGTAAACAATTAACTTAAGGCGTTTGACTATGAACGAAGAATAGTTTTTAAAAAAATCCAGTAATTATAACTCCTTTAAGTTTTTTCCCACATGTTCCATCCGGTACAGTTTTTGGTCTTTCTAATTATAAACGCACAATTTAGGTAAATGATTAAGATAACTAACTCTTAAATTGAGTGTGATACACAGGGTGCAGGGTAGTGTGATTGATTGTGTGTGTATACAGTATAAAACTATAAACAAACATTGAGAGTCTCAATCACTTCTACTGCTCAAATAAAAACCAATCTTGTACCTAAGCCCTTAATTCTCCAGCTATTCAAATTTCGAATAGGCATAATGCAAAAAAACAAAGCTAAAATTTCATCATGGCCACCTGTTACGACAATAAAAACGCGGGAAAACATTGATATACAAACGTCAAACGTGCAATACGATTGAAATTCAGAGGGTAGTACCGCCCCATTTCGTATTCAGTTCTATCCGTAATATGCGGATTCTTGAGGGGCGAGGAAATTCCTCGTTTCGGGATGTCCGCTATCGCAATACCGTTTCCCGAAAAGCGAATGATCCGAAAAATGGCGTTTACTAATTTCGGGGCCTTGTTTTATTGCGCTTTGATATTGGTGTTCGTAATGAGCGATTTATGCTGCTTCTTCATCACTAACTAATTAAGAATAAGTTAATCAAATTACTATACCAATGTTGGAAAACAACGTGAGGAAACCGGCATGTCCTAGAGCCAAAAATTCGAAGATATGTGACATCTACCAACCCGCACGGGACCCATGTGGTGGATTATAGCCCATTATAGAGAGGTGGCGTGTATCCCAGCAGTAGGAACATTATAGGCTGATTATGCTAATGCTTTTATCAATGTTATTCGATGCTTAAGTACCACCAGTGGTGCAAATTCGCCTAACAGTGGGATGACACAGGCTAACACTAAATTAAGTATGAGTTCACCATAGTATTTCAATGCTGCGGAGTCTGTAAGCGATAACATTAGTGTCACTTCACTTTTTAATAAATTAATGTTTGGGTGCTAACCTCAGTAACTTCTCACATAGACGCAAACAAAAAAGAAAAAAATCATCTGTAGTATTCTAAATACAAAGTTTACTTAAATTAGCGTATTTATGCTTGATGTCTAAATGTCCTTCTGTCCTGCTGATCATAATACAGCTATACTAAAAAAAAAAAAAAAAAAAAAAAAAAAAAAAAAAAAAAAATAAAAAAAAAAAAAAAAATAAACAAAAAATAAAATAATAATAAAATAAATGAAAAATGAATAATAATAATAAATGATATATTATATTATTATTTATTATTATACTGTTCTCGTTACTGAAAACATAGAGACTTTATTGATGTATTTACCTAGAATATCCAGGAGAATGTTAAAAGACATCCCTGTTATTGATAGGACAAGTAGATAATACAGCCAACCCCTACGTATGATAAAGTAGAGGTAACAGATAGTTATTTTCGAGCACAGTCTAAAGAACAATACATTCACTTTTCTATCTCCTCTAAAATATAAAATAAATGTCACTACATAACATAATAAAAACGCTTTACCTAAAAAGGCCCCAAAACGGGCTGTATAAAAATTCTAATAGCCGAACTACATACGTACAATTTTTTTGGCTGGGATCGTTGGCCGAGCAAACACACGTATAAGCAAGCAATAAGTTAGTACTAATAATATTATAAAAAAAACTGACCGAACGATTGTCGGCCTTCAATTCGGACAGATCATTCACCTGCGCTGATTATAACTACGGAACAGTTCTACAGAAATACCACTTTACACAAAGTTGTTACATAACATTACGGTTGTAAAACTAAAAGCAGTTAACAGGGATGTACATATTTGGCCATTCATAACCGATCCCAGGTATGGGAAGGTTATTGGTATCGCCCGAGCACAATTCCAGACTCCGAGCTTTAGGCTGAGAATTTCTAGACAGAAAAACCCAAAAACACTTTTACCCAGACATCGGACTCGACTTCTTGAACATCGAGTCAGAGAAATTGGGGCTGAACCTTCTTCCAAACTGTCTCAGTAGTCGTAGGTCAAAGATAAATATTTCCACAATTCTATCAAACGTGGCAAAGAGATTAGTGATCATGGTTTGTTTTATATCACAGACTACGATGCTATCCTCTCTTGATATAATCCCCGAGTTACTTTCAACGCCCTCTTTCTGGAACCCTAGGGCTACAAACACAATTGAACGGTAACAAAACAAAAACACCGCGAAAGGGCGCGCAATCGATTTCGTCCGAGATTACTTTTGAACGGCTGTGCGTAAGCTTGAAAGAATCTTTCACTTATTTTGACTGGAAAAGTGAATCTGTCTGCAGATATTTTGTCTGCTACACTTTCAAGGTTAAACTGCCAATTTTGTATCGATTCAGATGTTTTTTTAAGAAAGATATCATTTGGATGGTTTAGAAAGACAATACATTCGGATAGTTGAATTGAATTAAGTTCTGTGTCTATGGTATCCGTCAGTTCAAGCCTATGTTGTTTGAAACTTAGGGTGTTTAGTGTCGAGATGATAAAGAGATATGCCACCAATGAAATTATGTTTTTTTTCTAATACTCCGCTATTCTTTTCTGATTAATTCGTTTCGAGATCCAAGACAGTTAAATTGTTTCTCTGGGACTTTGTCGAGGTTCATTGTCTCGGCGCTTTTCTAGTGGTTGCCGCTGTTGATTCTAGCTTTCAGGAGTTGCAGTGGTTTGGGACTAGTGTGGTGGGCGTGTCCCAAAAAAAAGACCCACAAATGCAGCTAGGATTGCACAATTGCATCTAAAAAGTGAGCCTTCTGCCACTGCAGTTACAGCAAATCGCTGAATGCGTGACGATTGGTAAATGAAGCCGCGTTCTGAGAACGAACGATCCTAGTTGGATGATCAGGCGTTTTTGCGCAGACGTAACTTCTTAGTCACCTCCTAGGTTTTGTTTACAAATAAATCAAAAACCTGCGAAGCTTCGCCGCAGGGTTTAATCTGAACATCTTTAGAAGACTGTAAAATACAGTTGCATGCATCCTTCATGTTTTTCTTGATAGGATATAATCTAGGACTTAAATATGTCTACAACAACATGTCTAATTACTTTATTAATACTGCTTTTACGTGAAACGATTAGCGTATAACTTTCTTCCGATAACAACTAAGTATTCTTGTCCACGATAACGTATCAAATGAACTCTTTGTAATCGCCACGCAACTCCGTAATCTCCACATAAAATATTCCAAAATCTCTATGGAACGATGATAAACAACAATACACTATTCAAATAGGAAAATAGATATCCCCATACGTATTGGTACCCTGGTATTTTCATACAAGCGCTCCCCTATCCTTTGACATAAAAACACCTAGGTAAAATGTGTTTCCCGTGGTATTCGGTTCCGAAGCCGGCAGGGAGTTACATAATTAAACATAACGCGCCGACAATACACAAATAATTGAAATATTAACGTGCTTGATGAAAGTTCGTTTCATGGAAACAGAAGGGTCGGATGCGGAAATTAAAAAGAGGTAAATAAAAAAATATGTGCCTTACTTTCTGTAGCGCGCTTTGAAGTTATCAGCTAGCAGCTTTAGCCCCTAAATGGATTAAGATTCTGATTTTGGTTACTTTCAGAAAATGTATGTCGATTTACGATGCATTTTATGAAAAAACTACTTCTTGTTTCGTTTTCGAATCAATGGGCATATACTCGTATGGGCTTAATGGGTTATGTTTATTTTATTTTCTTGATGAGCTTTAATTTTTCCAATAATGAATAATAAAATGCAACTTGATCATCAGTCAAAGCTCTATGTACATTTCAATTTAATTTCTGCCTCCCTTCGGTTATCACATCGCAGTCTGTACTCTTGCAATCATTCTGCTAAACATCGATAGCTTATCAGATTCACATTCTACTAGACCTGGCCTCTCCAAGAGCACAGTGATGCCTAACTTCACCATGGTGATCAAAAAGGTTGGTGACCCAGGTTAGAACCAGTTCTAAGTGGTTCAGAACATTGTGTGATGAGTTCAATATGCTTTCAGTTACGCAAAAAGTCCGTTAGCAAAAAGTTTGTAAGGTTTAAAACTCCTTAGCACTAAAACTTTTGTTTTGTTTTCAAAGTGTATCTATGGTCGATTCATTCTTCTTTCTGGCCTTGTGAATATCTTCGATTTTCTCAAGAGCAACCGTTAAAACGCACATTCGATTTTATTATCCCGATTTATACCCGAAGGAAGGAAGGTGTTTCTGATTTCGACGCACATGTTTTTTATTTCTTGTACTGATATAATGTAAACTGGGATAAAAACAGGAGCTCGTGGCTTAATAATAACAGCTGTCGATCAAAGGTTAAGCAACGCTTGCTGAGGTCGATCCGTGGATGGGTGGCCATTCATTACATATTGAGAGTGGAGGCCTTTCGTGCCTTGAAAAGCTGTTGGTGACGGCCCCACCAGCTGGATATGTTGAGAAACCCGAAAACCCAACCACCGAACAAACTGTGTCCGTTTAGACTGGAAGCCGTTCGCAGATGATACTGTGGTAATGTAAACAAGAGATTATTCAAAAAGTTTTCTTTAACACCTATTATACAGCGAATAATCAGAAAGCTAGCTTTAGATTCAACAAGTCATGTACTTAACAAAAACTTTGAAACAACTGACAAATGTGTACCATCTAAAAATTTAAATAAATAATGTAGGTACTACTTTACATAAGAAACAATCCAATAACTAATACTTTAAGCTTCAATAATCTTGTAAAAACAAACGAGAACTCCACCACAGTTATTTCGATACAATTAGTTTTCACCTGGCGCCATTTTCTTTTTCAACTGCAAAAGAGGTTGTAAAACTCTTATAGAACGTTTATGACTAACTTCTTGCTTATAAAATAAAATAAGTTGGTAAGCAAATGGCTGGGTAATGGCATTGTATTCAAATTTGCAAACAAAGTAATGTTTATTGTTTTATTTTCTGTGCCTTATAATGAAAACAAATGTGAATTGAAAAAAGTAATATTTCTTAACAATTTCACTTTCAATGAGATTTTAATTTGCCTATGAATTTAAATAGATTGATTCAAATGCAATGTTTAACTACCAACGACAAAAAAACGCGCCATTTGAATTTTTAAGCCAGTATTGTTTACAATTCTTGCAACAATAAAAAAACAGTGCAACATTGTTACTTACTTTTTTGCAGCTTGCATTGGAATTATGTACTTTGAAAGTACATAATTCCATATAGTCAGGTGCGAAATAATCAAATTGTAAACGTTAAATATTTAATGGTATGCGAGTCCACTACGATTTTTTATCAAAAGAAAATCAATTATACAGTGTGCGCTTCATGTCGGTGCACGTGATAAAAGTGGGTATACAGGACGTTTGACGTCCTGTATATGAAAAATAAAATAACTCTTATCAGAGATCAAATAAAGTCTAATTTCTATTGCAAGGAAAGTCTTGAGGAAGCAGCTCTGCCAAATGCGACTATATTTTTTAGGAATTAAGGCTTGTTTTCAGTTGTAGACGGTTTGACTTGAGTCTATACGGCCAAGTAAAATGTTCGGTATTTTAATAATGTGTAAACTAAAGGGGGAAATGTATGTGTAGTGTAAGTATTCGATTCTGTCTAATGGCGTATTGCTTTTTGCGAGAAATCCGCCATGTTTATTATTGGTACCAAGCGATGGGTCCGTTACTTCGATTTGTCAGTTATTGTGAGTATGTGGTTGGATGTTGGAGTTATATCGTGAAACTAACCGTTTTGCTTACAAATGCTAGTTTAATTATGTTGGTGCCAAATCCTAGAAAAATGGTGCGTTTCACAGTTAAAGTTACCTACTTATTTAAGAAACATGTCTAATTAACATGGCTTGTTGGTCCTCTTTGGTGTAGTGGTTGCAAGCCCGACTGCTGGGCATCAGATCCTGGGTTCGATTCCCAAGTCTGGCAAAATGTTACTGGCCTTCAGGAATCTCTCACTAGCAGCCACTGGGAAAATCTGATGTACTGCATACGTGGTAACCGTTAAACTTAAACATAACTGGGAAAATCTGGATGTACCATTAGATACACCTCTACCTAACCATTCGGGGATTATAGGTATGATGTTTTGTTATGTAATAAATAATAATAACTGAATAGCCGTTAATCTACATAGATTACTTAAAATGTATATTGTCATCACCATTACCTAAATCTTTTTGTTCACGATATAATAGACAATCTTGCAAGCCCTATGTTCCTTCCCACGGACACTACAATTTACTCCCTTGATCTATAATCACTGTTGCACCAAAATGTTCCCATAACACACTTAAGCATCCACCATAAACTTAGAAGCCAGTCTACTGTACAAAAACCGCAATGGATACAAAACTCCTTACACAACCACTTAACCTCTGACAGCTACAGTCAAACTACACCCTTATTTTTACGAGAATAAAGATCAATATTATTTGGATGGACTTGTCAGTGATAGCAACCCCCAATAACAATCTTATTGCTATAAGAATAAAGATCACTATGAATTTGACAGCGAAACTCAGGCGAAGGAAGAATAACAGGGAATAGACTATAGTATCCAATTCGCCTTGTCCCACACTAACACGAATTGACACGTGTCAAGGTGACAGTACTTTGACAAATTTGATGATACCTCATACCGTATTGTGAAATAATAACAATGGACGAAGAGTGTACGGTAATGACCCCAAAACAAAGGTAATCATTAACATTAGTTTGTGTGATTGTGTGGACATTCTATTTCTGGATATTACTCAATATTACATTGGTTTTGTAAGTGACGAAGATTTTACACTGGATAAAGGGTGTCTTGCTGCCCATTTGCTGGGTTGTGGCCTGATAGGCATCCATGTCCACGAAAAATACTGGTATACAGCTGCATCTGGTTCGACTTTTATTTGTGATAATACGCCACACTATTCCCAGACCACTGCAGCTCCTGAAAGCCAGAATCAACAGTGGACCGCCAGAAAACCGCCGAGACAATGAAGTTCGACGATGTCCAAGAGAAACAATTTAACTGTCTTGGATCCCGCAACGAAACTAATCAAAAACGAATAGCGGAGGAGTAGAAAAACATAATTTCCATATATGGTTAGACTAGAGGTGGACCCCAACATAGTTGGAAAAATACTGGGAAAATGATAAGAGACTTAGACGTTAAAACTGCTGCACCAAGGATGAATACATACAGGGTGGAAAGGACACCGACGCGACATAGGAAATTTTCATCGGTTACTAAAAAAAAATCTGTTGTTTCATACATTTTGACCGTGTAGGTTTTGTAGGAAACAGCTAATTTTTTTTAAATTATTGATAAAAAAAATATGTGGGGGGGGGGCTCAGAATGATGTACTGAATACGTGGTAACCGTTTTCGTGTCGCTGTTCCACCCCGTATAAAGTTAAAATGTTTCACGTTCCTTTAATTTTATCACCACCTACACCAGACATACTTATACTGAAAGCAAACCCAGAAATAGAAAATAAGGCACAACTTTCCCAGATTAACTTTCCAAAACAAGCTCTGCCAATTTATACTGAAACTGAAATAAGACACCTTTTCGCAGAAGAACTTAACCAAAATATTGCGTAAAAACGTCCAAATCGTCCCACTCTCAAATATGATGGATGAGAAACTTTGAATGAACTGATGAACAAAAACGAAAACATAACGCCCACATACAACGTTTCAATTTTCAAAACCGAAGCCGTATCAACATCCATTCATTCATTTGTTCGTTCTCTGGAGCCAAGATTAAGGCACAAACACCTTTTATGTGTAGAATACACGAATTTTCACGAAGAAAAGTAACATGGAGCGAGCAATCGCGTTTATTTTGCCGGTGTAATTGTGTTACTTACACCCCATTTGATACTAATTCGATTCGACGCCCTACAGGACTGAATGAGTGGGCCGTAACTAGAATTTGTCTCGAGTTTTCTTACCTACTTTTTATACGTATGTCGGTTGTCTCGCATGGCGTTTGTTCGCCGAATGTAACATTTTTGACTTAGACTTTGTGAAAACTCGTAGCTGTTTTAATCACTTCAAAGTTAAGCAACACTTACCAAGGTCGTTCCGTGGATGGGTGACCTTCCATTATAAGCCGAGTTTCCTCTGTTCCTCGGAGAGCACGTTGAGCCGTTGGTCCCGGCTGTCATTTGTAGGTCTTTGGCAGTTGTTACATGTAGTCACTGAACCGAAAGTCTGACAACCAGTCAAACCTAAAGGTATCAAGTTTTGGATATCAGACGGGCTAGACGCTCCATATAAAATACTGGTATTCAGCTGCATTCGGTTAGACTGGAAGCCGACCCCAACACAGCCGACCAAAAGCTAGGCAGATGATGACTTTGCGAAATTTAATGAACTTATACTGAGCCCTGTTAACTGTTGGATAACCACAAGTGATTTGATGAAATATAATTTAGTTAAAATCCGAAGTAAGTAATGAAGCTTCCCAAAAAAGGAAGATGATGCTATGCCGTCCTCTTGATCGTTCGTTCGTATCGAAATCCAACAACTGATAGGCAAATTTTTTATTTTTATACGTATGATTGGTTTTGTGATGATCGCAAATTAGTTGATTGTATTCTTGTTGATAGAGAGAGATCTGCCGGCATCAAGTGATTTGGGAACTCTTGAAGGCCTTTTTTAACGGACCGCTGTGTTCAAGTTTTTATTACATTCTTAAGGAGATTCTACATTTCGCGCCTTTCAAATTTTTTTATGATTTTAATTACGTTCCATTCTCCGTGGAAAAAACTACAAAATACTAACAAATATTTAATTCATTTTCACTCTTTTTTTTTCGGATGTGAAATCATCAAATGACTCTTCCCGCTCTGGGTGGAGCGGAAGGGAGTGTCAGACTTTTACTGACTTAAAACCATCCATGTTCCTTCTTTTGCCCTTTATGTTCCAGGGCCGCGGTATCTCTTTCAAACAGTCCCGCAGCCCTGGCACATTTTCACTCTTAACTCTTTAGAAATACTTACTTAGTCTTACGCAATCCCTTTATAATCCCGATACATCCCGTTCCTATATTAGGACCATATTTCTGGTTGTCATATAAATATCAGTCCATTGACCACAGAATTCGCTCGCACGTGCGACTCGCGACCAAAATGACACAATATTGTATGTAACGGCAGGGCCACAAGATACAAACAACACGCGTGCAACAGCGACTGTGGAGAAAACAAATTAAAGAAATTGTTTGGAACATGCCGGGCGAATGAACACAAAAAAAAACACACACAGGAGAAAAAAGACCGGAGAAAAGACTTGGTTGTGACAGATTCGCAAATGGACCGGAATCACGAGTGCTGCTGAACTGTTCCACCAGCCACCTCGTAAAAGACAAGGAGAAATTTTCGTTTCTTTTTTTTTTAAATCTTGCCTTTGGCCGCAACTCGCCTGATGTGAAGCGATGACGCAGCCTAGTGTGGAGCACGCTTGCCTAGGAGAAACCGAGTCACAGAAGAGCTCCAGATTGTAATGATCGGGAAACATAGAAGCTGGGAGTTGATGGCAAATCTTCAGTGATTGGAGAGGCACGAGAAGAAGAAGAAGAATGCCACGAGTCAGCACTTGCGAGGCGATGGCGTTCACGTGAAGGAAACTAGAAAGGCCGCGTTTGTTGCGTCACGCGTCGTATCGCCTGAGGTCGTAAACGGGGCGTAACCCTAAAACGCGAGTGGGATGTTCAATTTTTGCGTAGGACGTCCTCGGCCCTTTTTATAAGTAAGCGAGTGAAAAGCGTTTCCTGCTAACTTTTACCTCGTAGGTACAAGTTGTGACTAGAATTGTTGGCTTTGTTAGCTGTTGGGGGTTACTTTTTGGTTTGTTAAAACATTTTTAGTTTTTGACTAGCTAGGCTAGGATGATTGTTTACTGACATTTTTTTCGAAATTATGATACTTGGGAGCAACGCATTAAATTAGCTCTGTTAATATAACTTTATTTGAGAGCCAAAAAAAGGAAGTCAAAAAACATTTTTGACTGATTTTAAAAAGGATTTTGCCACCATCAGTAGTTTCATTTTCGGAAACGTTTTATTTTTGAGTTGCCACTTAAATCTCGTTTGATAGCGACGGCTGCACGATCAGTTGTTATCGCAACTTCCGCGAACAAGCGAACACATCGTCGCGTTAATTGGTAACATTCCCGTATATTTTTATTTAACGCACACAAACAAAAATGGCCCTTTAAATATTTGCAAAAAGCCCCTATCCTTTGCTGTAACAGATTCTAATTTCGCCTCTCACCAATTAAAAATCGACTTTATTTTATAGGACAAAAGTCTGAATTTTGAATGGATAGGCTTGTTGCTAAAACACATTACTTTTTATACCAGGAAAAAATAATCATGTTGGAGTTTAGAATATTATCGTTACTGGTTCCCTTTTTGTTGGGGGGTCGAATACGCCTTATTTCCTGGGTGTTAGGGGCGACCCGTAAAATCGTAAACATGCAAAGTTTTTTTCAACCGCTAGGGTCAATAATGCGGTCGGCAAACGGAAGGGTTAAGTGGTTCCGTAGCACGAAAAAACCGGTTTAAAAAATAGAATTTTATTTTTAACCCTCCTTGCTCTGTATTTGAGGCTACAATCTTGGGGTTCTATGTTCTACCTCCATCAAAAGAAGAACGATACAGGATATCGTTGAATTTTCTTCTTTGATATTGATGTCTACAAAAGTTCTTTACTATTTAATGATCATATTAAAGTTTATGCGTTGTACGAGCAGGTAATAATGCAATAAATAATCAAACAATACATAATACCTACATTATTTATTAACTGCACCATACACTTGCAATTTTGATTGATATTGATAACCCACTAAAATTCTGTCCAGGTCTTAACAAAACAATGTACACTTTGGCGGCGGAAAATGCAGTCGGGAAAATCCTTAACGCAACCTAAGTATGCACGTGTGATGCATGCAAACAGTTATTTTAGTCTTGATGTGTAATAAATTATAATATGTGCAATATTGGTCCTTATTTCTACCGTAAGTTACGTCATAATCCTGTGATAAGTACTCTGATGAGGCTTTTCAATTTCAATAAATTCATTGAAAGTCAAAAGGGTCTTTCTTAAATATTTGAGTGGAACTATTGGCAACCCATCCTCTACCTGCCTTTGTCACATGTTACTTGGGGTCGCGTCGGCACAACACGTTTTTGCTTCCATTCTTCTCTGTCAACAGTCACGCTATTATTTACTCCTTTTTCTTTCATATCATTCCTCACACAGTCCGTCCATCGTTGACTTGGTCTTCCTCTCTCTCTCCATCCATCAACCTACTAATTGGAAGCATTTTGTTTTATGTCAGGCTTCTCCAAGCCCTCAGAAATCTAAGCCTGAGCAACAGGATTCGCATAAGCTTTTGGCCGCGAATCATATTTTAATCAACATACAAGCCCGACACTGGCCGGCAAATTGCAGAAACGTATGAAAATTTTAATTTTAATTTTACTACTAACAAACACATCCCTCGCTAAGTTTCCTCGCACATCTCTGGTGGAAACTCAGCCTTAATTCAGGTGTAAGCACCAGGGTAGACCGCGAAATTCAAATTTTCTTAAGTTTTTTGTAATTTCCCGGTCAGTGTCACGCAATCTGATACTAACCTGCAAATGGAAAAAAGTAAGAAAAAATTAATTTCGCGGACTCCGCTGGCGCTCCCCTTAAGATCAATGACCAAGACTGACTATTCTATAAAAGACTAACTCATTAACAACGTGATCAAAATGGCAAACACGTAATCTAATGGCAGTCAGATCCTCAGATCAGTGGCTGTATATAAATAGGCAGTTGTTTTACGAGCTGCATAATGAGGTTAGCAACCGAATCTCAGTGTTAAGCGTCGCATACACTAGTTGATACGAACGCAGACTGTTTCATTTCTTCAAATGAATCCTGCGTAATTTTTGGGATCATCATCATCATCCACCCACTCGCCTCTTTGACCTCGTTGGTCTAGTGGCTGCAAGCGCGACTGCTGACCATGAGGTCCTGGGTTCAATTCGGGGGTAAGGCAAAGTTTTATTAGGTTTTTCCATCAAAAATTTCATTACCAAGTACCAGCCACGGAGTCTGGATTTTTGCCTGGTTGTCGGTTGAGCGCAATAATAGGCTCGCCCCCTATTACATGGAACTTAAACATAACTGGTGGGTGTACTTGTTAAGTACACCTCTACACAACCCTTCGGGGATTACAAGGGGTGATGTTATGTTATGTTATGTTATCATCCCATAGTGAAACATGAATCATTGGACCCAGACGATAAAACTCCATTGCTGGGCATAGGCTTCCCCCATGCTGCGCTACAGCATCACCTTTCCGCACATCCAGTCTACTCCAGTAACCTTTTTAAGGTTGTCAGTTAATCTAGCTGGGGGACGTCCCACACTACGCTGGTCAATACGCGGTCTCCATTCTACAGCTCATCTGTTCATCGTCTTTCAAGTCTTTAGCTGAACATTAATACTGTTAATTACAATTAGAGTCTTGTTACATCCGGTGTGCTGAAAGAGAAAACGAAACGTAGGTACTACTGCTTTTGCAAGCTTTGGCAGACTACTAACAAAAACAGGTGTCAGTTCCGAAAAGGAATTAGACTCTAGACTGGACTCTAAGAGGTTTTTTGTGTATGTTAGTTTAAATGTTTGTAAAGACACCAAGTGTGTGACAAACTTATAAAAGACACTAAATTACAGTGACCGCAATGGAACCTTCATTATTTTTTACCTCATACATGATAGAACATTTATTTACGCGTTAAAAGGTATCACGTAAATGTTGTTATAGCATTAAGTGAACGACGTTACTACAACGACTTATCAACCAATGTAAGGGCCCTCAACAATGAAGAGAATAAAATTAATAGGTACAAATAGAAAAAGAAACTTAAAAAAAAGGTTAACGATCTAGATTTATTACTAAAAAGACAAACCAGCTCTGACTTCTAATAAGAATATTGGAGTCGTAAAAATAGTTTTATCACAGTCTTACAAAAACTGGCTAAGCGCGAGCCAGATAACGTAATAGGTATCTACAGTCTACATTACCCGTGTAGAGATAGGCAAATTAAATGTTTTACTAATTAGTAAAGCATTTAGAGGAGATTATGGCGGGACTCCTTTTTTTTCGGATGGGATATCATCAAATGACCTCCCACTCTGGGCGGAGCGGAAGGTAGTGTCAGACTTGTACCGACTAAAACCCATCCATGTTCTTTTTTTGCCCTATGTGTTCCAGGGCCGCGGTATCTCTTTCGAACAGTCCCGCAGCCCCGGCAGGCATCGGCCCTTGCGGACCCGTTCCTATTTGCCGACATCTCTTTGAGGCGCGCGTGAAACACGAACGCGCCGTCGACACGGCCTGTCGTCATATAGCGGGACGCCTTGGACGGTTTTCTCGTCAACTGGCGAGAAGAGGCGCAGCATCGAGAAAAGTGGAAGGAATGGGGGGAGGCCATTGCCCAAGGAGTGGAACAGTTAAGACTAACAAAAATAAAAAGGAAACTAGCTAAGGTTTTCTCGTTTCAGTTGAATAGGTTACGAGTGGAACACCCTGATCCCTACTGCAAATCTTTGAATCGGGTGAGAATGTTAGATAGTAATCAAATGTATCATCAACTCTTCCATTCAAATACATCATTAAACGTTTTCCCAACAACTTTGGGGCAGCCTCCAGTCGAAACCGACGTACATAGTTGAGTACCAGAATTTTACATGAAGGGACTGTATACTTAAAACAGACACAATAAAGTTTAGAAGTGAAACGTACGTCTCTAAACGACGCGGTGACGCCTCTGTTGCACTTAACATTAAGTCCACTACATTGGACATATTTGGTATTGTCTATGGTAAAAAAACAACTAATCAACCCAGTTTCTTAGTAACACGATACCCCCTGGCAAGCCCCACAAATACCTATTGCCAATTAACATCAAACGGTGCTAAATTTCTTTCAATCTACAAGTTGTGGTGTGAAAGCAACCAAAAATGTATTTTAAGTGCTAAATGTGATATTATCAAAGCAATGGTTATTGACAAACAAACACGTTAAAAGCTAAGTGGTCACTTAATGCCTTTAAAATAGATTTCAACGATAATCGATTCTGAAAATTCGTTACTAATATTATTTGACCGATAGCTTGTAGGTAGACGGAGAAATTAGGAAATGTCATGACGAAAGTCTTGAGTATAAGTGTGGATATTTCTTAAAGCGAGGAAGACCCATTTCTACAAAAATGAAGACAAATAGAGAAAGAAGTAAGGAAGAAGTTATTTACTAGTTATCTGTTTATGGAATCTTAGATAATATTTAGATATAAGCACTTTGAGTGAGTTACCTGAGATACAGGTATATTCCTAGTTCAGGTAGAATCCAATTACATATTGTATACCTATTGTTTTAAGGCCATATTGTTAATATTTTTGTGTTTCAATTATTTCAATAAACACTTTCAATAAGAAGAAGTGCTGCGGCGACGGTGAAGCAATTGGAATAAGGGCAGGACAATAATGATGTTTTTACTAGACCAATCAGACACAATCAAACCAGATCCAAACAGGCTGTCTCAAATTCATGTATTTTTCAAATTAATAGCACAAACAGTCTGTTTTATTTTTGTTATCATCACTTCATAATGCTTCTTCCTTCTTAAAAACCGGCTGCCATTACCATATTCTTCTTTGTCTATTAAACCATTTAACTTAGCAACCGTCGTTACAACAGACTTCCGGGGGGCAACCTTCAAATCAACCTCAAATGAACCAGACAGACATATTGAGGTTGCGAAATCTAAATACGGAAAACGATTCGCCATAACTCTACGGTGGAAGATTAGAACAAGGTAAGATCACACCATAAAGATTAAAAAGTTACCTCAAATTGAGCCATACTGAATTTTGCTAGGTATTGAATCTACTCAAGCCATATGCATTGGTTTAAAAAAAGAAGAAAAAAGACCTACATTACAAGAAGTATCTACTGTTGACCCTCTGAATAGACTATTACCACAATCGCAGACAACGCCGGAGGCAAAAACTATCCATGTGTAGCTATAACCTATAACGATATTTTCATATATGTATTCGGCATTGATTTAGGTACACGCTTGGATCATAGTTTTGGTGAAGGCCTATACATATCATCTGTTCTGGTGATAGGGTTCGGCATAACAATATTCTAAACGTGATTGTAGTGATAGAAAGGATCTTAAGGTGCTGTAGACCATCATCATTCTCCGGCCCTTATCCCAATTTATTTGGGGTCGGCGGAGCATGTCTTCTTCTATACTTCTTTAATACTCGTCATCTCAGCAGTCACCTCCTTTCTAGCCAAATCGTTTCCTTGGTCATCCTCTACTCTTATATACATCCAATTCATACTCAAAATTATCCTCGTTACATTTTCCCAATTCCTCGGCACCACATGCCCATATTGTCCATACCACATAACTTTTCAGTCACCGGCGCCACTTTCAGACTTCCTCTTAAGCTGTTGTAGAAGAGTAGACCATCTTCTTAAAATGATTAATTAGTCACAATAGTCACTATTTATGGCACCGACACTAAAAAGCTACCTACTCAATAATAGTTGCCCACTGCCCACAATGATTAACCAAATTAATTCTCATATTTGTTCATAGAAGTAACCAGCACATACACAAGATATTGACAACCTCGTTTGAAAATCGCACAAAAAAAAATAAAAAAAAAACCCTAAATCTTTCATAAATAAAATCAACTCAGACCGCTACTGGTTGACATTGATATAACTAACATAGTTTTCAAACGTTCAGCAAAAAAACCCATTCAATTCGATCCAGCCGTTCTTAAGAAATACAGTGACAGACTCATGAACAAATTACCTTTCACCACACACGGTGTATAAATGTTTGTAGTGAATATAGTACATAGAGGTGAAGATATGCAGCCTTATATGGGAAGATCATAAAACAAAGAATGTGGCTGCACCGGCTATCTCCTAAGGCGATGTAGGTACTTTCTTCTAAACATGGGTCATCAATGTGGTATTAGGTCTCGGAAAGATAAAGCAATGAAGTGTTGAAGATTTAAGTTTGCAATTTAGACGAAACGACAAGTTTTAGTGTAATAATAGATGAGACCAAAGATAAAATTGTTGTAAAACTAGCTAAAAAATATTCACAGGGGCTCAAGTGAAGCCACAGTATCAATTTCAAGTACGTACGAACTTAAGAAATGAATAAATTGTAGCAGGTGCTTTACATCGGGTTCAAGATATAGTTGATAACTTCGAAAACAGACTATACTTCGATATTAAGTCAGAAGAAAAGAACCGACCATCCTGAAAATTTACAAACCCTGACCTACCCTCGTTTTAAAATTAAAGCAGAATTCGCAACACATCCATCGAATACTGATTGAAATCTATGAAATCCCCACCCACCATACACCCATCCCACCAAGCTTATGTGCCTTGAAAGATTTCATTCAAGCTATAATTGAGTCATTTTTGCCGTCAGATTTTTTGTGCACTAAAATTCTGTGCTTTACCATGGACCGAAAAATTTTCTTTTGTTTCTCTTTCTCTCTGCCATTCACCCTCAACACCAAAAACGCTACACCAGCCCCACACCACTTCGGAAACCTTCGGGAAGTATCGTCCTAAATCGTAACGGTCAACCTTGAAAATTTCGAGCGTGCCGAGCCCAGTTGCCTAGCGTGTAATCGCCTGACGTCAAGACCTAGGTTGTGGCAACGACCCGACAAGGCCAAACCGTCCGTTTACGACGCCATAGAAGTTTTATTGAACGCTGTTGTGACGCGACGCCGTTTTTTTTAAATTTTAAGGTCGGTTCAGGTGGTCGTGGTGGCTGAAGCTATTTTCCTGTAGGTTTTTCTGGAAAGTTTCGTCCAAGTTCAAGTTTTTTTCGTTTTCAATGCTTTTATAGGCTCGTTAGAAATCCTATTTAGTCTAGATACAGAAATTATTTTATTCAATTTATTTTTGTGCAACATAGTTTACAATTGGCATAAGTTCACCACTTCAATACTTTCAACCCTTATTTAATCCATTTAGTGGATGAATTTTCAAAAATTCTGCCTTAGTGATCGCCTGCGTTATAAAAGGAATTTTTGAGCAAAATTTTATACTGTCAGAGGTTCAAACGGGGTTGTGTTTCAGTGAATTTAAGATGTTGATAAATTAGATCAGTATCATAGATACCTATAAGAAGTTTTATTATAATTCTATGATCAGTACTTTCTGTTTATCCCCCAGTATCTAAAATAAAGGATATACCTTATTAGCTGGTCGCTGATAGAAAACCTACCCATCAATTATTAATAATTAAATCTTTGTGTCTATCTTCACATGTTGTAGTTAGTTCCGCTTCGTCTTCTCTGCTGACACCGTGGCAGAGAGAGCGTAAAGATAAGCTCTATGTTCTATATCTGCTATGTTACTTACTTTCCTAGTTAGGTGTCAAATGGCTTGTTGACTCGTCAAGATAATCAGCCTCGTTCCCACTGCTGGGCTAATCTATCAGAGATAGTGGGCCGAAATCCACTCGCCCAGTGCGCTTTTTTGGATCACACTTGTCTTCGAGTGGTGATGTTCCTAGGAGATCCGACATGTCTATGACATGTCGGATCTCCTAGGAACATCTTGCAGCATTCTTGAAATTTTCTAACGTTTCAAATATTTTAGACAAAATAAATTAAAAGTGAATGTGGAATGAAAATTCACTCGACTTAATATAATCTAAATTCATTTTCACAACATGATGCGTGTTTCCAAAAATGGATGACCATTCCAAACTCCTTTGTGGCATTTTAACTTTCAACTAATGTCTACCCAATAGGGATGTTCCTCGCCATATAACATGGGGCGCTCCGTATTGTCCCCATTCATTCGAACACTAACTCGAACCCTCTGTTCAACTGCCCGCCCGTATAATACTGGGCCAGTGATTAAATATAATTGGTTATGATCATTTATATTTGTAGTCTTTACAAATTTTTGTAGCTGTATGAACGTACAAGAAATTGGTGTGTTGTGATTATTGGTAACTTTGAAGTTGTTATCGGCACATTCCAACGATTTAATTGTATTTAAAGTTATTATGGCGTTAAATTCATTTTTTAATGAAATCTATTTATAGGTAATTCCTAAAGTAGAACCACAGAAGAGGTTTTTTCCTGAAAGACCTTTTGACGAAAATAAAATAAATACGAGTAAGTACCTATTTGCTTTTGGTTTGTTACACGTCTAAACACACCATTAAGGCTAATTCTGACTGCTAAAATGCAGGAAAGAAGAAAATCTTCTAAACATCATCTATGGTAACAATGTAGGTGAATGTTAATCACACTTTTACTAATACCTTATCTTCGTCTTGATCCCTTTGAAACTACCTAATGAAATTATAACAAAATTCTTAAAAAAAAAATGATTAAAATAAAAGGACATTTCATTGACGTAACAAAAGATTAAAATCTATTAAAACTAATTTATAATTTTATTGCCATGCAAATCGGGAAACAGGTCTGTCTAAATATACGCAAAGTAATATAACGCTAACGAAATAAAATATGGTAATGCTTATCGCCACACTTTCAAGTCAGTAGAGTTAATTTATAAAAGCTTTTAATCTGTCATTTAAAAGCAGTAACAATTTTGTTTCTAACAATGTATTGTAAGAATCAGCTGTGTCTGAGCAACAGAAACTAGACCTACTTATGTTTACTGAAACTGAGCTATTAATAAAATGTGGTTCTTCAATAGCATCTGATTCTTTACCTAACTTTATTTATTCTTTCTAAGCTAGTTCTTTGCTAGTTTCTTGCGATAGTTGCCGCTACCGCAAATCAAAAACATCAGCCTACACCAGACAGGCCTCGAATCTCCAGTCGATTCTCAGCAATTCCCATCCAGCTGATTCCACCTACCCTGCGAGGATCGTCACTCTCCCTAGCCTGAGGACATCCTCACTTACATTGGGCGATTCGTGGTCTCCACTCATGAATACGTCTACTCCAAAAGTCATCGGTTCTACGGCTAATATGGCCGGGCCAGTGCAAGTTCAGTTTGCTTATTCTACAACAAGAGCTTGACACAACTTTTTGAGATTATAAATCCATAAGTCTCATAATTTCTTCCAAAATAAACCGCCTTGAAAAACAACGAATACCGTAAGAAAGAAAATGTATCTATTAGGCTCGCACAGGACAAAACAAATACAACAAAATTAAATAAAAAGAGAACAACAAAAAATTATAAAATAAAATGAAACTTTTATAATAAACTAAATTGGTCCTTTACGAGGTCAAAATGCCCAATAATAATAATCCTAATCATTTAAGAAATTACTTCGTTGTCAACCAATTCAAAAGCTCCATTCACCCTTCAAGGGAATTCAAACGCTAACGAGACGATAAGACGATTGAATTTTAAATTTTATAGCTATGTAAATCAATAAACAGGTCTGATTAACAAAACGAAAATGTTACTACGCAGTAAAACTAGAAGGATCGTTTCCTTATTGACAAATTGATTAGCACTACGATGTATTAATTTTATTGTCACAGTATACATATAAGAATGTATTTAAACACGTAGATAGGAGACAACACTAAATGATGAAATAGTTGCGATGTTTTCGTTGGGAGGACATAAATAGACGGGATGAAGATAGCATTTGTGTGTGATTCACCAATACTTAAACAAGAAAGAAAAAAACATGTATATTTTTAAGGCGATTTCAGAGTTAGTCCCAGAGCAAATAAGTTGTTAATGATGAAAGACATGCACTTGTTACTAATATAAATGATTACCAATGATGTCTACATTTTCCCGATCAACCAATACTATATTTGAGGGTTAACAAGTCCTTCCTACCACAACATTTGAAGAGAAACCGATGACTCAAAGTAGCTGATGAGTCAACAAAAATCCTGACCAACCTACTAACACATAACTAAAACCAGCCGATAACAAAACTTTAACAAAACTGGACAGTTCGCTAACCAGCCACAATGTCCGAAACAATGGTCCAAATACGATACACCCACACAAACACCATAATTTTGTTTACAATCCCCATGTGAGAAACGATGACCTATCAAGGCCGCCATGTCACGGGCCAGCCATCACAATAGCAGGTCGGGGAAGCCGAACATTTTCACTTTCATACAAATACCTACATAGTTAGAACTGAGCGTAGAATTCCAGTTTAAACTGTATAAACGGGCCATCCTATTATGGTCGCAACGATTTTAGAATTTAGAACGGATTTTGTAGATGACGATGACGAATTTAGAAGGTTGGATGTTGCAGGGAAAACTTTCCGGGGTAGCTTTGAAGGGAATTTAAGCAACCGTTTCATAAACTCCACTAAAGATAAAAGACGAAATAACAATGTTGACAGCTTAACAAAACGGTGATTGCTATTGAACTTTATCACATTAAACTGTGAGTTACAAATGTATCACATTTCTAACGTCATCATTTGCATTGCATAATATGACAAGGTTCTAAGCACTGTTAAGATTTTCGTAAGTAGACCGTATACATACATGTACACAAAATCATGAAAACAGAATATCATAATCCTAAATATATTGTGTGCTAGATGCCCCGGATCTGAGTCTCGTTTAAATTCTGAAACAGGACGCGAGTCATTAGCCTCGAGTAGAAAATTAATGAATGGAAAGGATTGAAATTCTTAGCGTAAGATTTAATATATGGTTATATGGAAGGAACGGAATGAGCTCGTGGCTAAATAATAACACCCCCTAAGGTCGATATTCAGGTTAAGCCGCGCTTGTCTAGGTTGGCCGTGAATGGGTGACCGCCTATTACCGAGTTTCCTCCGTGCCTCGGAAAGCAGGTTAAGCCGTTGATCCCGGCTGTCATTTGTAGGATAGTCAGTGGCCCGAAAGTTTGACCAGTCTTACCAAGGGAAATCGTATTACCCAGCACTAACTGGGTTGTGGAGATCAGATAGGCAGTCGCTTCATGTAAAATACTGGTATTCAGCTGCATCCGGTTAGACTGGAAGCCGACCCCAACATAGTTGGGAAAAGGCTAGGCAGATGATGATATAGAGTTCCTGAATAAGTTGCAGAAGTTCAAACTAAAGAACTAAGATTCAGAACTCAGAAGACAAACACAATATAACACATATTTAATCACTAAAATATTCGCACAAAAGACAAACACGCAAATAAAAACTAGACGTAACTAAACGGAATATTCCCACATAAACCTCCTACTCCAAAAATAAATCAGATATTACTAGACTTCCCTATTTTAGGAACTTTATGCCTGTCATCTTAAACACGCCTTCGAAAACTACTCATACTTACTCATACACATTCCGAGGGCCGCAGATAAAAACCAATACTACCCGAAAAAGAGGCTATAAGGAGAAATGGCCGAAGATTTGGGACAATTTGCTGGGACATCAAGTTACAATGTTTTTTATTGGTGAACGTGCGTTTTACATATTTATAAGCTACCGAAAATATAATCTTGTTCCGCGAAAGTTTTAATATTAAACATTAGAGTGGTCCTGTAATTTTGTTGGGAGATATCTACGTATATATACTGTGTTAAACGTATGGGTATGTTTTATTCAAAGGTGAAAATTCCATAATGTGACACAGGCAAATTCTCTTCAAACTATTTCGCTGGAATAATTTGACTAGAGAATAGAAGAAGCTTTCATTTTCGTTATACAAACAATAAATAATATTTATTTGTTCAAGACTTAGACCTATTTACAATTATTGTACCTTGAATAACTATATACCTATAAGTTAATGACAAGATACAAGGCAAGTGCAACTGGGCTTAGACTCCTGTGCTATAAACACCAGTTACTTCCGTCACCACCTTGATCTATCTGCCATTACAAGAGTGGTGCGGTGCAAATGTATCATATTCCTAATGACCAGAAGGCCAAGAGACATGGCAATTAATTACTTTCACAGCGCTTTGTATTCCTACCACCACTACATTTTCCTTTTCTTATTTTCAATCATTCAGAAAATCAGAATCCTTACTCGATTTGAATCCATCATTCATTTGAACTAGGAATTACGAAAAAACTACTTATATTTCCATGATGTCTAATGTATGTAACATAACAGCTACATTTATACTGCATCCATCAGATTGTTCCCAAGCTAAATATTTAATTAAGTTCACATGTGCAATTGAAAAACTAAATGTTACGCTAAAGCTGGATTCGAGTAATTAAAATGATTTATAATCAGAATATTTACTCAAGCCATTGTTCTTGCATAGACATTATTCAGTATCATAAGTACCTACGTAACGTTATTGCAAAAAAAAACGAAATAAATAAAAACGAAATTACTTCAGAAGGTTGGTAGGTACTCGTTAAATTAAATATTATACTTTTCATAATTGAATATAACTAATTACATAATGATTATGATGGCCGTGGACAACAGAAAACGCAGACGAGACTCTAGAATCAACGAAGAAATTACACAGTATTATTACTGAACTTGAAGATCACGATCGTTAATTAAAAGATAACTTCGGAGGCCAAGAAATTGATGTAACGAATTAATCCATAGCACAAAGGGATAAAGGACCAATCCACCTTCTTGGTTTATCCAGCCGAAATGACGAAAAAAAAAACAAAACAGGCAATGGAAACACTCTTTACACGTGGCAAAACAGACGCTTGAACACGCGAATGACCTCAAAATGTCGTCGTCCTATCATTGGCAAAAACTGTGTACATAAATAAAATAGTACGTTTAGATACAAGAAGGAAAAACTTACCGAACTGTCTAACTGTGAAAATGAAGACTAAGAAACAAAGCAACAAAGATTTGGACTAGAATTTCAGAGTTCTGGGAAAAAACGTTCGTGCAGGTGCATCCGAAGTTAATTTCAAAGCTGTTAGCGATTTAATGTATTCATTGTTGACTGAAAGAGTTGTTGGGCCGTTATTACATTAGCAATCAATTGGTTTTTTTGATCTGACACGTTCGCAGTCTGAATTGGGTCCAATATTGTTAGCATTCTTCTTTTTTTGTTTGATGAAGCTGATTTTGTCAAACAGCTTTTTGGGTACATTTTACGCATCAAAGCATGTTAAGAGATGCTGTAAGGTCTGCAAACAGATTTTAATCTGTTGTATATTTGGCCCAAAAGCTGTTGAATTTATTGTAAAAACATCTTCAAATAAAGATGAAACACAAATATTTGACAAAACAGACACGCAGAAGTACAAAAAAGTTCTGCGTTTTCGCGTTACTACGTTAGATTCGTCCTTAAGTATTTCCAACACACAGACAGTGTGTACCATTTAAATATTATAAGAGTAAAAACATACAGACAAACTGAGGGAAAAACGTGATCATATGCATGAGTTACTTATGTATGTACATTCATTTAATTTTTTCAAACCGATCCAAAGCAAAATAAATAATGACAACCAGTTTTTATTACCATGCTATAATGTATGCATATGTATCATTAGTTCATTACTATGCGTATGCAGCAGACATTCTTCGAGACTTCTCTAGTACTTTTTATCTAATCAGAATTTTAATAAATAAAACTGAAATGTACTTGAAAGTAAAGTAATTAATGTTCCATTCAAATAACAATAGAAATCGCATGTAACGCCATGTTCAAGCTAAGTATAGTAACATAAATCTATACAAAGCAATAAATAGGTGGCAGTAATTACGGCCCAAGTGTGGTCCCCTGAGGAACCCTTCAAGATATCAAAATTAACTTATATTCGTTTCGTCTAAACGACTTTACATCAATGGATAATGACGTAGGAAAGGTAGTAATAAAAAGAAGTGATAAAATTATTTACATGTCTCAGTAATTAGCCAAATCAATGTCTCGTGAGACAAGTCTTGTTTATGATACCTCATTCATCGAATCTTTACTTTGAGTCAACGTGGGAATGGAGACACAAACACTAATAAATATTACCAACGCCACGCAATTTATTGATTTTCCTGATGTCGTAAGACGAAGTTTATTTATTTCAATATTTACTAAGGACTGCGGAACAAGACTAACTTTGGCACGTAGGTATGAGTATATTTGTACTTTGAAAAAAGTTGTCGCGAAAATACGTGTTTGTATTGAACAATAAAATAAAGTTAATGGCATATCGGAACCTGAATTATTTTAAAAATTCGCAGACAATATCCTCGAAATAAAACCGGTAAAAAGTTTCAGAAAAATCTATATCAATTCATCCATTATCGTACGTATACCCGTAGCTTGCTAGCTTTAAAAACGAAACAACAAAGACAGCTGAATTCACAATCACAAAAATTATCCAAATATTTCATAACAACGATCCGGAACATCGATTGCTTATTTCCCAGGCATTACATCAAGACTCATCGCGACGAGACAGACTACCTATTTGTTTATTTCAAAAAAAAAAAACGTGATCTCCCAATTGAAATGCAAGAACACTAAAAGTGGAGAACGAGCAAGATCAATGGCTCGCGCGAGTGCGACGGCGACGTGGAATAGTGTAATCTAATAGAACCGGCGGCCTCGGTGGGTCAGTGGCTCATGATGTCATATCGCGAAACATTCCGCCTAGAGACTACTTTGGGGGGCCTTCGGACTCACCTGTACGAACTACGTGTTGTGTTTTACTTCGCCCGCGTACCACGTTTTTGCGGAGCCTTTGTCTAGTGTTTGATGTTAAACAGTCTGCTGTGAGCGTTGAAGGTCGCGCTCAACAGGACGATACAACGAATTTGATCAAATCTCATATTACCAGTTTTGGGCGTGTGAGACTGGAGTTTACTCCAAAATTAGGCATGCAAATCGCGGTATTAATTTTTTCGTTATGGCTCTGAATAGAGGCGCGCCATTGGGTCGTGTCAGCTGTTTTTTCGTGTTATATTACAGTTAATTGATGTTGGGGCTTTCAGTAGCTCTAGACTACGGATCACTTGAGTCAATACTGTCGGGTTTTCTGCATAAATTTGTCATTATTACAAAATGTATGTTTGGATATTTATAGTTTTTGACGCCACTGCAACGAAAGACCTCGCTTATTGTATTTTTACAACTGCTGGAAGTGAGTTAATTTGGATAGTTCCAACTTATGCGCATAGCAACCGTGTAGTCTTACGGTTCCTTGTTACCAAACGTGAAATATGAGCACCTCTTAATCGTAAAACTAGCATTATTTTAGAAGTTATTGTTCGCAAAGTCACCCGCTGTCGTTCACAATGAATGAAATGCTATTTATTAAGACCATTACCTATAAGCAAAGAATTATGTTCTTCAGCCACTTCGACTAGCTTCTAGTCCTATTAGAGAGTGTCGATTCTAAGACTGCCCAAAACATCTTTGAATGCCAATTGCAAACGACCCATTTGTGCAACCCATTCCTTTTAAGCAATTTTTATTCAGTTCTTTATCTTTGCATGAATGTAGATAACTACTGAACAAGCACATACCAAAAGAGAATAATGTAAGCAAACATAAAAAAAGATTGTAAATCTTAATTAGGTACATGTTAAAAACAGCCATCGATTAGAACTAGGCGCCATTAGCCAAATATAAAGACTATTAATCAAATTGTGTCGGCGAATATGGCCACCTTATTATGATAATCCATAGCTTACTGGGCGACTGACCATATACTGTATAATATAATTAAAGTTTCTATTGTTTTAAGATGCTACCACTTGTAAATCAGCGTTATTGCGTACTTCGCTTGCATGACAATACAATCTGTCATTTAATTAAATAAATTAGAATGTAATTGACATACATGTACAGTTTTCCATATAAAATATGCTAGGAAATGAATTGTTTCCTTTAGTCTTTGTTGCCTTTTGTGAGTACTTCTGTTTTATTAAGTTTATACAAATAGTTGCACAGCAGTTGCAGAAAATGGATTATTTAATTATGATGAGGTTCTTTAAACTAAAAGATACTACTTAGTAGTTATAAAAGATAAGACCAGATGTATTTGAATATGTATAACAAAGGGGAACTGGTAAAGAAGGCCAAGAACCTTTTCTTTTAAAATAAAACTTGGAAATAATGTTTTATTAAGCTTACTGGAGTGATATAAAAATCTGGGGCATCATCATTCTCTTGCCCTTATCCAAATTTATTTGGGCTCGGCGCAGAATGTCTTCTTCTTCCATACTTCTCTATTACTCGTCATCTCAGCAGTCACCTCCTTTTACCCATATTATCGATCGATCTGGATGTGATTGTGAAATAGTAAAGGATTTGTTAGTAAGTATTTTAACAACAAAAAAAAAGCAATCTCAATTATAGACATCTTTTGTACTACGTACGATGATATTTCAGAAGAAATTAAACTAGATCAAAACATTATATCTCAAACTCAGAGTTATGTGACCAGGATTTCCAAATAACCGTGTCTTCCAAGATCCGAAAATATTGACATTATATCATTACCGTCCATAACCAATTGTTCCCCAGTATCAACAAAGTTTAAAGGTCCAAAGTTTCAAGGCGAACCTAACATGGCGCAACTAAATAACATTATTACCCCTTCGGGTCCATTGTTTTACATTATAAACACGTGATAGACTCACAAAAGGCTTGAAATTAATCAGGAAACTTAATAAACTGTAACAATGGATGTAAACATACTTGAAAATGTTGTCTGAAATTACAATGTCACACAAAAAAATATCCTTGTATTACTTTTGAATACCTAACTTCTAGTGTAATAAATGTTCTACTTCATGAAAATTTTAAATTTATTGTCAGAAAACACACTCGATCCTGCAGTTAAAAAACTGAAATAGAATGAAATTTTGCACAAATAGAGTTTTTGAGTTTTATCCATCTGGAATTTCATTAGCAGCCAAGAAGTCGCTCACCCCCTAATACATGGGACTTTTTTATGTTTAATGGGCCTACTCTTGACCTCAATCTAGTCCTGAGGACAGAGATGAGGTCGACGATGGAACAAGCTAACCCAAAAGAAGCCTATTAACGCGCGACTTAAATAGATTGGGGTCATATGAACTTGGGAACACTGACGAAGGACTTGAACATAACTGGCGAAATGTGGGTGTACTTTTAGATACACCTCTGCCTAACCTTTCGGGGTTACAGACGTGACGGTATATCTTATGTTAAGAGTTCCTTACATAAAAAAGTGAAAGAAAGGAACAAGTTTTGAAAACTCATGCCCTGAAGAGGTTAATAGAGGATGAAAGTTTATATGGCTTAGTAGAAGTCCAAAGAATCGATGGACTGTGTGAAAGATGAAATGGATAGAAAGGGGATGACTGCTGAGATGTCGACTAATCGAAAAGTATGGAAGAAGAAAACATGCTGCGCCGACCCTAAATATTTTTTTTTTTTTGTGGAAGTCCGAATTTACATCGATGGGAAATCCCATTGGGCTTGTTTATAGTATATAATAATAATCCAGACAAACACAACAAGGTAGGTAAGCACGATAGCGGTACAAATGCTACGGGTCAGTACCCACCTGCGTGTTACCGAAAGTGCAAATTTTATAGTGTGACAAACCGTTTTTAACGGTAAACAAAAATTGGTCCTTTCGAATCTATTTCAACTGAACAATATAAAATTTGAAATTGCGAAGCGAATCTGCATTGTCTTTTCAACTAAGATAATATCATTATCATTCTCCTGCTCTTATCCCAATTTATTTAGGGAGCGGCGCAACATGTCTTCTTCTTCCATACTTCTCTATTACTCGTCATCTCAGCAGTCACCTCCTTTCTAGCCATACCATCCTTCACACAGTTCATCCATAGGTTTTTGTCTTACTCTACTCTCATACGTACATACCAAGACAATATCTGGACTTTTTTTTCGGATGGGAAATCATCAAATGACTCCTCCCGCTCTGGGCGGAGCGGAAGGGAGTGTCAGACTTTTACTGACTAAAACCATCCATGTTCCTTCTTTTGCCCTTTATGTTCCAGGGCCACGGTATCTCTTTCGAACAGTCCCGCAGCCCAATATCTGGATTTAGAAAAAAAAAAAAAGACTGTGAACTCTGAATTTGTTTCAGTGTATCTTCACAGAGGAGAAAACTCCGACCTCATCTAGTAACATCTTACTTACAAACTAAATATCATTTGATTTCAAAGCTGAATAATTTTCATTGTTAGTGGACTAGAAAAAGCAAATATAATTCGCGTGAAGCACGTATCAAAGGACCAATGATCTCCATCCACTTCAGATTCGAATAATGGATTTCTTGGATTCTTTGAAAGCGCTATACGACTAGATCAATACACTCTCAAGAGTACTTTAAGGTGATTAGCAACCAACCACTAAAAACACAGTGTGGTCTGTAACGGACGGTGAAGAAAATTTGCATAAAAAGTTTGTAGACATCCTGTATCATCTACGGTGTTTTGTAGAATAAGCTTTAGGAAAACATCAATCAATTCTTGTAAATTATAATTGGTAGAAGATCTTAATTACGCCTGTAAACCGCGAAGGGTTAGGCAGAGGTGTACCCACATTTCGCCAGTTATGTTTAAGTCTCATGTAATAGACGGCGAGCCTATTGCCATCAACTGGGCGCAAATCCAGACTCCGTGGCTGCTACTGTGAAATTCCTGATAAATAAACCCAATAACACTTTGTCCGTCCTGGGAATCAAACCCAGGACCTCATGTTCAGCAGTCACGCTTGCGACCACTAGACCAACGAAGCACTCCAAAGATCTGAAACAGTTGCAGCATATTCTCATCATCATCATCATCATCATCATCTTTCAGCCCTTGTTCCATGTTAGGTACTTGAGGTCGGCGCAGCACGTTTTTCAACCATTACGCTATCATTCACAGGTTTTTCTTTAATATAATTGCTCACACAATCCATCACTCTTTTGGGTCTTCCTCTCCCTCTCCTTCCATCAACATTTACATTCATCACTCTTTTAGTCACTTTTAGTTGCAGCATATTTTTAACTCCTAAAATACTTACGTAACTGGTAATCCCGTAGTACAGACGGGAATCCCATTCCAAAAATCAGTGCTGTTTTAAATATATTTTATCTATTCCAATCTAGCCATGACAATAGCCTGAAATCTAGCAATCACTTCTTGTTAAAATATGTGTGTTATATAATAAGTGGTTGGAAGCATAATAAATGCATAGAGGTTCCTACCATGCATTAATGTGACTCCTAGAATACTGACATCATCGGGAATTACACAGTAGATACAGATGCAAATCCCAGTCCTAAAATCAGTATCGTCTCAAAACTACGTCATCTATCAAATCTAGCCATGACTAAAGTCTAAAAACTATAGGGTACTAAGCTAGTACTATTGAAAGGTAGTGCTCCTAGGCTTTGCACGCGGTTTAGCTTGTGAATATCCCACGGATTTTTTTGTTTAGCCTATTATGTCCCACTGCTGGGCAAAGGCCTCCCCCATTCCTTCCCAACTCTCTCGGCGTTTTGCCTTCTCTAGCCAATCAGTCAGGATCGACTCCAAATCGTCACGCCAGCGTTTCTTGGGCATGCGTCGGCGACGACGACCGTCTTCAGGTTCAGGCACCCACTGGAATGTACTACATACTAAAATAAGGACATCCTTACCCAGATCATTGTCTGCTCGAGTGCCTATACTATCCAAATCCGTTTCACCATTAACCTTTTGATGACCGCCAGAGCTAAACGCACGCGCGTGCCCTCCACACCAAGCCACAATTTCACCTACCATTTTGTGATATATTTGTGTTGTTTAGCGTACAGGGCATGCTCTTGCTTGTCACGTATAGCGGTTTTCAGACTACGCTATAATATAATAGCATATAGCTCATACCACAACAATATCGCGCACCATAGATTGTTATGGACAGTTTCACACTGTACTGTACTGTAATATATTACTGACTATCTATGGTATCTATGGATAAATAGTAAATAGTAGTCTGAAAGCCGCTTATACTCGTATGTGGCAATGGCGTTCGAAAGGTTAAGGCTGAAAAAGTTAGGCAGACAGGCAGTCGGGCAGACAGGCAGACGGGCAGACAGACAAGGGTAACTTTCGCATTTGTAATATTAGTATCATAAAGCCATACCCTTTATTGACGTAATTTCTGCATTGTCGCAATCTCATATCTCTATTAAGGATGACAGCATAGCAATTCTGTGAACACATCATTGTCGTACGCATATATTTGACATGTTATTTATAGAAGTTATGCCATGCTGTGGTACTGTGATACAGCTATACATGTCTTATGCAAGTTCTACGAACTACTATACTATGGATTACCATAAATATGAAGATAAAGTAACTAATAAGAATAACTGTATTTGCAAATCAGTGTGATTTCTTAGAACTCGTGTTGTGCAGTGTGCTCGATTGGGATTTTATTTTAGGAAGCATGTCGAAATTTATCACTAACTGTCGTCTCCTATTAAACACCTTCCGGGGATGAAGAAGTAGTAGAGAATAGGTATTGGGTATATTGAGCCGATCTTATCTATCTATTATACTTATAATATTATAAAGAGGTAAAGTTTGTGAGGTTGTCCATGTCGTCCATGATGGAGAACATGATGGGAATTATTTTACCAATAGAAAGCCACGTTATTTGTGAGTGTCATAGGCTATATATTAACCCGGAAAATGAAAAGACTTTTTCGTGGTATTCGGATTTGCAGTCGGAGAAAAAACGGTCCAACGAAAACGTTTCTTACGAACTCTGCCTTAACGATGAGAGGTTTGAGTTCTAGAGAAAAGTTGTAGTTTGATAATGCCTACAAAAAAGTCAGCGACAGCATATGTCTAACTTTTATATTTAAGTTACAAACAAAAAGTAGTTTTTTTATCTTTAAAAAATAATTTAAATCGTTAGGTCATGTTTATTGGTCATTCAACATATTATCAACAATTATGAATTCTTATCAAAATAAGTAAATTTATCGTCTCAAGTGTTTAAAATAAAAGTCTTTTTCCTTTTACTGCATATAGTTTGGACGAATGGTTAAAGAGATAATTCGACATAGGTATGGAACCACGACCGTGTCGTAATCTATTGAGTGATATTTCTATTATACGGTTTTTTCATGCAGTAAAAATATAACCCTCCTTTTGGCAGTCAGGAAATAAATCATAGCGCTCAGTACTAACCGAACAACACTTATAATTTCATCACAAGTAAAAATGTTTACCGTCCAACGAAGTGGGCACGGGTCAGCTAGTATCTAATAAGATAAATTCTAACAGGACACAATACAAAAATCATCTGCCTAGCCTTTTCCCAACTACACAATACGAAAATGATAAGTCAAATTAGGATATTCATTTGTTTGTATTTCAATTGCATGGTTTGCTGCCTTTATCTGCCTCGTTGGTCTAGTGGACGCAATCGCGACTGCTGAGCATGAGGTCCTGGGTTTGATTCCCGGCTCGGGCAAATTGTTATTAGGTTATTCGATCAGGAATTTCTCGATAACAGCCCGAAGTCTGGATTTATGTCCGATTGTCCATTAAACTTGTTTTATATTACATGGGAGTCAAACACAACTGGCGAAATCTGTTTGTTTAGGTACACCTCTGCCTAACCCTTCGGGGATTACAGGCGTGATGAAATGTCATGTATTGCAATTGATGTCTACCTTTTTTTTTCGGATGAGAAATCATCAAATGACTCCTCCCGCTCTGGGCGGAGCGGAAGGGAGTGTCAGACTCTTACTGACTAAAAACCATCCATGTTCCTTCTTTTGCCCTTTATGTTCCAGGGCCGCGGTATCTCTTTCGAACAGTCCAGCAGCCCTCAATAACAGCCTGAAGTCCGCATTTATATCCGATGGATAGCATTAAGCTCATTTTATACTACATAGGACTCTGGCGAAATCTGGGTGTACCATGGTTACACTATTTACACCTCTGCCAAACTTTTCGGAGACGACAGGCTTGATGATATGGTCATGTTTATCTACGCAAAATGAATCAGCGCGTCATACCGCAGTTCTTTGACACTTTTCTGTGTTGACGCCGACACAATAACCTCAGTGTGTACGTCAAACATTTTCATATTATCTACACAAGAGATCGACAAGACTAACAATAAGTAGTTTAGTTATTAACAAAGATATATGTATGCGATTGTTGGCTTGTGTTAATAAGTAGACGAAAATGTGTTTGGAATTTCAGTTCGAATATTTTTTTGCTGTCCGATGTAACATTTTGAAGGAGGTCGTGGCTAAACAATAACAGCCACGCGGATTCATCTTCAAAGTTAAACAACATGAACATTCATTACACCCCTCCGTGCTTAGAAAAGCACGTTATTCCGCTGTTCCCGGCTGTCATTTGTAGATCCTTGAGTTGTTCAGAAGCCCGAAAGTATGAGAACTAGTCTTACCAAGGGACATCGTGTTTCACAGGATCTGGGTTCTGGACTTGGAGGACTGATAGGCAACCGCTCCATGTAAAATACCGGTATTCAGCTGCATCCGGTTAGAATGAAAGCCGACCCCAACAAACTTGGGAAAGGCAGACGATGATCTAAGATCTTGAAGTGTCAACTGGCCATTATACTAATAAAAAGTAGTAAAAATAAAATTACGACGAAAGTCAAACCGATTAGAATTCAGTCGTAAACTAAAAATGACCCACTAAGTAAATATTAAGTTATACTTGAATGTTTCATATGCTAGAATCGAACGAAAAACATTTCAGAATTTAAATACATTCAAGCAGAATCTAGATAGAATAAAAATAATACAAAAAAGCTTCTTTTAGAAAACAAAACTCGAAGTTATTTAACTACCCGTAAAACTTGGCTTTTTGCAAATTCGACCGTCAATTCAAAGGTGTGCAAAATTTGTTGGCAATAGGCATATCAAAGCACTCAGCGACCCATTGCCAACATCAGAACATTTAGCAGAATCGCGTTAACAATTTGTAATGGTCAATATTTAGTACCAAAAGTCGTGTGATCCTCATTGATAAAAAAAAAAAAACAAAAAAAATGTAGACGCCCTCGATAGACGTTCTCGGATTTGTAAGGAGTGCTATACACTAGTTCGGCTCGGCATTTGTTGAACAACACAGCCGCCCGGAAACAATAACTACTCCATCCGAGAAGATTTGGATGAAATTTGGGATACATGACCTGGATTAGGTTCGCCTCGCCCGAAGCCTGGCCTGAAGTTAGGATTATCCGATGACTACGCGGGCGAAGCAGTGGGCAAAAGCTAGTATCTTCATAATCGAATATGCCGCCCGGCTGTTCCGAATAATGCCGACCCGATTATATGTGTAGACACCCCTAAAAATCAGTTAAAATAGAACATTCCATAGAGATCGCAGACTATACAGTGTATGGTGTCAACAAAGTATATGTCTACGAAACTCACGTGTTTTCATTAAATTAGCAAGTCGAGCCGTGTCAACTTGCCTCCATAGAATGCCAACGCTTTTTCTAGATCTTCTAAGATGGCGTCAATTTAAATTTAGACTAGACTGAGTAAAAACAGAGTAGCGGAGGTAAAAGGTATCTGGTTTTATGAGAGCTGGAATTTTTATAACTAGCAACGGGTGATGTTGATAAAAAAATGCTTTGCCAAGCTAGTGTTCTTTTGAAGATCTTACTGTAGAAATAACCCTTTTCGATTATGTATTGTTATCTGCCGCATTTTGGACTGGTCGTCCATGGGCCAAACTCGGAGAGTCCATGGGTTCCTGAATATATAGTAAGCGACATCGCAACCGGCCCAGACGGCAGGATGAGATGGACTCCTTCAACAAGAACTGATAATTAGAAACTTTAAATAGGGACAAGTGAAAAGAGAGTTTGGTCGCAGGGATTTTAATGATAAATTAATTCACAATATATTGTTACAAGTTCACCGAATTCTACCAAGAGGCTCTTCAATTTATCCCAACCAAAAATAAATATCTGATATATCCCGAATGTTTATAAACTCCTACCTAATAATAGAGAAATGTACAATGACTAACAAAACGTATTCCCTCGTTTTTGAACAAAGGCGCGTTTGGCACAGGTCAACCAGTATTGCCCAATCTTGGCCAATGTACAATAATAGCCAGACATTACAAACATCGAAAGTTTATTTAAGACTCAAATAGATACAGATAAGCTTACAGATGTCTGATCAGTTCATTGAATAAGTTTATATTTGAAGTGACGAAATAGATAGAAGTAGAAAGTAAGTGAACTAAGTTAATTAGCGAGAAGAGGCGCTACATCGAGAAAAGTGGAAGGAACGGGGGAGGCCTGAGCCCAGCAGTGGGACAGTACAGGCTACCAAAAAAAAAGTGAACTAAATTTAGACATTTATGAATTTGAGTTCGTTATTTTGTCAGAATTCAAAACATGGACCAAGACATATCAAATCAATGCAGATGATATTAGAATGGAACATAAAAGTCTGGATGCAAAAGCAAGTTTGTCAGAGCAAATCAATTTTCTAATGGAGTATTACTCGTGAAACTTATTAAATTTATCTTCGACGCTAAAAATAGAAACGTAATGTATCGCCGCCATCTCCAATTCCCGAAGTTCAAACGACCAATGATAAATTATAACCTCAAAACAAGGCTAATCAAAAAATTATACCCAATCGACGCCTTTATAATTTCACAAATGAAAACGCGACATCTGAATCCCATTTGCACTAGAACAAACGTCAATTTTTCTCTGTTACTGTCATGGCCGCGATTAATCACGTCCAATCATTGTAATTTACACTACAGCTGTTAGTTTTCATAAATGTAATTGCTGAGTGCAATACATTGAATACACAGATGAGATGAATCACGAGGTTGGATCAGTCAAGCATGGGTGTAGGCATAATGTCACGACTAGGGTTACCATTTCGAAATTTGAAGTTTTGACAAAAATGGGGCATTTGCAAAAAAAATCGACATTTTATATTTTAATCGTTCTTTCTCTTGTAGTCATTTAACTTGTTACTTTCCTAAGAAAATGCCCTTAATAAGTCCGGAGAAATTACGAAGCTGGACAAATTTCGGACCCAGACCCAAAATACCGGACAAATCCGCACGGTAACCCGTAGTCACGTAAAAACTAAGTACCTGCAGACTGTACGGAACCGCTTTCCAAAAATTCGACGTAGATTTGACTGGTCATTTACATACATAAGGTCAAATTATGACGTCAAAAAGTTAAAATTACATAACTTAGGCCCGCAAAAAATGTCCGCAATGGCGCTTGAATAGGTTCATAAGAATAGATTTTATTGTTTGAACAGCTGTTTTCTTAAGAGGTATCTTCCATCCTGAATTTCTTCGGTGTTTATTTTTAGATCGAGTTTGAGGATAACTTTTTCTTTTGTTTCGTTACACTTTCTCGTGCTTTTTCGTTGTCCAAAGTTTTCTACAGATTATTTAATATGTAGGTATCCTAATACTGCATCAGACGGATATTTGAGAGAATTTGTATGCACGAAAAACATACATCCGAAGGACACAGTGGTATGGAATGTTTTAAACCGCTTCAATCATTGTCTTAAATCATTTAAGCACCTTACGAAAACAAACTTTTTCTTGAGTTAGCTTTCGTGATGAAAACGGTTATTTAACCGAAGCGGAAATCACGTGCGCGCAAAAAGGGCAATTAAAATGACACGGTTAATAAATAGAATTTTATTAACGAACGAAGAAAAACGTTCGTATCGAGACACGGTCATTCATAAAAAGCCTGAGTAGATGAAGGTTAATACCATCCAAGGTACCCATTGTACCTTCGAAGGCCGCACGGAGGCACGTCGGCAAACTACATAATCTCACGTGTGTGATGTTTACACGTCTGTCACAGCCTCAATTCTCACCAACTGAAAACTTCGCCAAACATCCTCCCAGAAAATCTATTTGCAATCCGATACATAATATCTGTACTGCAGACTCGAAAACGGGTCAAAATACAACATCAGAAATAGAATACCTTGGGATTACGCTACGCAGACTATTTAATGCGATCGGAGAACGCAACATAAACTATGTTGAGATACACATCGTACATAATACGTCTGTCTGGACTGGAACACTGGAAGAGGTTAAGGGTGGCGATTTAAGGAATATTTCAGTGTTTTATTGGAACCGCCCCAAAAGAGAACTTTCACTGTGTTCCGTACGTTACGGCAAAATTTTCGTAGGAAAAGGAATTTTAAGTCGTAACAAAATTAACATTGGCGTCACCGTACGGCGTACAGCATTTAGGACTGGTTACATTTAAAATTCATAAATAGAAGTCTGTTTGACATTTGTTGCGCACAATTTGTTGAGAACTGCGTCAGCTTTCAGACCAATTTTTTTATAGGAGCATCTTCTCTTCGCCCAAAAGGGCCTTCAGTGTCGCAGGATTCGCCCAATTGGTCAGTTCTTAACTTGATAGGTCTATGGAGGCACCGCAGGGTGGCGGAAAATACCGCGCGAGTGGCCTTGGACGAGACGTCGAACTCTCTGCGGAATGCAAACACGACCAAGCGGACGTCTTGCCGAAATTTATGTGTATGTGGTGAATTCACAGATGTAACTTGCCTTGCGTCTAAGCGAAGGTGTGAACGGTTTGGCAAATTTTTCTTTTTTTTTGTTTACATTTCGGAATTAGGTTAAAGCTGGATATTATGTCATTTGAATCTGTTTTCTGTTAAAAGTAAAAACTGTTGTATTCAAGTGAAGTTTTCCGAGGATCTAATAATAATACGTCTATTAAATTGTTTCCACGTTATATAATTAGATACGCCATAAAAGTTTTGTCCTTGAGTCGAATATTAAAACTCGTTGGATGTTAACGTTAGACTCTGAATCATTCTATTAATCACCCCGAAAATATATTATAGGAAAACGTACAAGAATTTTCACTTTCTGTAGATCTAGTTCAAATTAGAATCGTTAATTGTTGAAATAGGTTTGGCGGCCATTAAATAATTAGCACAGAACCCTTTTGTTAGAACTCTTGCGGCTGCCAAATTATGTGAATTGAGATCGATATGACCTAAAAATACCATTAGAAATATCAGTGAGATCACTCAGAAATTGCTAGAAATAATTATATCGGGTTCTTTAATCTAAGGGTTTCATCATCAACATTGCGAGCCTTGTTGCAACCTCTTCTGGTTTATATGCCTCTTCCCTTTTATGTCATACTTCCCTGGTCTGTAGCAGTTCCATCCAGGTCTTCGCTCCCAGCTTCTATGAACTAAGCTTTTAATCTGTTCTAATCAAAGATGGCTTGGACGATATAAAATAACCTTTAATTAACACTGCTGCGATTCCAATAAGACTACACTAGAAGCCATTCAATGAGGTCTTCATTACAAAGAATATTAAACCAAAGGGATTGTTATTAGTTCCATAAATATTTCCGGATACTTAAACCAGGTTTTTAATTCTCAGTGTCATGGGGGAGAGCAGAATGCGTGCAATTGATGATAATCCCCGGATTACGACGAACCCTAATTAAAAATAATCACTTTTGTTGCAAAAAACTGCAAATATTTTCACTTTAAATTATGTGGGTTTCAAATTAGAGGGGGATAATTGTAATAACAAGAATGTTAAAGCCGAATGAGTTACTGAATTCAGATAAGAATCGTAAGTAAAGTAAGTACTGCTGCCTAATACAATGTTGTTTTATTAAAGCTGAACATGAAGAACACATAACAAAAAATCACGTCTGTAAACTTGTGTTGCAGTGATGTACCTATATTGCACACAACCATTTTTCCAGTTATATTGAAGTCCTATGTAATAGAGGGCGGGTCTATTGCCATCAACCGGGCACAAGATCAGCCTCCAGGCTGAGAATTCCTGATGGAAAAAACGAAATACCACTTCACCCAATCAGAGAATCGAGCCCAACACCTCAAGCTCAACGACCGCTAGACAAGAAACGAGACAAGAAATGAACAGCAAAACAAAAGAAACTCATGATACAGGTTTTACTAATGCAGTTACTCAAAACTGGCAAGACATCGCTAATGTCACAATTTTGTGCCTAGACGTAAATTGGGAAGTAATCCACGGTTTTTTAAACATTGTCTCACGAAGTTATTGTCCCAAAATGTAACCAAATATGAAGAACGTGTTAGCAGGGCACCATGAATTAAGAATGCAAGAAACTTGTGTTCTGATTTTCTGTTTAAAAAATATAGATATGCCGCGTTAGTTGCATCTGCAGAAAGGTTGTGACATCTGCAGGGTTAAACGACGACTCTACAAACTTCCGGTGTGAATTAGTATTAACTAACTTTTGAGTCGGAAATTATGCTATGTCATGTATGTCTGCGAGTGTGCCAAGCTGCCAATATATTTAAATCCTTTCAGCCGTTGGATAAGAAAAGCTAACAGATCGACAAACCACAGTCAGGTACTTTTGGTGTCATGTTCGTTAGAATAGAAGCAAAAACTACAGAGCAAACAAAAAGTGCATTTTGAAATGATCTGAAATCTCCACATATACTATGTCGACATTGACCTGAGCGAAGGTTACTTGACTCAATCAACTCATAAGTCAATCAAGTCAAATCCGTATGCATCGCAGGTCTACTATGTATTATCTAAAATCTTTGCATATACTATAGTGACAGCGACCTGTCCGAAGGCTACACGACACTGTCTGGTTGTGTAACTTAGTGCAAAGCCTGGGTACGCGGGTATTCCTATTCACTGGTAAAAATCTCACGACATACATACGTGCGTCTGGGGAATTGTGTCATCCTGAAAAACTATGTATACATGTCAGTGGTGGTTAAAAAGATGGTCCTTGATTGAAGTATTAAAGTGCAAAAAATAACTTGACATTAGAGCGGATTTTCTAGACTGTTTTCTTTTTTTTTTGCTGTGAGGGAATCCTCATGGATACCCTATGAATGGGGAGGGCGAAGGGTTATCTTGGACTCCTATAAGTGGATCAGTCAAACCGTCAAACTAGTACGGATAAATTGCGAACCGGCTTATGGACACCGGGTACTGACAGCCAGGTCTTGGCCGGAGCCATGACAGAAAATTGTCGTTAACGGTTAGATCAAACCTTAAAATCTCAAGGATCCAACCACTACTATGAATCAGGGGCCCAAGAATTAATTAGCACGCAAAATATCATTACTTCCAGACTTCCAAGACTTCAGGAATTTCGGAAATGCTCTCCTGTACCTAACTATATGTTTTTGAAATTGCATAAGTTTACGCAAGATTTGTTTGAATAGCATTTGCATAGTAACGTATTTTAGGATCTTGTTTTATCAGCATGACTTTCCGTATTTAGTGTAGCATACATTATTATCTAATTAATAATAATAAACTAGTATCTGGGGTCACCAACCTCAGAGCCTAGCGTGATGCTAAATGACTATGGTATTGACATTACGTACTCAATATTGGTTGAAGTGCTGGTGAAGATAAAATATGGGAATTGGCTCTTGAAAGTGCCATAGAATCGCTACTTCCAACGGGACAACCAAATTTAAAATATCTACTATCGTGCCAGCGACACGAATCAGAAGTAGACTGACCTCCATTTTGAGCAAGACTACGCGGACAGCACGGAGGGAAATGCGGACTACTATTTCGGTTTCTTGAGCTTAGTTGATGCATTTCTTAAAGCTACTTACTTGTTTTATGTTTCCTAGCAGCTCCATCAAATCTCCAAACATACTGCGGACTTTTCTCAAGTAAAACCAGAGCTAAAATAAAGTTGTTAATTACCTGCCGTAAAATAAATTCCAATTATATTTGATCATTATAAACGAACCACTGCGGTATGAATGCAAGAAGCACACAATAGCCCAAAAGGAGGGTGCAGATTGTTCCCCGTGAGGTCGACTCCGATTCAAGCCCATTGACCCATTGTGATCAAACCCACTCTTACACAGATAGGGCTCATTTATCTTAATTTAGGCATTTAATGGGAATATGCAAGCGGTCTTTGTGACGTCTTTGAACTTTATAGGGAGGGAGGGAAACCTATGGGCTTAGGCCCGCAGCCAGTATTGGTCGTTTTTTAAATCTGGGATCTTGGTCCCTGAGTTTGTTTGGTGTCACTTTTAATGATCTAAAACACGGAGGGCCCAGACAAATTACCCTCTATCAACGGTAACGATGACTGGAACAGTAAAAAATGTATAGAACTGACATAGTCTGCCGAAAATCTTTTGCTAATCCCGTTGAAAAGTGCTGTAGAAATACGAAAGGCTTTAAAGCAATTGCCACTTGACTTCTTCTTCTCGAATCGACGACAGACTTTGTCCGACCAGTAAATAACGACCTGTACAGTTCTGAGTCTAAAATGGCTGCTGAAAGCAATGCCTCTAAAACAGATTCATTTCCCGAATCCCCCGATTTTTTCAAATTGTCAAGTGATTGATATTTTTATCTTAATATAATTCTGCTACAGTGGCCTTTTTAAGCCCCCTGGTCTCATGTTAACATTACATTTGTCGAATCATGAAAAAGCTTATGTACATTACCAACCAACCGACTAAAATAGGTACTGTTTATTATTTACTGATTATTAAATAATGATGGATAACCAAAAGTTCAGTGCTCCTAAAACATCAGCATTTTATACGATTTATTACATCAAAAAATAATTGCAAACTTATTTAATCATATTATGATTTGATTCCGTGTTTAATTAAACTCAATGTTCTATAATAATTAGCGATTAAACAAAAAAGACATTAAGAAATTCTTAGAAATAACGAAATTGTCGGCTACAGAGAAGCTTTAGCAATAATTTAACAAGTTTATGAGTTAATGAAGCCTGAAATTAAAATGGGGGAGTAAAAATAGATGTAACGCGGCATATCTTCTGGATCATGCTTCATCTTAAAACGTATTTAAGACAAACGGGTGTTGCGAATTTTCCCTTTCTTTTTCGTCTATTGAAAGTGAAATTAGGAAATCTACACTAATATTGTAAAGAGGTAAAATTTGTTTGTAAGTTTGCATGAAGGGGGTAATCTCTGGAACTAATGATCCAATTGTAAAAAATATTTCACTGGCAGAAAGCTAAATTATTCGTGGGTGCTTTAGGGTATAAATTATATTTATATCATTCATATTATCACAATTTTTCCGGACGAAGTCGCGGGCGAAGTGCTAGTCACCTACATAATTCTTCAAGAATTAATTATTATTTATAGAATATAAGAATAAGAAACAGAGTTTTCTTACTCTCGACAAGAGTGATATCTGATTTAAACACTTGATAGGCTTGCGTCTGACCCCATCTTAGGGATAAGTGATGATGTTGCCAGGGACAATACTTAACCGTTCTTTAGGTACCGCTTAGTGTTACTGTAAACCCCCATTAGTATTTTACTAGCAGCTCAAAACCTCATATGTAATCAAGCGAAAACATTACCTACGCTATTTCATAAACTGAGACCGTAGACCAAAGCCTAATCAGTCAAGTGCCTAAAGGCAGGACCTAACTACCACTCATAACTCAACCAAATTATGCAGTAATTCTACCCATGTATGTCGAGCTTACTAACTACCGGAGTTCACTTTGGCAATATTTTAAAATGACGTGAGCAGTGGCTTGAAGTTTTTTTGGGTGGGTAAATGGAGCAAAGGAATTAAGTTAACTGCCTATAAATGCATGTTTATGTATGAAGAGGGAGACGGTAATTGACATGGACAGGACGGTGAAGTGTGAGATAGGACTGTGGTGTGTGCCCTCGCCCTGTGGGACAGGATAGGCCAGTGGAGGACAGAAGAGAACAAGACACGCCAGGACAAGTATAGGTATTTCTAGAAGACTAGCTATATTTACTTTAATCACTTCTAGACGTAATTATTTCTACTGTGTCATTGTTCCTTTGAATACTGTTGTAGTAATTTCAACCTTCAGTGTAAGATGATTATGAGTTTTGATTAATAAAAGGTTTTCTAAAATTCCAATACATATGTAAACGTAGACCCTCGAAACACCTCATAAAAATAATCCCGGATACAAACGCCATGTTAGCAGCAAGAGAAAATAAACCATCTGTGTTACCAACTGCTAACTACTTTTAACCGTCCGGTTGCCATTAATCGACCATTCGCAAATTAATACAGCCCAAGGCGACCCATTCCACATCTGTCCACAAATCAAAATCTTTTTTATTAATGGCAACATTGTAATAGGTGGATAGGACCGGTGAATGATTCACAAGCTACGCCCCATTGTTAGACTTGAGTTTTTTTGCTCAGGCATTTGTTCTAACTTCTAAAGCTCTAAGCTAGCTTGAAGCGAAATAATTACATGCAATTTCGAAGTTAGCTTTGAAGTCTCACGAAATACATTTTGTATTGTTATTTTTTTGTAGCTTAGTTTCAAAAGTTCAGGCGTAATTAAGTTGGGGTTACCGGGTCAGTTTTGGGGTAGTTGCTGCTAACGGTAAGTTTTTATACTGTAGTTTCCAGTAGCCATTGATGTTTGTGGTATTTCAATAGTGGCAGACGAGCATGAAAAATGTCTCTACCTGACTACTATTGCCATAGACGCCACCTTACTCATCATCATCATAATTTCAGCCTGAAATAACCCACTGCTGGGTATAGGCCTCCCCTTTTTTCTGCCACACTTACCTCAATACGCGCAATAAAAAAACGCGCGTGATTTTAAACGCGGGAACAACTGCTGAAAGTTTAAAGTGCAAGAATTTAGAACTTATATTTAGGTGCGCCTAATCTTCAAAAACCGGTCCCAAACAGTAATTTCGGTTGTAACCTAATGTAAGCACATTAGGTACCTAATGCACTGACCCGATATGGGTGCAGTGCATCATTAAATTGCACCTTGTATCAGTATGACAAGGTGTTAAAACACTGTTTTATGCTTTCACGGTTTAAAACTAAACTTATACTGCACTTACCGAACATCTTCCGTGATTGTTCATGATTTTAAAAAACAAAAAAAAAGAAATATCGGGAGCTCAAAATTATGAACAATCACGGAAGATATCCCGTAAGTGACAGTTTAAGTAGGTGTTAAAAGAAGTTGTGTAGTGTAATGTGTGTGTGTTTAGTAGGAATAACAAATCTCTAAAAAGCCATGCACTATTCAAAGACATGTCAGCCAACCAACATTCATTGGCCAGTTATGTTTAAGTCCCATGTAATTAATAGGGGGCGAGAATATTGCCATCAACTGCGTACAAATTCAAACTCAGAGAAATTTCTGATGGAAAATACCTAATTAGAATTTTACTTATCCAATAAGACATCACCTTAAACAACACTTTAATTTAACGCAGAGTGAGTGTGTAATATTATGGTAGTAAGTTACGGACAAAATGTGTGCAAAAGCAAGACTAGAAAACCACTCATCTAGTTTGAATTTGTAAAAGAATTTGTGCCTGGTTGATGGCAGGAGGAGCTCGTGGCTATATAAGAACAGCCGCTCGGGTCGATCTTCAGGTTAAGCCGTGCTTACCTAAGTTGGTGCGTTGGTACCTCGGTATGTAATGGGTCCACCCATAAACATACCGAGTTTCCTCCATGCCTCGGAAAGCACGTTAACCCTTCGGGGATTACAAGCGTGATGATAAGTTAATGTTATCATCTCTATTATCATCATCGTTGAAGACTTGGTAGACTAAGCCTTTGTCCAACAATGTTGGTGTCCACTTCTGGTCTCTCCGGATGAAGCGGAATACTAATATTTAACATGGAGTGACTGTGATTTTTGTTATATAAGTACCATATATACTTTCCTAAGCTTTCAGTAAAAAACTGTTAGTTTGAAATTACAAACAGACACTTCAATTTTATTTATTTGTATAGAATATGTTACCATTACTGTTGTAGTACAATGTGATGCAGATATGCAGGTAATTGCTGATTAATTGTGTTCCCCAAATTGTAAGGCTGACTTAAGTATTGTAAGCCAGACCAAGTTTTTTTTTATTAATATAAGCAAAAGAGATTTTCAAGAAGTTGACAGGTCAAGACGTTAGTGAGACTTGAAGTGGACAGGTATGTCTCACTTAGATACCTTTTGGATAGATCTATACAATATGAATTGAACTGTCTTAATAAAGTACCTACATATGAAGAATGAAGAGAGATATAGTACTTGTCCCGATAACATGCTCAGAACTTTAAGAACTCCAGAAGTAAGTTTGGTTTAAATCACTACAATTGAAAATCTAACCCAAAACATTCCAGATTATTTAAAAATCACATTTATGCATCGAATTCAACATTAAGCGTGTAAATGTACTTGGTTTGATTTTAAAAAGATTCTTTTTTTAAACTAAACTATGTACATTTACACGCTTAATGCTAAATTCCCAGACCAAAACAGAGGAGTGCACATCAATATATTAGTTTTAGGTTAGGATTTATTTCATAACAAAACACTGACTAGAATTACTAAATTAAAGAAAATTCTTCATTCTACAGGTTTTACATGATGATCTTTCATAGCTAAATGCTATTTCCCGGCTTATTTAAGTGCCTGTTTTAAGAAAACAGCTGAAACTTTTGAGGTTACAATCTGACAGAGTTCACTAACAAACCTGCATAGAATCGGCGCTGATGATCTCCGTCGCGAACTTTTGTGCTAACTCTACACCCAACTTTGTCTTTCCGGTACCCGTAGCACCTAAAATAATCACCATAGGAACTTTTGAAGACATCACTGCACGAAGAGCCATCTTTTCAACAGCTCGCGCGAACTTCACTATTGTTTTGACATCTGTCAGCTTCCCACGCCGCTTCGTTTGAGGCAAAGGAATAATATTTACAGCCATCGTGATAATAATATTACTGTTAGTTATAGAAATATCTGTTTACATTCGGAAAGTACTTGTAGTTACAACTTTGTTTATTTACCTTTTCATTTATATATTGTTTATCTATATGATCTTCTTCTAATGAATTACAGCGTTGAGATCGCACCGAGTCACCGACATATAAATACTTACAGTCGGGTTGTTTTGAAAACATTGCAATAATGTAATAGATTTATTCCACAATCTGGACTTTCTTCTTTCTACTGTTTGTTTATACAGAGTGGATACATTCAACGGGTCAGTAAGAACCATCTACACGAAAATGATCTTAGGAGACTATCCATAATTTTTCATGAAATTTTGAGCTACATCACCGATTTTCAAAAATATGTAGTTAGCAAGAAAATGGCCATTTTACACAAAAAAAATTTTTGATGCCCATCGGTCCTGTTTCTAATACTGATCAAAAACTTCTAAAAGACCAATGGTCCCTTAGAATGATCATTTCGTTGCCAACTGTATTTTTTTTCAATCTGTGAAAACTGATCAAAATTTCACGAAAAATTATGGATATCCTAAGACCATTTTCGTGTAGCTGCGAAGGCTATGATGATAGTTCCCCTTACTGCCCGTTGAACGTATCCACCCTGTATGTATAGTCACTCTGGTGATAGGTACCTAACCTACAGTTCAAGAATGTCGGAGAAAGGGCTTTGACGTCAATCGCTGGGTATTTAGTATAATAATTGTCAACTATCGGGCGCAGTTCCAGTTCAGTTTCAACAGGGATTTATTAACTGTAATTCCCAGAACATTGAGGTTGCTTGGGCATCGAACCCAGGGATTCAACAAGCGATTACGCCAGTACCTACAAAGCTCAAACTAGTAGGTAGGTATCTGAATGAAGAAGTTGTGAAATAGGTTCCTACTTAATTTAAAGTACCTAATTAGCTTTAAAATATGTGTGAAATAATGGCATTGATGGCACAAAACTATGTGTCGAGCACATTGAATGTGTAATTCGTGGCAATTATTATTCTCCAACCAAGTAGATAATGATTGACCAGATACCTACCTCCTGCGGCGATAATCGGGTGATCCATTACATTTCAACTTCGAATTGATATGGAAACTTCTTCGTTGGAACTTTGGACCCGCAGGTGAGTAGTAATCGGACGCTTATTTGTTCTCATTCGTCATGTGTTTATTTTCCAATTTGTCCTCGGAATAGAATTAGGACAGAAAATGTATTGGATAGAGTAGGCCCTTGAAGACAGTTCAGTCCCGCTGTCTCTTAAGTTTTTTGAAGATTACGAATTTGTAGGATTGTAACTGTATTGGTTGCTCGAAACTACGCGATTGGAACTTCTTCAAAAGATCTTGGAATATTTCCACTATTATCTGCAACGTAGGGTAATTCTCTTCAGATTTAGCCCGTCAAACCAATCGCGAAGTCGTTCGGTAGGTGACTTTTGTCACCATTGACTCATCATTCATCGAACTTGTTCGCTTTTTGGATTTTCTCTTACCACCTTTATTAGGGTCTCCAATCATCGTTGACAAAATTATGCCTGTCCTATTATGTCTGTCGTCTTTTCTTTGTTGATATGGTTTCCTGTAGGTAGGTATTTTACCAATTTCGTCTCAGCCTAATTTAGCTACTATGAAGACCTAAATATTTCGTGTACCTACTTATCTTTAAGCATTTGAGTTGTGTTGTGTGTATGTATTGAATATTACCTACACTGTAATATTCTTTTGAGTGGATGTGTTGAATTTAATTAATCACTTGATTAATACCTAATCTACTCTTTACTTTTTTTGCCTTGTTTAGGTTGTTGAATCAGGTAAGTGAATCAGAAATGTTCGATGATTCAAAAATAGGGTTGAGTCACAGAAACCTAAATAAATAGGTAGGTACGTACTCTATTTATTTAAATGACTGTGGTTTAGGTAGGTATTATATGGATTAAAAATCAAATAAGTATTTTTTTTTAGTCAGACCAGATAGGGCTGTGGAAACCCAATCGTACCCCACAGGTACATAATCACAGAATCTATACTATACAATACAATGATTTTATTTATCCCAAATTACAGCGAATAAGTATAAAAATCACATTAATTAGCCGACTGTTCCCAAGCTCTCTCCGGGTCCGACGTAAGCGTTTAATATGTATAGTCAATGCAATACAATGTATCAGTGTATCCATACACATAGAGGAACAAAACCAAAAAAATCTATCTCTGTTACAATAGTATCCCAAAAACTTAGCCACATAAGTACAAAGGTCCTTAGACATAAGAGCGCCGCTTCACAGATTGCAGAGGGCAATATTAATATTAGGCGGAATCTATGTTGCGCCCTGCACTCCCTGTAGCGGCGCGCGCGCACCGTGGCGGGTGCGCCCGCGCGCGGCCGGGCGACAACGCGCGCCCGGCCGGCCGACACCGGCCACGGCTAGGTGTTACAAACGTACGGATACTATACAAAGAACAAAAGGAAATCTTTTATATATAACAGGACTTATAATTTTATAACCCGACCTTAACTATAATTATACAGTTCAACCTAAACTTATTATCAATAATTCCTTTTCCATTTTGGCAGTGGTGGAAATGTGCCTTGTCACAATAGTGTTATAATAATGTGCATCGTGCTACACTTTTCAACGTTCACTTATCGTCTCCCGATTTTATAAAGCTGTCATTTCTTACCATTAAACATTTAACTACTGACTTTTTCTTATGTGTCTAATTACACTGGTCATTATCACCAAAGCAACCGATTACATTGTGGATAACTAAAACCATTATTATCTTTATTTATTTATGTCAAGATATGAATAACAAAAAAAATAAATGCAGGTACAACATTCGAGGATCTGTAACTCCAGAAAAGAAACTAAACAATTACTAGAAAAAAAAACTCGTTAGTACAAAAGATTGATCAAAGTAATAATATACTTAGTTATTACCATTACATCTGTATGTACAATTAAACACCTAGTGGAAGATAAGATAAACATCTTTAATATCAATAACTTTTTCTTGTCTGTGTATGTACACTACTTAGAACAGCGCTATCCTAATCGTAGACATTCTTCACAAAAAAATACGTCTTGCAACTAATTCGAGTATAAACCTAATATGTATAATAATGTACATGAACATAGCAAGGCACATTCCTCACACAATTAAAGCCTTCACACTCACGAAATGCCGACCATGTGCTTGATAATACATCAACCGTCTGTAAACCTGACCAGTAGAATAAAGAGTACGGTTACACGGCTCACCAAAACACCGGCCCGGCTCCAAAACATCATCTATGCTTAATTTTGAACACCTTTATTATTCTGATCAGGTTAAATTTTTCAATTAACACGAACTATTGCGAGTACTTTTACTAACTTACCTGAATTAACAAAAAAATATTATAAAGAAAAAAAAATGCAAAATTTACTATACGTAGGTACTATGAGGAACTATTTCTTGGTTATTTTTTATATCGGTCCTAATTTCCGGACCATCATATGGTATATATATGTATAAGACTTGATGTTATTATCAAAATACACAGTCTATTAGTTTCTTACGAATCGATGGCTGTCGCTGAGATTATACAATTTACATCAAAACTTGTTTTAACCTTAATGTCATAAATCATATGAAAATTGTATGTTGCCATTGTATCCCAATATGTGAATGAATTAAATATTGTTTTCAATATTCTAGACGACTTAACATTATAATAATGTTTATAATTATAATAAGGTACGATGATCGTAAAATGAAGGGAACGTACACCTTCGGATAGCATGCGCTTGCGACTTAAGTTCCGTTCACACGTACAAATGATTATTTTGTCCACAAGAATTTTAACAAATCAATGTAAAATATTTAAAATAAATGTTTGTCAAGATATTATACAAACTTCGAAGTGTACGGTTGTTTAAAAGCTTGTGAACAAATACAAATATTCGTACGGGTACTATCGCGTCAGCTGAACAGGAAAACGTTTACGATCTAATCCTAGCATTATGTATAAAATCTACACGGATTTATAAATAGTAAATTAAAGTTGTTATAAGCTGGGAAGAGCATTTTGTGTTTCATAGTATGAACAGTCGCGATATAAAGCCGATGGTATCACAATCGCATGCTAATCGACGGTGGAGTTTCACATGATAAAATTGCATACACATTAATCGTAAAATCGTTATGAATCATCACCATCTTTTATGGAAGCTGTGTGTGAATCATTTCTTTTATTATTGTATAAAACTAGATCGATTCAAACTGACCCAAAATCTATTCAACGATTCCAAATTATCGAGAATTGGTACCGAGTTATTTGGGCATAATCTAATGTAAAAAAAATCAATAAGTGTTAAAAATTTACAAAATAACAAAAAAATTAACTAATGAAACAAGCGTGCTATCCTAAAATGCAATTTACTTAAAGCAGTTAAAATAATAGTTTACTTAAAGCAATTAAAAGTAATAGTAATTGATGTATCACTTCACTAACCCCACTCTCGCGAGTCAAAGGTTAACATTGAAAAATCCTGCAAATCGGGCCGAAAACATATATAGTGGCCATACATCTCCAATCTGCTCACAAGCGCTTGACCACTTCTGACAAAGCTTTCAACTACCTGCAGTCTATTTATATTTACAGCACTGACAAACTCATGCTCTTTTCAAAAATGCGACTTCGCAATACTTAACTATTTAATGGAAGGTCCAGTAAAAAAATCTTCATATCAACGTCTCGAAACAATATTTTAACAAATGTCATATCATTTTCGATCTGTTAACACGGAGTAAATCTGTAATGTGCTATTTCAACTGTGTATATTTTAATGATAAATTCAAAAAACATTTTAGAGGTATAACCAGTCTACTAGTTCACGAAGCAGTCTGTAACTATTAAGATATTTTACTGAAGACCTAGGATTTGTCGTTAACAACAGTTTTATGGCTCACTTTGGCACTGCAAAATTGTTTTGAGCAAAACAAACCTGCGGTTTTTGTTTCATAACTATATTACTCTCGAGACATTGCCAGAAGCAGAGTAAGCCGTAAAAGCTGAATTTTCATTGAAAATAACAAACTCCCGACTGCCGACTCGACTGAAGACATCGCTTAAAATTTTGCAATCAAAACGGCGAGGGAGTACCAAACGGACGGGGGCTTCACTGCGCCACCGCGTCTTGAATAAACGGTTCTAACGTTCACTAGAGCGTTCAGAAGCGACTTACATAAAAAGTTACCAGTCCATAAGTGTCCAGTCGAGTAGACTATTAGTTCCTCAGTCGGAACAAATTGATTACCATTCAGGTAGTGCGGCGCGCTCAGTACGAGCGGTAGCGCGCCGAGAGCATGGTGCGGAGCTTTTTCAACTTCGTCACAAGTTGGTGTTGTTTCTTCTTCAGCTTGTCCCTCTCGAGGTCTTCTTGGTTAAGCTTTCTGCACAGCGCGGCCGCTTCTCTCAGTATCACCACTTTCGGCGCGCGCTCCTTGTCTCTCGTGGCCGGGATTTGCTTTTTGAGCTCATCAAAGAGGTTTTTGAGACCTATGCGCCGGAGTCTCTCCATGTCGTTGTGTATGGAGCGGCGTTCTATCTCGGGCGACTCGGCTTCTGAGTCGGTGTCGGTGTTGGATCGGCGCCCACGTCGGCCGGGCCCGCGAGCCCGCCGGCGCGACGCGGCCGCTATGCTGGGCGGCGGCACCAGCCGCTTGCGGGCGGCCGGTCGCGGGGACCGGGGAGTGATGGCGGTCTCCACTGTGCGCTGTATGTGCTGGCGCTCCTGGGCCGACGGCACGCGCGGCAGCGATTCCGTGCGGACGTGCGTCTGAGTCGTGGGCAGCGGCAACTGCGTGCCGACTGAGACCACATCGATTTCCTCCTCTGCAACAACGGAGAATATGATTTAACATAATGTTGCATAATTAAAAAACCCAACACAAGAATAGTTTATCAAAGTCCCACCCGCATTTACCGTTTCATTGCTCGCATACTTTCATTCATACCGTTCATTACGCTCACATCACCATAAAAGGCGGGCGTCGATTGTCGTAGCCACATCTGTATACGATCGCAGGGGGCTAGATCTAGTCGGGGAGATGCGACTGCAGTGGTCAGGTGCGCGGGAGGGAGTGTGGGGAGGCGTGCGCGGGGGGGAGGGCGTCGACCCCGGCGTACTACCGCAGCGTCTGCCGCCATCGATCCAGACGCCTGACGTCACGGCGCGCCATTCGCGCCAAAACGAGAGCGCGTGCGCGGCGCGGTGCCGCAACGTCCGCACTCAATGGAGTCCGGATTACCGAGCGGTGGACACGCTTTCCGGCCTCCGCCGCTACCATTTAACAAAGCATCGATCGAAATTAACTGTCACGTGAGAGTTGCACGATAACGACGCCGGCCGGCTTACGCGTTTCAACTGACATACCAGCCGGACCGGTTCGCTCGCGAGCTAAAAAGCGCACTATCGATCACGTTGCATTGCGTTTGGTATTTCGAATGTAAGAGACGTACGGGGTTGCATAGCGTCTATTTAGAACGCCTCAATACGGATCGTCTCTGATTTAATGTACCTGTCTTTTCTAGAACCGCAACCATAGGGCAATACGGCTCCCAAATGAACAGGATAACCCTAACTTAAATCTATGTCTAACTTAGTTATACGTATGTTGTTATTGAAGCACGATTAATGCCGTTGCGGAAACGACCTGAATTCCGTCCGGTGCAGCAATGCAGCGATACTCGTGCTGAGAGTGCATTGTGGACTTCTATGAATGAGCTATGTAGGTGCGGCGTCCATTTCACGATCGCATTGCATCTAAGTGCGGATGTGGACGTTTGCCCGTCTCGTCTTTACGCCGTAGTGCATGTTTCGCGGAATCCGTTCGCCCGCACTATCCGGTTACACCAACAAATAATTATGTCAGCGGTTCATTGTGATTAAAGGTTACCGGCTCCGCACTAAACGTGTTGCTTGCAGTGCTATTTACGTACCCAACAAGGACGAGAGTTTCCGTTTAAATCTCCAGTGCTTAGCCACTAGAAATAGAAACAAGTTACGTGGGCAGCTGGCCGATTCGATTACGAAACGGCGAGTCAGGGACGCTGCTAAATAGGTTCGTTAAATTGCGCAGTTTTGCGCGAAAAAAAATGCGCATCAGACACATTTATCGAACAGCGCGACGATAAATTTATATACGAACGAGATCTTTTTACTACGTTTCCGCATAGTTACGCGGCCGCTTATCGCTTACGCGTAGATCTAATTCGAGGATCGGCGCCTGTCGTCAAACACGCCTCGCTTACGGCTAAATCTAGGCGTGGGTAAGACTGCTGGCGCTATATCGAGCCACATAGACACACCCTGCCTATTATACTAGTACCACGGCTTCTATCTCCATATTTGGGGACAATTTAGGTGGGATATTCCCGAAGGCGTTAATCGCATTTAACGGACGATAAATTCCGAGTGATACCTATTAAATATCAAAGACCCTAAGTGAGAAAATTAGTGAGTGTAACAAAATACAGATTAGAGTGTGTAATCGAGAGGCAATACCGCAGGGTGAGAGGCGTAAAGAACATAGCGTTGATAGTAGGCGTAGGCGGGCATTGTGCGGGAGTCAATTTTCACGTGACGATTTTCTCCGTGGCGCCAACGCGATTAACGGTCGCCGAGAGAGTATTTGTTTCAGGTCTGCGTGTAAGGCGATACGGCCGGTATTGTCGTGGTGCGCCGCCTGCCGGATCCGGTCTAGTGCATATCTATTATATCTCCATCACTCGAGATGCGATTCTCAGATCCGCCGCCGTTCCAATTTTATACCAGAGATAATCCGCTTTTTATTGTTCGCCCGACCAACCGGTATCCGAGTGGTGGGGTAAAAAATCGCCAGCTCTCTCTTATACTTGCCCATATGTTTCGACGTCTAGATACGGCCAGACGTCGAACTTTTATAAAAACTGCTGATTTTTATTTTCGATGATAAACAATGAGTTAGCTATGATACTTGCAGTCTGATTAGTCACAAATTCTAGGTAGACTAAGCCTGAGCGTGAGAAAACAATGAGTCACAGATCCGCAGACTTAACAGACTAACTTATTAATCGCCGGCGATCTTTGTAGACAGTTATGTTAAACCGGTACTACGTTTCCCCAACCATAAAACGTTCGAAACATTTTCCCGGTAACTTTGTCAGCTTCACGTTTCTTGTCGGTATTAAAGTTAATTCTCAATTAATTGCCAAGTTTGGTGTGGAGTGATAAATCGAGGAAGGGAAAACAGAAAACATCTGTTCATTATGTTGTAGGGGCAAAACGTCGAGATTTAATAACGCGCCTTTTACGTGGGCATGTTGACAGAATGCAATCATCATCAGCATCTTAATTCGGGACCGAATTGGAGAAAGTTTCGAGGATTTGTTTTGTCGGTGTCAAAATAAACAAGTGTCTACGTTAGAAAACGGAATGCAATCCACAATGGTGTCGTCAAGTATGACCTGCTGAGGCGGGGGCCACGCTCCGCTGGCCACGACTTGAGGCCAAGTTCACTGGCATTTGAGCACGATAATTAAAAATTATCGTGACGCGCACGCGGCGCACGCCATCTTATATACAGCCTGCTCGTAATGCCGGCCTAATTAAAAAATAAATAAAACCTTTTTTCATGTAACGCGATGGACTTATTACTTTAGTTTTATTTTAAAGTCGCGGTATCTTAGTCGCGAATTTCGATAGTAGACGCGTTATCATAAATTTTCCTATTTACTTAATCAGAAGCGATTTCGTCGCGATAAAATGATAATCCTAACAGAGTGTAACGACCTTGGAAGTTTCATGATGTTTTAAGGTAATATTTTAAAGGTATTAGCGGACGATTTTTTAAATCAACCTGTAGCTTATCTCTTGTATGAGTGAAGAGTGGATGCTAATTAGAAGAACATAAGACATACCAGTTTAGTAACAAGTCGATTGCTTATGTATATCGGTGCTTTTACATTCCTACTGAACTTTAAACTTAATTACATAGGTACGTCACGCTTATCAAACGTAAAACAATGACGCTATATTTTCTACAGATACGCGGGAAAAAATAACAAACAAACAAAAATAACTCATTAACGAATACTCCCTACACATGAGTACCTACAAAACAAAAATCGTACGCTACTATCACTGATAAGGCGCCGATACGGGCGTAGGTATCAAATAATCGCGTAGGCATCATTATACAGACAGATAGAGCCACTATTTCTGTAGTGTTACGCAACTAAGAAAAGTCGGTCATCTGGTTTACTGGTACCCACTCGTAGTCGGTTAAAATAGACTAATATAATTCATCGATCCACCATCAACGTGTGACCTTGAACAGTGTTCGCACCGACGGAAGTTCACGGACGGTACATATGCGTACAAAAATGTGACGCAACCATTTTTTTATTACCCAATTAATGAGACATATGTGTAATGGAGGCTCATTAACATTAAACATGCGGATTCCTAAGCGAATTAAAGTGTATGACTGAACCATGGGCGTGAAACTGTGATTAAATACTTTCTAGATGACTTAAAAGGTTTTAATTCTGAACTATGCTGCAGGCGTATGAGATAGTCTATGCAACAAAATTGCATAATACCTACTACGCAACATACAGGTAGGGGGACACATATATATAGAAGTTACTATGAAGTCCAATCTATCGTCTATACTTCATTATTAATGCAAGTAATTAAAATTTTATAGTGCGACTCCAACACTTACGGGATACCAATAAAACAACTGGCAACCTTTGACTTGTTACTAAGGACTCAACACAGCATGAATTACGAACTAAATACGTATAAAAGATGTCATAAGCCATACATAACACATCCTAAGCTACAATATCTTATACAAAACTATATAGATGACACTTCCTTAGTGCTAAACATTCAAATGGGTAGTTTATTACGTCATTGTAAGTAGTTTGTGTTGCCGGGCAGCCACCACGCCCATCTGAGCGACCGAATAAAAAACCGGATCATAATTATTGCTAGATGTGCTTGACTTGACTCACGGACACCAGTCTGCCCTGTCGCCCTGTGGTCATTTGTGACCACAGTGTGGTCTTAAGACACCCTTTAAATGCAAGCAAGATTATTTTTTAATGAGTATTGTTTCCATATTAAGATCGCGAGACTTTGGTATTTTAACGAATTTAGCAAAGCGCGCCAGATTAAGTACGCAATTATACTGCGCTACAGAATCTTAATGAAACTAAAGAATTCTTTATTTTAATTGATATTCTTAATCAGGTGTGTCGCGGAGTCGTCACGTGTTATCAACTATTATATTAAGAGTCATTTTCGCGTTTCGCGTCTCGATAAGCGCTAGCGATTTCGTGGTCGTGCGCCGCAGCGGGCTGTGTGGAACCGGACTTCGTACGCGCTCGACTAAGCAAATATAACTTCCAACATTCCTCATTTAAATATTTTGCGATGTTACGAGATCAAACAGTAATAAAAAAGTTATCTTGTTGCGATGTCGTTTTATCAGTCGTCAGCGTGGCTTTAGTTTTTTTTCGTGATAAGACAATACAAATTTATGTTAGGGTGTCACGTTGTATTAAGTACTATTGTTATCGGCATTGATAATGCGACTGTCGCGCGGAGGCCAAGATGGCGGCGGCGATCGCGATGTGAGCGTATCAACACATTCATACCGATTGTTTAAATATCTAAGTGCATATTCTGTGGCGATAAGGCCCAAGGTCCTTTCCACTACGTATGTACATGCATGCAGATCGACCAATGAAATTACTTTATCGCAGCTTGATAAAGTGCTATTTAATATTTTTTTCGTTACACTGCCCTACTGGCCTAGTGCTGCGATTCGCACCGAAATATTTACAAACAAAAAAACTTTCTCTATCTTTCATGATCGCTGAAGCGTGTAACAGCCACTTGATTTGTTTGTTTACCTTATTAAATAGCTGTGAATGTACTTTTAATTGAAGTAGGCAGCTTGAACTTGAATTTCTAAATCTCTTATCACGCGTGCTATAGATGTTGTTGTTATTTCGCGCAGATAGTTAACTATGTCGCTTTCGATTGCGTATTTATTGGCAATCAAAAATAACATTACAAAGTTGGTACGATTAAAATTAATTATGACATTCTTGTAGTCAAGTACATGCCGACTGTCACTGTATTTGATTTAACATCGGCACAGAATATAAATCATACGAGCAAGTACTTAAGCTAAGTTATTGAGATCAAATGGGGCCAGGCCCGGTGACTAGGCGGCGCAAGGCTAGGTTAGACTAAATATCTGCTAAACTACCGGCTACACTATTTAGGCCAGTCTAGTGTCAACTATCACTTGGTAAAGTTCGTAGACATGCCGCCGACAGAACTAGAGCAATGGTTTAAAAATATTTTATAGGCATTTCTCGGAATTTTCCCTTCCCTTGGTTGAAAAGAATGCAAGTTCGCGCGCAAATTCCTATTTCACACTAATCAATGATAGGATAGCTTGGTTGGCCCGGAATGCAAGGCAAGCTAACTGAGCGCTTTCGGTGTCCCAGCATTCATTAAGAAAGCCGATTGTCAGCCTAGGTACAGTTGCGGATGCCAACCAATTACCACAGCGTGAAGCACGTGAAGGTAGCTATGTGCCTTAAACATGTATGTATATAGTATTAACCGCGCAAATTGCTTTACTACGCGTTGGAGGTCTTTTGGATTATTATTATTACGCTGCGCGACACGATTAATGTTTCATAAAAGACTATGGAAAGATGGTACCTAATACAATATAACACGCGAATTCTGATAAGAATGAATGACTGACTGACAGACTTTTTTAATGGCGGCCTTCTTTACTATAATACAGGATGTTGAAAAACCAATGCGATTTTTACAGACTGACATTTTGAGAATGGAACATGAAGTTCAGTTGCTCTTAAAATGGCGTTATAAAAATACATTATGTACACATACTATACAGCCTCTTAGAATCTAGTACCTACGTAGCCTTGGCTCACTGATTGATACTAAAATGTTTAGGGCGCCGAACAAACCGGATCTTTGTGGCCTTAATAGCCCTTATAGGAACTTACAATTCATAGCTAAACTAGTGGCCTACATTTGAGTAAAGACTATTAATCAAGTGTGTGCAATCTGTCAAGATAGTAGCATCAGGTCAAAAACACAGCGCTGTTTAAACTTTGCTATCTAGACAAGATACCTATCTATAGTTAGACAGATACCTACCTACAGTTATGAGTCTACAATCTACATAGCTATTTTCAGAATCGAAAAATGTATGAAGTAGGTACATACGGTACAACCGACGAATACAATCATTCTAAATTTTTTTAGTGTAGTAAAATGGAACGTCGGTATTTTAAAAGTTTAAATTTTATCAACGTTGTGTTACGAACTAAATTGGCGCGAAAATGTGACAACTACGGGGCGTACGGTTAGCTGCGTGGCGTACGGAGCGATAAAACCGCGCATGCGTAGTAAATTCTTCGCGCCCACCGTGCTCACTAGTGATGTGACATACATAGTAGTTTTTTTGTCGACTTCAAGACGCGAATGCAGAATAAAGTTAATTTTTTTTTTGTTCGGTGGCCAGACAATTTAGTAGGGTACTCAAATATATTATCTGATAGAGGCGCTTGCTGATGTTCGACCACGATTATTGAGACGCTGTCTATCAAATTGTCATCCGGCCAAGCTGGACATGGGAGTACCGCGTTTCAAACCGGTCCAGCGAGCCGAGCAAGCTCCACTTCAATGAGATTCCATTTCATTCCACTGCATTCTTACTCAAGTAACGGACTAGACACGAGAGTGGCGAGCGCGAGGCAGCCCATCTCGCTCTATTCATTTTGTACTTCGCTAGGTTTTAATTAAATTGCTATTTCCGACAGTATATTTATTTTCAACTAAAACCTGCGCAACAAGTTAAAATGTAAACAAACGTTCGCGGCCGCTGGAATCAAACACATGCCCATCGCGACCTTACCCACTGCTATCGACGATAACTAAATTGCTACTATGTATAAACATTGTAGTGGCACATAATCGGTTGTCTATTTGAGGTCGCACGCCAAGTCACGGTACCGGTGTTATGACACGTCAGTCGTGGTAGTATAATTTTCGTAACTACAATAAAATTCAATTCAGAGCAATATCTAAGCGGAGCTTATAAGTGAAAGTACCGTTTCAATTAAGCAGTCTTATTGGTCTTTATGATCGATTATACAAGAGCAATAGTGCATCCGCAGATGAACAAAACAAACTTGAATGAAATTCGTAGACCGAATTCATCATTTTAATGAATACGAGAGGATGATAACCCGCCGCGGGAAGCGCCGGTTGCAATTGGAGGATGCATCAAGGTCGGAACGTCTCGGTCGACGTACTTATGACCTCAGTTCCGTCTAAGCCCGTGACACGCGGCGAGGGCTCTTACTTAGTTTGCTTACAACTTTAATTCGCATTCTAATTAACCATGTCAATCCCGGGAGATGAGAAGCCTGGTACTAACGTTGCGCAATCTGACATTAAGGAAGGTTGAGGCGTTCAAGGTCGCAATAGGCGAAGGTTCCGGAAGAGCGGAAAAGCGGGTGCGTCTAGACGCGGCGGGGGACGCGGGATGGCGGTCGATATGCGCAGTTTCCCGCGCTCGCAGTCAGCGCCTGCGTCCTCACGCCATTCCCGGTCAACCTAACTTGATGAATACTTAGCCGATTTTTTGAGACCTAAATCCGATGTTCGCGATATAATTAAGTAGTCCGTATTTATTTTCCGTAAAGTAGGGTCATTGCGCCGGTTAGCGACCAGTTAGCTGGGTTGCCCACAAAAGATGAGGAAAAAAAAATGTTGTCTACACGCAAAATAGTATATGTTAATGTGAGTTTGTCCCAAATATAGTCTAGTTTGGATATAAAACGTAAAATAAAATACATTAATACAAAAATATTTATAAAATGCTGAAAAAGTGAAAATATAGCGAAAACGTCGGTTTGCGACCATTTTTATCAGTTTACGACCACCAGTGAGCTGGTTTGCGACCGCTATTTTAATATGAAAAATTTGCCATTAAAACAATTATAATCGCTTTAAAAATATTTTAATTTTTGCCTCTTATTATAAACAAATATGGTAATCATTTGGTGTAATGTTTTCTTATAATAAAACAATAACAATCTTACATTTTGTAGGATCTTAGTCATAGTTGTATGTAGTATAACATTTAAAAATAATCAACATTAATAATATTTTCTAATCATCTTAATTTAATATTATTGGTTTAATATTATTTTGGAAATCATATTCCGCGTTTCTTATTCATAATTATGATACACCTCTTCCCACTAAGCCGATCTTGTATCGTGGTCCTTGGGATCTGATACAGTCTACATGTTTCTCTTATTCCCTTCTTTTCGTATATGCGCATCGCATTCGCATTTTCGTATTTCAGGGTTTCTTCAGTGTACTGGACAGTCTTTTTCTTTTTGTTTTGTTGACTGAATTATTTAGGAGCTCCATCTAAATAAATAGTAATATAAAATACTAAATTATGGTGGCCGAAAACCAGTGTTTTTATTTCGATTATTTTGGTTTACGACCACCTGTTTAACCCAATTTTGTACGTAAATTAAACAAAGTTCTTTCAAAGAAAGTGGTGGTCGCTTACCAAAGAACTACAACGAAATACTTTTACAATGCTACATTCAAAATTGTAACAGTCCTGTATGAAGCATTAGGGTCATATTAATCAAAACAAAATAATGCGTTTCACGTTGGTTTGCGACCACGTGGTCGCTATCTAACGTTTTTGATAAATAAGCATTTCGATTACCGACCACTTGATTTTATCTTAATAATAAGTTAAAAAATAGCAAAATAAAACTAAATACTATCCAAAACTTATCGATTGTACAATTTAACAACTAACTTGTGTGTAAAACATGAAATAAGTAATAAAACTTACGTTTGAACGCCGCGCACCGTGTTATTTTTTTTCTAACTCGCGGTACGTCCAGTAACCACTGAATCAAGACGCGCATTGAGCATTTTTTTTTCGGCTCTGGGTTAACCCATTTGTTTCAAACTGTGTAAATTCTTATTTCCTAATTATTCATAAAGCACGTTAGATTTATTTTTTATATAAGTTTCTTCCACAAATACTATTATCTTGATTTAAAGAAACTTAGTCCGTCAAATGGTCGCCTACTGAAGGTGGTCGCGATACCGGCGAAACGACCCTACCTATTGAATCTTCGATGGAATTCAATGAGCTGAAAGATTATACTTATCAGTTGAAGCTTTAAATTCGCATTGACAAAACAGTAAATAATACAAATCGTCGTATAGTAAATGTGAGAAACAAAAAATAACCACTTTGAATTCGTTATTAAGGTCACCGATCGTCACCGGTATCAGCGGCTTCCCAATAAGCCAAAGAGGCCCTTATAATATCATCCATTTGAATTTCAAATCAAAGCGACAACACTTTACGAAGATATTTAAACGATCGTTTTGAAACTTAACTTCAGTAGCTCACGCTTCAGCTTCACGTAGCTCAAAAAAGGCATAACGATTGTAGAAGAGTAAAATTATAGAGATAATGAGGAGTACTAACCTGATTCACATGAGTCAGAGGGTGTTTGCACGCCAAGGTGGTCAAGATGCCGCCTGGCCAAGGTGTACGAGTGGTCGGCAGCTACTACGGCTGAGTCTCTCAAGAGGCGAAGAGCAGTACCAGCAACATCGACTGAATGACGGAACTGAGGTGGTTCATCGCCGTCTATCGATGGTGGAGTTTCTGGTCTAGATGGAGACATATTATTATCTCGTCGAAGCAGACTTTGTCCGGGTGTAGTCGGTGTGGTTGTTGGATCGGTAGGGACAAATGTGTTGCCTGGATGTACGGAATCGACACATTTGCCTGCCCACATACAATCATGGTGTACGATGTTTTCTTTGTGTGGCTCCTCTGGTGGGTCTATTATTCTCCAGTCTTCATCACTGTCCTGCAGGGGGTCCGAATTGTTGGCGGGAGGGACTAGATCCAATCTATCTGCTTCATATTGAACTTGAGTCCAAAATTCGGACGTTTGCGTCAACCTCAAGGAGTCCTCGTCCAAGGCTTCCCATATGTCGAACTGAACGAACGAATCGAACGGTGGCGACATTTTAAATTCTATATTCCTAAAGACTAACTAGTTTTAAAGCTAACTCGAACTCGTCGATATCACAGGACCCTCTTATCACAGGGATGCGCGCGATGGGTACAACGCACGCAGTCTGTAACAATGAAAACAAAAAACTAGTAAATTAAAAGAACAAACATCTATTTAGAGTACACATAGGCTTTGCTAAAGTTTTGAACAACTTCAAATAAAATTAAGTTGTTGCGTAACCAACTGATAAAAGTTGTTGCAATTGTGCGAAAAATTCTAGTCAATAAACGCCTAAAATATTATCGCTTCCTAAATTAATAAGTTTATTGTAATTATTATTGCAAGATATCTCACAGTGAAATGACATCAGTAGGCACTTCGTAAAAAAAAATCGATGTTGTAGTATTATAATCCGAAAAGTTGCACAAGTCCAAGTCTCTAAAGTCCACAATTCACTAAAGCACTGTATTATATTTCGAGAAAATCGAAAAATTATTATTTAAAAAAAAATAAAATTATTAAAAAAATTAAGCACTGAAGGGTAATAACCCCTTTTATTTACAAACAATAGAGAATCGAAACGGCACAGCGACAAAAGCTCACTGTCGGTAAGGAAGAAGTGTCCACTGCGGTGCCAGAAACCAGACTGAAGTCTGGATTCAAGACCGGACAATTTTAAAGAGTACATTGGCCTTGGGCCCTATCCCACTTTAAAGAAATACAATTAGTCATTGTCCTGACTACCTCCCCCGCTACTTTTTTTTCTCCGGGTTCTCTTTACCTGAAATAGGGCGGGCGCATCACTAATCCCGCCAAGTTTTTGCGCGCATCGTAGCAGGTAAAGATTTCCGTAAAACTGTTTTTGTTTACAAGCACAGAATGGCGCGAAATGAGTGTTTACTAATAATAATGCAAATGAACGGGTCGTTTTCCCGCTAATTTGCGGCTCCAGTGCAATTTGCGACATACCTTTTCGTTAATATTTTTATTACACGACTGGTGTTACAATCATTTTATTTTCTAAGTAAGCTTTTTAGACAAGAACTTGCTTTTAAAAGTAACTGCGTAAGTTGAAAATTTTAATAGCATTATCATTATTCGGCCTGTAGTAAAGGTGGGTGGGTTGTTATTTGGACACGTAAAAGATAATTCATTAATTATTTTTGTGAGGTTGTTGCACTAAGTTTTATTTTGTATGGGTATTACATTTTTTTTTTAAACTTGAAATACGAGGAATAAGAACAGTTACACTACTTAAAGAAAAATTTAAGTTCGAGTGTTTTCATAATTTTAATACCAGGTACCTAGGTACTTATGCAATTGTAATAATTAGTTAGTTCCCGAGCCACACATTTTTAGATTATGTTCTCACTTTTATTTTATGCAGTTGCATCACAGTAAAAATATTAACTAAATTAGATAATCTATATCTTACATAATTAATATCGCAAATAAAATCAACAACTAATTTCTTGCTTGGTAATGCAGTTGTGAAATACTTTGTAAATGTTTTTATATACATTTCATAAATATTGCACAACGAAAGCAATCTGTCAAAAACATTATCATTAGGTACCTTTATGTGTGTTATCTAAATACACAAGTATTATGAAGGTAGACGTAATTACACTATAACAGTTTAATCTTCATAAAACTTTTACTTCGTAATGATTTTGCAAGCGAATTTGACTTATATTTTTTTTTATGTACATTTGTAAACTAATTGCTACTCAAATTTTTTTTCGTAAAAAACACTGGCCGAATAAAATCTGAAATTATCAATGATGATGACAGTATTAATTTTATTACTACGACCTATTTCGTTTCGCACAGACGAAGTAGGTAAGTACCTACCTACCTACAAAAATGTATTTACCTACTTTTTTAGTTAACACAAAAAAGATTCTTGTAAACTACCAAGTCACTACTACCCTCCTGCTACGTCTATATTGTAATTATAATTTTGCCTCCACAATAAGGTAAAGAATTTGGGCGCTGCCAATTCGCAGAAAAACTCATTAAACCTATAGTATAGGTTCAGTTAGAGTTAGCCGGCAACGCCCCGCGCGCTCAAGTACTAGTACTCACACATAAATTCGAAATTTCATATTTAAAACACTGCTCAATGTATGCACCATCGTAATTATTATATTCAATCAAACACTCACCAAAAAGTTTTGTGCAGTACACAATCCGGCAGCGGCCGGTGTATTACACAATTTTACACAAGATTCTTCAGAATCTTCGACAAAGTTTTTTCCGTACACACTGAGTAACACTCACTGAGAATATGCGATCGGTTATACAGTGTAAATTATTAAATACGATACTTCTTCCGAGACGTCCGATTGAGTTTGTCAAACACTGAAACATTATTCGGGAGCCGGCCGGTTCTAAGGAGAGCCGCGCGTGCGATTCGATGGGCGCCGTGGACACGACTACAAGCTAGATGAACGTATTGTACGAACCGCACTGCGAGAAGCGACTAGCGGCCGTCGCCGGTCGCCGGCGTTCGCAAGCGGCGCGGTGACGCGGCGCCCCCCGCTCTCTACCGCGTCCCGGCTAATTCTATGTCATTCACGAAATTCTCTGAAAATACGCGCATATCCTTGCTGGATATTATCTAAACGCAGGCTAAAACTATCAAAGAGTATAGATGACAACAATTTCTGCACAAATGCGTTGAATTTGAAGTCGAATTTTGCAGAAGAATTTCGGTAACCGTGGTTGTCTCGAGGGGTGGAGGGTGGAGGGGTCGCTCGAAGAAGGAAATCAGCGCAGCGGCATTCAAAGAACACGAAAGTAGGGATGTGTGTGTGTGTTAGTGTTTTGCCAATGTGTGCTTGGCGTGTCGAGTTGAATATCGAGGAGGCGAAACACCGGCTTCGCCGGCTCGCCGCGCTCCTCACTTGGCTGCCGGCCTTACTGCGAGGAGATTGTGTCGCTTTGTTTTTAGCAGCTGCAAATATCGTAGCCAGACGGTCAACATTCCAGAGGCGGCGGATTATGGCGCGAAGCAGAAATACCTGAGCGATTCTGATGAATTGCCGCGTATTATTTACTGGTCGTCTAGAAACAGCAAACAATTAGCGTTTGTGAGGTCCCGCAGCTGTAACTACAGGTGTACGATAACCGAGATGGAGGTCTTAACCCCAGATCGCTGCATTAACGAGCCTTTTATATGTTTCGTTTGTATACTTCTGCGAAAGTACAAATATTAAGATCCCGTAGGTATGCAGACGCTGCAATAAAATCTGGAATAAGATTTGTGTAAACTACTGAACACCTAGGTAGGTACAAACATTTCATAAGACACACTTACATAAGAATTTTAAAGAAAACGTAGAAAAGATTAAGTCTTGTAGTGACGCTTATAACCTACTTAATCCTCCTTTTAATATACCTACCTATCAATGCTTATTTATAATCCTAATTAACAAAAAAGTACCTAACGATCCTAACAGTCACTAATTAAATAATATAGGAACCTACCTATCTACTAACCTTTTTGTTAATAATAATCAGGTAGTTATAGTACCTACACGAATTACTGTAGGTAAATATTAATATAGGAACATAAGTAAATACCTACTCCACAAGGAAAAAGCTTGTTCGTGTTAGGTAGGTACATAAAAAATAATATTATCAATTGTGTAATTGGCACAGTGCTGCCAATTTAATTCATACCACCTGAACATACGGATATGTGTAAATTAAACTTATTAAAACCGAACATATTGGCAATTAATGTTTTTCCACATAGCAACAAAATGGCTATTGTTGTATTGGCATGACGCTTGTCAAAATGGCCAACGTTCGGAAATTCGAAATTTTTGAAATAAAAACTAGGGTTCCGTCCCACTAACAAGGGTTGTGAATACGCTGTGTTGTTGGAATTGTTATTATAGTGAGGTTGGGAACAAATAGGTAGTCCCGCAGAACCAACCCCATGTTCCCGCAACGGAGTTGAACGACACCGCATTCCTGGCGTTGCATTCCCGTACAAATAAAAATCCGCATCGACTTTGCAATCCTTACGACTAATAAAAGTCATTTTTTCTTTCCTTTATGAGTTTACACTATAAAATGCGATGGGATTTTAATTTCGTTCGAATTTATAGCTTTTTCTCGAGCGGCTCATCCATCAATGAGAAATTGGAGTCCCCTATAACTTATACCTACGTAAGGTACATTAAGTAATAAAATCGAGCGGTCGTGTAATTAATAAATTAATTGATAATTAATGTTAAGAGCTTCATATCACAAGTGTAATGCTTTTTGAAAGCAGCTTTTTGTAATTACAGCTTTTATATTTATAAATATTAATCGCTTTTATCGTCATATCTTGATCTTAAACGTGAACTGCATACAGATTTGGCCACCGCGCACCGTTACGAAAAGAATCTTATTAACTTTGATTCCAATGACTTCTTGAATAACTTTTGTAGAAAAAATCTTTGAAAAAATTAGATCAAGCTCACCCCAATAACTGTTACCCTTTACACGTACATCCCTTCAATTAATTTCACATTCATTAATCCCTTTCCGTGTAAAAAATAGATAAGCAGGAAGTATAGAACGTGTACTTCCGAACATAAGCTAGCTAGGGTTGACAAACAATGCCACTTAACCCACAATTTTACAATTTCCCTCGCTAAAGTGAAAAAAATATTCAAATCTGCGCTCTACGGTCCTCGGAATAGATTTTAACATTTTTAACCCTTTGAATGCGGAATTTGAAAGGGGTAACATCAAAACCCGATATAATCCGGGCCTCAGTCAAACTCATTTGTCTACGGTCGGTAACTGTCACGTTTTTACGACATGTCACTTCATTATTTTGACAAGTGAAACTGTCCCAGTGATCAAAGTGTACGGCAGGTTAGATCCAAACGTTTTATTAATTTGCTGCAAGTTATTTCGGATTATGTTAGGGTTGGACTCAATTACGCGTATCATGTTGTTTTAGTGTTATGTTTGAATGATGAACCATAAATATTAAATGTAGGTTTTCACTCGATATACGGACAGTGCTCGTTTTAAACACTGTTTAGCCGACTTTTAGGCTGACAATTACAGTCATACAGAAAGTGTTATCAATGAAAATAATATATAATTACCTAATAATTATGCATTACATTGCACCAAGTGTTATCGTATCTGCAGCATTATTGAAATTAATTAGAATGATTGAGTGGCGTGGCGATACATATTAGTTATAATCCTACATGCTAAATCAGTGTATTAATAATAATTAGCACTAGGTTCATAATTACTGGCCACACAAGTATTATAGCTAAAATAATTATGGAATGCAGCAAACGCATTCCTTTTGAATGGTATTTCTAAAAAAAAAGGGTGTGAAAAAATTCAAACAGTTATTTCTTCTTGTCACATGTCATTAAAAATACAAAATCCTTAATACAATAGATATGTCATCCCTGATAATAAACGGTTTCATGCGTTGTGCGTACGCGCAGGGTGGTAACGGGCTATTTGTCACAACAGGAAGAGAGATTATCCTCATTATGTAAGAAAGTGTCGTTAATCCCCTTTTTATTTGGTTAAACATTTATCCCTAATGCATAATCGTAATGTGCAGTCATCGCTCAAGCGTAAGTGGGAAATTTTATTTTTGTTACGATTGACCGATAATAATAAAATTTAAACATTCATAATTATTTATACGTCCTTTTGAATGGATGACTTTAGTCAAGAGTGTGAGATAAAGCTTAATGTCAATTGGTAGCTTTAGTGTGTAGTTCTTTTGCGAAAACAAACATTTTTATTATGTGTCTGTAATATGGACTTACATGGAATTTTTTTAAGCGTAGATAAAGAAACCAGATTTACCAAAATACTAATATTTTAAGTAAACACCTGTTGTGGTGAAAATCCCTATTCTACGAGTACGTTGCCAGATTTTCTCAATCGCACTTATTCCGTGATTCGTCTAATTTTGTTTCGCCCATTACAACCTAACTTCTACTACAGGTAAAGATAAACGTCACTTACTAACTTCTTATTTGTAAGAATGTTAAATAAATATTTCCGTTTTAAACCCTTCAAGTTTCGAGAGTTACAAAAATACACCTTGCGTATGTTCCCACGATTACTCTATGCGACAGGATAGATATCTTAAATTACAAATATCGGTGCTTTTATACACGACTCGGGTATTCGCAGCTGCAATTTCTGTACAATCAGGTAAACTGTGTCGAAAAAATAACACTGGTTTAATAATGAAAGAGTATTCAAAATGTAAACTCAGCTGTTCGAAAGTAAGAAATTCGAAAACGTTGTTCAAAATGGCGAGACCGTTTTGGGCGGCAAACAGAGGGTTAAGTTTTAGACTCTCTGTTGATCTATTGTTTTACGATTTTCTTTCTCCTTTTATTGTTGTTGGTGTATTGTTGTAAAATGTAATGAGGGTTTCTGAACTATTCCTGGAATTTTACCAAACGAGATAAGTATTGTTAGAAACGGACGCTTACAAAAAAAAAAGACAGGTAACATCACAATGACGAGTACAATCGTTATGGACTAAAATTGTAATTTTTGCAATCATCGTTAATTTGGCACCTAAAACTTCCTTGTATTAATAACTTTATCGGTTTTAGGCTCGTTTCAGGGCAAGGCGAGGTTTAGAAAATGACTATCTGCTACGTTTTTATCGGATGATTAATTAATTGTATTTACTTATCATTATCAGACAATGATAGTAAGTACTTATTAGCGATATGTGGATTATGGCATGAATAGGAAGTGTTATATTTAAGTTACAGAATAATGGAACATAACAGCACGCCTGTCCTGTAACCCCCAATGCATTAAACACATTTTGCAAGTTATGTCCCATGCATTAGGGACTAAGGAGTGAGCCTATTGCCATCAACACCAATAAAATTAGATTCATTATTTAATTTACGCCTCGCAAATATTATGATAAGTATTCGTTGAAAATCATCAAGCGGGTTTATTGTTCTTTTTTGTTAAAAATCGTCGTAAAATGAACATTCGCAAGAACTGTCCAAGATTTACCCGAATTTGATAAAATTAAACACATTGGACGGATTAACTAACGTTGGTGCGTTTTTATTTTTTTTCCTGGTATTTTGTTGTAACAATACCATAAAGCATTACAAACCCAAACTTTTGGGAAGTATTAACAAAAAAAGGAGAAAAAAAATCTTTTTGTTTTTTATCTCTAGCATTTCTACAGCTTAGCAACATCTTGTGTTGTCGAGAATACAATGACGTGTTATTGTTCTACTTACAAAAGTTCCCTAAAGGATTAACAAGTACCTAAATAACCGAATTCTTTGTTGATTAAAGTTTTCACACTGCAGAAAACAATGGATTGGTAAAAATATCCATAGAATCCGAGATATTGTGGTTGAAAATTTGTTTCGACCTACTAACCAAGATTCCGTTGGGCGTAATTAAAACTTTGTAAATGTTGATAATGCTCATGTTTTATACTATTTCAGTTATTGTTTTTGCCCTTTAATAATAACCCGTGAAACAGGAAACTTTATTGGCTGATAAACAGTTTTTCAAGTTAAATTGTCTTAACGATATCAATGAGAGCAATACCTACGTCCTACATATAATACATTTGTCTGCGTGAAATGATTATTAAAAATACAATTTTCCCATTTAACTTTTTTCATTGATGCTCCACTGTTATTAGTTGTAGCGCGATGTTAGTTGAGGCCTATAGCCTTCGTCGATAAATGGGCTATCCAACAATGTATAGGTATATATTAATATTATAAATGCGAAAGTAAGTTTTTTTGTTACTTTTTCACGCCTAAACCACTGAACCGATCATCCTGAAATTTTGCATGTACTTTGTCAGGTGCACAGAAACGGACATAGGATACCTTTCATCCCGGAAAAAAGTACTGTTCCCGAGGAAAACAACAATAACGTTCTTATGATAATAGATGGCGCCACGTGTCCACGTGTCTTTCGAATCATGATTGAATTATACTATTACAAGCAATTACAACCCGAATTGATTGTCAAATTCTAAATTAACGCGAGCGAAGCCGCTGGCAAAAGCTAGTCCAAAAATAAAACATTTTTTTTTTAATTCGAACCAGTACACAGTGGTACCGCGCTCTAAGAAGCGGTCATAGGGATATTTATTAAAATGCACACTAATGTGTGTAGTTATACTATTTCATGGTCAATCAATGTAAATAATATGTTAAAAGAAATAACTTCTTAAAATAATAATAATTTATTAAATAACAAAAAAAGTCTAATCCTTAAATAAGTAGGTACTTTGGTAATTGTTAATTAAAGTAACTTATTTACTTAACTATCTTATTATAAATAACTGTATAGGGCAATGCAAACAAATTAAATAATTATTTCTTAGAGATAAATTAGGTTATTGGTAACTAATTATTACAGATAGAAAAAGTACATAATATAATGACTAGGTATTAATGACATTTAAATCGTTTCAATGTTTAATTATCTAGTACAAGCATTCTTGTAAAAGAACACTGAAAAGTTGTACTTAAAACAGAAATAGTAAGTTTAGTGTGTCTCCTAGCAAATGCTAGGCAGTTGGACGTACTGCGTAGACCTACAATACCACTTACAGGGGCAACCAGATACAGGCAATTTTTAATTTATTCAAATAGAGAGAGAGACGTTAACTCACATTTTCGTATAAAAATCATGCGTGGAATATTACGGCAAAGTAGTTGAAAGTTTCACTAAAGAGAAATTAAAACAAGAACAATTTAGCTTAATTACTTAATTGACATACTTAATATTATAGCCAGTGACATTTGATGTAATATTAAGACATTTTTCTATTTATTCTGATTTAAATGATTTGAAATCCGATGCGTTCATTTCCGATGCACAAAAATAAATCAGAAGTGATTGCAATTCCTTTTATCCCTTAAGTAGTCTGACTTATAGTAAGTAATTAGGCGAGGTATCATCGCATAATTCAGGCATGATTGGAGGCTGCTGACCTACTACAGGACCACTGTGCAGTAGTTTCTGAGATTAGAGCGTACAACCAAACAAATTATTCAGCTTTATAATATTAGTACATATACATAGATAAGTACCTTTAAGGAATATTATTCTTGTTTCACAAAGGAAACAAAGTTACACAACAAAAGTAATGGCCTATTTAGATACTTCAGAGCGTATTATCAACTGGTAATAAAAATAATTTACCTACCTAGAAAAACCCCTATAACTTTCCTTTGAATCACCAAATCATTGTTTCCAAAGATAAGCAAAATAGTTCTTGTCCAGTGTATGGTCTAAAATATTCCTTGAAAAAAAAAACAAAAAGTCAGTCATAAAGTTATTCGGACAACATTTTTTTTTGTTTCTTTAATTGCTGGTCATAAAATTGAACGAAGCCAAGAAATTACATAGGTACAAAAGATAAAATAGAGTGAAAACAAAACGGATTAGAAAAAAAAAATGTCTTAATAAAAGTGTCAATGGTAGAAAAAAAGTCTAGGTGGTAGACTGTTTGGCGGCAAAACAGTTTTTTTTTAATGGTAACAAATTGGCGTTTGGCACTTTTTCTCTATGTTATTTGAAAAGGTGTTTGGTTCATTAGTAAAGACCAGTAAGCCAGCTAGCTGCACAGCATTGCTGGATATAAGGGCAATCCAGTCTGTTAGCGATCATCGCCAGAACGGTGCTGGTGCTGCTCTGCAGAGTGAGGGTAGCTGAATATTTCCAATTAAATTCAAACGAGATAAGTATTGTTAGAAACGGTGTTAAAACCATTGATCCATTACAAAAAAAAAACTGCTATTACAATGACGTGTACAGTTATAGACTAAAATTGTAATTTTTGCAATCATCGTTAATTTGGCACCTAACACTTACTTGAATTAAGGGAATTGTTATTTTTTCGTCGTAAAATGAGCATTTGCAAAAACTAACTAAGATTTAACGGAATGCGATAAAATTAAACACATTGGACGGTTAGTGCGTTTTTATTTTTTTTCCTGGTATTTTGTTGTAACAATACCATAACGCATTACAAACCCAAACTTTTGGGAAGTATTAACAAAAAAAAGGGGAAAAAAACTTTCTTTTGTTTTTTGATTATCACCTTTCTACAGCTTAAATAGCTTGTGTTTTCGAGAATACATGTTATTATTCTACTTATAAAAACTTTCCTAAAAGATTAACAAGTACCTAAAAATCAAATTCGTTGTTGATTAAGGTTTTCACACTGCAGAAAACAATGGGTTGATAAAAAATATCCATAGAATCCGAGATATTGTCGTTGAGGAAAATTTGTTTCGACCTACTAACCAAGATTCCGTTGGGCGTAATTAAAACTTTGTAAATGTTGATTATGCTCATGTTTTACACTATTTCAGTTATTGTTTTTGCCCTTTAATAATAACCCGTGAAACAGGAAACTTTATTGGCTGATAAACAGTTTTCATGTTGACTTGGCGATATTAATGAGAGCAGTGCCTGCGTCCTACATAATACATTTATAAGTTACTAGCTGTTGCCTGTTGCCCAGAACTTCGTTCGCAAAATTGACTACCCCTAAGGGAAAGAATTTCCAAAAATCCCTTCTTTTCACAAACGTTTCTTATTGACCTAAGTGTGCACTACACACTTACGTCATTAAGGAACATTTGTGCAAAGTTTCGGGTTCAGCTGTGCGTTGCTCGATCAGTCAGTGAATCAGTCAGGCAGTCAGTTTCTTACTTTATGTTAATATCTTAAAGGAATATTATTCAAATGTTGTATGTATGTATGAGGAAACAGGTACCTACCTATTTTGATAATGGTTAAAAAAACCTATAAAGCCTATAAAATACAGGTTCTCAAAAGCTTCAAAATCAAAATCAAAGCATTTATTTCAAGTAGGCCAGTTACAGGCACTTTTGAATTGTCGAAACAAAGACAACAATGAAATGTAGCTACAGGCCCTGTCACAAGGCATAAAAACTGTGAAAGTACTGTAGTTTCCTATTCCTTAACGTAGATCTCTATGGAGAAGAACGGGCAAGAAACTCCTTCGAAGTTATTGTTTAAAAACGAAGGCTTTGATAAAAGTAATGGCCTATTTAGATACTTTAGAGTGTATTTTCAACAGGTAGGTAATAAAAATAATTTACCTACCTTGAAAAACCACTATAACTTTCCTTTGAGTTAACAAATCATTGTTTCCAAAGATGAGCAAAATAGTTCTTGTCCAGTTTATTGTCTAAATATTCCTTGAATAAACAGTCATAAAATTATTCGGACAACATTTTTTTTTCGTTTCTTTAATTGCTGGCCATAAAATTGAACGAAGCCACTAACTATTAATATTACATACAAAAGAGTAAAAACAAAACGGATTAGAAAAAAAAATTGACTTAGTTTAAGTGTCTATGGTAGATGTAATAATAGCAGACTGTTTGGCGGCAAAACAGTATTTATTTTAATGGTAACAAATTGGCGTCACTTTTTCTCTATATTATTTAATAAATTATTTGGTTCATTAGTAAAGGCCAGGTAAAGAATCGAAAGTATAGGCAGAACCCACTCCTGTAATATTTTTAATCTACCTATAACGAGAACAAGAATAAGTTTAGCTTATTTTCCATTAATTGTGTTGTACCTACCTAATCATTATTTATAGCAAGTGGAAGGATAATTACGTTAATTACCCGAGTATTATCGCACCTCAATTTGTAGCATACATATTATTTAAGCACCTATTAGTTTTTTAACACAGAATTACCTTATAAAAATATTTGACAAAGTACCTACCATAAAAGATGTGTGATTTAACAATTGAAATAACTGTTAGTTAAAAATGGGAAATAAGTTACAATTAATATGAATTCGGTTACAAATTCGAGACTTAGTTCATATAATTAAAACGACACATTGTTTAAGCCACCAGACTTTTTCTGTGGTCTAAAATCTTAAATCAGTCTAAATCTCGTTATAGAAAACTAATAACCTATTTTAATAAATAATATTCTATATTGAAACAGAGGTCATGAAACCAGGAAAATAGAATATGGCACGGCCTTGATCTCACCGACGGACACGATACCACCTACGGGCCTTGTGCGTTTCCGCGCTTATCGCTACATTACGCGACTACGCCCATCTCTGGACGATATGCGTAAACGTCATCGGTTCTGACAGTGACATCTTGTTTTATGAATGAATTTGCCATAGAGTTCATTAAATTTTAGTTACATCAGTCATTCCGTTCATTCGTTTAGTTGGTAAACTGTACTACATCTGCATCAATTTCCCATCGTTTTCCCAAGAATCACAAAAAAGTGACTTGTCAAAATATTTACTTAAAAATTAAAGCTACGAAGAATTAGTAAATACCTATATCGCCGTTGGTTGTAGATACTTCATCTTAAACCCTAAATAATTATACCTAAAGGATTAATACATAATATACAGATAAATGGTTAATGGATTATACAGGGTGGAAGCATCACCGACTCGGAAACGGTTACCGCGTATTCAGTACATCATTCTGAGCAAAAAAAAACTGAAAAAATCCGTTTAAGTGACAAAAACCCGCCTTATCTATAGACCGTGCCTGTCAAAATCGTCATTTGTTTGATAAAATAATAATAATTCGTAGTTCGTTTTGCAGCATACAAATGTTGGTAGTAAAAGCGATTGGTCGATAGTTAGGTTTTTGTGGGTAAGTAATAAAAATAATGAGTTTGTTAAAAAGATTATTAGTGTCCACATGTGGGATGTGGACTCGGCGATCATTGCGCCGATAATCGTATCAGACAGTGGCTTAACAGCCAAGAGCCTCGACCAATACTTCTAGGAGGCTTTCGTTAGGCAGCTGGATAGACTGTGCTTGATTCAGAAAGCGGTAATCCTGGTCACGGCTCGTAGCCCTAACCGCAGCCACTTGTTTTATTTTTTAATGTTTTTTTTTAAATAGTAATATTTTTAATATGAAATGTAAAAAGTAAGCATAATCAGCCTATTATGTTCCGACTGCTGGGACACACGGCCTCCTCTCTATGAGAAGGAATGGGCTATAAATCCACCGCGCGGGCCCAGTGCGGGCTGGTAGATGATTCATATATGTCTTCGAATTTTTGTTTCTAGGACATGCCGGTATCCTCACGATGTTTAGTCCTTCATCGTTTTTGAGAGCAGTGGTGATGAAATAAATTACTCAAATTAATGCGCCTGCCTGGGTTCGAACCCACGACTTACTCTTCGTAAGTCGGGGCCGCCACCACTACTCTCTCTAACAAGTAGGTAGAAAGACAATGAATAAACAAATTACTAAGAGTTAGTAAAAAGTTATAAATAAATACTGTATTTTTTGTACCTGGTGATTAGATTAATTAGTAACAGTACCTAATAACTTTTCAGAGTTGCATTATGTCAGGGAAAAATTGTTACACTAATTAATTGTATTTCGAGCTTTTCTTTGATCGTTTATCGAACCATAGATATATCTATGGTTTAGCTACTATTTTTAATCATAAGGATTTAACAAGTATAGAATATAGTTTTGTATCGTCATTATTATTTGTTTTCTTGTTAATGAAGCAGAATTTTATAAAAACTAAGTGATTATCTTCATCCCGTTATCAATTATCATCTAGGTCAATACTTATTAAGTTTATCGCACTCGTTATTTATTGATTACTAATAACTAATAGCTGTTGCGACCTTTGTCCGTGTGAAGTTATTATAAAAATATTACTTCCCTATTTGAATCTGATTTTGTTAACAATTTCAAGGGTTTTTGTTTTTGCACGGAACCCTATATTATTTTCTAAAATAAAGTAGCCTAAAGTTACTCCTTATAACATCAGCTATCTGTCAAAATTAGCCGGAACAAACACAGACACACCGACAAAAATTTAAAAGTTTTTTTTTTATAAGTTCTAATATATTATATAATTATTTTCATATGCATTCAGTAAAAAGCTGTTATTTGATATTACAAACAGACACTTTAATTTTATTTATTTTTATAGATTATAATTACCTATGCGAAAAATAATTAAGTATGTTAGTCCAACTTGCCTTCCTTAAACCAAAAATTCAAAACAAACTTGAAAAGTTCTGAGTGTCGGAACTCTGATTATCCTCATATAATCAGATTTAAACCTGTGTAAAAACGAACTTTAACACTTGTGTAACTACTAACTATTAGTTTAAACTATCTACTGCTTCACTAACATGATCGATAAGGGAGTACAATATTTACCTAAGCCGGAAATCGAAGGCGCGCCCAAACACTGAGGTTCTACTTACTGAGCAGATAAGTCAGTTTTATTGGTGATATTAAATAGATAGATAACTCCATTCCGATGAATTATTAACTTTTGGGTAGCTATGTAAAGTTTCAGAGTTACCTTTTCTTTGTATCGATCGATCAGTACGTGGCTATTAATGGGTTCGTTAAAATCGTGGAAGGTGCAGGTGGCCAGAGCACAGCTTGCCGAGGAGCTTCACTCTGGCACTGTGTTTGTATCTTGTGTGGTCGATGATACCCCATTTGGCCAGATAACTTCTACAGCGATCAACTTCAAACTCAAATGTTTCCTACTTCAATTGCCTTGGACAAGAAAGCGAGATTATAAGGTTCCAATTTACTGTTTTTCGGAGCCTTTGAATTTTAAAAAGTAAGCGGAACCCAAATAACGGAAAAGAATCCCACGTTTGCGGATTTGCCAGTTCGTAAAAGTCCATAGATAAAGAGTACGGTATCACAGATTAAACACACTCAACATAAATACTTACGTAATGTTACTTTATGTTACACGTCATTCTGGAACCGTTTATTACGTCAACAGTTCTTTTTAAATTTCTACCTATGTTTATTTACGATACTTACCGGTAATTTTTCTTATAATTTATTTCAAAAGTATTTGTTTAAAGTATAAACAAGGGTTTGTTTACACTTTCGATAGTCAGAAACTTTTTTTCGGACAGTTTTACTTTTTGGATAAATGTACGAACTTGGACGAAGCAAAGAATTTAAGTAAGTAAGTATCGTAGCAGGTGAAGTTCTGCAGTTTCTGCTTACCCCCTTGGGAAAAGGCGAAAATGAGTTTATATGTATGTGTGTCTATCAAATAATTAGAAGTACTTTAATCGTATATAATGAAAGGAGGTCCTCATACACAAAAATAGTGGCATGATACATAAGTACAGGATTAAACCGTTCCGTCATCCATTATCTTCAGATACAGTAACATTTCATTCATTCATTTCGTTCATTTTTTTCATTTTTTTTTCATTTCATTTCGTTTCATTTTTTTTTTTTTTTTTTTTTTTTTTTTATTGACGACACGGTTGGCGCAGTGGTCAAGCGATTGACTGCTGCGCTGCATGTCGCGGGTTCGATTCCCGTACGGGACAAATATTTGTATGACCTACAAGTAGTTGTTCCGGGTCTGGGTGTTTTTCTATCTATAATATGTATGTATTTACAAAAAAAAATGTATATATGTAGTTTATCAGCCATCTAGCTACCATAACACAAGCATTAAGTTGCTTAGCTTGGGGCTAGATGGTGCTGTGTGAAAAATGTCCAGGGGTCCAGGGATATTTCCTTGACGACTATCTTCACTAATGTTTATCAACGAAACATTTTTATATGTTACAATCATATGGCACACGATAAGTCGGCCCAATTCCAGAATCTTTCATATCGATAATTTATTATTGATAAAATAATACTCGTAATTTATAGGTAATTGGGTTAAATATGATAGCAGCGACTAATATACGATAAGGTTGATTTTTCAAGAAATTTTCCGGTTTTTTTTAAGGAACCAGGGTCTGTACTACCAGCTCATAAAGCAGTATTACTTAAATGTCACGTTAGTGTGGGAAAGACATGGAGGTACACATGACGTTTACATGACGTCTAGTATCAACTCTTGCTCACATCAGTCAGATTAATAATTAGAATAATGCTGCTGATGGTGGACTGGTAGGATTTAGACTAGGTTTTGACCGCGCGAAATATGGCTGTTAGTGCTGTTAAATAAATTAAAAAAAAATTGAGACTGACGTTTTCGCGTACGGCGATACTAATCCTCAATGACCAGAACACAGTCTTATAAATCCGTGGGTTAATTTTTGTTTTCCTAATCTTACAAAGTAAGTCAAAGTTTCCGCGACGCTTAATTTTAAAGACTGATTTATGATATCTTGTCTTTTCTTCGAATTAAAAAAAAGATATCAGTTACTTATCTATCTGGCCCAATTATTAAGGGAAATATGTAGCCATGATAGGTAGATAATTGGCGTCAGAAAATCGAGTATTTTAAAATAGTTTTTAAAAGTTGTTTCTGTTGTAGTGTATAATTATTATAGTTACACTTACTCAGAATTAAATTCCTAGATAAATAAGTAATAAGGTAAGTTGTATATAAACACAGCAAAAAAAAAACCTAATTTATACTGTCACTCGTCAGCCAGCCAGTCAGTCGTCTGTCAGCTCCCGATATTTCGACGCTGCCGCTGTTGCAAGCGCCATGATCAGTGTTTAAAAAAAACTTTTCTCAAGTCGAAGCAACAGCTAAGTCGAATGGAAGCAGCATGTATGTATATATTTTCAACACACAGCTCAGCGCAAATTCGAACAGTGCAAAAGTATTTTAGGCGTTCAGTTAAGTGACACCTAGTGATGGTGAACACGGACAAAAGTTAACAAAACACTTGGAAAAACTGTAAAGGTACTAAGAAAAAACAGTTTACTTTTTCCCGTGGAATAAAAATCCAAGAAAGTTGTTCAAGAGTACCTAAGTACTCGCACAATTCTAATTTTAACTGAACACTAAGGAAAATGGGTCACTAACACATCTTTGTTACCCACTAGTACTATGTACGATACTTGTACTGAGCAGGAAAAGTTTATATACCTAATCATTCACTCACGTAAAGTTTGAGAAATAAAATAACATTTTGTGAGCTTCCTAATCTCAATACTTATACTGTCACTTACGGGATATCTTCCGTGATTGTTCATGATTTTGAGCTCCCGGTATTTCGACGCTGATATCGGCAAGCGAGTCGGAAAAGCTTGAAGACTTGCCCGTCTTTAAGTTGCTCGCTAAATCAAGACATTAGTGACGTAATCCCCGTTTCAACACAAAAGTCTTATCACAATAAATCTTAACAAACTACACATCAAATAGTGTATCTTCTGTTTAAGACGAGCGTATTTAAAACCAAAATTATACGCGAAGTGTATACAATATTAAAGATAATTAAATAATTACAGTTCTTTCACCGTTATTCTACCGCGCGTTTTTCCGCCTTGCATCGTTGTCAATATTAAAGTAACCTTATGCTCATAGCAAAAAAGTTATACTAAAGTCTAGCAAAATTATACTGAACTTTATTTTCCTGACAGTAAGATAGCTGTCGGAATGCAGCTGACAGAGGTTTTAAGCCTAAATAAAAACTCTGTGTTGATTTTCTAGCAGTAGAGATAACAAACATTTGTGTTGTCCACTTGTGTACATGAAGGTTTATATGAGCCATAGATTAAGGGAATACGTAGACGAGTTGTCATTCTGTTTTTTTTTTACATTGATATGACACTGGGAGGCTAAACTTGAGTCTTTCGAACGATAAATTGGTACTCTGATTTTCTTTTTTTTCATTGCTGTATTGTATTCAACGATGTTTTTATTGTTGTTACATTACCTAATGCCCAAAAAGTGATGGTAAGATGGCCTAAGTTTTGGTTTTATTTCATGAGCAAGCCAAACGTCTATGAACATAGTAAGTCGAGCAAAGTCGAACTTGCAAGCAACAAGCGTGCACAACTGGATACTTTGCAGGTTTCTCGCGAATCTTTGTAAGCTTTTGGTGTTATGTTGTGGTTCTATCATTCTGCCTTGTAATAACCTTGAGTAATTCTCAACACTGACTTGTAAAACTTTTAACAGGCTCTACAAGTGACAAACAGGTCTGTACGTCTCTTATTCTATGTCCACAAAGTTCTACAAAGTACATTTCTTAGCGGTATTAAAGACACAGACGTCTTTATTAAAGGTATGTTGTTGACGCAGTTGCCCCGACAACTAGGTTATGTTCATTCATTCACTCACTCGTTCACTGCTTCCGCATGCATCTGCTTTGTGAACGTACTTACAGGCAGGAATGCAGGATAATTTGCGACGTGTTCAGAATAAGTATGGAACTGTAAAAGTTTTGTTTGAAGATGGAGTTTCAGGATTCAAGCTTTGGTCCGCAGATAATAAGGTTTAATATCGAGCAGGAATTATGTAACAGAATAAATAAATGATGTTTAAATTATTGTAGGTTAAATGAAAGAGTTTTTTTTTTACAAAATTGAGAAAAATATGCGAGAAGCTAGGTTCGGTTGATGCGTTGCTGCGTCGATGCTTTGGACCGCGAAATGTGCTTATATCGTTACAGTAGCAGTAGACGAATTTCAGCTGTCTAAAAGTCTACATTATTTACGATCAATATTTGTCGTCGAACTTTCGAGTAAGAGTAGTTTGATAAATTTTCTTAAAAAAATCAATGTTAAAACCCAAAATCGCTTTGACGTATTACCAAACCAAAATTATCTACCTACCTAAAGTACTAGGTGGTACCTAAAGTGTCAGAGAGTGACAAACAGGCACTAAACAAGTCCGCAAGTGCATTAGTACCAGCATCGATCGAGTTCAACGAGAATAGATGAGATAAATTATAGATGGGAGTCTGCAAACGAATGGTATGCCAATCTGAGCTTTATTGAGGTGCAAAATCAGTGGGAGTGACTTTTGTGAATTGGTAGAGTTTTGTGTGTGGGTGGAAATACACGGGAGGAACGCTTCAGCAAATAAGAGAAAACTTAAAAAGTTAGCTTTTTTTAATCTTGTATGATGGAGGACAGTCCCGAAATATGCCCCGTCCATTTAATTGACTTGAAAAGAAAAAGAAGCCGATCAAATTTCCCAACAGCTTCCCAAATAAAAAAAAAACATACCTAATAAGTATACAATAACATTTGTGTTAGTAAATAAAACCGCGTCGGTTGAGCAGTCCTCGAGTCTTTCCTTTACACAATCTGCAAGTAGTACTCTAGAGTTCAGTATTTGAGCCAACCAAGTCTCGCATGCTTTAAGGAAAACTGAAAAAAATATTGGAACAGTTAATTAAAACAATTAGGTACCTATAAAATAACCAACTTAAAACGAATTCGCATACCAATGGTATTTCCCGCGTCGAAGAAAACTAGATAAGCCAAGATAAAATGCCGATATTGAGGAAACAAAAACCCTAAAATTTTGAACGTATCGTTTATCTTTTGGTTTCAATTAGTATAAATATTAATCGTACCTACTTATTAATCGTAATGATGATCAATCAAACTGGCGGTGTGGCGGAATGTGAAGAAAATTTTTTTTGGAGTATTTTTAAAATGCATGGAGTTTGAATAAGATATTTTCCGCTGTCAAGAATTGATTGACCCACCTAAAAATATAAATACCGACAGATAATCATCATCATCCCCAGCACTTCACCCTGCTGACTTTAACTTGCTGGATATATGCCTCTTTGCTTGTACTGACCTCCACGTTTTTGGGCCAGCCTCATCCAGGATATAACCGCTTCCGCAATTTCGTCTGCCTATCTCGCCGCCGGCCGGGCGACCAAAATTTCTCTTTAGTCCTTGGACGCTAATCGGTGGAAGCTTTCTTCCACTAATTTTCCTGCTGTTTTGCAAATATTTCTTCTCATGTTTAGTTGGGAATAAGGATTTATGATTAGGATTACGCTTGCTCACCCAATGTTGGCGACTTCAGCTCCAGGATTTCTCAACATTTTATAACTTTCAAGTATTAGATTCTTCAGTAACGAGTACTGAAGAATCTAGTCTGAAAACCTTCGGTCTGTCTCGACATTAATAACATAAAATATTGTTGTTGTCTCAAAAGTTTTTGGACTATTTTAAGCTCCTAATTAACTACGTCGATTAACTTTTGCCCCAGTTTTTCAAATTCCAATCTGTTTTTTATTGTTATTGTCACCTATTTCTTAACAATTTGTCTGTTGTTTTGCATGCAAGTCTATGTTTATCTCTGCATCTTTCAGCGTGTGTAATTGTGTAACACATGTAGGTCCAGTATTATTTGCTTGCAATTTTCGCGCATAAATTCAACTAGAAAAAAACTCTTATTTGCAATTCCGGCATAACATATGTATAAACATTAACAGCGCCAGTATATTTCTGCTGGCGACAAATACGAAATTTCTGTGATTCCCTCGCGACGCTCGTGGGTGTGGACACGGTGCCAACTAGGCCATAATGTCTTTAATATCGCCTACCACAACACACAAACTAACGCTAAAGACAGCATCCATTGCGGACACAACAAGTCTGATGAAAGTTTCGCACAGTACAAAATCACCAATGGATGTCAAAACAAGAGATGAAACACTGGAATTTTTTCGCCATCGCGATCTAATTTTAGAAGTTTCGATTGTTTTGTCTGTTCGGAATTGTGTAATAGTCGTTAAACGTTTCCTAGTTTATGAAAATAGGGCGGTGGGCCGAGCTGGCTAATTGTTTCGTAATAAAGGTATGGATACAAAGATTTTGTTTTGACAGTTTTGAGGTACAGTTATGACGGGAACATCAACTGATACGTTTGAAATGCATTAGCAAGAGTTATGGAAGTGATATTCGTTTAGAACAGTTGGTCTGATGTTAGTTATTTCGCTGTTAAGTTTGCTTTTTATGAGGCGCCCATCGTAAAGGTTTCGATGAGTAAGATCTGTAACCCTGTCTGTTAAATAAATCTGTCTATCGTCTCGCACCTACGTTTTCCTATTGCAAATTACTGTTGTATCACCACTTCATCTAGCACTGATTAAATATATTTCTGACGTAAAGTAATTTACTTGCCGGGACATTTAAATCCTTTCATTCAAGTTATTAGTTTTTCTCACATTAGAAAACTGACTCGGTATTCCTTTGCTAAAAAATCATTAAGTATCTCTATTTCTTTACCTAGCTTAAAGTTTTGTCAAATCGGTAAGAACGGATTGCGAACGCTGGTCAGGCCACCGTTCACTTTCAAATAATGCACTGGAGTATGTGTCAGTGTCCAATGTTTCCGTACTTCTTTAACCGAATGTTAACTTTCATTTAGCAGATCATGAAGCTTTTTTAAGGTATTACAATCAGCTAAAGACACCAAACAGATTAAAACTACTCCAGATGAAGTATTGCCAGCTGCTATAGTAATAATGATTTATGTAGGTGTTGTCAACTTAACGAAGCTCAATGGTACAGTCAACTGCCATAATAATATTGATAGCACCAATTTTTCCTAGCATTGAGGCTGGTTTTTTCGTGAATCTTTGATAGTCGTTGCAGGTAGTGAGAAGCCCGATCATCTGACAACCAGTCTTTCCAAGTGGTATCGTGGTACTTAGTAACAGGAAAATTGTGGATGTGGAACTGCTCTGCAAACTATGTTCCACTGTCTATCCTACTCTTTGTGCCCCAAAATCTGTAGTCAAACTGACCTCTCCAATAGAATGTGCCAAGTTAGACTGGAAGTCAACCCCAAAGTAGTTGGGAAAGGCTTCTTCTTCTTCTGTATGGTGTGGTTAGTGCCTAACCAGGTGTCAGAGTTTTTATGACGCCTGTGGGCCTCTGACTTGGCTATAAATGTCGTCGAGAAATTTCTCTCAGGCATGATTTCCTCACGATGTTTTTCTTCATCGAAGCAAGTGATAATTATACAATTCGCACATGGATCCGAAAAATTAGAGAAGGAAAAGGCTAGGCAGATGACGATGAATTCCCTACTCAAGTTTAGGCATGCCAAAAGTGGTTGTCAAAGTTTTTCGTTTTTTCTACAAGGAAAAAGTTAGCCAGATAATGAGTGCAGGTCTTAGTTGAACTGCTGTGCGGTTGAGCGTACCTACCAGGGTATAAATATCTAGTAACGAGTGTTCCAAAGGGCTGCTCTTGATGTTTCAATATTGTCGGATCGCGTGCGCGCGCGCATTGCACTCGGGTAAGGGTGGGTGCACATTGCATGGCGGATGACGGTTACACTGAAATAAAAAAGGTTTGAAATGTTTAAAATTACACCTTTTTTGCTACATTGTTTAGAAACGCACTAGAAGTGTCACAGTTTCGCAAGAAAGTTATAGACAAGAAACTGGATATTACAATGCTTTCTGATATTGATATTTTGAGGTGTTTTTTATTTAGTAATTTACAAAAGTCCCTGATCATGTATTCCCAGATTTTCCATGAAAACATATCCTTTTCGGCAACGCATCATGTTTATCTTTAAAAAAAAAAACTGTTCGTTCGTTATCTTTGGTATGTTCTAGTATAAGACTTAGTAGAATAAATTGGTATTATTTTTTGTTGCATTAAGCCCCCCGCCTTACGTCGCGACAGTGGCGCCATCTTCTAAAAACCAACGAGCCAACAAACCGCTCAGAAATGTGGAAGTTATCATTAATCGTATTATTACACCGTGACCGCGGCTTCATTAAGATTATAACAGAAGATACACAATGAAATTATGTACATGAACAATGTGGATAGCTTGCTACTAACTTTTAGCTTATTACACTTCTTTAATATGTCGTAAATAAGGGTAGGTGGTTCTTTCCTGCTGTCGGAATTAAGAAGTTATTAGCATAATATAAATACAGAAATATCAAGATACTTATAAAATATTTGGAGAGCGAGATCGTACTCCTCCTGAAACAATAAATATGTCTAACTTATGTTACATTCAAAAGTGATTATAACATTATATTATTTGCGGAAAAAATGCTTCTAAACTGTCTTGGACTGCATTTAATTTCATTTAGTAATAGAATAGGTACGGTACTGAAAACTAGAAACTTAGGAGAATTATAAAATTTCTAGTAGAATGAATTTTTTTTTATCTTCGCATCGAAAATTTTGAAGTGTGCGGTGCGGTGCTGCCAATTTTTGGGAGTTCTAATTCTGATAAAAGTATCGATTTTTAAAAACAAATTGACATTAGCTAAAACAGTACGTGTTACTGAAATAAGTATTAACTATAATAAGTTGAAACAAATTTGACGTTATTTATTTTCTACCAGAGACAGCAGATTTTATTTAAAAAAAAATCAGTCCGTCAAAACTTTGCTTTTTCAAACTTTTTAAAAAGAAAAACAAACATCCCGTGTTAATGCAATTCTTATTTTAAACTGTTGTCGAACGATTTATTTAAAAATATAGTGCTCTTATTTTAAATATTCAAACTAGTCTTGAAGTCGAAACAAAAAATTGGCCAGTTTGACCTAAATTCTACTGCAGTCATTCATCTTTTCGCCTGAATCTGTCAAACGTAATAGCGATAACTTCTTCTTGTGTGCCTTATCATTTATCGATGCATTGATAACGTTTACAATACCTACTTTAAGATAACGATATCGAACATTGCACTGGGTACAAAATTTAGAAAAAATGCGTAGACTATGTCAAAAGTTATTTAGTTTCTTTTAAAGTGTAAAATTGATTTTTAAGCTTTGTTTTTTTTATTACTTAAAAGGAACCAACGTTTAAGGAATCGTAACCCAGTTCCCAGTAACTGGGTTTTTGGAATCTGATAGGCTGTCGATCCATGTTTAATACTCGTAGATATTCAGCTGCATTCGGTTAGACTGAGCCTCAAATAGTTGGGAAAAGGCTGGGCAGATCTTAATAATTATATATTTTGAGTTTATTTTATATTTAACATAGAATAAACTATGTTACGGCTGTAGATTTAAATATTTTTAATTAAATTCAACGACTTTTTAAATAGGTACCTACTTGCAACATGAAAATAATTTCAACTGGGAAATGTCGAAATGCAATCAAGCATTGCAACAAAGAGTTATGATGTAATCTATTTTACAAAACGGTGGAAAATTACAAGCATATTGAAATGTAGGTTTTATAGAACAAAAGCATTTAATGATTTACTCACTGTCAAAGTAGAGTTTGAACAAGTGTTCCAGGTGATACAGAGCGCCGTTTAAATATTTGACAGAACTGCGTAGTTTAAAACTTTAAACGTAGTGTAGATTTATGTCAAAACTAGCTATTTCCCGCGGCTAGGTCTGCGTTGAGGTCGGAAATTATCCCACAGAAACTTACCACTGGGATAAAAAATATCCTTTACCGTAACTAAGGTAATGCTTTTCCTTACGTCACATTTGATCAATCATTAAGGTGTGAAAAGCTTACAGACAAACAGAGAAACAGACGAAGTTACTATCGCATTATTAATATTAGTATGGTGTATGTGGGTGACACGGTTAAGTATTCAGGTAGTTAATGATTAGGTTTGCAATAATTTAACGGCGAAATTAACCGCATTAAATTCTGAAGCTCGAAAATTATTTTAGTTAAATTGAATACGTCAACGTATTAATTTTGTAAATCGTAATGAGAGCGAAATTAAAGACTACCTATGTAAGATACTGCTCTAAAGATAAAAGTTAATTAAAGAATTTAACTTATGTTTTATGTCCTGTTGCCAATGTTGCCATTAGGCCATTATTTACTTTTTCGAAAAGAACATTGGATCGTTTTGTAGCTAATAGCTGTCATTCTCGGAACCCGGAGCTCGTGGCTAAATAATTCAGGTTAGGCCGCGCTTGCGTAGGACGGTCCGTGGATGGGTGACCCCCCATTACATAGTTAGAGTCTCCTCCGAGTTTCCTCCGTGTCTCAGAAAGCACGTTAAGCCGTTGATCCCCACGGTCATTTGTACATCTTTCAGATCAGACAGTCGTAACAGTTAGTCAGTGGCCCGAAACTCTGAAAACCAGTCTTACCATGGGGTATCGTATTATCGTCCGATAGGCAGTCGCTCCATGTAAAATACTGATATTCAGCAGCATCCGGTAAGACTGGAAGCTGACCCCAATAAAGGTGGGAACAGGCTCGGCACATGGTGTGCTGTCACTCTATCCTATTTCTACAAAGTATTTTCAGTAGTGAGTATGTCATGTTGCCATTTTTGAAGTTCATAATTTATTATTCAGCGCGCAGTAACGGTCCCAGTCTTGCAGAGAAAGACGAGAATGGTATTGACTGATTGAGAAAGACTGTTTTGTTTGATTGAATACTTGCATCCATAACTATGATTAACTAATTGAATATTCAACAACTTTAAAAGGAATGCATCTCTAAACTTTCACGCTTGTCATGTACTCACATCATTTCTATTTTAAATTCCGATACAGTTGAGTTTAGTTGACCAAATATTATAATTAATCGAACAACTGCAATACTGGATTGAATTTTATAGATCCAGTTGTAGACAATCTATATTCCAAACCAATATTAATTGAATAGTTTTTTTGCTGTTAAATTTTATGTTCGATACATGTTCATATCTATTTTTTTAACATTTTTATGATTTAATATTTAAACATTATATTTTATGACTTAATTACAAGCTCCAGCAGCCTTCGAAAAATAGATGTAGGTAATAATTAGATCTAGATCTGATATAAAACTGAACTTTCGTCCTTATTTTGTAGCAATAAATTAATGGGAACAGTGCAAAAATCTGTACGAAAGTTACAAACAGGGAAAAGCTTTTAGTGAACACATTATCTCATCAACGAATGAAACAAATATGACACCTATTTTATTGGATCCTGTTGGCTTAAACATACGTGAGAATGTTTGACAGATCAAATTAGCAGACAGCTTAAAATAAGCACGAGCAACAATGAAACGAATACTGTCAGTTCTTCACACCTTTAAGCAATAAGTGTTAGACCACAAATATTTCTTCAACACATAAATTGAAGTCACATTTGCTCGACAATATCATCAATCAATCTCTGACGTCGCTAAGGAACTACCCATCCAAAATGGAGGCAATCAAGACGATAATATCGTTATTAAAATGACGTAATAAAAGGAACTACTAAAATGTGTACATCCTATTCATATTCCATTATAGCGTGACAAGCTCTGGCGCTCCATGCACCGACTTTACACTTGGTAAATAAGAAGATGCAGAAGAACAGCTTTTTGAAGAATTTACTGATTTAAAAGATGGTTAAGAAGAAGAAATGGGGCAGTTTTTAACCAACACTGTCGTTTATCACATATCATAAATGTTAATGGATGGAGAGGGAGAGGAAGGCCAAAGAAACTATGAATGGATTTTGTGAGGAATAATATAAAAAAGGAGTGTAATGATATAAAGAATAATGATATAAATAAAAAAAGCGTGACGGTTGACAGAGAAGAATGGAAGAAAAAAACGTGTTGCACTGACCCCAAGCACCATGGCACAAGGACAAGAAGCTGATGACTATCGCTTATCACAAATGGTTGAAAGTCAATAGTACCTAAGTGAGCCACATTTCCGCGGACCTTCTGTCATTCCCCCATGATACAAACGCCGTGGTCGTTGCATTCCTGCGCCCGGCGCTGACTCGCCGAGTTTGTTGACATTGCGCGCGCGCCGGCGGAAAGGCTGGATGCGCACGGAATACGCTCTCGCAGACGTCTTCCAGACAAACGCAAGCGCCATTTTCGAACGCCCTTTCCTGCCAGGGCTGGCGCGAAAATGGGTCACTTTGTTGCACCATATGAAAATAGCGCCGCCATTGATGACTAGGTTTCATGTTACGAAAATGATGTCCAGAAATAACGCGTGTCAGAACTCGTTTAATCCACTTTATCTGCAATAAAAAGGGTTAATTGTTGCAAAATAGATGTCTGTGCACCTAAAATGAGTTTTAACATGAATTTCAAGATATAGGTCAGTGTGTTAGTAGATTATTGCGTCAACTACAGAATTAGGTTCGCAAACTGATTGCTTCAGTAGCGACAACACATAATATTATCTAATTGGTAGACTGAAGATAGTATATCGCTTTGTTTTAGATAAAAACAAACTGTTAGAGAACTATTACCTTGTACTTATCTCGGTTGATAGTGGTAATAAAATATTTTGTTGAAAAAAACTGAGTTTTTACGTGACTGCGCTGGCGTGAACGATTGATAAAGCAACGAGTATAGACGTTATCAATGATTAGTAACGATTAGGTGATTGAGAGGGCCCCCAATGGGCAATCGAACGGCTAGATCTTTAGAAGTCCGTTTCAATAGATAAGAACAAAGCCACAAGGCAAAGTTATTATCATATAAGGCGAGCATTAGAAGTAAAAGAGAATATTGCGATAGAGACTTCCACTTTTGCTTGCTACCAAAATCTTGACCAGAGGCGAAGATCAAAAAAATTGCGTAATTGCAAACAGCCGCGCTAAAAGTTTAAAAACTGCAGGAAAGTATGACGAAATAACTCAGATAGTCTGGCAAAGTGAAGCAATCTAGATACCGTCGCACTAGAATAGGCCAAAGATCGTCGAAAATGGAGAGACATGGTCAAAAAGTTTAGTTGGGCAAATTATAAGCATTGGGACAAGACTTCCTAGGTATATGTATATAAACAAAGCATTCATCATCATCTATCTGCCTAGCAACAAAACGCCCCTTGGTAAGACTGGTTGTCAGATTTTCGGACTTCTGACGCCCACAAAGACTGTCAAAGATCCACAAATATCAGCCGGAAGCAACGGCTTGTTTTCAGAGGCACGAAAGAGGTCTCAGTATTTAAAAACCAAGCAGCTTGTATCAAGAACAAAATTAATGACGCGCTCTTCATCTTGCTAGCCAATTAGCAACAATCATGTTATCAGCACTTGCAGATCTAGGAATCTAAAGCAAACAGAGTGTATCAACCTTTTATCTGTTATCTTTCACGCCCGTGTTCATCAGCTGAGCGGAATTGGGTTAGTAAGGTATGGGAGGCGAAGTGGCGATGTCACTTATCAACATGATAAAGACAAAAGTAGATAGGTGGTTCGACCCGGTGATGAAGATTTTGGATGATTTACGTGACTGTAAGACAAAATCTATATTTTAATAATGAGAATTTCGAAAGAAATCTGTTACTGACAGTTCTTGAACGTCGTTTAGATTTGCTGATGCTGATCGCGTTCAGTTTCAGTAGTGGAATCCGCTATAAGAGATCCTCAGAAGATGGAGACGTTTCGGCAAACGCTTCTGGAAGTGGCATTGCCAACATACCTAACATAAGAATTTTAATAACAATTAGTTAAATTTAAAGAGGAGCTCGTGGCTAAATAATAACAGCCGCTCAGGTCGATCTTTAGGTTAAGCCGTGCTTGCTCAGGTTGGTCTGTGGATGGGTGACCACCCATTACATACCGAGTTTCCTCCGTGCCTCGGAAAGCACGTTAAGCCGCTGAACCCGGCTGTCATTTGGAGATCTTTGACAGTCGTTACAGGTCAGTGGCCCGAAAGTCTGACAACCAGTCTTACCAAGGATATCGTATTACCCAGTACTAACTGGGTTGTGGAGGTCAGATAGGATATTATCGTCCGATAGGCAGTCGCTCCATGTAAAATATGGTATTCAGCTGCATCCGGTTAGACTGGGAGCCGACCCCAAGATAGTTGGGAAAAGGCTAGGCAGATGATGAGTTAAATTTAAAGAAATAAACGTCAAATTTACTTTTGATAGTAAAGCAACTGACCTTGTACATTATTACGGTAGTCAAGGATGGCATTGAGAGTGAGAGCACAGCTGCAAAGAAGACTGCAAAAAATATGTTGGAATTCATTATACTGAAGAGAACAGACAAACGATTTTAATCGATTTACAAGAATGAAGAAGCCTAGGTAGTGGGTGGGACGCGTCTCAGCTAGAAAAACCGACGTCCTTGAAAAAGGTAGCTGGGTCAGACCGGATGAGGAAAGCGAAGGTCAGGGTGTTATAGCGCTGGGAGCTATCTATGTCCAGCAGTGGACAGTGATATGCTGAATTGCTAAATTGTAGGATATGGAAACACAAAATCTCTACAGATACAGTTGGAATTCCCAAACTTATCGTACAACATCAGTATCTGTTATCTCAAGAAAAAAAACCTTTTCGAAACAGGCAGCCCTGAATCATCTGTGAGAAATGTCGTTTTGCTAACAAATATGAATTGCCTTGAAACAATGTCACTGAGTATGCTTGTAAAATCTTACTGATAATACAGACTCATATCTGGCGCTAAATAAATACTGTTTTACTACTGAACGTTAGTTTTGGTGAAACTAGGGTTTTATTGGACAGCTGAAGAGTATGTAATTTTGATGGGTGAACTTACATACATTCCGATTGAAGCAAGTTATTTTGGCACATTATTAGACGATTGTTGGTAGTTGAATTAATTAATTTAATTGGTTCCTATACAAAGGACTCGTAATAAAGCTTATTATTAAATAAACGCCATACCTACATATCAAAATTCAACAAAGATGAATCTAACCATTAAAATCACCTAGAAGTGTGAATATTCTCAGAAAAACGATCAACATTCCATAAAATTTAAATTCACAGGCTATTTATATGTTAATATTATAGTTGAAGAAACTGGCTACTTTGATAATAGAACGAAAGATATAATTCTAAGTAAATGCTAACCCTAAAATGAAGACACTACATCCAAACCCCAGGTCACAACGGCTCGATTCAAGTATCATCACAATTCTGGACATCATCTCGACTTTTGGACAATGGGTTCGATTCCGCACACGTAAAGGAAGTGCTTTCGGCAAAGTCTGCTTTAAAACACCGAGTGAATGAACTTATTTGTCGGACAATTGTTTGAATACATGCATTTTATGGGTCCATGAATGGACCGGCGTCATATGAGCTATAAAATTGTCTGGTATTCAATTTTGGGAAGCCAGTCATAACAAACTGGAAGTTTATGAATAAATAAGTGATGAACTCAAAACTGATGCCATGAAATGGATCGATAGTTGAAGAACCAGTCTAAAATATGTTAATTTGACATGAAATGTTTTGATAGTTGAGTTAAAAGAAACAATGAAAGCTGAGCTGGAGATTTCCGTGCTATTGATAACTATAAAGAAATAAAAGAAGATGATCCATGAAATATAGTTACAATAATATCCAATATACATTACCTAGAACAACGAATGTAACAACAATATTAGGCTGAATCGAAAGATCTGGATGTCACGGGCAGAGGCATTATCCCGGTAGTGGGATGATTTATGCTAGAAGTACTTAATAATAATGTCCTAAATTAACTGCCTAGAACAACAGACTAACGCAGAAGAGTCAGTTATAAACTTTACCCAAAATTACAGCAGTACTTACATCACAAGAAAACTCACAATAAACCGTAATAAAAGCTGTAAAACGCTTTAAATATCGCTATGTTTCACGCACAAGATTGTGTAACGAGTCGACTGCTGAGCAAACAGACAGACACCGGCCTCTCGCACCTATCGCGATTATGTAAATGTAGCATTTGTTGCCACGAATATATTCATTTGTCTTTTTACGGTCCACAAATTTCAATTAAAACTGTTTTTGTTGTTTTTAGCTCTATGTTTTCTTTGGATTTGGGGTTGTATAAAGGTCTGTGAGTTCTTTTCTTTTCATTTGTGTGACATATGCGTTTTGACTTCTAGTTTTAGATTTGTATTATATTTAATAAACATTTTGTTTAGAATAAGTCACTAACCTTCAAATGTCTCTTTGAAAGTTATAAATTTCTCCCCATTCAACATAACCGATGCCACTTTCGCAATTCCTCTTTCTCTGTATTCCTAAAACGACTCGCGAAATTATTTCTATGCCAGAAGGCATTGGTCTAGTTCCTAGACCATGAACAAATTTAATTTACTAGACTCTAGTAAATAATAAACGACAAGAAAGATGCCTGCAAGATTACGTTTGGCACTTCTACTTCCTTTTTCGGTAAGAACAAGGCAATCAGATAAGATTTGATCGTTACTATGACAAAGCCTATCGGAACAGGTGTAAGATAGTGGGGAAGCGACAATGAATTTGCTACTGCTATTGCAGTACTATTACTTAAAAAAAAACATAGAATATTCAAGTTGAAGTTGACTGGTTCAGTCATCGCTGATGGATGCTAATTGAAATCATGGTTCTTGGTGCTATCAATAAAGATACTTGACCTACATAAAGGACAGTTTAAGTACAGTCTTTTGTGCTGCCTCTAGTCTCCTGACCTGAATTTCGGTCGTGGTCTCTAATCTCAACGAATGCTAGCCATCAATACAGAACAGTAAATATGTGTGTATAAATGCACTCCCTCTTCCTTCACTCTGGCTGTATCGTATTTCGATCGTCTCGAGATACAGAATGGCTAGAAAATTGTCTGGATAAATCTTAGAAAGAAACCACGACTAAAAATTGTCAAGGGCTCCTCAAACTTTTCCACTACAATAAAGGCGAGCAACATATCGGAAGAGACAACAAAAATGATCTCAACACAAAACTTCCTATTGACACTACTAGAGTGGCAGCAAACACATTAGTACCAGCTACTGATGGCATCTACTGTCTTCGAGGTCACTGAGAAGGCTGTTCTTACATTTATTGACATTTCTTGTTAACATCATAGAACCTTAGGGTCGTAGCGCAGTTAGCACGTCTACAATTTTGTCCATAGATGGTAATTTGAAAATAACTATGGAATATTCTGTTATACGACAATGGTATTAATATTCATTACTATAAGGTTGCAGTTGGTTTGCTACGGTCAGGGCTGTAAAGTAATTGTAGCTGGTCTTTTTGAAATAAATGCTTTAAGTTAGAGTTTATTGAGTACAATTTCTTGGTCTGGTTTGTGGGTGGTCTCGTTTAGAGGATTAGCAGCTTTTGTACTTCATTCGGCAGCTGATGTGGAAGATGTTTGTGTACACGATATATAAATGTACACAATATAAATGGTAAGGTCGTTTCTGTTAGCTGTATATTTTACTTGTTGCTAGGAAGATTGAATGCTTGATTTTTTCGTTTGGTGTCTTATGTTTTGAGAAATCATATTATCTCGAATGGATTTTTGTGAAGGTTATGTTTTATTTCACTTTATTTTTTAGGGACTTTTATTCTTAGAGGCATGTCAGCCAGCGAAGGAGGCGGCGGAACGTGAGAGGGAGAGAACCTCCTCACGTCCCAGCCGCCGCGGGAGAAGCACCGGGCGTCGGGGGCCACGCCGTGATGGCTCTCGGCCACCGTAGGCGCGGGCCTGTGGACGGCGAGTAATGGGCTAGCTCGCCGTCCGTCCGTCGTATGACGACGGGCAGGCCGTGTCGACGGCGCGTTCGTGTTCCACGCGCGCCTCAAAGAGATGTCAGCAAACGGGAGGGGCCCGCAAGGGCCGGTGCCTGCCAGGGCTGCGGGACTGTTCGAAAGAGATACCGCGGCCCTGGAACATAAAGGGCCAATGAAGGAACATGGGTGTTTTTTGATGATTTCTCACCCTCCAAAAAAAAAAAAAAAAAAAAAAAAAAAGGCATGTCAGCCAGGCTTTATAAAACATGCAACAACACGATCTTTCCAAAAGCAAGAGGAACTTTCAGAGCATTTGCAGTTGCATTTACAAAAGATTGCTCAATTTTGCAATCAAAACCTAGCAATCTAGGAAATGGCCTGTTTTTTCGTTTTCCCATTATGAAGAAAACATCTGAGGATTTCCTCTCGAAAATAACACCTCGCTTGTATTCATTATTTTGTTTGTCTCATCAATGTTTATTGTTTACCGACACCCAAGGACAGAATATAGGTTATTCGCATCCGAGACCTCACGCCCAGACAACTTTAGGATACAGCCAGTTTATTTAATTGGTGCAATTACTGGCAGCCCTGGCACAGCGACAATTATGTCACCTCGCGTGACGTCACCACAATTAAAGGGCGCCATTATTATAATTTGGACTTCCTTAACACCGGCATGAAATAGATAAACTTAGATGGAAATATGGGATATTCTGTGATATGGACAAATGAGACTGCCGCAATTTGTGACCATGTTATTTCTTTTTTTATGATACTTCAGATTTTTCATGAACTGTGTTGTGTTTTACGTTTTGTCTGCACTTTTAATATAGACTAGTAGAGGAATTCTTTTTGTCTTGGCGTTTTTAGAATATCTGACTTAATGCTCCTTTTGGAGTTATGAGCAAGGCTCCATAACACAACTTGTTCAAATCGTCTATGGTCTTCGTTTTATAATCATTTGAATTTTAACCGGAATCCTTAATTTCTTTCCTAAAGTTGCTAAAATTGGAACTGTTGTTAGCTGGTTTCTCGGAGACGTTTGTGACATCCATCAACTTGCACTGTGCCCGCGTGGTGGATTGTACCCTTCTCCCTCTCGCTGATAGGATTTCTGTGTCCCAGCAGTGAGAATTTAAAAAGCTGATAAAGCTCATGCTAAAACTGAGCCTTCTGCCTTTCCTATCACTTGCCACAGTTCCATACATTCGCTCGTATAATGCACTGCTCATACAATGTACAGACACAGACGCTAGCCGCTATGCATTGTGTGGGAATAACCGATAGTACTTAATTAATTTGATGATCATTGATATTACAATAGCTAACCGTTTTAGCAAAATGTTATGCAAAAACCGTTTCTGTATTTGAATGGTGACTAACATTCTTGTTTGTTATTGCACGTATAGGTTTTATTAGTAAGTTTGTGAGGTGCTTCACGATCAAATACTTGCCGTTCTTGGACCTGATCAAAGACGAATGCATTGTCTTTGAGGCATATTTGGCTAAACTAACTGTACAATTATTTATTTGTAGACTCCGATACTTATGAAGCGGAAGGGAGTAAATGGTAGTATGACGGTTGCTAGAGGAGAATGTGAATATCAGGGATACATCTTCTTCATCTTCCTTGCCTGTTCCCATCTCTTTGATATTTTGCGCCAATTTTTTTTGGTCTTGGATTGTCGGTTTTATCAATTGGGCTGGGTAGAGGTTTTCTTTATTGGATCAGGAGATCGAAAGAAACGACGTAGTATATAAAATTATAATGAAAACGGGGCGCCAAAAGTGCTTTAACAATATAAATTAAGGTTCGTAAGATCCAAATGCTTGGATAATTCTGATGGAGAAAAAATCTCAGGAACAAACAAATCAATTTACATTATCACCTTCAAGATCTTCGACAAAACCTAAACTGCTAAGCGGTTTTGACCCTAATTAGCCAATAGAGACAGTATGTCACTTGGATAGCCTTCGTGAGAGGCCGTGGGAGCCGGCGCCCGCGCATGGGAATCGCCTAAAACCTATTGTTTTTGCTCCCAACTTTGATTTGGTTGAAGAAACACTAGTATTATTGTATGATTTGGACAATTATATTGTTTTATTTGGTTCAGATACTAGGTATGTTCCTTTCTATTGTTGTTGACATAGTTATTTTAAAGTATTTTAATCACACACAATAATTACTTTCAAAACAGGTGAAGGAAAAAATCGCTAGGAACTATTCCTTCTCACTCCCAGCAGACGGAAAGTTACCGGCGTATTATGCTATGATAATGCAGATGTGATTGACAACGCCGGGAGGGGACTCCCTAGACGGACACACTGACCTTATTGGTAAGGTCCTTCAGTAAGGTCAGGTGCGTAGTACTCGCAACCGGCGGCGTGCGTGTGAGACAACATGTATGAACGTGGACGTGGCCAAAAGAGTATGTAAGGATCGTAGCAGGAGGCGTTCTGTGTTCTGTTCTGTTTCTGCCTACCCCCATGGGGAAAAACCGTGAGTTTATGTATGTAATTTTATGCGTAGATATCGAACGCAAGAGCAGTCAATGCGAGGACTCCTCGGGGAGGAACTGGTCCAGCAGTGTAGGCTTAAGATTGAAATGATGATGATGAAGCATAGAATTGTGTTGTTTCCTGTTTAAATTTAATGAAGAATGACAAAAATATCGTTTACAATTTAATTCATTTATTTACTTATCACTAATTATACCAACTTTACAAACTCGTCCACTACGAAATACACAAAATAGAACAATAAAAAATAAATAAAATTACACCCAATGAAAATATTAATAGCTATATTAGTTAAACATGACAATGTTTAATATTTGCACACCTTTTGAAATATTTTCTTGAGGTTCCCACGAAAAATACAACGAATCAAATTACAAGAAAAAAAAACAAGACGAAACTGATGACGTACTTACCTTAATATTTTATATGTATCCTCTTTAAGCTATCTGCCACTTACTTCACCCGAAGTAAAACCGTAATAACAGGGGCACTCAATAAAATATTAATAAAATCCTCCTCTCCTTGGTATTCAACTGTAAACAATTTGGTGACGATTTGATCAGTTAGGAGCTCGTTTATTGTTACTGCCAAATTCTTAATAAACATAAACGAATTTAAATTGTTTTTAATGCTTTACGTTATCTTAAATAGGTGTAAAACTTATGAAAGGCTTGGATTTGAGAATTCTGGATATGCCTTTCAAACATCTGACTGCGCCAAAATAGTGTTGTATAAAATTTGCAATTTTTCTACGCTTGTAGGTAGCTAAGGATGCCAATATAACATCTGCCTGGATTTGTCCGGCTTTTGCCAAAAAAAAAGAGCAAAGAAACACGAATAAATAAATATTGGTCTAAAAAAAATTTGCTCTTTTTTTTCTCCTTTGACTTTATGTCAGGACTTTTGAAATTTCGTAATTGTAACATTTGGTATCCATATTATAACAGATCAAGATAAAGAAGTAGGTAACGCGCTAAAAGTTATTTATGATGGTGTTAAAGAAATCATACCATTATCAGTGTTGCAAACTTCGGGCACCTACCGTACGAAATAATTGTCAAATATTTTAGCAGTTTGCTTAGCAATAGCAGTTATTTTTAATAACCGTTATCAGTAACGATAGGCTCGTTATCACGTATAGGTAGCGCCACTGTGGCCATGAACTAACTGCGTAACGAATGCCTATCATTCGGCAGATATCTGTCAATCGATAGCTATGTTTACTTTGCAAGAAATACACCGAAATGCTTCTTCAGCAATTTATTTATTTATTTCGCGATTATTACTTTTTTACAGTAACTGCAGACGTAGTCACCATGAATTGTACTTTTTAAATTCTAAAATAAACTATGTTTCAGTAGCAGTAGATTAAATTTTACAAAACAATCTAATCTTAGGCATTAAAGTCCGCCTATGTACCACTCTTGTACATGAAGTTTAAATAAATAATAATCATCACTATTACGAGAACTACTGTAAACTGGCAGCTCCCACATTTTGTAAATTTTGAAGTTACAGGAAACAACGAAAAACTTTGCTTAGATGACGTTTTGCCATACCTGAATTGAAATATGAAAATCAACATCAACTGCCTTTTAACTTGATGCACCGGTGTATCAGTATTTTACATAGAGCTTTGCCAATCTGATCTCACAACCCAGTTATTGCTGGGTAAACGATACCTCTTGGTAAGACTGGTTGCTGGACTTTCGGTCTTATGATTAAAAAAAAACAATCCAACTTTCTTTTATTTATTTATCAAAACTAAGTTTATAAAAATCATAACTTACGAAGACGAACTATTCCCCACAAAACCGTTTTCACTGTTTTTTATACGCAAACATTTGACGATTCCACCATTTTCAAATCTAAGATCAACGCAGACACGAAAACATACAATTTAAAAAGAATATCATTCCCAAATTAGTTTTAAAACGGTCTACACACTCAAAAAGTGTCCGAACAACGATTATTGATATTCAGTTTATGACCAACGTAAACTTTGCAAATCGGCTAATTGTATCACTGATGGCTGATGAAGGGTCAACGTGCTAGCATTATGTTTTAGTGTCAAATAAAGATTTTGTTTATTATTATTAGTTTAGTTTTAGTGCTGGTTTTGTATTTAATGCCAGCCAACGATCTTAGAATGGATTCTTCGTCCCCAGCTAAGAAAAGTTTTACCCTTTGATAAGGGCGAATAAATTCAGTATCTATACAGTATATGGGGGACATCTTGAATTCTTGATACAAACTTTTACGTAACAAGGATTCAATATACGATTATAAATTTTGAACTTGAAAAAAAAGAGCTGAAATTCGTGAGTAAAATTAGAAAAAAAGTCTTAATTATCGTAACGTCATAATTAGATTATTTTCGATTTAAAAAAATCGAAGTTTAAAATTAAATGTACTCATTCCACATAATTATATACCTATATAATTATGTGGAATGAGTACATTTAATTTTAAATTCGACGTATTTACGTAACATTTACCACGCCTCGCCTCTGGTGGGACTAGAATTACCTATGTACTGATGAATTCTTAGTAAAAATCTGTGTAACACCTGTACGAGCATCGCCACATGATATCAATTGTTTTATTTTTTACCTGAACAAGCGGTTGCTAATTCACCGATTTATGTACATTCGCTGACTAGGCTATTACGCCTGCCACAAGTCACCTACTTTAGGTATTATAATTATTTTATTGTTTTACCTAATAAACTGTCAATCATTAACGGACACAAAACAGTGATTTTATTTCCTGTACACATCCCGTGTGATTCGTCCACCTACCTACTACATCTCAGTGTGCGGAGCTGCTGCCCGTACAACATCGTATAGAGACCGTAGACACTAGACAGTTTTTAAATACTAAGGGAACGTTGATGATTTTAAAACAAATGAAGTAAATAAAGAAAAATTCTGTACCATTTGGAAACACTTGTAGGGAATATTGGTTGACGTGTTTTCAATGAGTTTTGAAACAACGAACGACGATTGGCCTTCGCTAGAAATTGCAATGACTTGCAGAAAAGATCGGACTCGATTCCGTTGCCAAATCTGTATGTTTATGTACCAACAAACTACATATTAGTCCAACACATGGGCGTATAATCAAGGACAATATATATTTATTGCAATGGTACGACACGTGTTTATTCGTCCGTGGAAATATAAGGCTCTTAAGTAAAGTAGGTACCTAATTTTGCATAGGTCAAGATTTTTGCGGTCAAGAAATTGAACATAGGACCTCGAACTCGGCTACCAGGCCTACGACCACTTCATCATACACATACCATTTATGTTTGTAGTTCTGCTTACCCCCATAGTATACATAAACGACGCACACCTTATAACCATTGGGGTAGGCAGAAAGCCACCTGTTACGAACCTTACATACTCCTATTGCCTCCTTACACCGCTATCAGTACGGCATTAATGTTCAGGGCTAATATGTATGTAAACCACTTTAATTCCCTTTCATATAATTGTATCTCCGGTTTAATTTTAATCCCAACTTAGCACTTCAAAGGCGGTACTAATTTGTAGTTACAAATTAACGCTCAGTAAGGCAATAAAATGTTCAGTCTAAAGGTCAATGTAATAGCTACCTTAATCCACTGAAGTTATTGGTCAAAACAATTAGATAAAACTTAAGTTAATTGTCTTTAAACGTTTTGTTAGATAATTACATTTGCTAACTTAAGCTGAGGCACGCATTTATTATGAAAGCTTACCAGGCAAGCAAACAGCAAGCTTTACGGGGATAGCTAAATTCATGGTTAAGAAATAAGCAGCCACATAAGGAAGCGACAGTAATAATAATAATAATATACCAAAACAAATCCACCAGTCCCTTACTTCTCTGAACCTGCCCTAGCACCTACCACCTGCTGCAGAAGGCAGTAATACTAAACACGTGCAGACTGGTGAGGAAGTTCCTGCAATGTGATTCAGACAACCCGCACCAACATATCCACTTAAACATACCCTCATTTCTCTTTCAAGCTGCAACTCAAAACCGTAATGTACCTATTACTACCTCTTTAACTCTTAACCCAGCTGATAATCACTTGGCTTAGGCCCGTGCTATCAGTACTTTCCGGCTACCCGGCTAGCCGAGCAAAATAACCACATAGATAATAATAATATCTATAATAATAATATCTTGGCACAACCAACACACCGCCATCTGATCCCAAACTAGGCAGAGCCTGTACTATGGCACTAGACCAATAGGCCAATCGATTGAGTAACTGTGGAGCTTATAGAAAAAATCTCTTTGAAGTGATCGAAACCCTGGTTAAAGTTAACTAAACCAAATACATTTCTGTGGAATAAAGAAACTCACTAATTTACATTCATCCTGAAAATATAAAGCTCCTATGTTTGGGGTAGTCGTGTAAAAATAGCCTAAAATTTGCAGAACTTTATATAAGGTGCAAAAAATACAAAATTAAATCAAACTTCAAAATGTTTCGTCTCTAGACAACGGAAATTATTCAAACGAAAACAAAATCATAAAAAAAGAATAAAACAATTCAGATGTCAACGTAATGATTCATACTACAAATATACGTAAATCGCAAATTAAATATTGCAAATATAAGGTAACAGCTGAAAGATGACCTTGAAAGATTTTAGCGAATGTTCCATACAAAGAGGTTTTAATTGTCCATTGACTATCGATTTACGTATTACCATTGTACTATAAGAATACCAATATGTTCAAGAATAACACAAGATAGTGCAGACGTACCTATAAACAAACATGCAAATAATCTAGGCAGATAATTCAAGCATTTTATTCTTGGACTGCCTCTTTGGTTGGTAGTCTAGCTAGCAAGACTGCTGAGCATGAGGTCCTGGGTTCGATTCCCAGGTCGGGCAAGCGTTATTGTATTTTCCATTAGGAATTCCACAGAATCTGGATTAGTGCCCGGTTGATGACAATAGACTCGCCCCCTATTACATGGGACTTAAGCATAACTGGCGAAATGTGGGTTTACTATTATGTACACTTCTGCCTAACCCTTCGGGGATTACAGGCGTGATGTTATGTTATTATAATCATCATCATCTGCCTAGATTTTTCCTAATCCTGATGGGGTTGGATTCGAGTCTAACCGGTTGCAACTGAACACCAGTTTCTTTCATGGAGCGACTGCCTATCTGACCTCCACAACCCACTTAAGGGGTGTCTGGTTACTCAGCGTTTGCGGACGGAAAGGAAAGTCTAGCTCCAAATCTTTTCTATACCGAGATCTGTTTTCAGACAGCAAAGACAAAAATAAATACCATTAAGTAGTCACAGACACGGATGTGCTAAGACTAGAATAGTTACTAAATAACTAGCTATATGTACATACGTGTTTAGAGATCAAGAAGAGAAAGGAAGCTGTCGATTTTATTGTTCTTCTAGACACATTATAGTTGTCATTTCAAATAGTTTAATTATAACTTGAGAACTTGCAACTCATTATCCAACCGATAAGTTTACATTCCATTGCCTTTTATCTTCAAGAAAACCGGTCACTACAGCTGAATCGAACACGCAACGGACGAAGAAAATAGCGAAAAAAACGCAATTCAACTTTACGTGTGAGTCTCATAATGCAAAATGATTACAAGAAATATTTGTAGCATATTAGAAGTTTAAAATACAATACATCTGAAGCCTGTATATAAGTTTATTCTTCTAGAATCTAGTACAGTGAACTGTTAGAGACTTGAGATTGCGTTTCATTGCGAAAGCTGTACGGAAGCGTATAACGAACTCTGACGAGAATCTCTCGACTCATTTCTGAAGTTTCATTTCGTAAATCGATTAAAACTGTATGTACAGTCGCTAGCACATCAAGTTACGACAAACTGTCAAACTTGTCCAAATGATTTTAAACCATAAAATGTTGTTGGTTAAGATCGAATGAGAAAACTTGATGCGCTGGTAACTGTGCAGTCATCAAACTTGCGTCTGACCATTTTTATGACTAATCCTGCTTGCAGCGCCAGGCCAACTCATTCTTATTGGTCGAAAAAGGGTGGTCAAACATTTGTGATTATTAACAGAGCCTGAGATTTTGTTTTATAATAATAGACAAAGCCCGCAAATTTTTCGGCCTACTACTATTGGTCCGCACAAGAGAGTTATTTTATTGTTTTACTACTATTGGCCTGTATGGTAAACAGATGTGGTCATCGTGTGCACGGGGTTTTGTTTTAAAAATTACCAGACCGTCCAGACACAGCTTTGGTCGACTGTACTTTCACACACTCACTCTATTATTTAATCTGAAGACGAAATACATCCGACCTCGCAAACAGTATTGGCTAGACTTTAACGACTTAACTTTTGTGAATTACAGGCACACCTTATGAAGCTTTACAGGAAATCAGCTCATTCAAGTTTTAGTTTCTCTTTACGTATGGTTGTCACCTACAATTGCCAACATCCGGCAAGAATTTATTGGGGCAATCATTTGCTGCCAAATAAGTTCGTTGTAGAAATCAATCAGAAAATTACTCTTGCTCATAATAACCATATTTTCACAGCAACTACTTTCATTTCGTATAAGGAACTCGATACTGCATTCCAAAACTCAAATTGCCGATGTAGGTCACACGGCTGTCAAGCTCAAATGGAACTGGGCTGGCCACATCTATCGCATGCCGGAGGAGTGATGGAGTAATGGCTCCCAAAGCAACAAACGGCAACGCGGCAGGCGCAGAAGGAGATGGCGGGCCAAGCTATACTCTTTTCACAAAGATTGGCGAATGACAGTTATGGATTGATGAAGTATAAGTGGGAAGGGAGACCTTTGCCCTGCAGTGGGACGCGAATGGCTGTTAATAATATATTCATTTTGACAGATTACTGCTAGCCTGTATCATCTCGTTGAAGGACAAAGGGCTCTCCACATATCATCCAGTGCTTTCGATCCAGGGCTGATGTGGACAATGGACGTCGATTTTGTGGATCTCGTCTCGAGGATATTTTACGAGGTATTCCGACAGCACGGTTGGCGCAGTGGCTGAGCAATTGGCTACTGCGCTGTGTCGCGAGTTCGATTCCCGCACGTAACAAATATTCGATGGCCTACTGTATTACAGGCAATTGTTCCGGGTCTGGCTGTTTTTGTATGTGACTTTAAATGTTTGTAAACGCACTAACGATACAGGAGAAGTTCATAAGAAGTTAGTGTGAAGAAAGGTTTAGAAAAAAACCTGGCTGTATCAGGGCGGCCTATAGTAATTTGTGGTCCAGAGTCCACTGGCATACGGCAGACGTGGCCAGGCTAATCTCACTTCAGCTTAGCGGCATTTTCAGCACCGCCAAATCGTAGTCTGTATTTCGGAGCGCAGTCTGTGTCGATCCTTCATTTTTAAGGAAAATTATTCAAAGTGTAATTTTAAAGAGTTTGTGACTCCAAAAACAAACATTTTCAAGGATTCGCTCGTTTCCCATGATTACAATACTGGGTACTATGGTAATATTAAACAAAAACACGCTGGTGCCATAACAAGGAGTTTAAAATAATTTGTGCAAAATTCGCACCTCACCGCCAATGCGGCAGAATCACATAAAAGCAGATGGCAGAATACCCATTCAGCCATAATCTTTAAAAATGATGGACATGACTGCTAAGATGGAAGAAAGAAGGCTATAAAGAATTATAGTCACAATTTCTTGCATACTGATTGGTGACTGCATTATATGGAGCGAGAGTATGACCGTCCAAAATTTAAAATTATTTTTCATGTGGTTAGTGCCTAACCTGGTGTCAGAATTTTTGTGCCGCCCATGGGCCTCTGACTTGGGCCTCTGATTGAGGTAAATGCTGAACTTAAACGTATACTTAAAAGGTTTAAAGTCCGATTTTTTCTTTCCATCTTCTTGACGTTGGTTAATATCTCATGTGCTTACAAGAGCTTTTTTTTAATTGTGGTTCTTCTGGTTTCATCTATTTGGTGGTGGAGAAAACCATGGTGATTGTTTTTATGGGAGTCGGGTAAAGATTCTTGTTACCGGCACGCGATTATTTTTAAGTTAAATATAGGTATTTGTGAAATATCGGATGACGAGTAATTCCTTCTACTGAGTCACTACAATGTCTTTACCTTCCTTCATTATCAGCTGTTGTCACTTAATGAATACATTTTTAATTATATTTCTGTGAAATATGTGAGTTTATTACAATGATGTCGATTAAGTAGTTTCTCTTGGTTATGTAATTACTGTTTGTTTCATTAATCATTTTGTAGTTGCTGATATTAATTTCCAATGCTTATTTACTTACTTTACTAATATTTGCATTTTAATTGTGTGCTGATCATTCATTGTGTTTATTTTTATTAAGTCTAGTATGTTGTAATAATTAATAGGTAAAATGAGTTTAACTAAAAAAAAACTGTTTTCAGTGACATTCACCAAACTTCAACTGATTTTGTGTAGTGGTGTTCTGTGGTCAAATTGACCATACAACATCACTTCTTTTAAAAAATTACATAGAAATTGTAATAACGAAAATAGCAATACTCTACACAATAAACAACATTGCCAGTTAAAGCAACAAATAATCCGCCACATTTCTTCAAACAAGACTTAAATCTCTAGACCAACAACAGTCCCTTCTACCTCACCGAAGTATGCAACGGATATACCCCATAGAAGGAGGTGGGTACACGTATTATCACCTCTACAACCAAGAATACCATGTCAAAGCATTCCGAAGACACTTTACTGTATATCGAGAATTCTGAGAGATCTTCTAAAGGCGGATTTAAAAGGAAACTTCCTTTTTTATCAAGTAATGGAGTGAAGTAATCGAATGTTCGAGAAGCTTTCAAGTTAATATGGTAGATAAAGAAAATTTGCTGTTTTATTTTTATTAAGTTTACTAGCTGTTGCCCCTGACCCTCGCCTGCGTCAAATTATTATAAAATGTTACTTCCCTATTTGCATCGGGTTGTGTTAACAATTTCAAGGGTTTTTTTTGCACGGAACCCTAATTCTTTTTCTTTAATAACAGTAGCCTAATTTATAACATCAGCTATCTGCCAGTAAAAGTCCCGTCAAAATGGGTCCAGCCGTTTCAGAGATTATCCGGAACTAACACAGAGACAAAAATTTTAAACAAAGTTACTTTGTTATAAGTACCGTATATACTCAACTCAACTCATTTATTTCAACTAGACCATTACAGGCACTTTTGAAAGTCAAAAAATAAAAGCTGAGCTACAGTCACAGTCACAAGGCATAATACTCGTAACTTGCGAAAGTACTGTAGTTGCACATTCCAAAAGCGTAGATCTCTATGGAGAAGAATGGGCAAGAAACTCCATGGACACTCTTTTAAATCAAAATATTGTTACAAAATCTTGGTTACCTACATCATTCATGTTGAGATTATACATCAACACATTTTTCTCTTCTTTTTCTCACACACTATATCCTTCCTATCCTTTTGCAGGTCTGCTGGCAGAAATTTCTTGAGAAATAAGCAGTACCTTTGTACTCATGTATTATAATATTATTTTCCTGTGTTGTCTACTGTGTGTACATAAATAGTAAAATAAATAAATAAATATATGTGAGAACGATGTACTTTCATATGCATCCAGTAAAAAGATGCTATTTTGAAATTACAAACGAACATTTCAATTTTATTGTGTGTATAGAAGAAGTGCACCTACTATTCTAATTTCCAAATGACAACATACGAAAATACTCAACAACAACACTATCTTATCAAAATAATAATAACTATAAAAAATAACCATACATTTTGCTCGACCAGATCACGTATGGCATGTCATTGCACCACAGATGCCAGCCGAGGCAGGACGTGAATCAGGAGGAAATCCGCCATCTCCTGCCCATGAATATTCGATCAACCATTGTTACAAAGTATTCGCAATGTCCTAATCTGGACAATGATTTCTTGATATAAGATGTAATCGATGTTGTTGTATGTTATTGATCATTCTTGAGTTATGGTGAGAGAATTTTCGGAAACGGGTAGTTGGAATTGTACCGGTCATGCCTAAATGTGACCGAGGAAGTTGTAGACCATCATAGGATTGGGCCAAGGTGACTACCTGCCACACCCTCCCTCCTCCACCGAGTCCCTCCCTCTCATAGAGATGAGGCCTGAGAGCCAGAAATGGAAACAGTATTGGCTGATTATTCTGAAGGTCCTAGATAAGTGGCAAATGCTATCAAAGCGTTTCGTAATTCTACGACTTCTAGCTCAGCATAAGCTTTTCGATACCCAACGCTACCTCTTACATTTTTTACTTTTTCACCATCGTTATCGCTGGTAGAATGTGACTGCCTCGGCCATCATCATCATTATGACTTTCACTCATCCTGGTGTGGTTTCACAATACATCACCTGTCTAGCCTTTTCCCAACTATATTGGGGTCGACTGCCTATCTGACCTCCACAACCCAGTTAGCACTAGGTAATACGATACCCCTTGGTAAGACTGGTTGTCAGACTTTCGGGCTACTGACTACCTGTAACGACTGTCAAAGATCTACAAATAACAGCCGGGATCAACGGCTTAACGTGCTTTCCGAGACACGAAGAAAACCCGGTATGTGCGAGTAATTGGTGGTCCCCATCCACGGACCAAACTAGGCAAGTGCTTAACCTGACGAGCGACCCGAATGGCTGTTATTATTTAGCCTCGAGCTCCTCTTTCTTTTCACTTCTTCCGTTTCACAATGTGCTTAAGATAAACACTTTTGATCAGTCTGAAAAGATCATAGGATAATAGCTTTTTCCTGATGATGACGTGCATTGTACCAAGATGATTAGCATCAGTATACTTCTCAAGCTAGTCCGTCAGCAATCAGGAAGTATTACGATTGACGTTGATGATACGTCGCAGTTCCACCTTTAAGGATAAGAGCAATATCGATAGTCTTCAAAATGTTATCATTGAAAGGTCGGATTATCATGATCGATTCTACAACGCTTTTTGACACTGATAGCGAATTGCCACCATCTGATTCTATGCAAAAATGTGTCATCTTTACTTACCAGTATAACTTGATAGATCTCTGTCACACTATCTACAAAGCGTGCTATCAATTTTGGTAGAGTTTAGTACCTCTTCAAGTCCTAATTTATACTGGTCACACGATTAGACACATTTTTTGGAATGGATTTGTGTTTACGTGTTCTGTAATCAGGTGAAAGTCTGGAAAACTTTTTATCTACACTAATAACAGTCAATGACCGTCTGAAGTAGTGTTTACTATAATTTCTTTATCATTTATTTCGAGGTAGGTACTTGTAGATCGGTTTGATAATAGAGCTTAGATTTTTATTTTGGTTGCTTAGTGGTGTGTTGTCAGAGTGAAATGTAGATTATAAGTACATATTGGGAAATGTTATCCGTATTGTTCAAGACTGTTAGATATAGATACTGCCTAATTTTATGATATGAGTCCGTTAACCCCACCGCATTCATAGGTGAACAAAGTACCTATACTGAGGATAACTATGGGTTAGCTCTTTCATCTCCGACCAAGATAATTTCTAAGATATCCTTACCCTTGCTTGATGAGAGCAGCGGTGGCCCAGTGGTGGCGGCCCCGACTTACAAACAGTAAGTCGTGGGTTCGAACCCAGACAGGCGTGTTATTTTGTGTAATTTATTTTATCACCACTGCTCTCAAAAACGGTGAAGGAAAACATCGTGAGGAAACCGGGATGTCCTAGAACGAAAAATTCGAAGACATGTGACGTCTACCAACCCGCATGGTGGAGCCCATTCCCCTTCATAGAGAGGAGGCCGTGTGTCCCAGCAGTGGGAACATTATAGGCTGACTATGCTTATGCTTACGCCATACCCTTGCATATTATTTCAGGGTTTTCCAAAAATCCTCCAGAATTCACTAGCGACGAAACAAAGCATCTTTTCCGTTCCACAAAAGTTCTCAATGGGCTCTGAAAATTCCACATCAGCCGGCTCTTATGTAACCACGATGACAGATGACACTGATGACGGACGGTTACCCTGTCGCTACTCGCTACCCGGTTATCTTCAAATAACCTCATTTAGTTCGACAAGTCTTTCCACGTGAGAAACTACAAGATGGATGAACCGATAACAATAGGATTTCAGGCCAGACTAAAAATAAATAAGAAAGAAAATTAAAAAGTAGCACTTACTATCTTTTTTTACTATCTTTTTTTGACTCCTCCCGCTCTGGGCGGAGCGGAAGGGAGTGTCAGACTACTGACTAAAACCCATCCATGTTCCTTATTTTACCCTTTGTTTTCCAGGGCCGCGGTATTTTTTTCGAACAGTCCCGCAGCCCAGCACTTACTATCTATGTGCAAATTGTGAAATATTGCGAAATCTAATGGTTATTTAACATAAGCCGATAAGTTTACTGATATTAAGAACACTCCTTGTGAAGATATTTTGATAAAACGTAAGGAAAAAACCATATCGGCGGCCGGGAAAATTGATGCGACGTTTTTTTTTATCGAATTTTGCAAACGGATTAAATGACTGGTAGAAACGATGCTTCAATCTTAGTGATCCACTACTAAGCCAGTATTAGCCATTTACATATAATTATAACCAGTACAATATTAAGCCGTGCTTGCCTAGGTTAGTCCGTGGATGGGTGACCACCCGTTACCTACCGAGTTTCCTCCGTGCCTCGAAAAGCACGTTAAGCCTTTAGTCCCGGCTGTCATTTGTAGATCTTTGATAGTTTTCACAGGTAGTCAGTGGCCCGAAAACCTGACAACCGATCTTACCTAAGGGTATCGTATTACCCAGTGTTAACTAGGGTAGATCATATAGGCAGTAGCTCCATGTAAAATAACTGTATTCAGCTGCATCAGGTAGTAGTTTATAGTTCATCTTTCATTATTTTCATAGTTTTGAAAAGGCTAGGCAGGTGATGATACTATTAAAGACCTCTTCAAAAATACACCAGTTAACCATCATCTGTCAAGCCTTTTCTCAACGTAAGGGTCGGCTTCCAATCTAACCGGATGCAGCTGAATAATTAACCGGATGCAACTACATTATTTTACATGGAGCTGTTCCCTATCTGCACTCACCAACCCAGTTACCGGGTAATTCGATACACCTTGGTAAGACTTTCGGGCTTATCACCAGTGTCAAAGATCTACAAGAGGCATGGAGGGATATCTCGCCCTTCGTAAGTGTAGTTGTTCGCCTTAACAACGTGAATGGTTTTTATTTAACCACGAGCCCTTTCATGCACCAGTTGACCAGTCCTTTAAAATCTTCACAAGTGCTTTGTGTCTGGTCTAAGAAGGGATGTAATTGGGGTGTAAAATTATTATTATTACATCAAGAATTTAATTAAGTTCACACAAAGAAAAAGAGAACATCAAGGGCTACTTCGTTTGCTAACCCTAAACTGTACGTGCATGCAATGTAGAATTAAAAGCTTTTGACGGTATCACATGAGACGAAGGGGCCAACAAACCTAAAATGTAAATGTTACATGACCATTAATACTTGAGACGCGGTGGAATTTGGAATTACGGTTAAAGTGTATTTAATTTGACAGGTGAATGACGTTTTTCTAAACAAGCAGCGCCGCGCTGAAGTCTCAAGTTATGCTGGTGAAGTTTTAAGATATTTTGTCATTCCCATCACGTTTTCGTTGCAAAAATTTGTTTAACGTCCGGAAACGACATTTTTTCTGTCACTCCTTTCAAAATGGTGGTGCAGCCGACGCATACAGCTACTGTTTTGATTCATGAATTAAAAATATCACATGGGTACATAGGCGGCAACGCCGACGACCGGGCGTTTGCCAAAACCGTTCCAGGAAAAAATATTTTACGACTACGTCTATAAAACGGGCGTTTTGTCGGCGCTGCTTGTATTAGCTTAAAATATCCTTTGTTTCGCACTCTGTTAGGGGTTATCTGATGTAACATTTCGTTTAGTTATCAGCTATAACTGGGATACTTGAGAGTACATCTGCGGGAAAGAGATCTAAGGTAGAAGCGCCAGGTTAGCTCGCGAAATTCAAATTTTCTTTCGTTATTTGCAATTTGCAGGTTAGTTGTTTGTTTATGAAATATGAGTCGCGCTAGTAACATGTATGTAGTTACAGAATTATAATCATTAAAATCGCAAATATGAACAATTTTGTGTACGTGTAGTGTTAGAAAGTTAGATAAATGTGTTAATCCAGGTTATAAACGTGTGCCAAATTTCATCCAAATCCGTTCAATAGTTTTGCGTGAAAAAGTAACAAACATACATCCATCGGCACAAACTTTCGCATTTCTATTAGTAATATAGTAAGATTTAGACAGCTGTTGCCTTGACAAGTACACAGATCCAGTGATCCCGTCCCATCTCAATTTGGAAACATTGTTGTCACTCCAAATGGCTTCGTGAAGCGTCCAAAAGAAATGTGGTGGTAACAATAAATAGCTTTCGGGTTTAATGCCCCGAAGACGCAGTTCTGTAGGGCGTACGTTACCAGCATGCGGATACGACGGCTGCCAAACGATCATCAGGCCAATACTAGACCAACTGTACGTAGTTATTGACGTATAGGCAGAATAGACGAGACCGGTATATGAATAGACTGCCCTATCAGGAATAAAGGGACACAATCCGGACCTAAATGTCAAGTACTGTAACAGAAGATGGAAGGGCTATATCTTTCAAAGCATTTCATATTTCTACTAGGTCTTTCGATAACTTTGACACTAGTTTAACAGTAGCCTATTATGTCAATCCAACACATTTTTGACTTTCTCATCACTGTTATCACTGATATAATTTTTAGGTCCCCTGGACATACTTACTTACTATTGAACAGGATATGAGTATAATCGTGGTATTTTTCAAAGAGTTTGGTGGTCCCAGTATGTTGTTGACACAGGGATACGTTGCACGAGACCTTCCGGAAAACACCTGGATTGTCGACTGCTCAAACCTACATATCTGAGCCAGAAATACTCAAATCATTCATTCGTATCTTGGGGATATAGGATTACATGAAGGATCGTTTTGAACATTATATTTTAAGTCTTCAACGTTATATAACAACACTATTATACAAACCTATCTAAATTAACTGTTGGTTAAGCTTATCAAATTCTGGAAATACTTTTATCACCCCGATAAAAATAACAATAGGTACCACCGGCAAAGTCATATCTTCAAATTGCAATTCGTACGAAACCATTAAAAAAACAAAAAACAAACAGAAAACTTATACAAACTAACGTTCCAGATTTAAATTTCCAGATACGAATTTCCGCAAATTAAAAATAAATTGACGTCATGCTAGTGTTGGGACTGTCAACAGCACATCACGATGCACCCTGTTTGCCAATGATACGATTTTCCGCGAACGATAAAACCGAGTTGCATCAACAAGACGTTACATTCGATTCTGCGAACGATAGTGAACGGTCGATATAATTGCTGTTTAATCGATTATCCGCGATTTGATAATATTTTGTGGAATTGCGATAGTTGTGTTGGTATTTCTATGTTGGTTTTCCTTCATAGTGTTGGCGCCATGTAAATGGTTTATTGTTGATACAGCTTTGCATATGAATGTAAACGAAGCTTGTAAACGCATTCTTCAACGCATAGTGTTTTTTTTTATTTGATTAAATCAACAGACTTGACACCGGATACAACCATGGAAATTGTGACAACCCTATCATTTGAGTCTAGCGACAGAATGTAGTTCAAACAATTACTACGACCTGATTGCACCACATCTACAACTCATTTAATGCATTTAACACTAAACATATTTAAAACATCATTTAGTTTCTGGTCATCTTCAAAGGATTGAAAAACAGAACGATGTTTTAAGTACGTTTACCGCTAAACGCATTTATTGAGATTTGGTGCAAACGGGCCTGAATGTGCAACTACAGTAAGTATAAATAGCATTTTCTTACGTCTAACTAAAGGCCAGTACCGCTAAACTATAAGTCGGCATTTCATAGAATAATCTGTGACTAAAACAATAAAAAGGATATTTCTCTGAATTTAGAAACCCCTGGCTCGTTCATACTCTTTCCCTGTATTACCCTTACAACTGACCAAAAAGTCTTGACCGTTATAGGTGGCGCTAGTCGTCAAGCAATATGACAGTTTATCTGTCAAATGCTGTACTTACAATATTAGTTCCATATCCCGCCACCTGCCAACATGAGCTGGCTGCTCAGTAATTCATGATTTTCTGTCATGTTCCTACAGATTGCGCCAAACAACTTGGCTGGGAGCCAATTTGAAACTATTACACTAATAAACATTAGTTAATTATTAGAAACTAATTATAATAAGAACGTTTACGTTACTAAGTACTTGTTGTCATTGAAATTGTTCAACCTTGGTAGTTCAGCTATTTTTGGGAAGTTTATACAGTCAGAAGAGTTTTTATGGGTTCCGTACTTAAACAAGGACCCACGTCCGTCTGTCTGACTGTCCATCTATCTGTAGAGACTCATAATGTTATTCTTGTTCCAAAGACTCTTGTTAATGAAAAGCTATTATTTGGAATAGTCATACATTTTGAAGGTTTGGTGTTGATAGACTATTATATTATTAAATATTTTAAACAGCCGCCGTCCACGTGAAATAATTATAAAAATATTACTTCCCTATTTGAATAGGATTTTGATAACAATTTGAAGGGTTTTTATTTTTATGCACGGAACCCTAATCCTTTTTCTATATCTAAAATAAAAGTAGCTTACGTGCTCCTTATAACATCAGCCATCTGCCAGTAAAAGTCTTGTCAGAATCAGTCCATCAGTTCCGGAGATTAGCGGAACAAACAGACAGATAGTCAGGCCGACACACAGGCAAAAATAAAAAAGATTTTTCATTATAAGTACCGTAAGTATATATTTTCATATGCATTCAGTAAAAACAACTTTTTTGCAAAAAATAAAACCGACTTCAAAATCACAAATAAGTGAAAAATAATTTTAGCTTCAGAAGTCGGTGACTTTAGTTTGTTTGATTCAGTTTTTTGGCACCGACTTCTGAAGCTAAAATTATTTTTCACTTTTTTGTGATTTTGAAGTCGGTTTTATTTTTTGCAAAAAAGTTTTTTTTTATTTTTTCATATTTAGTTGCAATATCCTATACAATTTTTTTCTAAGCGTTCATTTTACATTGTAAACCATACATTTCATGGTAATAGGCTTATTCTTACTTCCTTACTAATATTATAAATGCGAAAGTAACTCCACAACAACAAACAAGTAACAGACTTCAGAGTCAAATGCTCATAAAATAAAAACTAATGGGCCTACCTGAATCAAATTTTTATGGGACCAATTCGAAACTATTCCGCATCAAACAAAAAAAGAATTACGTAAATCGGTTCAGAAACTTCGGCGTAATCGGTGTACATACATAAAAAAAAAAAAAAAATATATGTATACCGGCCGAATTGAGAACCTCCTCCTTTTTTTGAAGTCGGTTAAAAAGCAGTTAATTTGAAATTATAGCAAGACGCTTAATTTTTTTTTATTTGTATTTTATTTATTTATAGCTGTATCGATAAATAAATTCATCACGACTACAAAGTTGGGTTAAGTCATTGAAAATTGTTCAACCTTCGTACTATAGCTATTTTAGGAAGTTTTAATAAAAAGAGAAGAATGTCAGTTTTTATCAAAGTAAGTTTATATACATAATACTTACACGCCGAGTTTAATTCTAGAGTAAATAAAGGATTATTGTCGACTTCTTCTAGTTAGATTGGCAAACAGTACTTTTATGCAATGTGGTGGCGACATTGTAGTAGTCAATACAAAAACTAGTATCATACCAGATACTTATAATGGACCTATAAGAGGTCCATTGATGAGATCTTTGACTACTATGTTATACCTGGAAGTGTTTGTTACTATAAGAGCGTGCGACTCGCAAAGTAACTAATCGAAGATAATATATTCTACTTTCGCATGCAAAAATGCTACCATGACAGTTACAGTACACCTCTGCTTAACCCTCTGCTTATTGTCAAACTAGTCGTGTGCCCGATGAAATTTCTTTTCAGGAAAAGTAAAGACAATCAATATGCATAAATAGGTATAAACTATCACCTTTACATAAGTCATTTAGAGAAGGTTTTTTTTTTTAAATCGTCCTTTGTGCTCACTATTTTAAATAGGAATTATTGAGGAAAATTTCATGATCCTCGACCCAGCCAGTGAGTGAATTTTATTAAGTAGACAAGCTCAAATGTTGAGTATTCATCCTCTAGGGGTTCAATAGGAGATACAAGTTTGTACGGACGTTTGTAATATCGGGCACATTTCAAAAGAACAAAAAGGGAGGGTATGGAGGCCTTTGCCCAGCAGTGGGACAACACTCGCTAGTGGAAAAGAAGGAAGAAACACCTGCCAACATTAATTAAGCCACAACCATTGCATTCTGACACACAGCTCACTGATAAGCGATCACCGCGGGCACGTGTTCACGTATCTAGGAAATCACGATAACGCGCTCGGCTTACCGGCGCCGGCGCAGCTGATAACGATAATATACAGCGCTAATCCCAATCAAGTTTTTTTTGTATTAATATGTCATTAAATCATTAATATGGGTTACTAAAGATTGAAGGGCTTGTGGGTAATGCCAGTAGCGGTCGATCAAGGTTAAGCAACGCTGGTCGTGCATGGGTGACCATCCATTACGTACCGAGTTTCCTCCGTGTCTCGGAAAGCATGCTAAGCCGTTGGTCCCGGCTGTCATTTGTAGATCTTTGACAGTCGTTACAGGTTTTCAGTGGCCCAAAAGCCCGACAACCAATCTTACCAAGGAGTATCGTATTACCCAGTAATAACTGGGTTGTGGAGGTCAGATAGGCAGTCGGTCCATGTAAAATACTGGCCTCCAGCTGCATCCGGTTAGACTGGAAGCCGACCCCAACATAGTTGGGAAAAAGCAAGGACGGCGATGCTTGTGAATTCAGCAAACGTAACTTTTAAAGGCATTGTTTATGCAAGAATGGTACTTATGTACATTCTTTGTTTTATTAATTTTATTTTTTTAATTATTCTTTTTTGACCATATTTTTGTATTGACATTATGTATTGAAATTTTGAATTTAAATAATTTAATATGCGATTTTATTTTTATTAATTTTATTGTTTTAATTATTCTTTTTTGACCATATTTTTGTATTGACTATAAATATGTATTTGAATTGATTGAATTTTGACTATATGAAATTTTATTTTTGTTTAATTTGTAATTTCCAATTCAGTTATAAACAATTTTGTACGCCGAATATGGCAAAACATGTTGAACCAGCTATTTAAACTCGTTACATATCTAGTTTTGCATATCTATGAACTATGTCACACATGTTTATACAAATAAATGCATCTTTATCTTTTATATTTATCTACTTCGGTGAAATGACAGATTCGATAATTTGTCAAGATGGTAAAGGGGCTGATCATCACTGGTTCACTTCGATCGATCACAGACTGTTCGATATGGTCAACCGTGGACATTTTTTTTTTGTGTGTGATGGTTATTCCATAAGTATCTCTAGCTTGTGGGTATGCGGCAGTATATCTTAAGTGATGATAAGACGACATTAAATAAGTTAGGTACTTACTTATTTAAGAAAATCTGAAATATTTTGCAAAGCATGGTGAATTGTATTTTATATGCGACAATGATAACGTCTATTTTCAGTAGGGCACGGTTACAAAAAGATAATGAAAATATTACGTTTTATTATACGGATACGCAAAAGAATTTGATTACGTTAGCGCAATTTTTAACAAAGAAAGACGGCGCCAGTTTATCTGATATCACAAATATTTGTTAATCCGCGAGGATAGTGATATCTCAGTGAAATTCTATGTATTTTTATTATAGAGCTATTTATTGATGGTATCAGTGTGGGAGCTAGGGTTGTCACACAACTGCAGGCAAGTGGAAAACCCAAAAGTAAGGAATTTAAAAAATATTTTTATCTAGAACAAAATAGGTCTTCGCCCGCGACTTCGTCCGCGTGGATTTCGTAGTCGTCAACAGTGCCATCTACCCGGTCCAACTATAGCTAAGAACCGTCCAGGTGAGCGCATAAAAACACAAAAAACATTGAAAACTAGAATGCTATTCGTTATAGAGGAGAAGAATCACGAACACACGCTCACCGGAATTTTATACATAAAAGAAGATTATAAAATTGGATGTTGGAAGTAATCCCACGAAATTAGTCTGCCGATTCGTGGCAAAAGCTAGTGGTGAATACAGGGTGATTGGTTAAACGTTGGCAATACTTAAAGGGAGTGAAGTACTCAAAAATATGACCAACTTTTACGATCGGACTAACTATGAACTACAATTTAGAAAAATCTGCTGGTGCCTACATTTTTTCGAGTTACATGACCAATAATGTATGGATTTCATGTTCAGTTCCATAGTAATAGTTGTTAATTTTCATAAGTGCTATACTCCCCTAGTATATTAACAAATCACCCAGTATATTCAGTGATGGGCTGGTTCAAGGCAAAGGTGTTTCTAAATTCAGCTTCATTGATAGGAATAAACAAATTGTGTGAATTTTTGAAGTAAATATTTACATGGAATTGTAAGCGGAAATGTATCTCACTAGAGGTGGTTTTTATTCTTGTTACCTTTTATTAGTTTTATGCTGAACTTGGTTCATTATACATACAAGGGTTTTTGTCATGCCTTAGCATACAACGATGGATTTGATGTACCAATTGTGTTTAAGATGATATTAGAAATAAGGGGTGGAAGGGACACCGACGCGAAAACACTTAGCACTTGCACTTTTGTAGGAAACAGCTGTTTTTTTTAATAACCTATGAAAAATTTCTATGTGGATGGACTCAAAGTGATGTATTGAACCCGTGGTGACTGTCGGTGTTGGTGACGACGAATTGGGGTAAGATCAGGAGTAGGCTCTCAAAACGTTGAATAACCAAATATTCTACCAACCCGCACTGGGACTGTGTGGTGGATTATAGCCCTTTCCCTCTCATAGAGAGGAGGACTGTGTGTCAGCAGTAGGACCATTATCTAGGCTGATTATGCAGGATTATGACTCATAATCACTAACCGTAGCATGAATTTACGTCGTTGATGGCATTATGATATGACCAAATCAAATAGATAGTAAATTTGGTAACTATTTTATGTAAGTCTATAGACCTGTCTCGACCGTGACTGCCACGTTGGTCTAGTGGTTACAAGCGCGACTGCTGAGCTTAAGGTCCTGGGTTCGATTCCCAAGTCGGGCAAAGTGTTATTGGATTTTTCATTAGAAATATCCCAGTAGCAGGCACGGAGCCTGGATTTGTGCCCGGTTGATGACAAATATGACCATAGGCTCACCCCCAATTATATGGAACTTAAACATAACTGGCGAAATGTGGGTGTACTAAGGCTCACCTCTGGCTAACCCTTCGGGGATTACAAGCGTGATGTAACATATGGTGACGATGACAGAAGGAAGAAGAAGAAGATGTGTATCAGCGTTCCAGCATCTGGCTGGATTCCTGCTAGAAAATGTCTTGTAAAGGCCACCGAGAGGCCCATAGAGGTACCCAGTAGTCGTCTACGGAACCATGTAACGTCATAGAAAAGATTAAATTAAACGAAGCCCATCGCCTATCTCATAATGTTGTGTAAACATACATAATGTGACATTATTATAATATAATATAAACATTATTATATTTTATTGCCAGCTGATTGATAAATTGTTGGCTACTGCGCAGCAAACGTTACATAATATTAGATACTTATCTAATAAAAATATTATATTCCGGCAGTTTTTAGGGTTCCGTACCTCAAAAGAAAAAACGGAACCCCTTATAGTATCACTTGCGTGTCTGTCTGTCACAGTCAATTTACTCCGAGACTACTGGACCGATTGAGTTGAAATTTGGTATACATATGTAAGTCGGTGACCCAAAAAGGGATGTTTAACGTAAATTAATGAATTTAAAACATGGGGGGCACTTTTGGGGGTAAATTAGAAAATGAAAAAAAAAGTTAAACCCGAGACTACAGAGCCGAAAATTTTTAAAAAAATACAAAAAATAGTTCGTTGCCCATAGATTACAGGAAAATCTATAAGAAATCTTAGATTTAAAACAACTTACGGAATTAAGATAATTAACGTAAATAAAGAACCCTCGCCACGAGAGTCGAACTCGCACGTGTCCGGTTTTCTTGTTATAATAATTCTTAGTTTTGAGATGGTGTTAAACAATTACCTAACTAACTTTGTAATTACTAACCTAGGAAATTTAAATACGTGTTATTTCTTATTTTTAGTTCACAAAACAGGCATTTATTTTTATTTTGAATGCATCATCTGTTACTACAAAACGCCACACGCCTGTAGTACCTGAAGGGTTAGGCAGAGGTGTACCTCATAGTACACCCACATTTCGCCAGTTATTAGGTACATCCTCCATTATGTGGCTCATCTTTGGTCATTGAACGTTGTGATGGCAAATGCTGCCCGGCCATAGTCAATATAGTTCTGGATACGTTTCCGGATGACCGCGATATGCGCAGGAGTACCTACATGAACTCCCAGGTGGTCCTTTTGTTTTGTTTATACGTATCTATGTAGGCAGTACCTAGTGTCAATATTTAGATATGTATACTCATAAGCTATTACATTCATTTGATAATTCATTTAATTTGTTTACGTTACAAGTTGTTTAAAATGACACACTTAAAATCATCCTAGACTAAATATTGACATAATTTAACACCTTGTATATAAACATTTATATACGGAAACCTTCGATCCACTACGGAATTACGTGGACCTTGGCTGTAAGCTGACGTATCGTATCAGATACGGTATCACTGGCCTCGCCAAATGAAGGAAGAATACAATGATGAGAAGATATCAGTCATATGGCCTGATTATCTTGTGTTTTTATTTAAATCGATAAATAAATAGGAACGCTACACATTGACGCCTGCAATCTTCGTAGGGTTAGGCAGAGGTGTACTCAATAGTACACCCACATTTCAACAAATACAAAATACAAAAATGTTTTTTAAAGAAAATTTGTTACAATAATTGGTTGTGTTTGGGGACTCCTTTAAGCAATTTTTGCTTGTGTTAGGAGACCCCGCTCTTCCATAGCAAAAATAATTACAACAGTAAAAAATATACTGGTTAAACTTATACTAGATTACTTATTTCTAATATTATTATTTATTTTTAATTTAAAAAAGAGTTAAAATAAAAGCGTATTATCAACAAAGAAAAATAGTGTAAAAGAGTGTGTGTGATGAGTGTGAGTGTGCCTGTGTGTGTGTGTTTCTATTTGATTTTTAAGTGCCAGTTTTTGTGAGGTTATGTTTTAAGTCCAGGGTAGTAGTTGCCACCAACGGGGCATAAATCCACACTCCGTGGCTGCTACTGTGAAATTCCTGATGGAAAAATCCAATAACACTTTGCCCGACCTGGGAATCGAACTCAAGACCTCATGCTCAGCAGTTGCGCTTGACCGAGGCAGTCAGGTCTTCAATTATTAATGAATTAACTTCAAAACACAAAACATTTCCTCAAACTCTTACTTAATCATTTCACAACGAAGGAAACTATGAAAGTTGACAAAAGCTCGACACAGATTTTCAGTTTTGAGTGATTCCTTCACAAATATTTGTCAAACATTATACCTACATGTTACAAAGTGGGTTAATCACATTTGATGATAAGATAGACTTGGCAATTGCCACAACCATTGTAATTTTAACTTTGTTTTAAGAACAACATCGTTGGATTTTCTGTAATGGATGATATCTGTTCATTTACACATGAAGTAGGAGTTAAGTAAACAAACTAATTGAGGATTAGTAATGTGTGAGAAATGAAAGTAAATGCGAAGGAACTGATTACGTTAGAATGTAAGACTTCGTAGAACTACATAAGGTTGTACTTATCTACTTTGTATAAATACAGTTTAAGTAGAAAGTGTGGGAGAAAAGCTGCGATTTATTTCGGCAGTAACTTTGAAATACGAAATGCCTTGACCCTCACGGTCACTCCGTTTTGCTTTCTTATTGAATGACACTAAAAACCGAGGTGTATTTCTAAATACAGAGTTGAAGGGACGCCAACGCACAAACAGGTAAACCACGTTTGCAGTACAAAAAAACTCAAAACTCAAAGCATTTATTTGAATTAGACCATTACAGGCACTTTTGAAAGTCAAAAAAGCTAAGCTACAGTCACAGTCTCAAGGCATAATAACTTGCGAAAGTACTGCAGTTGCACATTCTCAAAGCGTAGATCTCTATGGAGAAGAATGGGCAAGAAACTACATCATTCTTAACCCCCTCCCCCCCATAGAAACTTCTCATCAGTAATAAAAAAAAAACAACTGTTCCATACATTTTGACCGTGTAGGTAACACTTTTGTAGGAAACAGCTGATTTTTTTTAAATTACTGATGAAAAATTTCTATGTGGGTCTTCGGAATGACGTACTGAATACGTGGTAACCGCTTGTGCGCCGATCTCCCTTCCACCCTGTATAATATTGTATCCTCGAGTCAATCAGTCAACTCAGACTTGCATTCCACAGCTGGACATCCTCACCCAAGCTGTGCCACAACAGCCTGCCCAACAGCATCCGTCTTTCCCAGCCACTATCTTAAGGTCAAAGCATACACGAGTAACGATACGTAGGGGCCGTCTCCACGAGCGAGAGTAGGTATCGCGGCGATAATATCGTCGTGCCACTTATACGATAATATCGCCCTGATTCTCTCGCTCGCGGCCCCTTACAAAGCACGTCTGCCACGTTCCAGCGTTCACGTCACTAAATGAAGAAGCTACCCAAATAACGCTTTTTATTTTTCTGACTGTTACAGGCTAATAAGTTTCTTTGAATGGCTATCACTTCGATTTATAACTGCTATTAACTATCGGCGAAGTCCACCTATAAAACTGAACGAGATTACCACGTTAAAGTGCCATAATTACTATGGAGAATTGCCACTAGCAGCTCTCGAACGCGGTTCTGTTATACTGATCGCGTTGATTCATTGGTGAAATTCGTTTCAGTTCGAAAATCCATGATTAGCTGTTAAAATGTGACCAAGGATACTATGTAAAGGACCCATTACGCCCTCTGCGTGAGAAGCACGCCACAAATATCTCCCTAATGTCCAAATTAAAGGAAAACAGCCGAAAAAGTGTCAAAAACTAAATGATGCGTAATAATTTATAATTAGTGAGAATGCCACCATTTCCTTAATCATGACCTCGACAACACGCGGTGATAACCCATATCAACAAAGTAATTATAAACTGTAAATAAATATTTAATTTATATAACAAGTTCGGCTTTCTGATTCGTGCGCAAAATTTATAAGATAATGCCCATATCAGACTCTTCAACCGAGTGAGCGGTTCACTCGGCTGAATGTTCATTTTTTTTCATTTCATGTTCACGCGATATTGATAAAGTTATATAAGAATGTCCGTTCATCTGCCCCTTTCATTAATTTTCGATCATTCCGGAGGCCATTGAAAGTTGCCGAATGCAGAAAATCCAGCATCTTTGGATCGGTTCATTTAAGAATAAATTTTTCACTAATGACATGAATTTCATACGATAAGGTGTCTCCTGCTGAGGAGCTCCTTGGACACGATAAGAACGACAGGGAACAAATCTGCTTACTGTTTGGGACAGATTGGACGGAAGGACTGAGTGGACGATGGTGGCTAGAATAGAATAGAATAGAATAGTCATTTATTTGCTCGGAATGTAGGTGTGTGGCTAGAAAGGGTGTGATTCAGAAGATGACAACTAATAGAGAAATATGGAAGAAGACACGCAGGGCCGATTCCAAATAAATTGGGATAAAGGCAAACAAATGATGACGAGAGAATTTCCGAATAAAACAGGAAGTGAAGCGTCTGATATAGGTTTAATGTTGTGGATTGCTGGATCGTAGTTCGTAGTTATCTACCAACTACGACGACGTGTGTAGAAACGGATAACCTTGTGGTTTTGAGGTTCATTATGTCTAATAACAGTTTAGTTTTTTGATTTTTGAATTCTAAAACTGAAACATACGGGGTGGAAGGGACACCGACGCGAAAACGGTTACCACGTGTTCAGTAAATCATTCTGAGCTCCCCCTACATAGAAATTTGTCATCGTTTATTAAAAAAAAAAATAGCTGTTCCATACATTTTGAACGTATTGCACTTTTGTAGGAAACAGCTGATTTTTTTTATAACCGATGAAACATTTCTATGTGTAGGTAGTGCTCAGACTCAGAGTGATGTACTGAACACGTGGTAAGCGTTTTCGCGTCGGTGTCCCTTCCACCCCGTATTATTTTTATAGGTCATTAGGTTATTGGTTAATGTCGTTTTGATGATAACAGATTTATCGTGGACACAAATTATTTCGCAAAAAAATCTTCGAGGTTTTTCCATATACTTGTGTGTGTTACACGTTCCCATATTATCATGGCCATATCATCAAAATAACTACTTAGATAATAATACTTGGATTTTTTTCTAACGCAGGTCAAATGGTTTGTCTCTTTACTTACACTGAAAAAAAAAAACGTGCGTTTCCCTGTTTTGCATTTTTAGATTTTCAACGTGCAATAATATTTAGGCACTCATTTAAGTCTCACCTTGTGTTAATAAAAACAATCATTACTTACGAGAAAGTTACTTACTTTAATTTTATATTTTTCATACCCAAATTACCGTAGTTTTCACTACTATTGCACTCATTAATCGCCGACCGTCGCGTGCGCCGACCAGTTTGATTCAAATGAACTAATATTCTAGCATTATGCATCATCATCTCGTGTTAAACACTCCTTACATGTGCGCAGTACTATGGAGTAATGTCACAAGGTTTTATAGCTAGGGCTGGCTATCGAATTAAAAGTATCGACCATTTACTCATGAATAGTATCGATATAAACATACCATGTACCCTTTTCCAGGGCATCGAGTATTTCTTTAGATAATGTCAAGATGTTAACAAAATCTAGAAAAAAGTTTATTACCTACTTGTCTTACTCCCCTCGCCCGTCGATCACATTCAATTTCGGTGCATGTTGCTGTACCTCACAGGGCCCATTACTAGGCAGTATGAATATTGACAACACTTCAAAAGTGAAGTATTGAAACTACTTACCCATTTCACCAATAAAACTGAACACGATCAACATAATATCTAAGACGCGTTCAGCAACCGCTGTCAGTGTCAAAATTGCTATGAAATTCCCGCTTAGTTTTATCTATCGATAGTTTTTCGCATCCTTATTTATAGCAAGTAGTAAACGTAGTAAAGGACGACTCGCACGCAATGCGTGACGTCAGACAGTTGCACTACGCTCCCTCAGGAACGGCGGGAGTACAAAATTTGATTTATTATCTTACCTTTGAAGATCGAACCCTTTTAAATATGGAATGTTTGATGGAGTTCGTTCCAAGTTTGAGATTCGCTTGGTTAACGGTTGACGTGATTGGTTGAGTTTTTTTTTTCAGATCTTGATCTATATACCAACATACTCAAGATAGTGCCTTATATTCGTGACACTTTTTTTTTTAATTTTTTTTTTTTTGGTGGGTGGGAAATCATCAAATGACCCGCACTTAATGAATGGATCTGTAATCTCCTGTTAAAATAAAGTTACTAACAGCTACGATCTGATAACAAAGTGGCAACTGAATACTACGGTGTAAACGGATCCTTCCTAAAGCCGTCAACCAAGCATTCTGTACATCAAACTAAGTAACCCTAAGCAAAAATTATTGCTGGGAAACGACTTTTTTTGGAAATAACGAAAATCACGTTTTATGGTAAAACTCAATGTAACGCACTCGAAACATTGCGCTGATGGAAGCATTGAATATAGAGTATTTAGAAAACTAGTATTAAAAAAAAAAACTGGTGAAAAAGTTGGAACTTAAACCTCCAATATCTCCGTAACTAGAAGGTTACCAGATAAGGTCTAGAAAAAAAAATAGCAATGACGGGGAGAATAAGTGCCTTTCGACTTCGTTAAGGGTCTTTTGTCACCCTTTAGAAACAACTATTACCTAAAAGATTACTTACATTAATATTGTAACATAGTACTTACTTGTTTGTCATACTAACACAAGATAATACTGAAATTTTCTTATTTATTTTGCTGACATTTCTATTACATTGACGCGGTGCAACCTTATATCCTAAACTTTTTCTGACACCAAACATTTATTCATAACATAACACCACCCCTGTAATCCGGAAGGGTTAGGCAGAGGTGTACCCAATAGTACGAGCCTATTGCCATCAACCGGGCACAAATCCAGACTTCATGGCTGCTACATTTATTCACTTTCAGCAAAAACAAAAGAAAATTTTTATGACAAGTTGTCGTGACCCATCCCATGCTTTCACAAAATGCCCGTTTAACTTTATATTTCAATAAACAAAACGAAATTTTATGCAAAATCCATTTTTCCCAAACCACCCAACCCAGACGAACCGTCTGAACGAGCAACAATACAAATTTTAATTGACAAAGTAACACAATAGTGAAACTAACTGAACGGCAGCGCGGCAGCTTTGAGCAGCTAAATAAGTTATTTGTTCTGTCTAGCTCAAGTTGAGGGGCTAAGTAAAGTGATACTTGAACAACGGTTCAAGTCTTCCGAGAGATTGTTAAGTTAAAGTTTGATGTGTTTGCGCTTAGCTCGTGATTTTCGGTGGTTTAACAGGGAGTTGTGTGATGAAATTAAGGTGAAAGGCGTCTGGTAGGATTTGTAAAAGTAACATGTACGTATCTAGGGACTAGCTGTTGCCAGTAATCTTCATCCGCGTGAAATTATTATAAAAATATTACTTCCATAATTTAATCAGATTTATTATTTACAAACTACAAAACTATAATAGAAATAAATATGTACAAGTATAAAAGGGTTACAGGGCGTCCAAAAATTCGACCTCATCGCTGTCAACCTGAAATCGGATTTTGTTATCAATTTCAAGGGTTTTTGTTTTTTACACGGAACCCTAATCCTTTTTCTAAAATAAAAGCCTAAGTTGCGCTTTATAAAATCAGCTATCTGCCAGTGAAAGTCCCGTCAAAATCGGTCCAGCCGTTTCGGAGATTAGCAAGAACAAACAGACAACAATTTTAAAAGTTGTTTTTTTTTATCTCCTGTATTCATCGTTAGGTAAGGCAGAGGGGTACCTATAATACACCCACAATTATTGTAAAATATTCTTAAAATAAGTAGCGCGTCCTTAATTAAAAACAAAATAATTATGTACCTCTTTACCTGCTTACAATTAAAAAGATATCAGGAAAGAAGGATACGCTCGTACGAACAAAATGTTCACCCCATTCAGACTTAACTTCTTAATTTTCTGAAGCAAATAAAAATCAACTTAAACAAAGAAGACGAACAAGTCATTTATTTAAACATCTAACTTAAACAAACATCAATGAAGCTGCATCAAACAAGACGGTCACAAATCATTAGTCAGACAGTAAAGCCACACTTATACCGGATGGTGGCGGTGGACGGTTGCATAAGATGTGGGTAGTTGTACAAATGCTGCACCGAAACAAACAGGACGGGCAACAAAACGACGCGCGCGCATCTGCATGTTTGCACTAAATTAGCGATGACGCCTGCGCTGTTTTCCCACACATTACAACTGGGGACGGTCAGCACAGAATTCTGCATGCTTAAGTTATTACTTTTATATTTCAAGGATATCCAAAATGATAGTTTTAAAATATAATTTTTTTTTTATAATTATTTTAACATTTTTCTAATTTGATTTTCGCAATCTATTGCGAGAATGGAAGTAGAGAAAGATTTGCACCGATCCCTAGTAACTTGGATTAGAGGCAGGTATATGAAGATGATTATTTTTCTTTAATAGACGTAAAACTATTTGTAATCTAACTTATTTCTGTGAAAGTTTTTTTTTGTACCGCGTATTTTTCTGTCAACGAGTTGAAGCGTCGCGAAACACCTCAAAGGTGATAAGTAAAAAAAAAATTACAACGACATTATCAACTCATAATCCTAGCCATGGTTATTTATATATAGGGTAAACAGCAATTAATCAGAAACAATAAAAAAATGAATGTGCTGGTATTTATTTCTATTAAGACAACAGAATAACTATATAGCAGAATGCTTTATGAACGACCAAGAGGTCATCCATAAAATTCAAGATAAGTTAGGTATAAGAATACCTTTAAATACTTACAGTAAAATGACCAATTTATTTACCAACTTACCGGAAAAGACTAGAAGCAAAGTAACTAAAATAAACGTCAAACAAATAATAAAAATCAAAAGGAAAATAAATCGAGACATGTATTGTTGTCTACATTTCAAGATGAGCCGTTTAACCTAAAAATTTTAGAACAAGAAACTTCTGAAGACACGTAGGCTAAAAATATTAGCTGTTGTCTCGTATTTCTTGAGAATGCATTCTTGACATACTAGTCAAACGGTCAAGACGTTTATATTTTTTATTATTTGTTGATATTTTCCTGAAAGACAAAGCTGCTTTTAATGATTTTCTAGAACTGAGATGCGCACGAATAAAACAGTAGCTCTCTTCCTGATTCTTCATTCTTCTTTTGTCTATCTATCTTCGTAACTCACATTGATTGTAGAATATTGTGTATTTTTGACGAAAGTGGGTAACTCAAGTTAAACGTAACAAAAGTCTTTGTGAATTGATGCAATTAACTGTCTAGATTCAAATATAACTTTTTTAAGATTAGGTACAAGGAGTCTGGATTTGTGCCCGGTTGATGGCAATAGGCTCGCCCCCTATTACATGGGACTTAAACAAAACTGGTGAAATGTGGGTGTACTATTATTTTATGTACACCTCTGCCTAACCCTTCGGGGATTACAGGCGTGATGTTATGTGTGTGTGTGTGTGTTGTGTGTGTGTTGTGTGTGTGTCATTCACAAATGCCATAGGATACTATAGAAAACAAATAATTTTGCTACCACTAGCCTTTTAAAGTAAACCTAACATTTAATAAACGTTAGACAAGTAATAAATCAATTACGACTCAGCGACAAATTAATCGCACTTAATTTGCTGTCGCATCCGACACAGGATGCTATTCCTTCTCACTTAGCTGTGGCAAATAAAAGTACGACTGTCTATCTGTTTAATGAATGGGCCTCATTTGCCGGCCGGCCGGTAAGCTGCAATCACTCATACATTTTGTTATACCACTTAAAACAAGGCTTTTTTTAAAGTTTTGTAAGGTTATGTCAATGAGTATTTGAGTTTGAGTGGTATTTCTTGGAACTGAGTTCTTGATTTCGGAATGTTTGCAAAAAGGTTGTGGTTTTGGAGACAGCAGTTCCGAATGTTCCGATTCGCACTTCGAAACAAATGTTTGTACGGTTTCGTATGAATGTTTTCGTGTGAATGTTTGTTCAGTGTGTAAAGGAGTAAATACTTGATCACTTTCGAGAAGCCTTGTTCTTACTTGATATCTTAACCGACTTTACGATAGTTGGGTAAGGTATAAAGATAGTGGGCAATGTGGACGAACTGCAATCACCAATCTGTCTGCTGAACACGGTGATTATGGAAGCTCACGTTTCATTACAGCGGTCTATGATCACATCGTCATCATATCAGCCGAAGCCAAGTGTCATGTCGACCGGTCCTGTGCATTTTGTATCCAGCGGATTCCTATGACCTTCTTCAGGTCATCGGTCCTCCGGTCCGGTGGGAGACGTTCCATCGCTGTGCTTTCTGCTACACGGAGTAAGTGTAGATAATGGTTGAACGGTCTCCAGTTCTGTAGAGTGTAGAGTAGACCTATGCGGTCACCAACAATTTCCTTGACAATGATAACCCGCTTTGTCTTGATGGATCGTAAGAAAGAGCAAACACAGAAGGGCCTTGAAGAAGACCTAGGCGATTAACCTCCTCTACCGAGCATAAGAAGAGGGTAATGGTCTGTCAAGCATCACTAGTTGGTGTGCTAACTCGGATGACGTATGAAGTCATTGCGTAAGATACTATAGGAGATAATTATGTGAAACTGAGGTAGGTACTTAAGAAATTCGTCACGCTGCTTGAGGCGTGGAGTAAATCTTGGCTATTTATGGATGTTCATTAACACTAGAAACGGGATATTTACTATGTTTATTGTTTGTTTTGAGTAAACCTGGTGCTTATCAGTAAACCGACTTCTACTCCTTCACTATACACGCCGTGCGGTTATGGAATTCACTTCCGCCTGACGATAGGGACTGCCAACCGTTGCAGTTTTCAAAATAAGAGTGAAAGGCATATCATAGTTGCATAAGTATTTTTATTATTAGTTATTTTATTGTATTTTAGTATTGTAATATGTTTTTTCTTTGTATTTATAAGTATGAAAGTATATTCTTATATTGTATAATTATGTATTATATTTCAAATAGTTATTTGCTTTATGTTTGGTAGTATAAGAGCAAGAGCTGACGTCCAGGTGGACTAGGGTAGGCTACTGAAATATACTGTCGTGCCAGCGAAATGAGAATAAGTTCGTGTTGTTTTGACCTACTGATTAGTAAGGTTAATTGTGAAGTCTGACTGCCTGGGTGAACCAGTCACTGGAGCGGGCTTTTCCAGGAAGTTATTGTTCATAATATCGTTTTAATTAACATAGGGGATATCTTGGAACATTTTCGTCAATTTGATCGTTGCTTATAGTTACACAGAAATATAATACAAGCCGGAACAACTACCAATAGAATTCTTTGAACAACTTTTAACACAAAATGGCAATTACTTAACCGTTTCACTCCGAAAGATTTTCGAGGAAAACGTATTTCTTAGAACTAGAAACTTTTGTAAATATAACACGAAAAATAAATTAGGCAAACCAACCTACCCGCCCATAGATATAATAAAGAAGTTTTTAATATTTCTGTGTACCCGCCTGTGACCTAACTTCTCAGATTTCTAGGCACAGCTGAATACTATTTTAACTAAACCGTTGATAGTTTTCATTCATAAAACGGTAGATATATTAAGAAAATTTTATTTCAAAACGTCTACGATCAATCAGGCTGCCAACATTCTCAAATATCACATCCAGCATCCAGTTTGTGCTTAAAAATAAATGGACAAGTGTGAGTTGTTTATTTCGTAATGAGTTCCGTAGCTAAATAGTACAATAAATTATATAAATATTTCTGCCGTTCTTGGTACTAAATCTTGTATTATGTGGCCAGTGTCGCTTTACCACTCTTACCACTTCTGAAGAAGACATTGCATTTAAAATTATGTATTAACACGAAATCGATCTTTTGAACCTGCGTTTATACCGATGTTAGTGTCATTTTGCTGCACCTCATATCACACAGATCATGACTAACCTAACTTACAATATTTGTGGTAAAAGGCCGTAAATTGATTTTAATTGCCCATAGTACAAGACATAAGTATCGAGATATAACCGTTGACAGTGCTCACAAGTGATATAGCCGTGTCATTAAACGACAGCTGCTTTCATGAAAACACTAACTTTTCCAACGGAACCCTGAAAACAACATGAAAGAAACGTCACGTAACATCGACTCTAACGGATGCCAAATAGTTCTTTTTCCATTTCCAGGTCATTGACCCAACGAGACTAGAAAAGTCGGTGACTTCGCTCGTTTTTAAACTGTGGCGAAAGCTAATACTTTGTTGCTGTCGAAATAGATGCAGAGACTTTCAAGTGTTTAAGTATTTTTTTTTGTTTTGTATTGTTGTTTTTTTGTGTGTGTTCGGAATTTCGGATGCTGTTGAATGTTATGTCTGGTCGTAACGGTAATATTTGTTAAAGTTTTCTCAGATGATCTTTACAGATGTCGGAGGCAAGAGAAAAAATGGGTATTTGTGACGATATAAGATCTTCGGCAATGATGTAATGGGTATAGATATTGCCCAAATTCTAGTGTCTTTTCTCTCGTTTAATAGTACCTCACCTGATGGTAAGCGTTGATGTGATCGACGATGAAGGAAAATAACGAAACACCAGGCCTCGTTAGCAGTGGCGAAGGTTCCATACAACTCGATACAACACGTCTGACACTCTTCCGCTCCGCTCAGTAATTTAATGATTTCCCATCCGAAAAAAAACATTACGTGAAAAAGGCCTCGTTTTCCCGACGGGGTAGGCAGGGGTTTGAGTCCCATCTTATAAGGGTGAGCCTATTGCCATCAATCGTGCTTAAATTCAAACTCCCAGCTGATACTGAGAAACACCTGACGGAAAACCCCAGACACATTCGCTTTCCAGGACGTCATGCTCCTGAGCCCTGAAAATAAATCCTCATGGAAATCTACGAAGGGGTGACACGGAAAGCTTAGCCGAATAATCTTGGTAAAAGACTAGCTTGATGAAGGACGTAAGAGGTTGAGTATGACAAACGTTTTGCATGATTTATTTACACTAATCTAAATTCTCGAATTTAATAGAATGATAAACGTTGACAGTCGTGATAGTCTTAAATGTTATTGCGTCATACATTTAGTATTTAAGATTAGTCATGGACTCAGAATTAAACTCTTTATATACTCCGGTGATCCCGTCTCGTTTTTGAGCCAAAACTAACTTTAGAATAGCCAAAAATGTTGTTAATGTCGCCGTGGTTTAAACAGGCCTCTTTCTTTCGGTATCAGCATCTTATTTTAATTATCATCAGTTTTGTTTTTGCAACTACGTTAGGGTCGGCTTCCCGGTTAGACTGGTTTGGTTAGCCAGCAGCTGAATACTAGTATTGTAAATGGAGCGATTGTCTATTTGTGTCACAACGAAGTGACACAACAGTGTGCAGTGATAGCCTAGCGGCGTGACCGTCAGGCTGCGAAGTCATAGGTCTCAAGTTCGAACCCAAGACACGCACCTCTGATTTTTCGGATTCATGTGTGTATTGTATAACTCATCATCACTTGCTTATGTGACGAAACAAGCAAGCCTTTTTTTTTGGGTTGGGAGATCATCAAATCCCGCTCTTTGTGTTCCAGGGCCGCGGTATCTCTTTCGAACAGTCCCGCAGCCCTCGCAGGCATCTAGCATGCCTGGGACATATTTCTCGAGCGCACAGGCGCTAGGCGGCATAAAAACTCTAGACACCAGTTTAGGCACTAACCACACATTAAAGAAGAAGACAACCCAGTGGAACCCTGGTACCGCGACACGTTGGTAACTTTGCTTGTTAGCCACTTAGGCAGCGGACCACCCCTACTGACTTGTCGTCAACTTCAACTTAATCTTCTTCCGTATCTCAACAGCTAGATCTTTCAGTTGCAATGACTTGAAGAAAGGTGTTCAGCTCGAGCTGTCATCTGCGTGGGATCAGTCATCATGACAGATACTCGTCTGTATTTCGAGCGTCGACTTATTTATAAATATCGTATAGCCAGTTCCCTACTGTAATATTAGCTACATCCCTGAAGATGGGAATATCCTAATTTAGATGCAAGGACAATTTCTGAACCTCTATTAGCCTGATTAATCATTATTTTAAGCCTTTGCATTTTCAGTGGACAAATAAAAGAAAATAGACCATAATTTAAAAGTATCAAGTCATACACTCACACTGTTTTAAGCTTTCACGGTTTATAACTAAACTTACACTGTCACTTACGGGATATCTTCCGTGATTATCAATTATTCTGAGCTCTCGATGTTTCGACGCTATTACAAACGCCATGATCGCGGGATGACATCTCACGGAAGATATCCCGTAAGTAACAGTGTAAGTATCAAGACATCTTTCAAAACTGACGTATCCTAATAGGCCAGAAGGATACCCACATGATAGGTACACAGTAAATGGACTCGGTAATTTCGCTATCACGTCGTGTGGAAACTATCAGTGTTACAACTTACTAGCATACTAGTATGTGAAAGCTATAATTATCGTGTATCGTGAAACACTAATTTGCATACATAAAGGCTATTACGAACAGGGTTGACGCCATTCGAGTCCCGGGTCGAGACATTTCAATTTTTTTTCAATTAGTTATGAAGCAAGGTACTACACGTCGCGTTCGTGTCTATGCGACTCGAGCTTGCATAGTAGGAAACGGTTTAAAGCACAGGCCATATCGCCAGCTAGCGGGCGAGCGAGCTGGCGGGCGAAGCGAGGCGAGGGAAACTGTATAAACTAAGCGAACCTTTGGCGAGCTAAACTATGTGGGTTCACACCGAAAACTACGGACGGACGGGCGCGCGAGGGGGTGAGCAAGCGGGCGGGCGCACCGGGCGAGTCGGGCGACGTGAACGAATAGCATCGCTGGCATCGTCGGATATTTCGTTCGCATCGTTTGTATCGTTGACTAAGCTTAGCTCTGTAGTTCGCGGTGTGAACCAATGTGAAAAGAGGTGCTGCGATGCTCGCCCGGCTCGCTCGCTCGCTCGCTAGCTGGCGGTGTGGCCTGCGCTTTATTATGTTAAAGCAGTTGAGTTTGACGGATACTTACTTCAATAAAGTTTCTGACAGTGTCTGATAGCCGAAACTGCGTTCAAAAACTGTCTACGCTACTTTGACCGAACCTGGAGGCCCGGAAACCACAGAAGCGGAGTCGAGAGGATAGGAGATATGTATGCTGTAAACCACCAATAGAGACGAGAGGAGAGAAACTGTAGAGCCGAGAGGAGAGGAGATGTCCCGGAATTATTTAGGCCAGCGGAGACGAGAAGAGATATGAGCGGCCAGCGGTCAGCGGTATGCTGTGTGAGGCGTGCAGTGGATACACCCTAGCTTCAATGAATACATCCTAGCTTTTACGCATCTCCTGTTCTTCCCGCTGCGCTCATATCCGGGCCTAATTCGGGCAATCTCTCGTCGGAGTTTCTTTATCGAAAACGAAACATCGGAATACGTAACTTCCTCAATTCTATCTCTTGTTTTCTTACTCATACATGTCCGCCCTCTTCCCGTAAGATAAATATGTATGCAACCTAATCTCATGAGATCACCCAATTACTTACAATACCAAGACAGTAATATCAATGAGTACCAAAGGGGCGTAAAAAAACATTATGATAAACGATCCCACGCCGTTCTCAAACGAAGTTCTTATATTAAGTTCTACCAGGTGATATATTGAATAATTAACACAACACCGGTGATTAAGTGTGGTGGTGATTAATTATTTGACGCAGTTACATGCAACTTGTTCATTTGTGTGTTATTGTTTATCTAATACGATTTACATCATATTTTATTGGTTTGTGGTTAGGTTAAATTAGGTAGACGGGCTCGTGGTTGAATCACAACAGCCGCACAATTCGGTGAAGCAACGCTTGTCAAGGTCGATCCGTGGATGGGTGACCACTCATTACATACCGAGTTCACTGCGTGCCTCGGAAAGCGCGGTAATCAGTTGGTCCCGGTTAGCTTTTGTAGATCTTTGACAGGCGTTACCAGTCTTAGCAAGGGGTATCGAATTACCTAGTACAGTCCCCGGCACGTAACTTGGCAAGATTTTGGCGCAGTGGGGGAAAGTTCGCGCATCGTGCACTTAGTGGAACAAAAAACTGTTCACTTTTTTTGCTACTAACTGGGTTGTGGAGGTCAGATAAGTAGTTGCTCCATTTAAAATACTGGTACAGGTATTCAGCTGGATCCGGTTAGATAGAAAACTGACCCCAACATAGTGGACGAAAAGCAAGGCAGATCAGGATTGTTCGTAGTTAGGAATCCTTGTTAAAAGGTACTATGTGCATTGCTAAATTCGACTTAAAGGTACAAGTACTTACTACTTTGAGGTATATTTATGAACACAGGACAAGGTGTTAATACTATTTACATGGTTTATTCAGGAAAAATAGTGGGTATTTTTACACTTTGTAACCGCAGATAAAACATTCTACTGGTTTTCCTGTTAATACCTTAAAAAACAGTATAAAATTTTATTTGTGCCTTTCGATTTTATCATGTTTTGGAAAAGCACATAATTCAATAGGTAGACAAGTCCAAGCATTAAATATTGCAAATATTTTGAGAATCAAGATGAAAGACTTTTATATACAATTTATTTAACACTTACTTACGCGAAAAAAAAAAAAAATGGGGAAGTTTCTTTTTAACACTTTTTGTCGAAGCCTAATAAATGGAGACTCATAGAATATATCATACTAGCTTATGTTCGCGGCTTCGCCAGTGTGAATTGAAATGCCATTGCGTGGTTTAGGATGTTATTGACTAATGCTAATAGCATTTTGAATTGTGTAGTGACGTTTCAATTCACTACTGGTCACCTTTGTTCTACAGTAAAATATTTGTGTTTAGTTATAGTTAATGGTTATATTCTCGTTTTTGATGGAAAAGTACCTTCGAGTAGTTACATAAAATATAGGTAATATAGTATATGGGAGCTGCACCTGCCAACAAACTGCTTTACAGTTTGGCAGAAGTAACATTTTTTGTAATACTTAGGATGTCACCACGAATAACCGCTTATTAATTATTTTTTTTTTCATAATTCTCTTTAAAACATTTAAAAACAAATCAAAAACCACAAGCTTTTCAAAATGGATTCACGTAAAAAACTGACTAAAGCGCAAATAGCCAAAGTTTCTCAAATAAACCGAAAATTACACCTATACACAGCAATAGGTAAACTTTTGGCATTACCAACACCATACTAGGCAATAAAAATCACGTCACCAAGTTCCCACTTCTTAGAAATAGACGTTCTGCTGCCAATTGGCAACTGGCATGAATACGTTGACCACTTTCTGTAGCTCACGCACCGACGGACAACGGTTGGTTAACCACGTGTGCTTGTATGTATAGTGGAAGACCTCATTTGGGTATTGATAGATGGACTGGAAAAGTCGCAATTTAACGCAAAGCACGGAGACAGCTCGCCGTTCCCTGATTACATTGTCAACATTTTCCTTACATACCAAGCCAGTCAACATTTGCTCGTGTAGTCACGAGCACCAATACGTAAACACTTTACAACTTTTAATAGTGTTTTTCTCCTACTATTCTGATTAAAATTTCATGTTGTTACGAACATAGTATTCTGGAACTCATATTTTTATGAAAAAGATCCTATCTCCAAGTTACAATCGTTATTTCTCGCGAAAATTGCTTTTTAATTTAGGAAAGTGTATCATATTGGTGCTCGTAGTGTACAGCATAGCATAATCAGCCTATAATAGTCCCACAAACCACAAGCCTCCTCTACACTGTCGCACTGCTGAAGAATGTCTTCTCGCTACATTCAGCTGTTCCCCTAGAGTTGTTGCACCAATAAGTAATGTGGCACTGCAGTTGTCTGTTGTTTTTTCTCTTTCGCTTTAAGCATAATAACGGGACATTCACACCAACCTTCCTCCCAAACAGCATTATACAAATCATCAGACAACACAAATCAAGCTCACAGCCACTCTCCAATAAACGTAAGAATGATGTAGTCACAAGCCCCGAGTCCGTCATTACCTCGTTAGGCCGGCGCGGCGTCGGTGTGGCAAAGTGGTAACTATCGCAATTATTATCCACCGAACTATAAACCTATAACGAGGTGAATAACTGGTGGGATGGGACAGAAGGCTTAGAACCTCACAAAGTCTTACCAGGTTAAAATGTCGTTTATTTTATATTGAAGTAACGGATCTAAAATGTGTCATAGAATTAAGCTTTTCACCAAGGTTACTGTTCTTTCATTGGATAATGTTAGTTCTGATCTCTGTCTGTCCTGCTGGGCAGTCAATAGTCAGCCGGTCACCTTTCTGTTTTACCTAAGGGCAGGGTAATCAATATATCAACCGAGAATCTCTGACTGTCCTACCTCAGAGCAAGGCAAGCAATGTGTCAACCGAAAAGTATCCTGATTATCGTATTTGGACAGCGCAATCACTGTATCGGCCGAAATCTTTCTGTCTCTGTGTCTCGACAAAGGCAGTCAGAAAAAATCGGAACAAAACATAAGTATCCTTGATACTGAAGACGTCATCGGAAACTTGAGCATTGTCTGGAGCACATAATATTATGGTCCCGTTCTCATTCGTACTTCTTCGGGGGAACCTTATTTCTGTACACTCAGAGTCTCGGTGTTGCATACTAGGCTTAAGATGGTCTTATACTCAAACTGAGCCTTCTTTCTCCATATTTTGTCGTGTACAAGTAAACTTAGCAGCTCGATCAGTCTGACCCAGTCGACCACGAAGTCTCGTTTCGTTTTCGACATCAACTCTCGATGCTGACAATTTTGGTATCTTAGGGTTTCATAAGCATACTTAGTGCTTAATGTACTAGATCCTGTACTTTGAAACATAATGACAGAAGAATTGAGCCATTGTCTCTAGGTTACTTAACTTATTGTTGCTGTGATGGTTTTTTTTTCAGCGGCCTTATTAAAAAAATAAATAAAAGGTGACAACATCATCATTGTCTTGCACTCTTCCCAATATTGTTGGGGTCCGCGCAGCATGTCTTCTTCCATACTTCTTTTTTGATCGTAATCTTCTAGTCAACTCCATTTCAGCCAAATCATCGCGCAGTTCAATTTATAGTTTTTTTTAATTTTCTCTTACTTTTACAGAAATGAAGAAAGGACAAAAAAAAAGTATTATTATAATTTAATAAAAATAAACCATTGTTTTCTCTCATTTTCTTTCTTCTCGATAATTTATTTCCATAATAATGTAAGCACACATACTAAGACACACCACGGTCTATCGCCCCCGCCACATTCACAAACCGATTAGTCGCAAGTCGCAACAGTTCACGACCGATCGTAAAACAAAACCAACGTGATTAAGCCGAACATCCGATTTAGGGATGGGCGTATATTATCACTTACCATCAGACCAGACAAACTTGACCCCTATCCTTTTGACAACCCATCAAAATTAAAGATCTCAGAAAACTGGTCGCAGGAATGTTTGACTAGGATAATTTTGCACCTGAATCAAAGGAAAATAGCTCCTATGATAATTTCATTAAGGGTAAAGTGAACAACATAAAGGAATTGGACTAATTCACGTGTATAAGCTCACGTTTAGCCTGGGGGCGTTCGTCGCCAATCTGTCAAAGTGACTAGTTATGTGTTACAGTTAAATATTAGACAAAAAAAAAACTGGCCGTTAATAAACAGTAAAATGACGTCACATAAATTAATTGGATTCTATTCTCTTTGGTACGCAAAAACATAACATCACGACTGTAATCCCCGATGGGTTAGGCATACCTAATAGTACACCCACATTTCGCCAGTTATGTAAAAGGGGGCGACCCTGGTACCATTGACCGGGCACAAATCCAAACTCCGTGGCTGCTACTGAGAAATTTCTGATTTCGAAACCCAATAATACCCTGCCCGACCTGGGAATCGAACCCAGAACGTCATGCTCATCAGTAGCGCTTGCAACCACTAGTCCAAAGACGCTGCAAAAAACATTAACATTTTGTTTCACACCATGGTGGTCTTGACTATGAATAGATATCTTGTGTTTCAGTTTCTCGGAATGGAAAGGAGCTCTATTCATAGCCCTGATTCTTTGACAGTTGTCGACGTACCGGTGCCGGTGGGTGTCGCAGACAGTTAGGGGATTATATCAACGAAAGGGCAGTGACCACCTGTGTACTGAAAAGATGACGGAACCGACTGAAAAATGGCTCAGTTTTATCGTTACGTTACAATGATTGTTCCTAATTTTTGCTAATAGTAATCATCATCGTTAGTTATTGCCTCGTTGGTCTAGTGGTAGAAAGTGCGACTGCTGAGCACGAGGTTCGATTCCCAGGTCGGGCAAATTGTTATTGGGTTTTCAGTTTTACGACACACTATAATTTACTTTTATATTTATTTAAACTTCATGTACAATAGTGGTACATAGGCGGACTTAATGCCACAAGGCATTCTCTACCAGTCAACCTTTGGGTTAAATAAGAAGATATCACTCCTCAGTTCCTCACACAATCCATCCATCTTTTCTTTTTCGTTCATCTCCCTCTCCATCCATCAACATTCATATTAATAATATTTATATTTAAATATTATGAGGTTAGATGCGTAGTATGCGTGATACTGGTATTCAGCTGCATCCGGTTAGACTGGAAGCCGACCCGAAGATAGTTGGGACAAGGCTAGGCAGCTGATGATGATGAGTTGCGTAATATTCGCAACCGTGTACGTATTTATGATCAGATTTATGTGGATGGAGCAGGAGTATGTTAGCATCGCAGTAGCTGGCTGTCTATAGTTTCTGCCTTGGGAAAATGCCTCATAAGCAGTGATCGGAATAGGCTGACTATATTTGCCTAAACTTCAGAGAACAGAGACAGAAATTGGAGACTTCCTTACGACTATATTTTTTTTCCTGGGATTCGGGAAAGAAAATGTATCATTTGAAGTTATCATAAATTCTCCTTTTTAGCTCAATAAGGTAAAGTAAGTATAGTATATTTAATGGAAAATAACTATGATCTTCATAAACATTTATAGGTAGATACCTAAGTACACACTTAATGGAGGAAAACCGTTGAATTTCGCGATGACGTTAGATTACGCATTCCTATTTAAATTTGTTAATTATAATATTATTGTCATTCTGCAGGCAGCCTTCTTGACGCATGTGGTGCTATGTGCGGCATCCCAAAGTAATGTCACTTTCTTATTTCATTGTTATTTATAGGGGTTTATTATGTATTGGCCATTCCAATTACCTTGAAATATTAAAAGAATGAATATAACATCACGCCTGTAATCCCAAAAGGGTTAGGCAGAGGCGTACCTGATAGTACACCCACATTCGCCAGTTATGTTTTTAAGTCCCATGTAATAGGGGGCGAGCCTATGCCATTTACCCGGCCCAAATCCAGACTCCGTGACTGCTACTGAGATATTCCTGTTGGAAAAACACAATGATACTTTTCCCCACCCGGGGATCGAACCCGGACCTCACGCTCAGTCGCGCTTACGATCACTAGACCAACGAGGTAGTCCAGGTAAAAAAATGAAAAGGTTTTCAAATTCAGTTTTTTTAGTTAGCTTTCGAAGTTGGTTAAATTTTGTAAATTAACTGTTTAAGTGACAGTCTACCATTATTAAATTATACAGGGTTATTTGTAAAACACCAGCAACCTCTTAAGAGGTCATTGTACTCATCATTATGAACAACTTTTACTATGGGACCAAACCAGAAATCGCGAAAAAAAAATCAGCTGTTCCCTACATTTTGACGAGTTAATCGATCATAAATGTAGGGAACAGCTGATTTTTTAAAATTATTATTGTATTTAATCACCCTTACCAAACATTGGGTATCTTATTACCCAGTAATTAAGTTAGGGAGGCCAGATAGGCAGTCGGTCCATATACACCCGCGCGGCACATCAAGCTATACATAGCCAGTATAACCTGACTTCGCTTTGTATGAGCTTCCCGTACGATGAGAGATCAGCTTAATTTGGTTTTGCATAGCTTGAGCCGCCGTGCGTACTATGTATTTAGCTGCATCCGGTTTGCACTGGAAGCCCACATAAGATGGTCGGGAGAACGCTATACAGATGATGACGTATTAAATATTATGGTATAATTAATAATTCATCATTTATTGGTTACTCTATCTTAAAAATCTTATAAAGGCACAAGTAAAACGTTTATTATTCATTGGATAATTGACAAAGAAGACGAGATGCTAAATATTTTAATATTCACATACATATATACACTTCCCACGTATGACCAGATAATTTACATGGAACCGGAATATATTTGGACCAGTGATTGACACCTGACATGTAAATTACGAGGCATTTTTATATTATTATAAAAATCAGCATAATTGAATATTAAATTGCTTAATCGACACTTTTCTGTAATAGCAAATTACTTGAAAACCGGCCAAGTACGAGTTAGACCCGCACACGAAGTGTTCCGTACCATGGTACGAAATTTTACACTACTTATAATTATTAAGATCTAGCCAAATTAACAGTAAATATTTGCAGTCTTATCGAGTATGTTTACCTACTACGGTTCAAAAGATAAAAATCCTGTGACAGACGAACGTACAGACAGCGGAGTTAATAAGGAATTATTAAGATCTAGCAATAAAACCGTAAGTATTTGTTGTCATAGCGAGCATAATTATATACACTCAAGTTTCAAGTGTGTACCATACTTACTGCGGTTCATAACATACAATCTTGTGACACACGTACGGACAGACAGCGGAGCCTTAGTAATAGGGTACCTTTGGCACCCTTTGGGAACGGAACCCTAAAAATTAAGAAAAAGAGTGTGCATACGGTATTTTGATGGCAAGCAATTATCCGAAGCAATAGTTACTGCCCCTTCGAATTAAAACGAAACACGAAAAGGGCATTTCCTCTGATATTTTGACACTCCTCGAAAAAGCTTGTTATGTGGATTTATTTTTACGTTTTGTGACTTTTTGATTATAGCAGGAGTAAAGGAGCCGACACGTCATTCGTGTGACGCTTTTGTTTTACTTGTAAAGTTCGTTATAGTCCAAAGACATTCAAATGTTTACGAGCCATAGACGGCACAAGACGAAGAAATCGTAATCCAGTACTTGTTACTTAGTAACAATTCGCTCTGTAAAGTGTCATACGCCCGCCAGTGGCGTAGCAAGGGGGGGGCGGAGGGGCGGACCGCCCCGGGCGCCACCATTAGAAGGGCGGCAAAATTGGTAAAAAATATTTTGTGAGGTCACTAGCGGTTAGTCAGACAATTAATTTCTCAAGAAGTTAGCTTATACCCACTTACCTACACATATTAAAAGTCCCTCCCGCCCAAAACAATTGTTGCAAATCACGAGTGGCGGTCAGCCCTTGTTTGTGTTTAGACGTGTACATGCACGGTGTTAAGGTGTGCACACTGTACCTCAACTTGTACCAGTAATATAGTGTATTATCTATGGTAACTTCTTCGTCTGCCGCGCTGCCGTTTTAATAGTAAGTAAGTTTTAGTTTGTTTTTTTTTTTATTATAAGTCTCACGGAAAATATAAACAAAATCGGCTGCCCCGCTTCCTAGTTCAAGATCCCAAGGCCGCCAGACATAACTCATTTTCTGATGGACAAAATGTGCAGGACAGAGTGTTAGTGTATACCTAAATTAAAGCCTTTGTCAAACAGCGAGCTCGACGGTAGCGCGACGCGAGTCTGGCGGGCCGTAAGCGCGGGGCGCGATGGTCACACTGTAGGAAGCACGCCACGGGCTCGCGCCCCGTCAGCATCGGGTCCTGTGTACCGGTTATCATAGCAACGCCTAGCGATCACGTCACGCGCCGTCCGCCGTCATCAAGCTTGGCGCGACGTCAGCGATAGCGTATCGTGTTTTGTGTGACGACTTACATAGGTACAGGGTGTAAGGGACATTGACGCGCAAACGAATACCATGGGTCCAGGACATGATTCTGGACCTCCCTTTTTTTTCGGATGGGAAATCATCAAATGACTCCGCCCGCTCTGGGCGGAGCGGAAGGGAGTGTTAGACTTTTACTGACTAAAAACCATCCATGTTCCTTCTTTTGCCCTTTATGTTCCAGGGCCGCGGTATCTCTTTCGAACAGTCCCGCTACCCTGGCAGGCATCGGCCCTTGCGGGCCCCTCATGTTTGCTGACATGTCTTTGAGGCGCGCGTGGAACACGAACGCGCCGTCGACACGGCCTGTCGTCATACGACGGACGGACGGCGAGCTAGCCCATTACTCACCGTCCACAGGCCCGCGCCTACGGTGGCCGAGAGCCTTCACGACGTGGCCCCCGACGCCCGGTGCTTCTCCCGCGGCGGCTGGGACGTGAGGTTCTCTCCCTCTCACGTTCCGCCACCTCCTTAGCTACCATGACTGCTTCGCAGAAGGAGGTGACGGCTTCCCATTCCCTCTCGCCCCGGACCATGGCTTGAACCAGGGCCGGACGCGAGAGGACGCTGCCGCCAATCGCCGCTACGAGGACACGGCGGTGCTCCGCCCAAGCGGAGCAGACCTCTACGGTGTGTGGAGCACACCGTAGAGGTCGTGTCCTCCGGGCGATCCTCACAATGTTAGCACCCGGGCATTTCCTCCCGCCCGATTCGGTGCAGGTACCTCCCGAAAAAACCGTGTCCGGTGAGGACCTGCGTCAGGCGGAAGGTGAGGGCGCCGTGGCGCCTCTCTAGCCACTCCTCAAAGAGGGGACTTATCGCCACTGGACCCCCCTGCGTTGGAATTTTTCGTCGGCTTTGTATGATTTTTTTGCGCGTAAGTCCCGAAAAGTAGAATTTTAGACTGTTTAGACTTTATGAAACGTATTTTTATAGTGTAAATTGTTAATGTTTTTAACATATTCATGTTACTTACACTGACACATTTCCATGGTTTTGAAATACATGTTTTTCGCTCAATTCTTTCATTTCGTTACGTTTTTTCTCACCAACATTATTATTTTTAAGACGTCAAAAGGGCGGCAAATTATGACTCCGCCCCAGGCGACAGTGACTCTCGCTACGCCACTGACGCCCGCTTGTCAGGTAGCAAGTAGCATACGTGTGTAAATCGAAAATGTTCGGGATCAAAATTTTGAATGAAAATATTCCCAATCTCTATAAATATTTTATAACTCTTTGTTTGGATCAAAAACTGTTAGTTGTTTTTATTCTTCTTTCAGTTAAAATATTGAGCTGAAACCGGAAACTTCAGATATTATTTGGAAATGAATGACAATACTTTGTTTCAGAAACAATCCTTGGACGGTGTCACCATCATGGTGACCAAGAAATGATTAAAACTATTTAACTAAACGGCTCTGTTACCCTTTCACGATTCGTTAAGGCGGTGACGGGTTTCGATGATATTTCGAGGGTGGGTCATGAGAAAATTTGAATCCCGGTTGAACATTCCATGTTTTGCTTTGCTGGATGATACTGGTACAAGCTCCACGTTCTTGTACCAGCCTCATCCAGCATTACCATGGCATAATCTTCGATATCCACGTCAAGTTACGGGCAAAAGTAAAAATAAAAAAATTACAGATTTTGAAATAAATCTTTCTCTTATGTACTTCTTAATTAGATTTAAGAGAAGTCAATGGTTTGCTAGTAGGGTCATGGGAGGACGTTGATAATTGTAATGAGTAACACATAATATACTGTGGGTTGCTACGTAGGTGGATAGACTGCTACACTATTCAGATCAAAAGTTAAGTGTAGGCATAATATGAGATGTGCCTGAGGCTACTAACTTACTTTAAAAAAATCTAAACATTTCAACCAGAAAAAGTATTTTAGCAACTAAATTTGATACAAAGGGGTAGATCAATAATAACAACTGCACGGGTCTATATTCTATATGTCTTGGTATGGACATGTAATGAGGAGGGACGAAACGCATGTGACTAAAAGAGTGATGAGTATAAACGTTGATGGATGGAGAGGGAGAGGAAGACCAAAGAAACGATGGATGGATTGTGTGAGGACTGATATGAAAGATAAAGAAGTAAATGATAGCGTGACGGTTGACAGAGGAGAATGGAAGAAAAAAACGCGTTGCGCCGACCCCAAATAATATGGGACAAGGGCAGGAAGATGATGACGGGTCTATATTCCTCGGTTAAGTAACGCTTGCCGAGGTCAGTCCGTGGATGGGTGACCATCCCTAAGATAGCCAATAGTTACCCAAACGTTGTTACATAGACCATCGTTTCAAGTAAAATAGTGGTATGACTGGAATGAAGGAAGTGGTATGGACTGCATGTGGTAAGACTGGAAGTCGATCCTAACATCGTTGGGAAAATCTTTGACAGATTATATCATTATTACTTACTGTATAAGTCATGTATCAATCGAATTAGTGTAGCCGTAACGGTCCTCTACATCCAAAATACTCGTTCCTAATTCAAATCACACCATCGGAATCTAAAAATAAACATAACTTAATAACCTTTTAATAAAACAAATGCTGTCTTTAAAAAGTTTCGAATTTGCCAACGAACTGTGTTAATTGAAAAAAGAAAAAAAGTAAACTCAATCGCATTCCAGTCCTGTCTGTAATCGGACAAGGCTGTCCGAATCGACTTTTTCGACTCGATTAAGTAGATTTATTTGCTTTATTAATTACTCGTTAAAATATCAGGAGAAATACTTTAAGGTCGATCGAGTGGATTTTTGTCTGATAAATCGATAATCGGGCAACTTGGGCGGAAGAAATTACCTTTTCGCATTATTATTTTGATTGCGAATAATTTACATGTAGTAATTGTTTAATTGCTGGTCCTGAGTTCGATTCTCAGCTCGGGCAAAGTTTAATCGGGTTTTCCCACGAAGGACTTCTCACTCAGCTCGGTTTAGATTTGTGCCCTGTTGATAGCAATAGGCACGCCCCGTACTACCCAAGACTGCCTATTCACTAATTGCTACGACTTAAATATATGATCTGACGAAATGTGGGCGTCCACTTCTGCCTAACCTTTCCGAGAAAATGAGTGTGATGTTAAATTTAAAATGACTAAATTAAGATTCTCCTATTTACAAACATGCTGCTAACTGTCATCTATGTATTATGACATAACATATCATCGGCTGATGAGCATGGAAATACCACTATACTGCCCATTCCGAGACAGAACTTCGTATACCACCCATACAAGCCATTGATTAACCTATTCGTAGAAAGAGAACCTCACAAAATGACTGCACTACTTAAGTCTGAACACAGCATAACAGTACTTAAGGATCCCACATACCAAAGCGTAAGACCTGCGATAAAAATCAGGCGATTTCCCCTGCGCCCGCGCCGCCGACCAATTACGACGAACTACTCTTTATTTTAAGAAAACATTAACTACTTAACATAAAAATTTGAGTCGAAAACGCTATGCAATTACGTGCACCACAAAATTGCGAAGTGTATAATGTAGGTGGCGGTCACACGGAGCTGGTGGGGCTGGATGTGGCTGAGACTGACAGTGGAAAGTGCTTTTGCGCTTTCAAACAAACTGCTACGATTGAGGAATCTTATATCAGGACGACAAGAAAGTTATAGTAGTTTCTTAGCCGTAACAAATTACACTTTCCAATAAAACATGCGTAGGGCATCCTTTGTTGGTGATTAGTTGATTACGTATGCTTGAAATCTTTATAATTTTCCCCAAAAAGAAGAATATTTAAACTGTCTACAATGTTATGTACCTTCTAAGGATACCCTTCAAAACAGTTGCATGAAAAAAAGAACGAGATTTTTTAAATCAATCAACGCTGTTTCCAAAATCCAACCAAGTCTTGCAAACTATCAGCCAAATTTCAAATATTAAATGTAACATAAACGTAGATAGGCACTAACTTTTCTTACGGAAAAGCATCCAGCGGAACTCCACGGTTACACTTATTAAGCTATGTCTTGTAACCAGTTCACATGAACCCGCTACACCCCAAAGTTGCATATCACTTCAATACCCCATACATCTTCGTCAGGATGCCGACCCCCGCTGTAAGTGACTGCCGAAACTTGCACGAAGCTGCAAAAAGTACAAGACGCGCTCCAGATCAAATGAGATGGTCCTCGGGGCACCAGAGTAGGGTAGCACAGATACTGCGCCTCTGTTTGCAGGATTTATTTGCAATTTTATCGTGAAAAACTAGAACGATCATTTAAACACTCACACTTATTCTTATATATACCCGGGACATTCATCATCTGCCTAGCCTTTTCCCAACTATGTTTTGGTCGGCTTCCAGTCTAACCGGATACAGCTGAACACCAGTATTTTACATGGAGCGATTACCTGTCTGACCTCCACAACCCAATCAGCATTGGGTAATATAATACCTCTTGGTAAGAATAGTTGTCAGACTTTCGGGCCTCTGACTACATGTAACGACTGTCAAAGATCTTCAAATGACAGCCGGGACCAACGGCTTAACGTGACACGTGAACGTGAACAGTTACATTAGAGTTACAAAACATGATGTTATCCAGGAAGTTATATAAAATGTGTATCTACTATCGAGTTAACACATCCGCCTCTGACCCAAAGTACTCTGCGTTTACATTGCTTTTTAATAACGTGTTTAATGCAAAAGAAATTTACGTTCGAAATCAGTGGGGAAGCAGTTCTTCGCACTGGAGTCGCCCATTGATGTAAAATCGAGAACCGGTTCCGAAACCGATACCGATACCATATAAACACATACCTACTTATTACCCCTTTTGACGGCGACAGGTGAAATTTTAATACCGAATTTTATTTTATTTCAGGGTTGTCGAAACGTCGAGATTCAAGTTTTCTTGGCACGTAAATTGCAATTTGCGCGATATAGAAGTGACTTTTCAATACCTAAGGATTGTATCCCGATAAGATTTTGATCGTTTTCGTATAATAATATTCGTATCTTATTGACATTTCTGAAACTATTATTGTTTTGACACGATTTTTCCAATTTTTCGATTATGTTTTCAACTTGTCAGTTTACACGATTCGACGAACACATAAAATTGAATTTAGTGCTATAAATAAAACATTTAATGTTAGGTGTCGTTACTTGAATTTAAAGGTCTTATAAATTATAATAACATTTCAATATTTCAGTGTAAATTTTTAATAAAATGGACCATTTCAAAGACCATTTCGATGAAAATACGATCGAAATTACTTTAAAAGTGACGTTTACGACACCTGTTTTATTTTTCTCCCTGTTCGGGACCTTTCGTAAATCTTCAGACTTTGCAATTACCCAAGCCCATATCACAAAAAATGTGTAAACCACGTCAATGCTTTCGAAACCGAGAAAGAAATCATCTTAACGAAACCAGCATAAGAATCTTAGAAGTTACAATTCGAAGACATATGACATCCTCGTGGATGTCATACGACCGTGTGGTAGATTTTGGCCTACACCTCTTATACAGAGAAGGCCTTTGTCCCAGCAGTGGGAACATTATACATATGTTGTTAATCTTCAGTCCGCCTTCGTGCTTTATGATACGAGTGGCAACGCTGGGACCCAGAGCCCAAGAACATTCACTCATTCATTCCTATTGGTGATGTTCTTCATCATGTACAGACGAGGCGAAAGGAGAATATAAGGTTCGTAACACGTGAACTTCTGTAATTTCTCCAGAGAGTGGAAAAAGGAGTGAATTTAAAGTGTTAAATAAATAAATATGACAACAACACACAACACAGGACAATGAGGAAATGCTATCATATCACAATAGTTTCTCACGCGTACAACTACCCGCTGCGGTTTGTGGCCGCGCTCCCTACTCCGTACATGCCTTGCAATCCGCTTGATTTACTATCTATTAGTAAATAATCGATAGTATATAAAACTTGTGTGTAAACAAACTGTCATTGGACACTTCTTTTTTCGTATTGACAACCAGCCTTAACAAGGGGTATCGTATTACCCAATACCCAGTACTAACTGGGTTGTGGAGGTCAGATAGGCAGTCGCTAAATGTATAATACTAGTATACAGCTGCATCCGGTAAGACTGAAAGCCGACCCCAATGTAGTTGGCAAGAGGCTAGGCAGATAATGATGTATGAGAATTGCCCATACCGTAATTAAAAAGCTTTTAGGCTGACGACAAGATTTGTAGATCCTTGATGGTTGTTACGGGTAGTCGCCCAAAAGTCTGACAACCAGTCTTACACGCAACATGGATTAGCAACACCCCTTAGGTGTTGCTAATCCCTGTTGCGTGTCAACCTGGAACACAGGTTGTGTTTGTCGGATAGGCAGTCGCTCCGTGTAAAGTATTGGTATTCAGCTGCATTCAGTTGAAAGCAAACCCCAAAATAGTTGGGAAAAGCTAGGCAGATGAGGCGGATTTGAAAAGTTTTCACTAAGGCAATGGTGGCTCTCGGCCACCGTAGGCGCGGGCCTGACGACGGTGAGTAATGGGCTAGCTCGCCGTCCGTCCGTCTTATGACGACAGGCCGTATCGACGGCGCGTTCGTGTTCCAAGCGCGCCTCAAAGAGATGTCAGCAAACCGGAGGGGCAAGGGCCGATGCCTGCCAGAGCTGCGGGACTGTTCGAAAGAGATACCGCGGCCCTGGAACACAAAAGGCTAAAGAAGGAACATGGATGGGTTTTAGTCAGTAACAGTCTGACACTCCCTTCCGCTCCGCCCAGAGCGGGAGGAGTCATTTGAAGATTTCCCATCCCAAACAAAACAGCAAATCGTTAAACTTAGAATAGAAACTAGAATCCAAAAATACTTACACCAGAAAAATAAACGTGAAGCAGGAACCCCTATGTATTAGTTTGTTGACATTTGTACGAAATATGTCGGACAGCATACGGTAAAATTTTTCCCCCTGCTAAAAGTATGCCTAATTTCCATAAATATGAATCCATGTGTTTCCTTATACCTGCATAGTTTATTATCCGACCAGCATGATACTTGACAGCCCGTAGACGTTTCACAGCAGATTGTGGGCCTCCCCTATGGATCTAGAATAACCAGCTAGAGGAATTGATTCGGAAGAATGTAGAAAGTTGGAGAGCTGACGAGAGAGTGCGCTTCTTTGGTCTGTCGGTCGGTCGACGACCAAAACGGTGGACCGACCCGATCCTCCAGTTTTTGGAGCTCTTTTTAAGAAGCCTCAAGAATGGCTCAGGACCGATATATCTGGCACCAAGCTAGGACAAGAATTCTCAATCCTCAGCACGGAACGATCGAGTATAAAGAAGATGGGCCGATGGCTGAAATTGCTATAGAGCAAGCGTAGAATGGGACACCCTCTGGGTGACACACCTAGAAAAGCAGCAAGGAAAGACTGGATGATAAAGGCTTGGAACTGGGCTATGAGGTGCGGCTTGGGAGAAGCCTATTGTCTAGCAGCGAACTGCAACAGCCTGATTTTAAGGAATGTCCAGCCACGATTTTGCAAGTACCGTTGGTTAACCTTGTAGAAATCCTCACACTTGGCTATTGGACTATGATCGCAATTTTATGGCTGGTTACCACCTACTTCCGGCAGACTGTAAATGCGATAGTGAAACACGTTTTCACTTTACTACTGATCAGATGGTTTTGCTAATTTATTAAGCATGCTAATTCAGGTTTCTTACAATAAGCACTAAAATACAATGTAAAGTTGACAAGCCGTAAGCAAAACTTGGCTTCCATAGTCGCAATAATTGCTCGATAAGATCCGCTACGCAAAGCTAATTGTCGTTAAATTTTATTAAATACAAACAACTTTTATTGAGATCTTCACTACCTGCTTGTATAGCTGAACTATTACTTTTTCATGTACTTCTTCACCTTTGACATTTTTAATCGGAAGTTCTACTAAGTATGCAAAACCACGACAATGTTGCCAGTGCATAATAACAACAACTCTACAAAGATTTCATCCACCACGACATCGATAACAGATTAAAACCAAGCTAAAATTAGAACCATTACATCCTAAAATAAAACAACAATTAATAACTTAAAGAATTTGGATCCTCACTGAACAAAAATTCCGTAAGCAGTCAAGTCCACCTCCTGCAATAAAATAATCTTATAACAGTTTAGTACTCTGCTCACGATGTTTTAATGTTGAAGTCATAATTATATCATTTATAATCTCCGTTGATGGCAACCGAACAATTTGGTAAACGCTCTGGGTGGTAAGGACGGTAAAACTGGTAAATACAGTGGAATGTATGGAAAATGATCCAGGAGGGTAAAAACGTATATATTGATTATGGTGATACGCATCTTGCAAAATGGGCAAATTAAATTTTGTGGGACAGTATTTTAACCACATCAGACAAAAGTCCCTATAGGTAGAATTTCAAAATGTGTAATTGCTCAATTAATAATACAAAATTCGTTATCTTTTGAGAAGAATTAATCACTGAAACCTTTTCAAAAGTATTCTGGCCCACCAGCAGCTAATAATTTCTGATATTAATCCAAACAGACAGACAGACGCGGCCTGTAGCTTATATTGTACGCACGCAGTGATTAAAAACGAGCGCCTCATTTGGCCAATTTAAAAGTAAATTGTAACTGAACTGTATTAAATAATTCCTTTCTCCTTATGGGCATTCAAATACCACATCACCATAAACCAAAATCAAAAGCGACTCAGATTTCTGAGAACGCAAACAGGTCGGGAGGCATATACTATGAGAGGGTATAACGCAAAAATGTTAAGGAACTTGCAAAAATCTGGCTGTACCGCCTAACCCTCGCCGTCCCACGATCAAGGGCTTTTTTGGGCAAATAATTGTGAACCAGTTCTCGTGCATTGACCCCAGTCGCCGGAGGCTGTGGTATTTGGGCTGATTTCGGCTCCAAAATCGCACATCGTAACGTTGTTTTTGCCCTCACCATTATTATTATTAATTGGATCACCGACTTGTCCAATGATGGAAATCGTTAAGGAACTGCCAGGATCGAGCCGTGGCCAAGAGTTCCGTGGGAAAGGTGGAAGAATTTATCTTTGTCCTCACCTCAGGTGGAAGTGCCATACTTGTCATAAAATCTGTGAGTTTAATACTCGCTGTGCCTTTCTGTTTTTCCCATGAGTATTAACTGAAACTTTAGAATGAATACTTAAGCAGCTTCTTCCAAAATTCATATTTATTAATCCTCCATGCATAATCACTGTTACCATCACTTGTCTCAATCAATTATCGCCTTTTTTCTGTTATCAAAAACTACCAGATATCAACAATAGCCACCTAACGTAGGAGCATTTACAGCTTCCTAAAAATGTATTAGACCTTAATTTGACCTAATCGAAAGTATCTATTTTCTTCTATCTTCTAAAATTCAACTCCATTGCCAAATTTACAATTAAAGAAACCCCTTCAGCTCCTGAAAATTACGTTACTAAATCATTCCTTATATTTCCGGATTGCTGTCAATGTGGGACCCTAAAAACGCATTCATGTTTATAGTCCGAATAAATCAAAAATCCCCGGTCGTACATCACCGGCAGCGCTTTCAATGTCCTCCTCGATATATCCGGATAAACTTGTCAATTTGTTCACCGCCGAAACGTGTTGGTCAATAGAGATATGGCCACAACATACGTTATAAGTTGATTTAATTTTGTCGGGTTATAAATCTGGAGTACCACCATAGCGGGATAGTGACACAGTGTAGCTTAAGCAGTAAGACAAGACTTTTTTTTGGGTAGAGTATAGGACTACTTTGATCTTGATCGATTTAAAGTTATACATCTTTTAAATATTGCAGGTAGTTTTAGGACTTCCGTTGTGAGACGGCAATTCTTTGGTATAAGCCGGAAATGAATAATTTTCTTGAAGACGATCTAGCATTGGATTGTAACGGTGACTGAGTTGGGATATGGCCAGAACAAGAAGACGCTATTACAGTTGAGTATACTTAGTTTTACTCATATTTCTATAATTCATCAGGTGGATTACGGACTATAGAGAGGAAAAGCGTCCCAGCAGTAGTCATACACAGATTACATGATTGCCTATGGGTACCAACTCCAGGTATCTTTAGATGAATTGATCCAGGCCAGTGAGATCACTGGTCTGGTCCACTCTGTGGTCGCGTTGCATTTCCACGAAGTTCGGCGGCATTCGGTCGTCGTTTCGTTTATATTAGCTTAATGAGTTCGCTTTGGCCTGAAGGCAACTTTTTACTCGATTTTGCAAGTAATAAAGAGTTACCACGGTGTTCACATGCACCATATTAAGATCATTTTTTATTACACAACGGTTATGCACTTTGCTCGACTAACCAGCAACTAAAATTAAGTTATTTAGGTATTGGTTTAGTTGTTCTGTTTTCATTGATTCCGTTTTGTTTGTGGTCTGTGTCTGCGGTTAGCCCGATTTTTGGATGTTAATTCATAATTGAACGTTGACGCAGTTTTAACTTTAATGGCATATTTGATGTGTTTGTTTTGATGTTGTTAAATAACTGCTAACCACATGATTGGGTATTATGAAATCCTTTAACGATTTGGTTAAAAACTAAATGGTTCTTTCATTGGCTTCGTATAGTTTTAAGAAGCGACGCTTAAACTAAAAAATCTGACTTAATACCAAGTTTTAGGTGCAAAAATACACGTCTAAAATCGCGAAATTCGCAACAACAACCGAAAAAAAAACGTACAAACTAAAAGAATAATCCAAAAAGACCGGCCCAGATGAACTGTCATAATATTTTAATCAAAGTAACACATCAGTTACCTGTGTGGACTGCCCCCTACCCGAGCCCAGGTACTCCATTAGTCCTATATTATTTCGTCCAACGAAAAAGCTGTCCAGATTTTTTGTCCGAAAAAAAACATCGGAGCGAAAAAACTCTTTGAATGATCCGCCATCGGTAATACTAACTGTGGTGAATGTGATGCAGGTCCAGACTGTGAACTATAATTTGCTAATAAGCTCTCCGAATACCCTGAAGAGATTGGAAAGTAATTAACCGTTACAGTTTGTTTTGAAATTGCTGTGAAAGATGAAACAGGGGAATAAGTTGATGCTCTGAATTCTGAATTGCTTTTTGGGGAGATAATGATGTGAGGAGATGATTTACTGTGATAAATGCGTTGTTCAACGTACACTTTTGTGTGTATGGAGTGGTTGGACATGTTCAAGATTCGCAAGCAAATTATGGGAGAACTAATCGAAGCTGCACAAATGTAGACGTGGAGACATGTCTTATTGTCGGGCCTATGCTGTCCCCCCATACTTGAGTACTAATGCTGTAACATGATAATATTGTAAAATCTAATCATTTTAAAAGAGTAACCATGGAGTTTCTTGCCGGTTCTTCTCCATAGGAAACGACCAACCCGAACCGTGCCCCTTTTTGTCGACGTTTCATAAGTGCCCATGTGAAATAAAAATATTTTGATTTTGTTTTGTTGATTTTGTCAAAGAATATTTACGTTATTTGTTATGGTAAAATGCAAAAAAAAATACATATATCTGGCCATGAAAAAATCATTCATAAAAATGTAGCCATTAGCTACATTAGAAGTGAAGATTTAACAAGCGAACAAGAAAGAACAAGTGAAGATCGATTTCAAAGGTTTTCGTACGTTCGGTTTAAATTCATTTGGAGAAATTTGACAGTTGATGGTAACTTGATGTGCTGGGGACTGACTGTACATCGACTTACAACAGAAATGACATACATTTTTCGGTAGCCTATGTAAATCCGAAACCTTTTTGACTCTGCCACTGTTATGGCTGATAGAATCTCACTTTATCTGGAACCTCTTGTTGACTACAAAGCTAATAATATAGAAGCCTGATTGGAGACGGATTTATTCTAAATTGAATAATAATATAATGTCGTAGTTAAAATTCTGTGAACTTAAAACCTGGGATTACCCGAATGTGCTGTTTCCGCGAATTTTATGTTAGAACAAGAGGTCTTATGTAATTATTTAAGGATTCATGGTGGAAGATTCCGCGCGTGTTTCGATTTTGAAATATATTGTCCTTTATTTGATTTTTCCTTCGTTGGAAAACACAAATCCTTCTGGATGAAACGCTTTAGAGATAACACCAAGGCAAGATAGGACATGTCCCTATTTTTGTTTTTTTTTCCTCAAAATGTTAACCGACTTGCCATTTATTCTAATCGGTTTGCTTTATTAATCACTCGGGATTAAACCAACATTGTGCCCATAGACCAACTTTAAATTCTCTCGAAAGAATTGAGGTCCATCCATTACAGCTAGGTAGGTAGACCTGGGTGAGGACATTAGACTAACACCACAGATATAGATATACCTAGATAACGCAAGTATCACGAACCGTATGAAAACCAAGTGTGCCATTTTTTGACTACCTACTATGACGTCATCAGCACTATTTAGTTACTACATAAAATAGACTACGTTTTAGTTCTGTTTGTGACGTTGTGCTGCGACAGTAGCCACGTTAACCAGCATAAAAATGCTTAAGCTGAGCGCGCGAATTTGGTGCTCTTGCGTTAACTAGGATATGCATAAATCTGTAAGTAATACTTTCAACCCTATGTAGTACGTTTCCGTGGCATAATTTCCGTCATGGGCAAATCCCCGGCCAATAATAGTGTTATTAAAAATTAAATACATCGGACCGTGAGGTCCCACAATACCTCCCAAATACACCAAAACTATCCAACAATGACCACACAATTAAAATCATTCCTACGGTCACGACATTCGTTTCCGGATCCAACCGCCGCCGCCAGATTCCGATCAGACGAAACCTGTTCTAGAATTACTAACGGTCTGTCTAGATTCTTTACAATATTTATATCTTTTTGATCAGCACTGCCTTTCACGGATAATAAAAACTAACACATCATTAATCACGCCAATACAAACCTTATTAACACCTTCATAAAGTCCACATCAACGGCTTCCTTAACTTTGTTGGTCATACTCCTTATACATTTCGTCAATCTAAGACAAGTATTGATTAATAGAGTTGAAAGCGGTGTGTTCAGATCTCTCTCAAACATGATCAATTTATTTTGATTTAATGTTTTAGGCTGGGTGCAGGACACTTGGAGTAGCAAGCAAGCAGGTGGTAACTGATGGATAGACCTTGAACTTGGGTGAACTACTGCGACGAGGAGAATATTCTATGTACATTGAGCTGGGTTGATTAGATCACAAAGTACAGCTAGAATGTATAAGGTCGTAGTAAAGATAGATCCGTAAAAATTTGCGCGGGAGTTTGGTCTTCATACCTTATATTAATGAGCATGAGCCTTATATTTGATCGCATCCATGCTACAATCGGTTAATGAACTAGTTTAAACATACTGTGAATACCACACATACTAATTAATAGGAATGACTGCTTTGCAATCGTCACAAAACTTTTTTAATGATATAGTTCTGGATTTGTAAAAGATGATCAAGCTCTAATACTGTTGTCTGTTGCATGTACGCAATACCTCGTATATCGTTAAAATTACGACTATTTCCAACACTTCGATTATCTATTACGTTTATATATTCACGCATTGTTCCGAAGGTACCCCCATTAAATAAATATTTCACAGAATTCGTCAAACTAGGACAAGCGAGACACGTTTTATTTCCAATAATTGTAGGATTTGGTCACAATTTGCACATAAATTGGATTTTAAAAGCCTAACCTTTAAGCAAATCTTAGATTCGACGCGGAAAATCGCGACTAATCTGGGGATCTATTCATTGATATCATGTAGTCAGTTATGGGCTGAACCAAGGTGCTGGAAAAAATAGATGCTAAGGTCATTGATGGACTGATCCTTCATCAAGTCTAAGACAAAAGAGTTTGGATTCAGAGGTTGACAAATAGAAAATTGAACACACTATTGAGGTTCTAACCAAGTCGAGCAAATCTTACTTATTAGTTAGAAAATAACTCAGTTAGTGAAGGTATACGACGACCTATCACCCCAAGGCAGTTTTAGAGACCAGCCAGTTTGTCTATTTTCGCGTGCGTTGCAGTACAGTGCATGCGTCATGTATTCATTATGATGATACTCCGTGTCTTTCAGTTGAAATTTCACGCAAACGAACAATCTTGCGTGCCATGTGTATTGAAAAACGTAAGCTTCTAAAAACCGCCACATAACCGCGGTTGTCCTATCAAGTGTGTCGATTATCGCATTAACATAACTTTTTTTGCTAATCCTGTGGCATTTACGTCAATATATCGTTTCTTTGCGCTCCATTGGCCAATTGACATCTACAAGTTGTTTTACGCGGAGGGTCTAACAACAAAAACGTCCGCTTATCCTCAGAAGGTTGTAGCGTGACTATAAACATTCGATTTCCGGTTAGCTAATCCGTATGGTAATGAACACCCTGGTTTACCATACTTTAGCATTTTAATTTCATAGTCGGTAAGCACATCTTTAAAGGTTATACTTGTTTTACTTGGCGCCGCGTTTTTTAGATTAATGAATTTTCGTTGTTGCATACTTAAATTGCTTACAAAATTAGCGTCAGTGTAAAGTACATGCAGACTTTATAGAAAAAGTATTAATTTTAATTAACTTTTCATTATGCATAACTTACCTGTTTAATAACTTCTGGGCTGTTGTCTATTACTGTTATTTTTTATCGCCATGTTTGTGTCATTAACAAAGTGTTCCGTTTCCCGTAATTATGATGTACCAAATCTTGTTGCAATCTTATCTTGAGACAGTCAATGTTAAAATCTCATACAATTATTGACAGACTAACTTTTGCCCGCGGCTTCGCCCCCGTTTTGTACGGAAATTAAACCACGGGAACATTTAAATATAGCCTATGACACTCTGAAAGAATTTTCGGAATCGGATCAGTAGTTGCAAAGATTAGCCCCTACATATAAACTTACAAATAAAATCTCTTTTATAAATTTTTAAACTGTCATGGTCACTAACAGCGGACAATGGACATGGTAAATATCCCGTTTCTGGTGTTAATGATAAAACCTCTTTTTAATATTATTCGAATGCGAGCATTCTTGAAAACATAGGATTTTCCCCTCAGAAACCATTGAAATCTAAACTTTCTGATTTCACTGACTGAACACGTTTAGACGTAAAGGCATACATTCAAGAAAAGTAATTAAACTTTACTTCACACCGTCTTTGTCTGCTCCCCTTTAAGCAAACAGCGGTGTTTTGTATAATGAGGCCTATTCTGACGTCTCCATGATTTAAGGAGTACTGTTCCCCGACTTCCGCGAGCCAATCATGCGTGAAACTCATTAGCAATATGCTAATTATCATCAGCCTAGCCTTTTCTCAACTAAGTTGGGGTCGGCTTCTAATCTAAATACCAGTATTTTACATGGAGAGACTGCCTATCTGACATCAACAACCCAGTTATGGGGTAATACGATACCCCTTGGTAAGACTGGTTGTCAGACTTTCGGGCCACTGACTACCTGTAACGACTGTCAAAGATCTACAAATGACAGCCGGGACCAACGTTTTAACGCGCTTTCCGAGGCACGGAGGAGTCTCGATGTGTAATGAATAGTCACCCATCCACTAATCGACCTCGGCAAGCGTTGATTTGCCTTAGATTGCAGCGTGCGGCTGTGGTTTATTAGCGGTACGTAAAGGATAGCACAAATTTTATAATGGAAAGTACTGTAAAACAAAACCAACGGGGTCATGAGTTCATATCCTAGAAGGCGTAAATGCGAAATCACGATTTTTGCTCTCAATTGGTCAGTCACAAGCAAATTCTTGTCCTGATTTCGAAGGTAATGAATTCACTTGAAATTGAAAATCGTACACGCACGATTTGGTTATTTAAAAGTAAAGCGAGCTTTGGTAGATGGTCCCAAATTTTCTTATTACTTACTTACTTGTTAACCAATTTATTGGTTCATTGGAACTATATGTATAGTGTGTAGTTATACATAATAATTTTAAACAGCTTTGAAATAACTCAGTAAGCTTCAAGAGCGTGACCAAGTGAGGGATTCTGGATGCAGGAGGCAGAGGACAGAGTGTTATATCGCAGCTTGGGGGAGGCATATGTCCAGCTGTGGTCCGCGATGGGCTGAGTAGAATTTTGATTGAAGCTTCAAGTTACTTACAAAAGTTATACTGGAAACTTACCAAGATTAGCAATTGGAGTTGAACCTTAAGACTTAGTTTTTAGAGTTCCGTACTCGAAAGGTAACCTACGGGACCCTATTACTAAGCCTCCGCTGTCCGTCCGTTCGTCCGTCTGTCTGTCAGCGGGCTGTGACTCAAGATCCGTAATAGGTAGACGGTTGAAATTTTCACAGAATGTGTATTTCTGTTGCCGCTATAACAACAAATAATAAAAGTAAATTAAAAATTAAAGACTCCCTTACTACGATGGTACGGAGCCCTTCACGAGCGAGTCCGACTCGCACTTGGCCGGTTGTTATTTTATTGAACTAAGTCGAACGTTTGAATAGTATTTACTCACACCAATCAAATATGTTAATTTAACAAACTGACCTACGCGCAAGTAGGTATTGACTATTGTCAGATCTGATACCAATCCATCATGCCATCGCGAACTAAAACAAATCTGTCCATCGACTCATTTTTTGTCTCACGCATAGTTGATAGATCCGCCATTTTTTTTCAAAGATTTGTTGAGGCACTGTCATAGGAGTTCAAAAAGATCTTGAGGCAGTACCGACCATACCGTGAGTAGATTAAAGAATTACGAACCTTACTGCGATGAGAGACGATAGATTTTTGCTTGTTGCCATTGTCGTCAAAATTTGACTAAGGACAAGATTCATAAATCATACTTTGCTAAGTAACATACATAAGCGGTTAATATAAACCTTATTGTTATGCACATAATGTTCATATTCCTATGAGTAAATATCAATAAGAGTCTCGTGCTATTACGAACCTTGTTCTTCTAAAAGCCCATATTCGTAAGCCGAAGTCTTGTCTCTATATTTTGCCCTAAGACAGAGGTGGACGGAATTACAAGCTCATGTCATATTGGTACTTCAAGTACCACAAAAACCGGGGTCCTTACACCATAGAAGCTGCGTCTAATTATTACGAGATGTTATCTGAACCAGATGTTTGACAGAGTTCGATGTTATCAGCGGCACACATGACTGACTCGCCGTGATACCTGTGACATCCGAGGTACGGTTCTTTGTGGAGAGGAAAAAAATATTTAATTAGGTCACACTTGGATTTAGATCTAGTGAAGATATCTTCACCCAACAAGTTTGACACCACTGGGTACTTGGGTTGTTTCTAAACTGAAGAGGCACTAAAAAGCGAAGAAGTCGACTATGACTGAGTACGATTAGTGAAACTGGGCTTTCAACCACTTTTTAAAATTCTCATTGACGGAAAATCTGCATATTATTATAGCAAGATCTTTTGCCGCATCCGCATGGATCGCGAACCCAAGAAAAGACTATGTACTACCGAGTTCACTAACGGTCGACCACTTATCAAAATTATTCCTCAGGCCCTAAGTAATAAGGTCGTATGGGCTTTGGCGTAAAAACTAAAATAAATATTTAGTTTTTACGACAAAGCCCATTGGCATCATCAAGGAAAGCACACGAGGTTCTTCTACTATCATTGACCATCTAAGCGAAATCCTTCATTCACAATCCAAGTTCTTCCCCTACTTCTAAAAGTAGTCGCTTCCGGTCTCTTTCCAATGACCACATTACACGATCATCTCTTACACTCGGTAAAAAAACAAACACAGTAGGCCATATTACAGAAAAACCTCGAGAGCATTACCTACCACGGCTGTGTTATAAGTACTTATGAAGGTGTATTTTGATGGAGACAAAAAAAAACATAATTACGTAAAAATCAACTTCCTGCGAGGACTACAGCCACGCGCTTTGCTCCACTGGCCAGAGGCCAGGCGAGTTGTAGGGACAGCAAACAAGTTTACCTTTAAAGTGAACAGAATTGTTGTTTTCCGGCACGAGTGGTATGACATACTGCAACTAATAATGATGGAGAAAGTAGCAAGGAAAAACGGTGCGGGCCGAAGAAAAAGTCAAGGTTTGGAACCACACGAATGGACCGGAATCACGAGCGCTGCTGAGCTGGTCCACCTCGCAAAAGATAAAGGGAAATATACAGAAATGATGAACCAACCAACCTTCAGCAATAAAAGAGGCACCAAAGAAAGAAGATGAAGGAATTATTATGTTCATAAAAAGATTGGGATCATGTGTTATCGAATTCTCGTGTGTATTCAAAATTGACAAGTCTTTAAAAACTTGAAAAGCGAATTTATGCTCATTCGTGATGAAATAGTGGGACGCACTATGTCGGTGCTGAAATCGAATACATGATGGACTTGTCCTGATACTATAACTAAAATATTAATTAATACATTCAGGACTGTGTTGATAATAATATCACAGGAAATGCCAATTGACAGATAAACTAATCCAGTTTGATAAGATAACACAAAGAAGGATGTCATAATATCAAACGCAATCAAAGCATACTTGTAATTTGATCAAAATTGTGTTAATAGCTGTAAGCACACTTGTTTTAGTTTAATATGTAGAACAGTTGTTTTATTTTATTTATTTTGTATGTAGTGAAATGGATTGCTCTTTTTATTCATTAGTAACTGTTTCTTATAGAACTACAATCATCTACCTCGCCTACCCTACATTGGGGTCGACTTCCAGTGCGCCTTCATTTTGGGCCTCGCACAGGACCAATTTTATTTAAACGTTTGTCGTATTTTTTTTTCTTTTTTACTTTTATATAACTATATATATTTTTTTTTATCTGCTGGGTGAAGTTCTGCTTTCCTAGCTAGGTTAGAATAACCTGTATTAACGAATAGTACTCCCTATAACTTACAAAAAGTTACAATAATCAAGTACAATTTGTTTCATTGTTAATTTAATCATTTTTGTTTGTCCTGTGCAGGACAAATAAATAGATTTTTTCTTTCTTTCTGTCTAGCAGGATGCAGCTGAATACTTGTAATTTACATGGAGCTACTGCCTCTCAGACTTCAACCCAGTTACAGGGTAAAACGATACCCCTTATGACTGGTTTTGGCATCATCAGTCGGATTATCTCAATATATTTGGGGTCGGCGCAGCATGTCTTCTTCTTCCATACTTCTCTAATAATCGTCATCTCAGCAATCACCTTCTGCCTAGCCATATCAGCCTTCACACAGTCCATCCATCGTTTCTTTAGCCTTCCCTCTTAAGTTAACACAGAATAACTCCTTAATATAAATAATTTAATTTTGATATTTATTTTCACCTTTACCTTTTGTGCGGTCGCTACAGTCGGCAAGTCTCACAGACTCACAGGCTGAGTAATGAATATATATTTTTTGCGTTTTTTTCTCTGTCTGTACTTACATAGTGAGTGCGCTTTTTATCACCCCCCGCCACGCTTTCTCTCCGGTTCATCAGCTCCTATGCACTTGCTATTGAAAACTATTCGTGTTGTTATGTAGTGTGTTTGTTTTAGTGTTATTTGAACAAAAAAGGTTTTATTTTGATGGGTTGAAGTATTGGCAGGAATTGATTCACAACTATAAAAAAACATGTTAAATTGTACAAAAGCTCCATTAAATAGTTACATAATATCAATGCCATGATAGACCAAATTCCTCAGGTATCACGTAACACTCAATTTTACGAGCATTTCATAAAAAGTATGCCACTAACTTATTTAATGACCGAAAAATCGATTGGCGTTTGCGTTGAAACAAGCGTCGGTTGCCATGGCAACGGAGTCGGATGCTCGGATCAAATAATTGGCCCGCCACACTGGCCCGATAGGATCGCCACAATCCGGCCCACTTTATTTTTATATTCAACTGAATATTGCATTCCAGTGCCTTTACGTACTCAAGTTTTGTGCAAAAACTTTCGACTCGTAAAAAATATAAATCTACCTTTCTCCGTCATCCTTTTCGGTGTGTGAAAGAGACGGCAATAGATCTCGGAGTTCAGTTAAAAAAATGGCCGTTTTGCATCAGTCATGATTGGCGTGAATTCGAATACCGTTCAGCGCGATCGAAAGCTCTTTTTGCCGATTGCCATGCATTAATTACTATAAATGATGAGTGAAGTGATAAAATAAAACATACATATACCTAATAGGATATTATATCACGATATGTTCCGCCTGCTTAAGGTTGCTACCACGGAAGGAGTCGAGCGATATCATATCTCCGAAAATGATTTCTCCTTTTCGCACAATTAAAATCACGTTTTTATTTCTGAGCAAATATTAAATATTTGAGTTTTATAGCGTGGTCAGGTTGTTTTTGTGTCTGACGGAGTAAAAGAGAAATGTCTGCTGAATGAAATCAGCTGGTTATGACTCCGTGCCAATTTCGAGGTTAATAACTTGACGGAGATGGATTTGCGTGGTGTTACTAAGCAGTATTTTAAACTAACGTTAGCTTACGTAACCTGTTTTTTAATAGCCTGCTCGTATATGGACATCAGCTGACTACTATCTGAATCAATCCTTTTACCAAACATGGTGTTTTTGGCATAATCCCCGTCATGTATAATTCTCTATCACTTGTGTGACTGCGATAGGGCACAGTCAAACTTTACCTATGTAATTGTACTGAGGAATCGTCCTTTAATCACGTGAGATTCAACAGGGGGGGGAAGGGGTAAGAAAAAAAGAACGATTAATCACGATGGGGGATAGAGTGTGAAAAAAAAGAAATGTGTGACGTATATATTATTATTTTTGCCAATTTCGGGTTTATTTTAATTGTGAGACCACGTAAAAACCCCGAACAAGTGGATTTGTGTAAAAAAAAACAAAAAATAAATAAGCTAGATTCTGAAATTCTCTGATTTTTCGATACTAAAAAATACACGTGATGCTGGGAGGGGAGAGGAGGGCTTGCCTAAAACCTCACAAAGTGTCACCAAGGGGGAGGGATGAGTATAAAATGGTCTAAAAACCTCAAGCGATTAAAGGATGGCCCCTCAGGTATTTGTTAGAGTCCGGTGTCCGCAGCTGGTCCGAAATCTGCATGCACCGGTCTGACCTTTAAACGAACAGCAATTATTTTAATAATATACGTTCCCAAAGGAGACCAAATGACATCACTAACTGTCAATACACCTATACAATTCAAATCCACTACAAAAAACCATCGAAGTCAGATCACATTTCCAACCTACACTATGAAGTGTAAATTGACACTAATACCTCTCAGAATGACTATCCCCTCATTAACATAAGAGGCTGATGATACACATACAATCACAGTAGATCAGCAAGATTGATCACCTAGCTAAATAAGCAGCTGACTCTAAAGATTAAGATGAAAATAGAAAGTTTTTGGCAAGCACTTACTATATACTACAGTTTAAATGTTACAAATGAATTGTTTCCAAAAACTCCTAACAGAAATAGTTTGGAGATTTAAAGGAAGAACTGACAGGTCTACTTGGCCATATGCCGAAGCAACATTAAAAGAAATCGACTGGACATGATTTCATGAATGACAGAACAAATGAACCATACATCAATGATAACACGCTCAAAATTTTAACTAGCCTTGCGCAGCTACCTAGAAGATAAAAACTTTGAAGGAAACAAATGTTGAACCGTCTTCACAAACTCTAGAGCTGGTCAAGGCTACAGGTATCCAAACGCTTTCTACCAGATCAGATCTCTGTTTGTAACCACAGATGCGAAGAAGTTTTGAAAATCTTTCACTGGTAAGTTTATTCTATATCTCCTGCGTCAACGCTCCGCATCAGTCAACGCTGATAACTTTATATATCTATTAACAGAGTGGGAATTCTGCAGCTTCACCACTCAAGTCCTGGAGATGAGATCAGAGCCGGGAGTTTGTGTAATAGTGGCGAGTTCTTTCACCCGCACGCCAACCGTGGGTGGTTGCTACTTTAGATGTGTGGTGCCACCACTGGCAATAGCGACTTGGGAGATTTTGTTAAAATAAATATCCTACTGTACCACAGTTTGTGTGTTTTATTATCCTACTGCACTACAGTAGGATAGCGGGAAATAATGTGTATTGACGGCATGATGACCAGAGGAGCTCGTGGCTAAATAAGTAATAACAGCCGCTCGGGGTCGATCTTCAGGTTAAGCCGCGCTTACCTAGGTTGGTCCGCGGATGGGTAATCACCCATTACATAGACATACCGAGTTTCTGACAACCAGTCTTACCAAGGGGTATCGTATTACACAGAACTAACTGGGTTGTGGAGGTCAGATAGGCAGTCGCTCAATGTAAAATACTAGTATAGTATTCAGCTGCATCCGGATAGACTGGAAGCCTTATACTTAATTGAGAAAAGCCTTGACAGATGATGATGGCATGATGACCAGAGGGCCAAGACAAGGTCGCTTTCTATCAGTAACGACTGTCAAGCCCTATGTATATTTAGGCCCTTTGTTTTCATCGTTTAGTTTTCGTCACAGGCAGTAGCTAAGATACTTGCAAGTTGCAAAGTGAAGCGGGCCTGTGGACGGTGAGTAATGGGCTAGCTCGCCGTCCGTCCGTCGTATGACGACAGGCCGTGTCGACGGCGCGTTCGTGTTCCACGCGCGCCTCAAAGAGATGTCAGCAAACATGAGGGGCCCGCAAGGGCCGTTGCCTGCCAGGGCTGCGGAACTTTTCTAAAGAGATACCGCGGCCCTGGAACATAAAGGGCAAAAGAAGGAACATGGATGGTTTTTAGTCAGTAAAAGTCTGAAACTCCCTTCCGCTCCGCCCAGAGCGGGAGGAGTCATATAATGAGATCCCATCCGAAAAAAAAGTTGCAAAGTGAATCAGTGTCAGTGTCTTAAGATAGATCATTAACTTTACCATTTCATGATCAAAAGATTTTGTTCCTTAAAGTACCTTCAGAAAAGTAATCCTTAGTTCAATTTAAACAAATACCATGTTAATATGTAATAACTACGCAAAGTTAACGAGTACTAATAAAACTTAGTAGTACCAACAATACACTTTGGCCTTTCCTTATTCGAGCCTTTGCGCATTCATTGCGTGGGACGGACAATCTCGATATTAATATAAATAAGAATATAACTATTGTATTGTGTTCTGTTTGTACTTTCAACCGAAACATTTAAATTAATTCGTAAATCATTAATTCAATTATAACTTTTGATCTGTCAGACGTGTTTAGCTCAGCAGCGCTGCGATTCGCGGAAACATAATTTGAAAAGTATCGGGTTTTGTGGGTTAAAATGACGGAGGCAAATTGCGTTAAATGTTGTAAATAAACTTTGCCATTTTATAAAATTCAAGCATCATTTCATTACAGAGTACATCGTCTCATCTTTCCTTGGGCGGTAGGAAGAAACTATAAAAAAATTTGTCAAAATCGGTTTATCCGTTCAGGAGCTATGATGCCACGGACAGACACACAGATACACAGTTCAAACTTATAACACTCCTCTTTTTTGGTTGGGGTTAAAAACTACCATCTTTTTATATCACTCCTTTTGCTTTGTCCACGTCCATATCCATACACCACAGAGTACTTCAACACAAAGAATCTTCTTTACACACCTAGAAGGTTGCAAAAATGCGTTAAAACAAAGAATGGGCTCATCCACCGATTTCTACGTCTTCCACCAATTTTGCAAATATTTCACCGCAACACGTCTCCACAGTTTTCGTATTCCTACTCAAAGCATTTCCTAATCCACGTAGCTAACGAAATGACACGACAGGAAGACCGGACGATGCTCTTTGTCCAACACCGAAATATACAGTCAATCATCAGGAAACACCGAATTTTGGTATAGCTGAGTCTTGGCACGGTTGGCGCAGTGGCTAAGCCATTGGCTGCTGCTCTGCGTGTCGCAGGCTCGATTCCCGCACGAAACAAATATCTATATGACCTACAGGTAATTGTTCCGGGTCTGGCTATTTGTGTATGTGTGTTTAAATGTTTGTAAACGTACCCACGATACAGGAGAAATTCCTAATGTGGGGCAGTCTTTTTTTTTTAAATTGTTTTGTGACCAAAACGTACTTTACTTTAAAAAAAAGAAATTTCAGAAATGTTTTGGATGGAAAAGCTTATGTCAGTTACTACAGGCCTACAGAGAACTATCACATTTATAAACTAGGTCTCCCATATTTACACTGACGGCATAATCTGGCTGCGGCACATTGATTTGATGATGAATAGATTTTAGGATCGGAAAGACTTTTTCACAGTCATCTGGGTCTGTTCACAATCATCGATTGAAGCTGATCATCAGTTTTGTTAGCCTGTCATGTGTCCCACTGCTGGGCAAAGACTTGCCCTTTCTCCTTCGAAACCTCTCTATCTTATGCGATATCTGGCGCTATTCGCCCCGCAAACAAGATCAGATCGGCACACCACCTTCACCGCGGTCTACCTCGGCGGCGATTTCCTACGACAGGCGTCATCTACGAGCATAAAATGTTAAGTCAGCAACGCTGCTGATATCAATGCAGCCCCAGCATTATTGGCGAAGAGAATCGTTGAGTCGATACGTCTATACGACGTAACCCTCCCGTTTTCCAAAGCGAAGCATTCCTCCAGAAATAAAAACAATTGACGATCGCTCTCTGTTATATGATCGTCGGAAAGCTTCCCGAAACGTTAATTACCTCAATAATTCTCAATGCTTTCGTGTCACACCACAAGGAAACTATTTAGAATCGTCTAGACGAGCCCTTTACACATCTATTTACGTACTCACGTTTTTCTAACAAACAAAATTAGCTGAACTTCGTGTCCAGCCAAGATTTCATTGATCCCATTTACACACGTACACATTCTACAAAAATATAATGTCAATCAGCAGTGTCTATTAACTGTCTTGTATGTACTAACGGTTTTTAAAATCTCGTGATTTTTGTCCAATAGAAATTGCCACGTGAGGAGTTCGTGGCTAAATATTATCAGCCTGTCGGATCGAACTTCAGGTTAAGCCGCGCTTGCTTGCATTTGCCTTGCTTGATGGGTGACCGCCCATTACATACCCAGTTTCCTCGTCGGTCAGCCGTCGGTCCCGGCTGTCGTTTGTAGATCTTTGACAGTCGTTACAGGTAGTCAGTGACCCGAAAGTCTGACAACCAGTTTTACCAAGGGGTATCGTATACATAGTTGGGAAAAGGCTAGGCAGATGATGAGAATTTGGCACGTGACAAAATAGGGAAGCAAGTCTGAAATAACTGACTTTACGGTGTAATATCTCTAGTGTGTGTGTTTTACGACTATGTTGTCATACTGTCACGTTTTGTCACATAAATTATTGAACTTCAAAATGCCTTTATCCATCAGCTTATGAAAGGAAACCTTCCTTTGTCACTAAAGCGAAAAATCATGGACATGTGCATTCTTCCCATCTTGACCTATGGATCCCAGACTTGGTCTTTGACAAACATTCAAAAGTCCAAACTCAAGGTCTGCCAACGTGCAATGAAGCGCAGCATTCTAGGCGTCAAACTAACCGACCATGTACGCAACACCACACTGCGCTCTAAAACACAAATTACTGACGTTGCTCAAAAAGCCGCAAAGCTGAAGTGGGACTGGACTGGCCTCGTCTGCCGCATGCACAATGATGGTTAAATATCGAACTACACGCGGGCGAAGCCGCAGGCATAAGCCAGTCTTAAATATCGTAGAAACCAAACGACCTACTAAATACATTAAAGATGCATGTGGATTTTTTTTCGATTGCCAAGTTTCGAGAATTAAGAACAATTAATACAACTTTGACAACAAAACGCTTCACACCCATTTCCTGTCTACATACCAAGGTGACACTAAAGTGCAGACTAAATTTCATTAAGTCTTTGTTTTTACCTTGGTTTATCCTCGTAACACTCATATCTTATGTGACTGTTTTAGATATATAATAGTCATTATATACCTACATATGTACTTAGTGGTTTTCCGTAACGTGACTCTTAGAAGGAAAAATATAAATATACGGGATCGTGCCTGATAGCTTTGTTATTTATTTTAATATATAATTTGGTAGCACGTGGCATATATGATTATTGTGGTACATAATGTTTATTATAAATATTGATTTGTTTGTACGGCGTACTGTGTACTTTCTAACTGACCAAAACTGCAAGTTTATGGTTATGGGAAATTATCCTTCTTTTTTAATAGTGAGATATTGGTACGGAAAACTGGGAATTAGAACGATGAGCGGTAAGTCTCAGTAACTACCAGGAGGCCTATGATGTTTAGAAAAAAACGCTCCATGGGCATTTATTTATCACCACACCACTCTTGTAGTGGCAGCTCGACCACGGTGGTGACGGAAGTAACGTGCTTATAGCATAGGAGTCCTCTTAGTTTAAGCCCAGTTGCACGTCTTGAATCTTGCCACTAAGTTAATAAAATCTAATTTAAGGTAAGTACAATAATTGTAAATAGATTTATGTCTTTAACAAATAAATATTGGTTATATATGTTATTTTCACAAAAATTGCAAGAAAATGACATGAATAGAATGACATCGGGCATAGTATCTACATGCTTGCACTTCTGAATATATATTCTGTCTTATTGTGATATCCATGTTCGATTGTAGCTGATCAATTGCTTTTAATTAAGGCATTTAAACGTTGCTTAAAGTTAAGTAATCATTAGTTATGCGTCATATTATGTGAACATAAATAAATACTACGTAGTGTACCTGTATCAAACTGTCATGACATACAAATCTGATACAAATCAAAAAAGTTCTGAAGCAGGTTTCTTTACGCAGCAACCCATCGTACTCCATCTTAAAAACAATATTGCAAAAAAAACACAATAGAATCAAAAACAACGGCCGGATGTTTGAGTACTAATATTGAATTAGGTGCACAATAAAAACACTTATGGCCTCACAGTTGCATAGAAATCATCGATAACGAAACAAAATCTGTGATTTAGGATGATTTTTTTTATTTCTGATGATGGAGATGGATGATGATATTTTATTTACTGGCTCCTAACCTAGGATGGTCCCAACCACCGCATCTCCTGTACGCCAGAATCATCTCGACCAATCCCGGAAAAACGATTCAAATGTCTTGGGTCGCGCAACAAAACTGAAAAAAATCTGCTTATTTGTGGAAACAGTACTACTTACTAAAGCCTCGATTACCCTATTTTTCAAAAAAACCGTCGTACTTGCAAACCAGATCAGGGATGACCCAAATCTATCCCTAGCTCAATTCATCTGATGTACAATCACGACCAGTCTTATAGTAGCAGTATAGGCATCCATGTACTGGCCATATAGGTACAGTCGAAGACAATGTGGATTCAGTTCACACGCCGGCACTTGACGTGGGTGCTTTAAAGTTTCTGAAAAGCGACAGGTACCAGTTTTTAGGCCCACGGTCGGGGTCAATAACCAGGGCGAGTATTTCGACAATGACTGTACATACAAGTAGGTACGAGTGTCGTATTGCGCACGCGGCTTATAAAAGTGCGATTTTTGTATCATTTCCATTACTTTGATACTTAGTTTCCGTTCGTTTTGCTTTTTTGCGAATTTTTTGGCGTCATATTTCTGAATGATTGTGGAATTGTTGTCATTGTAATATTATAGGTTTCTATGTGATGTAAATGGAAACTTTTATTGAATAATTGTAACTAACATTAGCTAATATTCTTCCTTTAATTTAGCACTGTAATATATTAAAGAAAATCTCTGAAGTTAACTATCATCCATCTAAAGACACGCCCAAAAATATTTGTTTGTTTTTAGTCGATGTAAAAATCAACACATAAATAATAATGCCTGGCTAATAATAATTCGATAATATTCCAAAGTGCTCCAATTTAAAAGGTAAACGTATCGCATCGTAATTGAGCAGGCAAAATGTATAAGATACAAGTTTTTACCGCCATTTCACTCGCTTTAACTTCGTTAATTGGCTAAAGATTTTTTAGTGTTTCACTTCCTTAGTTGGTACCTTGAATATGTGAATATGTAGGTGTAAGACAAAAAGCTAAATATTCCATAATTAAAGTAAGATAAAAACGATTAATTTGGGCTAATAAATCAATGTTAAGCGCTACTAACGAGCAACATTTCGATTTTTAAATATTTTAACGTTTATAAAAAGTATTCAAATTAAAAAAAGGCACATTCAAACTGATTCGTTTTAAATTACAATTATTATGTTTTTTTTTTATTATTAAATATATAGATATTACTAATAAAAAACTGGGTCCGTAGTAGAACCGGTAACAATAAAAACACTGAAACCTTAGAAGTAATTAGACTCAAAAGAGTTAATTAATAAAACTAAAAAAAAATATCGAACAGACTAAAACCTTTTTGTTTTATTCGTCTGAAAGGGTGGCCAGACATGAGCAGCCAAAGTAATTAGTGTTGCCCAAAATCAGTCAAAAGGGATGTTATTTATTTCTCATTTATACCCCTCGTCTGGCCGCAGCCGTCAACCGTATACCTAGGACGTACGGTTAAAATATATGATCCATCTTAAAATATAGGAGACTTCCTTTGCTATGCCGTCGGCCGTCTCGGGGTCGCTTTGATACCTAATACCTTCAATTCCTTAATTAAAATGATGTCTACTCCTCGAAGATTTACTTTATCATTTCTCTGTGAATATCTTTGTGGCTATTGGCCACAGTTAGGTCTCCCTCCCGTTTGTTATAGGAGTAAGTGGAAATTATAATTTTTATCTTACTGGTCCACTGTTCTGTGACTCGGTCGAGCTTCATTTCTCTTACCTAGTTTCTTAAAGGTTAATTGTATTATCTGTTGTATTTTTCATGTTAGCGCATGTAATTTCATCTTGCATCAGATTAGCCAGCCTATTTTTTATATGAAGAGGTTGTATTTCAGCATCTAGGGTTTAGGAAGGAACACATCATGTAAACTTCTGGTTTAACCAGATGTAGCAAAGACCCTAGCTGTCCTATCCATGACAATCGTGGCATCAACTTTTTTTTTTGTTAGTCCGTCATGTGTCACTGCCAGCAAAGGCCTCCGGTTTCTCTGGAACCTCTGTATCTGGTGCGATATCTGGCCATGTTCGTCCCGCAAACAAGATTAGATCTGATACACCACGGTTTAACTCGACGGCAATTTGATCCGTCAGGCGTCCAGTGAGTGACGATCTTTGCCCACCTCTCCGGTGCATCAATTATTTTTTAAATTAACTTATTTTATTTTTAAAGATTACGGACATTATATTTTATATGACAAAAATGATGGTATTAATTTAATTTAAATTTTATTTTGTGTACAATTTAGTTATATTAGTATTGTGTAGTGTGTATTTGTCTCTGATTATTATTTGATTTTGATTTTTAAGTATACTTACTAACTAAATTATGGATCGTTGTGTCTGATGCAAATAAATAAATTAAATTAATGCTTATCTTAACAAAACCATCCAAAAATAAATCAACGCACAGACAAACACAACTTATTCTACCTGTATAATGTTCAGACAAGTTTGCGAAGTACGGCGCGGCCTTATTTCGCGGCGGTTAATTTTGACGGACCGCCACAGGCACCGCTGCTGCCACTCCCATGTTCGATTACATGTCGTGATGACGCTGAAAACTGGACTAGATTGAGAGATAGCCTGTTTGGGTGAAACTGTGGGGGATAATTTTGTTAAGGTTTAATGGGAGGTTTTTATTTAAAGTAGTATTATTCGTTCATTGATGAGTAGTTGAAATACAGGAGTTAGGCATAGGTAATTAACACCCATCGTTTATTTTTGTAATCTTTTAGTAAAATAAAACAGGCAAAGGCTTAGGCATTTTCTATTAGTCAACCAGAGGTGAACTGGAGAAGAATCTTCATCATCATTTATTCTAAGTAAATTTATCTAGTGTAGTTTTATCTAAGGTCTTTACTAGGTACTCATACTAAGTTGTATATTAAACATCAAACAAATTTTCCTATTAGTTTTGCTCATAAATGTACGTTTACTTCCTTACTTTTAGATTTCCATAAATAAATTAAAACCCTCAACGACATAGAACGTTCACAAAAAAAACCTGAAACGGAATATGCCGTTAGTTCCACGAAATAATTTATACCATAACAATACAAATCGATTACAAGAACAATCTAGTAAATAGGACTTACTATTTAGAACCTAACAATACATGAAACAGCGCGTTAACTCGTCCAAAATAATAAGAAGTACAGATCTAATCTTTTATAATAAAACAAAAAATCTAGATGACTAGCTTATAACATTTGCTAGTGGAACAGAAATTAGCAAGACAGGCCATGCCGCGCAGGTGGTCGGCCACTGCTACACGAAAACTAACCTTATTTCAACGAAACAGAGTGTTAAATATTGTTAGTTTAATGTGTCATTTAGAACAGTTCAAGGAACCACACTCCCACACCGATACATTGAGTTATATTTTCTTTTTTAGAGTTCCGTTTACAAAACAGAAAAACGCTTTGTCTATCTTTCCGAATTCCGAATGTTTGTTGCAAGTCATAATTTTTGAGGGTTTATGTAGATATTGATAATTACGTAAGTATAGTAAGTACTTATGAATGTACTTTGTTTTGAGCAGATACTTACTGTGAATTGCAATGTGCAAGAAATTTTTTTTTAAGCATTTTATCTATGAACTTATTCACTTAAAAGCGAAAAGTGAACGTTACTTAGTTTTTCTTTTGCAAATTAATAAACAAGAGAAGAACAAAATACGTTCGAAAGCCCGGCTGTACATTTCTTAGCAAATGGCAAGTTTCTTTCAATTTCAAAACAAACGCTCGACCAAATTGTGCAAAAACTCTTCGTGTGCATGTCTTAAATGTAGAATTTACTGCGCAGGCAAAAACAAGACTTTGGCTCCTTGCCTACAAGCGCCGAGAAACCCATTTCAGTTGACTTTACAATTTGCAGAAAAAGAAGCAACCAGCGCTAGTTTCAAGCTGTGCTTTTTTTTGGAAAAACGTGTTACAAATACACCAGTAGTAGCAGTATTACACGAGTTAAAAGAATTTGTTGAATTCGATTTTGTAGAAGAATCCATGTTAAAACATTGAATAGTTGTAATTATGTAGCTCAAACTGGCTCATCCGGCGAAGTACCAAAATACGATTGGTCCGTGCACTGGTGTTTTCGTCTTTTTGGATGGCGCTGAAACTGTTGTAGTGCATTAAACGTCGTAAAACAGTAAGATCAATGGTTTCTAGATGTGGTGTTAGCGGAGGCTTCTAAGTATGCCATGAACCGCAATGAAAACTAATGAGTCCATACTGGTTGAGCTCAATATCACCAAACGAAAGCCGTTTCACAATCTGCCTAGAGCGTGCCCTCAGCTTTTTCGGACATTTATGCGTTCGCCAAGGCAGCGTTTGGAAAGGCTTATACTCGTACTGGGCCGGGTAGAAGGTAAAAGCGCGCAAGGTAGAGCACTACTGGGAAGATGGTCAGTCGCGATCAAGAAGGCTGCTGGAGGCAGCCGGTATCAAGCGGTTCACATTGCAGGAGACCGCATGGCTTGGAGACGAGTCATATGTGGTCGCGAACCTCAGCAGTGTGGGAACGCCGAAGACGAAGAAGCTCAAACTGAAGGAATGTGGGTGAACTGTGTAGGGTACACCTCTGCCTGCACCTTAGGGGATAACGAGCCTGGTAGATCCAACTACAGCAAATTCTAACAGAGGGCAGACCTTTGTATCAGAAGTGGGAACATTGTAAGCTGATCGTTACGCTGTTTTAAATCGAAATAGATTCCTGTATAATTAAGTCTTGCAAATGCAATCAGGGCCACCCTTCCAGCAGTGCTTATCCCATTTGATTCGTCACTGAACTTGGCATCGAAAAAGATAACAAATCAAAATATTATTCTTTACAACCTCCAAATAGTTGACGGAACCAGATCTTTGCGCACGAACTATTCCTACTCAATTTTTTGCCGTCCATTTCTTGTTAATGATGAATCGTCTATTATTTGAATAGGTAATACTGGCTATCGGGAGCATTGGACCTCGGCACTCCACACTTATATCAACGATATAATTCTAGATTCGAGAATGAATTCGTGCAAAAAATACTAATGTTTGTAATGTACGGAGCTGGAGTGCTTAAAACACTTAGGAGTTTATTTAAAGTGGTTCAAAGAAGTGATCATCGCTTTAAATTGCAGTGAAGACTTATCTTCGATCGTTCACGATGTATGTCTTCATTTGTTTTGAGAGAAGGATGTTGTTAGACAGAAAACCAGACAGTCTAGGCACGTAACAATCGATTTTAAAGCGTTTCGTACTTGAACAGCGACGGTCAGCAGGATTGATATAACCTTTTTGGTAGTTTATCATCATTCTCTTGCTCTGATCCAGATTTGTTTGGGGTCGGCGCAGCATCAGACACCTCTTTTCTTGCCATATCATCCTTCACACAGTCTATCCATAGTTTCTTTGGTCTTCCTCTACTCTCATAGCCTTTTTGGTTGGCTTTATCAAACCAATATATTTTTTACTTTTTCGTGTTTTACGTTTCGTTTTCCGTTTTTCTTATGTGTGATTTATTTTATTTTATTTTAATTGACATGTTCTATTTGTAATCTTTTTTTGTTTGTTTGTAATTTTAATTGATTTTTTCTATTCTAATTTGTACGTCAGTAACGACAAAACATAGCAAGAACCTTAACTATTTATAACATCCCTAATGTTATACCTATGTTTAACAAATAAATGATTCTGATTCTGTCATCGTTAGGTTCCGCTGATAGAATTTCTAGTTTTCAAGGCTCTCTGGGTCATACAATTATAATCTATCATTCTTCTATCTGACAAAGCCTTCAATTTTGAACACCTTTAGATTTTGAAAATCCAAAACGGCTTCGTAGACATCCTTGTTGCGATCAATGAGCTGTTGACTCATACATTTTAATATTATAAATGCGAAAGTAAATTTGATTGTCTGTGATATCATTCACGCCTTGAAAGCTAAACGGATTTGGATAAACTATAACCTGCGTTACGACATAGGATATTTTTTATCCTGTTAGTACATTCTCGTGGGATAATCGACACGAGCGAAGCCGTAAGCAAAAGCTTATCACAATATAACTTATTAGACTACTTTGTCATGGATGAATGTAGATTTAGATATGACAACAAATAACATAAAATATTCAATTGACCAAGAGCTATATTAATTCAACAAATAACTAAACTTTTTGGTGTCTTACATCATCTGCATGACAAATTAGTGACACTGTGTACCTAAACGTATTATATAGCTTTGTGTAATAAAGTGTGTTCTCAAAATGCAGTCAGAGTCTATCGACCCTAGTTTAACGTGTTGCCGCCAAAATGCACGCCCGAAGTCTATGCATGATCGTATAATTAAATATGTGTATGACATAATCTAATCGTGGAAGTTTTTCAATACATCGCTACTTTAGAAATAAAGTAGCGATGTATGTATGTAAATAATATCAAGAGAGAATCAAGGAGTATTGAACGCTTTGTAAGTTAAACGATCTTGGAAATTATATGTACGTTTTTACTTCATCGATGCGTTTCTGTAAAAGTTGATTTATCGAATAAGAAGTAATGAATGCTTCGCAAGTTAAAATCAATTTGTTTGGTGACCTGGTCAAGAAGCACGATGTTACTGTACCGTAGGAACTAGAAGAATGTACCAAGGGAATCTGCCTCGTTGTATCCTACAGGCTCAGACCTTTGAGTCAACATACTTCCTAAAAGTATTAAAGTAGATACAACTAGCACTATAAGAAGTATTTAAATTTCATTCATTCCAAAAATTTTACTGCAAAATTTTCAATGTGGCAATGGAAGCAACATCATTTGACCAAATAATCTCCTCCTGAAAAACGGTAAAAACATCAAAGTGACTTCACAAAACCCTTATGGAATGATTACATGAAGGTAGCTGACATCTCCAGCCATCTGATAAGCCTGCTAATTACGAGGACACAAAGGCAAGGGAAACGGACGCAAAAAAACAACAATTGGGACCATGGTTCTCCTCTGGCTGCATATAAAAGCTTTTTAATACCACCTTCGTAATTAAATTACGTCTCCCCTCCCTTATTCCGCTACTCTGATTCTTTTTAGAGTATTTTAATGATTTTTCTGAACTCCAGTGTATGGAGAGAAAGTTCGTTTCTGTAGCATCTTGCAATGAGGGACGAAATCATTAGCATATTATGGCATAACCAGTTTTGTAAAACCAATAGTATCCAAACTTATAATCAAGTCTTTAAAACATAAATACAGAAAACGATTACTTCATCATACATCTGCCAAAATGCGACCATTGCCCCCGAAATATAAAGTAAATAAAGTCAAGCAACGTCAATCAAGAAAATTTTAAAATACCACCCACTGATCAAAAGCACATTAGCTATCGGCAACAAGGAGGAAAATGCAGAAGCCCTACTCCTTACGAAACCTAACGACTAGTATCTGCTTGTACACACGGCCACACATCAAGATATGCATATCCATTAGAACCTGACCTCGCTTTGTATGAGCTTCCCGTACAAACAGAGATCACTTTAAGTTGGTTTTATATAGCTTGATTGTTCATCGTACGTATCGCATCTTAATTAGATGATGGTACAGGGTGGGCCCTGTACCATCATATAATAAATGGGTGTCCGATCTTGCTTCAATCTTGGCTGGGTATAATCTCAGGGCCTCAGGCACGCAGATAAAATGACATCCTATCAGAGATGAAAAAGTCAAAAATGTATTGAATTGAAGTAACCTACAGAAGCTTAATGTCGATCCTGTCAAAAATCGTTTGAGATATACAAAATGCTTTAGAAGCGACACTTGTGAAGCTAGGCCCAACAATGAGTGGATTCCGGGCTGTGAATCAACAATTTAAACTTAGCGTAAATCCTGGTTACATCTACAGCAAGGTCTATCTAGGCAGTAGAACTTCTGTACCACTCTGTACATTGATTTCAGCGCTTGTTTCGTTCACATTTCTCTGCGCGGGCGCACCTACGCGTCGGCGAGACGTACACTCACACATACTGTTACTTTCTCAGTAATTTTCCGATTAGTGAGGTAGTGTAATAAAAAATGGAGCTATATCATGGCTGTTACTACGTCAACGCGTTTGTTAGTGATCTCCAATGTTTCATAGTCGTGATTGTTTTTTTGATGTATGATTGGATTGAGATTAATGGGCAATTAGTTGTAAATATCGTTTATGTGTTGCTTTGGTGTTAAGCCGTTGTCTGCGTTTGATTCATTGGGGTATTGAACTGAAAATCTGTAGTTGTTAAGACTAAACTATCCGTTATCAATTATAAAGAGTTATAATTTGCAAAAACCTTGAGGATATGATCCACTTGAAACAACAGTTGATTCTTCAATGACCTCTTAATATTTCCTGTAGCAACCGTTTCTGTTTTCTATAATTTCATGGGCCGAAAATGAAATAGAGCATAAATCACTTAGTGAAGTGGGCTAATAAATAACGATGAACGAAACCACAATCAGACTATCATTCAATTACTACATTTTAGGCTCGGCGGCCATTTTGTGGAAAGGCAGCGTCGAGCTGTCTACTACTGACGACATATTGTGGTCTTCGGACATTTTTTTATAAGAAGGCTCGTGTTTGATCGCTATCACTTGTACAAACCGGTTCTTAGTAAGATGATTAATGATTCAGAATATTTTCTACAACAGTTCATTGAAGCGTTCATTGAGAGGCCCAAATTTTGCTTTGGACCGTACTGCCTATGAAACTGACAGTACCTACTTGAGGGCCTAGGACAATCGAAAATCAATTTCTAACACCCGTATCTATAAAAAGTCAAAGAGATTACTTATGCGGCCATTTTTATGCAATACAACAAGAATTTGAACGAAATAAGAACCGCCAAAGAAAGCAAAGCTAATAATTCTAACTTTTGACAGTTCTAACTTCAAGCAATTACTAAACAACAGAATAAAAATCGAATCACAAGTAATTAGTTTTACTCAAGTAATCAATTTGACTTGTTTATACACGAGTGAGTGACTTTCAAAAGAATTGACATAAGCTTTTGTCAATCTATGACCTTTCTTTTCATCGTTGTCGCCGTCACTTTGTTTAGGCCCTCTAGGATACTTTAATATAACTCCCGTAGTCAAGGAAAGGTATTTCATAGGACCTGCCCCGTCATTCCAGCAATCAATGTCCTCCATAACGAAACATCCACAATCACGCCCAAATATCTCCACAGCTTCTTTCATCACAAACAAATAATTTTCCCAACAAACTTTCTCTTTCTCTTATTTCATAGTAGCTCAAAAACTATAATAACTGGACTGATAATTAAAACGTAGTACAGCGTTAAAATTCCCGATTGGTTCCAGTATGGCCGCTTAGCTTGGTATACCGGGCAGCATGGACTGCGACCGGTTGCTATGGAAAGTGACTCATTCTACAATGATCTATGCCGCGATCTACTCTCACCGAACTGTTCTATATGTTGTTATGTTTTTGACTGTTGTTGATATTTAGACTGTCATTGACTTGAGTATGTGTGGGGGTTTCCTTAAAAGGGTGGACTTTCTTTTAAGTTACTTTCATAGTTCTTTGTTTAATTGGAATTTTATTTGATTTACTTCGTCTTTCTGCACCATCATGTTGTCTAGACGAGTAGATTTTCTATCATTCATTACTGATGCGCTGTTTCTAGGTAAGTAGACGATTGACCGAAAATCTTTTACCTACGAATAATTGGATAAGTTATTTAAACCAGTTAATTTCGTATTTATTTCTAACGTCATTTAAAATTGCTAGTGTATGCAAAATAAAATATCTATAAAGGCATTTCAAAATTTACTACTTATTTATATTAAAAACTGTTTATAGGTCATAAATCAATGCTCTAGAAATGTCAAATTTCATGTAATAGTCAACTAGCTCAGATTAATTCAGGTATGTTACTGTCTCGACAACTAAAACAAATTTATTTGAGAGCAAACTGTGATGAATACAAACAAGGACAGTAACGAGAACGAATTGTTTAACAAACACGAGAATAAAATAATTTATATTCGTTTTAATTAAGTTTTCTAAATTAAAAGAGGTTCCTGACCTGTTACGGTAAATTGACTGACATAATTATTAGGCAATCTAGAATATCTGGTTTTTTTTTTCATGAAAACTTACAACCTAATAGTGATAGTGCAACCTTTACTTATTGAAGTGTCTGTTTGTAATTTCAAAATAACAGCTTTTTACTGAATGCACACTTATAACAAAAAAAAAAACATTAAATACATTTTTGTTTGTCTGTCTGTTTTTTTCGGCTTATCTCCGAAACGGCTGTACCGATTTCGACGGGACTTTTACTGGCAGATAGCTAATGTTATATGGAGTACCTTTTTAGAAAAAGGATTAGGGTTCCGTGCAGAACAATTAAAACCCTAAACGCGAATGAAGGTCGCGGACTGCTAATAGCTAGTCTTCATTATGATTATCTGTCTATATTTTTTGCTGCCTTTAGTTCACCCAAGATATTGGATCAAGTAGCTTCGTTGATACCCTATTGAATCCTTTCACCAGAACTTATTAGCAAACGCACCTAAAATAAAACAAATGACATTCAATAAGATAAATGAGTAACGCAAGTGAAACCTCATTTCACAAGCAAGAATTGTAACATCTAGTGACTAAAAGCTTCAGAACATCTGACGCATACTGTCGTCTAACCGGTTCTAGATTCTCAGTAAGAGAACCACAGAATATAAGCAAAGAAATACGAGGCCGATTTAGATAGATACTTTTTGCAGGTAAGTAGAATCTTGTCCAGTCATACCAGGAAAGTTTCATCGGAATTGGAGCAACGGGTTCTGAGATACACCCTGGTGAAGATACGGTGTTGTCACCTTCAGTGCCGGGAACCTACCTGGAGGGTCCACTTCCAGTTTGTAATATGTATGGTGGAATGGCACATGTGCTCTATGAAACGGGATTGGACACGAATGTGTTACAGTTCTCCAATTGTGATACGGTCAGTTTTAGTGTTGTTTCTGCCTCATACAGATGGTGCCAATATCAGTAGCAAGGTTGACATTGCAGAAGGTGGGAAAAAGCGGCGGCTACTTTCGTTTTTCTCCGAAAACGTTGAAAGGGAAGGGAAGGTCTACAACAGTAGTACCATTTTGTACCAAAGGTCATCTAGATTGGACTGCAACGTCGAATGTTAAGTGTTATCTGTACAGGGAACTATTTTATTTACATAGTTCAGGGTCTAGACACGTTTAGGTAGCATGTCCGTCCTATAAATTAACTTTTCCAACATCGTTTTCTCAGATAATAATGTCACTTAGACCTCGGGCTAGATGGAGCGAAGATCTTTGCGGTAGCAGTTCTGGTGTGCGATTGGACATATCCCGATGTAAACTTGTCAAGTTAGACTACCTAATAAATGTTGAATTAAATGCAGGGAGCAGCGGTTCTCAATTTACGTGAAACCCCTTTTCAAAGTAGTCATAAAAATGTTTTTATATGTAGGGGATGTGGTATGTTGCAGTTATTGTTAGTCTTTTAAAAGGGATGTTGAGATGCGTCACAGGTATAAATTTCAGTATCTTTTGGTATCAATCCTTATTCCTAGTTTCAGGAACAAATTAATGAACTCAAAAATTGTGAAGCGCGCGTGACAACTATGTTTCATTGAAATAATTATGTTATCAACCGCCAAGCGTTTAATTTCGTGCGTCGATAATCTTCATTCAAGAATCTGGATGTTAGTGAGTTTTTTTACAATAGATTCTTGATACATTTGAATGAAAAAAGCTTAGCCAAGTGTGTAAATTACCTGCAAATCTCCCCATCTCGTACGGCCATAACTTTGGCGGCCACAAGCGCAGCATTCTGTACGCTAATCGAGGCTCATTGTTTTCTACACGCATCGATCTGCAGCCCAATTAGAGCATTCGATCGACACGGACGATTAACCGAATATTCTACATTCATTTACAAAGAAATAGAGTGCTGGAAGAAACTTTGTTAACCAATAATTGCTATATGGTCAAAGTCATGGAAGCGTCCCGAGGAAGAATAAAACAATTAACTAATTCGATTGGATAAAGACTTCTTTGAAGAAGCTCGACGACAGTTCTCTCTGAAAAAATAAAGATATTTTACTAGTTCATTAGGTTTTGAAAATGGCTGTTGAGAGTTTAACAAAATGTATATACAACAATGCCAAATGGCGACAAATAGCTTAATTTCACTATGTATCTCAAGACTTGGGAGCAATGAACTTTGTATGACTTATTGACAGGAGATGTCAAAGTCTAAGACAGTCCGAATTCTCAAGGTTGCTACCGAATCGCAAAGTGACGAAAACAAATAGAACCGAATTTGATAACCTTTTCGGGAAGAACATTGAATTGACCGTTACTTACATTTCGACCAATTTGTTGCCTACGATAACGGATGACGGGCATATGACGCCAACACATTTGTTAAACACCGAATTATACGTACCAGTATGAAGCAGTGGTAGTAATGAATAAGTTTAACATATAATCATATATCACGCCTGTAGGTAATCCCTGTAGGGTTAGGCAGAGGTGAGAGGTGTTTCATCAGCGATATATTTAAGTAATAAGGAGCGAGCCTATTGCTATCAAACGGCCATAAATCTAGCCACCGGGCTGAGAAATTCCTACTTTTAAATAATATCATTTGATTCCAGCATATACTTCTATAATACTCCTCATCTAGTAACAAAGAAAACGTATAACTAAAATGTTTTCAATATGATTACAACAAGACAAAACCAATTTCTTGTGTTAAACCGTTTTAAATGGTAGACGTCTCCTGTCGAAGTCCCCAGTGAGCAAACATTGACCTTTGATAGTTAAACAAACAATGTTTTCTCGTGGACTTGTTTAATGAGACAGCTTGGTAAATACTTACTTGAGGAAAGCACGATAATTAAAGCATTGTACGCCGCCAAGAGAAAGCAGTTTCGTAGACAACGACGCTTAGAGCTTCATCATTCGCCGACAATAATTTGTAATGTCTGGTTTTTAATATCGTATTTTCAAACTGTCTTCCCTAAAATGGCCAGTTTTCACCATCTGGCAGTGTCAATCAAGCCTTATATGTGTGCAGAAAGCTGTAAACTTGGCCGTATCTAGTCGTTGTATGTCCGTGTACAAAAAGGCAGTATGTATGAGTAGTGAGTCAGTTCTTGATCGATGGGAGTGAGTGGTGATCGAATGTTGGCCAGTTTCATTCATGAGCTGGACAGACAATGGGTTTTTTCCTATTAATGAGTTAGTCCGATTGTGCTTGTACGGAATTGTGATTGTGCTTCAACGGAATTGTGATTTAAATGCGAGTGGACGGGTCTCTTACCGTTTTTAGGCAATTTGTTACTTAACCGTTTTTAACATGACACCCGTAATCCCCGAAGGATTCGGCAGAGGCGTACCTAATATAATGCACCCATTTCGAAAGTTATGTTTAAGTCCCATATTATAGGGGGTGAGCCTGTTGCCATCTATCGGGCACATCTCCTTGGTTGCTGAGAAATTCCTGATGGAAAAACCTAATAACACTTTGCCCAACCTAGGAATCAAACTCAGGACCTAGACCAACGACGCAGTCCAACCATTTTTAACAAGGCACGTTCTCCAAAATGATCATTTCAGCACATTTCAAGAATCTTTTTCGTTATTTTGAATAATTCAGGAAGGCTAGTAAAAGCTTTCCAACATATTCTACGGAGAAGAGCGGCAGAGCGCAAAACCGTGTTTAGTTTAATACAAGTGCTCGCATATTAAACACACTCTATGTTTATAAAAACTACACAAGACTTCCATTTACTACTTAGTCTAACTTTGGCAGAATTATGGTGAAAAGTTTCTCAATCCATCTTTAAACCTAATAGAAGAATTTTATTTTTCATTTACTGTAGGTATCATCAGCATCTGCCTAGCCTTTTCCCATCTATGTTGGGGTCGGCTTCCTGTCTAACTGGATGCTGCTGAGTACCAGTATTATACATGGAGCGACTGCCTATCTGATCTCCACAACCCAGTTAGTACTGGGTATACGATACGTTTACTTTAGGTATCGTCCTAAATATATTCGGACATAGTGACTTTTCGCGCGTTGATCCCTCGGCGAGACAATTTCAAAAAACCGTAAACAATACTATAAAAGTGTTTTTTCCAATTAGAATAAGACTCCAAAACACCACATTACACAGCAATCACATAAACTTATCACCAAATTTCGACAATTCATTCGAAATATCACCTGATCAAAATTTCGGACGGGCTCGGGTTAACGACCTCGCTGCATCGCGCCACGCAGGATTGATTACCATACAGAATATAGATAACACGACCATGTACTTGCCTTGGATCGCTCAATTGGAAGCTGTATTCTTGGTTGGAGGAAGCTCGGAGTATGTTAAGATAGTTGACTTGGTCAGGCGAGCTGAGCTTACGTCAAAGGAAATATGTCTCGTTCATCTAGTTATTGTCACTGGACCCTCTCCAGAGTTCAATTTCTAGGTCGGGTAAACTGTTATTGGTTTCACCATCAACTGGTTAGTAGCGCAACTGCTGAGCATGAGGTCCTGATAAGCATCGAATCCCAGGTCGGGCAGTGTTATTGGGTTTTTCCTTCAGGGATTTCTCAATAGCAGCTAAGGAGTCTGGATTTGTGCCCAGTTGAAGGCAATAGGGTCGCCCCCTATTACATGATACTTAAACATAACTGGCAAAATGCGAGTGTAGGTACTTTAGGTGCACTTCTGCCTAATCCCTCGGGGATCACAGTCATGATGTTAAGTTACGTCCAAAGAATGATGACGACGTGGTATCCGCAGTGTGACGTGGCATCGGGAGCAGTTAAGTGACGTCACGGAGAAACGTTCCGCGAAGTATGAAGGTTGAACCTCCTTGAAGTTCGGGGTTCCTGGTACTGTAAGTAACGTCGATGAGTCAGCCAGCCAGTCATATTCTGTCAAACCCAAATCTTTTTGTTCCCTCGCCTCAGCATAAAATTCTTCAAACAAAACAATTTTGCATTAGGTACGCTAAATGAGCGTATTTCTACCAAAGTGTACCAACGCCCATTAAAATATATCTCACATTTTCCGAAGAAATTGTAATTATTATGGATTAACTAAACGCTGATTAATTTTTAATCTGTTCCAAGCATTCGTTTTGGATGTACTCCCGAGTTCACTGACGGTCTGCCACTTTTAACCCTTATGCCCTATGTTATAAGGCTGAAAAGTGGTCGACCGTATATGAGACCGATTTTGGTTTGGATTGGTTTTGGTGGATTTTGGTTTGGCTCATTATGACAGAACAACGTCTAAATGAGCTTTAGCTAAATCGAGCAGAAGAACTTACAATAAAAACCAAAGATAAAAGCCCAGACTGATATGCCAGTCTGCATTTACGAAAACCTGATTAGGAGCTCAGGTAAATATTTCTTAGAAGTCTCGAGTTCTAGACTTCTAATCCAGACTCAAGGCTATGGCATTTGATGTGAAGGCTGAGAACTAGACTGGTCTGAGGTCAATCCTGGCAGTTCTTAGTAGTCCATTACCTTATCATATCGGTAAACATTCATAAAATAAGTATAATTAATCATATACAGACAAGATGTGGGTGTTGTTACGAAAATATTATTCTGTTAATGCAATTGCTTGTAGCAATAAATTAAATTAATTGCATGTGTGCACATTTGCAATTAGCGTAGTGTTTAATACGATGATCATATTTACTGTATAATGCAAATGTTCTTAACATTTGTGTCACCTTTTGAGTTATTAATTTACTACTGTTGATTTAGAAGTTCTTAGAGCAATATTTTTATACTTTATTTTTTCAATGTTTACTTTTGAGTAAATGTTATGGTAGTCGAAACCCCGATAATCTGAAGACCACTTACGTAGGGGTCTCCCGGGGTACGTTTTATCCAGATAGGCAGTATCTAATGCAACCAGTTAGATTGGAATCCCACCCAAACATACTTGTGAAAAGGCTATGCAGGTAATGTCTAACATTGGAATATTTTGAATACATAGGTAATTAAAATGCTGCCCCATACGCAGCAAACTTTTAATCGACCAAAAAACGACAAAGAGGTTCTAGAAACTACATTGGACACTACTCAATATCTTTCAGACTCATTGTCTCAACATACCTGACACTATTAACAGCTGATCCGTTATCAGCTGCTCGTCCAATCAAAGCTAGGCGATATAATTATTTGCACGCATTGTCAGCGTGATGGATGACAGCTGCACTTTCTCTTGCACTCACGAGACTTGGTCTATACGTCATGTGTATGTAAAGCTTTTGAACCAGTGTGAGCTTAAAAATTTAATTTCGATACTTTGTTTTTGTAAAAGAGGAGCTTGTGGCTTAATAATAACAGCCACTCGAGTTGATCTTAATGTTAAGCCGTGCTTGCCTAGGTTGGTCCGTAAATGGGTGATCACCCATTACATACCGAGTTTCCTGCGTACCTCGGAAAGCACGGTAAGCCGTCATTTGTAGATCTTTGACAGCCGTTACAGGTATTCAGTGGCCTGAAAGTCTGACAACCAATCTTAGCAAGGGGTATCGTGTTACCCAGTACTAACTGGGTTGTGGAGGTCAGATAGGCAGTCATTTAATGTGAAATACTGGTATTCAGCTGCATCCGGTTAGACTGGAGGCCGACCCCTACATAGTTTGGAAAAGGCTAGGCAGATGATGACTTTGTTGGGTGCCGCTGTGGAAGGTATCGATTGCTGTCAATTTTGTCAGCAACAGTCTAGTCTTACCTAACAGTCGGATGTGTTGCAGAGGATTTTATGCAGCTTTTCTTCTCGCAAGCTAAAACATTAGGAAGTGGTGAAAGGCAGCCATTTTGATGTACTGTCTTACTTGGATGTAGTAACTTTAGAATTTGATGGTATTTCTGTAGACTGTGATCTGAACATCGAGGATTACTGACATAATGTAACCAACTTTGTAAATATTTCTATACCTTCTGTAAGGTAAAAAGTGGCTGAAGTGGTGTTATTTAGACTTCAGCCACTTTTTACCTTCTTCTCAATAGGATCTGTTCTTCTTTAAATTAATCTAAATGTAATATTCGATGATATAGTTGATAAAAACAATAAATTTAGTCCTATTCTTTCTGAATATAGTATGCTTAGTTATTAGTTTGTGCTACAATAGTTTATTGCTAACTGTGGAGGCTTGTGTAAATGGCTTGTCGTTGATTGCCTCGCTGTAATTTTTTGTATTGTTAGCTGTAAGCCACGTAAACACAATAAAAAATAAATTATACCCATAAAACGTGAATTGCTTGTACTAAGTAACAAAATAATACCATTTACTTCAAGTCTTGTATGTTTTACGTTATTTGCTAACAAATCGTAATTGTATCCTGTAATTCTATAGGTGTCAAGTTCGATCCGTCCTTTGTATTCACTAGAGCCGTTTTACTGCAAATAAGTATTTTTAAAGTCAAACTACTTACGTTACTTCTGATCAAGTAGATAGGCAGAATTTCTTGACAAAATGATTGATGCTACTTGAGATCTGAATGCACTTCTTAAGTTCTTAAAACAATAATCACAGCTTTGGACACAAGGATGAAATAATCAAGCAACTGGTGTTCACATCATCAAAATATTTACTGGTGTTCACATCACCAAAATATTTATCTTAATTGACACCTTGATTGAAGGATAACCGCACAGTGAAAAGTTGTAAATTATAGTACCAGTAGGTTTCAGTATATTGAGGGTAATCATTTCTTAAGTATGTTGCCAAATACTGAAACATGTTTTTTCTTTGAATTCTTTTTGAAGCACTTAGTATTGACTTGCTCTATGAAATCAAAATCAAAATGATTTATATTATGCTGGGAATCAGCAACCTCTGAATGCCAAAACGTCAGACCTTCACCACAAACATTAGGATGTTTTGAAGAAATGAAGTGCTGGAAACGCATCTGCATTTACATTGTGAATCCAGCGGGTATAAAACCGGGATTGTATACTACTGCAAACAGCTGCATGCCAAACCAATCACAATTAAGTGAGAATTAACTTTCTGACAAACTGTTTCATCCCCAATTTCCATAGGTACATATGAAGTGCAGTTGACCTCATTCCTCTCACAGCCCCCGTAGTCCACCTGCAGGGTGCGGGTGCAGCAATCGCCATGTTTTACGATAACTACCACCTGTTTTCAGCCGAAGTCATTTCAACATCTCGGCGCATAACAAAGGCAGTAATATAAAAGAATGTTTTTTTTTCGTGAAACAAAAACAGTAACTTAATATAGACGTTGACCTGAACATTACAATGTAATCGTTAAATCGTAAGTACATTTATCTTCGTAAAAAAACACATCACACGACCGCCGAGACCTGTGTTCGATGCTTACTGGTTAGGGTGGTAATGTATGGAAAGATGTGCTACAGAAGCGGGTGGGAGAAGGCTATGCTTCCATTTTAATCTGCTACAACAGAACACAGCTATTGTTGAAACTAATGCAAGGCTTGGTTGCTTCGCGGGCCTGTGGACGGTGAGTAATGGGCTAGCTCGCCGTCCGTCCGTCGTATGACGACGGGCAGGCCGTGTCGACGGCGCGTTCGTGTTCCACGCGCGCCTCAAAGAGTTGTCAGCAACGGGAGGGGCCCGCAAGGGCCGGTGCCTGCCAGGGCTGCGGGACTGTTCGAAAGAGATACCGCGGCCCTGGAACATAAAGGGCCAATGAAGGAACATGGGTGGTTTTTAGTCAGTAAGAGTCTGACACTCCTTTCCGCTCCGCCCAGAGCGGGAGGAGTCATTTGATGATTTCCCACCCTCCAAAAAAAAAAAAAAGGCTTGGTTGCTTGGTCAGTCGCTTATTTCTGGCCTAAAGACGAGACTTTGACTTACACATGTTCTCGTATCTATCTTGCACTCGTAGTTTGACAGTTGTGGGACAGTGACAGGAATAATACCTTATCTAGGTACAGCTTGGCATTATAATCAGATCTAAAATCGTTACTTAGCACGTACCTGCTATAATATAATCAAATTCAACTAAAGTGTATTTGTGTTTGGCCTAGTGCCTACCAAATAATCGTTATTACAAAATAAATCGACCCAAAAAATTATAGCTCCACCATATCATCGCCTCGCCTCCGCTGGTCAAAATCCTAACATTCCATAACTGACAGGCAACCCAATTAAGTGAGCAAATTTCGTAAGCATGAAAGTCACTGGCAGGACAACTTTTATTCATCGGCATTAACTTTCAACGACCGTACGTAAGGCTGTATGCAACTGTATGAAATGTCACTATGGCCAATTTGGTCCAATCGACCAGTTTGGCGAAATCTTTCCTAGAGGGTGTGGTTTTGTAGCTGACATGTCACTGATTTCATAACGTTTTATATAATAATAGTGATTCACTCGTCGTTGCTGTAATTAGTGGTCTTGCTTCCTGCAATTTCACGTTCTGTCGCCTGAGACTTGGGTTATTACGTGTCAATGATACGTCTTGTCCTGATAGTTACTGCTTTATTTTGCAGTGATTTCTGTCATACTTTCCATGTTCTCGCCTTAGGTGTCTCTGAAGGTTTTGATGCTTCCTGGTGTCGTCACATATGCCGTTTCCGCTTTCTGTACCCTACTTCGCTTAGCCTCATAGGGTATGTAACCTACCACCTAAGTTCACATCGAGAAATCCTATAAATATTTTGTCTGTTGAAGATGAGTAAATAAAATCTTGGAGGTAGCGTAAATAGTATATTTTATGATGTTGATAAAATCGCTCACTATAAAGGCAGCCTTTATTTAGGTTACAGAGGCAAAAAACACCAGTCTAAAACGAGAGAGGATATCGCCAAATCACGGTGCAAAGAACTGACTGCACGATTGCTAATCAGTTCACTAGTCTTTCAAACAAAGCTGACCCCGGCAAAAGAAAAGAAAAACTACAACTCTTTGCCTAAATTATGATTTCAATTAACATATCTCGCTGTCTGACACCTTAATTTAAGGTGAATAAAAAGCCTTACACATGCACGATGTACTCGGACGCAACGATCTCGAGATTAGTCATCGTGTTCAAAGATTCTCGCGTCTTAAGACTAGACACCGCGGTCATCGTCCGAAGATCAGACGATAAGATCCGAACACAGATTACCGCGGACAAATTAATTTTCACTCGTCGTTACATTAGCTTCGTTAAAATTTTTCAGCAATTATCTCCCCCATCTTTTCTTTGAAAATGATTTTCGGATATTTTATATTTTCTGTATCAGAATACAAATCATATTTTATGGAATTATCGTGAGGGATCTAGAGCATGTATATTTTCGGATTCGTTATTAAAATGCTGTAGTTTTCGTTTGGACTTTGCTCGGGTGGATGGTCGGTTGTTTATCGAGGCCTATTAAGAGGAATATGTAGTGCTAAGTGCTTATTAAGCAACCTTTCACTCATTTTGCATTGTTGTGATTTTCGAGCAAACATTTTTAAAAGCCTACCTACTTGTTTTGAAATGCTGACACTTGAACGTTCCAAGTTGTTATTGATGTTTTTTTTTACTGCATAATCAAGAAAATTGATGTAACTAAGTGCGTTTTCTGAATAAGCAAATACTAGACACACGTGAAAGTATTTGCTGACGATCCAACGCATGTTATTATTAACTTAATTTACCAGTTCGTTAATTTAAAGTTTATTAAGTTTTAATTTATAATGGCTTGGTTATTTAATACTGTTGGACCATTCAATGATTTTACCTGTACCATCACTAGAATGTGTCCTACGAACCCATAATCTCAGTTTCATGCCCGAAATAGAAGATTTAAACATGTCTTGAGCAGTTAATATTTCCTTCAAATCTCATGACAGTCATAAAACTGAGAACGCACGCGTCAAACTTGTAAATCATCTACTCTATCAAAACACAGAAGATTATTCGGCACATAAAGAAATAAAACGGGTCAAAGAACGATCTTATAGATACTTATACATACATACGAAGAATTCATTTAACACCTGCGTTTAAGCACTTGGATAGAACAACAATACAAACATATACCTATTACAAACAAATTGGTTTACCGAAGCATAAACACTGAGTAAATCAGCTGTGGAAGTGAGCCACTGACACACCAAATGTGACCTATTTAGAACAGAAATACTCCAGCCACTGATCTACTGAGCAATGCACGAACATTTCCTGTGGCAACACCGGCAACGCTCAACTTTTACATGATCTCACACTCATTATTTAACTTGTCTTTAAAAAAGTTCACCATAGTAAGGAAGCAACTGTACAAATTGACTAAGTCTTAATGTGTGAAGTGGAATTCATCATTATAACTATAAAGTTTAGTATCGTAAAGGACTTGTATATCGAATATAGGTACTTAGCAGGTTCGGTGCAGAGGTCGCGTCGTCCTGATGACATTGGATTAATTGAAAAATGACTTTATGTCCGACCTCCAAACGTGCCATTCAACGTTCACAAGACATGCGAAATAACTGTGGGAACAGACGCCACGTGGGACCTCAATGAAACCAATATTCATGCCGAAACGTTTATTAAAATCCGATTTAAAATCAATACATATAAAACAATAACTTCTATAATACTTTAATTGACTGATTCATATAATTTATAGATTGCATAATCAAATTTTTCTAAATAAAAAAACTAGAAAGCAACCCCGGGTATTGCCATGCAAGAACTAAAACATGAATTTAAGTGATCAGAATTTAACTAAAATCAAGTTTTATGGAGCAGGGCGAACAAATACATTCGATTGATCTCATTAAGATGATTAAATCCATTTAAAATAACAAATTGTTGAAGTAAACATAATAATTAACAAATTTAAACAATCAAATAATTTAAAACATAATTATAACATGTCAGTGTAGCAGGTTGTCTAAATATTTAACAAAACGTTTATAACTAAAATAATTAAATATTAAAACAAGATTATTTGACGTCATGCATACTCGCGAGTTGATATCGTAAAATAAAGAGTCATGCGTTAGAATTGTTTAGTATTTGTTAGTCAATATAATTCAAAACACGTATAGACAAACACAACACAAAAACATAGAATTGAGTAGTAAAACAATGAAAATGCGCGAACTGCGAGGATCGCGGAGGAAAACGGAAAAACGTAATAAAGATCACACAAATTGTTTCAAGTCATAAAACTTATAAACTAGAGGAGCATTTTTGCGGTTTCCTCCGGGATTTTACCATAACGAATGGTAAATGTACTAAGGTTTGCTTAACAATATTGGACTGCAACATGTTATGAATCAATGTTCCTAAGAATATACGAAACTGCAGTGAAGCACTATCACGTAATACAGTACATAGTAACAATATAATAAGCCCGGTGATGAGTGTTGACTGCAAATTTCGTAATATTCCAGATGAAACTAGGGTGTAGAATGAAATAATTTAAACAATATGATTGTAACATAAAGAGTCTAATATAATGGTGGACTAGGATCAACTAAACGCTAGATGGATAACGAGTCTCAGCTTCGGGCAGGTCGCGTTAGATCTGAAACAAGAATTTTAAACAGATTTAGAATTTAGAAAAGTAAACCAAAGAAAAATAATAAGAACGAAAAAACACCACAAAGAAAATGATTAATAAAAATGTTAGTGAAAAAAAATATCGCATAAGAAATAAGTACAGAACAGAAATATGAAACACAATGAAATCAAAAAGAGACTCTTCAAGAGGATTACAATAAAAGTGACGTTTCGACTCATGTTACTCAATATCGAATGCACAAAGGTTGGCAATGATCCGAAAGTCGATAATAATGAGGTCCTCTGGGATCATGTTTATAAAAGCGAAACATCTGCAATACTCGACGAAAGGAACATAGGTAGTCCCACGTCAAATGTAGTCAATTAAAATGAAGATGCAAAACTGTCAAGTCACTTGAACGACATCTTCACTCCACACCCTCGGGCTTCAAGCGAAAACGATGACGTATCAAAAGCTATTAAATTTAATAATCCAAGTTCCATTGTTAGTTGCTCTAACAAAAAGTTTTGCGATACGAAGAAATGCACTGCCATTTTAAATTGGTTGTATTACGCTGTGACGAATCCAGTAATAAATCCAGGAAGGGGTGAAGAAAGATTAATACAGACCGCATGAGTCAGCATTTAGTCAAATTTTTGGATCAATAACTGCACCCCGAAACGAGTGAATGGCAAGAATATTTTGAATGGCTCATTTTACGATCAATGACACCAGTTGACATTCTTCTTACAGTTGATATGGAGATAACTGATGCAATAACTGGACAATTTTGCGTAAAAGATTCGTTGATAAACAATCTGTAGGTCAACATAAATCTTGTTACGTCAGAATTTGAGTTGGAGTTACATCGCAGACCGAGCCCCGATCGAAGGCAACTTGTAAATATAACTTCTTTATATTCAGTCAATTTGCTAGAACATTAACGTGCGAGATAATTGCTTCAGATATAATTTATAGGCAAGTTTTCAGTGTCAGTTGCCGCTGGTCGTCACGTTTCCGCCAAAGGCGTGGGTGACATTATTTAGAACTCTGATGATTTTGCGCCCAGAAATAGATAGCGGGAAGCCGTTGACACGTATGGAAAACTTCGTTCTGAACGATTTGGGACCCATTCCATTCATGACAATTTAGTAAACCGACTAGGAAAAAGAATAAAGTATTGTTTAACTAAGAAAGATTGAGAACTTGTACACACGAAATAATTAATACCCAATCCGATTCAAAGCTTCTATTCCACATATTTCGGGGCAAGTATTTTTAGTGTCCATTGTGAGTAAATTAGTGATGTTTATTGTTAGCAGATGCAATCTTTGTGATGGCGAGCCGTCATCGTATATTCCAGCAAGATCCAACACTTTTAACATATCCTACACAAGTCCACCCACCAGCCGTGTGGGCACATACACAGATAGTCTCGTGCGTCCTATTTTAACATACGAATACAATGAACAAAAAAAAACCTGTACACGTATATTCTAGCATAGCAACAGAACGTTTATCAGAATACGTATAGTGGAACGTTATCAATCAGAGTTCCGTCATGGCCTCGATTCCGCCCACGCCCCGTCGTAATCTTGACTATTTACCCCGTTTCTTAATCCTACATTGCCTCCAAACTAACCTGACCTCTGCACAATATGGGTTTATACAAATCCAGGGATCACGCTAATTTGCTACTGTGGCCAGCTAGACAAGATCCTTCTTTTCCTTGTATTAAGTTATATGGAAGGTGTCATCGACTTTGGTTGTGATACAGAAAGCTTGCCCAGAATATCCCTTTTCCCTGATTACGGCTCCCATTGAGTTAGACTCTGATTATCGTATGTGTCCTCAATAGTCGATGATATTTATAAATAGTATAGCTGATAACATAATAAAATACTTCCGATTTTATCTGTATGGTATGTCTATTAAGCGTTTCTTGAAAACTGTCTTGGAGGCATGGGAATATCGTTATCGTTCTTATATTCGCGGTGAGGTAAATTTTAACGGATGGTCAATAATAATTAGTGTAAATTAGCATTGAGGAGGGGACCGGTAATGTGGGTCTATTGACTATAAAAATTCATTGACTTTATAGACAGTGGGAACCACTATTCCTACTTTATTAGTGGAAACAGTAATTTCTTGATTGTTTCCTTTTCAAAAGAAATGCAAGAGTTTGATGTCTCTTTCCGGTTTGTTCGAACTTCACGACCAAGGAGACTAGTCTCCACGACACAGGGGATCCTAGTGTGGAGGCTAGTGATATTTAGTTTCTTGCAATGCTCTCTTGGACAATAAAGATAATTATTATTGCTTGCTAGCATGATATTCGTCGTACCCAGTTTTGTCAACTTCCTCCAAATATTCCGTTCAATTTGTTTAGATAAAACAAAAACAAATTAGTTGTGATTATTTTTATCAATTCCTACATACTGTAGATCGTGTCCCAGTTCATTACTATTATTCTCTATACAGGGTTATTTGTAAAACACCAGTAACCTCTTAAGAGGTCATTGTACTCATCATTATGAACAACTTTTACTATGGGACCAAACCTGAAATCGCGAAAAAAAAATCAGCTGTTCCCTACATTTTGACGAGTTAATCGATCATAAATGTAGGGAACAGCTGATTTTTTTTTCGCGATTTCAGGTTTGGTCCCATAGTAAAAGTTGTTCATAATGATGAGTACAATGACCTCTTAAGAGGTTACTGGTGTTTTACAAATAACCCTGTATATATTCACATTATTCACTCCCCGATATACTTTTTTAAATGTGCCATTTCAATTTTGATAAATATTATTATATATTACTTTTTGGTATGTTCATTGTAAATCAAAAATTAGAAAATATCTGACATCCACCAACTGTACTGAGCCCGTATGGAATCCCTCTAACAGAGACGGAAGGCTTGCGTCCCAGCAGTGGGAAGGTACTGGCTGATTTTACCTATATCATTTATTTCGCGCAGACATTTCCTATTATATTCCTTCTTGATGTTGTATGATATTAGATAAAATTAACTACTGATTCTATTTGTAACTGAAGATCGTATGCCAAAATCGCCAGACAGTTTAATTGCAATTTTATATCTTCTAACCACACAGTCAGAAGTTAATTTAGTAATAGTTACATTGTGTATAATATATTTCGTAACGGTGTCTGAGCAACATAATAATTTAATTTAATATGTAGTTCTTTCGTTTAATAAACTAATTTCGCCTGCGAGTCATGTATTGGTGTTAAAACCCCTACTTACACGTTGATTAAAATAAAATCAAACCAATTATTTTCTAAAACGTGCAAGTTATAACCAATTAAAATTAATGAACTGACTAATGACTGTGTTACAATTAAAATGTTTCCTGTGCATATCGAAGCGATTGCAGCGAAAAAGCGTAATTGATGTACTTAGGAATTTCGTCGACAAGGCGCATTTTTTGTACTTGAATGGTGTGGACAGCGAAAAACCGACTCAACATCGAAAATTGCGCGAATTCGCATGACGAAAATCGATAGTGTAATTTTAGAAGATGTCCACATGAACGAGTATGTATTACCTACAGACGTCGTTTCACAATCGTAGTCTTAATTATAATCCATAGAAGCTGACCCGTTGACACACATTCATGCATTTCATTGTGGAAACAATAGGTGAGTTTACCGTGGCAACAGAAGGCACACAGCTGAACAAATCGTTTACAATGCTTTTATAAAACCTTTCAGTACGTGTGCGGGCGAGCGTGACGCAAATAATTCTTATTATAACACTGGAATCCAAGGTGAGTGTGAAGTGTTAAAGTTCAATTCACTTTTATGTACATACACCAGCACATCAAGCTACTACAATCTGTCAAATTTCTTTAATAGATTCTCAACTTTATCGCTACAGCGTTAGGTTCAAGTTTAATTAGGAAAATTTTAGTTTCGGGGTAGCTGTACTTTTTTCTCTTTCCAGAATAAGGCCCCTTGGGCTAGCTCAACATACATTGATTAAGTATGCAATAGTATGAATCTTCCTCTGCCTTTATATTTTGAGATCAGAGACAGATCTAATAATCCAAGAACCGTCTCAGATCTTTTCACATGACTTTTTTACACACTCACACGTCTTTTGCAAATCATTATTCAAAGCTAAACTTGTCACTAACATAACAACAGACCTGTTTTCCTCGAAAGGTTAGGCAGAACTGTATCATCTATACACGGTGGAAGGGACACCGACACACAAACGGTTACCACGTATTCAGTACATCATTCTGAACCCCCCCCCACATAGAAATTTTTCATGGGTAATTTAAAAAAAAACAGCTGATTCCTACAGAAGTGCAAAAAGCTGTTAAAAAAAATCAGATGTATAATTTCGATGTTGGGGGGTTCAGAATAATGTACTAAATACGTCGCAACCTTGACTCCGGGCCACTAAAGACTGAGTAGTTATAAGAAATTTTCATAAAATGATTTAATATTTGATCATAATATTGCTGCCATATTTTTATTAAATTTTACAGAAAATTATCTCTGTCTGTCCTTGCACTGTTCTATCTGCCGAGGTCACGTAACATCCCATTGCAGTTATCGCATTGCAGATATCGTATTTTACGAAAAAATTATTTAAGTATGTCTTATCAGTGTTATCATTAGTGCTAAAAATCTACTGATTCACGTGCTTCAGGCCTTATGTAATGCACACGTGAGTATTTTATCTGTACCCAGTGATTACGTGTAAATTACTTGAGTGTCTTGCTTGTTATAGTTAAGGCAATTTTGAAAAGGTACATTGCTCTCTGGCAAATTATTTTTTAATCAGCAGATGTCATTTTCGTAGCATCTTTACTTATAATTATAGATGCTTTATTGCCGTAAACAGAACATTTTCATCTTGGAACAAAATAGTTTGCAAGTACATATGTACATTCATGACTACGACATCTTGTTGCGTATCATATAGTCGATCGATGTGTATATCGTACCCCTTCTCTATTTTCATTGACTGATTGTCTATCTACAGACAGTCAAGACTACTCATGACTCAGGTCTGTTCACAGCCTGATACGATAAAAATAAAACAAATGACATCAACAACAAAAGTCTCCATTTTAACTTAACATTGTGCAATTGTAAAGTATTTAAAGATCTTTTCGAGGTATCTACCAAATCGACCAAAAAAATATGCTCCATCATTGCTAGATGATTCCATTTTCCTTATTTGTCTACAAGAACTTGTCTTTAAAGGTGGATTTGCTTGCCTACTTATTGGCCCTTTCATAGGCAAAACCATGAAATTGAGATCTAATGAAACTTTGAAACTATGTAATAGAAAAAGTGTTACAAAAGTAGAAACAATTATCGATTGATGACTTTGATAGAATCGATTCTTGTAACCGAATGATTCATTCGTAGACCGTAGTTCGTAGACTGTAAATAGTGTCGAAATCTAGTCAATATTTACAATAAAATAAGTATAGTTGTAGTACATGAATAATTGTTTAACTGAAGCTACTGCGGCCTCTTTTATCGATGTGTTATCTATCGATAAATGGGGACCACATCGACAAATGAAGGCCGGGGAAAATTATCGACAATCACATGCGCTGGACAGCTCATTGGTCGATAAGATTATAAATATTTATTTTAGGATACGTGTCAATCGTGGGGTTTTTGTTAGGATTAGTAATTAATACTGTGTGTAGTATTGTTAGTAAGCTTTTAATTGCCTTATTTGAATTAGCCTGCAGTGTTATCTTAACGAATAGGTTTGTGTTATTGATTATTGTACCGCATTGTGAAGAGACATTACCTAATCAAGTATGTATGTCATAATGTTATAACCACCACCATATAAAAGAGTAAAAAGTAAGTTTTAAGAAAATTTAATAAAGCTGTTGATGGAATATCACCACACCTTCAACCTTAGTACAGTAAATTAATGTACCTATAAAAAACCATGTTAGCCTGTCTAATAATTTGCAAAGTTATCAGAACAATAGGTTAATCAGTTACAGCAACAATCTGATATTAAATTGATCTAGAATCGCCGGTACGATGCGATTAAAGCACAAAATCAATAATTCCCTTTTATTATTAACTTTCGTTACGGCCAAAGAAAATGAAATAAAACCGTAAACTAATACTCGTGTCTAATTTAATCAAATATTTTGAATGTGGCGTTACTGAGGTCATTGATAACGCGAGTTTATTATAAAAATAATTATTTTTATTATGAAAATAATAATATTTATTGATATAATAATCATGAATAGATTGATGTCACATCACTATCTATTTCACGATTATTAGTCGTGTTACTGTTTTGTTACTTAATAATTATTTAGTTTATTTCTATGTATTGTATGGTGCATAATAATTTATTATATTTACCGTTGCTGCAAGTGGTGTCTGACGGTGTATGGTAGGTACCTGTAAATAGCAAAAGACATGTCAATTATAAACACTGAAGATATCAAACATCTATCATTTTTTTTAAATAGTCAAATCACACATCATCGAAATCTTAGGTGTTTTTTCCACTATAAACACCACACCATCCTCAAAGACGTTCAAAAGTCAGTATGCACGGGAAAGTGCAGCCAAAACCCTAAAACATTAACGATCTCGGCCTGTTTATAAACTAGGACTCGTTAGACAACTTCGCGAAACTACGTCTACTCCAAATACCGTGCAACGAGAACCCACACTCACCTAACTACAAACGAGCGCAATTCATTCTATAAACCCCCATTTTCCCTCCACTAAACGTTATAAAAAAGTCTACGTCAAACTGACAAGCCGGTACTACTCCATTACTATTTTCCCATTCCCTTGCATCAGACGCGGAGCGTAATGAAAAAAAAAATCAATATCGCCGCAGTCCGACCTCAGACGGGGGAACATAAATACAATTCTCCATTCACAGAGTATAAGCGCGGTGCACGCACACTTGCAGCCGCTGCAGCGCATTGCAGCGCTCGCCCGCGTCCCACACCCGCCGCCACACACACACTCACACAATACTACGATAGTACTATAATGAGTACTATAAACGGCGCTTCATTTTCCGACCTAACTTGCAGCCTACGTATCCGAGCGCCGGGGTTCCCCAACAACGTAAATCCAACCTTGTGACGTTTGATATCGATTCAAAATCGCGTAGCAACATCTCTCATATGAAAACTGTATTTTATATTTTACAATCAAGTGCAACCGGTGTAAATTCAACTGTAAGTATCAGAGATAAGGTTGAGTATAGTTTGTGCTAAAGTTTGTAGATAGGGCGTTAGTATCAGGGAGGTTTGTAGTGAGACGTCTGCCGAGTCAGACGTGTCTATTTATAGATAGCGATTAAGTTTAGCGCTCGGTGCAGTTAATGGCTGCAGGGAGGCTCGACAGTTGTGAAGTTGTGCCATCGACTGTTGGTTTCAGTTTAATCGATTGTTTATGTAGTGGTTAGACGGCTCCCCGATGAAGTTGTATGAGTTAGCAACTCATTTTTGTTGCTCGTTTTTTTTTTTGTACTGTGTGTCTCCGTTTTGTGGAAAGTGGTTGCGGAAAACGCCATTTTTATCTCAATTTTAAATCCAGTAAAGCCCAGAAAGCTTTTGGCTTGGTTTTCGCAGAAATGGCTTCAAGAAAATGTTTGCTCAGAAATGAAATATGGATATTTCCCATAATAATTATCCGACAATTCTGACCTTGGAGAAAGGTCTGTTCATACAATTCTTAGTACTCGAGCCACATATTTACCACCTTTGCAGTTAACAAGCGGTACCTCGTCACTTAGTGTATAGATAGATGCTCCGTACGAGAAGCATTACTGCATTAGCCAAGATCTTCTGATAAAATATCTCATTGCAACGGGAGGATCAGAGTAATACTGAGTCTGAATTTGTGCCCGGTTGATGGCAGTAGGTTCGCCCCCTATTACATGGGACTTAAACATAACTGGCGAAACTTGGGTGTACTATTAGGTACACCTCTGCCTAATCCTTCGGGGATTACAGGCATGATGTTGTGTTACACGTTTAGCCGACATCTTAGTGTTTTCACTTTCTTCTTATCTACATCACCTTTCACACAGTGCCCGTCTGTTTTCTGGCCTTTTCTTATATTCTTCGATATTTTTACACAAAAATGTTGCATATTAACGGAAAATTACAACAAATTCGTATTAAATCTTCAATAACACTTAAAACACAGTAATCGGCGTAAGGTTACCAACATGTCGGCCTACATTCGATAACCCGTAATCACCGAGGTTGCGCAAGCGCAGGGCACGATGACAAAGATACGTGATCATTATCATAGAACTAGCTGATATGTGCTAAGAAAATATTTTGTTGGCATGGAAAACCAAGGATATTATGCATTCTAAATGAGTTTGTAGGCATCAAATAAATTAATCGTGAGGACTGCGATGTCGCAAGAATTTTCCAAAATTCGATGCTTACTTTAATTAAGTATGAATACGATGGTATTCATACTTAATTAAAGACAGACAGACAGACAGACGGACGGACAACAAAGTGATCCTATAAGGGTTCCGTTTTTTCCTTTTGAGGTACGGAACCCTAAAAACTACGGTTCCTGCATGCGTATATTTTTGCGGGCGGGATGGTTGTATCCTGCATCCAGGCCTGGATCGTTTTCGCGGAATTAAAACGTAATATTTTGCATAACATTTAATGTCATGGATTTCCGCAAAGTAAACCCTGGTTCTATAACTTAAAAATTACGATAACATCAATCTAGAAAGAAGTGTAAAAAGGTCCCAGCTCCCATCAGACCCCTAAGTTTCTCCCAACACCCATGGGAGAATGCCACAGCATTACATATTCATGTCAAGTCCGAACCTCTTAAAACTGCAATAGTGTATGAATAATGACGGGTTGTTGGGCCGCCGTTTACCGACAACTGAAGTTTTTGCATTTCCCTCCATTACAGGCACTAATTGTGCGGAAAGATAAGCACTTAGTTCGCACTGTTTTTATTCAATCCTTAGTTACAAGCGACTATTGAACAATTTCTCACGAAAATTTATCATGGAAATGCGGTGTTGGAATTTTCTTTATCCTAAGTACCGTTTTGCTGTATCAGCTGGAATGGTTCTGCATCTTGGTATGTTAGGCTCGCTAGTTTTACATCTGACTACATAATAGCATGCATTGATATGTTTCAGATATTATGTATGGTATACGGATACCATTTGATTACAATATTACATGGAATCATGAGGATTGAGAGAACAGATCTGATCGTTGAGGAAATCTATTGAAGGGGCTTTTGTCTAGAGGACGTGTTCCAGCTGCTATCAGCATAATATTATGACGATGATATTCATGGAAACCTGCTTTCTACAGCCAAATGTTGTACTGTAGAGACTGATCTTCACCGATTATTCGTTCACGTGTCGGCTTGAAGACACCTACGTTTGCAGACGGGCTTTTAATTCTGCTGTCCACAGTTTCAATACAAATATTGAAACATTTAACGTCTGCCAACATGTAAATTTTTTTCGATTTACTGTGGCCTCGACAGACCGCTGGATAGTAACGTATTACGGCTCTCGGTAACAGAGTAAAATACCTGTACTATTAAAAATAACATGAAAATCGAAATCGATTTAAATCATACAAGTTGATTATATAAACGTTTAATTTGTCACGCTTCAAGCCGTCGAATGGGTTAAAAGAGTACTGTGGAGATTCAATTTTTATTTATGGTCACGATGGTTTAAAATAAGTAGACATTGGGATTTAAATAATGACAGAACTGTCATGATATTACGTATGATATGTCAGATGCTGAACAAGGAAGATATGCATGTCACACAAAATTAAAGTTTATGTGGTAATGGTAATCGTTCATTCTGCATAAGTTACAGAAGCCCATATATTACATTATGCTTGTTTGTTCCCAAAATTTGAGGTTTCACCTTTCATCATATTAATTAAATTTAGGAAGTATTAATATTGAACTAATGTTGAATCACAACAGAAACGCCCGTTTTCACTTTAGCTGTATCTTCTTTCGAATCGTCTCACGACTACCTATCTAACCTCCACAACCAAGTAAGTAACTGGACTTTATACCCGGATACTATTAAATATTCCTAAAAAAAGAATCAGTACATAAACTACTGGAAACATTTCTAGCTATAAAATACAACTACATACAAGCATTATCATTTGACCGCAACCTAGACCCAGTATCGATACAATAAACCTTTGTCCAGCGACAGTCGTCACAAAAACAATATTGAAAATTGTCCTTTCTGTGTTTCTATCACATATACGGTTCGCCCTACTTGTTGCAGTAATGATATCCGTTAGCATTGTGAACAAATATATAACAATTGAAGAGGCACAACATGCGATTAAGTCGTATATAAATGATATATGCGAGGCCAACATTCAAATGAGCTTGAAGACTTGTAGAAACTAAGTACATGATTAAACTGTGATTATTTCTTTGTTTTATTACAAGCCTCTTGTTATAAAAACGCTGAATCAAGGTGAACAGAATAGAATTAGTCAACTGAGCTGGTGCACTGCAAGTCAGGGCTGTTAAAGTATACACTTCGCCGTACCTCCGGTTTAGCACAAACAGGCATAAGTCTATTTTAAGAGATAGCCCGCAGTCGCTAGACTTCAGTCCCCGTTAGGAATGTTAATAAACAATAGTAGATTCCTAGCTCAAGAACAACATAAACCTGTTTCAGTGGTAAGCGTGAAGCCAACTAGAAGCGACCAAACGTGATGAATCTCGACATGCAATCTTTAGGGCCATAACAATGTATGAAACATGTGCGTACTTTAAGTCTGTAGAAATTGTCGACGTCAGCATGCCCTTTGTAACATCAGCAAGATCGGTCACGTCATAGCCATCTTTAATAGGCAGTTTTATGCAATTTTGACGTGTATTACAATCTAGATAAGGGAGATTAAATTTGTGGGAGTAGTGTTACGACAGTGAGTTGGTGTGGACGGTTGACTGGCTTTACCGTAGATTTGTTTGCTAAGTACATACTTGCTAATTGGCTAGTGCACTGCCCTGAACAGCAGTGCATGAAACCAGAATTTAGTAAGTACAGACATTCTAAGAGTTGTAATGTTTTGCTACTTTGTAAGTTTAGGAGTCGAGTAGGTTGGTCAATAATAACTTTTCTATTTATGGAGAGTGATTTCATTTTAACTACGTTTTGACAGTTTTCTGCACAATTTTCATAGTTCAATATAGTCAGGCTTAGTCTTGCTCAAACAGCTACTAACCAGTACCTACCAGTACTAACCAGTATTTTAAATAGTGACTGCCTATCTGTCATCCAGAACACAGTTTAATGAGTAATACGATAATTACTCCTTTTGTTAGACTGGTAGTGAGACTTTCGGGAAATGGCCCACCTTCTTTGCACCCGCATGAACTGCTCGCTACACCTTATGACTACATCAGTGGGCAGAGTACGCGTAGCTGAATATAAGGCCAGGCCAGACCGCGGCCCTGGAACACAAAGGGCTAAGAAGGAACATGGATGGGTTTTAGTCAGTATAAGTCTGACACTACCTTCCGCTCCGCCAAGAGCGGGATGATGCATTTGATGATTTCCCATCCGAAAAAATAGGCCAAACATATCGATATGCTATTTATGGCATCGATAGGCTTGGTAGAAAAAAGACCTTCGTACTTCTGCCTGCCTGCCCCCACTGTTAAAGATCTAAAACCCTGCCTCAGCCTGTTGTGAACAAAGCATACGATAGCAAGAAAAGTCACGGAACGGTGCCCTTAAGCAGCCTTCACAGCACGACCCTACAAAAAATCAAACACTTCTCATACTTATTCTTATCACCCAGTGTGTGGTCGAAATTCACTAGAAACATATCTATTTTCAAACTTCCTGATACTGTAGGCAGAATTACAAAACGCGGTGCCTGTGATCAACGGATGCTGGGTGATAACGACCAGGAATAACATTTTGACCTTACAATATTGCTCAATTAGTTAGTCTGGCGGACTCTGGCGGACGACGCGACGCGACGTGGTGTATCGTCACTGGGGTTTGCGGTGAGTAAACCAGCTGACGGTGGTGATGCCACCTTTTTTGGGGAGAGGATGTAGCTTTGGCAGAAATATGGATCATCAGTCAGTCATCATCATTTATCAGTGCCTAACTAAATGGCTCAGTCGAAGAAAATATTTTAGTATAAAATTCAGATTGGCGAAATCTGAATTTTATACTAAAATATTTTCTATTAACCAAATTCTTTACCCTGTTAACTGTACGTATCAACAATAACAAAAACATAGCTATAATCTCTACCATAACAATCGTATGGTAATAGTTATTTTGTATGTACATTACGCTATAAATTTATATTTATTCTAGCACCATAACATTCTCGCATTCTTGTTGATCGGCGGAACTGACATTCACAGCAGCTCAGTCATAGTTCAGATAAGCCTTGATTATTGCTCTAATGACCATAAAAGTAAATCCCTACTCACAACTAGCAAGTGTATTGCAAGACTTTCAAAACGTCAAAGGGTAACATTTTGGCTAGAAAAGCGGTAAACGCTGAGATGACAGCTAATAAAGAAGACACCAAATAAATCGGGCTGATGACAGGACCATGATGACACGGGATTAATGGAATTAATCTCTTTAATATTGTATCTTCTTAACACTAGTGACTAGGTATCCATCCTCATCTTCTTAGCCATCATCATCTTCTTGCCCTTGTCCCATATTATTTGAGGTCGGCGCAGTACATTTTTTTCCATTCTCCCCAGTCAAGCATTTACTCCTTTTTCCTTCATTTTATTCCTCACACAATCCATCCATATTTTCTTTGGTCTTCCTCTCCCTCTCGATCCATCAACATTTATATTAATTTCGCTTTTAATCACATGCGATTCGTCCCTCCTCATCACTAGCCCATACCAAGACAGTCGATTCCCTTTCAACTTTTTTGTAACTGGCGCAACTTTCAAACACTAGGTAATACTAGGTATCAAAGCCATTCCAGTAAAATTTAAACCCACACATACTTTTGTTCACCATTGCAGTAGGTTAAAGTTAAAATCTGAAATAATAAAATATGTATCGCGCATTCCGGCGGGAGCCTTAAATATTATAGTCGGGGAGCCAGTGAGCCGGCATGAATGCGCAGTGCGGCGCTATCGTCGCATTGTGACACACTGATAATGGCTGTTGTGTGTACGTCAGCTCTTCGACTAGATGAAGAACAGATTAGAGACTGTGATTTTACTTAGATTGTGTTTACTTGAAGGTTCGATTTGTAGTTTGTTGCTGTTTAGGAATTTCGTCAAGAACCTCTAAAGATCTCAATCTTTTTAATCTTAAGGGTATCTTAAGATTCTTTTGGATGAAAGACTAATGCACCGACATCCCCTATACTACCACCTAACTATGGGACCCTTAGCTTAAAAGCTCCCCTAAACTAGCCCCTAAATAAAATTTTGTTTCACCATCATTTCCATCACTTAGCTAGGGGACACATAACTATGTGACGTTTTGTTTTCGATAATAGTGACTGATTCGTTTTTGAACTTATCGATACTTTGAAACATGACAGTTTTTTATCAAATTCTCTTAAATATACACCTAAATGGATACAGTTATTAATAAATCATGTTCTGATAGCAATGTCAAATATGATTTCATTCCAGTTTTTAATTAATTTAAAGTTTTCTTGCAAATTTACTCTGTGCATACATTACGAAACATTGCGTATTATCTGTGGTTATATTATGTTGTTTTTGACACTTTGTCATTCACGTCGTATTTCGTGAGATTTGAAATTGTTTGTTGTGAGTTCAGCGTCGCGTGTTGTTTTTCTAGAAGATTATCGTAATTGACTATTTTTCATATTTAATTAATCTTTTACTTTGAAAACTGTCTATCGTTTCGGTGAATTAATAATGGCAGAAAAGAGGAAGCGTAGCCAAAATTTCACAATGGATGAGAAAGACAAGTTGGTGAAATTGGTGTATGCCTATAGAAATGTTATTCTTAATAAAAGAACAGACGGTACCACCAATCAAGCCAAGAACGCAGCTTGGATAAAGCTGTGTAACCAATACAATTCAACGGGAAACATGTACAGGTTAGTTAACTAACATTAGATACATACCAAGTAACCAACATGTCATATTTTATCAATCTGAATATTACCACGTTTGAAACTATATTTTTTTTTTATCTTAGGAGTAAAGATGCTTTAACAAGAGTCTGGGAGAAAATGAAGAGTGAAGCAAAAATATATAACTCGAGAAACAGGAGTTGTTCAACTGGAACGGGTGGAGGACCATCAACCATTAAAACAGACCCTATTTTAGAACAAGTATGCGATTTAATGGGTCGTGGCTGCAGTGGTATTGCTGATGTTTTAGACTCGGATGCAATCATCACCATACCAACAGTCACAGATGTAGAAGTAGATAATGAAGAATCACAGACAATAATCTTGGATGCTGAATTGAATGTTCAGGAGTCAATAAATGAACTCAAAGAAACCGAAGACACAGAAGTAACTCCAAATATCACAACAACTCCTCTTTGGAAAAGGCGTAGGCCTATACTTAGAGAACAAAACCAATCGTCACAGGCAGAAGTTGTGGCCACCTTATGTTCAGGGTTTCAAGGTGTTAATAACATAAAAATAAACATTGAAGAATTGAAAAAGAAATTGTTGGAAGAAGAGATTGAATTTAAGAGAAACCTGTATGCTTTACAATTAGATTCAGCAAAAAAAGACCTAGAAATAAAAATGGAAGTATTAAATCAAATAAAAGGTATGTCTTCATAAAAAACATTTATTTAATATCCTTAATAGTACATTAACTGTAACATTATTTTATTACATGTTACAAGTTATCAAAATAATTTGTAATTTGTATTCTTCGAAGCCCATACGCATTCTGGGATGTCATGTTCGTTGTGAAATTAGTTATTTGTCCATTTGAAATAAGTTCTTCTATATTGAGAACAATGTCTTCGTTCACTGGTTCCTCTTCATTTCTTAAAATACACATGTTGTGTAAGACACAGCATGCAATAATTACATTGATAGCATTTTTTAAGTCTAATCTTATACCTATGGCTAAAACAGGAAAACGTCGTTTTAAGACTCCATACTGCCTTTCCACCACATTCCTAGTTTTTATGTGAGCCTCATTGTATTTTTGCTGCCCTCTTGTTGTGGGATTCAAATATGGAGTCAAAAGATGAGGCTGAAATAAAAATATCACTGCTGCTTTATTGGTAATTAACATTATACTTTAATTTACAGGTGGCACCTTCAATCTGAAGAATTTATTTGGTGTGCCGAAAAGCGATTAGAAATAAGAGAAATTGTAATTTAAAAAAATATATTTATAAGCTATGATACCTAAATACTAATTTGTTTTATTTCTATAGATATCTATTATACTAATCTGGACATATTATTACATAATAATATGTGTGACTGTTACCTACTTTAAAATTAACAAACTACACATGTCATGGACAGGCTAAACTCACACTTAATTTTTTACCCGATAGCCCTGAATGACGATTATATTTGTAGTATTAACTATTTACCTTCAAAGGGTATCCGCTATCACCCAGTAAATAGCTGTCAGCATAGTCCCCTCTTTCAAATTTTCTGAAAGTGTTGCTATTTTGATAAATAGCTGAGTCATGTGTTGAACCTGGCCAACGAGCCACAACATCTCTTATTAACAAGTTGGCTGATGCTACTGTTTGTACATTTATGGGCATGTACCCCTTCCTATTTCTAAAGAGCTCTGCATCATCTCCACCTTAAAAATTACATACCTACATTTTATTTTATGTATGTAAGTAGAATCGTAATAAAATTTAACAGATTAATTTCATAATTTCAACAAATATTATAATGTTAGTATAAGGTTGTACTTTCACCTGGTGATTGTATTTTCACATGTGTACAATCAATGCATCCAATAACATTAGGGAACCTTGCGATATTATAAAACCCCAACTTCACTTTTTCTTGTTCTTCACTGGTTTCTGGAAACTTGATAAACTCTGGACGTAGAGTCACTATTGCTGCAGACACCCTTTTTATTATTCGACTGCAAGTAGCCACACTGATCCAACCCATGTCTGCCACGGCCAACAAATGGTTACCCGTAGCATAAAACCTCAATGCTATCAATAACTGATTTGTTGGAGATACAGAATTATTTCTGAAAAAAAAAAATGCTTTTATTGTAGGTACCATACGGGCAGCATTCATTAATAATAAGACATACACTTGTTAGGTACCTACCTATAGCTTTCATTGATATAGTATCATCAAAAAAATACCATGTTACCATGACAAAATACCACGAGGTTTAATTTATTTTAAGGGCAAGGGACTTATAAAAACTTTAATGTGATAAGTACTCACCTATTATCAGGAAATTCTAAGGCGTGTTTAATCTTTTCCAACAAATAAAACACTGAAGATTTACTTAACCTATATCTCCGATAAAAGTCAGTTTCATCATAAATATCGATGTAATTTGGTCGTTTCCGATATATTTTTGGTCTACGGTTGTTATTTACGTTTAAAGCGTTGAATATTGTAGAAACAGTTTCTAAATTTTCAAAAAGTTCATTGAAATCAGAATCCATCTTCGTTGTTTGAGAGATCACTTACGTATGTGCCGGTTTATGGGCCCAAATTTCGACCACCTAAATTTAGGGGACCTTTTAACGTTTAACTGACCCCTAAATGCTGGTGAAACAGAAACCATCCCCTATCGGTCCCCTATCCATGTTTAGGGGATCCCATAAACTTAGGGGATGTCGGTGAAAACGGGCATAACTCTTTAAATAAAGGTAGTAGATTAATAAGGATAACTAACCCCATACGAGGAGGAATTCGATTGGTTAAAACTAGTTAAAGTAGTTCCAAAACATCAACTTTTATTCTTATATATCAATATCTGTACAATCAAACGGTCGGTCTGTCAATCGTTTGAAACCTTCCGACCTTGAAGGAACCAGACAAAACAACTACTAATCACGTACCTCCACATCTATCTATGAACAATAACAAATAGAGTCATTATTAGTCATTAAAACAAACAATAATCATCAACAACTCCAACACTGCGCTGTCCACAATCATTAGCTATTTATAAATAACTAAGCACATAATATTATCTGCAGTCGATCTTCCGGGTACTAAACATTCGACTAAATGTTTTCCTTGTAAGACTGGTTTACTTAACAAATTGCAATGTTATCTTGACATATCTGCAGTGGAATGATCGATTTGTCATCATTTTGTGGCGTATTTGGGTAAATATGACCCTAAGGTTAATACATCTTAAAAAACGGTAGGTCAACGACAGTGACAATAACAACAACAAAAACAACGAAAGTGAGGTTAAACAGTTTAGAACTAGGAATTCTGATGATTTGGACTTAAGGTTGGTAATTCGGAATTCCAAATGGCTGCTTTAGCAGAATCATAATAGGATAAAATATGAATTACGTTACAAATCGTAAAATGGTTACAAAATGACAATTAATAACTGCATCTGTGACCATTTTAAGAATCTAGTATCCACAGCAAACATAGAAGCTGTCCAGAACAGTGCAAAAATCTCAAGAAAACACCTTGAAATATCTTCCATCACACCACGCCACGGCGACGACTCAATTAAGTACAGTATCCGCTTGTCCAGCACTAACAAGGAGCACAAACACATAATACCTACTTAACCGACACCAACAGTGCACGTCACGGAGCCATGATCCGAATAATACATGTACTGTGGGCATTATTATATTCTTTTTTTATATGTTATAGACAAAACTGGTAATCGGTCAAAAGTAGTTTTGACTAGTTTCTGTCAAAACTGTTGAAACGCGTTATCTCTATTCAAAATCTTTTTTTAAGGAAAGTTTTGGTTATAATTATATCAAACTCTAACTAATATTAAAAAAGTGGTTTGCTTGGCGCCATCGCTAGTCGCTTTCCAGTGTGGCCACCGTGAACCCTAGCAAGTAACCAGAAGCCATGTCACTAGGCTCTAGGTAGGCGCTAAGCAAGGCACCCATCAGTGCAGCTACGTATGCACTGATGGGTGCCTTGCTTAGTCAATGTTACAATAGTTATTAACCGGTAAAAATGGTTTTGACTGTTTTAGTCATTAATAGTTTTGACCGTTTATCAGTGATGACTGTAACATACCCACATAATAAGTCAATTTTATCCACATGTTTATTTTAAGGGCGTTAAGGACTGGCCCGTAAATTTATATTACATTATTTTGTTGTTAGTTTTCATTGGTTGTTCACACATATAGTTATTTGTTCATTTAGCAAATAAAAGTAATCATGGGTTTGGTCGAATTTTATTGTGTTTTATGAATGAAGGGAATTGACGGTCATTGACGGCGATAGCCGGTTATTTTATGGTTAGTGGTTATCTTCTAGATAGTCATACAACAAACATAACATCACGCCTGTAATCCCCGAAGGGTTGGACAGAGGTTTATCGAACACCCACATTTTGCCAGTTATGTTTAAGTTCCTTGTTAAGGGGGCGAGCTTTTTGCCGTCAACTGGGCATAAATCCTGACTCCGTAGCTGCTACTGAGAAATTCCTGAAGGAAAAACCCAATAACACTTTGCCCGACCTGGGAATCGAACCCAGGACCTAATCTCTCAAATTAAATTAACTAGCAGAACTAGACGTCGTCACTGTAAGTTGTAAGTTACTGATATTGTTAAGTGTGTTCAAATTGCTTCGAAAACGAAAAAATTAGAACAGCTTTCCGAAACTACTAATGGTATGATTTTTTTCAATATTCACATCTCATCTTTTTCAATTAAATTAAAAGTGATATTAGGCTCAACATAATGTGACATTTACAGGTCAAAACAGATTGAAAAAATGCAGTTACTTAAAAAATTATCACTAAGTACGTACAATCTCAGCTCAGATCAACAAATAAACATTAAGAAATCATGACCTATACCATACTTTCGACGGTAAGAGAACAAGCCAATACCTACTTGTTTATAACAGAAATCAAGTATCCCATTCAACAGTCATCATGAACACTTTCGACATTTTAACGTAAATTGTAACAAGAAACGTAAAGTTTTTTTATTGAATCGCGAATATTACGACCCTGTTAAGAACAAATACATAAAATAAACATAACCCTGCCTTTGCTTTTGCGTAGTCGGATAAAAAATATGAATTGAAAGTTACTTTGTAGTAAATTGAATACTTTTATAAATTCCATATTTTAAGATCAATTATTTAGTTCAACGACGACATTGATGACTTCAGTAAACTATATTCTTGATGACGTTTTCTCTTATTTAATAAACAGTAAACACTTTACTTTCATTATTTTACTGAAACCTTTCAATATTAAAAAAAACACGATAACACTTTTTTCAGCGCCATAAATTACATACATAATTGGATACTGTATAAACGGATTTCATGAGCCCCGAAATTTATTTTCGGAATCAATTTCATCAGACAAATGGTAATAATTTCACTTTCTTGTGTACAAAAAATACAAAAAGTAGTCTCAAAATCATTATTCTCTATCACAATCTTCATTAACAACAACAAACATAACAGATTGCGGGGCAGTAGGAACAGCCTCTTGAGAGTTATTACTGAAAGGCATGATGAAAGCCACATAGTGTGGCATCTTATTAAGACCACCCTGTCTGTAGTAGCATATAAGTACTAACATAGTTTGTAAGTTTAATCGTTTACAACATTTAGAATTGTAAGTATTTCTTGTGGATCTTGTGTCCTAATAACTTATTTTTGTTTTTGATGTTCTATTTGATTTTTGTTACTTTTTTGTTTTTTTTTTTGTTTCTTTAATAATTTAATTTATTGTTATTTTAAGAGATTGCTTTAATTAGTAATATTTTTTGCACGTTACATCATGTGGCAAACATGTCTGAACCTAATAATGTTGTTGCCATCTTGCATGCATATATTTACTTGTATGTATGACACATGTTTAAGCAAATAAATATTATCTTATCTTATCATGTTGTCTTTAAAATAAATATTATTATTCTTATAAAGGCACGCCTTTTTTCCATAGAGCCAGATAGAAACAAAATACCGATTTAGTGCGATCCTTATATACTGCTTTTGCTCCGTCAATGTGCATATGTCTAGTCATACACAATCATTAGGTACCTTCCTAAACAAGTAACAACATCTCCAAACAAATTGTCAGTAAAAATAATTTCCCAAAAAAAAAAATAACATTCCCACGACACACTACCCCAATTTGGCGTCAAAAAGAAACGTTTCATTCACAACACATGCTCGTCTTCCACCCCTAATCATCAAACTGTCATCTGCGAGGTGGTCCAAAAAAGCCAAATAAATCTCTTCGGAGCTAAAAAATTCACTTAGCACTTTATACATTCATAAAAGTGTATATGTAACAAAGTTTTGCCATCGAAATGGAAGTATTGTAATGTTCGCCCACCATTGCTGCATTTCTACGTGTTAATTTGAAGATGTTTTCTTCTAAAGGATAGATGTAGTGTGGACTATTAATGTTTGTAGTTCTTCGTGATGAAGTAGGGTAGGGTGCAGGTCACTAACGGGTCTCGTTGAAAAAACTCAGCTCACGACTCCCAATATTCCCAAATGATTGGTGGCAAAAAAAAATGTGCTAAGACAGAAACGGAGGTATACCGGCGGGTTCCGTAATTACAGTATGAATATTCAGTGACATTTACAAACTCGTTCCAAAGAATTATTGGTATGCTCAGAATTTAATTGGGACTTTATTTCGAATTTAAATACAAGAGATGTTAATTAGGGTAAAAAGAAAATGCATCTGCGGACTGCTAATAAAGATCAGGGGAATGTTGGTAACGCTTGTAAAACTTTGAAGTGGCCTATTAATCTAACGACTTTATTACGAAGATGTAGTTATCAATAGTAATTAAAGCAGCCTTAAAACTCAAAATAAATTAGTTTCACTAGCACAATCACTATAAAAGATCTAAGCTTACGAGCTTACGCATACCTCCCGATCAGTTTCGTTTTAATACAATGCCTTCGAACAGACCATGGTCCATTTGCTGGAGTGTTCAAAGTGTCTCTACGTGCAGGCACATAAGAGGACTTCAAAAAAATGAAAATCGCTATGAACGTGGCTACCTACTGGCCCAAAATTTATGTGGTAAGACAAACTATACGAAAGAAGACGTTCCGTTTTAATAAACGTAGTACGAAACCCCAAAAACTATTGAACTTTAGCGAAAAAAAGGCTGGCTTCCACGAACCAACGCTCATCGTGATTGAATCTTTCATCCAAGGCAGACATAGATAGATGTATAGTTACTTAATAGTTTTTAGAGGCTTTTGAAGGCTTATTAGTTTTTTTTTTATCTACGGTTCAATGATGTTCACCGATAGACACTTAAGCAGTGGCTCCATTTGAATCATGCTTGTTGAGTAACGGATTATGACAATTGATATTGATGAATGTGTAGTAGTTTTCCATTGATTGTGATGTACTTAGAGATCAATTTGTGTTGACAGAACTATGGACTTATTGTAAAAAGAAAATGTATTTGTAATCAGTATTTAAAGTACAGAAGTGAGTGCGAGCTTAATTCAATTTAGTAGGTGAACATAGGAACTCGAGCCATAATGCCATAAAAATATGAAGAGTCTATCTTACTTCCGAGAGAAACCTGTTTCCAAAAAAAAATCTTCCAAATAATACCCAAAAATATTTCTACCCTTTATAATTTAATAACATGAAAATTGAGAATCATGAAGAGGGTTGCACTGAATAAAAAAGCTAGATTATACAAATTATACAGTATCTTTTAATCCCATTGAATTAAAAGGATAAAGGGTATTATTTCCATAACATTATACGTAAAGTATACATTAATACTAAACACTAGAGGATATCCGGTTTTTTTTAAATCGATCCTTGGGTCCCACGCCCACAACTATACGAATGTAAAATATTTTTTATCGATAACATTACAGAATTAAACCCCATGTTACACTTATCTGTTGAAGAGCGTAGACAGTCGGAAACAGATCTTATCGCACGGAGCTTCGTTTACAATTGATTTTTTGTTGTAAAAAAATACTTCCACATTTCTACCTGGGTTTGCGCAAACAGCTTACGGAAAGAGTCCTTTCCCGTACTCGCGTTTAGTGGAAATCTCATTACTCTCACCGGACACACCCGTAACTCAATGGTGAGAAGAGCATTTATCTAGCTGCGATTGTCAAAACACGCACACAAATCAAATCCGTCAGTGACCACACGACAGCCGCGACAATGGGACATCCGCTCCTAAAAACCGACAAAAGCATTAATCGCTCCGGTCGGACCAAATCAACCGTATGTTGTGGTAGGACCTCCATTGTCAGCGTGACACATTGTTTTTTTTAAAAACGGCCCGTATTAGGTGTGAAACGACGCCTAATCCCTTATTAAGTAAACGAACATGATCATACAAAAAGTTCTTGTCAATTTAAAAGCAATAAAATTCTCGGTGCACGAGTTATCCGGAGTGTCGAGCGGTAAAGAAAGCCGATATATCTAAAATGCGTAAAACAGGTTCTGATAACACAACTCGGTCCGGTAACGAGTGGCCCTTTCGAACTTTCACACGGAGTGCACATGTATGTACATCTCGTACAACGGATGTCGTCGCAATTACGAACGGCTGCGATTATTATTGCGCGGTATTGTGCGGCCAAATTACAGCATCTCGGCTTCCCATCCGGTCTAACGCTGCTACCGTGACACGCGAGACTCGATCTTATCACGAAAATGACAGATACCAAATTGTCACGTCGATGCGGCAACCGTTTGAGAAGACGCGGCGACATCTACAGGACGCGAGTACGACGGTCGCGATAGACGGGCTAATAAGGGCCGGACAAATCGCAGGTGAATGAAATGGAACAATTGCATCACGCACACAGTGCAGTCTCGCCGAGATGATACCGCGCAGACACCTGCGGTGGCTTCGTCAAAAGGTATACTTCTGATTTATGGGCCCAAACATAAATGCTGCGCTTTAGCGTTATGCACCGGAGAAAATCGTGCCTTTCTACATTTACAAAAGCGTGTTCGAACTTATTCAGCGATCAATGCGTCTATCCGACTGTGAGGACGCGATTTTGTTTTCATATCTCTCGAATAATGCAGCTGCATTGCATACAAAAGCGACACCCAGAGATGGCAAATGTATGAATTATTGTTTGAATGGGACGGATTTCTAGAATTTCTTTTTGACTTTAGACGTTGGCTCTTGGTTCCTGTAATTTGCACAATGAATGTTGATTTAGCGCACCTGCATTGTGCGTTTATTTTATTTTTTGCATAGTTGTAGTACAAAAGTGTCGGATGCATAGCGGCGACTGGGCGACTGGGAGAGCAATCACCCCTGCAGTACAAGGTAGAGACTGGGAACGCGCCGTGAGTCAGAGCCCTCGGTGACCCGGTTCGCACGCAGCGTCGCCGCGCGCGCGCTAAGCCGCGTCTTATATGACGCGGAATTTATTGGCTTCATATACCAAGCGAGCACGTATCGCCTTTCAGAAATACTCGTAGCTTCCGCACAGAATTCTAATCATTCACTCCATGACGTAAGGAAAGCTGGCCAGGAATCCTACGATGAGTTGGCACAAAATCTAGGCATCATTCGTGTATTATCTATTGGTATGACGGCTCATTAGTCTCTGAGACTGCTTCGGTTGAGATATTTGCACAAACATGGCCCGCGCGGTGATAACTTTGATTGATGGCCAGTGCCGTCATGAGCCGCTATTGCCTTGGAAACCAGTTATTATAGAATCAGGATAGATAATGTATGCCTTGTAAGAAACACGGCATAAGTGAGATGACCTATCGTAAAGTATGTGTCGGGTGCCAAGTATTTGACATGAATATGCACTCTACTAAATTGAAGAGGAGTCATTGACTTCCTACTTTATTTATTCCGGTTTTTCAACCTATTGTCAAAACTGTACACAAAGCTCCTGTTTTCTGTCTAGTGAGAGTGCAGTACAAGTTTTCCTTCAACATAACAATGTCAAACAAATATTAGGGGTGCCGAGGGAATATTTATCTTCAATCAAACATACTTAGAGTGACAGATGCTACTGGACTAACCTAATGTCGACATTTCAAGTAAAACCTCCAGATTTCAGAGCAAGCTTAATTAAAAATAATATTTACATACGTATAACTATTTTAAGTATTTTCAAGCCCCGTCATGTAAACGTAGCTAGAGTGGAGCACAGCCGGCGTCCGGTCGGGCCGGTACAGCAGATGCCGCGCCGACCTTGCGCACACGCAGACGAATATAACCATATATCACACGCCTCAGACGCGATAGGAGGTTGTGTAGGAATGTAATGGAGGCTCTATTTTAACGTGCTTTTATCATTTCCTTCTATTTTTGCAGGACAAGCTGATAAAAGTGCTTGTGGGATACTTGAAGTGTGATCAAGAGCAGGTTTCAGGTGTAAGATTTATCAATGGTACTTTTATTGTACTGCGATACAATAATAGCGGCATATACTAAATTAAAAGTCGACATGCTACGATATTTATTTGTGCCCAACCACATCTGCTTCGTAAGACAAGAAAACGATCAACAATAAATAAAAAACTTCAATTCCTGTTCCACTTTTGATGATCCAAGATCCCAATAAACAATATCCTTCATCCGAGTATCCTTTAATCAATATTTCGACGACAAAAAATAAAGAATAAAAGGTATCATTTATTCGTTTTCTCGTTGTAAATGTCATAATAAACTCTATAGCAAGATAATAACGCGGCATCGCACGGGTTAAGGTCACAATATCCCGTAAAATATTAACTATAATTGGAAAAAGCCGGTTAAGTGTGACTGACTCGCATAAGAAGGGTTCCATACGCGTGTATGTGTACAATTTATTGCCATAATTAAAATCGAGCAAAAACGCCATTCTCGTATGGGGACCGCCTTTAATTTTTAAATAAATTTAAGTTGTTACAGTGGCCATAAATATATAAACACACTCGTAGAAACTTTCAAGTGCCTCCTTTGACAGAGGAACGGACAGACAGCTAGCGGAGCCCATTGGCACCCTTTAGTTACAGAACCCTAAAAAATAAATTCTAAAAGACTAAAAGTAAATGTCAGGCCGCAAGTGTAATCTTCTACGGTGGAAATGGGTATGCGGTTTTATGGTAGCAAAAAGAAATAATTATTATGAACAAGACCATTGTAGGGTTGTTGTGCAAGACCAATCGTTTTAAGTATTGAAAGCGTATGCGTTCAAGGATAAATGCACTACTCGACTGCATTTTATACGAGGTACCTATCATAAAATAACTTATGATTGTGATGAACATAGAAACCGCTAATGAATTTGAAATTACATTTTTTATTGCATATTCTTGGCTTATCCAAGCCAGGAATGGTGGGTCAAAGGTTTGCTCTCCAGTTTGAATTTTTAATGAACAGGAGGATTCCAATTTCAAAAACAAGAGTAACAAGTAAACTTGCAAAAAAGTTTAGAACATGGACTCAGTAATACTCAGTATCATTAACACTGAAACGGGATTTTACCATGTTTACTGTTTGTTTTGTGTTCCCAATATTTCGGCGCTATTGCAAGCACCATGATCACGGATAATAGACTCAGTGTTTTTCATTGAATCAAATCATTTACTTCTAATAAAACCGGTTACAGGCACTTTTGAATTCTTAAAAAGATAAGAGAACCTTCATTTAGGTTAGTGATCGTAAATTTGTGACCAACAACAAAGCCTGGGTTTTCTTCAGATGACTAACCTAAGCACTAATATTTTAGTATACAGATGTGGGTGGTAGCTAACAGCCAATTTCCACAAACCGTGACGTCAGAGTCTGTGTTTAAATTGGATTTTCGGCTGTTTCACCATATTATGAGTCACCCACAATACAGCTGTATTATTTGATAAAGATACTAAAGTTTTTATTGGATTCCAAAGTCTGCGTTATCTTGGCGTTCGATCACGCATCGAGGTAGGTAGCATGGTGGTGGGTTTTTATTTGACAACATCATTTGGTTGTGAATGGAAGGAAACTAAGTTTACCTACTAGTGGTTACGGATTTGTAAAGATTTATAACAATGTAAAATAACATAATATTACAAGTGTAATCCCCGAAAAGTTACGTAGAGGTTCGCCACTTTTACACTTTACCCGACCTCGGATTCGAATCCAGACCATCAGGTCACCTCCGCAGTCGACCACTAGACCAACGAGGCACAATTTTTAACATTATAAAAATTAGGCAACTCGACAAGTAAATTGTGAATATCATTGTTAGGGTATTACATAATACTAACGCTGCAGGTCTTCGAAGAACTGGACAGTCATAGGTCATGCCCTTTATCGCCACCACAATCCAATTATCGGCCGCGGACTTTACTTACTAACTAAACGGGCTTATCAATATGATTCATAGTTCCGTGAATGCCAAAAAAACAGTGTGTGGACGGCATGTTACATGTTACCCACTACAAGCCTGTATTTTCGTACTACATGTTTAGTGAATATTAAGGAAGTATACACACTTGTCAACGTAGAATCGGCTGGAGCTGGTCTGAAACAGTTTTATGTCAAAGCAATAAAAGCAAAAACGATGTCATACAATTCGGACGACGCGATTCGTCAGACTATTCCAATTTGCTGCATGAAGTATGAAGCTCGTGTCGAAGTGCCGTCACTTTCTCGCTCCTTCTAACATAACATAACATTACGCATGTAATCCCCGAAGGGTTAGACAGAGGTGTATCTAATAGTACACTCACATTTCGCAAATTATGTTTATGTTCCATGTAACAGGCGACGAGCCTATTGACACTACTAAGAAATTCCCGATGGAAAAACCCAATAACACTTTGTCCCTACCTGGGAATCGAACCCAGGACCTCATGCTCAGCTGTCGCGCCTGCGACCACTAGACCAACTAGGCAGTCACTCGCTCCTTCTACTACCTTCCATTTAGGACTAACAAGGAAAAGACCAGTCTTTATTAAGAGGTCCAGCTCGTAAAGACAGATGGTTGAGTCGTATCTTCTTAATCAACTCCCAAGTTTTTTTTAAACAATATTAAGCAGCCGTTAATGTATTTATCATTGCCCAAAACGACCGCCCATGTGAAGCTAATCATCCCTAATTACAATCACGCAACACAGTCTGTTGAGACAAAACGACCAGTAGACAAGTAGTATAGAAAAAAATCTATCACCCGATCATTACGAGGCTTATAAACAAAAACTGGAGTACTATGATGGCATTTTAATTTATTTGGGACGAAGCGACAAGGGTGTAATGCCGAACAGGTTGAAAAAACCCGGATGACGATGCTGTTATAGAAACCGAGGAAGGGCCATGTTATGATTGATAAAAAGGTGGGAATACAGGTAATGGCTACTACATAACAGATGAGAGATTTGAAGTGATTTGGATTGAAAGTTACACCCAAATTGAGATACTTCGTTCTGAAGCTGTTTAAAGAAAGGCTCATTTTGTCGTGAAGCTTTTCAAAATCTGTTGATAGTGGAAATTGACTCAAATTCTGCTAATAATACTGATGCATCAAATCTGAGCCAAAGGCTTGAAATATCTCGAAAAGGACGGATTCCCACAGGGATGCCTAAAGGCAAAAAAATAAAAATAAAACCGCCCAAGTGCGAGTCGGACTCGCGCATGAAGGGTTCCGTACCATCGTAGTAGGGGAGCCCCTTTTAATTTTTAATTAATTTTTATTATTTGTTGTTAAAGCGGCTACAGAAATACACATTTGTGAAAATTTCAACTGTCTACCTATTACGGATCATGAGATACAGCCCGCTGACATACAGACGGACGGAAGGACGGACAGTGGAGGCTTAGTAATAGGGTCCGGGTACCTTTCGGGTACGGAACCCTAAAAAGGAAAGCCCTACAAGTGAAACCTAACCTATTACTAGAACATTACTGCAGCCTTTACTCTTCACACAATGTTGCTCCCCTCATACCGAATGCTACTCACATACCTCGCATTTGAACCGTAGGAGATCCCGTTGTTGTAGAGGATAATTATTCTAAGTACACATATGTAACGTACGGTTAACCTTTGATTTCTAGGTTCAGGGGTATTGTTATAGCAGAACCATGGCATCATATTAGGTATGAATGCATAATCTATCCGGAGGATAGGTATTAGATGACTACGAATTTACAACTTGGAATCAGACTCTTTGATGATAAGAGCCATGAGTTGCCAAAGACAGAAGCCCAAAAATCTGATTAACTAGTCGCTAGGTTGTGGAGATCAGATAGGAAGCAGCTCCATGTTAAATTCTGGTACCTATTCAGCTGCATTCGGTTAGACTGGAAGGACTACATAGTTGAGAAAAGACGAGGCAAATGATGGCATGGACGATCTCTGTTAGTGATCCTCTACTGAAAATTTCAACGAGAATCAAACTCTGCTAATACCCAGAAATGAATCGCATCGTCGGTATAAAACGCTATTAAGGCTGCGATTCCACACGAGATGAGCGAGGTTGCGTAGCGAGGGATGTGTGGAACTAACCAATCACACAGCTAGAATACCTCAAGCTGTGACAAAGAAGCGATATTATTGGTCAGTTTCACACACATCCCTCACTACCCATCCTCGCTCATCTGTGGTGGAAACGCAGCCTAAAAAGTGAAATACGAGTCAAATCGTCCAAAGATCAAAAATTCGACCTCTGTTACAATATAAACCAACACCAAAGATCACGGTTTACCTTAACACGAACAAATCACATAAACCTATCAACAGAAATCGACGAAAAACATCGAAACGTAGATACAAAACGGTACAAAAGTAAGATACATATTTATGAAGCGACATCCTCCGGTCTGGCCGGGCTGTTGGCTTGTTGGGATTCATTCACCAAATGTCGCTATCTATTGACAATGTTATCGCCAGTTATCGAGGGTCGCCCTTCGAGGAAACCAGGGTTATCGGTACGAGTGCCATGACTTTGTGATAAACCAATCATGAAAAGGGATTTCTGAGGATTCCGTGACGAGTTTACATGTAAATTATTAAAGAAGATCGGTGTGAATCGTACAAATTATCATAGCTTGGTCTGTGACTGTTATCCGTTTAGGAAATAATATGGTCCTTTTTGGCCAAAACACAGAGGCCATACAGAGAGAACCGGTAATTGATGTCTAGGGACCATATCCACGATGACTCATGGTTCTCCGTTATTGAGAAGCGCATCCGTGACGATGTGTCAATAAAACAGCAATAACGCACCAGCACTATTGAATATCTAATTTATCTACTGCAAGTGTAATCAAGATACACATTTTACAACCCATTGAGTAAGTCGTTAAGTCAGTAAATGGCAAATGGTTCACGAACGTAAATCGTTCCTGATCTCAGATCAGTTATAAAGATCTAATAAAATAAGGTCCCATTAAAATAGATAGACAAATTTTAACACATCGTACGTCAAACCAAATATATCCAAGCAAAAAAAACACTGATTAAAGTGATTTCATTTTGACCTAAAATAATAAATAGCCGGCACTCTAGAATAAACACATCCACAAAACGGTCAAAACAAAATCACTTTATTCAGTGTTTTTTTTTGCTTGGATATCTTTGGTTAGACATACTGAATGCTGTGTTAAAATTTGTCCATCTATTTTAATGGGACCTTATATAATTGGGACGGTGATAAACCTCCCGTTTGGCCCTATAAACATCGGTTAGTTGTTATAAAGGTTAGGTTACATAGTCCGAGCTGGCATCGGCACTGCAGTTCGCAGTCCTCTCTTCAGACCGTGTGGTCGCGCATCATAAAATACGAGATATTGTCCCTCCACCTCAGAGTCGCTCAGTAGCTAGCATCTGACGTTTTATTTTGTTTTTAGTTTTACAAGCCAATCGCCTCTACCAGGCTACAAGGGACCATGACAAGATATTAATGCCTGATGCACAGATGTCCTCAGGCATACTACTTGCCATTTTCAGGTCAAGGCTCTCATCGTGTGACCAATCAGAGCAAGTACAGCTACTTCTTTTCTTAGCGTGTCGATGGCTAATATTGTTTGAAAATAAGTTATCTTTTTTGTTTGGCTTATCATTTAGCAATGAATGATGTGTATAGTCTACTGTCATGCCATGCAACAGTGACAGTAGCTGCCTAGTCACAGCTACTCTTGTAAGCAAGTCTTAATTCGTCCCACACACTATCTCGATGTTTATTTACTGTTCAATTGAGATAAAGACGAGCAATAAAACGGTAGACGTGAACCCTTTCGCCTCCCACCTGGCAAATAACAATGGGTTGAGGTAATCGTGCAGATTTTGAGATAACCAGTCATAAGAACAACAAAACTTGGTAATAAATAAAAGTCTTTCAATGCAAATGGATCATAAGGACGTTGGAACTTGTTTTCTAAGTCATTTGTGTCCTTATATGGAACTTTGTTTAAACTTTGGGACCAAATATATTTTGTCGGAGGTGACGTGTGGGTACCTAACAGGAAAAGACATAATATCCGCCATAAAATCAGTAGCAGAGACAACGATATGAATAAAACGTACGAGGAATTTATCAGGCTTACTTTTACGAAAAAAAAAAACATAGAACATGCTGCAAATAAGAAAAAGAGCCACCGTTATTTTTTTCAGCAACACATTTCACCCAGCACACAACGCTACTGAGAAATTCGCCGCAATAATAATCATCAATACAAAAAGAATTAATTACGTTAAATAGGACCCCTTCACCATTGAGATCGGTCCCAAGGCTTTCATTTCAACGACTGAAACCGCAAAACGAATTAACAACGAGAATGGACGCAAGAAACTTCTGAGAATTCGATAGCAAAAGTTTAAGATGTTTTATTATGTAACAAACGTAAAGAAATCAGATGATGAGGGAGATGTAAATTTTTTTGTAATCCTTGAGACTGAGTTCATAAATTGGAAGCAAGAACTACCGTACTATAGCCGCTAAAGTTTGCCAAATATCATTTATTAACTCGTCCCTGATACCCACAGTTATTTACGATTGGACAAAAACTGGCAGATTTTTTTATCAAAGACAAAGTATTAATATAGATAAATAAATATTCTTCAACTTATAGGACTAAATTCTCTAAATTGTAGTGTAGTAGACAATCAAAATCTATTCCGAATTTTCTATGAACAACGCGGCTACACAAACAGACACAAGAACCAACTTTATTTCAAAAATATTGTATATATCAACCTACCTACCCTACCTACCTTAGTATTACCTTCGCACAAAGGCAGTACTAATGCAACCCTACATCGAAATTAAATTCTTTGATCACCACAACTCCTGCACACGACCACTATAAATAAACAAACAAACACTTTAACCAATTTCCAAAACCGTTTAAAAACAGCAACAAAAGCCCCTTCACACAAACGCCGAGGCGTCAACTTCAAAACCGTGAATGAATCAACAACCGTTATTTAATTGCCAATATAAATTTGTCGCCAGCCATTCTGCGGCTCTTTTGGCGAAAATAAACTTCGATTTGAAGTTTTAAACCAAGCACAAAAACTTCGCTCAAATTCTCGGTAAAGAAATATCTTGGCAAACAGGAAAAGGAGGTTTTAGCAGTGCTTATAAACCTCTAATTGGCTTTGGGAACACGCTTGAAAATAATTAACGTTATTGTGGGTACTGAGGATGATTTAGCAGTTTATTTGCGTCATAGTACTACAACTTTAAGTTGATTGATGATTAATTGTACTTAGTTGTAAGTAAAAACTATCACGATTGAGTCGATCAATGAACTAATCATTCAACAGAGCCTTATAGCAGCTTTATTGGTAAAAGCTTCTGCGCGTGACTTCTCCCGACACTCGGTGTTAGTGTATAGCTTAACTAGCTTATAATCAGTGTTAATTATTTTTTAATCGGATCAGCGGTATCGCCGATTACCTCCTACATCCTTATCTCTTTACAATCTTAGTAAAGACTAGTTCCCCCCGTGACTTTTCGTATATATGTGGGCACAAATCCAGACTCCATGGCTGCTACTGAGAAATTCCTACTAGTAAAACTCAATAACAATTTTCCCAACACGGGAATCGAACCCAGGACCTCATGCTAAGCAGCCGCGCTTGCGTCCACAAGACCAGCGAGGCTGACAAACTTCACACCTTTATAATATTAGTACAGAAATGAGCCTGACTCAGTTTGCCATACAACATCCATTACATCGTCGACATACACACGAGATGACACGAACACAAAGGTAAACAAACGAACAATTTGTAATAAAAACATTACTCACCATGGGTGTTATCAAGGGGCCGCCTTCAACCTCATCTGGAACCAAAAACGAACATGATTTCAAATTAAGGGATAATGAAGTGTCGGCGTTTTAGAGTTCCGTATGATGTATGTAAAACGTTATGGAGAGAAATCAAAATCAAAATATTTTTATTTCAGATAGGCCTACATGGGCACTTATGAAACGTCGGCAAAAAGGTGCACGGTTCGGGTTGGTCGTTCCCTTTGGAGAAGAACCGGCAAGAAACTCCATCGTTACTCTTTTAAAATGATTAGATTTTACAATATTATCATGTTACAGCATTAGTACTCAAGTATGGGGGGACAGCATAGGAGAACTTGTATTCATGATACAGTTTTATTTCTACACAAACAATATCTACTATTAAGTGCTTTTCTATTGCGATTATTGTTGTCAGACGCCAGATCAGCTGTCGGATCTATTTGACAACAATACTCGCAAAAGTAAATATTCAATTTAAAATTGTTCGAAGACTACCGTGTCTTAAGAGAATCTTACATTGATAGAAGTAGACTTTTTTCGAAATTCTCTAAATAAAGACCATTTTAAAGTAAAGCTAGCATTATTATGAACAGAATTTTGAATTTATTTTGTTCATCATTATCTTCATTCTCTTGCCGTTATCCCAATTTATTTGGGGTCGGCCCAGCATATCTTCTTCTTCCATACTTCTCTATTACTCGCAGCAGTCACATTGTTCGAGGATCTTAAATGAATATTTATAAGGTTTGAGAACTACAGTCTCTTTCCATTATTACATGGAACCCCGAGCCTTTCAAACAGTTCGCAGATGACCATACTTTTTTCATTGTACCGCGTCCACAGTTCACCGCCTTGCTACCGTAGCGTAACGATATAACTAGCTGTGTTCCTACTTGATGCCGGTCATCACCGATGGACAAACTAGTTTACACTGGCTTTATAAATAAGACCATATTTCTGTAGAAGACGATGAACTAAGCTAAAAGCTAAACACTGATAACTTCTTACTATCTTACTTCTTACTAATAATATTATAATAATAATATATTATTTTTGGGATGTGGACTCAGCGATCATTGTGCCGATAGTCGTGTCAGCCCATGGCTTAATTGCCAAGAGCCTCGACCAACATCTCAGGAGGCTCTCGTTAGGCAGCTGGATCAAGGGCTTGATTCAGAAAGCGGTACTTCTGGACACGGCTCGTATAGTTAGGAGGTTCCTCTCTCTGGAGCCCTGACTGCCGGTAGCTTGGACCCTGTTCCCGATACCGGTGGGTTACAATTTTTTATATTTTTAAATGTTTTTTTATGTATTTTTTAAATTAATATTTAAAAATGTATAAAGTTTGAAAAAATATGAATAAAGGAAATAATATATTATTTTATTATTAATATTATAAATGCGACAGTTTGTGAGGATGGATGGATGGATGTTTGTTACTCTTTCACGCAAAACCTCCCCAACGGATTTGGATGAAATTTGGCACACAGATAGTTTATAACCTGAATTAACACCTAGGATAGGCTTTTCATCTCGGTAGTATGATCCCGTGGGTCAATTATCGAACTCCATGCGTGCCAAGCCGCGGGTATAAGCTAGTTGAAGATAAATTCGAAAAGAGTTTTTTTGGATGCATTATTGAAGTTTGATCGCACTAAATGTAAAATGCATTGCTTACAAGATGTAGAACCATACAAAATTAAAAAGCAACAGGACCAAAAATAAATATATCATCATAAATAAATATGTAGTCCAAAAGAAACACCGCGCACCTCACAAGTCGCAGTCAACAATTATATACAACAACACTACCGATAACCATAATGCCTATAATCATAGGAACGTTCCAATAAATGAAACTCCAGGCTAAATCGTTGCAACGCTCATAAAACATAGTCGTAAAATAATATACAGAAATGCCATCTCCGACGGTTCTCACGCTGCATAGATATAAAACCCATATTATGTACCAGCAATTAAGAGGTATATAATATAAAAATGATTGCTAGACATCACACGATCCTTTTATAGACGGCGATGTCGATACACTGGGCTAGTGCCAAAAAAATGAGAAAAAATGAGCGATCATTGATCTGCAGCATTACTAATCGGTAATGTATACACACGTGATCACACGTCTAATTTATTATCATGCCCAAACTGGGTTTATCAAATAAATGTGATCTGATAATGCAAAAAACGTCTACATTTTGATGTTAATATGAATACGTAACGTCAATAAATTCTAATTTGTTATACAAATTTTCGTGCACCTGTTTTGGATGTTCAGATCAAACGAACTCAGATGTTGATACTACATCATTGAAATTAAAAACCTTGTCATCGGTATAACTTACTTTTGAAGTCAAGCATCTGATTATAACATTATTAGTAAATCATTATCATTCTATAAGAAGTTAGCACTAATTAGGCATCGTTCATCATTTTAGACTGGCTTCATTTTTATTTTTTGAGTTGATTAAAGAATTAGTTCGATAAAATTATTATGAGAAACTTTACCACCACAAACTTAAGAGGAAGATATGAATGGCTCTTATTTCCATCGATGACCACACGGAAACAATAAAAATATCCCATAACCTAACTATTAAAAATGATCACCATTATACATGCAACTAAGTAGCCGATTAGTCAACCATGACCACATATGCTGTTATTAATATCACCATGCATATGTATTTAAATTTTACAAGAAACAATAAAACTCCATTTATTGGCCATTTAAGACCCCGACATGAAACTGAAGACCATAGTCTTGATTCATGAATTAAGACTAAACAAAATGTGTCACAGAATCTTATCACAGTTAAAAATAACTCAATTATTGGTATCAATTAGTATCAGTGAACAAGTGTTATTTTATTGAGTCACATTCTATGCGCCTGCGGTGCTGTGTGAATGGCTAGCCAATGACTCAGTGTATGGTGCCAAACGGCTGCATATTAATATTGTTTCATGGAAAACTAATCATACAGGATAACACATGGTTATAAATAAATGTTTAGGTTGTTAACTGAGGTGGTCCTCTCGACTTTGGTACTTATAGAGGAAAAATATTTAAAATTAAGGTGAACTTTAGTCTTTAGATGTCTTTAAATGTAGATATTTACGTCTAAGCTTTAGTCTTTAGGCAGGTAGTATTTTATGCCTTAAGTTTAGACTAAAGTTTAGACGTAAATATCTACATTTATCAACTTCCTTGTACGAATTACTAAACTTGCTTATTTTAAGACTTGCACATGTGCAATATGCAAGTGTATATGCCTTATGGAATCTACCGCTAACTCAATAAAATAAGCTTGTTATTTTACAAGATAATTTATAAGCCAATACAACTCATATGGCGAGAGTAATAACGTGCTTCAACAACAAATAAATTAATTCACTTCAGAACGAAAATGAAAGCAAGAAACAATACGAAAACAGACACCATCTTGAATTTAGACCCTAGACTAGACACACTCAGGAATTCCTTCAACAACAGCACTTCAAAAACCAGTTTTAAACAACTAGGCAAATAGAGCAATTACTGAACCAAACCTCAAGAACTTAGAGAGAAAAAAACTAATTTTCTAACAGCGCCAATTACTGATCTGATACATTAGTTGAAGTTGATGCAGTGAAATAAAACGGCGAAGATTGTGAAGCGGAACGGAAGTCCTAGGTCACGGCCGTTCGAGAGTAAGCTGGCCGTTTAATTAATTTATCAGGAAAGAGTCGGAAAGACTCGACGAAATGTAAAAGGTATTTCTTCCTGCTCCGTTGAACGGCACTTAATAACAGCTGATTTTGTATTTTTATTGTGAAGGCGGAATTGGAATTATATTTTGTATTGTTGTTTTACAATGATGGTTACTTTTAAGGGAATTATATTGTCATCTTGTAGCCACTCTTCTCCAATAAAATATAGTTGCGCAAGTGGCTACATACTGGTCGGACTAGGTTTGAGCAAAAGCGATCATCAATCAACGAATTCCTGCCTCGGTCCACTGATATACCAAAAGCCGCTCCTAAACCCCAAAATGAAGCTTCCTAATACGACGTTCAAAATTTTTTTCTACATCCAGTCTCCAGCTGCCTTCTTAAGGTCGACATCCAATCTCCCACAGGTCAACGCACCAAAACGAATAATTACACACACGTAATTAAAAACCAATTGGTTAACTGCTCATGCATCAAGCAATCAAGATCATAATTCGTGACAGAACGCCTTTTAATTCAATTTCGGCCGTCGGCATAGTTTTCGTAAACCGATTTGAACTCATGACCCTTGCTTCCGCAGGCAAGGCAAGCGTGGTAGATACACTACGCTACACTACTTGGCTATGCCGACCTCTGAACCTGAGTCAAGTCGACACAAAGCGGTACGGATGTTAAGTCTCCCAGTTCGCAGAAAGGATGTAGGCATAAAGCAGTAAGATTATGATTCATTTGCAAGCGAACAGTTGGTCTGCATTCATGAATGATGATGTGATCTTAGATTTTTGCATGTACCCGTTTCTTGTCAACCATTACTGTATCGCCACAGATTGCTTATCGCAGGAAATCGTTAGGAATGCGCGGTTTTGCGAATAATTAAAGTTAATGGTTAACAAATATAGGTATTTGGCTAAGTGGAGCGATTTATCTTACTTTAAGAATCTAGTTGTCATGCGGAGGCGCCAAGTGTATATTTTCAACCCACACAGGACTTGTCCAATAAGGTTATTTCAAATGTCCTTCTTCCCTACAACGCAGATATGAAAAGCTCTAGCATTTCGAAACGCCAACAAGATAAACTTGGACCTCCAAAATCCTCTCCAATTCAGTTTTCGCAGACAAAGGGCCCAAATTTTGCAAGTAATTGTAAAATAAACAATATGACAAGGACGAACAAAGAAAACCCCTAAAAAGGCCTCGCTCACCATGGCCATTAACTATATTTAGAGATACGGGCGACTGCGAAGCACTATAAAATTTTGATTGCCGCGTAGGTCTTGAGACGACCTTGGCAAGTATGTACTCCTAATAGTTGAATGATTCATACGCCTACAGTGCTGGTAGCTTAAACCATTTCGTCACCAAATATGCACAAGTGTTTGATACTCTACGTGTCAGAATTTTGTGTTTCAACCAAAATGCTGTGTCACTGAATGTAAATTAAGCTGTTCTGAGTGAATTTACGAGATTCTTTTCCTTGATCATGATTTTTGGTATATGTTTTTATAAGAGTCCATAAAATATAAGATGTACTGGACTGATTAATATTCACAAATTTTGCAAACTACAACCTTGAAGAATAGCATATAATCAACATAAATTCACGATACGAATCAGCATACACTCAACTACTAGAAGTACGAAGTGCTAATTGAAGAAACGTCTTTCAAATCCTAATCGAGAGTTAAAACAATTTCTCAGTTTAGAGAACATGAGAATCCTTTTACAAAAAGGTGGGAAAGACATTATAACAGAGAGGTTAGGGCTACTGTGCTTTTTAAATTAGAGCACGTCTATGCATTTCTCTTTTTGGGATGTCGATGTTTTGGGGCCACGGAAACTGGTTACAAAAGTCGATTTGATTCAGGAGCCGAATGCTCATGTTTGTGTAGTAAATAAACATTGTCGTCGCCGGCAAGGGGCGCCGGGAGCGAAGGTGCGAACAAACATGCGGACACACAAATTGCATATTTATTCTACATGACGAACATAGTCGCCGAGCTACTTAGACAAAATAATACGACAAACGTACTCAGTTTGTTTTTTAATTTGTAAAAAGTGAGTAATATTTGATGTCCAGCAGCCGTTCAGTGTAAACAATTACATAATTGTGTATGTTAATCGAAATATAAAACGTTTATGAAGATTTTATTGGAAATTTTAGAAAGATAATGTCTTAAAAGAGTCGGCAATATATTGAATTAAACATTGGCTACCTAGTTACGTCCCGTTTATCTAGTTGCTACATATGTTTAAATAAAAGAATCGTAAAGACATCAGTCTGCTAATAAAGCAATTTACTCGTGCACATGAGAACTTTTTGTGCTGAAAATGTCAATTTAATATGGATGTTATGCTCATACATATATGGTCTGCCTAGTAAGAAATTCTAAGCAAAGGTAATAAAAGGTTTATAAAATAAGTTAAAGTAACAGGTTAAGTCTGTGAAACTAGTGAAACTAACTAAATCACGTGAGATTTCTCTACAAACACAAAACCTAATAAATAAATAAGATATAATCACGAGTCTCTGAACGAGCCGGATGCCAAGATTCGTTCCAAATATGTCACAGGCGCGATGTCATGTTTACATGCTTTAGTCATCAATCTATGTGTCTGGGAGGGTATAGTTACGCAAACGCGCAAAAAGCGAAGTGTAACGACCGGCGGACCGCCCTTGAACCTGAGAACACGTGCACTGACAGACAGACATGACGACAATATTTAACATTCAACACGTAAACTACTCCGAGAGGAAACTCCGCCATCGCCAGTACACTGTTCGCTACGGAATGCATTATTATTAGATGAAATGACGCTCATGTTTCCATCCAAACGATTCGCGATGAGCTCACGATGAGATTTTCGAAATTTATGTTTTTCATTGCGTCTCTATTAAAGCAATCCTAGAGCGAAAACCTCGCGAAAAATGGAATGTACAACGGCGAAATACAATTGCTATTCTAGACTCATTTGGTATCTCTGAAAGATCACCAAAAGGACTCGTGCAGAATACATAAAATACTAGAGCAAATTCCAAATGCATAAAGCAATCGTAACAAGCTTTTAGAGCACACTCGTTGCCCTCGGCACGACTGCACTGTTTAGATATTTTTGGCATCCATTTTTATGATACGCAGTAATCCGGCAAGCCGTAACGATTGAACGGACTTCGATATAATTTGGTACAGGGATTGAATGTATCCTGGATCAGCACAAAAGCGTAGATTCATTCCGGGAAACTGAATATTTTTCTCAGTGAGGACAACAAATAAGCTATACATTCATGATGTATATTGCGCGTTTAGGAATTTCTAAAACTCCATCTTGGATCCGCCTACAATCATATAAAATTCGCATTTATAATATGAGAGTGATTCGCTATTACTTACACCAGCTGAATGTTTTGACATGACCGACCTTGAACCGGTATGATGGACAGTTGGCAAGGCATCCGACGCGATAAACCGGCGCTTTCGGAAGAAACGATCGTTTTTCATGGATTTTCTCGTAAAAACACGATGGATTAGCGACCGGAACGGAGTAATGGTTTTTGACATTACGTAATATTGTTCGGAGTATAATGGGAGGCCGTTTGACTGAGGTAATGTGTTACTAATAACTTTGTTGAGTGATAGCATGCTAATAGTGGAATTGAGAAAAGATAACACCATTAGGCGTGCTAGACCTAAGAAATTTCTAGAAAACATCTGGCAAAGAAATTTTTTGACCAAACCAAGCCCCACATGACATCTTCCATGAGATACCGAAGATGGATATGACGTAAGTCATTAGATCAAAGAAGTTCCTGATGCAATAGTTTACTATATAACATTTCAAAAGCTTTGCTAAAATCTACTTTATGATCCAGCACAACTAGTTTTCCAAACTCTTATACCATTATCAACATGACGTAAGCCCTGTTTTGGTTTACCTTGAGACTGCCAAGGAATTTCTAACTCAAGTAGGAATTTCGCTAAGAATTTACTGTGAAATTCCCTTCGTGACGGAAGTCATCCTTCGTCACATTGCGTCTTAGTGTCGCTGAACTATGATGGCCTTAGTATCTACCTACCATCAACGTGTAAAGTATTAGTTTTGCCAATGAACTCGCCAAGGTCAAGTGTACTCAAATAATTATTAGATACGTAGACGTCAAAATACTTTATGGCATTAATGTAGGACTTTCCAGAATTTGTTGATACGGCGAAACAAATATACTTAATTCAAATCTAGTATTTTCTGTGATAACAGAGGTAGTAGCTTTGATGAAGATGAAGTAAATAAAATAACAGGTATTTTAAGTATAAACTGTCTGTTATACAGACTTTTTTTACGCCTAAGATTCTTGACGCTGCGCTGTTTTCGAGTTAACAAAGCACTTGGATTTTTCAAATTTATGATAGCCAGCCTATTGATTCCATATTTCCTCGGAGTCTTTTACAAATACTAGTCCCGTGATAAGTTTTAAGACTCAAACGGGAAATTCTCGGGAGAATAGAATTTCTAAACAATAAAGACAAAGCAATCCTATGTTATTCCAAGCAACGCCTACGAGGAACATCAAATCAAATCCTATCTCGGAAAGTACTCAATACAACATTCACGAACGTCCATCAAATCCTTTGAAAGTATATCTAAATAGCAATCTTGATGAGTGAGCACACCTAGACATGGAAACATGACAAAAGGAATATGAGAAATTCATCAGCGGAGTTGAAAAATTTGAAGATTTTCCGGGCGACGTAATCCTGCCTGTACTTGATACAACGATCATTATTCAAAAAGAATAAGTACAATGAAGTCTGAGGAGGCGTACGGCCTACCTTGAACCTCAGGGGATCGATACAGTGCCATAATAACCGTATTTATAATAGCTATCGATCCCACTGAAGCTACCAACATTTTTCATGACCAAGGCCGTGTTGAAAATAGATTGATGGATTCCTTCACACGGAATTAAAGTGGTTTGTTTTGTGATAGCTTATTGCGATCATCAATTTGCTATGGGACAATGCCCCGGAAGGGTTATGAAGGAACGATTTTTTTTTAATAAATGGTTATTCAGTTTTTAAGTTATTATGCTTAGGGGAACAGCTAACACTTCGACGATAAAAGGGATTCTGCGTATTTTTAGATCTTTTGCCAACCTGAAAATAATGGAGCACTGTATAATTACCAGCTGCTTCGTTTCCCGCGAAAAGTTGAATGAACTGATCAGGTAATTAATGGTTGCGTAAACTATTGTCGGTCTTCTTGTGATTAAGGTTTCTTTTAAGCTCTCTAGGGTCAAAATGTGACTAGTAAATTGGCTATTGAGGTCTTCAATCCACCGGTTCAAACTAGCAGGATTTTCATCGACCTCGTTTCGCAAAGCCAGAAGCATAACCCGACTCATATAAAGAAGAGATCTTCCCAGGCATTCCACGGTTAACTTCTCAAGACCAGGCCTCATTTTAGTCAGTGTCCTTAGTAGATCTGGCAAAAGCTGACTAAAACCACCTCATGACGACAAAATTATGATGAATGACGACCCAACCTAGACGCATTGTCTCAGCTTCTAAACTGCTCCATATCCACATTTTTGCATACATCATTTTGCAAGCGACATAAACTTGTAAAAAGATAATATCTCAGTGAGTTTTCTATGGCGTGTTGTGCAATAAAGACATAATGGTATCATCATGTTTCACTGATGCTTATCAATGCCGTCCACATTGTAGCGACAAAATTGCCTGCAAATTATAACGTGATATTAAAATATAGGTTTGTTCTCGTAATTATATAGTGCACTGATAACTAAAAACATGAATTATGTACTGAAACTTAGTTGCATTGTGTGGGTGGTTCATTCATAAATGATGAGGTTGTTTTAGCTTGCATTTGTGAAACTGGCGTTGATTATAACATCAGACGACACGGGTAGACTTGATACCTTATCGTTTATTCAGTTTTGTATTGTGAAACACCATTGCAGGTTTTGGATAGCGTAATGGGTACTAAACTTTATATAAAGAGCGGCTACAGGGTATCTTACCCGTTGAAGGATGAGTTAATATTGAGTAGAGATCTACGTTTTGCAAAGGGCCACTAGAGTCAACTTTATGACTGACTGACCAAGTCCTTGACAGTCAAAAAAAATTTGAACTGAGTGCGACAAAGCTTCAGGTGCATCTCAAGAACCAGTACCATTATGATGACTCACTGTACAACCATTCCAGGAGCATATTACCCTCGAGATGACCCATAAAGCTCAATTGCACCATATTTCACAAACATCCACAGATAACGATCTAAAAGGAAACGGTCTTGAGAACATTTTACGCAGAAAATCGGAGGACAAACAGGGTTACGCAGAACTTCGGAGGACAAACAGGGTCTCGGTCAGAGCCGTGACCTTGGCAGGACGACGGACGTCGGTATGACCTTGACCGCTTAGTGTCAGTCTACCCACGTACATCGCACACGCCATAAACCACTCATTATGTTAAGCCAAATGTACTGACACACAAAATTGTATTTGCCGCCGTCCGATATGCAAATGCCATTTGAACACTGCCAGGATCGGATAGATTTCTGTTGCGAACTGTATAATTAAGTTTGTTGGACGAACATAGCGCTTTTGTATTCAATTTTGACCTCTATGTGAAGGGCGTTGAAGTTAGTGTTTTAGCTGCTGTGTGTATTTCTGAGGACGGAAACTAACTTCCCTGACGTAATAGCGAAGTGTTTGATATGTCGGAAGTTATGACTAACTCAGTAGAACTATGTAGGAGTTGGCTCGTCTGGCTGGATGTAACGACCTCCTTTGTGAGCAACCATGTGCGGGAAACGTGCATTACTTTGATAATTTCATGTTTAGGCGAATAGGCGTCCTACTGCGAAACGAATGGCAAGGCAATGTACTCTTTATCAAAATGAGAATTGAAAGAAATGATTGTGTAATTTAGGCTTGTGGCTGCATTGAGAGCAGTGATGATAAAGGCATTGACTTTCGTGTCGTAGGTCATGGGTTCGCGGCCAGGCAGGCGCTTTAGGTTTTGTAATATATTTTATAATGTTCTTAAAACGGAGAAGGAAAACTTCAAACCAACATGTCCTAGAACCAATTAGAAGACATGACATCCAGCAAACCGCACTGGGCCAGCGTGGCGCCTTTTATCGCAGCAGTAGAACGTTGTTTTCGAATAATGCATTGCATTTAGTATTTGCAGTTTAGTTTTAGTATTTACTCATTCATTTATTTAAACTTCATGTACAATAGTGGTACATAGGCGGACTTAATGCCACAAGGCATTCTCTACCAGTCAACCTTTTGGTTTAATAAGAAAACATTGTGATAGGGTACAAAATAAATATCTGACACGAAATAATTAGCTTTTTATGACCAACGGCTGATTAATGCACTATAATAACTATAATCAAGATTCTTGAGAAAACGTTATATGGCGCTAATCGGCTAATACTTAGCCTAGGTGATGATGACAATAATTTTGTGATTATTTTATAGCACACAATAGTTAATTTCATTATTTACAGTCTTGACACTAAAACTGTTATAATTTTCGGTTGAATTAGATACAACATATAAACTTAGTCATAATTTTGTTGAATTATTTACTTGTCGACAAATTGACTTTGGCCGAGATTTTCATTTGCCAAGACAATATGTACGTGATTTTTCTTTCCAATGCCCAATATTTGTATTCTAAGTATATTTTTGTACGAATCACCACAAACAAAAAAAACACAAAATACACAGCTAATCACGCTCCCATGGGCCTCCGGTCCTCAGATCAAACGCATCAAAACATGTCCGCACGAGATTATGGAAATGCACTAAAACCTGATCGGACTGCGGCGTCCTCAAACAATATTGACTCTCACATCTAAAGAGGTCTGTCATTATTATCTTACAATACATTCTCTTCTTAATGGAGGACCGGAGTAGGGTTACCATTTCATAATTTGAGAAGTCTTAACCAAAAGACGGACATTTGCAAAAAAAGGTCCGGATGTTTTAGAATTTTGTGTCAGCGCACATTTTTTTTTTAATCCTGAAAAGTCCCCAAAGGTGTGGTAAAACCGTGACGGACAGATCGCAGACTGGACCCCGAACACAGACTTTGGCAGAAAATGTACTGAAGTAAGTTCCAAAGCCAGTCCATAATCTGCGAGAACTCGTTTGTCCTTTTTTTCGGATGAGAAATCATCAAATGACCCCTCCCGCTCTGGACGGAGCGGAAGGGAGTGTCAGACTTGTACAGACTAAAACCCATCCATGTTCCTTCTTAGCCCTTTGTGTTCCAGAGCCGCGGTATCTCTTTCGAACAGTCCCGCAGCCCAACCCGTTTGCCCTCACCTTTACTTCGAAAAGTTCGGATACTTTATGGCTGGACAAAATCCGGACAGAGGGTCAAAAAGCCGAACACGTTCATTGTTTGGACAAATCCGGACGTATGGTAATCCTAGTCCGGAGAGTCCGGGGCACACTGATGTTCGACAGGCGGATGCAGGAGCCAAACAGCGACATCGTATCATCCGACCGCCTGTCGTGTTTTGCATTTGCCAGGGCTGGCTACATGAATTACTTATTTGTACCTTCCGATTAAGATTTAAGCGGCAATGTCAGCTGATGTGGAAATAAAGGATGGATATTGATTGATTTGAAAACTTTGTGGTGACGCCTATCAACAAAGATTTATATCGTAAGGCTACGCACGTCAAAATAAATTGTCACGTGACTTTTTCGTTGACAATGACATTTGAACAGTGTTGTCTCGCTCACTCATATTGAAAATCGTATCTATCCGTGTGAATACATTTTCACGTGACCGAAGTACGGTGAGGGCACATCTAGTGAATTAAATCGTTGCCTATCATTATATTCTTGTAGCGAGAGCTCTGATACTGACGTGTGTCTCTTTGATAGATAATATTGATGATATTTGTAGGAAATTATAAATAGGTACCTACAGCCACAAAAACACAGCAGACGGTAAAATTATAAAGGTCTTATTTGAACAAAAACAATTCAATTTTATTACACGTTCCACCACGATCATTTTATTTCTAAGTCCAGACTAAAAGCGGCTATAAATTGTTAAGTACATAACTTACGAGGCTATCATAAACCTATCTTTATTAACGACTCACAAAACCAAGTTAAACAATACTTTGATACTTAGGAGCCATATCTTCAGAGGTACTAAACATATAAGTAAACGGGGAGTCCGATCAAAACAGATATCTTCTACGAACTTTTTATGAGAGACTTGTGTAACTTATGTAATCTTTGGCCGGAGTGTGTGGCAGTTCTGGTCGAAGTTAAGCTCTAGTTTCTACCTTATTGTCCGTTCCGATAACTATCGAATCAATCGGAAAGGTCAATGCCACCGCTTGGATAGCCAAAAGTTGGCACGTGGATAACTTTTTCAAACAAAACCCATGTTAATCAAGAGCTTTTTTATAGGAATAATGGAGTTTTCACTGAAACTTGCTTAAAACTTCAAAACTATTCTGTTTTTTGTTTTGCGGGGGAGGGGTCGACGAAGTGTGACATTGTGTGACAAGGGGTGGGAGGGCTCCTAAATTTTGTGTAATATCATTTCAAAATCTAACATATGTAAATTGTAAGTATTAAAACACGAAATTTGAACTATTAACGAAAAACTTAAGAATATTAGTTTTTAAACTGTCCTGGTCACTAACATTATAACAACAAACAAACAAACAGACAAACAAACAGTGGACATGGTAAATATCCCGTTTCTAGTGTTAATTATAATCTTAAGAATATTTCCAACTTCATCTGTATAACATATAAAATTTGCAAAACATGTGACGTCACACATGGATGGCCCCTTTTCGAAGAAATCGAATATGATAAAATTTCGTATAGGAGTTAATAAGTTAAATAGTGAAGTTAAATAGTCACACACAATGAATAACCACAAACGTTCAAACAAAGCTTCATAAAAACCTCAATTAATTTAGAGCTGCCTTTCAGACAACATCCATAAAGTTCCCATCACAAAATTGACTCCTTGATCATACACCTGATAATTTTATATATTCGGTTTTCCCAAAAAACTGCTTAATCTAACAAAAACCGTACCTACGTTTCAACAAGACAATAATAAAATAGAACATAAAGATAAACCGGCCGTCTCGAAAACCGGAAACAATAAAAAACGTAATATCATAACCGCATAAAAACCGACATTTAAACATATCACTGGAGGGAATCGTAAAACACCATCTTAATATCGGTACGTATAGTTCTTAACTAGCGAAAAAACTAAACTTTATGTTAGTGAGAATTTAAAGGCATAACTATAAACCTGCGCCAGAGACCCAATCGTAATTAAACTGATCATACAATTTTAATTACAGAGTAGTTTCATACTTCGCGAATTTATAGCTTATTTTTTATGATTTATTGATATTAACTTCTTAATGTAACGTGTGAGAAGATTTATTCAATACTGAACGGTGTCGACGACTTCTCGCAAAAAATGTTGGCTTAAAACAAAAGCTTGTAAAAAATCAACCAGTTAAGGACAATAAAGGTTGTATATCAAATCCATCTTATTAAAAGCATAAAAATTTGACCATCTCTACATTATAATTGTTACTTTTATTTACAGTCTACTCAATCACACTATCTTTTAAGTGTGACTGCGTTCATTTCCCGCGGCGCACGCGCGGACGCGAAAAACCTGCGCTCGCGCACCGATCTCAACAAAAACGCGTCTGCTCGCTAATGAAGAGTTGGAAGGGCATGTATTAATTAGTTGGCGCTCAGCGGCGCGTGCGCCAGCCAACATGGCCGACCGGCATTCCTTGTCAACTATTCTAGTCTTGATACGGTTCGAGTGGCTACAGATATCTATTGTGGGCACAAAGGAATTAACTTAATGGGAACTTTAGTAGCGCATTTATAACATGTGCACTTTGCGTCGATTTGGATTCCTCTATCTGTCATGTAGCTGATACAGACGTCTTTAAATTCTGTTTCTTTTTCGTTACTTCGTTTGTATCCATAAATTACCATTCACACCATTGTGTTTTAATTACGCGTTTAGAATTCAGGCAGGCAGGTTGAACATGCGCCTATACGTGGCCCATTCACAAAAGCACTATAAAACAACATTCAAAACGCATAATGGTTGTCCAGTGGTCCACATCCTATATTATATTTAATTTGTATTCACGTGAACGGATCCAGCGGGAAGCGGCAGTGCTGGCGTTATCGTCACAATTACACGCCGAATCTAATCTCGAAATCTGTGTTACAAAAAGAGCTATCACACGTCAGATAAACACACCCACATCCTCTAATATTAACATCCACTTCTGTCTATCAAGATGACTAAAGCGACTTTCCAACAAGAGCAGCGTGTCGCTTTCGTGTGGTAACGTGCACAGTGCATGCTGTGTCACACACTCGCGACTCGCGTGACGCGTCACCGTAGCGTGCACTGTGTCTGTTATTCGCTAAACGCTATCAATTGTATCGGCATTACGCAATAGGAAGTCCACAGTAGTATATAGTATGGGCGGCGTGGATAGTACGGAATTAGACCGGCAACGACCCGGCCCGATTTAGAATTGTCCCCGGGACAAAAAGTACATAGGAACCGGCGCGCCTAAACGACTAACGTGCTCCACTATTACACCGAACTGAACTGAGAAAATATGTGAACTGCATTTCCTGAAAAAGCAAAACTATAAATATCAACAATAGCTCAAAAGTTTAGATATTTTCTAGAAGTAACTAGCAGCACACTTTTGAAAATAACCCCGCATACAAAAAAAGGAAAATCAGTACACGATACCGCTGAAATTATTTTCCACACTTTTAAAAATGTTATACGACTTAACACACAAAACATTCCTGAAAATAAAACAAGCAACAAATGTTTACAGGAACAAAAGCAAAAAGTTTCAAGGTAGATTTGATCAAATCTTTGTTTAGGCGAACAACGAAGAAAGAAGCCGCAAAGAGTAAACAAGCGATTTTCAAAGTCATTATTGTAAATGGAAACTGTTTCACTTTTCACAATTCTAATCGTTTGTTAACATTTTCCTATTTCAAAATAAAAGTAAAAGTTTTACGACGAAGGTGTTTCGTATGCTTTAACTTTTTTAATAGTATATACATGGCTTTTACCCATTTCATTGTTTTCCAGCAGGGATTCTTCTGAAGATACTGATAAAAGGAACTTTATGATTTTGCCAAGAGAATGCGTCTATTCAATTGCTAAACCACACTCTTACAATCAAATCCACTTCTACATAACTGCAGCACTAACTTCGGGTGATTGAACTCTAAAATTACAGCACGGTGTGAACGCGCCCACCGCTAAATAGCCAGATATTTCTGGACACACGACACCCTCCGCTCACACCGTAATAGACACCGCTACAATGTCTCTAACACATGACATATATGGTGTAGAAAGTTATGTCATCCGATCGTAACCCGAGCTCGCGGAAGCAACGTAAATCATTGTCGGCTAGGGAATACGTTTGAATCAATTTGAAGGCAGGAATTATACGAGGGTTTTCTTCTGTTGATTTACGATGTAGGCCATGCATCTTGGAGGATCACTTCAGTAGTTTAGTTGTATATGGTCTGGTTTGTGTGATAGTTTGAATGAAAGCAGTAATTAATAAAAGGTAAAGCTTTTTAGTTTTAATTGTGGAGAAGTTTATTGTTGTCGATGTGATCTTTCATTTTGGCAGCCTATCGAAATCAGATGCAGGACAAATAACTCTTTTTGAAAGAGGTGCTAATTAAGCTGAACTCGGAAAGAGGATTGATGTCCACAACAGTCCTAGTTCTTTTACATTGACCTGATTTAAGGAGACTGGTAACCGGGATGACAGCATGGATAAAGAAATCAAAGACTCATCGAGTAGCGACAATAGTGAGTGCATATTTTAGGAAAGTCATCCATCAGGAAGTGCATCATAATTGTAAAGGTCAAAAACCAATACACCACAAAGAAAAGTGAACAAGGAAGAAAGCACTCAATCCTCACAAGGAAATGACAATCTCAATCCACCATGAATCATGAGCAGAGTAACAAGTAACATTCAAAGAGCATTTCACAATTAAACCATGTCACCCGCACTGGCTTTCTCTCGGTTGTCAGCCGTATCATGGATGACCCTAATACCTTTCTCATTATCATAACTTGTTCATTACATAATTGCTTTGTATTTCGAATTAGAGAATGCAATCAAAGATAAGTTGGCTGCAGTGTTAGATATTGAGATTAACTAACTGTACATGCATAACTTTGGTTGAGAGTTCCGGGTCTATGACAACTTTGTTTGTTCGAATGAGTGTCACATTTTGTTCAATAATAAAAGCCATTATTCTAAGTAACATTTTCAAAAGATTCTAACTTTTATGTAACATTTGCCTCATATTTGTTTAGTCGATCCCCTAGCACTAAATTGCTAATGGATATACCCCCGTTCATAATCTTTTTACCCTTGAAATGCTTTCCCACCTTTTCCAGTTCATTAGAATCAACAAGTATCATTAACCTTTCACAAATGTCTGAGCAATCGACCCCAATCATCGTGAAACCTTCTAATTGATCCCGAACCAATTCCGCACATTGCTTGTTAAATTGTCATATTAACCTCCAGACCGGGCGACTCCTAATCTGTGCAAGAGGCCTCTCAGATGTATTAGTTAATTAATGCAACCCAGCTTCACCTTGACACGATCTAAACGAGAACGTAGACTGTGAACGACCGACCTTTGCATTGGCAATGAAATGTGTTGCTGTCAATTTGGACGATATTACCGCATTGCTTGAGTGTGTGTGTCAGCGGCAAGCTTCCATTCCGAAATATGATACATTATTACTTTATAAATAAATAAAAAACATGAATATTTCTCAGTGTTTCGGTAATCTTCAATAGCATATTTAATGATGGCGCATTATAGCATAAATTACCTACTCACGGTAGACAAAAAGTTGTTTGAAACTTAAGCTACGAAATTGCAAAAATTGTAAGTTAACTTTAAATTACCACTAATAGGCTCAATAAAAAAAAACTTATGCGAAAAATCGCGAGCGCTGAATTGTAAGATTTCTGAGCGTATAACGACCTCGGCTATCAAAACATCGTAACAAAGTTCTGGGAAGTAATTCTATCGTTTAAAAAGGGAGCGAGCCTGGCCTAAGGGTTGCTAATCTTATTGTTCCAACGTTGGATAAAAAAGGCACGCGATTTTTATACCAGCGGAATAATCGTTTTTAAAGTAATTTTTTTGTTCACCGAAATATCTTGAGGTGATGAACGAATAACAATCGGAGACCGGAATTATTACAGTAAATAAATATGAGAGCGAAGTGTTCGAAATTGGGAGATTATAAAAAACAATTGTTGGAAAAGTGAAAGTAATATAATAACAGTTTGATTGAATATCTTTAATACTGTCCCAAACGAATATTGCCGAAAGAATTCTGTATTAAAAACGTCAAAAACGCAATATGCGTAATGAACACATCAATAGAAAGCGTCAATAACTTTTTCACTTCCCGAAATTTGTTGATAATGGTATTGCGGTAATTATCGAGCCTTTTTAAGGTGCCGACGATTGACTTGTACAAATGATGCAGGTGCATAGGTTGCAAAAATTTCGTACTTCATTAATGCACCGTGCAATTATTTCGCCATCAATTTTCGATCAAAGAATCTTGTCGAAAAATGTTCAACACTCGCGGGTTATTAATCAAAGTAATGAATGAATATAAATGAAAACGACGTGCTCAAAACTTGTACAAACGATGTGAACAAAGCCAATTTAATATGAGGCTATGGACCAAGTTTGCAGAAAGATTAGATTTGAAATTTCAACAGAGGCTACATCGCTAGCGGGGTTTCATTTTTAATATGAGTACGGTTTGCTAGTTTCTTGCAAATATATGAAATTATGTCGATAAAGATGGTGTTTATTAAATACCATTTAAGAAGGCAAGCATAAGCGTAATAGAATAAACAAGATGTTAATTCTTAACACCTAAGAAATTCAACGACGAATTACAGCGGAAAATCTAAACCAAGTCAGACAAAACGCCCACAGTATTACCCAAAGCCTACCGACAAAGCAATAAGAACAATGGTTATAATACACCCTCTAGTTTATAAGTAACCACAGAAGGATTCCCGAGAGACCGTGAGACGTCGCGGTAGACCACAAAGGAAATGGCGAAATGATCTTAGACTTCCCAAAGGAGAGCCCGGACGATGTGATGAAGATGAGAACGGATCCCGACTGTCCGTAAATGTAATAGATTGTGGACTGGACAATCATGACGTAAATTGTTTTGATATTGATGCGCTGTTTCCGGAACATGCATAGTTATAGAGAGTTGGGGTTTACTATGACAAACAACAGTCAAACAAAATAAAGATATGCTACAATTTTTCAAACTTTTGTTGGATAACAATGAGAAGCCATTATCTCAGCACCAGTTCTTTTTCAAATAGGCAAAGCAGCCTGACCGCTATCGGATTATCTCCCTTTATTTCTTCGCGAATTATTTATTTCCAGCCAAGCAATCAAACATCAAAGCGACTTGACATCCCCGTAATTAAAGAGTTTCTAATCGCCACACTGATCCACTCAAACGCACAGATAAGGTACACACAAAAAACGGGCCAATTCTTCGTTTATCGTTAAATTGCTAAGCATCGGAGGGTTTTGGTCTTCGGCCCTTTGGTGCATCGGCACGTGAAGCCGTTTGTCGGTGAGGCGCAACTTTAGTTTATGGCTTTTTTCACTCATTCTCGTTCTGAGAACTGGCGGCTTTTTGGCGCCTACCTAAAGCCCCCAGTTTTTTTGGAAGGAAAAAAATTTGGCGCGAATGCGGTATCAGATTGAGGGAACTCGTTCCTATTAGCTGTTGGTGCAATACTGTTTCTTTTTAAATTCCTTGGAATTGATATGGATTTATGAGAATGCGAAGTTTGTCTTTGTATTTCTGTTGTGGACTCGACATTATTCGTCCGAACACTTAAAATATCCAACTGAATGTTTTCTATGGATATTTATTGCTAGCTAATTTGTACAGGGAAAACCATAGATCTATAGTAATTATCGTAAAAAAGACCATTCAAAAAACCGTTGGGTCTTGAAAAACAATTGGAAGAACACACCGGAGGCGTCCCTCAGCTGGGTTTTGTAGGCGCAGACATTGTTCACGTGAGGTAAATAAAAATGTATTCATCAGAAACAACAAAAACGAATCCTCTTACCGAGAAGACGCGACCATTTCACCAGCCACCCTCGATAACAAAAGATGTACGGAATCCATTGTGATGGAGCCTTTTATGGTACTTGCGCTCATAAATCGGAATCTATGGGTGGTATGTTAGCAAAGATCATTTTTGTATATAATAACTTTGTGAAGGAAAGTCCCAACTATTGTCTTGTCATTGGCCATTGTAAAACAAACAATATCCGAAGCGTCATTTATGACACTTCCCATTTTAATGATGGCAGCTGGTCCGTTGGAAATGTAAAGGTGTTGGTAAGGTGGTCCGGTTTAATGTGGAGCTTTGTTTCATCCTACATCTGTATCTATTGGTAATTGCTATCACCTGCTCCACGTTTCCTTGTTACAGGTAATTTTATCGCTTTGTGTTTGGAGTTCGTTTCTTGCGGTGGAGTCGATATCAAATTAGTGTTTATAATTGAACGATTGATTCGCATCCGGTGTTGGGCAATTTTGGACGGTTTTGAAGTCCAATATTTATGAGTATCTAATGCACAATTTAATCGAATACCCCTTCATTAGTGGTGGGTTTTATGATTTATTGATAAACTTTATTGGTATTATAGAATATCATTTTAAATTGAATACATAATAACGTATATTTGCTCATGATTAAAAAGTGGGGTATCCCAAATCTTCAATATTACTTCTGGCAGTAAATATAGACACGAAAGGCTGTATTACTGAGACAATTCGATTCGTGAAGGTAACCTCACCCCTCTCGCCGTAAACCTGAATGTCGTGGGCGATAATGAAACAAACACAATGCCACCCTGTGTAACGCCAACTTATTCCACTTGATAATTAGATTAAACTTCGCAGACGTCTAGAAAATTCGGTTTCAACAGTTTCAGCCAATCCCCCGTCTTCGTTTAATTATGTACTTTGGTACGGTTAACTCTTTTATACTTTTAATCCTTGAGAGCTTAACGAATTTTCGAAGGTGTCAAGTTTGGGAGAGTTTGAATATTAGTACAGTGTTTGAGTATTGTATTTGAGTTAGTAGAATGTATTTTGGTATTGAATGAAAGGAATCTATGAGAACGTATCATATGTGGGAATTTGGCCAAGCGTGGCTGCTTTTGGGTCATTCAAATGTTTGTAAACTAGGCCACATTAGATAGGCAAACATTATGTGTAGTGCACAGATTTCAGAGCTATTTGCGACTGTGAATTCATTGATAAATGTTTGTAAGACATTTGATCTAAAGTGTTTATCTCCTCAAAGATCTGCCCTTAAATTCTATTTAAGTATTTCTACAGTGTAATGTACCTTTGTGTCCTTTCGTTGCTCGGCAATTTAACTTAAAACTGTCCGATAAAATTGCAATGTGCAGTCTAAAAATACGCACGACATGCGAAGGCGTCTACAATATACTGTCTTGTAACACCGTTCCTATAACTTGTGTAGAAAGTCGACCAATCAACCTGATAACAACATTGTCCTTTGTATTTGATGGTGGGTTTTTTACCCGACAGGTGCCTAGCGGTTGATCTTTATCTCGAGGAACCTTCCTACTCACCCCACTTCCCTTGCCGTAATGAGCCCTTAAAACTCCTAAACATTTGTTAATATCCCTACCGATGGCTTTTTAATGTAGGTCCTCCGATTGTTCAAATTTTTTTTTTGCTTATTTCCTTGTGTTTTTGTGTATGTTGTAAATCAGCGGCAGGTGCGTCGGTTGGTATGTTGTCGATCAATTAAAAGATTTTTGTTACCTATAAGTTTTTAATACTGATTAGGTTGATTGGTGGTGATATTATTTCGTTTAATTGCATCATTCGAATATTTTTTAGAGAAAACAAAGTTTTAGTTTTTCATGATACTACTACGTACTTTTTGAGTCTTGTTGCACTTTACTTTTTCAGCCAGTTCATCATTATCTGCCTAGCTCTTTTCCAACTGTAATAGCCCGTAGGCAGTCTAACCGGATGCAACTGAGTACCAGTATTTTACATGGAGCGGCTGCCAGAAAGTTACATGGTAATGTGCAATTTGTCACCAAAATAGTTTCTCTACACTTTCCCATAATACAGGAAGGCCACTTTCCGAAATTACCAAAAAAAAAAATACTCTACCTTCACAAGCCTCACATTTGAACAAATTAAGATCATTACACCATCCATACACACGTTTCCTTTCATTAAAAACAATTACGGTCCGTGTAAGGTGTAAGCAATTATTGTCTGTTTTCCAAATGTTTATAAAAAGTTAATAAAAAAAACAGTAATAAGTGACCACCCAACGGCTCTATAATGACCAATTCAGTGAGTTCCGATCACTCTGACATCAATTGTACACGTACCTAATTTAAACATGTCGAGTTTGTTTGTACACTGTGCGCGTGCCCTTAGGTAACTGACCTATCGATCAAGACATTTATTGCTACCAAAATCTTATATCCTCAACCTTGTTTTGATGAACGTAAGGCTTAAATTGGAATCAAATTTTGTTAAGGACGAGCAATATAATTTGGTTTAGAAATTAATTTCTGGTTAAAATTGGTGCACTTTTTATCTAAGATCGCATTTCTAACAACCTTATCGCGTAGCACGTAAGGTTTACATTTGTTTATTTTATTATATAGAGCACCATAATAACTTTTTCCAGGAACAATTTTCCTGTTTCTATGTTCGGACATAATGATAAGTTCAGAAGGCATTACAAGTAGTAATTTAGTATAATTCGGTGCTTGTTTTAGTGAAAAAAAGTAACGCCTTTAATTATAAACAATTCTTGTACTTAATTACGTCAGTTAAAGCACGTTAACTTTCAATTATGACAATTTGTTCGCCCTTTGTACTGGAGCCGAAGATTTTTAGGGGTCCGCGGGCAGATGCGGAAGGCTTTGCAATCCGAAGACTTTTATTAAAGTCGAGACTCACCGTCTTAATGGATTAATTAGTTTGTGCAAGTTAATTATAGCTAAGAAAACAAGGAAACAGGGACGTAATTGATTTTGAGAAATATTGTTTAGAATCTTTGGTTCACAGTTGTACAATAAAATAGACAGAAACAGTTCTGAGAGGATCTTTAGGCGCTTGATTGGTTATAATTTGTGGAATTATTTGTGGACAGTGACACTGTTTAGAAAAATCAAATTGGCGGCACTTCCGATTACGGTCACGCGCCAGAATATTGATGCACCACTATTAATCTCTGTTCCAATCTAATCTTTGATACACTGTTTGAAGCTTTCACGGGTTAAAACTAAACTTATACTGTCACTTACGGGATATCTTCCGTGATTGTTCATTATTTGGATCTCAAAATAATGTACAATCACGGAAGATATCCCGTAAGTGACAGTATAAGTTTAATCTTTGACAGTCATTACAGGTAATCAATCAGTGGCCCGAAAATCTGAAAACCAGTCTTACCAAAAGGTATCGTATCACCCAGTACCAACTGGGTTGCGGAGGTCAGATAAGCAATCGCTCCATGCCAAATACTGGTATTCAGCTGTATCCGGTTAGACTGCAAGCCTATCACAACATAGTTGGGAAAAGGCTAGGCAGATGATGATTATAAATCACTGTTGCGGGTTGAATAACATTCTAGATCAAATCACGTAAGATTACGCGCGAAACATACGGAGCCCCCACACTCGGTTTCCTTCGTAATTGTTCAATTATTTCCACAATTAAACAGAACCTTAGTACATCTCGAATTCTCCACAGACCAGGTATTACGTACGATGCGATACCTCTAATCGTTGGGGATGTTTATCACTAATCATACTTAATAACATATTACGTAAGTAAAACAAATTTATTCCGATTATTTTTAGAACTTAATGTTTGAGGGCACCGGATACTAAGTATTGTGCGATGTACGCATGCATGCGAGATATGTTAATATATCTGTGTGTGGATTGTTTTAATTAGGTATAACAGAGTGTATTTATTATGATCATGAACTTTAGATATGAAAATTTGTAAAAGTTATCAGTTTTTTTTTTTTTAAATCGTTTAATAAAATTACATCTCAATCATCCTGTATTTTTAAGCTGAATTCAGATGGTCCTGTTTTTTTTTAAGTTTCATGTTAAAATACAAAAGCATTATTTTATTCTAAATATTGTAAAAAAATACATCTTGACCAACCTGTATTTTTTTCCAAAGCTTTATGTTATGTAAAAAAGGTAACAATGACCGTACCATACAAAATATTATTTGTTACACTAACACATAGATATCGTATCAACAAAAATGACATAACCCCAGGACTGATAAGACACGATCACCACAAAACTATGAAATGCAACAAAACAAAGACATTTTTCCCACAAAAGGTACTGATAACATCAACTTCGGAAACACTTTAATATCTCAAGTATCCCTTCAGAGAGTACTTTAGTTTCATTACTTATTGTGTACAGGTTGAATGTGTGGTCCAAGCAATCATAAGGGCCCAGTGCACGAAGTTCTATTTGTTTCTAAACGGCCTTTTAAGGATTTTAAACACCGAGTATTTAACAGCTGAGGCATTCAATAAAGATACTTTATCAAAAGCTCGGTGAACTTCGCCCTACAAAAATTTAAAATGACTAATAACAATATGTCCGTTTTTCTCAGTTATATCCCCACAGACCAAACTGACGAGTATCTAGGTACATGCTTCCTTTAAAAGAAAAAGTCGACAGTAACTATGATTATTGATTATATACTAAAACTGTTATATACTTATTTTATACAAGTAAATATAAATTACGACTTCGTATTGTGCAATAATAATATGTCTGACTCGCTAAGTCAATAATGGCTGCGCTTTTATGACTAAATGATTTGTGTTTCCTTATTGCTGGTGTCTAGGAAACCAACTAGTATTTTACATGTAGCGACTGCCTATCTGACCTCCACAACTCAGTTCCTGGATTCCACGTTATCCCTTGGCAAATACAGATTATCTAGTACCATCCGTATATTTTCTTAAAAATTAACCTACCGTAAGAATGGATCCGAATAAAATATTTCAATATACCATTAACATTTTTATTTAATAAACAAAAATAAATGTGCTCACACGCACGCGAGCATGCAAGAATGACGGAAATTCACTGAACGCTGACCTTTACAATCATCAATAAAAAAAAAAAGAACTGGCCACCTGTCACCAAAGCTCGTTGCCGATATAAATCATGATCCCTTCACCCCCTCCCAACCCCTGTAGTTAGCACGGCGCGACATCGAACCAGCGACCTTAAGGATCGAGGCTTAACCATTCATTTATTCATACTGTACCAGACATTAACATATTTTAATGCCTTCATTTGTTTTTCGCTTTTTCCGAAGTGAGAAACAACAAAAATGAATGAAGATCGCGAAGGGAGCAAAACTTCATTTGATTAGGTCATAAAATGTAAATATAGAGGCTTCGCTCGCGTTAATTTAGAATTTGAAAATCAATTCGGGTTGTACTCCGCTTGTAATAATATAATATATTTATAATCAATCATGATTCAAAAGACACGTGGCGCCATCTATTATCATAAGAACGTTATTGTTGTTTTCCTCGGTAACAGTACTTATTTTAGAGATGAAAGGTACCGTTATGTAGTATGTCCGTTTCTGAACACCTGACAACGTATAAAATTTCAGGATGATCGGTTCAGTTCAGTGGTTTAGGCGTGAAAAGGTAACAAACAAACTTACTTTAGATTAGGAAGTTAGGATTATTCACATTTGTAAACATTCGTTTACTATTATAGTCCCCAATCCCTAAAGCAATTTTATTATTTGTTAAGCCAAACTGAGGTAGAAGTGGTAAAAAATTGCTCATTCGAAGACTGAGATGATTTTCTCAAACGAGACTCAATTTTAGAATCCAATACTGAACCCAAAGTAGAAGCCAAGCCTCCGAGATCTAAGGTCAAGTAATATCTGAAACCAAAGCCAATAAACAGAAGCAACTAAAAGCAAGAAGAACAAACACTGATTGGAGATACTCAGAACCTTCATTTACCGTTCAAAGCGGAATATTTACTGCCGACAAGAAACGTCGGCCGTTATAATACTAGACTGAAAATATCTGCAAGTAAATTACTAGCAAGCCCACAGTTTACTGATTGGCATACATATACGACCTATAAAACACTGAAACGTTCGCTAGTAATATCGGTATGACCGTAGCATTGTTCAGGGACGGTACACAGGTACACTGTAACTGCAGGCCGGTTGCATCATCTTACCGAGACGTTAGAGTTAAAAATGGCGGTAAACTAAGATCATGAGAGAGTAAGTTCAACGTAAATCAATCAAGTCGAAGTCTACTTCTGACCTCAGCCTTGTGCATTCAGTTTGACCCAGCGACCTCCGGACGCCAAAAAATGTACCAACGACTACGTTCACAAGTGCCGAAAAGACAGAAAACTGTATCATTGTTAAACAAACAACAGCACGGATGAGCCCTACTGTCAAATTTCCTGTTTGGCTGATTCTTCCAGCCTGAACTATTCTCAAAAACGAAAACGGAAAAATTGTTAGTAATTTTGTATGTCCCCTACATACAAAATTACTAACAATATCTATACATATATAATTAGTAATAGTCGGAACTACTGATTCGATATCGAAAATTCTTTCAATAATGGGAAGCTAAGTTATTTCAGTGTTATAGGCTATTTTGAAACGTTTCTGCGGGACAATTTACAACCATAAGGCGAGCAAAACCGAGGGCAAAAGCTAGTTCATCATAAGAATAACAAGTGAAGCAATGCTCACAAGTTGGCATTCAAAAACTTGATTTGTTTTGTACGTAATTGTAACGTATTACGGTTTGATTCATTCCGGCCCTCTAGTATTGTTCTAGTATTTCTAAAATACACGTGTTCATAGTTCGGTAACAATGTAAATGTATTTGTAAATACAGATACGCTTACTACGGTTGCCATGCGTCATTACGTTAATGGTATTTCACGTCTAATACCTACTATTCCTAAACATTGAAAAACTATAGGAAACAGTTCTAGAGAAACGCCAGAACCAATAACTTTTTCTAAGAAATATTCCGGCTTTAAAGAAATAGATTTCAATAATATTCCGATTGGATATTACTGAATAATACAGCGAGATTACCGCAGTGTTCGAACATAATCTTTAATTATACCGCAGACGAACACAAGAAAACGCGTAAAAACAAAGCTGAACGAGATCAAGCGAGTTCAGTTGTCAAAAGCTCTGTGCTTCACTGAACCGCTGTTTATAGATTGCCTAGATATCGGCTTACCAGATTTATTGCCAAGCAAAATCTTACATATTAATGGATCCGAGTGTACGTTTCCGTGCACACGTAAAAACAGTGCTATTTCTTTAACAATAGACACGCTAGAATGTTTACGATGTTTTTACTACAGGCTACGGCGTTTGTAAATAAATAAATATCGTACTGGCCGGTGGGGAATGGGGATACATTTTTATCTGTGTGTTAGTTCATCGAGTGGGGTACTAAAATAGCGCACACATAAGCGAGCCGTCGCGTCGGTGAACCCCTCTCACGTCACGTGCCTGAGATCAAAGTAGATGAGCAACGTATAGATGGACATGTATATGTTCATAATGACCCTTAATGAACAAGGGTTCCGATGAGTCCCGTAGGTGTTACGTATAGAGTATTTGATGACTATAGACACTACAGATTCCAAACGAGACTCCCAAGAAACAAGATATTCTTCTACCTAAAATTAGTAGGCTTATCGGGTACCAGAGTATTTCGCAACTCAAAAACATAAATCAGCCTAGTTTCACGCACCTTCGAACAACTACTTAAACCTTATTGTATTTCTTAATCAGCCACGTAAATAAATAACCATAAACCCATTTAACTAGAAAGCCTCAATTATATTTCAACAAAAAAAAACTAAGCTCACTGAACAATTCAAAAGCTCACCCAGAAAAATAACTCGTACAACATCATTTTCATAACAAAAACACGCAATAATACTTAGGGAACCGTTAAAAGTACGTTGGCCAAAGATGTATGGAATTTATTCACCCCATGAAAGGAGATCGCATTTCCATTCACACACGACAAAGTGAACAAGGGGAAAATTGTAAGTACTTGAAGTAAATTGTAATAGGGCTGGCTGGTGGCATATGATTTGATGGTGCAATAAATTGCCAAATAAACGTCATATGTATGGGGAACACAATCAGCCATCGATATGGTGGGGCAAATAAGTGTTTTGACAATTTCTTTGTAATATTGATCAGCAATATGCAATACCCTTTTCTAATTTAAAGAAAATATGTTACTGATATTAAATGGTTTGTAAAATACACAGAATATTTCATCAAATTAATTTCTAACACAAGCAAGACTCAGTAAAACCCATTAGTGAGAAACCAATCTATCAAAGCTGACAAAGTCCGATCAATAACGTCAATAAACAAATTTTATCGACACAATATTGTAATTTCTCCACAGTCACGACGTAATGCTCCCATCACCAATCAATGGAAACATAGGAATTAAACAGTGAGCGATGACTAGAGGAATTCTTGGAAGGCGGATGAGCTTCGAGCAATAAGCTTTTATATCATCAATGAATACATTATTCATAACCTTGTCAAGGAAAAATAAGGTACGATAGTGCTGACAATGAAGTTTTACAAATACTTAATGATGATGTAATGCTTCGTGTTGCTAGGCGGTCCTTGGAAGGTTTGTAACGGTAATACTGTCACATTACTTTGTACTGGGAACCAGAGTAAATGGATTCATATGACAGTAATAAGTAGAAGTAAGGAATACGATAGTCGCCATATTGCTAAAATGTTGCACACACAAAACTATACCATGCAAAATCCGTTAGTGCTACCCCTAAGTGACAGTTCGGAAGGGAAACAATGCATCTGATACGTATCTGCGCCCCACCCTATGCATGCCGCACCTAGCTACAGCCGGATAACCGCTCGAAAATACGTACTGGTGGAAATATCTAACAGATCCACGAACTGATTCAAAACATATGATTGAATCAGTTTCTCTCTCTGTTTCTTGAAACTGTTAAGGGACAGGTTTTCAAATCACTGAGCGCTTTTGTTAAAAGTTAAATTGAGAAACCAAAAGTTTCATACAATTCAGTTTTAAGCTATCGATTGGTAAACCGTCTATGGGCAGGTTATTGACAAAAGGGCACAACCAAGAGATTGCCAGTCATACGCATCGTGTATTAAAAACCGGAAAGCACAATAGCTTGAAAGACAAGCGGGTTATCTCAAAATTCCGCAGCATACCAAAAAAAAAAAACTACACCCGCCCATTAACCCAATTGCTGAAAAAACTGATCATCGCACCCTCGATAGAACAGCCCTTATGAATTGGCACGTCCACAAAGGAGAACGTGCGATGGTGTCATGTCGCGGCTATTAGCCACCTAGCCATATAGCCATGTAGCAGTATAGCTACATACCCGAGTGGCCGTTATCCGCGACACAGCTAGGTACGGCACGGCGCATAGGGTAACTGAAGATACGATCTGCTGCATTGTTTGACTTTTTAACTAAATTGCGGAGGGTGAGTGCAGTCTGCGTTTGGAGCATTTCCATTTAATCTGTATCATACATTTAATATCTTTGCCTCGTTTTTGTATAGTTAGATACATAGATTGTGCGGTATAGTACGGTCGAGGTCGCATAAAAGTCACCTTTACAAAAGTTCGTGCGAAATAGCAATTCTGTTAGGACAACACCCATTATTACGTCTAATATTTCGTACGGAATAATTGTTAGTGAATGTTATGTTAGAGAACACAAATTACGAACAGCTTACAAACCTACGACTCAAGAAGATTCATTTTAATTAATTAACATTATTTTCTTAGTCAGAACTCAAAAACTCAAAACATTTATTTCAATTAGACCATTACAGTGACTTTTGAATGTCAGTAAAACAAAGCAAGCTAAGCTACAGTCACAGTCACAAGGCAAAATAACTTGTGAAAGTGCTGTAGTTGCCCATTCCAAGGCGTAGATCTCTATGGAGAAGAATGGACAAGAAACTCCATGGACACTCTTTTCAATCAAAATATTGTTACAAAACAGACGAAAATAGACAACAATACACAAATTAACAACACATAAACATACAACATAACAATATGGCTGTATTTCTCTGTAGAGTTGTGTGGAGGCGCACTTATAAGTACTACACCAAAATTTTGCTAGCTATATATACAACAACCCCTTAAAAATGTTAGTAAAGTCAACAACACATCAAGAAAACAACCAAAAACAACTTGATTTGGTGTTCGCAATGGGAAACCCACCATAACTTCCCTGTAGCCCCACCATGCCCCATTCTGCGCCACTGTGCCCCACGGTGGTCATCCATCATGCACCACAATGGGCAGTTCTGCGAAAGGCTAAATTTGCAGGCCCGCCTGATTTATGGCATGCTGAGATAACGGTCCCAGATAACATCGGACTATTATTACGGAGAAAAAAGGCAATAATGTCAATTAATTTTATGGAATTTACGTGAAGGTATTTTGTAACTGTGGTAGGTTATGGTTTATCAGATTATGAAGTGTTAGTGTTTCATATTTTATAGACGAACTAGCACTACGCCCGCGACTTCGTCCGCAAAAATTTTGATAGCTCGGCTAATATGCATGATATAAATATAATTTATAGTTTATAGCACCCTCGAATAATGTAATTTTCTGCCAGTTAAAGAATTTTTAGAATTGAATCATTCGTTCCGGAGATTACATACAAACTTACAAACAGTTTTGACCTCTTTATAATATTAGTTTATATGTAGACTCGTAGTATAGATGATTTATTTGCAACAGTTATGAATGATTAAAACATAAATATGTCAAAACCCTGATGGGTTTTCCCAACGGCAAAATGACGAAGTTCTATACCAACTTTCATTTCCTATGTATGTGGCTGTGCATTGTCTTTTAGTGGGTGAATTTAAGACGGAGAATATTAAGTTCAGACTATGCAGAACCCCAGCATCAGTCTTGAGAAAGCGCGAGAGGACCACTAAAACTATACCATAAAATAAAAGCGATCTCATCTGTAGAAGTACAAACACTCACATAATATCAATTGAGCCCTAATTACTCCAAAAAGTTTATTCCACGGGGAGCCGATTTACAATCACGCCTGAATCCCTAATTAAAGTCCAAAATTCCTAATAACACTGTCCAGTTTAATTAAAAACTAATAAAGAAGAACATTAATAGTGTTGCTTTGGTAACAAGTTGTTAGATAGTCCCATGGAAACATGTTGGTAACTTTATCCCTTATTTAACTATTCATAGTTTAGGTTGGCTTATCTATAGCGGAAATTAACACCCAGACTATGATTTTAGCATGTGTCCCATATTATGTTTCCCACGGTTTTTGACATGCCTATTTACTTATTCAGTTATGATTATTGTTTAGAAATTTAAAAAAAAGTTCATTTGAAATGGCGTCTTATTTTTTTGGCAAATTCGAATATCGCAGTTGGCATCTATCATGTTTCTAAGAACGTATGAGTCAACAACAAACAATGTTGTTTGCTTGTTACCTAATTAACCAAATAAACATGAGAAGTATTTTGTTAACATTGTGAAATTATTACAAATACACCTCACTATCGTTCCACGAGAACTACAACACGAGAATAATTTCTGAATGAAAAGAGCATGTGAACCTAAACAAAATGCATTATTTTTTCTCAATGATGTATTAATAAAACCACAGTTATTAGTCAATCACAATCCGAAGGATATTTTAACTTCAAACGTTTAGAAAAATCGGTACACTCGACACGACATCAACAGTGCAAATAACACAAAGAATATTATTCAATTGACAATAGAAATTACATCGGGATAGCAAGTAACGCAATCACCCTACAGGTTTTAGACACAAATACAGTTCCAGTCTCGGATGGACGAACTAATAACAGGTATTTTTTTTAACATCAACGTATAATACGCATCAAATTATAGACTACACTCTACTGGGTACACTATTTAGTATAATTTAGCTATTGGAAGTAAAAGGGTTAGAATTTGAAGAAGAAACATCATGTATTTACAAATATTGTGATATGTATTTATGAATCATGTTAGGTGGTAATGTAGAAATGTGTTTTGAGGGTACCTTTGTGAGTTCGAAAGAGATACCGCGGCCCTGGAACATAAAGGGCAAAAGAAGGAACATGGATGGTTTTTGGTCTGTAAAAGTCTGACACTCCCTTCCGCTTCGCCCAGAGCGGGAGGAGTCATTTGATGATTTCCCATCCGAAAAAAGAAAAAAAAACCGGCCAAGTGCGAGTCGGACTCGCGCACGAAGGGTTCCGTACCATTATCTATAAAAACGGCAAAAAAATCATATCTGTTGTATGGGAGCCCCCCTGAATATTTTTTTTTTTTAATTTTTAGTATTTGTTGTTATAGCGGCAATAGTAATACATCATTTGTGAAAATTTCAGCTTTCTAGCTATCACGGTTTATGAGATACAGCCTGGAGACAGACAGACAGACAGCGAAGTCTTAGTAATAGGGTCCCGTTTTACCCTTTGGGTACGGAACCCTAAAAAAGGGTATCTTTGTGAGATGAGGAATAGACGTTAGAACGTGTCCTGTCGCTGCCATTAATAGCTCCGCAAAAATTGCCAAGTTCCACAGGAGATTTTCATTAGCGGATATGGTGATCTTAGAGCATCAGAGACATTCAACCTCATCATCATTCTCTTGCCCTTATCCCAATTTGGGGTCGGCGCAGCATTTCTTCCTCCATACTTCTCTATTACTCGTCATCTCAGCAGTCACCTCCTTTCTAGCCATATCATCCTTCACACAGTCCATCAGTGACATTCAGTAAAACAATGATGAAGAAGACAAAAATGTATTGATACAAGCTACCGCTGGTGTAAATTATGTTGAAAGTCGTTTTAGAAATACGTAAAGTTTTGATAGCGTGACACTTGCTTTACCAGTCAATCTATTTGGGGATATCTCATGTAGTAAAAACACATTTGTATTCTAATATGTAGTAAAATTTATTTCGGGACGGCGCAGCAAATCTTCTTTCATACTTATATTCTCAACATCATCATTTCAGCCCAGAATCAACCACTGTTGGGTATAGGCTTCCCCTTTCTTCTACCATTCTTCTCTGTTCAGTGCGTCCCTTACCCAACAGTTTCCCTCGATTTTGACGAAATCGTCAACCCAACGCGCTTCTGATTATATTCTAGTTGTTTGAAATATTCTAAATTAAATAGCAATAGTTGTCCAACCAATCAGAAATACAGAAAGAGATAGGAGCACTGAACTCTTTCCGAGAGCGTGGCAGATCAGCCGACCAAACATTATTAGGCATAGTAAAAAAAACTTTCAACAAATGATACTAATCACGATTCTATAAACAAAATTAGAGTCCGCCGCCGTCCAAATTTGGCCAGACATGTTCGGATATTTCGCCCCCGAACTGACTGGTCTAGCCTTGTCTTTTTTCTACTAAAGGTGAAAGCGCCAGGATAACTCGCGAAATTCTAATTTTCTTACGTTTTTTGCTATTTTCTAGTGAGTGACAGGCTGTATGTTGAGCAAAATATGATTCACGGCCGTAATACGCATGTATTTACACAATTATAATCATCAAAATCATCAATACAACCCTCTAAGTTCATTTAATGACTCATTCTATGACTATTTCATGAAAAAGCCATTCAATGAGGTAAAATGAACGTAGGGTGCTATTGATGATTTTAATGATATTATAACTCGGTAAAGCCATATTTTCTACGGTCGCATATCATAATTTTAATCAACATACAACCTGACAAAGACCTGCAAATTGCAGGCTTAAGGGTTATAGTTTGGAAAAGAGGCAGTAAAATAACTTTATTGCATGTATCCAGCTTTTTGTTAGGACTTAACAAAATTGGTCATAGTAACCCTAATCTCGAATCTATTAATAACACCAGTCGCGTAGCAACAGAATGTCGCAAAAAAAAGTCGATAGGACAGAAATGTAATAATTTTAAAAAACTCACATGTAATCACGGGAAGTTTATCGGCCATTGAACTCGATGAATCTGAAACAACCAAATGGAATATTACTGATCGATTACGGATAGTTGTTGGTTATCTGGTTGGCAACCGCGGTAGACGTAATAAGGATGTTTTGGGTTTAGAAATAATAAACGGTGGCCGATACAAACTATTATGCTTGTATCAAGCGTAAAACAAGAAAAAATAGCGGAAAACGTAGTATCAATCTAAATAATTTAAATGTGAGAGTTTGAGATGATGGATGTACCTATACTATGTTTGGATCTTTGTCGCTCTTACACGCAAAACTACTGAAGTACATCGGATACTTTTGATCCCGGTAGTAAGTTCCCGAAGGAAGATTCCCAACCTTGATACGGGCGACGCGAACCACAAGCGCAGTTTCATCATCTTCAACATCACCGATTTTAAAAAGAAAAAATGGAAAATAATGGTTTCGCGTAATTGTAAAGATCTTATGATAGTCGTGATAGCTTTAATAAGAAGTTAAGCACTGAAATAAACATAAAATTACGCCTGTGTTATGGGTTAGGCAGAGGTGGACAACTGTACACCCACACTTCGCCAGTTATGTTTTACGTTCCATGTATTAGGGGCAAGCTTATTGCTAACAACCGGACACAAATTCCTGATGGTGAAACCTATTAATATTGCCCTATCTAGGAATCGAACTGAGCCAAATAGACCCAGGACTCGTTAAAAATACCGATAAGGTTGTGAATAATTCAAGAAAACAATCATGAAAACAAAATCATGATAAATGTGATACAATGTACCCTAATTTAATATTCAAATCGCGTAATTAAAAACTTGGAATTCTGGTTTCGGAGACCGAAACCACGGGAACATTCCGAGTCCAGGAATTTATTCCAAAAATAACTCATAACTATTCATAAGTGACAATTATTTATTATCCAACATTAAAATAATACCTTGCTAGTTAATTTTAATCACTCATTATATTAATGTTAGAAACCTGTGAACGTAAAGGCTACAAAAACCATAAAATGATAGTTTTATTTGAATAAAAATTTAGAAGAATAATGATAATGTTATGTCGAGAATATTACGCTAAGTCAGTCACAGGAAACAAGTTAGTAAAACAAATATTTAACATTAGCATCGAAAAAAAATGCCATTGCAAATTATCATGTTCGAAATTCGACAAAAAAATATAATCGTTCATTCAAATTCCGTTCGGTAACCGGGCGATAAGTTATCTTCACATAAGCCGTTCACACAGTTCCAACCCAACATGATGGATGGATGAAGTTTCCACGTATTTGAACACCAGCCCAACCTGACCCGTGTTACTAGACCGAAAATAAACATTTTCATGAAAAATAATAGGTCTACTTACACCAGTAGGATAATGACGAAATCAAAGCTCAAGTGATGGGCAAACATCAAGTGTATACCCAACACCTACTCTTACACTTTGTGACTCGGCATTACATGCAACATTCAACTTTAAATTAATTAATTAAAGTTCAAAATGCAATTAAGCGTTTTTACCGAGTAGTTCAATTAGTGTTCCCATGTGTACGTTGGTAACGCAGGTTTCCGTCAAGTGTGACATGGTTTTAAAGACTTAATTGGACGTGAAGATTTAAAGCTAATTAAAAATAAATAATTACTATGGAAATTATAATTTTAGGTAAGGGTTTATTAGCATAGCAATACAAACAACAAAAAATATGGCATCACTAACAGTGTAAAGTACGATAAAACTTTTATCTAATATCAAATGAGTTTGATGACCTTTGTTAGTGGTTTTTCTAATGTGTGCGGTGCACACACACACGCGTCATGCGTTTGTGCACAGACTAGGTGTGTCCTCCTACGTCACTACACTAAACAGACGTCTAATCTAATGATACACAAATATTATTTGTACCTACTCGCGTGCATCATGCATCCTGTTTGTTACGTCTTGTGTTTTCCAACTTGATCAAAAACATATCCGAGAATCTAAGATGAATTGTTTATTGGTTTCTCATGAATTCTATTTCTATTTAATCAGGGTGTAGACTGTAGAGTAGGTATATTCATATCTAAACGCATATTGAATTCGATCTGTGATTAAATGTCTAGTTTTCATAAAATTTTATTACTAGTCAAGCTTTCATATATTGTAAATTACATTAAATTTAGTAACGCAGTCAACCCTCAAAATGCAACAGTAGCTTTTTAAGTCTCAAACAGCCAACAGTCTATTTCTGAAAAAAAAAAAATAATTAAGGACTGATTACATCACTAGACGCGTTAAGCACTAAACTTCGTTCGGTTTCTGTCAATCGTTTAAAGAATAATTGTGTTTAACGTTAAGCGCATTTAGCTGAACGGGCTTTCAATCTACTTTATTCATAAAAACACTAACTCACACAACCCCTTAAATGCAATTGAAGCTGTAAAAATATCTAAGCAAAACCACCAATAGGTAAACGGTTCAACAAACAACTTCGCATCGGTAATGCTTCGTGATATAATTCCAGTAATGGCCGCGGGGCGGCGCTGGTGGCGCATAAACAACAATTTTGCAGCGGGCAACCACCCACAGCTGCAATGCAGAATGCGGCGAGATTTTTAGCCGAATGCGGTCTTTTACGGTTACGTGGCTACCTTTAGTTTTCAAGGGTTAGACTAGCGAATTTCTGCTTGGGTAATTTTGGGGTAATGCGACTTATTCGACTGTTCGAAAATTAAATTAGTAGTAGTTACTACTGCACTGTGCATTTTTAATTATTGTTTTAAATATATCAATGTAAAGAATTGATTTAAGTAAGATATTTGAATGAATGGAAACTAAAGTAAAAATGAAATTTCGTAATGTTGAATTTTAAGAAACGTTTTTATCAAAAGAGGCCATTACAAATCCTAGGTTCAAAAACGAACTATTAAAATTATCAACAAACCCAATCTACTCGACACTACACCCTACATTCGAACTTTCATAATTAAAAACAACAGACGACGAGCTAAAAAATAAAAAAAAACCTCGACAGGTTTAAAACCAAGTTGCACGCAAAGTGTAATAATAACAGACAATCCCCGAAAACACCTAACGGCCGTGGAGGCACGAACCAACACTTTATTTATAACGTAGAAGAAAGTTGAAAAATCTAATTTTCTACGCAGAGGGCACCCCAGCAGTGCAATGAACTGCCTTTCTCAGAAACCTAGACAAAAACTGTTTGGCAAAGCTCGCGTGGCTGAAATTAGTGTGAGAAAATTGCGCCTAAAGTGGATTTGGATGGCGACTTGGCTAGACTGGAGGTGAAATGAAAACATTTCGGCACTAGTTTATTTCTATGTATTTCATTTTTTTCGTATGAAAATGTAAATCACGGAACGTTTATTGGATAATACATATAACATTCTGCGGTATCAATATTATTGATACTGATACTGTGAGCCTGCTATGTCCCACAGTTGGGCAAAGGCTGACCCATGACTTCCAGTTGTTTCGATCCAGGGCTAATGTGGTCCACTGGTCGTTGACTTTATCCAGCTCGTCCCGCCTTTATTCGTTAATATCAATAGGTAATAAAAATTATGTCTGATTTCAGACAAAATACTCTCACTGAGCAGACATGAATAAACAAATCGTACTATATTGAATTGGGTCTTTAAATTATTTATAGACATTCATAAACATATAGCCGTATTATTAGAAATGATTTGAAAGGAAAACATTTTTGTATAAACACAACTAAAGCATCTCAGGAATAGAACCGTTTCAAAGTTTCAAATAGTAACATCGTTTATCCAGAAATATCTGACTGTAACTTTGAAACAAAACACAATAATTTACGTAATAAATATTAACGTAGGTAATATAGTGCAATGTTTAGGTGCACCATGATAATAAACTACAGAGAAGATAAGACACCATTTATGAAGGTCACTTTATGACGGTCGAGGTGCAGTTATCCTACCAAGTGGTTACAAAATTGCAAATGGCCGACTTTGTTGCAAACTACGTCAAGCTTCCAGGCGTTGTTCGTATTAATCTCAGTTTTATCCGTGGCCGAAATCTGCATCAAAATAACGAAGTGCGTCCGTTTCAGCTTGAATGTTATTAGCATTTTAAAATGGAAACGTTTTGTGATGTCGAAATATTCACGCATTGACGCACGGAGTCGACATATGTTTTGCACGCCAATTTCCTTTCAGTGATCTGCAAAATAACCCGAATGATCCTAAGGGCAAATTCCACTAATGAAATTAAACGCGATCAGCTCATCAACCACGTTCAAGACCTGTCAGTCAATATTCCATGGCAATTATGAGAACTCTTAAACGCCATTTTGGGTGAAAGGTGAAATCTGGTCTAAATCACATACAAGCATTTGATAAAATTAATACTCTTCGAATCTTCATGTTGTCATCATGCGCAGAATCGATAAATTGAAAGTCATTGTGATCAACGAATTTGAATGATGAGACATTCTACCAAACAATGAACTTGCCACACACTTAACTCCGCTATAAAACGGATAGATATTAGTAGATATTTTACACAATATCAATAATTTATAGACAATAGTTAAAACTAAGTGACTTTGCATATCAGCATAATAAACTTGATTCGAAGATGCTCAAGCCTTCAAGGTTCAAAATAAAGTAAAATATGTAGTTGTCAGCCTCACACCTCGACAATTGAATGATCATTGATATTGCTCCCAAACAGTAAATGATTACATTTCTATTGGCAGTTTTATGTACCTTGTTACACAGTGTACACTCAGCCTAAAGGTCAATCGTATACCGGGGCCGGGATTGTGGGAGCATGAGTATGTAACGAGACATCAATACATATGTCAGATGAACGTGTCAAACGGAATTATGTCAATGTCATGCGTACAACGTTCGTTTTCATGAGAAACATTTAAATATTGTTTTGAATGGACTGAAATGGATGAGAATATGTCTTTGTTGTGGCAATTTAGAGATGACGTCAAACCTCGATCAGACAATCACAACCCGCCCACAGAAATTACTCACTGCCTTTTATGGAGGGTTTTTTTAAGTTCAGAATAATTCCATATGGTGTGTTTTGGGCTGCAAACCAACATTAACTTGAGCAATAAAAGTTTCAGCAAATCAAATTAAATGTAAATTTTTAATTTGTCTGAAATCATACTTCGACAACAACGATTTCACACGCAAACCGTTATTTCTTTACGTGTAGAAAACAGCAGACATTTTAATTAATAAACTCTTTCACGTAGCGAAACCGCACTCCATTTAGTAATACTCGTATTTAGTTTATTTACCCTCGGCCCAAAGGCAAATAGAAGTGACATTGTCTGTTGCCCTTGGCATCGACCCGACAAGTTCAGACAAACCTGCTCATTTAGCAGATTTAAGAGATCAGAGGGTTCATACAACACGGTCGGTTTATCCTAAAGAGATTCAATGTAAATCTCTTTGCTTTATCGTGATTACTCTTCCGCCAAAAGGAAGATGAACATAAATTTGGCCCCTCGCTTTAGAATGCCAGGTCAATTCCGTTAATAAATGACAGCGCGTTCGCGGCTCTTGTTGTATTCATGGAATCATGGGCCGTCAGAGGCTCCGCTAGACCTCATACACGTTACCAGTTCTGTGTAAACCGCGGGATTACGTACAAGACATGTTTTACAATTAAAGATAAGTACTCAATTTAGAGGCTCACTGTTTATTCTGTGTTGACGTCACAAGCTGTTCTTTTAGCTGCTTATCAAGTTCATTACTCTTGAAACATGAAATTGCGAGCGATGTCGTCAGCGTTTCGATTGTAAATCTCGTCGCGTTTTATTGAGAACTTTTTATAGTAGGTCTGTGTATACTGTGATGTAGGATCTCTCGCAATTACTTTGAAGATATTTGACGGGTAATCTTTTGAAATATAATAGATTCAAAGAAACGATACTGTAGTCAAAATCTTCGTAATTTAGTAGAACAAATTCACAAAATTGAATAATGCCTTCAGACATTCTCTTGATGAAATACTTTTATAGGTTTCTTGCGACGATTCCCATTTTGATTTCAAAATTGGTATATTTAATTAAGGCCTGTCAGTTTGTGCAAGTTGTACCTAATTACTAGCTACAATTCGTCTGCCTAATGTATATTTTCTTATTAAATTACTTTTAGCCACTGTTACAATTCTAGAAAGCATGCAAATGAAGGAAATAAGTTCTTGAAAGTTGAAAGGAAATTACGAAGCCTTTCAAGGTTTTGGAGTGCTTACATTTTGCTGGATAGCATCCAAATAACAAACCTAGTCTTTTAGCTCAATATGCTGAATGTGAGAATTATAGAAACAATGAAAGTGTGGCATCTGGACAAGCCTTAGGCCAGTTATTAAATAATAAAGGCAGGCTCAGGCCGAAAATATGCAAAGTCTGATAGACCACTCGTACTAAACTGTAATCCTGTAAAAGGCCTGGCTTGTTACAAAAAGATAGCGTCCATAGTAAGGGTCCTGTATCCATTTCTAAATGAGAAACAGTATAAATTTATTGGTTGTTACACAGCGCCACCGAGGCTCATAATTTTCTCTTTTATCTCTAAGTCAATCACGCAAATGGCACCAACATAAAGCACCCCTCATACGTCATATATGTATAGCAGTAACATTGAATAAGTCATGCATAGCGTTTATTACAGTTATGCGTCCGATGAAATACATTTTTTATCATGTCATTTTAAGTTTGGGTAGGTTTTATACACCATATCCTGTGATCCATTTATGCATTGGTACTTTCTAAGATAGCGCAGTTTTCTCTCTGCAATCTTCTTCTGAGCAAATGGGAACGCCTGTCCAGAATTCGGCCACAGGTTTGGCGCCCTCATTAGCGTCCATCAGTTCTTACGCAGAATACATCATCATTTGTGGAACAGCATATTTCCACCTAAGCACCTAATTTTTTCCTTGCTTCAGCCAGCCAGTCTGTCAACCGAAGCCCTGATGACTTCGGTTGACAGCCCTGATGCTGACTGATTGTAATGATTAAAGTGCATGTGGTGCGAAAATAATTTCATTGAAGATGTTACTGCATTGTATTGAAAGTCTAATTGGAGATGACAACCATTCAATTCGTCGAACTGTAGCTTTCAAGCAGGTTTCTACAACAAAACACTGGCTAGACAAATCGACATTCCGAACGACAAAAACCTAAACAGTTTTTGTCTCCCAAAATTTGAGGAAGGCGCCTAGAATGGACCGTTAAAAATCATAAATCGTGCTGAAGACGCGACTGGTGAGGAGTCTCAAGAGTTATCGGTCGTCGTCACATAACGCTATCGTTCAAGATAACAGTTATGGGAGGTCACGACATTTCATCGTCTTCATTTCGTCAGCGAACGCAATGGAAAACTACGTAAATACATATGCGCTTATCAGACAAGAATGTGAGAGTGACAAAAATGTGATATTAGTATTTGAATGTTGTAACTCGACTCCATGTTGGTAATTCATAACACTTTTGAGCTCGATAAATGTGTTTGGATTCTTGATAATGGAATTTTTTGAACGGGATGTTGCTTATCTATAACCATGAAAAAACGTAGTCATATACTTAACGGTAGAAAGTTACATTACTTAGGACTGTTTCATTATATTTCTTACAAAAGTGCTTTTGAAAGGTTTCCTAGAAATCCAAAGCTTGAATACGGAACAAATAAAGTATAAAAACTTAACTGAAACCTAGCAACTTTTAAATTAAATCGTCTGCATATAACAACAAACCTTCTAATAAATCATTATTCGTTCTAAAACAAACCAAATTCTATAAACGTAAAGTCGAAAATTCAATAAACAAGATGTTGTCAGGAGCGGTAAACCTTTTATGGGTGTTTTTATTTTACAGTGATTATTTACTTAAGCTAAACTTTTTTTACTGTAGGCTGTCTAATTGCAGTTTCGCAGAAGGACTGTGTTGACACTGGCACTATAGTTTCCGGTTTAACTTTTTTTTATTTTAGGGTCTGTTTACATACGTCAGAAAACGTTTTGGCACGATCCCGTCGAGTGATTCCCATGGGGGCATAAATTCCCCATGGTTGAAATAAAAAAGATATAAATGTCTGATATAAGAAATGTATCGTTTTAGAAATACTCTCAGTGGGTTTTAAGACGCGATAAAAATAATACTGAATGGATTCGAAGTGGGAACCCATTCACGTCCACTTTTGAAATAAACATTTCAGAATATATTATGTCAATTTATGTTAAATAATGATAGAATAAACACCATCAACGTAAAATAAACGTCAATTATAAATTAAATTAACCAATGAATTTACGGAAGCATAATTTCTTCTTTTAGCAGGTTAACGTTTTCATTAAGTCTCTAAAATTACGACATTTATATTGGGAAGTGGAAACTTGGTAGAACCCGATCCGAAACACAAACAACTTTGTGCTTACCCTCTAGCATCATAGAAATTCCTCAGTTATTAATATTGAGCAAAAAATTCAACAGCAACAACAGTTAATCCGTAGCCAGTACGTGCCCACACGCAGTCAATTCTAAACGTCAGAAAAAAAAATACAATATGGGGTCCGATTCCAAAATTCATTAGCGGCGCGTGCGCCGATGCGGGTACCATTTTACAGACATACGTTACTGTGTATATTAATGACTTCATAATAATAATCGTCCACTCACTCTGTTTGGAATGATCCCGTATTCGGATTCGAGAATTTTCAATTGACTGCGACTTTTTCTGTTTACAAAGTATAAGAATTAAAATGTGTATTGAACTACCCGCATGGTAACATTAACTATGAAGTTAAATACTCTCACAATCCATAAAATCAACAGTTAATGAACAGTTCTAAGCCTCGGAGGAACTACGATATTTTATACAGATTTTATTAGAAACGGTTGATTTCAAGTTGGGTAAAGCTGACTATCTCGTGTCTTGTTTAGGCATGTGTAATCTTATTTAAATTCTAAGATAATATAACAGGAAGTGAATTAGACTTTCATATGGGAAGTTGGGAAATGGGTTAGTTGTTATTAACATTTAACATGCAGAAGGAATAGTATGATAAAGATAGACGAGTGGCGATGATGAACATTTGGTAGTACATTAGAAGATCAAAACTGTAAAAAAAACTGACAGCCAAATAAAATCTTGTCGATAAGATAACAAACTTATATGTCAAGTTACTAACTTGTCTCCTACATGAAATTGAGGATAACCAGAGTACATCAAGAAAATACTCGGCCATAATTTATACCTTATCTACGTTTTGTTTCGATGAAAAATAAGAAAGTAGTGATGAAGAAGTTTACTATTTATCTAAACAAATAAATAAATATGAAGTGTCCGTTTATAATTTCAAAATTACTGCTTTTTACTGAAAGCATATGAAAGTATATACGTAATATGTTACTTGTGGTGTTCATCAGAAACACTAGTTAGGGTTTAGAATAAAACCACCAAATTATCAGTAAGTAGATGAACCACTTTAAGAGTACGTGCACTCGCTACCCGAGATAAGTGAGGTCTAGTGGTGACGTATCCTTAAAGTTCACGCTACGTTTATTAGTATATCACATCTCTTTAACAAAATACATTTTGATATCTCCGTCACAGCTTAAAAAAAAAGATGAAAACCCTTGAAATTGGTAACAAAATCTGATTCAAATAGGGAAGTAAAATAATTTCACGCGAAGGTCGCGGGCTAGTACTAATTAAGATAGTAAATAATTCCTGATGTATCCAATAAGTAGGAGTCAAAATAACTGTTAAGTGTAAAAATGCCGCCACGGGTTTGCCAACGCCAAGCAAAATACATAATATTTTACTAAACCTAAGAACAATGAATGATTCATCGATAAACATAAAGAAAAGCAAACTAGAGTATAATCAGTCGGAAAACCAACTCAAGCCCAAGATAACGACAGAAGAAGAAAACTAAAGGAACATTGTAAACACGGCTCGACCTACATTTTCCCAAGTTATAGGGAATGAAAGAAAACAGTGTCAAACGCTTATCTCCCGCGCAAATTGTATCAATAAACTGAGGGAGCCGGTTGCTATGCCGGTCGCAACGGCAGACGTTGACGAAATGTTGTCTATCTATGAAGACACTAGCGTAATCAGCGTTTTATGTTCTTATTAGAGAGCCGCCAATGGATTTATGCGAGAATTGTACTGTGAACTCTCAATAAAAGTTTAAGTAGTGTACACCGTACGTGACCAAGTCTTCAATCATACCATCACGCCCGTAATCCCCGAAGGGTTAGACTGAGGTGTACCCTGGACTAAACCCACATTAGTTCAGTTATATTGAAGTCCCATATAATAGGGGGCGAGCCTATTGTCATCAACAGTACACGAATCAAGGCGATGCTTCTGAGAAAATTCTGTTGAAAAAGCCCAATAACATATTCCCCGACCCGGGAATCGAACCTAGGATCTCATGCTTATCAATAGTCTTGCTACCACTAGAAAATTGAGGAAGTCATCTTCACAGTACCAGGTGTGCAACACGAATTTGACGTTCCACTTGAAATACCAAGGCAACGCCATAAGGTAGGTGTCTACCACCATAAAAATTACACCATCGCAAAAACATATCGCACACCGGCCCTAAAACGATACCATCTTCATTGTTAGCCTTATCATTTGAGTCAATTTTGACATCATTAAAATCATTTGAGTCGGCAGCCGCAATTACCTACATATGAGTCAGGGAGTTGGGCGAGTGGTGCCCGATCCAGTTCGATTCTTTACATTATCGATACAACAGAATACGATCGATACTCTGTTATTTTGAATCGATGCGAACCAATACGATAAATGCTTTGAACGATACAAAAGTATTTGTATCGGAATGAATGGGTCGTATCGTGCCACATTGTCTTTGTGCATGCTCAGTCGATTAAAAAAATATCAAAAGCGTGACATAAAAGGAGGATAAAAGAACTTCTGGAATTATGCTTAGGTTCTAAGGGATACACGATGTTCCCATTAGTGTCGATACGTATGTAGAATAAGATAAGATACGATACTATGCTATAATCGGTAAATCAGATCGAAGCTATTCAATACGATCCCAGAATCGTATCTCTTAGTTGCTGTCTGAATCGATTCAAAGTATCGATATACAAATGCAAACTGTACATGGATATCGTGCATCCCTACTTAGGGCCCTTATGACAAAATTGGCAGCGCGCGTACGTTGCATGTGGCCCGCAAAATGTGGGCGCAAATTGCCAACATATCATTATGTAGGGGCTGGGGGTAAGATCCCAGATAACATTTTTAAATTATATTTGACGGCCCTACACGTAAATGTAAATGGCGACAATTAAAATTATCATTTAACAGAATATTTCATTGTTACACTTTGATATTGTTTTCATCGAGTTCAGGGTTGTCTAGTAATCAACCCTGTTTTAATTGGTGTTTTTATTAGCCATCATTTATGTGTGTTTTTACTCTTTTTATGTGTTCTTCTCTAGCTTAAAAATCTTAAGAAAGGTGGAACAATAACGCTCTGTCATTTGTCGCTCGAACTATGACGTGAAAAAAAAAATTGTCACACACACCCCTTGTAGATTCATGCCAACAAAAAAAGTACATAGAGGGCCTAAGCAACATAGAAGCCGTATTACTTACAGTGGTTGCTTTAGCTAATGATGTCAAAAACCGCATAAATAAATAGCTGCCGTACATATCTTCAAAGATAGGCCCCGTCAAGCTTGCACAGTTAGAAAAACGACTATTAATCAAATAACTAAAGGACAATATATATGGTAATAGTGTCGGTCTTTCTGTACGCCTGTGAGGGTCACAAAAGATCTCCTCTCATAATAAATTCATTTCGGTTTCTAAACAAAACTACTAAAAGAATTTTGGTGAATGCATCTTTAAACCAAGTTGGTTTTTTGTTCGGTTAGTTAAGTAAAGCTTTAGTTGTTTTTAGTTTTTCTGTGGCTACTAGCTACCATATTCATCGTTTGTTTACGTCTCCATACAAATTCTGCTACATACATACAAACAAACAAACTACACACTCTATAAACTGAATAGTCTGGCTATGTTGAGACCACAGATAAATAGTAATTTACATTAATTAATCCTGTATGTAATTTTGCTGTACCCTAACAGGGTTCAAATCAGGTGCAATTGCAGCATTTGGTTTTTATTTTTTTGAATTGACATGTGGGCCAGCATGTTTGAGAGATATTTCTCAACGGCATGTAAAGCCAAGTCAGAAGAAGCTCATGGACGGTATACAGAAGAAAGACATGTATACTTACATGTATTTCTTCTATACTATCCATGAGCTAAATTAAAAAAAAATCATGGCAATTAAAAAAAAAAAACCAAATACTGCAATTATGGTTTCCGTGTCGTTCAAGTTCATAGTTCATACACCTAGACATACACGAGTTCCCATTGAAAGTAGAAACTACGCACCTATTTGACAATTCCAATATTGGGTTTATTAAAAATAAATTGTGTGTTTCAATCGAATAGAAAGAACCGGAAGTAACAAGTTTTTAATAAAAACGTTTGTGTCAATTTTCGAAAGCAATTGCTATTCACTAGTTTTCACCCGTTTAATGTTATTTATAGAAATTGTCGCAGCCTAATAATTTTATGTGATTTGACGGTTTATTTGGTCTCTTAAAAAATAAACATCGTTACAGCTATCTGTAAATTAAACAGATTGATGACGTAGGTATAATGTCTTGGTAAAAGAATATTAATTTGTTTGTCAGATAAAATAGACATAATAACCCATTCAAACCTTTAATATAGTGTAAATGACGCTTCTAATATCAGTTTAAAAACATTAATATGATTTAAATGGAACGAATCGTTACTTTCCTCGTATAAAGAACGTGAAAAATATTGGTAGACATTGATTCATAGTAAGATTTTATTATTTATTTACATAAGTTTAGTAAAACATGCTTAACGACCCGTAACGGGTTAAGCAGGGAACACAATCATTGCTTAAAACCACTGTTAGCATAAATACGAGGGGTTAAAACTTTGTTAGTACGTTTCCTACCCGAAAACGATTGACCAGCCTACTTGTATAACACAATGATCAAAAACTTTAATCATGAATACTGTTTTTTTTTTACTACACAACATGCGGAGCTCGTGGCTAAATAAGAACAGCCGCTCGGGTCGATCTTTAGGTTAAGCCGTGCTTACCTAGGTCCGCGGATGGGTGACCACCCATTATATACCGAGTTTCCTCCGTGCCTCGGAAACCACGTTAAGCCGTTGGTCCCGGCTGTCATTTGTAGATCTTTGACAGTCGTTACAGGTAGTCAGTGGCCCGAACATCTGACAACCAGTCTTTCCAAGGGGTATCGTATTACCTAGCGCTAACTGAGTTGTGGAGGTCAGATAGGCAGTCGCTCCATGTAAAATACTGGTATTCAGCTGCATCCGGTAAGACTGGGAGCCGACCCCAACATAGTTGGGAAAGGCTAGGCAGATGATGAACATAGTTACTATAGCTAGAGCCTACATCGAATTACTAAAGTACTAATTTAACTTTTTTGTAAAAATAAATTATTAAAATGGTCTCTTTTTAAGTTCATACCTGAAATTAACAAACCCAATCAACGCTGTATACATTACAAAGCAGTGCCATAAAATATGGCCACTATTAAAAAAATGGCCAAAATGAGAGCAGTTTCTAAAAGCTTTGTATTCGTTCGCAAAAATAACCGTTAAACTATTAAAGAACAAACAAGTTATATTCGATTATGGCGACAATGGTTAGGGTGCTTTTTTCCAATATTGTACATCATTTGTCACTGGTCCTCTTTTGAGGGTCGCAACTGGAATAAAGAATGATGGTGTGTGGTACAGAGAATGGGAGGCAGCGGTTTAGGAGATCTTGATTTGTTACAAAATGTGGGGGAATAAGAATAGAATAGGATAGAATTTATTTTGCTAAGGAAGATTTTATTAGTATTAGGTACCGTCTCACCGCTTACTGAGAAAATAGCGGAAATTCCTAGCCGAGAATGGCCGAGATAGATACTTTTTTGCTGTCACCAACCCACAACATATGGAATACAAAAGAACATCTGTTTAATAATAAAGCATTATTACTCTTCTAAAACATCTCTTGATTGATTCTTTATACCCTTAAATTATATAGTATGTAATTGCTCGTCCCACGCGATGTTTTTGTCTACCTATGTCCACATTATCTGACGGATCATTTATAAACGCGTTTTTATTAACTTCTATTTACAATATGCCACTTTGTAGATATTATCCAAGAATTCACATTGGATGATGTAATTGATTTCATAATATAACCATATTGGTACTTAAATTGATGAATTATGTCATCTTCGCAGAGTTATCATCACTACTTCTTATACGGAAGAGTGTTTGTTTATACGAAGTAAATTATAAAAGGGAATTAACTATTAATTAAACGTTTTATGGAGATATATTATCTATATTTGTATATACATAATATTATCTTTCGTCGGTTGCAACTGGCAGAGTATTTCACGCGGCACGCGCCCGCTTCCGTTCATCTCTTGTACCGTGCTAAACTAGAGCAGCCGCCGACAAACCGTCCGCCGATAAGTAGTGGATTTAGCAACCATTATACCATTTTCCCGACGTTTACAGTGATTAATGTGGCTACACACTACACGACAATCTACCGCAATTTGTACCGAGTCCGCCACGCGTGAAAACTAAACAAAACAGCCTGTGTGAACCGCCGCCGACCATTGTCAAACCCGATATTACGATTGTAAACTTTTTAATGACAATCATGAATAAACGCCGGTTGCGTATGAGCATTTGTTACAATAATTTCTGTGTCGCCATTAAAATATTATGTTTATTTACGACGTCTTCATATACACACAACGGGTGGTAATTATGTGTTTTTAAAAGATTATCATCATTATATATGTTAAACAACTCGAACTGTTGATATGGAAGGTAAATAAATCTGTGGTTTTATTCCGGTATTCGTTATTTAAAACACTGTGTATTTATCACATCTTTTGCAAGATAGTTTAGCAGTTTAGGAGGAAGACCCTCATCAATTTGATAAATAATGTACGTAAAGAGACGGACAGATTCCAATCCCTAACAAGTAATTGCACATTAAATTAATAGCAGGCAAATGAACATTACAATGACAACATAAACACACAGCAAATTAACATCGAACGTAAACTAAAAAAAACAATAGATGCAGTATAAACATGGTATTTCCTAACCACGATACCTTACGTTAAATAGACTCATTACATATATATCACCTAAACTAAACTGAAGCTACTAGACAGCTAATCATTAGTACATTACTCACCAAACAGCCTCAAATAAAAGTTATTTACTGAATAGGCAAGTTCAATCACTATCCTTGCACACATTCCATAAGGCAAAAACGGCTGTAGGGTTTGGATCAATTTTGACACAGTTACCCTACCACTGCCTTGACTGGAAGCCGACCCCAACACACATAGTTGAAAAAAGACTAGGCAGACGCTGCTGATGGAGAAGTTCCCCTTGAGATGCAAGTGAAAACTACAGTGAAGCATGTATCCTTACTTCTATACTAGTATCATAAAAGCTTTGACGGCTGAACGGATGGAATTTGGCACACGTGAAGACGATGACCTAGGCTAAGGCGATTATCACACTGCCACGCACCACGCTGCATGTTGCGTGTCAACGCACCTAGGCGGGAGTACTTGCGGGAGTGCAGATCTGCATCATCGTGCGGGTTTTTTACGCACTCACGCGCGTAGTTGCATTTTGTGGATTTACGGCGGCTCTGACTCATTTCATTCAAGCCGTTCGCTGTGGTGATAGTGCAGTGCAGAGCGTCGCGTCTGTTTTGATATTAAAAATGGTTATTAGTGTGGAACTCATTCAAGCCCATCCACTATCACTCACGGCACTGCGAGACTTTGTGTGCCATACCTTGCGTCTCGCCCCGTACAAACGCGCGTTTGCGCATGTGTCTCCGCTTGTCGGCGCATGATCTGCATGAACGCGCCTGGATGCATTTTCTGTGTATTGGACTGTGCGTGTTTTCTATACAAACGGAGATACTTACAAGCAACGTTAGAACACGCATTCACGCGCTACGCTGCGTGGTGCGTGGCAGTGTGTTAATCGCCTTAGACATAAGATACTTCTAATCCGGTAGCACGTTCCCGTGGGATAATTTTAGACCGGGTAAAACCACAGGCAAAAAGCTAGTCAGTATAAACAAATCCGATAGTAACATGTGACTGTATCGAGAAGAATGTGTAACTCAACTACTTATTCTCCTTAAGTCCTGGTACTTTATAAGGAAGTAGACAATTTTCCTGCGACTGCGCTCGTCACTGTGGTTTTGGTTTTATTTAGACTACTATTGTTTTGATACGAACCTTTGTGCTCAGTTAATTGAAACATAGTTTATAAGTGGACAGATGAATTAGTGATGATTAATGCATACCTAAAAAAACATAGCACATTTTGATGGATGGAGTGTCTAAAAGTCAAAGATGGGAGAAAGAACGAAGGAATATACCACCTTCTGCACCAGCCCCAAATAAAGTGGCATAGAGGGACTAACATCAGGCGATAAATTACTTCATAGGGACGATAGTAGAGGATTGATTTTCATGTGAATATTCTAAAATCTCACCCGTAATCTTTCTATATAAATCTTGACCAAATTCATCGGCTGTCCAAAAAACCGTTGGTAAGTTTAAATCAAATATTGATAACCCCACACAATATGAGGCACATGAAGGGAAAGCGAACCCTGCAAGCGCTGCATGTTTCATGAGATCCCGTGGCGGTTTAAAATCAAAAGTTTACTTATTCATCAGGGTCAACACCGTGTTTACTCCGTAGCTATTGGATGAATAGGATCAGTCCCATGAAGTCCCATCAGGCCCATGTTTGCGGAAAACAAACGACGATCTGTATTGTTTGGAATCGCTCGCCAATTTGGGGTGAGTTGAGGAAAATGTTGTCGGTATTGATGTCAGAGGAAATGTCAGTTTGTTACTTGATATTCGGGCTTGATGTTCCTTTACTGTGACGACAGATTTTTATACTGAAGGGAGTGAACAAGCTTGTGACTCACTTGATGGTAAGCGATGACAGTTACCCCTGAACAACAAGTTGGTAAAGCGCTTTTACACAGCGCTTGAGCGAACAGCACCTACAGTATTGAATATATCATGCTAAATATGGGTGTACCATAGCAACCATAAACACTTATGCCTAAACCTTCGGGGATAAGAGCCGTCATATTATGTGTTTATCTCATGCCAATCTTTGTATTTCATCCCTCAATGAGCGCATAGATAATTACAATTGTAAGACAAATGAACAAGAATGGCCAGCTCTAAACAAAGAGAAATTAGACTAAAACAATGTAAGTCTGTTTAGGGATAAACAAAGCATTTATCACTACATCGTATTTTCATCACTAACGTCAAATAGTTAAACTAAACACGTGGCTCCAGCGATTAATTCTGGACATGCGCAGTGACCTAAGAACAATGATGGCCAGAAACCGTTGCTACAATAATAGCTGGTCTGCCAAGAATCAGGAGTTGTTGCCCTGAGGTTGCAGCAAGTCAAATAAACATGCGTGCAAAACAGGTAATCAAAGGGACCTCTGCGCGGCCACAAACGATGTCGTGGAAGTGGCAAAAGTAAATTAGAAGTAGGTATGTTATGCCAGCAACACGAAGAAGGCAAATAAAATCACCGATTTACAGGTTGTAGACCGTAGGTGTAAACATCTAAAGAAAGAACCGGCAGATCCTAGAACCAAATATTCGAAGATGTCACATCTGGGCCCGCACTGGGCCCATATGTTCGATTACATACAGCCCACTTATAGACAGGAGACCTGTGTCACAGCAGTGGGAATATTACAAGCTGATTAAGATATGCTGCCCAAAAGATCAGCTCCATTGACGCAAGGTAACAGATGGCTACTTTCACTGCAAAGAACACGGTAACTTTTACTTATTCATCCTTGGACGGCCCTTTGCCAAGATCCGCTTTGGTTAAGATACTGGTCATGTATTTTGTTGTAACCGTTATAACCAGATCCGCAACTAGGATTTTGTAAGGATTTCTTGTGACATTAGGATGGGCCGCATCTTGATACACTTTTGTGGTGGTATGGTGATTATTACAAGAATATATCCTGAATCTGGATGGACTAAAAAGTATAAAGTTCAAATGCCTGATGATTTTATATTCGTAACGTTACATCCCAACCCACACAGGAGAAAACCCCATTTGTCCAATAGTCAAACCAATGAAATAAAAAAATAAACGACTTATTGCCAAAACCTACCAAAAACAACGTTATCACTACGGAATCAAAACTAAATTTCCCAAACCCAACTGCCCATTCCAAGTTCTTTCGCCATTTCGATTCCGAACTCACAACTATACGTATAAACATCCCCGGACTCCGTTAAAGGGTACAGTTTGCAAATTTTCCCCGACGTAAGCCATTTCCTATGTGTTTATCCACATTTAAACCGTTGGTGAATCAACAGGGTGTAGTTTGACCGGTAAGGGGATCAGTTATGGTATTATAAGGATCGGATCGGTCAGCATGTATTTCAGGATCCCAGTTTGGGTGATCCTGAGAATCGCTTTAATTAAATGGTGGTATTACTTACAAAACAGGACGGTAATGTTCTTTGGCAAACTGCACGTAGGCCTTCGGATATGCTAATGCAATGAATATCGCTTTAGTGTATTCTAAAGTTAGCATTTACGGTGCTGGCATTATGAAAGACGAATTCCTGTGTGATGTAACATTTCAAAGATTACTTTAGCGAATGCCTCGTAAATTGGACCAGAAAAATCGTTTCATTACGAAAAGATGGATAAAGTTTAACATTGTTTTATGTTTCTGTATCTACCCACGACATCCTGTGTGCGTAAAAATTCAATCCAAATACACCTTGGAGCGCAATAATGCTGAGTAAACAAACGGTTGTAAATCAAACAGTTCAACACATTTCATGAATGATTTGTACTTGCTCCACAAAACTTGGGTTATTACTATCCTATTCTATCATGATAAAAACAAGGAAATATGACTCATCACCCGCTAGAAATAAGATTGAAGACGGGTGTACCGTTAGTTTTGCTTTGCGCTGAACAGTTGCATGTCAAGGCCTGAATGATCGTAGATTTCAAGTGAAGAGCTGGAAGCGACGGATTGAAATATTGCTTGAAAAAGAAAAAATAGATCTCTTTTGTATACGATTTTTTAAATAAATTGTACAACTAACTACCGTAAAGTCTGCAACTGTGTGTTGATTTAACGAACGGAGCAATATGAGAATTTCGTAAGCGGCCCACTATTGCTCTGCTGGATATCGTCTTTGATAATATTCCCACACCACTGACAAAACGGTTGTCTACAGAACATAATATATTTCCCTCGTTTTGTTTCGCCAATGAAATTTATTCGTAAAACAATTCGGAAAAGTTTTGCGAAAAAGAAATTGTAGAAGAAACTAGGTCAATCGTTCTAATCTTAAATGATTGTTTGAAATAGCTGGGAACAGTTTCAAAATATTTACTATTCTGTTGCTATCTGTAGTCTTCATACTGGAATTTTCCCGGGCATTTACGAGTTAGTCATAAATTTGCTATAAAAGAACTGTCGTATGCTAATAAAATTCAAAAGCGCCTGTAAATGGTCTATTTGAAATAAAAAATAAATTCTTTGAATTTGAGTTTGATAAGCAACCTGGCAAATATTTTCGTGAGCATTGCTATTTGACCAATGAAACTCCTTTCTGTTTACATTTAAGGTACGATTCCGAAACAAATAACAGCATCATAGGACGCAGAAACTGGTAGAGTGAACTGGGATTGGGCCTTTACCGCTGCGGTTGTCGGTTAACGTTATCTTCCGAATCGTACCTTAAAACATTGCCACCCACGCCATTACATATTTACTTTACGACATAGGTAATATATAAATAACATAGTTCTGAACGACACGTATTAAAGAATCGAGGTTCACTTATGTCTTTGCACATAGCAGTAACGAGACGTCGATATCTGTTATTATATTCAACGTCATAACGCTATCATCATCAGGAACGACAGCTGGAAGGTCAGCGAGTGCAGGGCGCAGTCTAAGGTACGTACGCTACACATGTCTTTACTACTGTCTGCATGGAACTATTCTGAACGTCATCTTAACGTAATTCGTAAGACCATTAAAGCGGTCTCCCCAGGGTAGCAGAAAGCCATCAAAGCCATTTCGGCTGATGAGCATGCAGCAGCATAAAACCCCGCTGCCAAAACAAGAACTACTCATAGACGATTACGAAACACATAATTATTTAATTTACGATTTTGCAAAATACTACCGCATCATGAGTTCGTACCTTGTACCGTCTCTAAGAATAGTGTGCATGCATGTAAATCATAGGATACCGTCGTAACTGATGTGAACGAAGATAGTACTATGCACGTATATATTTAGCGGCCGCTTTGAACCTCGCGCCGTAAAACACTGGATATAAACTCGGTGATAGTAAAATTTACGCTCAAAACATAAACAAGTAAGCGAACCTTCAAACTCCCTCTCTCGAAAGTTGATACAAACGTTATCGAATTAGCTTCTGTTGTTTCTCAAACGGACAACGACTAAAGACTCTTTTAATAATTCTGTTAATGCAGCCAATGAATGTAAATATTATGGACAGACACATAAACAAATACATAAAACTTCATGACCTTATTTAATTAACATAGCTGTTAGAATGCAGGCAGTATCTGTATCTCTGAACTGGATTTTTCCCATACAAATTATGAGTGAGGTAAAATATTATAATTGGTCGCATTAGTAGGTTTCCCGTGAAGAGTGAATGCACTTTGCGTCTGAACGAGGGCAATACAATGACTCAATAATGAGCTACTCTAATTTTAGACACTTTCCCGCTAACGGTAATGGACGAATCATCATTTATTGATTGTTTATGAACCTTTCAATTATAGACGTCATTAGCATTTACCTTAAAAGAGATTGCGGTCATCAATCTGGCATATTGATGATTTCATAGTACTTACTGTTCGTTGCAACATAGTTGACGGAAAAACAAATAGGACGAAGTAGTACTCTATCATGCCACCAATTTATGAACAGCCAGAGAAATTAATTGCTTGACAAATAGGCACACTACGCCAATTCGTCTAGTTAAAGCTATTTCATGAAACTGTCCATAAACTACCACTTTGGTCTAGTGATGTTACGTCAAAAAATCTATTTAATTTCCCTGACCTTACTAAAGAATACCTTGTCATGCCGTAAGGGAAGATCTAAACTTTCGCAGTCGTACTCACCCTGCAACAAAAAGAAAACAATCATGAAAACCAGGTACACTAATTTATTACTTACAAAGAAATTCATTAATTACGGAAAGTATACGGACAGGCGGGACAAGAGGGGACGAAGTTTACGTCCACTTGTGTCCCGAAGTGCCCCAAAAGTCTAGACCGGACGCTTGTTGGACCATTAATTGTCCCATCTAGGGGCCACGTCTGTCCCATTCCCCTCAGTGTTACCAAGTATACGGCATCGTAGGAGACTCATAACTGTATTATGGCCGCCATTTGGGGTTGGGTCATTTACTTGTTTTAAGTATGTGTAAGGGAGTTTTATGGAACTTTGTATTGCGGTCCATTACGTTTAGTTATTCAGAGACATATTGCGAAATAGTTATACCTAAGGGCAAAAGTTTCAAACCGAGCGATAAATTAGCCGGGGTTCTTTTATCCTAATTATGTCAAACCCTCAAAAGAAAACCTGATACTAGAAAACCACGAATTTAATTTAAAAAAACATTCTCTTCATTAATTTTATCGTCTACCGTTCAAAAACCTTTTAACAAAAAGTCAAATAACAATACAAACTTCTTCGGGAACAGTCCTTGTCCCAAGAAAATACGCATTAGGGAACTTTCATGGACAAGTTCCACCAAGATCTGAAGACTGGATAAAGTATAATCGATAGGTATTATAAAGCTTGAAGTTCGGAGTTTCGGATATTATGTTAAGCCATAGCGGATGTTGTGCGGATCAGGATGTTTAACGTTGTTAAACCGTTTATTTCGGAGAAAAAAATGCGGGTGATATGATAAGTTTTGAAGTTGTGAGGAGCGATTTGGTTGTTTCTTTTCTTCTTTCTTGACCACCATGATCGGATTTTAAAATATTCGCACTTTGCAATGATTGGTTCCATAGTTAAGTGCGAGAGGTGATATAGAGTTCAGTTCAGCAAGCTCACATCTACAAAGACGCAAATTACGAACATAGACCTACGTATTACGGACTTTATTTACCTAGCGAACCTTAAATAACCCCAAACAGGTTCAGAAAATGCCACCAGGAACATAAGCTTCCTAATACCGTCTCAATAGCAGTAACTGTTACTCTCCCACATGAACCAACTCAAAAAATTACGATCACGCTTACACATTATCGATATGCAAATCTTCAGCCAGCCGAATGACTTGCGTTTCATTAGAAACATGCGTCAGTACCACATCATCGCAGTAAACGTATGAGTTATTATAATTAGACTTATTAGTACACTAGTGTGTATTTAAAAGCAAATGTTCAATGCGGGCCTAAATCCTAAAGGTTTGGTCACACTCATGCAAAAACGCGCGGGATGCGGGCCGGTGCTGCACGCATCGATTCGTAAATAATTAGAAAGTCACGTGGCTATTCGAGCTAGTTTGGACCCCTCAATATGAGTTGGTTGACACAATCGATACCAGTGAATTTCGTATAGAAGAAGACATGCTGCACCGATTCCAAATAAATTGGGATAAGGTCAGGGGGGATGATACAGCGCGGAATTCGCTTCAGTTTTACCAAAGCTTAATGGAACCAGACATAAAACTGAAACCATTGACATAACTATAAAATCTGGAGTTCCACTTGACTGCAATATGTATGATGTAATCGTAGTAAAACTAGCATGTTTAATAATGTGGGTTATCGTAAAAATGTTTAGGAATAAAAGGAGGACGAGATAAAGAAATACAAGAGTATGCCATCAGGAGTTAATGCAGGGGAACAAATAGATTATTGCATAAGCATAATCAATATGTAATGTTCCCATTGCTGGGAAAGGGCCTTCTCTCTATGAGAGGGAGTGGGATGTAAATGTTGTAATCTACTACGTGGGCCCAGTGCGGGTAGGTAAATGTCAAATGTCTTCGAATTTCTGGTTCTAGGACATCGAAGTTCCCTCACGAGTAAATACGAATACAGTCAGATGGATATAACATAACATAACATCTTATCACGCCTGTAATCCCCGAAGGGTTAGGCAGAGGTGTAACTTTCGCCAGTTATGTTTAAAGTCCCAAGTAATAGCGGACGAGCCTATCAGATGGATATATTATATTTATATATGGATGAAGTAGACTATGTCCAAACTATTTCTGCTTCCTTACTAGAACACATTTTCCTTGTCAAATTAAAATTACTACCTAACCACCACTCCATTTCATGATTGAATGACAGCATTATCAAGAAACAATTTACATACGACTACCATAACCAAGAACTACTTGGAAATACCAGCATCTTGAGGTGAGAATGTACCGTCTAAATTATGATGTCATTTCCAGCAACATGTATTGTGTATATTATACTCAGGTCTTAAAGTCCACATGAACGATGATATGGTCAAAGGTGAGTATGAATGTGGATGGCTATCTTCTTCTTAGCGTATCGATGGCAAAATAAATAAATCAAATATGTTTAGCCCAAAATTCAGCCACGTTAACCCCGCTCTCTGATGCAGTAATTAAATCATCAAGAGCGCAGGTGATAGGGCATGCGGTGCAAGATGGAAGGTGGGCCATTGTTTGTGGGGAGACACCGCATACGCACTTGAGGTCTGAGCCATCCACGAACCCCCATCTGTAGAGATTGTCTTTGCTTCGGCCGACCTGGGTTCGAAGTCTGTTTAGGGATTTCCAAGTCGGCCACGGCAACTCGTGCCCAGGCGGAAGCCTCTCCATTGGATCGCCGAAGCTATCAGGGGGTTTAAACTGTTCTCGCCAGAGATTGCATCTTGCTGTGCAGGCGTTGAAATTGACTGGGCCAGTCGGGCCCACGCACCCAAGAAAACTTTTGCGACTTTTCAGCCTCTGGGGCAATGAGCCGTAGTTGTGCATTGGGTGGCGTGAGTCAGCTTGTAGTTTCGTCATTTCGATACGGCTGGCTATAGTCCTGCGAACTTGAGGAGGCGCGATGCCGGAAAGTGGATACAGCTTTCGTACCGGTGTCGGTTTAAGACAACCAGTAATTATTCTGCACGTCTCGTTTAGAGCTGTATCCACTAGGTGTGCGTGCGCAGAGCGGTCCCATACTGGGCAGGCATATTCACCAGCAGAGAAACAGAGCGCCATCCCTGTGGTTCGCAGAACTCTTGGAGAGGCCCCCCATTTGGTGGAGGTTAGGCGGCGTAGCAGGTGGTTTCTGGCATGCACTTTTAATTTAATATTTTGGCAGTTGGTTTTGTAGGTGAGTGACCGGTCTAAGGTTATGCCGAGGTATTTCGGGTTAGAGCTGTGCGCGATGGGCACCCCTTGCCAAGAGATATTTAATTTATAAACTGCATGTCTATTACGGAGGTGAAACGCGCATGATTGCGTTTTTGATGGATTCGGTTTCAGAGCATTTTCTGCATAATAATGGCTGAGATCAGTAAGAGCTGCAGAAAGTGTTGCTTCAATCTCCTCAAAGTTGGTTGCTTGACAAGTGAGTGCAAGGTCGTCAGCGTACAGGAAGCGGGTGGTGTTTGGGCTAACTGGTTGGTCGTTAGTATATACGTTGAAAAGTAGTGGGGCTAATACGCTACCCTGAGGTAGTCCATTTTTTTGGGCACGCCATCTGCTTCTATCATCAAGAAGATTCACCTGGAATCTGCGGTTGCTGAGCAGTTCACGGAGGATTCGTGTGAACTTTAGATGTCAGGTTAGTCACCTTCCACAGCAGCCGTTTTATATTTACGGTGTCGTATGCTGCCGATAAGTCAACAAATACTGCACCCGTCACTTATCTTGTTTCAAACCCGTCCTCAATGTGTTGAGTGAGGTTAAGAACCTGGCTACAGCAGGATTTACCAGGTCTGAATCCAGCTTGTTCTGGGATTAGTTTTGGATCTATAAGTGTTGTGAGACGAGCTAACAGTAGTCTTTTGGCTATAGAGTAGGGGAACACAGTCTATCCATCGATTCATGGATAGACTGTGTCAAAGATGATATGGTCAAAGAAAGACAGGAAAGGGGGGGTCAATGTTAGATCTCAAAATAAATTGGTATAAGGGCACGTGAATAACCATGATGATGATGAACTATATCGTCAAAGGTGACACAAAAAATATAGATCATAATATAGCATAGATCGCAATAATTGCCAATCAGTTACATTTGCAACAGTACCTCAACAATGAAACACTTGAAACCGTTGAGTCATTACTATTCACCTCACTAATGATTTACCGTGAAGGTAAGTAAATACTATGTACTCCATACAAGACAATTAACCATTGCTTATCGTATAAAATAAATATGTAATGAATTTTGCATGACATCTGTTAAGACATGAATGTCCTTGGATCAGTGGGGTTTGGAGTATATGAGTCAGCAGAATCCTTAAGCTTGAATACCTACTAAAAGCGAATTTGATACTTTTACTATTATGCTATAAGAGAAAGCCAATATACATATTGTTATCGAAGCCAGAGTAAGTCACTAAGTAACCAACCTGAACAATATGGTAGAAGCGATGTTCTAGTATAGCAGAATGTTATATAGAATATTCATTTCTGTAATGTTAGATCTATAAATTAACCGTCTTCATTACGTCGAGGTACATAGTTTATCGGATAAACACTTACTTAATAAATGTTGATGGTGTATCTAAAAAGGTTCGGTCAGAACCGATACGGAAAGATTGGTGGACATGGACATGGCTTCGGACACCGAACCAATATACTAAAGTATCAGTCTGGTGTCCGCAACGGGTCCATATGTCGGTACCGGTTTACCGAACCATATGAGAAACAAGTTATTATTATCCTCTCGTTAGTCGAAGTTTTGATCAACGATCAGGAGTATAAGTTTGACAAACATGAACAAACTGGTAATCTCAAGTACAACAACAGAAATCCGACAAGAATACTCTAAAAAATATCTTAAAAACGAACACAATTCAAATACCATTCAATAAAATACAGACATAATATGTGCAGTCGAAGAAATATTCTCTAAGCACAACTTAGTGTACGTCTACGACCATTAACTAAAGGGTATTATCGATGACATAAAGCAATTTGTAGTAGATTTATCAGTAGGAGGTATCTTGGTATCGACTGCTAATGACAGTGGGGGACCGGACGATACGATACAGATTATATTAGAAATTGCTATCGGTTTAAAATATATATATAAATTGTGAGGAGGAAACGATAAAGTAGTTTTGGGTTAAGACGGGATATCTCTGGATGTTAACTTGAGGTACTCGTATTATAAGAAGAGAATTGCGTGTCTATGAGTTTCGATTCAACATAATTTTCATTGACAGGTTTGTTGCATTCATTGCTGAATGAAGGCTTTATTTGCCAGCCCTCTGGATAAACGATTACGTAAATCACTCTATTAGTTACATAGGAGTAATACAGAAGTATCGAAGAGGAAGACTATTTGGGGTCAGCGCATGGGAAAAGGACATGAGAATGATGATGATGACTCCATTAGTTACCATAATTCTAATAAGCAATATATGTGGCTGGTGAATCTATTTGAAGTGCATTACCTAACTTGTTGATCCATTATTTTGCTCTCACATAAAGCGTAGCCCTATCTTTGATGGCGAACCTACGCACTTTCGAGTCAGTACCTTCGACATGAAAGTGAGTGGGGTTCTGTCCCGTAGGCAGCATCGAACCAGTTGATACGCCCATATACATAAAATGAAAACGGCACGAATCTATCATCGTTTCGAAACCTACACAAAACATTTCCTATTGTGATTATTAGAGTGGTTGCGCATCCGAAAATATGTGGCGCAAACTGGTTGTACTTTATGTGTTTCATACATCCGATCCGAATTTGCTGAATACGTTGATTTATCTCTGTATTATTTCGTCCAAAGCCCGTCAAACCGAAAGCATCAAGCCTTTTCAGGCTGGGAAAAAAACTAAACTATGCAAAAGTTTAGACCCATTGCAAATTGGCATGAGAACACGGAAGCGCGAAGCCACGTATACCCGCCTCCCATACAAAAATAAACAGCCCACTACAGACTTCAACCCAGACATACGCGACCACCCATAAAGAGGACAAAACACCACATTCACACCCACACAATACCGCAAATTAATATCATAGCGATAAGTCAGAGAGGACGGCCATTTTTCTCTATTAACTATATTAATATGAAAGCAAGGGAATTCACAACATGTCATAAAGACGGCCCATATGGATCACTCATGGTGCCCTTTTTCGTGGTCCGAGTATAATTTGGGACCACGGATATTAGATCTGCAAATTGGTCGTGTTATCTCCCGCCCTACCCCAGGGTGACCATTAGGAAATGGGACTATTAAGGAAGTTCATACCGGTAATAAAATCTTAGATTTTTTTGTGAAGGATGTTTTTTTTTCATATTACTTACATGTTGTTTCAGACTTCATTTGAGTCACAACGACGAATCAAGCTGAGATTTTTATGGTGGTCGTAATTTAAAGTGGCCAAATTCAACATATTTGTTAAATCTGCATAAAGGGCTGTTATCATCCATACTTTTCCCATTAAACTTTTTTTAAGATTTGTTCCCTTTCATCGTAGTCTTTTGAATGGTGCCTTCAATTGAGTTATTCAAGGTGAGATTTTTATGGTAAACCTCCGGTCGTAATTCAAAGTGGCCAAAGTCAACATATTTGTTTTTAAAACTACATCATGTGTCCTACACATGTTTGGCATGGATAACACTGGGAAATACCCAAACAGCTTGAAAACAAAGGTTAGAACAGAAAAATACCCAAATATTCCTAGATCTAAATCCAGTAGCCAACGACATTTAACAGGAAAAATAAAACGTAACTGATGACATAGCGTCTGATCTTCTAAGCAAAGACATAGATAATTAACATTCGCGTCAACACAGCATAGGTTGTTGGAATGTCAAACTAAAAATGGACGTTGAGGACGTATATTTTACACATTCTTATTGTTTCTGCCATTGTATACAGTATTCAAGGTGTATAGATCTTAAATCGACGTCATAAAATTGTCTTGCACAATGTGTGAATGCTATGCTGTGTCTAGTAGATGAAGAATGTCATCATTATCTCAGCCTTCAAGGCCTTCACCAAGTGTCGCCACATTGACCGGTCCTGTGCGTCTCGCATCCAGCGGATCCCCGCAACCTTCACCAGGATCAAAGATGGGAAGGAAGAATGAAGAATGTGGTTGATTGGAAAAAAGTAAACAGCGATCAATCAACAAACCTATCAGTCGCTTAGTTCTAATCTTGAAAAGTCTAGACTAAACTTAACTTTATCAATCCGTTCCTTTTTTCAGATAAATGGTTTCGATCCAATTTCATTTACGATATTAATACCACGATCATCGTAATACCAGTCTTACCAAAGGGTATTGTATTACTTAGTACTAACTGGGTTGTGAAGGTTAGATAGGCAGTCGCTCCATGTAAAATACTGGTATTCAGCTGCATCCGGTTATTGTTGGGAAGAGGCTAGACAAATTATGAAATCGACGATCATCGGCCATCGTTTCTTTTCCTACAAATCCGTGCCAAATCCGCCATAAGTTTAACATAAAATATTCTCAGATCAAGACGGCAAGTCATCACTCCCAATACATTAGAACCATGGTCACTACACACCGCTCCCTCCTTGGTCTGTAATGGCGTCCGCAGCGCCATCTAATAGCTATATTGACCCATGGCCTATCCGCAAAATTTACTAAGGACGCTATTTATATCAACCAAGTCTCATATGCGGATATTACATCACTAGTGCGAAAAACTGAGTGACTAAAATTCCGATGAATATTAAACGTGAACTGTAATTAATTATAGTTTAGTGCATTAGGCTTGAGCTGACTGCATGTTTGACAGAGATTCATGAAAGTTCTCTCGTTTCTAAAACAAAACTGCATGAAATCATATATTCCTAGAAATAATTCACATCTAAAAAGACAGAACCTGTAAACGTTTCCATCATCGTCACAGGTAATTTATGCAGTTTCGCAAACGAACTCCTACATTTGATTTTTTCTAACGGAAAATACATGACACTGGCCTTACTCCAATCTATAAATTGTCACCCAATAAAAACTGCGTTTCCTAGTACTTAAATAATTTGTATATATACTTCCAGTGTCACCTTGTCATGGCTAGGACTCTAAAATTGCATTTAATTTACAACAAACGTTCACACGTAATCAAAGTGACATTCAAAAATGAAATATCCATTCAAAAATATTAAAAGAAAACTTAATTTTGTCAGTTATATGTAACAATAAATAAATATCTAACTTTATGACAATGGCTATGAATCTTTTGTCAGGTTGTAACATCCTAATCGCATATATACAGAGTCAACGACGAAATTCAATTGAAGCCTAATAATTTGACAAAGATAATCAAAACGAATTGTTCAGACAGACTGATAAAAACTTCGTGATCAGATAATTGGAAAAAGGGAGCAGACGCAGACAGTGGGGAAGTATCTACTTCTGAAAATGTAGACAGACTCAAGCTAGTTAAAGAAAATGTTCAATCACAGAAAAGTATGCTGATTTCAGAGGCGGGCACATAGGATTTCAGCTATAATAATTTAAATAGCAAATATGTATGTAGTTAATAAAATCACAATGTGGCCTTGCGAGTTACAATGAGGAAGAAAAGAAAAGAAATTTATTTGCCAAAGTAATTCTAACCGATAAAAATCTTATAAAAGTATACACTGATATAAAGAAAAGCGCGCTATCATCTGTAATCAAAATGACGTGAGATGACTTGTAACGTTTTTATGAATTTTCGCCAACATAGGCTGCTAAAATTGGGAAATAGATCCCATACTACATTTATTCATAGACCTAAACAAACTCGTACTGCTGAAATTAAAATTTATTGAGTCGAGAAGACGTACTTTCGTAATTTATAAGCTGTCACAGGCGCCATCATACTGTAAAGTTTTACGTGTAAAATCTTTATGAGAATGCGTAATCTGGTGTTAATCTGTGTGCGCGTGACTAGGTGCGTGCGCGTGGCACAGTGACCGAGATGCGCGCGCGCTGCCGCCGGCGCCTACGACTCTATGACGCAACCATGTAGGGCACCTACTACGCTATCCGCAACTATATCTATCGCTGATGTCTGTCGAGATAAAACCCGCCTAGCAACAACTTTTCACACCATAAATTTTAACACTGTATTTAGAACAGCTGAAAATTGTGGAAATGCATTCATAAACGTGACAACAGTTTAATCTCTGTTAAAACCGAACAAGAGAACATAAAACGTAAGAAATACAAAAGATAATTTCAAAATGCACAAGTATTTGTATTACAAGATGACGCAAATGTAGCAGGAAATCTAGGAAAAGCGTCCATGCTAATGTCGCGTGTATCTCTAGAATTTTTGAGAAACAGAAAACATTTTACACTTTAATAAATGTCTGCTTGGATTAGCGAAATTACTTCACTATCCATGCAACTGTGCTATTCATTAATCACTCGAGAATATTCCACGGAATCGTTTGAATGCAACAATTTAATGGGCAATCTTGACCTATTAGTAATGTTATCTAGTGACATAGCAATATAGCCAGGTCAACAAACATTGTAACAGTTGCAGTGGTCACGTGTTACAGCCTACGGTGAAACATAAGTAACATCGTTAATTACTTGACGCCGGCATAATTCACAATGGACGAGGAAAATCACCGCTTGAATATTAACTAAGTAATTAGCAAATGGAATTGTTGTAGGGCGTAAATCCCTAAGTACTGGTGTAGCATCTTCATGTTTATTTCCAAGGAATATTTATCGTAGATTTCGTTGCTTCCATTTTGAAAATACTTGGGTTCAGTGAACGGTGAAGTGGAAAAAAATTGTTTTAAAATGCGATCAAAGGAGCTAATCGATGATTGATCTAAAAGCATTTTTAAACACCAATACTAATATATCGACAAACTAACACCAAAAAGACTGAATCATCTTATAACTGTTGATCGCAATGCACGACTTCACAAATCTAGGAATATCTCACAGACTCGGATAAAAGCCTCAAAATTGTTTCACGAACCACATTTCCAAGAATGCATTATGAACGAAAGAAAATATTTGAAAGCTAAACATGATTTTAGTTCTAGTCTTTGCGCAAGCTAAATCTTCAGAAGCTGCAAAGATTAGTGAAGCAAATGCGTTGCCAAGCGGAACTTGCACCGAACTAGGTTGGATCGCCTACGCCCTACGACTGCCAGACCAGTTCACTGACTTCTGCACTCTTTCCTTCAATGCCAAAATATTTATGCACATCTCGTTTCAAATTGCTTTGTTATTTAGGAAATAATTTTGTTTTAATGTTAGAAATATACTGCGAAAGCGGACACGGGCGTGTTAAGATAAAACTATATATAAGTTCTTTGTGAGGTACAATTTGAATTCTTTTGATAAGTTTCTTTTAGAAATGGGCTTATGAAGTAGAAAAATAAGTCCTAAGTTTTTACAGAATGAGATTTATAAATTATATACCTACTGGATTTGAAGAATTACGCTGTTTCTGAAGACTTCGAGAACCCTTACCTAAACCCAGATAAAGAGATAATGGACTTTGCCAATACGTCCTGGGTAGATAGACTCAGGGCGAATTTCATCGATAAACGAGATCTAAACCGCGTCAAACTGTGAGTGGCACTCTTGCTTTGAAATACTGATACTGACACCTTCTGACCGCCGTTTACAATTGCTATTCGCTCTTATCTCTTACCCTACAACTGAATACCCGGAAACATTAGAACAGCCACTGACATAATGAGCTCCATAGCCACAAAACCCTGGAACGAAAACGTTTCATGATCTGCTAAAAAGGTAACATAGCAATTCCTAACTAGCCTGCATAAGGAAAGTGGATGCAATTGCACAATGGTACGCAATGAATCAAGCGCTATTTCGAGCTGTCGGCGTTGCATACATATCTTGGCACACGTAAGAATGCACCACATTGAATGATTGTCAATTTATTTATAGAAGTATACCGTTTACCTTTGAACGTGTGGAGCGGTTAGATGTCGGCTTTAACTGGGTTATTGAAATAGTTTCAAGTCTGCGATCTGAACAAAGATAACTTTGTGAGTAACGGAGCAAATTATGTATACTACAACCTTACAGAACAGTGTAGGCATAGATCCAAAGCTGGACTACCCAAATAGGACAAAGGAATGATGACTGCCTCGTTAGTCTAGTGGTCGCAAGCACACTGCCAAGCATGAACTCCTAGGTTCGATTACCAGGTCAGGCAGTGTCATTGAATTTTTCCTTCAGAAATTTCTCAGTAGCCGCCACGGAGTCTGGATTTGTGCTCGATTGATGGCAATAGGCTCGCGCCCTATTACATGGTTCTTAAACATAACTGGCGAAATGTGGGTGTACTATTAAATACACCTCTGCCTAACCCTTCGGGAATAACAAGCGTAATTTTATGTTATGTGAATGAAAAGATTAAGAATCCATCCCAATGCTTCGGTGAGACTTAAAAGAATGGTTTTTGTATATACGATCCCCATGACATGCTTCTATCATCAGGTCCGTTTTAAAGTTGGAGAAGCTATTCCCCATGGAGATCGACGGGAAAACTATGTTCAGCAAGTGGGTAGACCTCGGTTACTGGATCATGGCTCACCACTGTATTAGCACTATTAACCCATTTCTTTCGATTTTACTACATGCGTGTGTTAAAAAGCAGCTGATTCGCGCAATTTATATAATAATTCTCTCGACTTCAGTGGAACCGGGAAATCTCTTTTTTTTTTTGCTAATATTTATATCAGCAACGTCCCACCTGATTTTGTGCGAATTCCGTATCGTTTGGTGACGCAGAATGTTTTTATTATTATCACGGAGCTCTTGCGGCCTAGACATCCGCCTTTTACGATATTTATCACCTGAAGATAATGGACGAGGAGCTTTTTTAGGTATGGAAGGTCATCAAACAGGTGTCCCACTTAATGGAGTGGTTGCCAGTACCTATGGTCCTATACAATACATTTTGGAGACAAAGCTGAAATGTCTTTTGTTGTGGTCTTTCCGAAGGATGAGGCAAAAGTATCTGTAGTACACCTTTATAACGCCAGTTATGTCCTAGGGGACGTTGTGCTAGGGGACGGGCCCATTGCCAGCTATCGGACTCCAGGCTACCACTGAGAAATATAATATTGGTATCTAATGAATGAGATTCTCATTCATACATCATATGTTACCTTATGTAACGGCAACTTACGTGATAATGATAATAATTCTTTATGCACATAGTATATTCAAATCAAAGGATTTCCCCGATGGCAGGATAACCAGTATTCAAATACACGGTAAACGGAAAATATGCAGATTCTCTGCCTTTCTACGTATTAAGGAAAGGCGTCTAAAGTACATGTTTTCTAAGCCAAAGCAAGATGAAACTATTCGTAGAATATAGTTTGACTAGATTAATATTTACTTTAGCAATAATTAACAAACTTCCTCATTAGTTATCTGACTAAGCGAAAGTAATTCGAATATTATTATTATTCGCTTATTTATTAAAAGTCCACTTAAAAAATTCTGGATTTTTCCATTTATTCCAATAAAGCTTGAAATACGGGGTGAAGGGTCACCGACGCGAAAACGATTACCACGTATTCAGTATATCATTCTGAGCCCCCCCCCTGCCCTGAATAGATTTTTCATCGGTTAAAAAAAAAGCTGTTTCCCACAAAAATGTAATACTTTACACGGTCAAAATGTGTGGAACAATTTTTTCAACAGCAAACGATTTTTTTTAATAACCGCTGAAAAATTTCTATATGGGGGGGGGGCTCAGAACGATGTACTGAATACGTGGTATAATAAACTAAAAACCAAAGACAAGTCTGGCAAGGTAAACAAACGTGGCATTACGTTATCACCCGATAGGCATCCTCTCCAATCAGTCCACATCGCCCGGCCACACAAAGGCGACTGTAATCAAAACCAATAGCTTCCCAGCGCACACAATGCGATATCTTCCGACGATCCCACTAACCTATATACACCCACTTATCTAGCAACCTTGAGGCTACAGAAGAAATTGGCACGACCAACCTAAATACACCAACCACGCACGGCATTGAAATCCGTAATTTGTGAATCCCATTCATTTTTATAAAGAAAATTAAGCTCGAATTAAAAGTACGAAATGTCGTCTGGCCAGATAATTTACATTATGTTATATGAATGTCGCAAGAGTAGCGCAAAAAAAAACGCAATATTTTACAATATATTTAAGGAACGGGTTACGGCGTAGTAAGATGAATCCCCAGCGGCTACCGCAACGTAGTAACAGATGTTTTAAGCATTTTTAGTAGTAGCAAACGAGTATTGTTTCCGCGATTTCGTCTGTTCAAAAATAATTTAAACATTCTGCGAAAATGTACAAAAATAGAGTTATGGCGTGACGTTTTTAGGGTAAGACGAGCCTCAATAATGTGTCACCTGTCGTTGTAATCTGACCTTTTTTGTATGCCTACAACATTTAGTTTGGCCCCTGCTACTTAGCATATATTTATCCACGTGTTTACGATTTCCGTCTTTCCTCATTAAAATTAAATAATTCTCGAAGGTTAAGGTCGGTTTATAGGTGTGTTGTAAGGTGCTCCTATCAATAAAAAAACTATTACGGGCCGTGAGTAATTGAAGCTATATTTAACCGACTCAGAAAGCCCATCACGCATATCAAGTAAATTAAAACTAGAATAAACGTGAGGCCTTTAATCATACAATGACAGAAACTTGTGAAACATCAAAGAAATAGTCATTTGATTGGCCTTGAAGTTCCATGATTAAACAGAAGAATTAATTTTGTTTCTGCAAACGAGTAGGTATGTACGCATTTTCTATTACACCAAACCAAAGTGACCAAGCTACTCTAATTTTGTGAGATTTATAAACTACCAGACTTTTTAATTAGGTACGAGAGGCATCACCATTTTTAATACGTTATCAGGGAGACAACTTGATAGTGGAGCTCAGATAGAAAGTTGCTTCAGGTTAAATTATTAAAAGTGTAATGTAATCATTACATTATTATTAATACACTTCTACATTTGATAGACCATCTCAAAACAATTGAAAAAACAAAGCTGGCAGGATGTTTAAATTTATTACGTTACCAGGGAGACAGAGTGTCGCGGAAACATCCCAGTTCACGCCACAGCTGAGATATCTTCATGGCATCCATATTTTTTTCTAGTCTACGAGACTGATAAGTGTGGCTAGACGACGCAGTTGTCAGGGTATTAAACACTACTTGTTTTTTTACGAAGTTTCCTAATCTCAATGTCGTCCACCACCGCTAAAACTCATCATAGAATGTATCATATGAGTTTGAAGTTTTCACCAGATTGAAACATTAGAACAAAGAACTTACTAATAACAGAACTAAATTACCATCAAAATTATTGATTCTAATTCATCAAATCATCGTGATTTTACTGGAAGAAACTGGGATGAAAGACATACTAGTGGGAACACAGACAAGCTCAATGATATTTCCCGTTTATGTGCGAAGTAGAATGAATATTTCGGAGGTATGCGAAGGTCTTGTAAAATAAATAGAGTTACGGATGATGTAAGCTCTAACTGTTGAATGATGACTGAACCTGCAGGCTTTATGGTTTCACTTTTTAAAGATATTATCGACATCATTGTGCTGCCCTTATCCCAATTTACTTAAGGACAACACGTTTTCTTCATAAATCGTCATCTCAGAAGTCTACTACTCTACCCCCTTCTAGCCATATCATCTTTTACACAGTCGAGACAAATGGAATGGGAAAATTAAGTTTGATCGAATTAAAGGCTTCTGGAATTAACCAATGTAACTCATTGCTATCGACCTACATGATAGCCCAAATCTTGAAGAAAGAAGCGTACTCCAAAACCGATCAGACTTATTTCGCTAAACACCACTTTAATTTCTGTAAAGTCGAAATCTATTGTTCTTGCAAGAAACTACTTAATTCGCTCATCAATACTTCAACCTCCAGAAATAAGCTAAAAATCGAATAGAGCATGTATAATTAGCTTATAACGTCCCCATTACTAATACGGGATGAGCAGAAGACAATTTATCGAGTGTATCAGCTGTGTTCACATTGTAGGCAAACTGAAAGTGTACCGGGCGGTGGGCGTAGTCACGAGATCGTATGAATGAGCCGGTTATTCCCGACATCCTGCCCCAATTACATGTAACACTGGTTAAGGGGAAGCTGTGCTGGTTGGTACTGGATAGTGTTAGAAAAGTTGGGTAAGTGTTTAGTTAGGAGGTAAGGTTGTGTTAATAGATGATTAGGTACGATGATCATTTAGTAGGACTACTCATTGATCATTGTGAATAATTATCATTTCTCAATGATGGAATTATTTTAGAAATATTACTCGATAATCATTGTGAATAATGATGAATTCTGAATAACAGAATATAATTTAAATAAAACTGGATTTTTTTTAAATCATATACTTAAAATAAAATTATGTATTTTATTTTCATTACTACTTACTACAATTTGATTTGTAATGAAATCAAATTGTGTTGAATCAGAAAAATCGGAATGAATGAAAAAAAAATACATAATACGAATAGAGAGACAAAAAACTCGTAGGCTAAGTAGATCAGTCTGCATTTTTGTGGCTTGAGTCGGAGTCGTCTAGGTTGAAAGGTTATAAAAATTAGACGTTATTTAAGCACTAATTCGGTGTAAGCCTATATAAATAAAGACCCAATGTTTGTCCCTATCAAGAGAAAATACGATATTTATTTCCGTAGAAAACACTTAAACCTATCAACGTATAATATTTCAATTGAAATATTTTGTAAAGACCACTAATTGCAGGCAATTATCGTTGTTAACATTTATTTCCTCAAGATACTAAATTACTACTTTTAACAATTTTTCTAATTAAATCACATGATTACTGAAATAAAAACAGATTAGTGCTATAGATTTAACTATTCGAGGTATTTTGATAGCACTGCACTTGTTCAATTAGCGTTTAATTGTTTCTATCTAAAATTAATAGCTCACTAATACTTAAGTAATTAAGAATAAGAATAATTTATTTAAAAAAAAAAAAGTAGGTATTACAAAAGTGTACATTTATGTGCAGTAGTGTTATTTCTAAACTATTGTATAATTAGTGCTTTTATGTAAACTTTAACTAAAATAAATATAACTGTTGCAAGTTACGAGTTGTTGTTGTTGTTAGTTAATTGCAATTCGTATGATTGGCCTGGCCGATGACAAAAAAAAACTAGCTTTAAATGTAACTTATTGTTACATTTACCTTTGGTACCTTTCAAGAAGATTGAAATAAGTAAAGCTAAAGCTTAAAAGTTACATTTTTCACTCTTCCATCACCGTCATGTCACTTTGCCTAGGTCATTTGTTCAAACCATCATCAACATCTGCCTAGCCTTTTTCCCAACTATGTTGGGGTCGGCTTCCAGTCTAACCGGATGCAGCTGTTTTCCAGTATTTTACATGGAGCGACTGCCTATCTTCTGTTCAAACCAATACGGTAATTTTTCCCTACGTCGACAATCCCGAGTAATCAGGATCACATTAAAAAAAAACATTCATCTTTGTCCATTTACCCAGATTCCAGCGAAAAATCCTACCAAAACTAAATTACTTTTATAGACCAAAAATCCTTGTACACTTCGCCTTAACTGAGCAGCACGTGGGACGAAATGTAGACTATTAACTGAATCTTTATAGAGCCAATCTCTAGGAATGCGGAATTCCAACTTGATGATATTCGACTTAGCAACAGCTAGGGTTGACATCCAGATTTATCTGGACATTTCCGGATTTTTGGTCCCTCCGACTTTTTCCAGCCATGTCTGACTTTTCCTTCTTTTTTTTTTGTTAATCTTTGTGTCCTTTGTTGGGCAAAGGTCTCCCAATATTCCGCCTGTCCTCTTTATATTGCGCCTTCTTCGGCCAAATCTTCCCGGTTTCAGTTCAGTTTTTTGTAACGAATTAAATTATTGAGTTAGGACTTTTCTTTAGAAACGGTAACCCTAACCACCAGCTGAGTATAATACAATTATTGGATTAATTCACTGCGGCTGCGAACGTTTTACGACGAGACGCGACGGATGCTTCGGATTCCGTGTCATTGATGAAAGTGTGCTGTAATTATACGGTTTTGAGACGGTTGCTAAGGTAAATATACTTTCGTTGTCTATTGAATATTTAGTGGTTCATTTCCTGATCGAAAATAAATATACGGGGCTAAATAATAAAAGAGGCACGGGTCGATTTTCAAGGTTAATAACGCTTGCCAAGGTCGGTCCGAGGATCAGTGACCATACCTAACATACCAAGGCCATATCGTACTACTACATATAAAGATGAAGATATTATGTTAAGCTGTTAGTCCCGGCGGTCGTTTGTATATTATTGATAGAGGTTTCAGGTTGTTAGAAACCCGAAAACCTGGCAACCAGTCTTACTGGGTATGATATTATCCAGTAACTTGGTTTGTGGTGGTTAGATTGGCTGTAGCTCTATGTGTATGTGTTTAACATCCGGTTAGACTGGAAGCCGATCCCTACATACCTGGGATTAGACTAGACAGAAGAAGGACTTGTTTTTGCTGGTTTTCTAGCACAGAAAATCATTTGAAATAAATCTTCGTTTTATGTAAAGCACTACCCAAAACATTACCTTCTGTTTTCAACACACGATATGTTTCGTTTCAACAGAAGAAACACAAACAATTGATCGACGAAAACTGCCTGTTTCCTGATTATACTTTGACCTAATAAATTATTGGAATGATTTATTACCGGGACTAACTAACTCGATTATCGAGAAACGCGATACACGCAATGCCAACTAACATTTCATTTAAGCACATCGAAAGGAAAAAAAGCAACAGAAACATTAAATAATAAACATTTAATTTTCCTCGTATGGTACTTGTTCCACCGCAGACGAGGAAGCGAGTCTAGCTATAAACGATTTTCTCGCTCAGGATTATAAAATATTGTAGATCCTCGGTAAGTAAGAGATAAATATAATATTAGTTGAACGCTGACTGTTCACACTGCTGGCGAGTACTCGTTTGTCACAGCGACAAGAGCTATCAAAGAGATTACTCGCTCAGCGACATGGCTGGGATTCTCTTGCTTGTTACAAAGAATTGTGGTAAAATGTTTGTATGCAATAAATTATATTCTATCTATTTAGGTAGATAGATATAAGACAAGGTGTAAACGGACCCACCCCTTCACGAAGCCGTCAACCAAACGTCAACCATCTGTACACCAAACTAAGTAATTCTACGCAAAAATCATTATTGGGAATTTATTTTAGGGTGAAAAATCACGTTTTACGGTAGAACTCAATGTCGCTTACTCAAAATATTGTACTGATGGGTGGCTTGAATAGTACGTGGGTCGTAGAGGTATTTTAAATAAAGTTACAACATTAAAAATTTGTATTTAAAAAAAATGACAAAAAGTTGGAACTTTGACCACCAATATCTCCGTAACTAGAATGGTCTAGAACCAAAAAATAATAGTAATGCTTCGTTAAGGGTACTTTTACACCCATTATACTTAATTGTACAGCAAAATTTTACTTGCTGGTATACGTATAAGACAGGTATCATACGAATACCAGTGAGTATATTATGCCAGTAGCTAGCTCAACTCGCTTCTTGTTAATCACCGGCAGTAGAACAGGTGCCTATACTGCCTATTGATCAATGTTTTAATATTTATTTACTTCGGAGCACCCCCTATATAGAACCCTAAAAACAAATAGAAAATAGAATAAAAAAAATCACAAACACGTGCGTATTTTATTTTCTATTTTTATTAGTGTTGCGTTTATTGGAAACTTGCACGCACGTCGCCGGCCATATTGGATTGTTGATAAACAAACAATATGAGTGATATTGAATATGTTAATGAGTACAACATAATGTTTGATGAGGTATAACGTAATAAATGGTCGGTTATTGGCACATTACTAGTGTTTTTTGAAATTATCGGAAATTATCGTTATACTTCACATTTGTATGTAGATTAAGCCCTTGGAATAGTGAAGGGGTTTGATTGTCAGCAGTTTGTTTATCGTATTGTGAGAATTGAATGAGGAAAACTAGTTATGGCTTATGGCACTTCAAAGTGCATTGTGATGTGCGTGTTGATGAGTTTGATGAACCACTTTCAAATGGAGTAATGGATGAAATGAATTGGGATTTTAATTTTTAAATCCATGTCATGGCAGCTGGTCATCATTGCGGCATTGTCTTTCATTCAGGTCAAGAAATTGTTACTGAAATACATTTTCAAATGCTTAGGTACCTATTTACTTACTATAAAACTACGACTCATATAATATGGTTTGATAAGTCTATGACTTAGGGAAGAGGAAAAATACATTTTCACGAACTTTTGTTTTATTTTTCTACATAATCTCCTTTCAGCTCTATAGACTTCGACCAACAATATTCGAGCTTCTTCAATCCATCAAAAATAATACTTTTTGTCAAGCCCTGAAAATAGGCGTCTATTTCAGCACTCAATTAAAAAATAATAATGACGATAGCTTAGTAATAGTCTAAATTAAGAAACAAAAATAAATTATGAAAAAAGATTTGATTTAAACTTAAAAGTCACGGACTTATCAAACCCCTCGTACATGCATAAGACATCGGATTGCGGAAATTGGGAAAAATATTGATGCGTTTAAATCCACACCTTCCTTATTTACACGAACTCAATTATTAATACGATAAAGAAACATGTACTCATGATAACGTATATTTACCAAGAATTACTTCCATACCCGTGTTATAAGAATTGAAAAAAGGTTTATAATCCTTTCCAATTCTGTTTTCCACCACTAGTTCAGAAAAAAAAAAACACGTCAGGTAAGCAAAAAGCACGACGCCTACCCGAAGTTCGAAAACTAAACTGCATTTCCCGCCATTTAAACACAACCGGAATTGGTATTTAAAATGATTTACATAGAAGGAGGAATGCCGGAAACAGCCGCAGCTGGTATGCTTCCCGCGCAAATTGTTAGTGTCAACTAAGGGCAATGAGTTGCCATGGTACTTACTCGTGGACAAAGAGAAGTACTGTGGCACTAGTATTTAGTGCTTAGTCATCATTGGATAGATTTCATGATGTAATTCTGTGCCTAAGAGATGTTTGTTGAGTGCAGTTGTTACTAAACCAGTCGTGTTAAATTTTCCAATTCATAATCAATATTTCTCCTCAGATTGGCCTGTTGGTCTAGTGGTTAGTGACCCTGACTGCTAGGACGGAGGTCGTGGGTTCGATTCCCACACAGGAAAAATCTTTGAGCGATGAGTACGATTATTTGTTCTGTATCTGGGTGTGTAATTTATCTATAATACCTATGTATGTATTTAGAAATATATAAGTATGTTTATCAGTTGTCTGGTTACCATAGTACAGGCTCTGCCTAGTTTGGGATCAGATGGCGTTGTGTTGGTTGTCCCAAGATATTTATTATTATTTATTATTTTAGTGCAACACAGAGCGATATTTCATTGTTGAATTGACATGATATTGATTACTTAATCAAAAAAGGAAAAATATTTGACAGCAAGTTTCGACATTGCCAACTTTCAGAATGCACAGCCTTAATTATTGATTTAATTAAAATAACTCGACAGAGATCAGGAGAAAATATTGGTGGCAACATGTCCCGTCGCTTGTCAGAGCAATTTGCTGGTACATTAGATCTTTTCAAATTGTTTTAGAGTAACTTCTGGTAACGTTGCCTACGATTAATAAGATAAACAACGCTGGGTTTTGTACTAAATCGACCAATCTAAATGCATATTAAATATTATAAGGTACTAAACTAGCAGAGAAGCGAAAAAACTCGACGCTATCAAGCCGTATCTCAAACATTATGAAGCAACAAAAGTTAATAACACAGAAAGAACACCTACGTTCTTCATCACAACACACCGCTTTTAGTTCTTAATTAAAGCTATACGGAACATAACAGTCGATTAAGGTTCCGTATACACCAATAAAAGCCGTCGGCTACATCAGCCGGCATACAAAAGAACACTCTCAAAACGATAACCACTTCAACGATCGCAATCACACGGCGATTCATTTAAAATTTATTGCCATTTCGAAAAAGATAACATACGGAGTCGAGCGCCCCCCTCTAAACTCGAACAATAACGTGCCCATCGACAATAACCAATAACTCTTTTGAATACGACGCGAAATCGGCGCGCGAACAATAAATTCGTAAAGAAATCGCCTCCCGTGTACCCCCCATACGTTCTATATACGAATAATAGTGTACCAGTATAAGTAACACGGTATTATGGCGACACCCAATTTATTTTTAAGTTTATCGGTCGGTTTGCTGTAATAAATTTTCTTGGTGCATTCAAGATGGGGCGCATTGTATTGCAAAATATTTCGCGTGATAGTTTAACCGTCTCCTGGAGTGTTTATTATAGCTAAAAGTTACCGTTGAATGTTTAAGTGTTTTTTTTTATGCGAAGGAGAAATACTATCAATTAGATGTCATTTAAAATTCTTTATTACATTTAAAAAAGTGAAACAAACATGTGCAATGTTTATAAAAAGTAAAAGTTATGCGTTTTAATAACAGAACCTTAAGAATTTTCCTGAATTAATGCAATGGAACCCCTTAATGGTCAGGATTACGTAGCGTTACGATATTATAACATCTTTTAACTTATTTATATTTGTAATACGACACGGCAATATGAATTTTACAGCGCTTTACATTATCCTTTATTTGTGTGATCTCTAGCATAGAACCTTAGCTCATAAAAGTCATTAAAGGTCAAAGGACTATTAAAATGATATCAGCATGCACTCGAAAATGATTTCAAAACACGTATTACAGCTGTGCATCCAATAAAAACGCTTAATTCTTATTCATACCTCTTTTACGATGGGAAATTGTAATTTATTCAAAATATTACTCTGGTTACGGTCTACCGGGCCAGGCGGCCACGGGCTATGGACTTTCTTTAATGCGCAGACAACTTTGTTAAACTTATTAACATATATCGCGATGCACATTTGATTTTAATGTTCGAAACTGCAAAAATCCATGGCAGCTTCACGCTCTGGGAGTCACAAACAGTAAGCTTTTCAATCTTAATAGTAATCTACTAAATGGACTTATTATTCAATGTTTTATAGAAATATGTATTATTAAGCCAGTACTAGTAATGCCTCTGCATAATCAATCGGTTAGCTAGTTCCTACCTGCTTGAGGTGTGAAAAACTGGTGTAGATTACATTAAAAAGGCTGTTTAAAATTCTTGTCCAGCCCTCTGCCTATGAGAAGGGCAACTTTTTGTTAATTTTGGGTTATTCTCAGAAACCAGAACAGGAAACGACCGATTCATATCTCATTGAGATAACATTCAGTTTCAAGATTCTACGAAATAAATATTGAATCCCACAAAACTTGCAAAAGAATTGCACCTCAAATCCATATACAAAATTAAAACCACAAAAAAATTGCATCCAGAACATAACCCTCCTTCAACTCTATCAGTCATTAAAAACCTACAACCAGACACAACACCATGATGAGCATGCCACACCTGCAGCCGCAGGGTTGGCGATGCGTGCCCTTAACTGTCGGAACTCTCTGACGTCATAAAACTGATAAAGAAAAGGTTAAAGATACTATAAAACGCCACCAAAGAGACCGCTGACCTTTTAAGAAGAATTTTTCTATGAAACGTTCGTGCAGCTTGTAAAAGGTACCTGATGTATAATAGTTAGTTTTTCGTTTATACACGTCAAGTACATGATGTGTTTATCTTTGCTTTCGTTGCGGGGAGGAACTAGCAGCACTTGTAGATAAGTGCGCCGTCAATGGATTTCAGAATGCTTTTTATTACGATTGTGGTAAGAATTTCCCCGAATGGCAATAAAATGATTCACGTTTTAAAATCACTCCTTAAGTAATAAGTAACTAACCAGAATAACACATTAATTTGAAAAATAATATCCGGGCAGTACCTTTCAATCACAAAACAAATATTTCTAAAAAAATCTGCTCCTAATCACGCTCACTGATCTATGCAGTACCTACCATTTTTAGAAGACTGTTGAAGTAAACCAATAAAAAATAATCACAGTTTCGCCAACATTCCACCAGAAATAGTTGCGAGTGTGCAAAGTGTGGCTACACCTACAATATTTTAATACCTACTGACAACATAATTAACATGGCCTGGCTACCTACTGGGCACTAGTAACTTGATAAGACGTACCACCCTACCATACTAGAGAAGATTAAGGCCACGAACATGAAGACTCAAACTCCATACTTTCCAGTCAATTCCCGACGACGACTAAATACCACGTCACCCACCAAAAAGTCAATAAAACAATGTCATGTCAATACCAATTTAATACACGCCAATAAAACAGACAATACGTTGTAATAACATTGTACTGGGGCTCGTTTTACGATCAAACGTCCTCCGTGTAACGTTGCATCGGTGCAGTTATCAAATCAGTGGATGTATAGCGTTGCGTGTTTATTTTGACGGGCCGACGCTACAAAGTTACAGTATACAGATCATAAACCTCGAGTAATTGTGTATAACATGTACATATAGATGTGATATGTGGAGGTATCCGTGTCTGTACATGCATGTTTTTTGAAGCTTGTCTGTTCGTTAGACAGTTTGTGGGGGAGGGTGATGTATTTTCTTTACGTTTATCAGTTAAGTTTTTAATTATCATCATATGAGTAGCCTTCTCACAAGGGGTCGGTTTCCAGTCTAACCGGATGCAGCTGAATACCAGTATTTTACATGGATCGATTGCGTATCCTAAGTTTTTAATTATAATATGTACATACTGAAGGATGATATGGCTAGAAAGGAGGTGACTGCTGAGATGACGAGTAATAGACAAGTATGGAAGAAGAAAACATGCTGCGCAGACCCCAAATTAATTGGAATAAGGCCAAAAGAATGATGAAAGAAAGAAAGAATTGAAACGAATTGATTGAATTGAATTGATTGTGATGAAAGTATTGTTGTAGTCGATGGTATTTTTTTTAAATCAGTTGGGTTTAGTAAGTAACCACGACAATGGCAGTGTCAATGACGTTCATTACGTCCTCAAAAGAGCAGTTGTATAGACTTTCAGGCCAGTCCATAAGTGCGTCTAAGATAAAGCATCTGAAGAAAAAAGCTTACAAAAAAGAGTGTTTTAAACATTACCGACGTGATGATAAGATATTTGGCAGAATTTTAACAAAACATAAAAGAAGACACAATGAAAAAAAAATTGACAATAAAATCTTAAATTTGTCACCTACCCAATTTCAGGTAACAACAAAAAATCAATATGCTTTCACAAAAAAAAAAGTAGAACGTTTACTTTAAAGCGGATTCCTCTAAACATTTCTGTAACATCGTTGTCCAAAGAACCGCCGGTTAAAATGAATAACAACAATATATGCAAGCGGGCAGGTAAAGCGGCAGGTAGCGGCTATCGGTAGAATATCGGAACCAATAACCAAACAATATGCAGTCCGAACCTTCGGGACATACGAACAAACAAAATTAATAAGGTTTTTTGAGGATCAGCGATACGGAAAAGCAGGATAAAAGCTCTATTCCATTGACAAAAGATGGTTTTTGACTATTTGCACAGTATACAAAACAAAATTGAGACCCTGATGCACTGATAAATTCAATGCAAGAACTTTCCACGAAATTATCCAAATGATTGCATAAATAAACCTGGACTTTCTTCACAATACTTTCGCACAGAACCAAAACAAATCAAGTCTCGATATTATTAACTAGAAGTCGAAATCCACATTAATGAAACAGCACCACCATCCTGTACCGTATCCAATCCTACACCCTTTTAAATATTAACGGTCCGCCTCCCTTCGCACTTCGTCCAAATTCTCGGTATGCGCCGAGCCAATATTTGCTCCGAACATTAGATAAGCATGATCGACCGGTCGGTACGTTCACGATCGATAATCTGTCACATTCATTCATATCTCAACAGACCTTGGGTTTAGAATTTTAGAGAGGAAAACACTAAAAATATAACTACGTGGTATTTAAGTTTAGATCGGTATGTTACGACCAGTAAACGGAGTAGTAACCACACGAAATGTTATCTGCGAGAATACTTTTAGCGCTGAATTTTCGACAGAATTACCATTGCGATAAATCTGTCTACGTCCAGTCATTTCCGGAACACATACGCGACTGCCATTAAGGAGTTATATACAAATAACAGTAGTGCACCCCCACGGCATGAGAAGCAATTGTAGCTAGAAAATAAGTTATAAAACAAAACACATAAAAGGCAAACAACGCCATTAAATTTGAATCCCCTATACCTAGACCTCTGATGTATTTATACAGTCTAGACGAAAATATTGTTTATTGCACAATAATAGAAAAGATTTAGAATACCCTTGGAAGAGGGGGCGAAGGTGAAAAGGGCTATTTGCAATTCCGTTCGGTATTAAGAGCACTTAATCCAATAAAACATAGGGGAAACTGAAATAAGTCACTGAATAACGTATGACAAACAAGCAATTTAGGTCTCAGTAGTAAAATAACAAAAACTAATATAGACAACTAACATTACATATCGTCATAAAAGTTAAAATATGGCCTGATGTAAGGCAGTTCATTCAAATGAGAATTGCTAGCCATTATAAGGACTGTACCTACATGAATGAAGAGAATTTTGTTTACGATATGTTTTAATCACTACATATTTTTATAAAACAAAGTCCTCCGCCGATTCTGTCTGTCTGCTTGCGATAAACTCAAAAACTACTGACCGCACCAATTTTCATGCTGTTTTTTCCAATGTACAGAGTGAGGAAGGTTTTAGTATATAATTTGACAAGTTTTAGTATACATTGGCTTAAATGTAATGTTATTTGTTGGAGGTGTCTGAAAAAAAGTAAGCCGTCTTGGAAAACGCTATCTAAACCCTTTGAGATATAACAAAATGATGTATGGTGGAATTGTGTATCTTTAATAGGTCTACAGAAAAGTTCGCGATGGCATATGTCTCTCTCATAAGGATAGGATAACATACTATATCCATATTTTTTTACTTTTAAAAATTTGGTACAGGGATAGATTATAACCTGGAATAAGAAATAGGCTACTTTTTATCCATGGAATAGGTTCCCATGGGTTGCGGGAAAGGGATCAAAATTTCATGATTACTTTTGGCCGCGATAACCGACATCCACGTGGGCGAAGCCACGGGCATCAGCTAGTAGTAAGAAAGATTTCAGAGAAAAATTGTAATTCGATGTTCAGTGTATTGTGGAAGCAAACAAATTCAATGAAGCATTTTGGCAAAGAAACTTGTTAAAAAAATAACTTCCCACTGAAAAAAACTAGTGTCTATTCATGAAAATTAATTCGCTGCACTATTCCAGTGTAAAATGGAACATGAAAACTGATTGTCTCAAACATTTCACTAACAATAACGACCGCACTTAAATCACCTGAATCATCGACAAAAAGTGGCGTAAAATTAGAACGTACTACGGTCTACCTAGTTCACTAAAAAGGCGGTCTAGTAAAAATTAAAGCTTATCTACGATAAAATATAATTGCTCATACATCAACCACCCAACCGTTCACTGACGCTCGACCGGCGCATTTGTACCGGCCGCGGTTAGTTTGACACCAACAAACATTTTCATAGCAAGTAAATACGTGACCAAGGTACCTCCTATTGTCAACGATCCGCAAGTCAGACTTCCCAGAAATGTAATATAACCTCAATGGTCTTTCATTCCTAAAATATATTTTAATGTAGGTGTCCCGCCGTACAAAAACAATCATCAATCTGAAAATGCTTTTTAGAGCAATCATGTTTTTTTGGCAAATCTTATGATTAGCTTTTTCTTGAAACGGTTAGGAAATTAAATAACACCAAATCTATTTACTTTGTAACCGAAAAGACGATGAGCGTCAGAACAAATAAAGTTCAGTGAACGTTTAATTCAAATAAAATAACAACATTCATTCAGGAGGAATTTCTGAGCGTAGGAGCGAATGCGAATAGCCGTGCTGAATATCTGACTAGACTACAGGGACTTCCTAATTTGGAGTCTCCGGAAGGATCCCATCTAGGCATGTACCTCATCAGGAAGGGGTTGACGCCGTCTCGTCGCGTAGTATTCAAATCCGACGCGTTTATCGGTCCATAACTCAGAACTGGCGTTGTTATGAGCGTCCGACATTCCTCCGAGATTAAAGTCAGCCCCCGAACGCTAGATGCCCCTTAACTGTCCATACGTGACTCGAATCCGACGGTGGGGACTAAAAAGTGCCCGCTAATTTTGTTAGGCACAAAATGGACAACTGGCGAATTTAAAATGAAGACGTTGCGCAAGATTTATAACTCAATTTGAACATTTGGGCGGTGCTTACGTCATGTAATGGGTGGAAAATGCCATTGGAGCTTTATATGAAATGAATGGACATTGACATTCCGAGACATATGGCAAATAGTGATGCCCGGGGGAACATGTAATAAAATGGAGCTTTAAAGAGATTATAGACCGATTTAATGATGAGCAGTTTTATGTTCTGTTTATAGACTCCAGTGAGCCATTGACTCGTCCAGTTCGTTGGCTGCGCACAGGAGAAATATCGTTATTTCCCTTGTGGGGCAGGCAGTATCAATATCAAATGCAGCAAGAGTTACTTCTTAAAGTGTTGCGAATAAAAATGTCTACCCTTTAACTCCTGCAATTCAACCACATCAGAGTATCTCAATAAACTCCAACTTCTACATTTACCTATCAGATACAAGATCCACCAATACTGCCCAATAACGAATTTAGAGTAAATCTTATACGACTCAAACAGGGCTAAACGGAAGCATTGAAGGGTCCCAGAAGTGAGGCATGAACTCATGTCATCGTTGCTACGTGGTTCGTTTGTTCGATACACTAGAATTGTTAAACACACAGGCCCTTTTTACTACCGACTTTTTAGAAAGAAAGCTATAAAAATGTAGTAGTACAAGTAGCATAAGTTTTTGCGGCGAACTGGCACAAGTCGGTGAAGTAGGCCACTTGATTCTGAGTGTTTAACTGAGCACTTGAGCAGCAGGAGGGCTGCCGGTGACTATTGAAAGGGTGGGAGACTCTTTGAAAAAAAATAGAAGCGACGAATTTGTAATATTTAGCTTTGGACCACTAAAATAATGTTTTGCTAGAGTGTGGGTATAGGGAGGGAAGCAGTAAAAACTTCAAATATGCAGATGTTTGTGCATAACTCTCTGATTGATTCGCTTAGCTAAAGGCGAAAAATTTGGCTTAGCTATGCCGTGTAAACAGAGAACATAAACCGCATTATAATTTAAACGACCAAAACGATTATTTATTCCAACAGTCATTCAATAAATCAATATTAGAACGGCTACTGAATAAATAATACCGAACAAGCTCCAATTTTTTTAAATTATGGACCCTCACAATACCACCATTAGCACAAAACGGGAGCTTTTAAAACTGTAACACAATACATCAAAATCAATGTCGCAATCGACATCCCACGATCGCAATCCCCATACATGCCAGCATTACCCTCAATACTAATCCCAAATTGCAAACTGGTTCCCACAGCTTCATAGAATTCATAGAAAAAGAAGAAATTTGCAAAACCTAAGAAACTAAGAATTTCACCGTAACAATGCTGTGTAACACAATAGAAGTTACAATAATAGTGATCACAATCAGTTTGGGGGCAAAAAAATGGGTGCTTGCAGAGATGGGCAATTGAAAAGGGACCGTCTGAGGCGAGCCATCTGCCGCACCCGGCGCTGCCTGCTCATGTACAATGTGACCAAACGATCCCATTCCCGTGGACTGTGCCGCTACAAACGCTAATTTCGACAATCGCTCAACAAAGAGGCCAGTCGTAAAAATTTAAGACCTTGTAAGGGGAAGGGTTATGATTAAAGCAAGTTTAGTCATAAATATGACGATTAAAAGTTATTATTAAAGGCTAGGGTGAAGTGAGACTGGTCTGCGAGTTTATCTCTTGTTACATGCCACAAATAAACTCTTATTGTACCATTCATGTGGATCATTTTAAAACGAGTCTGGGAGTTTTCAACAATTCCTGAACAGCACAACAAAATACAAGTTTACTCATAAAGAACATTATCAACATCTGGATTTCTTTAATTTAACATGTTTCAGATTATAACAAGTTAATTAACAAAAACTTAGGAAGTTTAAAGTTTTTCTCCAAAAACGATCAACACGACTATTTACTTCTAAAACTCATAAAATCTATCCACTAGTAATTACAAGTGACTTACTAACTTACACGTAAACCCCGCCAGTCCCACGTACCCCAGAACGCATGGCCCCCTCACACAACACACCCTACTCCGTATCTAACTAAACTATATCGTACGTCTGTAGAACCCGTAATTTCTTCCAAGACAGCACGTGTTCCGATTCTATGGCGCAATTTGATGATAAAAAAAAAACAAAGCGTCCCCGGTACAGATAAATAAGAGGATTAGATCCGATTTTAGTTTCTTTTTTTTTACATAGTGATTTGTGTCATAACAGCTCAGGTTTTATTAATAGCGATTTTGTTGTTAGAGTTAATTTTAAAGGTGTAAGAAGTTGAAAAACGGGTTTTGTTACTGGCAAATTATTGGTTTGCTACTTGCAGTATTATATCTGAACATTGGAATAATAATTTCGCATTATGAGTCCCGTAATTGTGGCTAATTTTAGTATAACTTCGACGTTGAAATAGATTACTTTTGTACGCACTTAAACTTTGTAACTGTTAATGGAAGTTTAGAGGGGAAAAAGTCGAAATGTAGTACTTGGTTCCTAATCAAACCTCTTTGCTAAAATTATCACAAGTAATTTTTTACCGCTTACAACATCCGTCAACCGTGCTAAGAGAACAGTTCGTCGACACATGAGTCGGCTTGGCTGACCGCAAACATACTTTAATGTAGGTTCTTGACATGTACGATGACTTATAGATTGATTTACAAGGTAAATTAAATGTAGTTTTTTCTTATCACAACACAGCTAGAAAGTACTTACGAGTACTAGTATAACAAGCAAAAAACCTAGAGTCCAAGTTCTTTTTTTTACTTTTTTAAAAGCTGTTCATTCACATTCCGAACTTCGTAATTCAAGACGAGCCGCGAGCGTTTTCTCACGCGTTCTCATTTCAAATTTAGGCGCGAAGTTGCTGCCAGACACCTAGGGATGGGCTGCCATACTCGTAATGGATTATTCAGTTACTCGTAATGTTTTCATTAATTATACTGTTGTAATACTTTTGTAACTGACGCTCAGTAAAAAATAAGTAAGCAATATACTTATTGAAGTAGTTTGCGGTAGGTACTATCTTAATTAAAGATTATTTATAATAAGATAAGATGCGACGAGAAGGTCAGTGTTATAGCACACATAGGTAATTTATTTCATTCATTAAGAAAATAAGCTCTGCAGAAAAGAAACTAATTAAGTCTGCATATGTCTAGACATAAAACCAGAGTTACATAAACCCATAGACATTAGCTTTAACAACCGTTTGTTTAATAAAATCAGCCATTTCAATTTGATAAATCGATAATGGCTATTCGGAACTACAAAGTGGATTAGTCGATTATGCAAATCTTTAATGGTTCATCACAACACTATCGTCACGCCGCGTCTGTTATGTCGTAACGAACACGAGTTTATGCACACATAACATCACCCCGATAATCTCCCAAGGATCGAGGTGTATCTAATAGTAAACCCGCATTTCGCTAGTATGTTTAAGTCCCATGTAATAAGTGGCCAATCTATTGCCACCAACCGAGCGCAAATCTAGAAAAAAAAGAAGTGCCTGATGAAAAAACACAATAAACGTCGCCCCACTTTATTAACACATTTCTGTTAATTAGATAAAGGAACCAAAAAGTTTAGCCATTGAGTTCTGAGGTAGACCTCACGCAGTCTGGCAAGCAATGCCGCCCACACAATAATTGAGGATGCGAAATGAATTTGCAGCAAAAAATAAGGCTTGTAGATTCATTAAGAATTATATGGTATCATAATAGAGGCAACTTGCCAATGAATGTTTGTTTACATTTAATTATTAACCAGTGAATACCTACTTAGTACTATTCAGTCAATAGAATTAAGTAGGTATTCATTGGTTAAAAATTAACTTAAGTAAAGAAACAGTTAATCAAACATGGAATCAGTTCTCTGAGTCATATCTTGCGCGGCTTCATAATTTAAAAGAAATTATTATGAAACTATCGTAATCGACTTCTCGATTGGCTGAAGCCAACTCGACTAATCAATATTGATTCAAAGAAAAGTCTCATCTCTAAACCTCAATATGCTATCGATTATGAATAGATTATCTCCTCTGCAAATAACATAATTTGCATTGCATTAACGTCATGTCACCGAGAATTTTTCATATTTTCCTTAAAGGAAAATAATACCAAAATATCTGTTAAGGGTATTTCCCTCCGTGCTGATAGGTACAGGCACTTACTGATTAAGCACTAATTTTAGACTAGGCCGGCCAATGAGGTTTTTCCAGCACCTACGAAACAAGAACCTACGGTATGAGACTATGTGTTTTGTGGTAAGGATAACAGTGTAACCCATATTTTTGTGACAAACAAGGAAAATGAGTAAAATACGTAATTTCTTCGATACCTAATACGTTTTTTACACACGATTTGCGGAAATAAAACTGTTAAAAAGCAAATAAAATTGCAGTAAGTCTGCGTCATTCTTTAAGGTCTTGCTGCTAGGCAATTAATTAACATCGAAAACAAGTTGTCACCCTCGAAACGGCCATATTGCACCGAGGGGCCGGCAATCCGAGCAGCCAAGCTGCCGAACCTGATTTTATTCAGTCCATAAAAAGCGACTTTACAACCTACTTCCCGGCTAGACGCGGTCGCGTGTGAGCTAACGATCTCCCATTAATATTTAATACATACTAGTTAGTTACATACATATTTGAGTTAACACGAGCCGACTCCCTGTAATATCCCGTAAGAGTAGCGTACAAACGCGAGCGCAGTGGCCCCCACACGCGAACTTAATGTGCTGAAACATTGAGTGGTTTTTATTTGTTAGATAAAGACGTTATGTTTGAAATGAATTGTTTAAAGTATAACCACTGTTTTCGCTGGTTCCTTATAATGAGAGATTTTTAAGTAGAATTTGGAATCTGCGCTTACTACACACGATCGTTTCAATCAAAATAAATAATATTAGTAGTTCTGCAGCCATTTATTTTTATAATTAGGAGCAAAAGTATGGCTCATTGTTGAATTTCTTTCGAATTTTCGAAAGTTTGTGAATAAACTCTATTAGTGCCAGTAACAACAAAGTTACTAATACGATAAGACCCGTAATAGCCCACTTTTGGAATGTTGGCGTTATCTAAAACTTCAGGTTTCAATATAAATTAATGTAAAGGCTGTTTAATAGGCCCCAGTCGATTACCAAAGTTTTAAGACCTGAAATACTTCCCCTAACTATCAAAGTAACAACTTACCGAATTTGTCTAGACACTATAAAACATTGCAAAGACGTTCCACCCCAAAAATAGGTTTAATATCCGTAGAATTCGTAATTTTCAAAACTTTCTTAGTCAAGGGGCCTGTCCCTACAAGCTGGGGAGACGAAAGGAAGTGAAAAAAAATCTGGCAATTTTGTGAAAACGGTATTTTTATCCCTCGCTAGTTCTATGATTGGTTTTTATAGATCCCCTCCGCTAGTGTGGACACTGATTGATATTTGAAATTAAACGTCAACTGGCTTTCAATAAAATCGGTAAAAACCGTCAACGTAATAATGCTGGCCACTTAGAAACACAGCTACACTGCTGCGATCTTTTGGGGCTCGAATGACATTGAGGAGTGCGCTGTTGGTAAACATTAGTGAATTTTTCTCTTCGCGGAAATTGTGTAGAAAAATTAATATGGCGGCGTTAGTTCCGATTATGGCCACGCATAATAACTAATGTGTATACTCCGATGTTAATTACCCGTAAAGCGTAATGCAATGTTTACATCCAGCTGATTTTGAGGCAGCCGGCCGGTTCTCCGAAACTTTATGAACAAAAACTAATAATAGTCCCGCAGATATTCGCAATGTGCAATTACACAGTTTTTCCTGCGTATACATTACAGTGCTAAAAAGATGTTGGATTACAACACGAATTGTTTGAGTTGCCGCGCGCGCGCATGCAGGCGATGCCTCTCAAATATTCAAAGATCGCGCGCTTGCATCAATAGAGTAACGGTCTAGCATTCCAGAGGAGGATTACTGTGAAAAAGATGTTTGGATTCCTCCATATTGCAAACTGGGAACTTAGGAGAATAACAAAGACATAAATTAGAAGGAAAGAATGTTATTTGTAATTAGTTTGGAGCTTTGTTAATTAAAGTGTATGACTTCATGGAAAAGGGAAATAGCTTGTGACTGCGAGAAAAACTGCTCGGCCCGATATATCATGTTTGCCGATGAATGGAAGACCACAATGTGGTTCTTTTTATAGCAGTGATGATAGCCCAGTGGTGTGTGAAACCGTCGGACTGCCAAGTCATAGGTATCGAGTTCGAAAGCAGGCAGGCACCTCTGATTTTTCGGATTCATGTGCGTATTGTATAATTATCACTTGCTTCGGTGAAGGAAAACATCGTGAGGAAACCAGCATGCCTGAGAGATATTTTTTGACCGCATCTAAAGCCAAGTCAGAGGCCCATGGGCGACATAAAAACTCTGACACCAGGTTAGGCATTACACACGATAATGAAAGAAGATGTGGTTCTTTATGACGACAGAGTCGTAGGAACAATTTAATTTAGTCTTAATGGCTTGGCTAACGCTGTACTAAATATACATTATGGTAATGAATAAATAAATAAAAACTTAAAAAGTGAGAGAGATTTAGACTTTTTTTACCAGCGGAAGTGTTACCACACGAGTAACGAAATAAAATGAGAAATGATTATGCAAAATGTTGCATTTAGATTCAGATTTTTATCCGCCAGTATGTGCATTTGAATAGAAAATAACACTTTAATGCACCAACAGCTGTGAACACAGGCTAGTTATGGAAATCTTTACATAATTCGTTCATTATCTGAATTTGCACTGTGGCGTTATCTAGATCTGGCGCCAGTGGAACACTGATTAGTACATTTTTTATAGTCTTAAAACGAGTGCGGAACTTCCTACTTCTCATTAAGAGTCTTTTACTTTATTAATTTACGTTTAGAATGTTTGATGTAACACCATCAATAAAATCTACGCGAAATTCTATAATCATTTAAAAGCCATCCAATCAAAATACCATCAATAACCGTTTACCAAACCACAACAAATAAATACAAGTTTTTTCACGAACCTCATCATTCAAAATCACACAGTACAATAAAATATTTATTTAATTTAGTCATACACACGAGTACAAAGTCAGTCATCAGCCGCCCGCAGCGAGCCATTCATTCGTTCAATCATTCATCCCGCAAAAGCGCGGGAACTATTGTTGGGGGGTATCAAACCGATTGACAGACTGTGTCAACTGTCAATTTTGTTTATGGCGTCGACAGCATTAAAAATATACTCCCACGCGTAAGTTGGTGCAATCTTACGAACTCGAAGATAAAACTCAAACCGTGTAACGCATAGAGCACTAATCAATTTTAGTATTTTTGGAGTATCTTTTGTCAAGAAGTGTTAGAGAAAGAAGAATAACACGCATTTATCTTGTGTTTTCGTGGCAACGAACTTTGTTACGTTCATCGTTTTTAGTGACTAATTGTTGGCTACGAAAATAGATGATGTTTTAAATAATTTTACTGATGTAAGTTTTAATTGGTGTCGATCTATATCTCTAAGATTTTTCGGCATAAATCAGCAGGATATGAAGGATACTTGAGTAGTAAAATAATATGGCGTATTAACGTTAATCGTGTTTATTCGCGAGCGCGTCAAGCTGCGTCTTCACCTGGGGCCAACGCAAAAAAAAAAAAACTATTTAATAAAAGCATCGCGGCACGCGACTACAGTCCAACGAACTAACGTTTGGACATTCTGCACAACCATAGTTTTTTCAACAACCCCCCTTTTTACGCCGTGTTTTTGTGCAAATCTCGCATCCATTGTACTTTGAAACGAAACCGTCCACAATGCTATCAAGGAAAAAAGTACCACTCGCACCTGGCGGGAAGACGCCGTCGACAACGGGCACGAAACGTCGCAACCGACAAAATGGAAAAGCCGTAAATCAATACTGTCCCTCTATAAATAAGGGCTTAATTGCTTAATACGGAACTGGGGTTGCCTGCGGCAAAATTCGCGCCAGACAATAGTCTTGAACACACAAAGGCACAAGACATTGAGTAACGAGACGCCAAATATATGGGGATCCATTTTTTTTTCACATAGACTAGATGCAGGTGATGCCAATGTTATAGAAGAAGGTAAGATTCAATTATTCGTGTATTGACAATGAGAATTTGGAGCGTTTCTAATCCTGTTGCCATGCGGAGCGGAGAAGCTCATTCAAAGTTTGGAAAGCTGCACCGCCCTGAGGCTGTACCAACGGAGCGTTAACGTCGGCCTATTATATCCCGTGCAAAGTTATAATAACTTCATCTGTATGATAATACGGTAACGTTATAATTAAGTTCTATTTTCGAACCTAGTCTCCGCAAAAAAATGGCGGAGTTTATTCGATATCGCTGTGTGCGGGATAATAATCGTGTTCTTTGTACATATTCCGTTCGAATAAGACCAAAAATTACAATTTCTTGTATGTATGTAATGAACACAGCATAGCAGAGTCAGTAGCGGAACAGAGCAAGTCATCAAATTCACGCGAACAAGCTTGCGTGTAAAACTTAATTAATTAATTAAATCACGATAGCTACCGCGAAAATTAATTTTACACGGATTACACGACATATTTACATCAAATATGCCGCTGCACTATTACTTTGTAGTTGTAGTGAGTTGGTAAAAAAAAGTTTTGAGTTCTAACATACTTCTCTATGGCATGTTTTCGCGCGGTTTTTTTAAACCACGCGACCGTCAGTCCTCGAATATTAAAACCTCCTATTTAACCAGCTATTATAATAAGGCGCTTGATGTAAAACGTCTTTGATAATCACAATTTACGAGCAGTCCCTGTAACCACAATCTGTGCATGGGTCCCCTTCAGAGCTTAGCCGGTCTATACAGCATAAACACGACCCAACATAATGTCCCTTTAAGAGCGTCGTAAACTAGCACTTTTGCAAATTGCTCGTAAATTATATATACGAGTGAATAATATGCAACCATTTAAACAAACTAAGTCTATTATCATATACGTTCAGATATAATAAAGTTTATTGTGAGTGGGTACACAAAAGTTTTGGCATTTGTTCGATTTTATAGCTCTTTATAATATCGTTAAGGGCGTAATTTGAGGCGCCTCGTTGGTGCGTGTCTACGGGACAGATAATCTGTAGGATTTCTAATTGGTAATAGTAGTTAATTCTATTAAACCGCACGATCCTGGCCCGTGTCTGATGTATGATACAACTACATTATTTAATAGACACTAGTCTACAAAAAATAATATTATAAATACCAAAGTAACTTTCATTCTGTTCTCTTTTCACGCCTAACGGTTGAACGGGTTGCCAAAGTTCGATGAAATTTGTCACACGGATAGACCAGGACACAGGATACCCGTAGTACGGTCCCTCGGAATAATTTCCGACCTTTATGTGGGCCGTAGTCGAAAGATAGTGCTAAGTAAATAAGCCTTGAAAATAGAGTTTGATCCTAAGTGAAAAACCCAGATTGTATCACGAGAGAAAGTTCTGTAGATTCCCTCCCGCTCCCTTCAATCTCAAGGTTTCTGATCAAAGTAAAGTAGAAGCAATAGCTCGCAGGCAACATGTCGCAAGTTCGCAACGAAACATGTTTTGTGTTCTAAACAAACTTAAACAAAACATCGAGCTTCACAACATGTCTGAACAAACAATATCTTACACATGGTTTCATAATTATGAAATTTACTTAGATAACTTTAGGACAAGGACTATTGAAATTCCTTATCATAGCAGACTTAGGGAATCAATGTGTTCAAACGAGGTCGAATCACATATCTATCTACCGAAGCATTTCTATGTTACTTGTGTTTTCAAGAAGACAACTATTTTACACCTGAACTACCTATCTCAATAAACCTCTATATTTTAGTAACACAGGTTCAATTATAAAATTATCATCAGTAGAAATCTTCGTAAATTATATGACAAGATTTATCATCATAATCCAAAGCCTGAATTCACCCACTGCTGGGTATAGGCCTCTCTTTTCTTGTGCCAATCTCCACGTTTCTGTGCCAAAGTCGCGTTTGGAGTCCACTCGGTCCGAGCATACTCTGACCGTGTCAACGCGGCTTAAACTTCAATGGGATCCAGGCATAAATAAAGATAACCGCTTCTCTCAGACTATACATATTTTGATAATAATTAACAACAAAATAGAATAAGTTGCCAGACTTCATAAGTTAATTATTTGCATTTTTTAAAAGGAGCCTGCAATAAAACTGCACATTAAACAAAGCTACCTGCAGACATACCCATTAAATGATGTCTTGTTAAGTATTACTTCAAATATACGCCAGCATTAATTAGGAGGGTAGATATAAAAGATTGATGACGTTTTAACGTCATTACTGTACACTTGAGCATGTCCAATCCAGACCAGACTTGTTCAACTTGGAGGCTTAAATTATGCTAATCAGTGAATATTTATAATTAGTCAATATTCTGTTATAGCAATAAAATAATATAAGATATCGCGCATGTATATCCCCAAAGGTTTAGGCAGAGGAGGAACCATATTTTCGCTTAAGTTAAAGAAACAGGAGGCGACTCTACTGCCATCAACCGGGCGCAATTCCAGATTGATTATTAATGGGTTATGTTATAATTATGTCTGAAAACGGCTTTGATTTCTATCAAGTTCCGTACACGATGACGGCTAAAATTGATGAGGTTTCAACATCGTTACCGCAGTGACCTGTTAACTTTGAAGAGTTACGCTAAACAGAGCGTATAAATAATCAGCACAATTATAAGATAACTTATTGCAATTATAAAACAATCACGGACAATATGATTTAACTTTGTCTGGTAATAACGGAGAAGATGTCTATCATCTTTCTGACTAGAGGAAGAAGCTCCGTATTTATTCCGTAACTCAATATTGAAGTAGGATTCGACTTATTGGACAACGAAACGACATCAAATGAAAATCTACAGCCGGACGCCGCGCCGTCGAAATCTATTGAGAATACTCGACCGTTCATGTCAGACATTTCCGACTGCCAATTGATTCTAATAAGAGAAGTAACAAGAACTACTTGTAAGACAACAATACACATAATTGTACGAGAAAGTGGCGCCACAAAGTCACGCGCATCGACACAATACAACATTTAAAGTGATCGGAAAGTCAACAACACTATAATCGTATGCCTGGATCGAATACGATTTTATCGATTATAAGTTCCGATTCACCCTTTTTATTTTATCCACTTCCTTTGGAAGCGTTATATTCCATATCTGGACAAAACATCCGGTGCTGTAAACCCTTCAGCTTGGCTTTGTTTGTAAATATAAAAACATTTAAAATGTTAAACGTTACGTGAGTCACACGGCTGGGGATTAGGACACAAATATACCGGTAGCTATGCGACAGAAAGCGAAACGAATACTATTTTTAAAGCGCTCAGTTTTATAAACATAGGGAAGTTTCGTCGACGTCGACACACTCGACGTAGGCGACTTTCTTACTAACACGACACTGTTTTCAGATCATCGAACTTTCGTTTGATGTTACTAATTTTAGACTGACATACGAAATTAACGTTTTAAAATGTACTCTGATTGGGTCTAGTGTCGTAGAAACTACATTAAATGACACCTACTTATATCTAAATTGAGAAGAGTTTATTTTTGCGCAATAAGAATACGGATTTATCTAATTGGTTTTTTCAATTCCTACAAGACTTCTCAATACTAATATAATGAAGGAAAAATCTCTCTTATTACAACAATCCAATAAGTAGTTTTATAGTTTACTAGCGACCCGCCCCGGCTTCGCACAGGTGCAATATACAATATAAACCTTCGTCTTGAATCATTATAGGTATCTATTGCTAAAACTGCATTAAAATACGTTGCGTAGTTTAAAAGATCTAAGCGTACAAACAGCGGGAGCGACTTTTTTTAACTCAACAATAGCACCTCACTTTCAATGTGAGCACATCTTAACAGAACGCACGGGTCAAAATGTCCCAAAAAAGAACAAATAAAACTAATAAATTAAGCACTTTGTATTCTCACAATACAGTAGAAATGTGGCACTTGTAAGATGGTAGATAACATGGTTTTTTAGCAGTTCATAAAGTACGTGGGATTTATGAATTATTTATACTGGACGACGTATTTATTATTCGAAGTATTAAACCTAGTTTAGGATGGGATTACATTTGTATGGTTGTTTAGCTACTGTTTTATTACAACGAGAGATTTAAATTATAAAGAATATTATAATAGCTGGACTAGGGGAGACCAAAGAAGCTATGGATGGAGCTGTTTGAAAGATGATATGGCTAGAAAGGAGGTGACTGCTGAGATGTCGAATAATAGAGAAGTATAGAAGAAGACGACAAAGAAAACGAAAGAGTTATGTTTTATAATAGCTGATGGTCATTAATCCGTTTGGTGGAGTTTTAAGAACAAAGTCTATTGAGTTACGTATCCGTAATATTGAATCTACTTACAAGTTACCTTCATTAAAATTACCAACAGGATTTGCAATCGAAGACCTAGAAATGTCGAAACACTGTTTCGAATGCTAAACCCTTGGTCCTTCACCATTTTCCAGAAAGATATTGCGTAAGCAAATACGTATAATAATGCAAATCAAATAATCAAGTTACACGAAATCAAAGTCCTTACGTTAGTTAGGTATATTACGGATAGGTAGAATGCGCTGACATATTCCATACTAATATTATAAATGAGAAAGTAACACTGTATGTCTGTTACCTTTTCACGATTTATATGCATACAGGCATAAGCCTCAAGTAACTAGACCACAACCTGGGTTAGCAGATAGGATACTTTTTATTCAGGTGGTGCGTACCTTAGGAATTATTTCCGACCACCTCCAACCTGAACTAGGGTCACGTGGTGGATTATAACTCGCTCTCTCTTATAGAGACGAGGTCTGTCACCAGCAGAGGGATCCGTATAAGCTGATTATGTTACGCGAGCGAAGCCGCAAGCTAACGCTAGCCGGCAATATACTGAGAACACGATGTAAATGCTAAAATATGACGCGTACGGTTTAATTAATTCTAAACCAAAGAATGTAGTGTCATCACGACTTTCTGGGCAGGAAACGTGTTGACTTCCACCACGCCTGAATATATTAGTATCCTTTTCATAGGAAGGCTATGTTTATGCGAACTAAATGACTACCAAGGAAGCTTCAAGCGAAGAATAGCAACAATACAAATAATGGTAACAATGAATTTATTGGAATAATTGAGTTTAGAATCAATCATTTACTAACAATTCAGCCATTTTTTTCATCGAAACATCACGTCTTTATTTACCGAAGGAGTAAGCAGAGGTGTGTCTCTCATTTCGCCAATTTATGACCTAGCGTTAGGTAGGTAAGTACTCACACAAAACTCAAATGAAAAGGTCTTTATCGGGTTCGAGGTCTTAGGGCCAAATTCTTAGAATATAATTGACATTAATTATTACGAGGAGTGACTTAATAACCAAATATTTATAAACTACGATTCACAAACCTAAAATTAGCTACACAAATCGTACTTATTTACGATAATGATGAAACCCCTCGTAAAACACAGCCTTAATGGTCAACCATCAATAATTATGGATGTAATTAATTTCATATTTGAATAATATTATTTGTGGGTGAGAAGAATTAAAAATAGGTGAGGTACTGTCGACTTATCGGCTACTATGCCAAGATGTGATGCCGAGAACTGTATTCAAATTGACATAAGAAAGGAATACTAAATAGCTTTGCGTTCTAAACCTCAATGGAAGCCGGAGGCATTCAAATTACTTTTTCGAAAACCGAATTCCAAGTACTTCGTCTACGCAAGGTTCAAGGCTGGCTTATTCAAATTGTCTATTGGAATTGCATAACCTGTTATTTCACAACATTTCACACGGCTTTGGAAGCATGGAGCTAGACAGGCCTTGACCGTTGAAAGTGTTTAGGCAGATTAACCGACGTCAAATGTGGAGACGTCTTTAAATAATGGATATCCGCCATGATTGAAAATGTTTACGTGACTTGGTTCAAGTTGATGGTGTTGATACGTACCTATTTTGGGCATGAATAAGTTCTAATTAAAATTCCTGGTCGAAATTATGTAACATACGCATGTAGACGGAACAATTAGCCTAGTAATTTAGATATTTAATAAAGTAGAATCAGATTTTTCTATTTCGTGGGTAGTCTATAAATAAATCACAATAAAAAAAAAACTAATAACAATTCAATGAAAAATCTACAACTAGATTATTCGAATTTTGACATACATAGGTGGACAGCTTCTCCGTTCTGTATTATGATTTTATGTTTTTTCATTAATTCAGCCCTATTCGCTCTTCTATATTTACTTAAAAGTAGCTTTTACCTAACACCATACAATCAAAACTTAGTACCAAGTCTAATTTATTTGATCCAACTAGCGTCATCTACAACTCCGCGAAACTACATTAGTTTGTGCTACTCGCCACTAGATGGCGCTAAAAACAGCGACATCTAGCGGCAGCATAGGCTTTCAAGTTAACGAACTGAAACTTACCAACAACGCCATCTAGCGTGTAGTAGCCGAACAAGTATCCCACTTGCTTAGCAACAATCCGAACAGCGCCATCTAACGAAGAACACTGCATCCAATGTGCACTTTTTTAACACAATTCGAAAAACTGTTGACACACATTTCAACATATTATTATTTTTCACGTTATATATTGGTCGTTTGCACAATTTTTGTCCACAACAAAATTACTTTTAGCACATATTTTACACTGGCACATGTGGTATTTCTTTTTTGGGTTATTTATCTGAAACAAAAAGAAAAATACATTTAATTTTTATACACACAGATTTATTGTGGAAATTAAAACAACAAACTCATTATAATATCAAGATTTATGGACACTAGGGGAATTATCATGTCTCGGAGAGTGAAAAATATATTAGATGAAATGCAAATTTTCTATCAATATTATTATATTAAGGCACCTTAACAAAGATAAATTACAATGTTACAGACACTATATTAACAATGGATTTGGCAAAATAGATGACATGACTACATCCGTCTGATGTAACTTGGAGGTAGACTCGGAAATCATGAACCAATAAAGTTACAAGAATCTATTCTTCATGTAGTCAAACTAATTATATTATAAACAAATAATAACTATGATTCACTGATCTAAGTACATTATTTTAAACTAACAACCTCTTTGCTATTCTAATAAATTAAAATTAAGTTGGCAGATTTCACAAATTTATGGCTTATTCAAAACCCATATTCTTAAACATCCGGTTATACTTTATGTTGCATATGCTAGGCATTATTACTAGTGGAGTATTTAGTTACATAATGCACTTTTTCTGCATAATAAAAAATAGTTCTTTAGAGATTCTTTACTGGCGTTATTTTATAAATTTTCAACTAAGATCTAATTAAGGCTCTAAGATGCATGAAATAAGCTTGCATAGTAGCCAGAAAAATGATTTTCTTGTAGACATGTGATTGGATATGATTGATGCAAAATTAGAAGTTAACAATGAAAAAATTGCCTATGTGGCACTTGCACATGGCTGAAAAAATGTTTTACTATTGATAGATCTTGATATAACTATAACAGAAGACACAGATTTTAGCTCACTAATTTGTTTTGGTTGCATGAAACACAAATGAACAAAATTATATTAAAATTAATATTTATAATTATGCTGATACACCTACTGCATTTTTAGGCCTATGAGGTATTGTCATATGAGGTGGTATTATAACTACAGGTGGAATATAAATAGAGTAAAAAATAAAAACATTATGACCTTTCTAGAATGTCCTTCAAATGCAACTTGTTTTTTTCTCAATTTCAGTAACCAAAATGACCATATTATTTTGTAATACGTACCACAGACACTTCATCCAACTGAATACTAATCCAGGACGTAGGATTCATGTCGACACTGGTTCGTAATAAAACAACCAAAGTATTTTCCAACCTAAGATTTCATACTTATTCTAACACTGTTGAACACACGTTTTCTCAAGGATAGACCGAAAATCTGGGCTCGGGCGGGGGCGGTCGCGTAAATAAGACAGCTCTTATGAATCTAAGGTCACCTTGCAGCACACTTTTAAACTGAAACTTTACAATTAGCCTGAAAAATGCAAGCACGTGCACATAGAAATGCACCTATTTTATGCACCACGTAATTTAGTCTAAAAAATTTATATATTCACACACTAGATAAGCCTAATGAGCTTTAATATAGCACAACGAGCCAATTATCAAGGGTTTACAGCCAATTTAACACGTGAACTTTATAACCAATTCGAATTACAGCGGCTGAAAAAACTACACAAAGAAAACATATGATCGATCGAAATTGAAGTGCACATGGACTTGTCTATGGTTTGTCTCCTGTCATCTGCGAGGAACGGGAAATGAAAACGAATTTATAGCCATAGAGGACCGTCCAAAGATGGAAAAAAATGAATTATTTTATTTTATGGGGTTATAAATGGGTTAAAATAATTAAATAAATCATGATATTGAAACCTTTACATATTTCCTTTTATATAAACTGATAACAGTTGTTAAAATATTCTAAATAAGTATTTATGAAAATGAACGAACTGGGTGAATGATACTGGGGAAAATTTCCCTGTAAAATTAAAGTTCACGAAAACAATAAAACCCTTACTTACCTTAATAATGTTTGTACGCAGTATTACGCTTTAATTGTGCAGTGTAAACAAAATTATCATCATGTCGTTGTCAGTAATGCCTGCAAAATGTAAAAAAATATTTTAGGTAGGAATTATAAATCTTTTCAGTACATTAAACCAACACAATAGTGAACAGAAACTAAAAAATTACCGGTTCGTTTTCCACCCATAAATTTTCGAATTCCTTTTCGAACTTTCCGACTATATTCTGATGAGATGTAACTATAACACTTTCATTATTTGAAACCATAGCCTGGGTAGACCAGTTTAATGAACCAGACATAACGAAACCTTTAATTTGTTTGTTCTTTGTTGCTTTTTTTATGATTTTGGTAAATTGTGCATGAATGTTTAATTTTTCTGCGTGTGCTTTTAACAAATTCTTCCTTTTAATGGCTTTTGGCCCGTCAATAATACAAAACTTGTGGTGCATCAAAATGGTTTTTTTATTTTTCTGCACTTGGATGAAACCTGGAAAATAAAAGCAGGTCAAATAATTTAACTATCATGAAAGCTAGACTGGGCTAAAATTTACTGCAAACACAATGGAACTTTACTCACTGTATTCTTGTAACTTTTTAATTTGCGATGGTGGTGTGAACGCCATATCACTGTCAACAACTATTCTTACTAAAACATGTTTCTCTCCTAGCCGTATAATTTGTTCTGCTATTTCACTGCTTGTTATCAAATACATGCACACATCCAGGGTCTCACGTGCTGATTTTATGTATTTAATTAATTTGAAGCAGTTCAGCTCTCTACTTTCACAAATAGTAATATCCTTGTTGGGTGGAACTCTTATTGTATGTCGGACCACGTTGTCTGAGAATAGTATTACATCGTTTATTTCACGATTTTTAATACTTAAAACTTCGTTGCATGTGTCGTCACTGGGACTCTCGTGTTCAGTGGTCTTTTTGTCGAAGAAATAGTTATAAACTTTTTTCACTATTTGTGTTGCGACAACCATCGTCGCTGTGGACGCAAGTAGAATCTTTGCGTTTTTCCAATCCATCTTTATCAATTTACTGCATTCGTTTGTAATGTAAAACTATTAAAATTAAAAAGAAACTTTTAGATATCAACAGTCCACCATGTTGCCCACGCATCTGCCTAATTTTAGCATGTCGTAACTTATACCATTATTTGAATACCCTCAACTTCCAGAGTTATAAAAACTATATTTATGTAAAAGGGTGTCTTTTATTTTAATCGTCTCGTAACTAACTTGAACTAAAAATACATTTTGGTTGATGTTCAATACATATTTTATTCATTTTCTATATTAATATTTTGAAAAACTTTTTTCAGTTTCACTGACTTTATTTCATTCAAAACTGAATGAACTAAAAACTAGGCAGAATGGGTTATGACTATAGCCTTACATCTACTCTTTGACTATTAAAAAACACCAACAACAACAAACTGAATAGATAACGAATTTTGATAAAATTTTGTTAAATAGCGCCTTTGTTTTAATAATTTAAACTACGAAATATGTAAAATATAAGTGGATTTATCCTCTAGCCGTAATTAGAAAATTTAATTGTCCTTTAGTTTACAAGATTCTAAAATTAGATTCATGGATTCTGTGCGTCGCATTTAGAAGAAAGAATAATGCCAAAGATTCCGTATAAATCGCCTGAATTATTACATGAAGATGACGAGGATTACGAGATTGTGTCTTTTGAAGACTTTTGTGATAAGTCTCCTGGTTCCAAAACGGATTTATTGACTTTAAATGACAACATAAACTATCGCCTTTGTTACGAAGGTGACAAGAATTCTAAATTAGCTGAACCTGAAGGTGAGAGTTCGAGAAGTGCTGATAGACACACAGAGACTTCACTAAATGGACCTAAGGGTGTTACTTTTAAGAGGAAATTGTCGAATTCGTTCGCTCCTTTCGGGCGCTACAATCATGCCAAGGCGGGCAAGGCACCACTGTTTAGTGGGGTCATTCCTAAGCCGAGGAATGAAGGAGAATCTGGGAGAGAGCATAGGTAAGTTATACATTGTTATTTTATTTTAATTTTATCAAATAGGAACTACAAACAGCTACATTATGAGATATTACAACATGAAAACATAAATAACTTAAATAACAATTATGTAGCCCACAGCGCTGTTCACAGATTACCATTAATGACTAAACTTTAAATTGCTAGGAAATAAGCTGTTCATGCATGACAATTAAAAAACATATTATAAATACAAAAAGAGAAAAAAATTATTAATAATACTTTTACATAACACAACATTATTCAGGTCAATACAGTCAAATTTACCATTAACAATATTAAACAAGGTCATTGCTTTTGTTTGTGTCTGGAGCTGAGCGTCACATGTTTGTTTATTGTTATAATCATTCCACTTCTAGCAAAATAGTAGCCTGTTAAACATCTTAAGGTTGAGAGTTTTCTCTCCATACTAGGAATTTGAGCTGTACTGTGGGTGCGTTTAAAAACATTTAAATTCACTTACTAAAACAGGAGTGTCTACTCCTGAAACTCGCAGGTAATTTTAAAAACCATAAATTACAGTGGTGATTGTGGTGAGAAAAATTTGATGCATTCACAAGAGATATTTGTTTGGTAGCACCCATATCCCTGCCAGGGCTGCGGGACTGTTCGAAAGAGATACCGCGGCCCTGGAACATAAAGGGCAATAGAAGGAACATGGATGGTATTTAGTCAGTAAAAGTCTGATACTCCCTTCCGCTCCGCCCAGAGCGGGAGGAGTCATTTGATGATTTCCCATCCGAAAAAAAAGCACCCATATCCAAACAAATATGAATATCAGGCATCATATAATAAATAATTAAAAAGCCTTTTATTTCTAATCTCCTATAAGAGAGAGCGGGTTATAATCCACCACGCGGGCCTAGTTCAGGTTGGAGGTGGTCGGAAATTATTCCTAAGGAACGCACCACCAGAATAAAAAGTATCCTATCTGCTAACCCAGGTTGTGGTCTAGTCTGCCAGGGCTGTGGCTACTGTTCGAAAGAGATACCGCGGCCCTGGAACATAAAGGGCAATAGAAGGAACATGGATGGTATTTAGTCAGTAAAAGTCTGATACTCCCTTCCGCACCGCCCAGAGCGGGAGGAGTCATTTGATGATTTCCCATCCGAAAAAAAAGCACCCGTAACACTCGGGACTTATTAACAATTAAATGTTAGTGGCATTAGGCTTTAACTTAGCCCAGTTAGTAGTGTTCGTTTTATTAAGGGTTGCAGATGTAGCCCCATTACGGATGTGGTTTCCCTTGATGCATATATTTTTTTGAGGCTGTTTATCATGACTCTGTTCTAACTTGCGTAAATCTCTATCAGAAAGCTTTCGTTATCTAGTGAGCACATCATTTCTTCTAATTCTTCCGGTGTTTCGGTTAGCAGGCATCAGGCATCAAAGGCTTTAGAATCGGTTCGGAAACCGCTGGAGAAACCCAAAATGATGGTTTACTTACAAGTTCAATGATTTTCCGTTTTACCAGTTTATCTAAGTTTTGATGCTGTTACAGCAACTTTTGTTTTTATTTCATTAAATACATATTAAAAGCATCTTTATCTAACTGCTTATTGCCTAATGCTCTTTACTACACTCACATAATTCATAAGTTTGTTTACCTGAAGTAGAAATACACAATCATTTCATACGCAGAATACACCCTTGGATCAAAGTTGAAGGCACTAGCCCAATACAATACAATAGTTAAACCTTTGCCATGATTCATGTATGATATTTTGTAATTCAATGCTTAATAAGTTTTTAAAATAAATAAAGAGTATGAGTACATACTCTTCAAAAACAAAAAAAGTACTTAGATTACTCACATCATACCTAAATAAATTACTTTTAGTACATAGTTAGAAGGTTCAAAGTGAAACAACAGCCCAACTTTCGTTGTTTTATGATTAATCATCCATTTGATTTGTTCAGTAAACATGAACTTTGACTGCGCAATAAATTATCTAATATCAAACTGATATGATACTCATATAAATAGCATCATACTCTATTGTAACTAATGCTGTGGGTGAATAAACTCGTGTTAGAGAACGTTTGTGTTGATTGTGAAGTTGAATCATGGAAAAGTTTAAGTGAGTATTTTGCTTCGAAAATTGATGTTAATTTTTCTATTTTCTGTCATTAGGCGAAAATTGGGAATCAAACGAGCTTACCTGTTAAGCGAAATCTTGATTCTAATTTTATGAGTGGTAATCTCTAATTAATTATGTATTATATATCTATTAATTATATGAGTATTTCTTTAAAGTAAATTTACTGAAATTCTTATATAAATAATATTAATTATTAATCCTGGGTTCGTCACTTTGGTGGTGAACATTGGCAGGCACGTTGGTAGGCCAGTTGATGCATACCGTCTTTCCTGTTAGTATGAGACTGGTCATAACTGTTCTTGTGAAAACAGTAACAGTCCAATTTGTTTTTAGAACATCTCAATCTCTTTGTTGGGCAGGTTCACCTTAGGTTTAGTACTGGAGCAGAAGTACCTAGTCATTTGTATGGCCTGTTTGATCTATTCCAGTTATGTCTGTTAAAGACTGTCATGTGTCTGAAACATTTTCCATCAGCTGTTCTCCCATAGAATTATGTGACCAAAGAATCTTTTTCCATTAATTCAATGAAAAAATGTAATACTTAAATAAAAATATCCATTAGTAGCTGAAAGATTAAGGTGCTAGGTTTGTGGCGTAGCCACAGGGTGCTTCCATAATATTATACTTGATACAGAAGCTAAAACACATAGTGTGGACATAACATAATAATTATAAATATCAATTAAGTAGTTGCTATAAGAATAAAATGGCCAATGGTCATGGCCTGGCATGACCACAACCCAAAGCAGTATAAAGCCGCGTATCGACTTCGCGCTCCAAGGGGACGAACATTGGCGCGCGTTCCGGCCGCGCGAAATGGGTACCACTTTGGAACGCGCGCCAATGTGTTTGTTGGAACGCTCGAACTTGGAGCGGCCGGTTCCATCTAGAGTCGGTTTTGTACCGCGCATCAAAGGATCAGTTGTGGCGCGCGCGCCAGTTGAAAAGGACGATGTATTATTTTGTCTGTTCGTTGCGTTCCGAGCGATGGATAATCAGAGGTGCCGTAAATTAATTCAACTTTATGGTACAAAAGAACTGCTGTGGAATAGAAAAAGTTCTTTTTATCATAATAAATCGCTCAGAGAAGACGCTTGGAGAGAAATAAGTTGTGAAATGGGAGTCCCTGTGCCAGAATTCTCTTCTTCTACTCTTTTATCCACCAACGCACTTTACGTTTATGTTTTTTTTTCTGTATAATACTGTAAATTACTATAAACGCTGCTGCTGCTCGTGCACGACTGGCCTGCATGATGACAGATGAACGACCGAACACTGGAACAGTTGCCACGCGCGCCATGCGCGCTTAGTTTAATATCATTTAAATATTTGGAGCGCGTTCCGCGGAACGCACTCTTGGCGCGGGTGTTCATGGCACGCACGCCAGGAGCGCATAATGGATACGCAGCTTAAAAATATTTTATTGGGCTGGTTTTTACATTAGTTATACATATGTATTATTATTTATATCATTAATTTATAACCAAGGATGCCTCCATAATATCAAACTTGATTCAGAGGCAAAATCACATAATGTGGGCATAAAATGCTGCGAGTATCTCGTACTTCAGCATGTGTAATCATGACAAATGTATGTCAGTCAGCAACTTTACTCGCTGATGTTAATCCGGGTTGCAAAGTATGATCCCCACTCACTGCGTGGATATAATGCATTTGCAAGATTATAACGCACATGGTACCTATATGCAAGGTTAAATAAGGTCGTCTCGCGACCTTCATGCTCATGAGTGAAAAGCATATTTTTACATTTATTTTCATGATCTTGGTCAGGCCAAGATCATGAAAATGGGACTCACCTGCCATGCCAATGAGATATTCAGTGTTAGTATTGTTCAATGCCTTTGCTAAAGACATCTCGTGTCGCGCACTGATAGTTTGCCATCCAGCTAGTAACATGTGATTTTACTGAGGTGTCACGCACCCACTGGAGGAAAAAAGGCTCAAGGACAAGCTTACAGCACACATATAATTTACAGTGTTAGTGACCACCATAGCACTTCAGTAAACACTGCAGATATCAGGTATCCGGTGGTCAAAAGCCAGACATTCCCACACGTTACATTCAAGTTGTTCACAATCGTGGTCGGCGACGAGTGTAACGTATAGGTACCTACTTGCTCAGATTTCTGCTTCTGGAGTTTTCGATTTCACTAACGATGCACTTATATACTTCCTGTCACTCGACATTTTGTTATTTTGGTAAAATGTAACGTAAACTTAGTTTTACATGAAAAATTTAACGAGAAAGAACTTTTTTCATGCGGTGTCGTTCTATTCTATTCTATTTTTAATTAATGGCAAGCAGAGCCGATGTCGACTATTCTGCCAATGTCTAGTGAATTGGAAAAACAAGTGTGCATGTTAATTAAAAAAAAAAAGGGAAAAATTTAAAGAGAAGAAAACCTAAGGTCAAAAGATGCGGTGTCGTTAACGCGCGAAAAAGAAAAGTTACGTTCTTGTCATGTGACCAAACGGGAAAGGTGACACCTTAGTCTAGGGTGACACAGATGCTGCAAATATTCATTTTTCTGATCTTAAATCGCGGAGTCAAAACGTAGTAAAGGAAATACTACCTTTAGAAAATGAAATAGCAAAATTATAATTTATTAAAGTATTCATTTGAAAATTGTGTTTAACGAGGCAGTCTTAAAAGGCAGGCGGTTGTAAAAAAACATCATAAAATCAGTTTTATGTAGGTATATTTTTCAGATTTTAAGTACCGTTGTATTTTTCCAGATATCAGCGCTTCTCAGAGCGCCGCAACATCTTCCAGCGCGCCTGGGAACACTTGCCGGGGCTAGGGTCGGGCATGTTAGGCGTGGCGCTGGTCTGTGCGCTGTGTGTGGGTGCCTGGTGGGCCGTGGGGGGCGCTGTCGGTGGCACGTGGGGCGAGGAGCATTACAGGTATATACCAAAGCTTCTCAAACGTCATGGCTAAATAATAACAGCATCTTCAAGATTAAGCAGCACTTGCCAATGGGTCCATTACATACCGAGTTTCCTAGGTCTTTGTAAACTGGAGTCAAGGATTTAAGCTAAAAACTAGCACTTAGGAAACAGCTTTAACCCATTGCATCCAATATTATACGTAGTTTTGAGTATGTATCTACTATCTATTACTATTAGCTGTAATACAGAAGACAATAAACTCTTATTCTATTCATCTTATAAATTGTACGAAATGTTTTTGATGAACTCGACTCTAATTACAGAAAACTGTGGGAAAAGACCCATCCTGACAACATCAAGAAACCGCAGTCTCCGATGCCATATGAGAAGGTAATCCATTCATAGTATAACACACTAACATTATAATTTAGAGATCTATTATTACCTGCTGTGGATCAGCACCTATTTAACGTCAATACTTGACTGTCCCCATATCGCCCGCCATTCATCCCTTCCCACTAGTCTTAACTGGGGAGAAGTAACGTAACAAAATCCCCAGCAACACACCAGTCTCTTGTCTGAATTTTAAGCCACCATAAAGAAGGAGGTTCTCAATTCGACACATACAAAGTGGAAGGGACACATTCAGTACATTATTCTTAACCCCTACTAGAAAATTGTCAGCGGTGATTAAAAAAAAACAATGATGTACCGAATACGTGGTAACCTTTTGTGCGTTGATGTCCCTTGCACGCTGTATTTTTTTTAATGTAACAATTCTTTTTTTGTTGAAGACCGCGGCCTCGAAATGTGTCAAATACATTATTGAATTAAACGGCTTATTCAGACATAAAGGTTTTTTTTTCTTTATCAGTTTGTTTTCGTCGGTTATTTTTTTTTCAAAAACTGTTTTTGTTAATTCACAGTTCCCAATCCAGCAAGCCCCAGAATACCGCTACCACGACCACAACAACTTGAGTACAAAGAACAAGAGTAACGCTACAGAACGTAAGAAGACGGAACTTAACAAGAAGAATGTGTACCCTGAGAGGACGGTGGAAGTTCAGCAAGATATGTGCGCGAAGGTCGACGAGATTATGAAGTTTGACTGCTTCCCGCAAGGCAGTGCTAATGAAAAGGATTGTGTTAAACGAGGTATGTTTTTGGTTTAAAACTTTAATATGCTGTCCATCTGAGTTACAGAAACAAGCTGCCATTAGTATAGTAGAATATACAGGGTCAAACTAATTTTGTTGTGGGCCTCTGCAGAGGAGATGGTTATCGATATCATAACATAATTCAAATTTAGGTACGTAACCCATATCGCAACAAATACAAATAATATCATGCCTATCATCGCCGAATGGTTAAGCAGAGTCGTACCCCATCATCAGTCTTTTGACGTCACATTACATAACGCCTGTAATCCCCGAAAGGATAGGCTGAAGTGTACCTACAGTACACCCATATTTCGCCAGTAATTTTACGAGTCCCATGGCTGAGTCAGTCACCGGGCTGTGTCTGAGTATTACCGAAGGAAGAACCGAATTACACTGTCCCATCTGAGATTCGAACCAAGGACCTCTCGGCAGTAGCGCTTGTGGTCTCTAGATCTATGAGGCAGTTAAATATGATAATACCTATAGAAAAAAATATTGCTTTAAAACTACAAAGAAATAATTTGATTTGACCTTGTAATACGTTTTAGAATGGGAAATTGAAAGTTCCAAATTTAATGTTGTGCAGTTTTTCTTAATTCGGCAGCCTTGTTGGTCTAGCGCGACTGCTGAGCATGAGGTACTGGGTTTGATTCCTGGGTCGGACAAAGGGTTATTGAGTATTTCCATCAGAAATTTCTCAGAACAGCCACGAAGTCTGGATTTTTGCTCGGTTGATGGCAATAGGCCTATTACATGGGACTTAAACATAACTGGCGAAATGTGGGTGTACAGTCGCCGTCAGATATATTGTAGCAGACAAGGTGACCAAATACTTCTGAACAATTTAAAATGTCAATAAGTTCCATACACTAAAAGTTACCATTAATATCTGAACATTCATTACTTCATTAATATCTGAGCAGATGCTTGTCAATAATTTCTATATAAACAACTAACCAAAAATATCTGAACACTTACAACGTCAAGTGTACCTATCTACGCAGACAAACACTGATATTTATATTGTGACTGAGTTTACCTAATTCGTTACTGCGTGATATAAAGGACGAACCAAAAACGACTATCGACTTGACTATCTGTGGTTAGTCCAGTCATTTGGTAGTTTTACCTGGAAAGTTTTTATTAAAATGTTAAAATTCGAAGAGAACACGTCGAACTCAATAAAATAACCAAGTTTCAAAACTCCCGGAAAAATATCCTTTATCAGATAACTAAGACTATCCCATCTGCGTAGATACACTTGACGTGTTCAGATATTTTTGGTTAGTTGTGTGTATAGAAATTATTGACAAGCATCTGCTCAGATATTAATGAAGTAATGAATGTTCAGATATTAATGGTAACTTCTAGTGTATGGAACTTATTGACATTTTAAATTGTTCAGAAGTATTTGGTCACCTTGTCTGCTACAATATATCTGACGGCGACTGTACTATTAGTTATACCTCTGCCTAACCCTGCGGGGATTACAGGCGTTATGTTATGTTTTTTTTTATTCAAACAGAAATGGTTGGGGAATTTGAAAACGTTCTAAGTTTTACATATTTTTTCAATTAGCTTATGCTAAAACCAAGGACAAATTGTTATTATCTTGTATGAAGGAAACGGTTGCCTTGCGCCAAATGCCTTGAAATTCTCTTCATGCTTGACTTATCAGAATACTTAAACAGGTTTCCACACTCCTGTATTATGTAATGTCAATGAATAATGGCTCATTTCCTTTTCGAATTAAACTGTTATATAATTATTTAACGTGTGTTGTTAACCGCAATGTATCGCGTGTTTAATTGACCTCCATGGCCTAGGCTTTTGCGGTTACGATGTATTCTTGTAAATAGGAAAAAATGGTCATTACTCTTAAGCCTCTCATGAAGCGGAGGAAACCGACTTTAATACTAATATGTATTAATATGATTTAGGAACAACGAAAATTTTATCAGCCTAGGGTAATTTAGGAACAGTCACATGGATCCCAGCAATTTTATTGAAAATACTGTTTTCAGTGGCATACATAAATTAAGCGTTCGCTTGTGGAATTGCAGGCATCATCCAACTGTACCTATAGCAGTGTATCTTACAGGCAGAGTCGCCTTCGGCTTTTTTTCGTCGAGCGAGTGGAACAATTTAAATACTTAGGTCACTTGGTCACCGCAGACCTTAGGGACAATGCTGACATTGAAAGGGAACGGAGGGCTCTGTCCGTACGCGCGAATATGATAGCCCGCAGGTTTGCTCGTTGTACTGCAGACGTAAAGGTGACGCTCTTTAGAGCATTCTATACCACCTTCTACACTTGCAGCTTGTGGGAAAATTATTCGCAAGCTTCGTACGGAGCCCTTCGTGTCCAATTCAATAATGCGTTCCGGAGACTGATGGGGTTGCCATGGCCTTGCAGTGCGTCAGGGATGTTTGCGGCAGCGCGTGTAGATTGTTTTTACACAATAATGCGAAAGCGAGCAGAATCGATGGTGGCTCGCGTCATGGCCAGCCCCAACAGGGTTCTGAGAATGATTGCTGGCAGAGTGGACTGTCCTTATGTGGTTCACTGCTGTCAGTTACATGTGTCACCGTATCGTGTTGTTTACTAACACTTAGTTTTTAAGGATTATGTTACTAACCCTATATGAGCCTCCGCTCGAATTAAAGAATTTGAATTTGAATTTAATTTTATGATAACATGAAAAATATAAATACATAGTGATAGATTTCGGGTATAGCAACGTCCACTATTACTATTACTGTAAGCCTGTGTCATCCCACTGCTGGGCAAAGGGAATTGGAAGTCCTGAGAAGAATCCCATGACTTCGATCAATCAAATCTTTCGATGTAAGGCTAATGTGGGCCACTGGTCGTTGGTTTTGTCCAGCTCGCACCGCTGTTTCCTACGAGGCTTTCTGGCTGTTTCAGGGCTCTACATCGTGGTTATTTAGGCCCATACATGGCCAGCCCAGTCCCACTTCGGCTTAGTGACTTTCTGATCAACGTCAGTGTTTTGTCCACTATTCATTCCACATTTTTAGGACAAATTATTACTTCAAACTAATTCGAATTCCCCCGGTATTACTAAACGAATGCATGTGTGTTCCTTACTCAAAACGATAAAAAACTTACAATTCCAGGATGCTGTTGGAAATCCTCCGACACACAAGGAGTTCCATACTGCTACTACCCCTCCCACTTCGACTCGTTCCGGTTCCTCAATATGACGGAGGATAAACACGGCATGAATGTTTACATGGAGAAAGTTCGTCCTTCGGGGTATCCGGGAGATTTTGAAGTTGTTAGGATGGACTTCAAGTATCTGTCGGATGATGCGCTGCAGATTAAGGTGAGAAATTATAATTTTAAAATGCAGTAGATATTTATATTAAAATATTTCGTGTGAAAGTTTGTAGTTATATAGCTCGCTCTGAAGGAGGGAATATTAAAATGGACAAATAGGTATCAAAGGCTGTTGAACTTTTTGGGAGCCGTGAAAACTCTCCAACATTGCTGTTTCTGCCTCACGAGACTGGCTTTACCAGACTGAGCCCTATAACACGCTTAAAAGGAACGTCGTCTCTTCTGTAAGAACTTGACTCGTCAGAAACGAACCAACAACCTGTAGGTATTACTCAGTGGCGTGCCCGCAATGAAAGAGAGGCAAAGCCCAACCATCAACTGACGACATTTGGGGAAAAAATAAAGTTTCACTCTCTGTTCTGAGTTCTGACATTGGTTTTTAATAACGCCGGTTTTATTTTTCTTATTATTTAAATATGCCTAAATATAAAAATACAAATAGTCGTATTTTATATCCCTTCACAAAAGAAGTAAATGATATAAGAGCCATCTACTGACATAAACGTAACAACAGAACTCTTCAAATCAATTCGTAATTATTTTCGCGAGAGATGGCGCTCAAATAAAAAATTGGTTTCTACGACTGCAAATTGTTGAAAATGTATGAATGTGTTATTCTTATTACTCACAGTGTGAACACCCATAACTCTTCAATCTTCGCTTCTTTACCACGGACAGATGACAAAGAGCAAAGCACACAGTAATGCATGGTATTACCTACTAGATAGATTTACAGATACTTACATACTTATTAATATCAACAATGACAATTCGTTTGAGTAAATGACACTTAAATGTATAATAAAATTACTTTAATTACTTTCTGTATTCTAAATCAAAAACACTATCTTTCTGTAAAAATAATTTTATTACATCAGCATAAAATGTTGGTGAAGGTTTTAATTCTACCAACAGCTGTTTTTCTATAGCAATATTATTGTCGTAAGTTATGAATAAATATAACTTGTCGCGAGAATTGTCACAATTACGAACGAGATTATATTTTTCTGTAAAACTCAAAGTATTTACCTTGCCCAGTATCAATTTCACACACTAATCCTTCACAAGGAACAGATGCATGCGTATCCGAATTCATTTTAGTGTTAAAAAACTATAATAATAAAAAGAAAATGCACTAGTATTCACTAATCACTCAAAACACAACGAACATCGAGCCGCGAACACACATTCTCTCTCAAACTACACTGACTTACACGCACACATAAAAAAAAAAGCCCCGCTTTAAATTCAATACAAATTGTCCAAATAAGTACCTACGAAAAGTGACGAAAACAGACACAACTTGCTAGGAGTAAGCGAGAGGTCAGAAGCCAGATGTATCTGGCTTCCAGCCAGTACGTGTGAAAAAGATAGCAATAGCACTGACTGTAGGCCGTAGGTACGATTAGTTTCGCGCGCTCGTTTCGCGCAAAATCAGATGAATTAACATTTATTATATTATTGTTTGACGTAAATTTTAGTTTGTGTTAGATTTACTTATTTATTTTTTATTTGTTGTATTTAGTTTGATTGTAAGGCAAGCCGGGCTTTTCGGCTTGTATGATAGTTCCGCCACTGTATTACTAAAATGAATAGGCAGCGAAACTACTTTGTATTGTTAACAATCGGTAAGACGTCAACCTGTGTCTCAACCCATAAAATTAAAAGTGTAATATCCAGTACTATCATAAATGGTATACTTCTTGAATTTGCAGATTTACGACGCAGAACATAAGAGATTTGAGCCGATGCAGCCAGAAATAGCCATGGTATCCAAGCCTTTATCGAAGAAGAAGTATCGGGTACAGGTAGACGGGTCACTCATCGGGTTCAAAATCATCAGGATCTCTGATAATGTTACTATGTAAGTTTTTTTTTGCAAGATTTTCGCAAACAAGGGTTTTATGAGTGTTGTGACTCAGGTTGGGCGGAGCGACGGTCTTCGCATGGTGGGTGGCTGGTATCTGCTGGATGAGAGGTGCCGCGAATCGCAGAGGCCTATATCCAGCAATGGATTGATTCAGATGATGATGATGAAGTTGTGAATGAATGCTAGTACTTTAGACACGAAAGTGGGATTGTATTTTTTTTTATTGAAATGGAAAACATAATGTAATGCAAGATATTTGGCAAAAAAATTTGGAACGCTTATTATCAAATCTATTTGGATGAGAATTTGATAAGCAATACCTACTGGCTTTTTAGGGCTTAACCATTTAAAACCCCCGCTACAAAAAAAATAAATTATTTCTTTCCCTCCTTAGTATGCTAATAAAATATTAAAGGCTAATTATAAAATCGTAACATGTAAACCCATCGCTGCGCCATTTTATAAACATTATAGAAACAGGAAATGCTTTTACGGAATTTAATTTGTAATCATAGCAGATACACAGTCCTTTCGGTCTTCTCGAAGTTTTCAAATTCTTCAAGTGGACGAGACATGACCATTTGCTGCCCTTAATCCAATTTAATTTGGTTCCGCAGCATGTCTTATTACTTCTATTTATTTAGCTTCAAAAGAGTAACCCTCACTGGAGTGTAAATGTGGTGCGGTTCCACAAACCATGGGGCACTTAATGTCGTGTCCTGCCTGTCCTGTTGTTTGTTCACTATATGGTGGACGCTACCGAAAGCGCCAAATAAGTAGCTTAGTTCAGGGCCGACACAATAGGGTATTTTACTCTATATGAGAAAAATCTAAAAATATATTATTGAGATTTATAGGCAAAAAGCAGCAGGGGCGTGCCGTCCATACAGGCAAATAGGCTTAGCCTACCTTAGCCAAATTCATTTATTACAACAAATCAACAATCATGTAATAAAAAATACAAAATACAGGGTGTTTGGCGCATGGACCGACACAATTTTTCCAGGGATTTGGGAGGTCATTAGCTAGGTTCTACCCATACACCCTTTGTCCCAAATGTCACGGTTGGTTACATATGTTTTTTTTTGTTTAAATGAAAAAAATGCCCAAAATGTTTCCTTTAATTCGAAATAACTTTTTTGTTTGTGGGCGTAGTGGCACAAAACAAATTTTGTTGCATTCTCCAAAGTCTTTTAAATCTAAAAACATCTTTGTTTTATACTACTGGTTTCAAGAAAATTCCTTACAAGCTTCCAAAGTATTTTTTTTTATTTAATGAATGAAATTTTACAACTTCTAAATTAATTATAAAAAAAAATAGAAGCCATTTTGAACTTAGCTTTATTTTAAAAAGTTCTTTAGTTGATACCCTTTCTAACGGTATGCTACATGTCATAGAAATTATTCATTATGTAGTCAAAATACTAGTTAGGAGAGTCAGGGTAAAGAAAAGACTTTTTAAGGTTATTTTGTTTTTAATAAACTAAAGTTATAAAAAGGAGGCAAAACACCGGGAGAGGTGGAAAGTAATGGGGGAGGCCTTTGCCCAGCAGTGGGACAGAATATGCTAGTTTAAAAAAAAGTTATAAATCTTGTTCAAATTGACCTCCTCCATTTCGTATGCATGCACGACATCTAAGCTGTTTCTTATTTCAACTGTCGTTGTACGTAGTCGCATTTCTTCTTTCATAGTTTGAAACGCGTCGGTTATTCGTTCAATTAGAACTTCCCTAGTGGGCACTTCTGTCTGGTAAACCAATTCTTTTGCACGTCCCCAGACGTAAAAATCCAAAGGCGTCAGGTCTGGGGACCGTGCGGGCCACGGAATAGGGCCGCCTCTACCAATCCATGCGTTTGGAAAGGCATTATTTAAATGCTCTCGCACGTCCAGTTGGTAGTGTGCTGGACAGCCGTCATTTTGAAAAACTATCGGCACACCTTCTTCCAAAACAGGCACAACAAGTTCGGGCACTACGTACAACGACAGCTGAAATAATAAGAAACAGATGTCGTGCATGCATACGAAATGGAGGAGGTCAATTTGAACAAGATTTATAACTTTTTTTTAAACTAGCCTATTCTGTCCCACTGCTGGGCAAAGGCCTCCCCCATTACTTTCCACCTCTCCCGGTGTTTTGCCTCCTTTTTATAACTTTAGTATATTAAAAACAAAATAACCTTAAAAAGTCTTTTCTTAACCCTGACTCTCCTAACTAGTATTTTGACTACATAATGAATAATTTCTATGACATGTAGCATACCGTTAGAAAGGGTATCAACTAAAGAACTTTTTAAAATAAAGCTAAGTTCAAAATGACTTTTGTTTTTTGTTATAATTAATTTAGAAGTTGTAAAAAGAGAATGCTCATGGAAGTATGGAATCCCGTACCATGCTGCATCAAAATCAAACCTTGTTTTTTATAGACTACACTGATCGTATTAACTCCTACAAAAATTATTTTTGAAAAAAAAACCCGCGTTTCAGAGTTATTTTATAAAATCGAAACTAACCTAAAAAGTAGGTCTATTTTTTCGACGCTACCAACGACGTATTTAACACACATACATTACATTATTGCTCTAAAAACAGCGTAATACACTAATATTAGTAAGAATTACGAGTTAAAGTAACATCCACAGTATGCTTGACTGAAACTCGATTTTATTTTAGACCTTTATATTGCCCACAGAGTACTTTTGATATTGCCAATAGTCAGTCAGTACAGTACAAATGTCAGATGCCACAGATAAGATAACTATAAACCATAGAGTATAGTAAGTGCTATAAACTAGTCGGGATTTAGGGATGTAATCGATAAATCAAAATCTTTAGGCTGAGAAAATCTATTTTGTTGCAAATAGCAATAAACCAAACTAAATCGATTTGGTGTACTGATCTTACTTAATTGTAATTAATTTTAGAGTCCGCTCGACAGACAAGGGTTTGTTCAATTGAAACGGAACGTCATTTATATTCAGTTGAAACGGAACGTCATATATAGGGAGTAAAACAATATTCATACTTTTAAACTCGAAAAGTATATTTCCAGTTCAAAAATCAAATCCCCGACGCGTAATGCCGTAAAAAAATATGAAACTAATTACTATAATATTTTGGTTTTGAGGCGCGAGACTTTTTGGTACCAACTTTGGTCATTGTCCTTTCATTCATTAAATAAAAAAAAATACTTTGGAAGCTTGTAAGGAATTTTCTTGAAACCAGTTGTATAAAACAAAGATGTTTTTAGATTTAAAAGACTGGAGAATGCAACAAAATTTGTTTTGTGCCACTACGCCCACAAACAAAAAAGTTATTTCGAATTAAAGGAAACATTTTGGGCATTTTTTTCATTTAAACAAAAAAAAACATATGTAACCAACCGTGACATTTGGGACAAAGGGTGTATGGGTAGAACCTAGCTAATGACCTCCCAAATCCCTGGAAAAATTGTGTCGGTCCATGCGCCAAACACCCTGTATAAAAAGAAAGTTAAAACTCCTGTTATAACACTTATAGCAACTTGTCGCGCCCGTGTGACGTCACACGGGCACACGCTACTACTCCTTAGGCCACCAAACGAACTGCCTTCATTTCTCATCGACTCATTGATGAATTTACGCACACTGGTGCATATTTTCGTGTGTATGAACGGCACACATGTATAGATTATGGGCGGGAACTCCGCCGTAAGGAGACCGCCAGCGCAGTTCTGATTGGCTGGCCTTGAAGGCCAGCCAATCAGAAGTGCCAGTCAAGATGAATGAAATGCAGTGCAGGGTTACCAATTTGTGGAGATTTCCCCGGATCGCGGGGAATTCGAGAAACAGACTACACACTGAAACGATCGTTTCCATAATGACTTGCTACTGTAAAAAAACAGGGTGGTATTGTCGAATATAAACCTTCCAAAAAAATATAAATTATAAGGAATAGCAAAAGCCCTATTAAAATAGTAAAAAAATACATGAATTTTATTTTTTCCCAAAATTTTGTGAAATTTCGCTTTGATTTTTGGGAAGTAAGGAAAATAACTGTGGCAATCCGGCAAAATGATGCAATTATTATTTGGTTTCTAAAGAAGCCATATTTGTGTATCCGCGATCTTGAATGTTTTGCTTTTTTTAACGTACTCAATTAAAAGTAATTTGTTGTTTATTGTTTGTTTATCTACTTAAAAATGGTGTTCTGTTGTGAAGTTTGCGCTGATAATGTGTGTTTGTTAGAAGTTCAAAGTAGTAAGTTTTCGCATTATCGTTTAATGTTAAGATTCAACTTGATTTGATTTTGATGATTTTAAGTTATTTATAAAGATACGAGACGAGTTTGAGTGACTGTGACTGAGTTTTAATCTTCAGAAAATCGTGATTTGAACCTTGAATAATGTGGTGAGTTCTTGTATTTATAACTTTTATAACACGCGTTTTCGGCAATAATCTCGTGAATGTACTTACATCCTTAGCTTCTACAAGTTGTGTGTTCATAATAAACTGATTTCGTTAGTGCTATAAAACTATTGTTTCTTTCACTGGATAGCCTCATACTGTTGTTTTTACAGGCTTTCTTTTCAATTTTTTTTTTTTAAATATTATAAATCAATAAATGTGACTACTTTAGGGTCATCATCATAAGTAGAGCGACGTTGTGATGTTGCGCGAAGTTTTTTTTTTTGGGTATCCGTATGCGTGGCCTACCTTCCGTGGAGAACCACTGCACGCCGCTGAAAAGCAGTCGGAAAACGTTAGTTTTAGTTAATAAAAAAGCAAACAAAATTTTAAATTTCAATTCAAGGGTTTCAGCTTTTTCAATCTATTTCATAAGACCATTAAATAGTAGTCGCAATGTTATTACGTCATACGGCTATGTAAACTTAGAAGTTTCAACTTTCAACTACATAACATACAAAATATCACTGCATTTGTTTACACAGCCAACTGACGTCATGACCACAGAGCAATATGGCGTCCACTAATTACGCGCGAAATTTGAAAATGCAAAATTTAAATGCATTTTTATGGCACATAACGATTGAATAAAAATTTTGCGATTTTTTTTCATTAGCACTGTAGAATCTTTTAAAAAATGGGTGTAATACCCTATTTAGATGACCATCGGCACGCTAAAAAGAATGGAGTGCCTGCAGGTCAACATTACGGCCAGCTATGGCAATCAGACTGTCTACAAACCTTTAAGTTATATAAAGTACTAGCTACCTTCTTTTCTCATTTCCAGTGTAAACACCCAAGACATAGGCGGTCTGATCCTGTCGGACAAGCTGCTACAGATATCGGCTGTGCTGCCGACCAGCCACGTGTTCGGGCTGGGCGAGAAGCGAGCCAGGTTCATGAACAACGTCAACTGGAACACTTTCGCTATATTTAGTAGAGATCGATCGCCTCAAGAAGGGGTGAGTGGCTTGTAGAAGACTTTTTTTTTTTGAGGATAGCATTTTTTTGGGTAAATCGCTATTGAATTGAAATGAAATCTTGCTAAAGTGAAACTTTTCACATTTTCAAATGGTATTTCTTTATCGTGTGGTTAGCGCCTAACCTGGTGTCAGGGTTTTATGCCGTCCATGGGCCTCTGACTTGGCTTTACATGCCTTCGAGAAATATTTCTCTCAGCCATGCTGGTTTCCTCACGATATTTTCCTTCATCGAAGCAAGTGAGAATTATACAATACCCTCATGAATTCGAAAAATTAGAGGTGCGTTTCTTGGGTTCGAACTCGGGACCTATGACAGTCCGACGGTCACACCACTAGGCTATCACTGCTTTCAAATGGTAGCAATTCTACTTTCTGAATTACTGGTATTCTTAACACATTTTTGTTTCGGCAGTGAACTTTGTTGAAAATGCTTCTGTATAGCTCATTGTATGGTTGTGTAGTTAACTATATGCGTACACAGTATAGTTAAAAAACACTGGAATCATAACGCAACATTGGTTGTAAATAATCTTAGTCTGGGACTGAGATGAAATTAGTATTAAAAAAAATCTAACTAGATTTATTAATTATCTTTTGTGTAAATTCTCTTAGATACCTTCCATCCCGGTACGAGGTGGGTAACATTGAGGTGTATCGAACTCTTATTCCCTGATATTACATTGTGGCCTACACTGTCACTTACGGGATATCTTCCGTGATTATTTTCGTGATACTGTGAGTGCGTTTTGCCGTGCCTTGTATCGAGTTTCAGTAGTGCGCTTAGCACAAAACTAAGAAAGAGCATAGACAGTTTTGTCTGCAACTAATAATAATTTATTTACCATCCACCCGCATTCTCCAATCATCCCGCGATCATGGCGCATGCAACAGCGTCGAAACATCGGGAGCTCACAATAATTGTTTAAGGTTAATGGTTAAAGGTACACACATATTAATATTGGTCAACACGACCTTATCAAATACACATTTTAATGGCTTGAATACCATGACTCATCTTGCTTCTAAAACACAAAGTTTTACACACATGTAGAGCCGGTTCAGAACAGTCCTGCCCCAACCACTGCCTTACCGTGTAGACACGGACACGGACTAATTCATAAACACGGAAGATATCCCGTAAGTGACAGTGTAAGCTTTGTTATAAACCATGGAAGCTTAAAACAGAGTTTACATTGTGGCCGCCTTCTAAGAAACTTGGTCTCCATTGCCCTCTCTTCTACTAACTGGTCTACTTACCTCTCACTTACTATATCCATAATCACGCTATCCTACCTCCAGGTGAATCTATACGGCTCGCAGCCGTTCTACCTGGCCGTGGAGCACGACGGCAAGAGTCACGGGATGCTTCTGCTCAATACTAACGCCATGGGTACTGTTATACACCTTGTAAATATACACGTAGTTATTAGCTGTAATAGTTTATAGTGTACCTAGAGTTTGAACACTTCACGCTTTTAAAAGGTTCATGTAAGGCGCTTTGATCGGTGTAAACATAGTCACGTCAAGAAGCTAGTGCAGGCTTTATGCTGTTTACAAGCCTCCGCTCTTCTATAGACTGACCATACGACATTTGATATTGGTATAAAAAATGTTCAGCAATATGTTTATTGCCATGCAAAAATCCAAACCAAGCCAAGTTTGATTTCATTATCAACGTGGCCAAGGCTTTTTAATACTTTTGTAAAGATATGAATTATGTGTGTTAATGTAAGTTATTAAATTGGATATTATTTTCGTGTATTTTGCCTTCGTTGCCAAATAAACCATTAACAATATTTTACAGACATCGTGTTACAACCGACGCCCGGCATTACGTACAGAACGACAGGAGGCATCCTAAATCTCTTCGTATTCCTGGGGCCGTCTCCTAAAGATGTGGTCGCACAGTACACTGAGCTCGTTGGCAGACCGTTCATGCCTCCCTATTGGTCGCTTGGATTCCATCTTTGCAGGTAGGTCAATTTTCATAGAAATGTAGTTATCCTGAATTGCACCGCTACTAAGTATTCAACTAAAGCTTAAAACAGTGATCAATGGTATGGTTAAGTCATCAGTCATACATACAAAACGATGTATGTAAGAGATTAGATATTGCGTTAAAGTATAGAAACTCATTAGATATAAAATAGTCTTATATTTGATGAATGTTTGTTGTTATAAAAGCTACCTTTTACTGTCTTCCATTTCAGGTTCAACTACACCACCTTGAACGATACCAGGAATGTGTGGAAATCAAATAGGGATGCTGGGATACCGTTTGTAAGTATCTGATGAAAACTAAAACAATTCACTATTGTTTGGTAGCCAACTTGAAGAAACGTTTACGTTGATGTGGTCTTCAGTCTCGATTGCGTTACATTGTAAACAGGATGATAGTTTTCTTCCTTCCAACTGTTTCAGCTTTTCAGTAGCAATATTCAATTTCCCTTTGAATCAGAGGGTTATTTCTGCTAGTGGGGTAAGTAGTGTTCGTTTTAGGCACGGTGTTATCATTTGGCATGTTTCGTTTAAGACTATACAGTCGATTTTGTTACAACAACCATATTGTAAACAAATCGACTCGGGAGGCACCTGTTAATAATCCAAGTAAAGTTATATCTTTAACTAGCGACCCGCCCCGGCTTCGCACGGGTGCATGTATTATACTTATAAACCTTCCTCTTCAATCACTCTATCTATTAAAAAAATCCGCATCAAAATCCGTTTTTTTTTTTGTTATACTAAATGGGCCTACTCTTGACCTCAATCTAGTCCTGAGGACAGAGATGAGGTCGACGATGGAACGAGCTTACCCAGAAGAAGCCTATTAACTCGCGATTTAAATAGATTGGGGTTGCGTAGTTTTAAAGATTTAAGCATACATAGGGATATAGGGACAGAAAAAGCGACTTTGTTTTATACTATGTAGTGATACTAATCTGTTCCATACGTAAAATATTCATGTTGAATCGTCCCATTTGTTTCAGGACGTACAATGGAACGACATAGACTACATGAAGGACCGCAACGACTTCACGATCGACACGAGCCGGTTCGCCGGGCTGCCGGACTTCGTGAAGGAGCTGCACGCCGAGGGGATGCACTACATGCTTATTATAGGTGAGTGCGGCGCAAGGGAAGGGGGTAAAAACAAAGACAACGAAACAATGGCGTATTGACCTCACAATACGCCACTGACGGGCGGCACGAACGACCCTTTTCATACGAACCCTACGTATATTCAAATCTACCGCCCAATCACCGCATCTTTTAGAAATAAGCAATATATTTTCCAACCTAGCAGTCAAATTCTATAGGTACCTATATTAACCTTTTGAACGCCAGAGCATAAACGCACGCGCGTCAACCCACAATGTCACATATAGTGCAGTGCACATTTTTGTCACATATTTGTGGCGTTGCGTATAGGGGACGCTCTTGTTTGTCCCGTGTAGGTGACAATGGAGTTCAAAAGGTTATTGGTAAAAAGAAAATCTAACCTATCAGGAATGCTAAAACTTTCTTCGCACACGCTTAACTTATAACCTCTTCATTATTTCGAAACTTTAATACATAAGGCGAAAAATTAACTGAATATCATTGGTATGAATAACAAAAAGAAAATAGGACATACCACCCAAAGCGAAATGCAAATTTTACTCTTTTTCACTTACACATTAAAATAACCTAAATTACCTAACTTCTAAATAAACTAAAAAAATAGCGTCAAAAACTCCTCAACCCTGGCGCTGTCAACTGGTAATGTCGCCAAGAGACTGGCGGCATTGCCACGCTGTATGTCAACGCTAAGCCTCTGGCCAAGGTAAAACCCAGCCCTGGGGTCACGAGAAGTGTCAACTAAGCGTTTTGAAATTTCCTTGAAAAGGCGGTGCGCAGTCGGACTGCTTTAATGACTAATTATCAAAATAGAGCAGGCGGCCAATTTTCGATCGACGCTGGGCAGCGAAAATCGACACTGCGCCACTGAGTGCCCGGCGTTTAAATGAGTATGGTATGCTGTGCTGCGTTATGTTCTGAACTCCATTTGTGACCGCGGATTTAGTGGACTTTAAATTAACTCCATTGAATTATCAATTCTACGAATAAACATCGGAACTGCAGTAAGAAGTCAGTAAAATATCCCTTTGTGTCAAAGATCTTGACAAATTGTGTATTGTTCCAGATCCTGGTGTAGGAGTATCAGAAAAACCTGGCGCCTACCCACCGTACGACCGTGGAGTAGAGATGGACATATTTGTCAAAAATTCGACCAACCAAATACTTTTTGCACAGGTAAGAAATATATGACCTAACACAAACAGAAAACTGAGACCGATTATCCGTGACCATGCGTGTGCTTGCAACACCGCCGAAATATCGGGAACTCACAACAAATAGTAAACATGGTAAATATCCCGTTTTCAGTGTTAATGATAATGTTAGTGACCATGTCAGTTTAAAAAATTAAACATGCATAAGATTTAGAAAGAGATTGATCACACGGGTATGATTCCATGCTTTAGAAAACCGAACTTTTTCTCAAATTAGCATCACACTGAAATCACGAACATTCACACGAAGATTTGCAACTTGATATTGCTCAAGGTCTTTTACCGCGTTGTAACTATTATATGGAGCTTCTTCTAGATCAGCTTTACTCCAATGGGAATGGTCTGTCAAAGCTCATTGTAGATGACATGAGTCATTGTAGATGGCATCTGGCTAAAAGAGTGATGGATATAAACGTTGATGGATGGAGAGGGAGAGGAAGACCAACGAAACGATGGATGGATTGTGTGAGGAATGATATGAAAGATAAAGAAGTAAATGATAGCGTGACGGTTGACAGAGGAGAATGGAAGAAAAAAACGTGTTTTGCCGACCCCAAGTAACATGGGACAAGGGCAGGAAGATGAGATGACATGACCATAGCTACGTCCCAATTGGAATAATGATGAATATGGTTAATTCATTATGGTTATTGCACTATCTTCTTCTTTGTCGTGTGTTTAATGCCTAACCTGGTGTTAAGAGCTTTTATGCCGCCCATGGGCCTCTGACTTGGCTTTACATGCCGTCGAGAAATACAGGGTGGCCCAGAGAGAAATGCACTTTTGATTTCGCGCGCTTTTCTAAAAAACAAAATGGCGGGGCGCGGGAATGGTAGCAGTGCGGCGCGCGGGTTTTGTAATTTTAGTCACCATGAGTCGTTACACGGGAGAGCAGCGCGCGTTTTGTGTCCGCGCATTTTACGAGAATGCTCGATCATATGTGACTGTTCGACGGCTTTACCGTACTGAATTCGAATTGCGGCGCATCAGTAAGTGTCCAAGCACTAATTTAATTAAGCAATGGATTGAAAGATTCGAAAGGACAGGATCGTCGCAAAAAATGCGGCCTCGCGGTCGCCAAAGAGTTTCACGGACCGACGAAAACATTCAGCGAGTTCGAGAATCTGTACGCGCGAATCCTCGAATGTCGGAGCGCAAACGTTCATCGACTTTGGGAGTGTCTAGATCGACATTGCAGCGAATTTTACGGCTTGATTTGAAATTACATCCTTATAAGATACAGTTAGTACAGGAACTAAAGGCAGAAGATTTTGAATCGAGATTGAGATTTGCAAATGAAATGCGCGATAAGTTCAATAATTTCAATAACATCCTGTTCTCGGATGAAGCCCATTTTTACCTGAACGGATTTGTAAATAAACAGAACTGTAGGTATTGGGCAGCAGAAAATCCGCGGTTGAAACATCAGAAGCCGCTGCACTCACCGAAAGTTACAGTTTGGGCCGCAATTGCGAAATGGGGAATCATCGGACCATTTTTTTTTGAGAACAATCGTAATCTAGCGGTGACCGTCAATTCAGAGCGCTATACTGCCATGCTGAGAAGTTTTTTGACTCCAAAGCTGCAAGAATCGCGAGGCTATAACAGGAGCACTTGGTTCCAGCAAGATGGGGCTACGTGTCACACATCAAATGAGAGCATCGAGGCGGTAAGAGACATGTTCCCACAAAAATTAATTTCACGTAGGGGTGACATCTCCTGGCCACCAAGAAGCCCCGATCTCACTCCAGCAGACTTCTTTTTATGGGGTTATCTTAAGAGCAGAGTATACTCTAATAATCCAACAACTCTGCAGCAACTGAAGCTGAACATTCGGCAAGAAATGGAATCCATTTCGAGGATAACTCTAACGAAAGTTTTCCAAGATTTTGATGCCAGATTGGAAGAATGCTGTAACCGTCAAGGTTATCACTTGGACGATGTAATTTTTAAAAAGTAAATTTAAAAATAAATTTCATTTAATTTTCTTTAAATTGTAATAAATAAAGTTCTATAAAATTATATAGTTTTTTTTTCCTTGAATGTTCAAAAGTGCATTTCTCTCTGGGCCACCCTGTATTTCTCAGCCATGCTGGTTTCCTCACGATGTTTTCCTTCACTGAAGCTAGTGATAATTATACAATACGCACACGAATCCAAAAAAAATGAGAGGTGCATGTCTTGGGTTCGAACTTGACATGACATGTCAAGTTCGAACCCAAGACATGCACCTCTCATTTACCGAAACAACTGCCAAGGCATACATTGTATGCCTTGGCAGTTGTTTCGGGAGGTACCTGCACCGAATCGGGCGGGAGGAAACGCCCGGGTGCTTTCATTGCGAGGATCGCCCGGAGGACACGGTGGAGCACACCGTGGAGGTCTGCTCTGCTTGGGAGGAGCACCGCCGTGTCCTCGTAGCGGCGATTGGCGGCGGCGACCTCTCGCGTCCGGCCCTGGTTCAAGCCATGGTCCGGGGCGAGAGGGAATGGGAAGCCGTCGCCTCCTTCTGCGAAGCAGTCATGCTAGCGAAGGAGGCGGCGGAACGTGAGAGGGAGATAGCCTCACGTCCCAGCCGCCGCGGGAGGAGAAGCACCGGGCGTCGGGGGCCACGCCGTGATGGCGCGGGCCTGTGGACGGTGAGTAATGGGCTAGCTCGCCGTCCGTCCGTCGTATGACGACAGGCCGTGTCGACGGCGCGTTCGTGTTCCACGCGCGCCTCAAAGAGTTGTCAGCAAACGGGAGGGGCCCGCACGGGCCGGTGCCTGCCAGGGCTTCGAAAGAGATACCGCGGCCCTGGAACATAAAGGGCCAAAGAAGGAACATGGGTGGTTTTTAGTCAGTAAGAGTCTGACACTCCCTTCCGCTCCGCCCAGAGCGGGGGGGGGGGGTCATTTGATGATTTCCCACCCACCAAAAAAAAAAAAAAAAATGCCTTGGCAGTCCAACGGTCACACCACTAGGCTATCACTGCATTAGAACTAACTATGAACCAACTATGCCAGTGCCATTAGTTTCACACTGAACTTCTTCATAGAGTAAAACATGGTAAGCTCATTTTCATAAAAGCTTTAATCGTTTCAGGTATGGAACTCCGGCTACACCGTCTTCCCAGACTTCACTCATCCGAACTCGAGCAGCTACTGGCTGGAGATGATGAGCAATTTCCATAAAGAAGTGCCTTACGATGGAGCCTGGATTGTGAGTGTTGAAACAGTTCTATTTGCCTTTGACAAAGATTGATAATAGATTAAGGACGCCTTTGCCCAGGAGTGAATGTGAGTTAATTTTAAGCTCAACTCCAGTGGTTCTATTGCTTCTCAAGAACTGTGCTTTTTACGATTCCGTACCCAAAGTGTAATTAGCGGTATCCTAATAGTAACCCTCTGGTGTCCGTCCGTGCGTCCATCTGTCCGTCCGTCTGTTAGCACGCTGTATCTTATGATCTGTATTAGGTAGCCAGTTGAAATAAATTAAAAATTAAAGGGGGCTCCCCTTCTACAATGGTACGGAACGCACTTGGCCGGTTTTTTCGTAATATAAAGCCTCTGTCATTTTCAAAGCTATCAACTATCTCTAAGCAGAAGATGGCGTCGATTTGTTGCGTCAAAGGAAAACAAAATTGATCCAAGTAAAATGTTGCCTGGCCATGCACATTGGTAATACTATGTCTTGGCCCTGATTTATATCAGTTCAAACCCCTACTGGTGCTATGGCGGTGCGAATATTTATCAAAATAAAATCTCTTTTTCTATTATTTTCAATCATCTTTAAACTTCTAGGATATGAACGAGCCTTCAAACTTCAATGACGGTACAGCCATAGGTACCTGCGGCCCAGAAAACCTGCCATACATGCCTCATACGTCGGACGCACATCTCCGCTCGCACACGCTATGTATGGACGCCAAGCACTACGCGGGCTTGCACTTCGACGTGCACAACTTGTACTCGCTCACTGAGGCTGTCGCTACTTACTTGTGAGTATGCTTATATGTGTTACTAGCCGCCTTGAGCCCGGCACACGTAGCAATGGCTTTGTTTCTAAAGCCTTCCCTGGCGTATGTAGAACAACTGCAAAATTTCATCAAAATCGGTTCTATAGGTAGGAGTCTTATGTCGCTGTCCCTCAGTTTGATGGCTTAAACCACTTTATTAATAAGTAAATCTAAGTCATCAGTGTGTGTGGTGAAGGAAAACATCGTGAGGAAACCAAACACGCCTGAGAGATATTTCTCGACGGCAAGTAAAGCCAAGTCTCATGGGCGGCATAAAAACTGTGACACCAGGTTAGGCACTGACCACACGAAAAAGAAAAAAGATCAGTGTGTGAAGGATAATATTATAAAGATAAAGGAAAATTCTGTTCTGTACCATGAGTTCACTGATGTTAACATTTTTCTTTTCCCCAACAGTTCCCTAGCAGAGATCCGCGGCAAACGTCCGTTCATAATATCGCGCTCCACGTTCGTGGGCGCTGGCAAGTACACGGGACACTGGAGCGGAGACATCTCTAGTGACTGGCATGACATGCAGAGTACTGTGCCTGGTATGTTTTATCTATTTTGTTAAAACTTATTAAAAATTTTTAAGAGATGAAAGTGTTCGTTCGTATGGTTTGCCAAAGAGCAATGGAGCGCAGTATACTAGCTGTTAAACCAAATATAGGTGACGTGGCTCAAAAGGTTGCCTAACTCAAATGGGACTAATACTGCCAAACTATTTTCTGTAGAATATTACTAAGTTTTTTGAGAAATAAAATTTATTAATTTTATTTATTACTCAAATGGGACTTCGAAAGAGATACCGCGGCCCTGGAACATAAAGGGCCAATGAAGGAACATGGGTGGTTTTTAGTCAGTAAGAGTCTGACACTCCCTTCCGCTCCGCCCGACGGGACTGGTTTCAATGGACATGTCTGCCGCGTGGACAAACTGTGCCAAAATAGCAGGAAACTGGTCCCCCGAGACAGCAGGCCGGGGTTGTGAAAAAGATGGCAGGACGAACTGGACAGGTTCCGTCAGAACCCGAAGGTGGACGCGTGGGTTCGCAAGAAATGGACAGAGTGGAGGGAGGCCTTTGTCCAGGAGTGTGACGGGGCAGGCTAGGAAAAAGAAGTGTTCGTTTGTTAGTTTTGTCAGTGTTAAATGTTGGTTAAAAATTTAATCTAGCCTAGTCGTTTCGAGGTAAGGCTTAAATTTAATCTTGCCTAGTTGTTTAGAGGGACGGGTTAAATTTAATTTTGCCTAGTCGTTTAGAGGTAAGGCTTAAATTATTTAATCTTGCCTAGTCGTTTAGAGGTAAGGTTTAAATTTAAACTTACCTAGTAGTTTAGAGGAAAGGCTTAAATTCAATCTTGCCTACTTGTTTAGAGGGACGGGTTAAATTTAATTTTGCCTAGTCGTTTAGAGGTAAGGCTTAAATTTAATCTTGCCTAGTCGTTTAGAGGTAAGGTTTAAATTTAATTTTGCCTAGTCGTTTAGAGGTAAGGCTTAAATTTAATCTAGCCTAGTCATTTAGTGGTACGGCTTAAATTTTCATAGGATTTTTTTATTCTAAACATTGCATCAATAACTTACTCAATATAATATTCATAAAATAACGATTAAAATAACTCATTAAACAAAAATTGAAATGAGGACTGTCTATCGTCACATAACAGAACCATAGATATGCTTTATCGAAACAAACAAGACTTAGAAATAAACTCAACTATTAAAATTATTGTAGAAATATAATGCATCGATTCATTATCATCACATCAGCCCGGAATCACCCACTGCTGGGTATAGGCCTCCTCTTTTTCTGCAACTCTTCCCGGTTCTGTGCGTCCCTTATCCAGGTCCCTGCGATAAAATGCAACAACTATATTCATCATACATCCACCTACTGCACTTCTAATCTTTAAATCCAGCCATAAACAGCTAAATCAATTCGCCCATATTATTTACAGAACTGCTAAGCTTCAGTCTGTTCGGCATACCGATGATGGGCGCAGACATTTGCGGCTTCCGCGGCGACACGACGGTGGAACTGTGCAAGCGATGGATGCAGCTCGGAGCCTTCTATCCGTTCTCCAGGAACCATAACTCTGATAGTTCTAAGGTAAGCAGATTATGATAGACCTGTCATTGGTGTTCGCAAAACGGTGAAGAAAAAACATCGTGAGGAAACCGGCATGTCCTAGAACCAAAAATTCGAAGACATATGACATCTATCAACCCGCACTGGGCCTGGGGTGTGGATTATAGTCCATTCCCTTTCATAGAGGAGAATTATATTGGCTGGTTAAGCTATAATATTGTTGAAAGGCCGTATCCGCAACTCGGAGCCCGACTTACGTTTAAGACTCGTTTCTGACATGAAGATGGGCAAAAGACTTGTCTAGACGTGGTGATGTCAAGTGAAGCAAAGCCTTTAACTTATACCTTGTATAATCAGGCCCTTACACGATTCTATTACCGCTGCATGAATTGCAAAGAGTGTCCATGTCAATAGGAAATAGTCTGGACCTAAAATTGCAAACAAACATTGATTAGGTCTCGATTTTTGCCGCGCAACGACAAGCCACATGTTGTTGACTAAAATTTATCTTATGAAATTGTAAATATTGAGCCGCAGGCGATCTCTCTCCTTCTTAAAGAGCACAATGTGTGGGACGAACCGTCGAACGCCGTCGCTCAATGTGTCGTGACCCTCAGGGCGTCGTAAACAGTCAGAAAATGAAGTCCATGTGTCTTTATTGTCTTCCAGCCTCAAGACCCGGTATCCCTAGGCCCGGAGGTGGTAGAAGCCAGTCGCTCAGCACTACGTCTGCGCTACACGCTGCTGCCGTACTACTACACGCTGTTCTGGAGGGCGCATGTGTATGGGGAGACTGTCGTCCGGCCGCTGTTCTTTGAGTAAGTTATCATACCATCATCAGTGTATCTAGAGCCAGTATACTTGGGCCCGGAGGTGTAAAAAGGCAGTTGGCATAGGACTCTTCAATCACACGACATTTAACTGAATTCTTGGCCACTAATTTGTGACGACCCTGACTTCTAAAGCGAGGAATCAATTCTGTACTATAGGTTAATATTCTTAATATTCTTTACAATAGAAGTTTACCATGATGTAAAAATTAAAGTAGCCTAAGATTAATTTTGGAAAAAAAATAGGGTTGCATAGCAAAAAAAAGCCTTGAAATTGTTAACAAATTGCGATTCAAATAGGGATGTAATCATCGGCTTGCAATTTTTATAATAATTATTGCAAGCTAATGATGGGCGTGGGCGACAGCTAGTCTACAATAATCTTTTCTTTTCTAGAGCCCCAGAGCAGAACAACCTGCACGAGATAGACACCCAGTTCATGGTGGGTCCCTACGTCATGGTGTCGCCCATACTGCAGCGCGGCGCCGTCGTGACGCGCGCGGAGTTCCCCGGCCCGCAGAGCTGGTACAACGTACTGGACGGGCAGTTCATCGCCAGCGACAAGTCCTACGAGCTCATGGAAAACGAGACCGTGTCGGTTAAGGTGAGTCTTGTGTTTTGTATGGTCAACTAGCTGTTCCACAGGAAACATGTGAGCCTGGTACTTTTTGGAAGATCAGAACTACCATCATCATCTTCCTGCACTTGTCCCATTCTTTTTTTTAATTACAAAATGGGCCTGCTCTTGACCTCGATCACGCCTGGTGGAAAGCGATGGATGAGGTCTATGATGAAACGAGCGTGCCCAGAAGATGCCTGTTCACTCTTGCTTTGAAGGCAGACGGGTTATATGTGGGAGCGAACACAGATGCCGACAGAGAGTTCCACACCTTGGCTGTGCGCATGATAAACGTGGAGGAGAAGCGCCGAGTACGACTTGTCGGGATATCAACCAAGTGTGGATGGTACGCCGCAGTACCTACGTCTGCTAGTCCGGTGGTAAAAGGGTGATGGTGGGATCAGATCGTGGAGCTCCTGCGCACACTCTCCGAAGTACAGTCTGTAGAAGACGGCGCAATACGTTTTCTTCTTCCATTCTCCCCCCTGTCAGACGTCACGGCATCATCATAATCCTTTCTCTTTCATATCATTCCTCACACAATCCATCCATCTTTTCTTTGGCTTTCCTGTCCCTTTCCATCATTCATGTCCATCATTCTTTTAGTCACATGCGTTTTATCCCTCCTGATTACATGTCCATACCAAGTAATGAGGAGGGATGAAACACATGTGACTGTGTTTTATATGGTCAACAAGCTTTTATCCCCACAGGAAACATGAGAGCCTGGTACTTTTTGGAAGATCATAACTATAAGATCCTCTTTTATTGAAAAAACCTCTGCGTATTCTTTAGCATCTTGGGTGCACTGAAATCTCCAGTGAAACTGACTGGTGTTCCTTACAAACACCCCTTGGAGACCTAATTCAATAGTGTAGTGTATGTTAACGGAATATTATATCTCTAGCCGACAATACAACTTGTACACTGATAGTGTACTGATACTCTGAACGCGGAGACGTTATCATTTTATTCGGTAGCACGCTAAACGGGCGCAATGATGTGAAGTGCTAACTCCTAACCCACTGAATACTTATAATAATTTTTCATGAGGAGTTTTAAATGATCAATGATTTTTCCAGGCTTAGGACTATCTACAATAAAACACTGACGCTTCTTTTGCGTAGGTCCATCATCTGTGCAAACTTTCTCTCAGTGTTTAGAGCGAAAATTATCTATGTTTTGTAGCAGTTATTAATAAATTCGTTCATTTAACTCTGTTTTTCCTTAGGGCGGCGGCATAATCCCCATGCAAGAGCCCCCCCTACAGGGCCCGGTGACTACGAGCAACACGCGCAGTTCGCCGCTGCAGCTGCTGGTCGTGCCCGACAGACACGACCGCGCTAGGGGAGAACTGTACTGGGATGATGGCGATAGCTTGAGTAAGTTACTCTGACACAACATAACATGGCCGCTATATTCCTTGGATGTAGTGAAGGTGCAGCCCACCCCCAGTTAGCATAACATGTCACGCTATCTAATAGTACACCCGCATTTCGCCAGCTATGTTTAAGTTCCATGTAAAAGTAGCCGAACGAAAGTCTGACAACCAGTCTTACCAAGAGGTATCATATTACCCAATACTAATTGGGTTGTGGAGGTCAGATAGGCAGTCGCTCCATGTAAAATACTGGTATTCAACTGTCTGGTTAGACTGGAAGCCGACCCCAACATAGGAAAATGTTAGGCAGATGATGATGGTGATGTAAAAGGGGGCGAACCTAATGCCATCAACCGGGCACAAATCCAGACTCCGTGACTGTTACTGAGAAATTCCTGACGGAAAAACCTAATAACCCCTTGTCCGACCCGGGAATCGAACCCGGGACCTCATGCTGAGCAGTCGCGCTTGCAACCATTCGACCAACGAGGCAGTCTTTTATGTGAGCCCCCGAAATAGGGGAGGCAATTAACCCGGGCACTTACTTACTAACCTAGGAAGGTTGGGTGAACCTCATCTGCTGAACATAAAGTGGGTTGAAAGAGGATCCAACTCAAAACTTCCACGACGCGCAAAAAATTGAGTGACTTCCACGTTTTTCTAATGGTCACACCGTTAGAAAAACGTGGAAGTCACTAAATTTTTTCAATATTTTGAACTGACAATTTAATTGTAAGCCTTGTCCTATTTCCTTCAAATATAACGGCAACACCAACTTTATTATCGAATCGTATTATAAATCATCACAACTTTTACCTAATTCCAGACACCTACGAAGAACAAAAATACAGCCACATAGAATTCACTCTCAACAACACAGAGATACGTAGCAACGTCCAATGGTGGGGATACGGCGTACCATCCCTCAACAAAATAACAGTTCTAAATCAACCGCTGATCAAGATGGTCGCCATCAACGACCAGCCTTGCGTCAAACCTTGCGAGTTCACATACAACACGCAGTCTAAGGTACTGCAGATAACTGCCAATCTGTCCCTAGATAAACCTTTTAACGTTAAATGGTATGTAACTATGAAACCATTTAACTGGAGAAACTGGGTGGGAAGCAAAAATAATCCTTGAAAAATGAGTGTAGTTATTTGAAGTTTATTGTAAGTTAATGTCATTGAAGATGATGTTGTCGATGGTTTTTGTACTATGTGTACTCTCTGGTCCTGAAAAGCCCTATTTGTCTATGGAACCTACGACTTTGTGACCATTTTGTGTACCCTGAATATGGTGTAAGGATATTGAATAAAAACATGAGATGGTATGAGAATGTAAAATTATAAGATTTTTTTAAAACTGCATATTAATGCTGGTTCCTATTTAGGAATTTAATAGTTTTGCGAGTTGAGCGTCAGCAAAGCTGGGTGATGATGGTGAAGCTAAGTAATGAAAATAAAGATATTCTGTAAAAACTCATAATTTTTGTAATATTTCGTAGTATAAGTACATGAAGTTATTGTGAATTTTTATCAAACTTTCAGAAATTTAGATATGCAGTAAATTTGTGGCTAATCTTTTCTTATCACTCAAATGGCTTAGTAAGTAGAATATAAGTCACCATCACATCATTGAACTGGCTCTCTTGATTGTCCTTCTATACCAGGCCTGTCCAACATACAGCCCCCGGGCCATCGCGCAGCCCGCGAGCTACTTTTTAAATAATGTCCCTAAGTCAGTTATTCCCGCACCATATTTACCTACCCGCGAATGTAAACCACAAATCATCGCAGTCTAGTCCGGCGAAGCTTGTTTTATGTCAATTTATTGGTCACTCATTTCTTTTGGTCCGCTAAGGTTACAAAAATACTAAAATTTGCCCTCCATAATATTATGTTGGATCCTGTTCTATACTATTAATGTCAGAACTTAGGAGGAAACTACTCAGTCTCGATAATTTTCATCTAGTTTAAATTATCATTTATCGAAATCGGGCAACACTCGCTCATAGTAACGCCAAATAACACACAAACCCAGAAAGACGAGGCGATGCAGTCAGAAATCGTGGGAACGAGATGACACGGACGAAAAATTCACTGTCTTACTTGCACGTTTTGTGACTAATCCTGTAGTAATTCGCTTAGGTGTGGTTTGGTATACTTACACAAAAAAAATCTTATTTAATAAAGCCAGGTACAGATTATTTGTGACATAACAAGAAATGCAACATTTTACACAACTGGGGATGCACGTAGCTTATGCGGTTGTTTTTAGTGTGATCGCAAACACATTACAGTGTTGCATTGCATGTTGTGTTGGAAATAACCTGTACTGGGCTTAACACTATATTCTCATGCTATTCAACCACACATATTCGTAGCTACTAAGATGTTACACTATAAGTATTATTACTTCACATTTATATTTTTATTGACTACTGATAGGTACTTTAAATCATTGGGGAGGGGGATACAGTCCAAGTATGTAACGTTATTCTATGTATATCATGTTAAACTACTGAAATCTTTTCCAGAAAACTCTATGGTAGTAACTAAAGACATTATACAGGGTGATACATTTTAGATTGGTTAGTAGAGAGAAATCCAAGACAGAGTATTCGTTTTTCTATTTTACTATTTCTGAAATCGAATGTCGTTAAGGATAGTTACTGTTGTTAGCTCTGTATTTAGAATAGTTTTTATAGTAGATTAATAGTTTTGGATTTCTCCCCTGCCGACTACTCTCTTTATGTATCAGCCTGTACATTAATGTATTTTTCCTCAGACTGCATGTTTTCATTACATTCTCTTACAACAGCTTAGGTTTCGAGGTATTAGTTTTTGTTTATTTTGTTTTTGTTAACAAATCTAGAATATTGGTATTTTCCGACTTTTTGTATTATGAAGCTTTATAGAATCAATTATGTATTTATTGTTTATATAACAGGGATTTAAATGCTTTTGCTAGTTATTACTAACGATATTATGGTATAAGATATCAATGTTTTGTCAATTTCAAAATTAAAATGCATTATGATAGTCATAATGTAGGGAATGGTGTCAAATGAATTAGGAATTAATGGATTCATTTGGTTGCTTAGTTTAAAATCAAATGCTTGGCAGTTTTTGAAAATTATTTTATGCTTAGATAGCAGTTCAGCTGTTTGGTGCATTGGGCCAATGACCTAATTTTAAACTTATTCACACAAATAAAATATTAATAGATAAAATTTACGTGTACCTCTAGTCATAAGGTATATATTTAATACACTAATAAAAGCTCAAATTGCATTGTATTTGGTGGTACCAAAAGTCCACAACACAAGAATTACCTAAATGATGTTCATTATGAAATAAAAAAGTTTTTGCAAAAATTATATAGATGTGTATGCATTTTTAAACTTAAATATACATTCATATAAGAATATTTGTGGTATTTCCAAGATAGTTAATTATTAATTTTGTTAGAATATTGCACCAATTACGATTTTTATGTATGGCATTAGTATTTGTAAGAGAATTCTCAGCATAATGGTGTAATTTTAATTTAATACAACTTTCCACCATGGTAATCAATTTCGTCATATCTCCTGTACAATAATTTTTGTGATAATTTTGGAATATTTGTGATAATTATGTTACTTTGTCGTCGTACAAAAGAAATAATGTGATAAAATATTAATTGCACTAACCGTGGGTGCGATTGATGCCAAAGTAGTACTGACTTGTGTTTACCATTGATTTTGTAGATAAGAATGCACTAATAAAAATGATAACGCACAATATAATTATGGTTTTTTTCTTCTGTTAAATTATTGTTATAATGTCACCTTTTTCCCAATTTGTTTGGGGTTAGCGCAGCACGTCTTCTTCCATACTTCTCTATTAGTTGTCATCTCACCCCTTTTCTGCCCATTTATCATCTGTCACACAAAACCTGAAAATAATATCTGTAATTTGCTATCTGATTAAAAATGAAAAAGCTAATTAACATAACATAATTTATTATTCTCTATAACATCTAATAAATAAAACAAATGTTAACAAATAAAAAAGGGACTACTTTTCGATTTCTTTGTCCTGCTTTTCCACATCTGTTTTAAGGAAGGTCTCGTACTGTTCCTCTGTCATCAAAGTTTTCAATTCATCTAGTTTTGTCAACTTCAATTTAAACAACCACCCTTTATCATAAAAGTTAGTGTTTATAAGGGCTGGTTTGTTTTCTACTTCAGTGTTTTTCTCCGTAACTACACCGGTAACAGGGGAATATATTTCACTGGCTGCTTTCACACTTTCTAGGGCTCCACACTCCTCTCCTTCGTGGACTAATGTTTTAGGTTCAGGAAGTTGTGCAAAGACGACATCCCCGAGAGATTCTTGTGCATACTGGCTGATACCGACGGTTCCTACTTCATTGTCAACGACAACCCACTCATGTCTGTCTGTAAACAGCCTGGATGCCTTGCTGCTGTACTGATGATGTAGCTCACAGTATGTCTGCTTGATGTTTGATTGAAGAAGACAACTTCTTGATAGATACTGTTTTGAGAGTTGCAGGAAACATCTTTGGAATGCCATTTTGTTCTGGAAAAGAAAGAAATTGGATTAATATTTAAGGTTTGTTAACAATTCATTCACACTCTTTTTAGTAATATAGTGAAGAGTTTGTTGAAAATCGCTGTGGACAGCTGTAAAAAATTAAAAAATAAAAATAACCACAAATTATAAATTATCCACTGTCAAGCTTAGACTTAGAAGGAAATTTAGTGGTAATAAAAACATTGTCATATTGAGAACTTCCTCCTGTTTGAAGTCAGTTAAAAATAGTAAATGTTAGTCGAATATCACAACAATATCTTTCAGATAGAAGTTTTTAAACTGACATGGTCAATAACACAATCATTAACACTGAAAACTGGATATTTACCAATTCCGTGATCATGGTGCTTGCAACAGAGCCATGATATCGAGAAAACAAATAGTATAAATGGTAAATATCCCGTTTTCAGTGTTAATGATAATTGTTCAGGTAAAAAACATTCTAATATTATTACATAAACATTGTGTAAACAAAAAATTTTCATAGTTAGTCTTAAGGTTGATGTTCCAGGGTAGCCCGCGAAATTCAAATTTTCTTAAGTTTTTTGCAATTTCCAGGCCAGTGATAGGTTGTATGTTGATGAACATTTGATTCGCGGCTGTAAGACGTATGTAGTTACAGAATTATAATCATCAAAATCATTAATACAACCCTCCGAGCTCATAAAGGTGTAAAAATGACTTTGACCTTGTAAAAAGTAATTTTTACACCTTTATGAGCTCGGAGGGTTGTATTAATGATTTTGATGATTATAATTCTGTAACTACATACGTCTTACAGCCGCGAATCAAATGTTCATCAACATACAACCTATCACTGGCCTGGAAATTGCAAAAAACTTAAGAAAATTTGAATTTCGCGGGCTGGTTGGAGGATTCACCTTAAGCTAAATTATTGGATAATTAAATGTCAACAATGATAAGTTGTAGCAATAATTAATTGTTTACATTCTATCTGGGGTCAAGAGACAAGATTTATCTCACATAATGAATGTGTGATTAGCTTGGTATAAAAAATAATATGAGATGTAATGACAAAGAAACTTCTCAATATTTTTCTTGGTGAAGCTAATGACAGAGGTTTTATTGCAATAGACTACTTAAATATATAGCGATATAAGGTGGCAACGGCGGAGTTTTATGCGAAAAGAGCGGGGGCGCAACTTATAAAACCATTGTCCCAAATTGGACTTTTATGAAAGTTACTGGATATAAAACTGTTCCACTGGACGTGAATGGGTATAAAAATAAGGCCCTTTATTGGGTCTACTGTGCCATGTAATTAAGTGATAGGAGAATTGAACTTGTGAACGCCGACTTCAGCCCAAGTCGTTTGAATGTAATAAATAAATTAATGATGGAACAACATTAACAACTTACGAATTATTTTTATGGAGAGAATTTAAGTCCTATCAGCGAAGACCTATTTTATTTCATTAACATTCACTTCACAAGTCACAACAAACCTGAAATAAGAGAGGTTAGGAAATGAAATATTTTCGACTCAATGATCGAATCGATGTCAATGTCACTTCACTGTTGACAGACTTGACAGTTGACACTTTGTTTTCATTTTTTTGTCTTCTTAAATTATTTTTATCGCCCTGCATGTCCCACAGCTGGTCAAAGGCCTCCCCCATATCCTTATAGGTACTCTTTTCCTGCGCCACCTCGAATTAGCCTTCGTAAAATTGATTAATCAATAATTAAAATAGCTAAAATCACAAACATAATTTAAGGAGAATGCTCCAACCAGCCCGCGAAATTCAAAATTTCTTGGGTTTTTTGCAATTTGCAGGCCAGTGCTAGGTTGCTGAACAGCTTTATGAACTTAGAGCGTTTTATTGATGATTTTGATGATTATAATTCTGTAACTACATATGTCTTACAGCCGCGAATAATATTTTGATCAACATACAACCTAGCACTGGCCTGCAAATTGCAAAAAACGCAAGAAATTTTGAATTTCGCGGGCTGGTTGGAGCATTCACCTTAAATAAATATTTCTAAATCTAAACAAGACAAAAGATCCCTGCAGTGTTTCCAAACGAAAACAGTGCTACCATACAAAAATTAAATTCCCATAATAGTATTTTTCTAACCTACCATTTAACGACAAAAGTTTTTTGGCACATAATTGAAAAAAAAAATCTCAAAAGATAATAATGATCAGAAAAAAAATACTAGAAAATCAACTTTTACTGTTATTATATTGAGTTATTTCGCGACCAATCTTTTTTCTTACGATTGGATCACGTCGATCAGTGAATTCCAAGAATTGTTGTTAGATAAATCTCAAGTTTGAGTCCAAACCTTATTCAAACTGATGACAAATTCAAAATTATAATATTAATACACCTCCTTGCAATTAAACTAGTATGATGTTTTTCCACCTTATTAGTAGATTTTTTCTACTAAATCACGGTTTCATTACGCCGTCAATCTTGACAAATCTATTTCAAAAACGTCACAACAAACGTCATTGTTCGCTTAGCCATGAGTGAAAGATGTCAAACGAAGTTAACAGAGAGATTTGATAATAAAAATTATATTATTTACTTCGGCATTCTATGCACGGCGATTGCAGTTTTATATTTTTACAGGTAGCATAATTAAATATCTACTTATCTGTATATTTTGTGAGTACTATCACCCTGAACGATTACGTTTTTTTTTCAGATTTCACTTTGCCACAATAGCATTCAGCTATGTGTTGGGATGTGTGGCTTGTTATTACGGGCTCAACTCGAGTATTTTACACGATTACATTGATAAATTAAAGTGCCATTTCGTCGGTGAGACGTACAAAGATGAAGGAGACGCGACCATCCGAGTGAGTTGGCATACTTTCTTTGTTTACTGTTTACTTGTAATAGAAAACTCGTTATTTCGCGATTGAGGTCATGTACGCCTCCCTATTCATCATTTTTACCATTTGATAAGCAATTATTGAGAGACCAATAATTATTATTCCAAGTAATCAAGAAAATACTTTATAGAGCTGTTGTTTATATTGTCATTTGCTGTGGGACTTCACTAATCTTTTTTTATTGCTTGGTTAAACATTGATGTTATCTTTCAAGCTCGTTTTATAATGGATAGAGTAATGAATGTTGAGGTAGGCATTGGGCCAGTTAAACTGAAACTTTATTACATAATCATACTCCTGGCTTATCATTTAACTCGGAGATCTTGGTCAGTGGGTCGTCTTCGGGGCTTATCATCTTGTGCTCCAATTTTCCAACTAAGATTGAATTTACGTATTGAAGTTATGGTTGTGCCTTGCCCCTTTATGAATGTTTTTTTAATTGCATGACTCTGAAATTCTAATTACTAAGCAGTGAATCATAAAAGAAATCATAATTAGTCATTAGTTTGTCTAAGACTTGAATAAACAGTTGGTAATTATTAATTACCTATTAAAAAATAATTATAAAGCTTGGTCATCAACTCTTTAAATATTTTAAAGAATAAATATAATTATGATTTGAATGTATAATTATCAATATCATTCCTTGCCTCTATCTCAATTTATTTGGAGTTTGCCCAGAATGTCCTCTACTTGCATATTTTCTAAAATTGCCCTTGATAACAACAGATAGAATCTATAATTAAGCTTTGTATTGCAATACTACTGCTACCTGATTTTTTATATCAAATAAGATTAGATAACCTAATTACTTGAAATTCTTACATTTACATTTTACAAATCAAGATGAGCTCATACATATGAATAATCAATAATGGAAAACTTTACAGTCCCACTATTTGTTTAAATCTAGCATTTAGCAGTACTCTGAAAAGAAGTACTTTGTGAAGGTACAGCATTGTGTCTCCTAGACTCTTAGTAGTTCAAATACTGAAAAAAATATTTATATGTCACTCAGTCATCATTATCATGATAGTTTCTTGAATATGAGAGAGAACACATTTGAGTCATGATTTATCTAAAATTATTTAAGAGGTGATTAGTCGTCAACTCAGATTTGTTATTGAATGAGTAATATTGTTGTTGTTAACCTTTTTAACGCCATTGTCACATATATGTGACAAACAAGCGCGTGCCCTGTACCCTAAACGACACAAATATGTGATGAAATGGTAGGTGAAATTGTGGCTTGGTGTGGAGGGCACGCGCTTAGTTTATGCTCTGGTGTTTAAAAGGTTAATATTATTTAACAGTACAAATTATTACAGTTTTTCTACTAAACCTTTCACTTTCCTGTGATCACAAGACATATGATTCATGGGAAGTGTACACTGCATTGGTTCCATGACTGCCATAAGTCAGTAAAAGTACGGTTCTGGCCACACAGAGGCGAATCCCGCGCGATATGTGACTGTGCGTCGGTTGTTTTAAAGATTAGGAAGTAACACGACTACACCAGTTTCAACACCTCCATATGATACACGTCAGTTGACACAGTTATGGTGAACGAAAATTTCCTTCTGTTTATCCATAACAGAACAAAAATGTCGCTCTCGTCTTGTGTTGATGTTGAAGTTATATTTTCAGGGTTGCGAGACCTGTGGGACAAAGGATTGCGAAAGACATGACTCTAGCATTTCGGCGGAGCCCTGGGTGGGGCTCCAGATACACAAACAATTGGATCAGGCTATAGAAGATGTGAGTATTCCTTTCTGAATTCCGAAAGATGTTACTATTCTATGTAATTGAACATCATCTTCCTGCCCTTTTCTCATGGGACTTGGGGTCGGTTAAATGCGTTTTTAGGGTTCCGTACCCAAAGGGTAAAACGGGACCCTATTACTAAGACTTCGCTGTCTGTCTGTCTGTCGGTCTCCAGGCTGTATCTCATAAACCGTGATAGCTAGAAAGCTGAAATTTTCACAAATGATGTATTACTATTGCCGCTATAACAACAAATACTAAAAATTAAAAAAAAGAAATATTAAGGCGGGCTCCCATACAACAGATATGATTTTTTTTTGCCGTTTTTATAGATAATGGTACGGAACCCTTCGTGCGCGAGTCCGACTCGCACTTGGCCGGTTTTTTTTCTTTCACTCTCCCTATCACCCATCATCTTTCAGTCACTGTTTTGTCTGGTATATCATTCCTCACACTATCCCTCCATTTTTTCTTTGGTCTGCCTCTCGATCTCTATTTATCCACATTTATATTCATCACTCGTTTAGTTACATGCATAACATGTTAAATGCTCTTTAATCGAAAAAAAACGAATGTCTTATAATCAAAATTAAATAATTATTAATTAAATACAAATAAAATTGTTAACCATGTAATACGTTTGATTATCCGGAAAAATAAAATCATAGATTTAAATTAGCTGTGCAAATTGAATTTTCCTGTACCTATTATAATATAATAGGTACAGGAAAATTGTTTGTATAGCAAGCTGGTGTCCGCAACTCCACGTCCAATGCGCGTATTTTGCGTGCGGTACCTACCATATACTTAACAAAAATCTTAAACAATCAACATCATTTTCCTGCCCACGCAACTAACTAGATGGCGCCCAAATAATCTCATGGGTTGTCCCACGTTATTCACGCGATCCTGGCGCCACTTCTCCTTCTTCCATTCTCCCCTCTCAACAGTCACACTTTCAGTCTATCAATAACTCAATATGAATCAATCATCATCTGCCTAGCCTTTCCCATCTATGTTGGGGTCGGCCAGGGCCAGTATAACCGGATGCAGCTGAATACCAGTAGTTTACGTGGACCTACTGCGTATCTGACCTCCACAACCCAGTTAGTACTGGGTAATACGATACCCCGTGATAAGACTGGGTGACACTGACTATCTGTAACGATTGTCAAAGATCTACATATGACACCTGGGACTAACGGCTTAACGTGCTTTCCGAGGCTCGGAGAAAACTCGTCATCTAATCACCCATGGTCCCATGGATGGTGGACCCATCCACGGACCAACCTAGGCAAGCGCGGCTTAACCTGTAGATCGGCCCGAGCGGCTGTTATTATTTAGCCACGAGCTCTTCACTCTAACCAATGTATGCAATTAATTTAAAATTGAGGAGTATTTTAAATAAAACTACTTCAAAAGTTGTAACAAAAAAGGACACTATTAACATTATCTTATTCTAAACCCTCCAAGGTTAACTAACATCAAACAATGGGCGACACCAAGCCAAAACAATTGATAATGTGAGATCACCTCTTATTCCAAATGGCAAGACGGTTCATGCATTAGTTCATGTCTCACAATTCATTACGAATGTTATCTTGTAGATAACAACTGGGATGAACAGAAGGACAAACAAACAAAACAATTGACAATCTTACGTAGACTGATACTGAGACTGCATACATGAGATCACAATTAAAGTCATAGACCATAACATACAGACCATTACCACTACCATTACCACCATTACCACTGGTCCGTGACTCTATTGGATGTATCTCATAATTTATCTTTGTATGAGTGTACCTCTCTCTACTCAATTGTTGGTGAGCCAAATAAATAAAATAAAATAACACAACTATAAATACAACAACACAATTATAAATACTGCATCGACATCACATTACCTCATTTTTACTAGCTGATCCGAAGCGATGTTTTACAGTGATTCTATGTGTGCGTTGCAGTATAGACTTTGAGTTTCATAGAAAACAATCCTGAACGGCTCGAGTTGCACCAAACTGAGATCTCATGCAGTGCTTTTAACTTTGCGATGACATGTAGTATCCATAAAATTAGGCACGCCATATTTCACACAATTTCCAATCAATTTACTTCTTAGATTTGTAAGTTAATCCCTAGATCTCCGTCCCATTTAGAAAGTATTTTAATAGCCCAATCTCGTTAATTTGCCTTAATCTCGTTTTCTTGATATATCAAAAATAACGCAACGTTTTTGGCTACTTATTTTCGTGCATTGTACAGAGTTGATTTTCTGTACCGATTACTTTTGAGTGAAACTGTGACGATAACATTTTAATCACTTCCTTATTTCGCCTCGTTTCGGGTTCTCCGAATGAATCTGCGTTAATCTTTGAGGATGACTCATGAAACTGGAAGTTATCAGTGTTTTCCCATTACCCGATAACACTATTACACATAGTAAATATTTATAAAAATGTAGGATAATTTATTTGTACTTTTTTCCCTTAAAGTTAAGGATAGATTATTGCAAATCAGTAACCTAAGTATCGTTCATTGGAATATTTTCCAAGATTCTTGGATATTTTGAAAATAATTCAGATTGTTCTGTTTCAATTTTCTGTTACTTCACAATCTGTGAAATACAATAAGCCAGTTTTATTTGTGTTGAGAACACAGATATTAGCTGTGGCTGAGTATAAAGAAAAAGAACCCGCCAACAGGGGTTCGAAATAGCAAGGCCCAGCTACGGGCACGTGTGACAAGGAAGGCTTCGTGAAGGTAGAGAGGAAGAAGCCCCCTAGTCGGAACCAGTGTGGGACCGCGCTGGCTGGACCCAATGTGCTGCGTCCGGCAATACCAACGGCGCAGCTTTATGTGTCCCGGCTACACCACACCACGAAGGTTGAGGAGATCGTGGAGTATGTCCGAGCGAACACCAGCTGGACCTTGAGGGTTGAGAAGTTAGGAGTCGCGCAACAACACGAATTTCAAGTCGTTCGTGGTACGAGTTCCGACTCATCATATTGAGACCTTCCTCAAGGAAGAGTTTTGGCCGAAGGGTGTCATGTATCGGCGTTTCCGTGCGACACCACGCAGCGCAACACGACGCCATCACTTCGTGTACAATAGTTGCATACATTTTCTGGTTTCTATAAATATGTATGATATTCTGTTCAAGACAGATTCATCTCTTTTCTACCAAAAATACTGGGCAAGCAGAGTAACCCGCATAGCCGCATTAATAGATCTAACATAACTAGAGTTCAAAACAGCTTGCACATTGTCATAATTTCATTATTCACCTTGAAATGTCATCATTATATCTTACTATATGCAAACTCTACGGTTATTAAATGCTTTATGAAAATGATAATTATATTATGCTATAAAAGTTATATAGTATGACCACATTAACTGTGCAGTTCAAGGTGGCGTTCCTTGTCAAGAAAATTAGCATCGACGTCAAACTTGGTACAGACTATTACAATCTTTCAAATTTCTTTAATAGATTTTCAAATTTATCGCTAAAGCATTTAGGTTCAAGGTTGATTGGAAAAATTGGACAGTTTCGGGTAGCTTGACGTGCTGGCTTCTGTACATTTATTGTAGTTCTGTGTTTTCCCGCCTGCACAGAAGAATTGGCTGAAGTGTAACTGCCAATTTGATTTTTTTTCGAGTCACCATTTCCATAAAGATTTATAGACTTGTAGTTAGACTGATGGCCTTTTTCGAACTCCTGGATATTAGAGATTCAAAATACGCAATAAGGGGTACCACTTTCTGAATAAATAGTAAATCATCTTTTGTGAAAAATATTTATGCCCCTTGTGTTTTTGCATCAAGCTTAAATAAGCAATAACTCTGATGTCGAATACATTGGAAAAAGAAAACATGTTGAACAGAAAGGTGATGACGATGACTGATGTCGAATGTGTTGACAACTTAAAAAAAAAAAATGTACTTTGGGCCAGGGCCCTGTTTAATAAACGTTAAAATTGTAAATTGTAGTTGTATTTTACAAGTGACAACTCCACAAGTTTCTTGATTAAAACTTACAAATTTATCATGGTGGAAAACAGACAAGATTGTAAAATTGTACCTACATTTTTACATATTTGTAAAGAAAACTGTTTTATTGAACGCATAATAGTAATTAAAAATTTACATATTTTGTAAAGGCTATTGCCCATTTTTGGCCAAAGAGTGCACACGCAAAAGATTTGTGTAAAAAATAACGTCATAATTAAATATCAGTTTTCAACTTATGCATGCTATCAACAAAGTTTGCTATGTTTTTGCGTAATTAATAAGTTTTGAAATCATTCTACTAAAGGACCAACAAAACTCTGACAGGTAAGAGTTGCCATTTTAAAACTAGAAGCCAATTAAATCGATAATCGATAAGACTTTTAGTTAAGTGACAGGAATCGATTCAAAAACAGACTTTGTTTCTGACAGACCTACATATTATTTTCAAAAACCAGATGGTGGGATATACTTTGTTAATAGTTACAGAATATACTCGCACAACATGACATTACCAGCAAGTGAAATCAATTTAATATTTTTTTGAATCAATATCGATTGGGAATCGATTTTTATTTAATTGCACTGGCTAGCTCTCCCTGATTTAAAAAAGTAATTGTCAAGTAGTCTGTTGGTTGTCATTGTTGTCAAACAACGTACAACGTACTTAGGGTGGGCACGGCATCAAAGTAATATTGATGCACCTGCTCAATTCTTGGATGAGGTTTTAATAGTTTATGATACAAATGACGATTAATGTACCTATAAACTATTAAAACCTCACCACCAATCATTTATGTATAATTAAAATGTAATGTTTAAAAAAATAAAAAAAACGTTTTTCTAGAATTTACGAAGTTTTATTTAACCGAATCTTATTTTTTTTAAATATTGATATTTTTTATAACATTTAACACATAATTTCATAAGTGTGCACCCATGGCCAAAATCATTATGGAACTTGGGCATGTCCCTTTTAGAACAATTCCGACAGGCTTGCAGACTCGCCTTGTGTCAGAATTTAACAATTTTGTACCTCAAATTAATAAGTGGAGAAATTTAATTGTTATACATTAAAAAATGGTTCTAACAACTAGATAACTAGTGGTGAAAGTAGTGAGTGAAAGTAGTGACAGTAGAGGTGATGAATATATGAGTGAACGGCAACGGTGACTTTTGATGTAACAGATTTTTCGTTATGAATTGAACAAATAGAAAAGTACTATGTAAAGCAAGTGCTAAAACCCAATTCTAAATATTTTAAAATTTTTGAAATATCATAAATGTAAGTTTTTACAATTTTGTGGACACATATTGTCATGAAATCTACAGGCGTTTTCCGCACATGTAAACGTTTAACAAACAGAATTTATAATGGTAATATTTGTAACGTTTTTACTTGAAAAATTCTTATACATATACCTTGTTAGGTTTATTAAACCACTATACAAGTCTTCAAATATATCACTTATTTACAAAATTGTCGTATTGTAACGTTTATTAAATAGGGCCCTGGTTTACGCGGAGCTATTTAATTACCTGTTAATTGCAACAAGCTATAAAAGGGCATTCAATAGGAATCATAATTGTTTCTGCGTCTGAACAATAATAATTTCCTAGAAGTTTTAAAATCGGTGACTTTATGTTGCAAATATGTTAATTGTAACTTTGGAACTAATAACCGTGCATAATATGGAAACTGGAATAATTAGTGTTGGAATTTTTTATGAGTTTGTGAATGAATTTTTTATGATTTTTGATTTTTGCTTTCTTGTACTTTTCTTTAGCTACAAAAGATCTCAAAGTTTATACTTAATTCTAGGAAATTATTATTGTTCAGACACTAATTAACAGGGAGCAATTATGTTTCTCATTGAATGCCCTTTAGCTAGTTGCAAACAACACCTAGGGGTGTTGTGTCGTGGGCGACCCCCTGTTCTTCATACCTCTAAACCCTGTCACATTACTCTAAAATAGTTTTCCCTCCTCTATTACAGTTCTACAACACGATATTGGATCAGTTCATAAACTCGTGGTACAGTAAGGTGACGCTGCAGCCGTTCTTCGTAGACGAATTGCGCTACCAGCTTAGATACGCTTCTGCTTGCCTACTGCAGAGAGCTGTTAAGGTATGATACACTATGATTTACCGGAATAATTTGATTGCTTTTGCATGCAGCATGAAAACAGTCGCTATTGTCTATTATCTATAAGTCAGTATTGTCAGTAGTTGGATTCATTTTAATTTCCATTTTGTGTTTTTTATCATTTTACAAATTTACAACTTCCAGATAAACTACGCCCGTTTCATAACGTCCCGCCTAATTCCGTGTGCGTTACGTCACTACTCAGTATGTACGTCACGTCCGGGCGTATCACTAGATTCCAAGATGGCGCTGCATCCGGCCGCAGCCAATAGGAACGCCGAGCTGAAATATTTGAGATGTATTACGAATGCCATCATGCCGTATTTGTTGAAGAATAGTGAGGTGCAGAATCCGTGAGTATTGCCATATCAAAATAAATTAATTGTATCATGGCTTATCATACGCCGTAAAGCGGTTCTCGGTCATAAAGTAATTTGTACTCATTCGTTGCGGGTTCGGATTTTAAACTTCCATAGAATTCCCAGGTTTGGCTGTGTTATTAGGTTTTTCGTAGTAGTAGCTCAAATTGGATAAGTTAGCGGGTGATGTCAATAGGCTCGCCCCCAGTTACATGAGGCTCAAACATGTTTGTCGAAATGTGGTGGTACTAAACACACTTCTACCCTGTGGGGTGCAAGCGTGATGTCATGTAATATTAGTATTCTTCTCCTTATTCATCTTTATACAAACTCATTACATTTTAAATATTAATTAAAAAAATATATAAAAAGTATTAGTATAATTATTGTAGAATTACTTCTTCTATTTTAAATACATTGTTTTCTTGGTCTTGCGATGTTATTGTGTTATGTTATTTTTTGCCAGCATGATGTACGTACTAAGTGCAAAGGTTACTGTTCTTACACACATACCTGACGCTTTATTAACACATACTGGAGACTTTTACAAGAGCACACGACCCACGCGGCACAGTTTTGCGATCGCCATGCCCTTTCTCCCCCATAAAACATTACTTACATGGTCTTTATGAATAATGTTTTGAAACGTTAAAAATACTCATACAAAAGTGGTGATCACAGGTCGATAACGTCCATATTTGTATTTGTTTCTTCCAATGTATTCAACGTAATAATATAAGAGATATTTGCGGGCAGGGTATTGTAATCAGTGTATTCAATTGTTTGAGAGCCAAATAAATAAATAAACAGTGAGGTATTGGCTGTCCTTTATATATTGAACACACTGATCATAATTATGTCCAGCATTGATCGTGATAATCTAACCGATCTTTAAATTGAAGTACGTAAAGTCCATTTGTCTCTCTTCCAGCGTATTCAACGTACTAGTAAGAGAGATATTCGCAGGCTGGGTGTTGTTAACACTGACCGATGTTTTAGCTGACCCGTATATATTGAACTCGCTCATCATACTGGGCACGGGTGATGAAACTATGGCGCAGCTGCCCACTACACCTAATTATAAGGTAAATTGTATGTGATATTGTGATATATGAAGGATTTTAGATGTTATATGTAATGTGTTGCTTGTCTATTAATTTCTCTGTGCTACCATGTGGTAATCTCTAACCTCCAAAAATATTTTTAATTTCAAAATCAAAATTTACGAATTTATTTCAAGTAGGCCAGTTACAGGCACTGTTGAATTGTCGAGACAAAGACAACAATAAAATGAAGCTACAGTCTCATTCACAAGGCATAAGAACTGTGAAAGTACTGTAGTTGCCCATTCCAGAGCGTAGATTCACACATTTTAACTAAAATAAAAAAAAGTAAAAATATATTATGTACGCAAGTATTTATCTAAATAAACGTTAATTTCATTAGAAATCTTACAGTTATCATAGATTCGAAGAAAAGTACTTAAATTGTTTTTCACTTGCTTGGCACGTGATCGACCTTAATTTCCAATTATAATGGGTGTAAAAAAACCCTTAACGAATCCGAAAGGTTGTCCTTGCGATTTTTTTTTGTTCTGGACCATACCTGGGAACCTTCTAGTAACGAAGATATAGGAGGTCAAAATTCCAACTTTTAGTGTTACAACTTTACTTTAAATACCTCCATGACACATTTCATATACTATTCAATGCATCCATCAGAACAATCGTTTTTAGTGCGATATATTGAGTCCTACTGTAAAACTTAATATTCACCCCAAAAATTTAGTCGTTTCCCAGCAATATTTTTTGCATAGGGTTACTTAGTTTGATGTAGCCGTCAACCAAGCATTCTGTACATCAAACTGTGTTGTACAGAATGCTTGGTTGTTCGTGAAGGGTCCGTTTACACCTTGTAAACTAACTCCCTCAAAACTCTCCTCCAGGTAGAATTCCTAGAAACGTTTGTCCGTCAAACCGAATCGATCTACAGTCAACGTTGCAAACTGCTGCGCGTAGAGCTCGACGTGTTCATCAGTGAACAACAGAATCATTACGCGTTCATGCAGTACATGAAGACGACCAGTCACTTGCACTTGCTGCAGTTCTATAATGATATTAGTAAGTAACACTTGAACTATTTTTAGATGACATTTATTTTGCCTTTTTTCTAGCCAGCGAGCCAGAGTGCTGTATTTGATATTATCAGTCATGGGTGTAATCTTAATAAAGTAATTTTTTATTTTATTTATTAGGTCTACCAACCATTGTTTACACTGATTTACAAACAAAAAATAAAACATGCGTTTAAACTCTACACAGTGCAACAATTACTTAAAGGTAAACACCACATGAACAATAAAAAAACAATAATAAGTAATTGTATTAGTTATAAGCTAACATATTGTACAAGCAAGCTAATAAAATATATGTATTAGTAACATAAGCTAAATATTAAAATCATTACGTACACACAGTCCAAAAACTTACAACAAATCTGATAAACAGTAATATTTAACAAATATTGGACAAATGGACACGTCCACTCAACTCTGTGTGGTTCTTTCTACAAAAGAGAGTTGGCCAAGATTATGTTGGGACCTTAAAAGAGACTATGACCTCGTGAGTTTGTTTCGGGTGTTTCTTCTCAGAGTAGTCAGATACGTAGCACCGGCCCCATCCAGTTTAAAAAAAAGACGTGTAAAAGTGTCTGTAAAAACATATTTACGAAATAAACATCATTTATTTAAATACTAGCGACCCGCCCCGGCTTCGCACGGGTGCATGTATTATACATATAAACCTTCCTCTTGAATCACTCTATCTATTAAAAAAAACCGCATCAAAATCCGTTGCGTAGTTTTAAAGATTTAAGCATACATAGGGATATAGGGACAGAGAAAGCGACTTTGTTTTATACTATGTAGTGATACCATGCTCAAAGGACTGGAGAACATGGTCTTGGTAAAAATGCATAAGAAGCTGCCAATGTAAATGTTGAGTGGCTTCTTTTGCTGTAATCTGCAATAATATTATTAACAAATAACAGTGTCAAATGTCACTCTTTTATTAAGACTAAACAAACTGTGCCTCCTCATGACGTGAATTTGTGCTGCTTCGGTGCCCTTGACAAATGCGTTTCCTTGATAGTTTCGGCGATACCCTCAGATAAACAAAGAGTTACTTAATCCTCCAAAAATCGAACATTGAAGAACTATTACAAATTCTCAATTTATTTATTTCTTTTTTTTTATTACAGAATTATTTCAAACAAAAATCCTGAACCCAGATATGAACAGTTCGGAAGAAGAGTCTCTCCAGCGCCAGGCTAAAGCGATGTACTCCACGTATTTGTCAGTGGGTCACCCGCTTCCTATCTTCGGCGAGCTAGCACTGGAGTTGCGAGCTCTGTTGCAGCAAGATAATAGTATCAACAAGTAATGTAGCTTATTATTACGTAAACGTTCATAATTTATTGTTTGTTTTTTTCTGGAAGAATAATTTATTGCGTAGTACTCGCAACCGGAATGCGTGTATATGTATATGCGGAATGTGTGTGTGTCTATAAAGGGTGTAACAATTTTACAAGACCCTTAACGAAGCCGAAAGGCACTTGTTCTCCCCGTCATTGCGATATTTTTTTTGTACTGGACTATACCTGTACACGATATTTAAGTTACTGGAGGTCAAAATTTCAACTTTATCAAGTTTTTTTTTAATACATGTTCTTAGTGTAATATTTTTACCCCCGTACTTTTTTCAATCCATCCATCAGCACAATGTTTTGAGTGCGTTACATTGAGTCGTACCGTAACAATGTGATTTTTCACCCCAAAAAAACAGTCGTTTCCCAGCAATAATTTTTGCGTAAAGTATGCTTGGTTGACGGCGTCTTTAAGGGTCCATTTACACCAAAAAATGCAGCAAATGTAACGCAATTCGTCAAATCTTGGAATATTAGGTTGATTCATGCTTTTTAAGAAAAAAAAATAATTGCCCGTTTTCACCAACACTACGGGACACCTAACTCAATGCCTAATAGCCGTTTTCTCCAACACAAAGTGACACCTAACTGAATGCTTAGTGTCCGTTTTAACCAACACAAAGTGACACTTAACTGAGTGCCTAATACCCGCTTTCACCAATACAAAGTGACACTTAATTGAATGTCTAATGCCCGTTTTCATCAACACTAAGTGACACCTAACTGAATGCCTAATGACCGTTTTCACCAACACTAAGTGATACCTAACGGAATGCTAATGCCCGTTTTCACCAACACTAAATGACACCTAACTGAATGCATAATGACTGTTTTCACCAACACTAAGTGACACCTAACGGAATGCTAATGACCGTTTTCACCAACACTAAGTGACACCTAACTGAATTCCTAATCCCCGTTTTCATCAACACTAAATGACACCTAACTGAATGCCTAATGACCGTTTTCACCAACACTAAGTGACACCTAACGGAATGCTAATGCCCGTTTTCACCAACACTAAGTGACACCTAACTGAATGCCTACTAACCGTTTTCACCAACACTAAGTGCGAATGCGTATATGATTGACGAACAGTTGGTGCACAGCCGTAGAGCACTTGAAAGTAAGTTCCCGTTGGATATTTTCGACAACCAAGCGGGTGAAGCTGTGCGCAAAAGGTAGTTGATTTATGAATCGATTATCGATTGTCGATTTATTGTTTCGTATTAAATGTATGTATGTTTTGTTTTATGTATCATATTCGAATTGTCTCGAAGAGCGCACAATTCAAAAAAGTGCACACTTATCTAACCTAACAGACGGATGTGTTGCTGGGGAGTTTGTTTCGCCACTTCTTCCCAGCTAAAAGTATCCGTCAGAATCGCGGGTGACGCCAAGATTAAATAGAAGGCCAGAAATGGTGATTGTCCATTGTATACTTTATGGTCAAATGTTATAAAATTTATTAAATCATGCTATGAATTATTTAATCGAGTTTTGCTTTACAATCTGACAAGAACATAAGACGTACATTTATTTGCTATTTGGTTGATCAAAATAGTTTGATTTAGAATCAACCCGCCATTATGACGTCACTCGGCGGCTCACTTAAAAATGATGTTTGCTACGCGCTATGTTTGTACTACAAGTACATTTATACTTATTTTATTATAAAAACATACATTTTACGAACATTTATTTAGTTTATTTGTGATTTATTTGGGAGTTATACACCCGCGATTCTGATGGTTACAGCTCAAACGCTAGGAAGTGGTCGTTTTGGGGACTACCTCTTGCAAACTTTGACGTTCAAAAAGTGCTGATATAAGCCTAATTTGAATAAATGACTTTTGATTTTTCGCGGACTTGGCTTTTTTTTACAGCTCAATTAATAGTTGAGCTGGTTTGCTATTTCTGTTGTTTCAAATTTATTTTTTATTTTTTAGATTCCAAACCAGTCGAGCACTATATCAAGCTGCTAGAGAATCCCACTCCGTACTAGAAAAATTATGGCTGCCTAAGTTTTTACACAGTGAGGAGGTAACTTATACTGTAACATTATAAAGAGGTACTGATCGTACTTTTTAAGTTTAGATGTAGGGGGCAATCTTCGAAACAATTAGCTACATTACCCATTAGTGTTCCCCCGGAAGGAGTATCTTATAACCCTAAGACTGGGTTGTGGAGGTCAGATAAGCAGGCGCTCCATCTAAAATAGTATTCAGCTGCATCCGGTTAGACTGGAAGCCGACACCAACATTTATGTAGTTGGAAAAAGGCTAGGCAGATGATGACAATTTGTTATGTTGTCTTTATGGTCAATAAAATTAATGCTCGGTTAATTGTTTACAGTTCTACAATTTACTTATTGGGAGTAGAATACCTGTGGGATATCAAAAACAAATGGTTAAGAAGTAAGTACATTTTTTCTTGTCTTGTAATTCACGAATTAAGGACAGAACACCATAACCCTACCCAAACAGACACAAAACTTTTGCGTGTAATAGAGCAAGTCAGACTTGAGCTTGTCGAATTTTTGTTTATTAAAGTTAAGGTGAATGCTCCAACCAACCCGCGAAATTCAAATTTTCTTACGGTTTTTGCAATTTGCAGGCCAGTGCTAGGTTGTATGTTGATTAAAATATTATTCGCGGCTGTGTGCTAAGTTCATAAAGCTGTAGGAATTACTTTTTCTGTTTTTTTTTTTGTTCCTACGTCTTTATGAACTTGGAGGGTTGTATTGGTGATTTTGATGATTATAATTCTGTAACTACATATGTCTTACAGCCGCGAATAATATTTTAATCAACATACAACCTAGCACTGGGCTGCAAATTGCAAAAAACGTAAGAAAATTTGAATTTCGCGGGTTGGTTGGAGCATTCACCTTAACAATTGTGTGCCAGCTCATCAAGCTACTACAATTTGTCAAATATCTTTAACCTTTCGTGTGCCGGAACGTAGATTTACACGAGACACAATGGCTTTTTAATTGTGTCTATATACTCGGCATACAAGTGGTTAATAGATTTTCAACTTTATCGCTATAGCATTAGGTTCAAGATTGGGAAAATTAACCGTTTCGGGTAGCTGGATGTGCTGGCGTCTGTACATGAAACCTTTTTTGCCTTAAGGGCCCTTCCTACAGTCTTAAATATATTTTTTTACGTTGGTACTGACTATACGTTAAATATTAGAAATATAATTCGTTTTATTTTTAAGTCTAAAAATAAAAGACTTTTTTATCCTCAGTGGGCCAAAATAAGTATTTTAAATTTCTTTCCAGACCGCACGACAAACTCCTAAACACAGCCCTAAAGCTAGGCCACAGACTAAAGGGCGCGCTCAAACCACAGACAGTAGACGGACAACTACTGGACTGTTACACAAACGAAGAAGTTGAAGGCGACGGAGTGGACAATATGGACATATTGAAGTATTTAGACAACCTGGCGGTTGAGGACGCCGCGAGGGGACACGATTTGAGCACTTATAAAGTTGTTTTGACTAATGTCGAGACCAAGTTGGTGAGTTTTTAAAATATAGAGGGTGTAAGGACAGCCCTCCGAAAACGGACAGGGTGCATTCAGCTCCTTATTTTGAATCATATTCGGATCTTTTCTCAGGAAAATTTTCATTTTTTGTCGTTTTTTCAGTTACTATTTCTTTATTTCAATGTAAAATTACATTCTCTGTACGCAGCTCTCTCTCTATTTATGTAAATAATACGGCGAAAATCAAAAAACCAACAATGGCTGTTAGAATACTCTAACCAACGACGCATGAAATCAGCTGTTCACTTGCTGCCTAGCTACAGAGTTCATCGAACTCCTCGTCGCGCTTGCCGTTCGCTACGTTCGTTTTGCAACAGTAACAATACATTGCGTATGAGGAAATAGAACAAATCAAATTTATTGGATTCCCATAACGTTCCTGGAAATAATTTATTGTACCGGTCATCTTAGTATGCTATACTGAATTCACCCCATCAGTCTGCGGAGGGCTGTCCCTTACACCCTTTATTTGACTAGTTAATGTTTTATTTGAGCAATGTACCGTATGGGGGAAGGTCTTCCCCATTACGGTACAATGCTCATTGTTAAAAGCTAATTAAATTGTAGATGGCGCTACTATAACTAGGTCTGAATCTGACCAATGAGGTCAAGCTATTTTGAATTATAAAATGATGATACTAGATTTCCAACCAATGACGATGCTTGGAACCAGCTATTAGACATGTGCAAAACAGTGCACCACGAAGTGATGTTATATGTCATTACATTTCGTGCCGAGTAATATTACATTACACCATCACTTCAAACATCACGCGTGATGTTATGATGTAGCGTCATTCGATAGCACACCATCGCGCGTTCTACTGTAATGCAATGTTCTAGTGTAATAGGACAGGTTATTGAAACAGTATAGTAACATAGCAGCGAGCGATACGATGTTGTCCGCGTGTCATTATGATGATTTATAATTACATGAAAGAAATAAAATGAGCAATAGTGTGATTTACTCACTATGATTTAAATATACAAATCATACAAAGTTGATTTTCCTTCATACTTATACCCTAAAACAAGTACCGGGTTTCCAGGCTTAGGAGTGGCAATATTCTTAAGCGTAAGACTAAAAGTATCAATGAAAGTGTAATGAAAGGAGTCAAGGACCCATGAGCGAGTCTGCGAGTCATGTCGCGAGCTACTGCGCTGCTACCGCTCGCGTGATGTTTAGTGTAATGGTGTGATGCTTATTTTAGTCGAGTAATGTGTCATGTTACAGTACGCGCTCGGGTGATATTACGCGTGATGCATCACTCGCATTACTTACACATCTCTACCAGCTATGCTAGCGCCATTAGTTTCACAGTTGCCATACCCATTAACGGAATCAAAGGCAAACTTGTGGTGAGAAGAGAATTTCATACCTACACCACAAAAAAAGTCGTTTTTATTGTGCCTAACTTTTACATTGCGTAACACACTTTCTATCTCAATCCGGAGGATTTTGAACGAAATTCATGTTCAACTGCTTCATGTCTTTGTAAAATTCGCATGTGCGCTCATATTCGAATATTCTTGAATTGTCTAATGCCATTTGCATTAAAATTGTGTGGTTATATTTGGACATATTTTGTGCTGGCGGTTGACGTCGATCGAGAACGGTCAAAAAATCGCCAAAATTACGTTATTTGTGGACGCTCCCTTGAGACTATTTTTTCCCGTTTTCCCTGTAGCAAGCCCCACCCCGACGCGGTACAGTACGAGTATTCACCCTAACAGTTCACCGAGTAGAAGCTGGCTCAGGAGCGTCACTATGGAGCGTGGAGCGAAGTGAACATGACTTCCACCTTCTGAGGAGCAAGCTCCACGAGTTTCATGGAGACAGGTTGCTCCTGGACCTTACGTTGCCTTCTAGAAGGTAAGATTAAATATAATGTATTTAAGTCTTCATTTATCTCACCGTATCTCCTACGGCTGAAGATGGATTTCTGACCAGCGATTAGCATCATTCTAATCAAAACTTGTATTGCAGCCAAAAAACTTATGTTTTTCTCTTACTAGAAAATGAGAAAAGATTTTGGTTTGAGTCCTACTAAACTGCAACCCAATATCTAATGGCATTTGACTCCGACTAAATGTAATCCCAAAACGATTAAACATTTCAAAATGCAATGATGCAGTAAATAACACAATGGCCAAAAATATATTTTAGTCAACTCTATTGTGACTGCCTCGTTGATCTAGTGGTCGCAAGCGCGACTACTGAGAATGATGTCCTGGGTTCGATTCCCGGGTCGGGCTAAGTGTTATTGAGATTTTCCATTAGGAATTTATGTGTAGCAGTCACGGAGTCTGGTTTTGTCCACGGTTGATGGCAATAAGCTTGCCCCCCATTACAGGGAAATTAAAACGTAACAGGTGAATTGTGGGTGAACTATTAAGTAAACCTCTGCCTCACCCTTTGTGGATTACAACCGTAATTTTATGCTCTTGTGACAAAAAATCATCATCATCCTGGCCAATATGTTTGCATCATGATTTTTTTCCATTCTTCCGTCATGCTATCCTTCAGTATATTTTTTTCTGTCGTACTACAAATATTCTGGGTCTTCCTCTTCCTCCATGCAAGGACAAAAACTTTATAGAACAACAATTTTTGAAGGTAAATTCTCTGACAGCAATCTCATTCCTCCAATTACAGAGACAACAGTCCCCTAGAGACCCTCCGTTACAAATACGAAGACTTTCTCCAGCGCCTTCTACAGAAAAGTCTTCTCCAAACCAGCGAGCTTCTCCGCATATTCCTCACGGAAGACGGTGACTTCTCCATCGTGGTCCAGGCTTCAACGATGAACGCTAGCACCAGTGACCTGGGGAATATATACCAGAGTGTAGCTCATAAGTTACGGAAGGAGAAAGGACAGCATTTGGAGACTTTCCTGAGAAATCTGTTGGTGTCCTCAGATATTGAGCGGTATCAGGCTTTGTGAGTATGTTTTTTTTTTCTTGAATATGTGTTTATTTTAGTGACAACATACTTCAACTGAGTACAATAAAATTATCTTCGAGACGTTTTGCCTGTTTGATTCGTTTTGGTTCAGGTCCCGTACGGTGAGTTCTAAATCAACGTTGCTTAAAAGCTCGTTGTTAGGTTTTAGCACTTTTTTAAATACTGAAAGTGGGCCCCTGCCCAAAGAGCTCTGAAACTTTCATAGTATAGTTTTAGCATTCTCTCATCACGCCTTTTTATGCTGAATAAGCTTGCTTACACGAAGAGACATAGCCCCTGTCATCCACTTCGTGTTAGGAATCTCAAGGCTGAAATAAGAGGCCCAGCAGAACTCAGTCCATAATTGCCCCCAGTTGCCGTCTCCGCCTATTTCCTAACCGACTCTTCTCTCTTTAGAAAGCATGGCACAGCCCGCGATGTAGAAGAAGCTCAAGAGATGAGCGAGGAAATAGCTGTTGAAGTAAACACGAAGCGACAACGACGCATCCGCAACATACACACGACCGTGTTCCAGAACAATTTCGACGTGGCACCCAATGTGCAAACTGTGGACAGAGAGTACCAGAACAGCGTGGTCGGCTTCACGCAGTGCGCGATGTATGCATGTGAGTATTATATGATAGTACTGTCCCACTGCTGGGCAGATCCTAATCTCATACAGAGAAGGCATTAGCATTGATCATTTTGCTTGCTCACGGTGGGTTGGCGATTTCCGACCAATGTTTTTCACTACTATCCTGACAATGCTTCTCACGGGTGTGATGATAAAACGTTCACCACCAGTTGGTGAACGTTTTAATTCTACCAACAGCTGTTTTTCTATCGCAATTGTCGATAATTCGTAAAGCCGAAATGTGTCAATACGTTTTAAAGATGAAAAAGCGCGTTCCGTGGAATAACTTGTCGCGGAAATTGTAGGTTTAGGTGACGTAACGAGATTATATTTTTCTGTAAAACTCTAAAGTATTTACCTTGCCCAGTATCGATTTCACACACTAATCCGAATCACTTCTAAACAACGATAATTACAGCAAAAACTAATCACAAGAAATTGAAAAAATAAAATCACAACAAAGAAATACACTAGTAATTACTCAAAACACAACAAACAAACCGAACTCACCTCTTGGCGCGAACCGCGAACACACATTCTCTCTCAAACTTACACTTAGTTACACGCACACATTAAAAACAAAACCCAGCTTTAAATTCAATACAAAATGTCCAAATAAGTACCTACCGATCGATGTAATAAAAAACAGACACAACTTGCCAGGAGCAAGCGAGAGGTCAGAAGCCAAATGCAAGCCAATGGGTGTGAAAGAGAAAGCGTTAGCACTGGCCATAGGCCGTAGATACAATATCGTATTAGCGTTTGGCGCGCTCGTTTCACGCAGAATCAGATGTTATTATTGTTTGACGTAAATTTTTGTTTGTGTAAGATTTTTTTATTTGTTGAGTTTGATTGAAAGGCAAGCCGGGTTTTTCGACTTGTATAGTTGTATGATAGTTCCGCCACTGCGTCATACCTATATTTAAAAGCTTGTTTTTTTTAATGTTAAAGTTTGTTTAGATTATAAACTCGCCCCCTTTTTGCCTGTCTAAGTGAAAAATAACTTACTATTATAGGTTAATAATTTACCTTTTACTTTATATTTCCAGTAATAAAAGTAATCCGCATCCGCGGCGTGATCGCGCACGTCGTCGGTGCACTGATGGCGCTGACTAAGGACCTCATCGACGATGCCTTCAACTGTCTGCTGAATAGGACGTTGAGAAACCTGTTAAATGAGAGACGACTCGCGCATCTTATTAGGTTAGGACATGGTGAGTAGTTTTTTCAATTATATTACGACTAAATATTTTTTTTAATTTTAATATGTTCCTTTACTGAACAAATTAATGTCTCTCCCAAATCTTCGAGCCATTTCAATCTTAAGTATTGTTGAAACATTTTAGTCTTAATCAATGTGACTATTACCCCGGAAATTGTTACTTAAAAAAACACTACTTATTTGAAATTATTTTTATATAATCATATTTGAAATGGTCAAAAGGTGTGTTCCTGAACAATTTTCCTTTTTCTTTGATTCGATAACAATATCGACCAAACAAAGTTATTTTTCATTGCAAAAACTAAAAAGCGAGTTTTCACCGAAAAGCCATTTAAACTGAAATATAAAAAAATCTAATTGGTTTTTATGTTTCTAGGACTGTTATTCGGTAGAAGAAGTTCGTCCCCTCGTGCGAGTGCGGCCGTGCGCGTGCAGGCGCGGCGCCAGCTGCTGGCCCGCCTGCCGCGCGCGGCGGCACAGGCCGGCCCGGCGCTGCACGCCGCCATGGACATCATACAGGTGCCGACACTTAATAAGCAGGTATGGAAATTATACTGAAGCTTAACCTACTCACATAATACAGTCATCATCTTCCTGCACTTGTCCCATTCTACTCGGGGTCAACGCAACACGTTTTCTTCTTCCATTATCCCCTGTCAGACGTCACGGCATCATTTACTCCTTTCTCTTTCATATCAGTCCTCACACAATCCATCCATCTTTTCTTTGACCTTCCTCTCCCTCTCCATACATCAACATTCATGTCCTTTTAATCTCATGCGTTTCGTCCCTCCTCATTACATGTCCATACCAAGACAAACACCTTCCTTTCAATTTTTCTGTAACATTTTCGTAATACAATATGACACATAAAATAGAAGATGAAGACAACAAGTGAAAAAAAGGGAATTTAATTCGTGTGAAAAAAACTAAGTTGGATCCCGAGAGCTGCGAAGGATTCTAGAGTAGAATCCCGAGCGTAGCAAGGGATTCTAGAGTAGAATCCTGAGCGGAGCGAGGGACACAAGAACCGAGATGAATTTCTTTTCACGAGTTGTGTACTCTACTTTTTACCATTGACCGCGAGAAAATAAATAGAAGTATAGTATTTATATTTCTCGTGGATTAATAAAAACAGCCACTCGGGTCGATCTTCAAGGTTAAGCCGGGCTTACCAAGGTCAGTCTGTGGATGGGTGACCACTAATTCATTATATACCGAATTTCCTCCGTGCCTCGGAAAGTACGAAAAGCCGTAGGACCGGCTGTCATTTGTAGTTCTTTGACAGCCGTTACAGGTAGTCAGTGGCTCGAAAGTCTGACAACCAAACTTACCAAGGGGCACCGTATTACTCACCCAGTACTAACTGGGTTGAGTTCTGGGTCAGATAGGCAGTCGCTCCATGCAAAATACTGATCCGACTAGACTGGAAGCCAACCCCAATAAAGTTGGGATAAGTCTAGTAAGGCAGATGACTATTTATCACATTTTATTATATAATCGGTAATATAATAGAACAAAGGATTAAATATAAACATTAAAAATTTCTAGTGAAATTAGAACAATTTTCGAAATTCAGTGTTAAATTGTTGTTGGCACGTTTTATTTATTTTTTGTTCATAATTCGTGCTTGTTCCAAATTCACAATGTTTTTATTCACTCAGTGGGTAAAAGAGAGGTTTATTCACTGTTATCGATGAATAAATGCTCTTTTTCGAGTGGCAATGGAAAAAAAGAACTTTAGGGGATAGCAGTTTTACGGAGATGAGCAACTGGGTAAAGACTTCTTCTGAAACAGAAAATATTGGCTATTTTAGACTTTAATATAAGTCTGTAAGACTTTAAATAGCCAAAATTTTTCTCATCAATCAGACAGCCATCGGGGATTAACAACTAACAACATGCGTCCCATACTCAATCAGCTTGCTTTAAAAAAAATACAACGCATATTGAGTAAACAGACTGCCTTGTTGGTCTAGTGGTCGCAAGCGCGACTGCTGAGCATGAGATCCTGGGTTCGATTCCCAGGTCGGGCAAAGTGTTATCAGGAATTTCTCAGTAGCAGCCACGGAGTCTGGAATCGCGCCCTGTTGATGACAATAGACTCGCCCCCTATTACATGGTACTTAAACATAACTGGCGAAATGTGGGTGTACTATTAGGTACACCTCTGCCTAACCTTCGGGGATTACAGGCGTGATGTTATGTTATTTTATATTGAGTAAAATGCTTTTCGATCAGACGATTTGCTTTTTTTTTTTTTTTATTTTTTTGAACATAAAGGGGTTTTTGTCCATACGGATATGCCAACCCCATCGTACCTTATGAACTATTTACATTGTAGGGAATATTCACTTACTAAATAATAATAATCAAATAAAAGGAAGAAAATAATAGAAGGAGAATCATTGACGATTTGCTTGCATTCGTTCGTAGATCCGAGGCAATAATCAAACACCTATACAATATACATGTATGCCATGAAATGGCGTTAATAATCTATCTTTTTAATCACTTCTTGTTTATCTTAAGTTGATGACATGATAACTGACACTGTTATTGTTTGTAATAAATAAAAAAATATTTACATACATATTACGATACGGAAATAGCAAAAAGAATAAACAATAACAAATGTACTACCGTCTATCTGATATTCATGTTCTAAAGGATAAGACACAGGCGACCATTTTATATATATTTCTAGTAAAAGAAGTTGACCTCTTATTTTAGTGAAAACCTGTGCAATGCGAGGTCAGCTTATACTGGAAATTAATATCTTGAAATGTCGACATATGTACTAGTAAAGCTACTGTTTCACAATCTTTTAATCTCAAGGATAGGAAAATCCAATGCGTTTTTTCCATATCAGATACTGAATGGTTTATAGGGCGATGATTCAGGCTGAATAATTAATTCACAACTGATAACATAATGATAAGGATATGAATGACTGATATATATTTTAGAATAGGAGGTGACACAGTGAATGAAACACACAATTTTATCTATCTTAATATGTGATTACTTTCTGTTAACATGATTACCTATAAAACTCATTTATGCCCAATCATGTGCTGTTTTCTGGGTTGATATACAAGGTGTATGAAAATAAACGTAAGACCTTACGTCTGGTCTCTCGGACCATGACACTGAACAACTTTTGTTCTACGTATTTTAGAAATTCGTAAAAAAAAAATTGAACTTTCTATAGAAACTGACACGATCAGCTGATCAACATTTCCAAAAGTCATAGAGCAAAAGTTGATCAGTTTCATGGTCTGAGACACGAGCGGTCTACCGTTTATTATGTTACACCCTGTATTTGTCTATGAGATTGCAATGCATTTGCGATATCCTTGTCAATGCAGATATACATACCAACAGCGCCCTCGTAACAATGTCATCCAGAAGCCAAACTTGATTTCCACACAAATATAAGAAAATAACTCCAACTTTCTTTGGTTTCAGCTGGTCTACAATCTATTGGATCTGTGCGTCATGGAGTTATTCCCAGAACTGGGTGCCGTAGAGAATAGCCCATCCAAAGAACCAAAGAGTTGAGGAACAGTATCCACATCGGAGAGACACTATTTATTTTATAAACAAAAAAACTTCAGCTAGGCATTTTTTATTTTTGTAAATCGCCAAAAAACGCACGGTTGTTTGATGTTTAGTTAATTTATACGCAACTTATTATATAATTGTAAATATTTCTATTGTATTGTATAATAATGAATCTATTTTTATAATATTAGTTACTTATTGAAGTAATATTCGTTCACTTAACCCTTCGAGGTTGTAATCGAAAAGACCACAGAGTATTTTGAAATGTTTTCAGTGTAGAAACGAAACACCAGAAATAAATTATTTTGATAATTTAAACGGTTTTATTGTATTGTATTTTTTCCCTAAGCTCTGTCCTTCTAATGATACTGAATAACTACCGTTCGATTCGACCTGTGTCTGTTATTAGGAGATTTAATGATTATAGCACACAGCACTGTGTATACATGCATTCATAAAATTTCGCCTTTTTCCCTTGGGAGTAGGCAGAAATCAGTCATCTACGATCCTTACATACAACTTTTACCTCGTCCTCGAACTGTGTAAGATGCTATTTATTACAACTGAACTGAATTGAATTGAATTACAACTGCGGAACTAAATGGGATCAATTCCACGAGTGGCAAATTTAAAAAAATACCCACTGTGTACACTGCTTCATGCGGTACACTGTAGTTAAACCGTAGTTTTTCATCCATTTTGATCAGTTTTCTCTAAGTTCTCTTACAAACTTTTTTAATCCCAGTCACCAAAAACTATGAAAATATGAAGTTGGATACTTTTCAGCTATTCATGGTTTACATTTGCCAAAAGCTTAAAATGGCGTTGGATAAGTAGAATGCGTTTGATATTTAGACTATTATATTTTGAAGAGTAGGAAAAACACGATACTAAAACTATTCAGTATTAATTCGCATTCGAATAAATTATGTTGACTAGATATTTCTGAACGCAATGCTCAGCATAGCTAAGTAAGCGTCACAAGTTTCTGAACGTCGTACGTAAACAATTCAATGTTGCCATATGTTTTCTCACTGCACTTATAATGGGAAAAACTGTAAACTTTCTAAAAAATAAATAAATTACAAGTTAGTGTAGTTACATCGTCATCGAACTTACCAGCATGACATAAATGCAGTTTGATTATTTCTAAATTTTCAACTGTTAAATCAGTGTCATGTTCCATAATTGAACAAGTGAAAGCACATACTGAAGGAACGTCGTCATCATAAATTATTAACAAATGTTAGAATATAATGGGATCCATAATTCAATCATCTATACTAAAATTATAAAGAGGAAAGATTTTTTTGTCGGTTTGTACCGAATAAGCTCCGAAACTACTGGAGGGATTTAAACCATTTTGCAGCAATAGAAAGTAACATTGGCTATAAATTATATTTATATCAATTAGCCGAGCTATCACAACTTTTATAGACGAATTCATGGGCGAAGTGCTAGTTCTAAATAAATACAGGAACTAGAGGTGTAAATGAAATCACAAGAACCTAATAAACCAAATAATTTCCACACACTAACAACACTCCCCTAAAATTGAAATCAGGGAATACAAAGACTGTGTAGGCAACACTGATGTTATGTCAATCTTAATTTACAGTGGAAAGTAAAAGGCGATGGGTGTGTTGCTTTGTGTTTATTTCTTATTTTAGATAGAAACGAATGAATAAGTTAAAAACAAAATGAATTATTAGAAAATCAAACTTTATTTAACTCAGTCAGTTACTAGAATACACCATTGTATATATCTCTTAACAAAATCCTTGTTTTGATTTCATCAATGGTTGTGTTACTGATTGTAACAAAAACAAAATAGAAAAACAATTGAATAAATTAGTTAGTGTAATGTTTTGTGTTAAGTGATGTCCAGTGTTTATGGGGTTCAAAGTAAACACGCGTGTGCTTAAATAGCTGATAAAATTTAACGATAATGGCTTTCGTAAATAAATCTTGTGTATACAAACATGGATGTGGTTTTTGAACGTGCTAGTGTTCTTATTTCGAAATCGCGATGTCGACGTCGCCGTGCCAAAAAGGCGGGATGCGCCTCAGTGAAGCGTTGGATAACATGCAACTTGCGTACAACCCGATCACTAAGCAGTTGCATTTCGTGAGTCCTAAAGTGGAGAAACATGTAGAGAATACATCAGATGATATTGACAAACTGTCCAAGAAGAGCAGTTTCAGTGATGAAGGTAACTTCTCTATATCAACTTGTGAGAAGAGTGATACAAGTGATTCTCCCAAGAGTACTTTGCAGTGGGGCAGTGTGAGTGGTCACCACAGAGGCAAGGATGGTGGGTCCTTCTCTAGTACTGTCTCCAGTCTGTCAGAGTGTTCTCTTGGGTCTGCTGCTTCCAAGGATGATGAGGTTCTTGATGCTACTTCTCAAGATCAGGAGCACTCTAAGTTAAAGAAGAAGGGGCTGTCTGGATTTTTCAGCAGGTAAGACTTTATTTTATTACTATTAAAAAAAAGGCAAAATGACCTTTCTTGTGGGCTCTGCCACAGTTGGGTAAAAGAAAAATATACAATATTTATAAATTTCATGTGAATACCAATCAAATAGTTCAAAAACAGTATGTAATTATGCATTCAGACTTATAATATTTTATTATGATTTTCATTCTATTCATTTAAAGTCCATGTTTACATGTGTATGATAGATAACAATACCTACTAGGCATCTGTGTAGAAAAATAACCATTATTACAATCAGCAAAAGATTCAAAGTACATTGTGAAATGTCTGTTTGTTCAGTTAAATTCCTGGCTGTTACTTTTATTCTCTTTGAAAAACTAAGAAAAAATTATGAAACTGTTTTTAAACATGGCAACAAATAGCTCAGCTCACAGGCCAGTTAACATTTCATGTAAATTAGCACTGATCAGCATTCTTGAATGCATCTATTAAGTAATGTGTTGACATAGTCTTTATGTAATACCATCTCATAACATTAGGAAGCATTTAGTACCCACTTGTTTAATAACTAGGAGAATAAATTTAACTTGCTGTTCAAGAAAATGGCATTTTTCTGCTACAAGCTTGAAATTAGTCTATTAACTATCGACCCACCGTGCGTCTCACATATGCAATATACAACATGTCCCAAAATTCAACGATAAGCCAGCACCGGAGGATAGACCTGCCCATGACTACTCGGGGAAAAAAAGAAAAAAAATATATATCTCTTTTTTTTTGAAGTTATAAAAAAAAAGAAGAAATTCTTAAAAAAGTGAGACCTTTTATGATATTTTTCACTACCATGACCACACTTTTTTAAATATTTCTGTTATTTTTTTTTATAGGCAACCTGAATAGCACTGCTATCTACCACAATTCTTAAAAAATCCAGAATACCTCTAGTTTTTTCACGTAAATTAATGAAACTTAATTTATTCCCTAAATTTTTTGAAGATTTTTACTTTTAATCAACTTTAACTCATCGTGGTGTAAAAAAAAAGTATGAACACTACTATGGCAAGTTTTTTTATAAATTGACGCAACTAATCAAGATTCCAAAATGGTATAATACTCTAGGAAAATCAACCACAAAAAAATAATATCCATACTAGTTCAAAACAAGAACCAAATTCCTTAAATTATAGTTGACAGTAATCACTTTCACTGCGTGCCCAAAATGGGTTCTTGTTACAATTTCTAGGAATTTGAGTGGGGCATACATACCTTAGAAGTTAGAGAGAGATAGATAGATAGAGATATTTACGTTAAAAAGAGACAACAACAGGGCAGGTAGTGGGTTCTTGTTACAATTTCTAGGAATTTGAATGGGGCATACATACCTTAGAAGTTAGAGAGAGATAGATAGACAGAGATATTTACGTTAAAAAGAGACAACAACAGGGCAGGTAGAGAAGCTGTTATTATTCTCAGAGCAAGTCAGTTCAGTACGCTCTGCTCCTTTGTTTACTGCGCACCTGCGTACTGAACTGACTTGCTCTGAGAATAATAACAGCTTCTCTACCTGCCCTGTTGTTGTCTCTTTTTAACGTAAATATCTCTGTCTATCTATCTCTCTCTAACTTCTAAGGTATGTATGCCCCATTCAAATTCCTAGAAATTGTAACAAGAACCCACTACCTGCCCTGTTGTTGTCTCTTTTTAACGTAAATATCTCTATCTATCTATCTCTCTCTAACTTCTAAGGTATGTATGCCCCACTCAAATTCCTAGAAATTGTAACAAGAACCCATTTTGGGCACGCAGTGAAAGTGATTACTGTCAACTATAATTTAAGGAATTTAGTTCTTGTTTTGAACTAGTATGGATATTATTTTTTTGTGGTTGATTTTCCTAGAGTATTATACCATTTTGGAATCTTGATTAGTTGCGTCAATTTATAAAAAAACTTGCCATAGTAGTGTTCATACTTTTTTTTTACACCACGATGAGTTAAAGTTGATTAAAAGTAAAAATCTTCAAAAAATTTAGGGAATAAATTAAGTTTCATTAATTTACGTGAAAAAACTAGAGGTATTCTGGATTTTTTAAGAATTGTGGTAGATAGCAGTGCTATTCAGGTTGCCTATAAAAAAAAATAACAGAAATATTTAAAAAAGTGTGGTCATGGTAGTGAAAAATATCATAAAAGGTCTCACTTTTTTAAGAATTTCTTCTTTTTTTTTATAACTTCAAAAAAAAAGAGATATATATTTTTTTTCTTTTTTTCCCCGAGTAGTCATGGGCAGGTCTATCCTCCGGTGCTGGCTTATCGTTGAATTTTGGGACATGTTGTATGTGGCAAAATAATCTATGAGATGAAACAATAAGATTTATGTGCATTTGTTTCAAAATAAATAAAACACATAAACCTAACGGAATAGATTCTCTAAATCTGCTGAAAACGGACTCAAAATCTTTTATAGTTTACAAGAACTGAACAGCCATACAGTTATGAAACCAACATGATTTTAAGCTATGTATTGATTTACCAAATGTACTTACTTAAATTCAAAATATTTAAATTCAACAGCAAGTTACAATGGTGTTAATTTGTCAATTGTAATTTGACTTTAATTTTCAAACTGATTTAAAAAAGGTACTTGAAGTACATCTTCATCATTTATCTACTTTGTAACATTACCATGATTGTTATAGCAAACGTCAAGTCAAATAAGCTTATATTATAATATTTATAGGGAAAACCAACAAATTTTTACTTCTACGCTATGCCTATTATTTGCATCATTAAGTACCGACACAGCATGGTACCGTACCTACTTGCATAAAAAGTTCATACTTAAAATGCTGTGCACAAAACACCTCCATTGTCCGTCCACTATTTTAGTAATAACAGGTTAAAGAAACCATTGGAATTTCCCTCAGTCTTAGTTTTACTACTCGGTATTCTTTTGTTTATTGTCCATTGTGTTTTCTGTGATAAAAATCTACTCGAGCATAAAAAATATTCAGTATTAAGGTCTTTCAATGTATTGCACATAAAATTCCAATTGAGGACAAAGACAGATTTTTTATGTACATTTATTATTGAGTTGTGTAAGTCAACATCAACGATAGGATTAAAAATTTACATAAAGTCGTAATAAAACACACATTAATGGTAAGAAAATAATTTATTTTGAATTTTATTCAGTCAATCTTATTTAATTAAATATTATGCACCATAAATACTTTTTATACTGTACTTAATATCAATAGGCTTTTGTTTTGAAATAATTCAGTTCAACTAATATTTAGACTAGACTTATGCTTGACCAAAACTGGCTTTATCAACACCAACTAATTCGCAAGACAAATCAAACAGTCTCTCTTGATGATCTAATTTCTTTGAGAAACTGTTACTAATTCCTTCTATACAGTTACTAATGTATAAACCTCCCCTTTTCTCCAATTCTTTATCAAAACAAGCATGAAGTATGGAAACAGCTCCTTTCGCTGGGGTCTTGAAAAACAGTTTCATGGCCCAAGGGAAAGCTTTTTTGAATATGGTCTTTTCAAAAAGATCTGTGTCAACAATTCCTGGGTGAACTGAATAGCATTTCACTGCAGAACCCTCTTCCTCCAGCGTCTTGTTTAGGAATCTGGCACTCATAAGCTGTAACAAACAAAAAGCGTATTTAAAATACAATTTTACACAACATTCTTCGAATTAATTTGAAGCAGAAAACTGGTTTCTAGTTTGAATACAGTTGCAAGAGGAAAGTAGAACATTTCTTTACCTGTGCCAGTTTAGCCTGCGCGTACGCAGCAATAGAATCATAATGCTCCTTCATATTAATATCGTCGAAGTATATCTTGCCAGGATAGTGGGCGCATGACGTCACATTCACAACCCTAGCTGCCTCTCCGATAGCGCCGCCCTTTTTTAGCGCTGGCAACAACAAGTGTGTCAAATAAAAGTGGCCCAGATGGTTGACTGCTAACTGGCTCTCAAACCCATCCTCCGTGAGCTCATAGTCACCATACATGATTCCAGCGTTGTTGACGAGAAGGTGAATAGCCGGGAATTGATCCAACACGTTTTCCGCAAATTGTTTGACAGATTTCAAGGATTTCAAATCCAATGGGAAGGCCACAATGTTTTCCCCGTTCTCCATATTATCAGCTAGCTTCTTCATCGCTTCCGGTTTCCTCACACCGGCAATAACAAACATATTCGACTTCAGCAATCCCCGCACAACTTCGGATCCGATTCCGCGAGCCCCGCCGGTGACGACCGCAATTTTCCTCTTCGCGTCTGGCAACACAATTTTGTTCCTCCATACGTTCACCCAGTCATCGATGAGGCCTCCGGCGCCTGCGCCCTGTATGTCTAGTGCGTATCGTAGTTCACTGAGGATGTACTTCAAGGGCTTGTGTCTATTGACGTACCAGTAGATGGCCGCCGCACTGGTGAGAATTAACGCTGATGCGATAGCGAGAGACATGATGAGGTTATGTTATCGTCCGCTCGACGCGACGGTACGGTTGCACTGGCGGCCGTGGCTTTCACTCCGCTGGAAATCCTCAACGCTTTCTCTCGATCCGGTGTTTGTTTGGTCTTGTACCGTTAGTCCTGAGGTCGCGCTGCTCATTTACTGATTAAATGACAGGGAGTTATCAGTATCTGTAACAATAAATAGAATTGAACGTAAACACTTAATTAATGTGACGCGAGCAGAACGTTGCGATGCGTGTTATCGATGCGTGGCCTCAAGCTGTACTGAAAACGATGACGCAACGCGAGTACTATTGATATTAGACTAGATGGAAGTAGTTGAAGCACAAATACAAAGCCTGTTTAGGAATCTTATTGACGCTTCTAACCTAGAGCGATAACTAAATACCTGGCTATCTCACGGCACTGATTTCAGAATAATATTTACGGAATGAAATACCATCTGTTAGGTATGCGATATGCACGGTGCACCTGACGGTACTGACTTGTTTGTTTTGCAAATTCAATCGGGGCGCATGCGCTCTACGTGCCGGTATTTATCGGTGTACCGTCCGATTTCTAATTATGGCATTAACAGGTTGCGGTGCAGTGGTTATCGCGGTTTCGTTAATATTCTTTGTGCTAACTTTGGCAACTTGTTAGTGATATCCGATCGACGCTTCCGATTTCCTATTGGAGTTGTTTTTCTGTTGACTTCTTTGAATGTTGTGCTTGTTCTTAGAATTTTAATAACCGGTTTAGACTAGGTATGTCAAAAATGTGACTAACTCAAAAGATCGCGTTATGAACGCAGCTAAGGCAACTTCATTTGAATATTTTATGACATCGTCCAGATGGCTTTAATATTTCTTGGTTTTCTTCTGACGGTACCGCAGACCTGCGGGCTTTAAATGGGACGATAAAACTGCCTTCGATGAATCAGCCTTATAAGCCATATTCTTAGTTAGGTACGTCATTGTTTGATATAGGATACACTTCATTTAAAGGTTCCAAGCAATTTAAAACATCTAAGAGCATATAAAACTACTTTTTCTTGGAGATTCCAATTCGACTCAAATTATTAGCAAGCGACACAGACAAATTCAAAACATTTTGTTCACATGAATGCGTAACGAAGCTGTCTCAAATAAATCAGGGTTAAGGGTGTCTCTGTAAAACGACCTCTTTCTATGCTCCCCTTATCCAACATCAATGTTTGACGCTGAGAAAGACGTCAATACTTCTCCATCCCTCTCTAACGTTCTAGCGGTTCGGACTAGTTCCCGCTTCGAGATTTTAATTAAGGGTCTTTGAACTACTGAATGCTGATGGTGCGTGTCGTCTACGAGCTACGGTATGACGCAACGCTAAGCCGCCGTAAAAACGCCAATGCTTAATTTCTATTTAGCCCGAGTGGTTGGTGACGTCATTTTTACCGTAAACGGTGGATTAAACAATACGGATCCTGATAATGAAGATGGATGTAATAGATGTTGTGTAATTGATGATGTTTTGAAGGACTGTCACGAAATCGGATGGTATCTCTCGATATCTTGAAGGCTTGTCTATTCTGATAAGTTTGAAAACAAGTTTGACAAACCAATCTACAGACGTACTCATGTGTTGATACCCATAGGATAACAAGAAATTCTTTAACACAAACGCTTGCTGAGCTATATAAACAAGCACAACGCTAACACAAAATGCTTACGAAGCTCAACTTAAAAGAAATGGACTTTATTAAAAGGTTCATAAGACAGCTTTTAAAACGACGCTGAACCTGGACAAGCAGAATTTGTGAATTACGGTTTATTAGTCGCATTTATAAAGTGCATTCCGGCCAAATATCAGGGCAACCACAACACAAAGACCCAGGGCTTTTTGAGTACCCCACAACGCCTTGCGGTTTACTGTTCGGTTAGCAAGCACACACGGTCATTCAGTCTAACACATATTAACATGACCATAAGCCCATTATTCATATTTAATGCACACAAAGTAAAGCAAAGTATTATTTAGTTTAGGAGAGAATTTAAAGCATTAAACAGTTTCTATATTCTCCGTAAACAAAGCACAAATAAAACGAAGATGCACCTGAACACAATAAAATAAACAGTTCTGTTGATTCAGTTAATAACGAATTTAATGCTGATGTCATCGTCGCAGATAAAACCGATGTATTTACAACGCATAATGAAACACCGGGCCTTCAAACAACTTGCAAGAAAGCATATAAAATAAGTGAGAAACACTGAAACAAATACAAGCCCTTCGAGATCCGGTTCGAGAAACAATACGGCATAAAGTTAAAGCGAACTCCCTGCATACGTAATAATGTACAATGGCCAATTCCATACACCCGATGCTTGACCGGGGAAACCTGTTTTCAAAGGCGCTGTGCCCCTGGACTCACCTACCGGCACGACGCTTGACCTTCGATGCCTTAACACTGACCCTTTTTTCCATCGCTGGTTTTGCGCATCGTGGATTAAAAACAAACTTTCACGATGCTGCAATGGAAAGCGTGCACTTAACTATTAACGAAAGCTCCACGGATTTGTTGTAATGGTTTTAGACTTCCAACAGCAGTCTGCACTCAGCTCGGTCAAACGTTTCATGATAAAGATTGTCCAGCGAGTTTTAAAAGTGTTTTCGAATTAGTACTTGGTTGAAAGCATGTCTTAATGGCTTTATCTGACACTAGAGCAAATTGTCCGTACGGATACAGACGCTTAGCATATGGCGCAAACAAATTTGTTTGCGCAAAATTTAATGCTCGAGATACCTGATACGGGGGTCGAGGCAAACAGAAAAAAAACGTGACAGGCTTTCTGAGAAGGTGACATTTAAGACAAAGTAAACCTTACCCGGAAAGTGTTCTTGGAAAGAGCATTAAAGATACAATAAAATGGATTTAGCTTCCTACTTTTTACTCGCCCGGAAACTTAAGTAAGATTGGCACTCAGAAAATCGCGCGCCTTTTATTTAAAGGGCTACAAAGCTACAAAGAGCTTGCTCTCTGCTATCATAGGTACATATAATTATATGGTAATAATAACTGTATAAACAGCTGGTAGGTATCTCAAACCGGTTGTCCGGGCCATCCCTCATTAGCTGCAAGGTCTTCAAATGAACGAATTGCTAAATACGGAGACCTGTTTATCGTCTGTCTTTACAGCATTGTTGTTTCGCCTTGGTGGTTTAAATGGCAAAACCGCATTAAAAAAAGTTGGCATCAGCTGTTTAACCAAGGTTTCATTCATGAGTTTGTTTTTTATTTTTAACGACACGTGACAATGTGTCATAGTGGTTTTCTTAGCTATTGTTGCCCAAGTGAGAGTAGCCTATACCAACTTAAACGCAGTAGTACCTTATACGCAAGAGTTTCTCTGCGAATACACCAGATTAGGCACAGCTTGGGGAATCAAAATCCGGTTTCCACGCTTTATACTATGAACTATAATAGTTGTGTTCGCAATGAGAATCTGTTTGTCCGAAAACTTGGGTATTTTGCTGGTCATTAAATAATACTGTTTTTCTCTCAATTATGCAAATGATTAACTTAGACTTGTTTCCCCAGTATTTTGTTTGGTCATAATGGTGAGTTAAATTTGTTTTAGAAATCATTATTGTTCTTGCTTCGTTTACTGTTTCAACGCCTTTGTGGTTGTCAACTTCAACAAATTGTTTGAAATGTTTGGGATTATCAAACATTCTCTTGACTCTGTTTGCATTCATGAACGTGCTATTTTCATAGATCTGAGATGTTTTAGTAGCTGATTTATCACAAATTGACTTAAATATATTATTGTATCTGTTAGGTTGAAATCAGTACTGTAAAGGTCATTTAATATTTGTGCGGCTTCTTTGACTCGGGCTTTATGTGTGGCCTAAAGACGAGATCAATTTCCAAAGGAATTCACAATGAGGATGCCTTATAAGAACCAGTTTACAATATAATGACTGACACAGTTCACTGATTTGAAAGATTACCATCCTGCTTTTTTTCAAAGTAATTGCGCATTTTGACCCGACTTCCTTTGGCCACAGGTTTACCAGAAAGAAATTTCATGGTTGAGGGAGCATTGACAATGTTCTATTACGAGTTGGTCAGTTCTATACTTATGCCTGAGTCATTGACGTCAGTACAATTTTATCAAGCATTTTAACTCGACTTAATTACTGCTATTGTTGTTCTTCTAATGACTAATCAGTATTGGACGTTGGAATTACGTCGGTCGCCGTTCCATCTACATGGCATAATTTTACCGTCGAGTTAACTTTAGTTACGCCTTTGGTTACGTCAGATTCTTACTCACATTTTAATGCATTATGGAATTATAACACTGATGTGATGAATCGAACATGTTGGTCATCTTCCTGAAGCTAACCGGAACTGAATTATCGGTGATAAGATAAATGTTAATGCAATTTTAAGTGTTGGTATTTAGAACTAGGTTAATAATCTATGTGTTGAGTCGTGAAAGTAAACACTGATAAGTTTTGTAGACTAAACAAATAGTTTTATTCTTAAAGGTTCAATAGATGACTTAAAAACGCGGATATTAAATAAAGCACCTACCGCGAAAATTTGATGGAATTTACTCGTAGGTATCTTTCACACATCACTAATGGTAGGGCGGGCCCCTCCTGTCTAGCCAGAGGGGAGAGCTGACTCCCCTAAATGTAAAACCAATATTACCAATTCCGAAAACAATGCGAATGAACACTCGGATAAATATAGCTCTTGGCATCACATTGCGTGATAACAAAGAGAGAAAAACATTCACCTCACGAATTAAGTTCTCAGAACAAGATCTTACAAAACAAATTAAAGTCCCATTCTGTTTATTCTTAGATATTTTCTTCATAGTAAGCAGAACCTTCTTATCTGCTAGTAGACAAAGATAAACATAACCATAACCGAGCATATGAAGTAAAGAAAGATAAAAGTAACGTGAACTTTCCTGGTGACTCGACAGCTATTTATTTTGCTGGTTTTACAGTGCAGTGTTTCTTTGTGGAATCTGATTACGGCATGGAGGAAATATTTTTCAAAGCCTGTATGTTGTATACAGTGTTCTCGGAATTTTAAAAGGTGTACTGTTTGAATTACAAATTAGAAAGAATAATAACATACAGCTATATAAAATCTTTACAAAACTGTAGTGACTCATATAGCTTCTAAAATAAATACAATACCTCAAATCAAACTCACGGTCAGGATCTCTTAGACGGAATTCACGAGAAGACTGCATGATTTTATTTAAAACGAGCACTATAAGAAATGATAGTGAATCATTGATGTTCTTTTACTGACTCAAACTAAAACATAAATATTAACACTACAGTATTGTTTTCCTTCTTTGAGGCGACACTTGTATATATTTTTGTTTGCAGTAGTGTCATCTTATAGGAAATTGATGAATCAACGAATCTGTATGCTCTCTCTGTCGCAGCATTATTAATTGTCTTTCGGTAAAATCCTGCTTTAGGACGATTTCAGGCCTTACAAGAGTTTGTGTTTTTGAGATGTGTAAAATCTCTCATTCATTATAGTTCTGTTTTTAATTAATTAATCTAATGAATCTGTCTCAATCTCAACGCTCTTTAGTAAACAGATTTTAATTAGACTTAACAAGATCTTATCAACGCATCAAGATCGAGTTTGAATTTAATAGGTTTTAATTCAAGTACTTCTAGCATGTTGAACTCGTCTGCACTTTTGAAGACAACATCTACTTGAAAGATTATTGGACTGTTTTGCTTTTGTTCTGAGCTTATATTAACAGCTTGTTTACTTGACACTTCATCTTAGCCAATGAATTATAAAATGTTTCACAAAATCAGTTCTTCAGGGTTCTTAATTCTGGTAATGATCTAATTCAACCGAAATCAGAATAGCTAAATTCAGTAAGAGCATTATCTCAAATTGAATTTTGGCACACATTCGTAAACACACATTCCGCATTCCTTACACATATACATGTTTCATAAACAATAATTATGGCTAGAACAAATGTGTCACTTTGTACCCACGAGTATTGTTCAAGTTGATACAGAAACAATGATGTTGTCACAACGCACTAATGTTTTTAATTTTGTCAACTTTGTGGCACAAACTTTTTAATACAATGACTAAGAACGAGACAACAGCGGCAGCGTGATAAATTGCCCGATGTTGAACTTTGTACGGCTAGTTGATGAGGATATTTTATTTTAGCGTGTGACAAAGGGTCTTGTATTGTAATCTAAATATTTATGTATAATATTATGAACAGTTTGAAGCTAGTTAGTTGTATTTGAAGCTATTTCAATCAGTTTGATTTCGGGGACATAAATCCTTGTCCAAAACTATAGGAAGGAACTCTAAGGATCAGTGCTCTTGTCAGTCAAGTCAATATTTCGCTATTGCTATAATAGATACGATCTTGGATCATAATGTCAGTGCGCTAGTATTTTTCAAGAGCGCTAGCCTGCGTAGGAAGGCAAAGCCAAACTGACGTCATCGCCTTTCACTGTACCTATGCCTATTTGAGGAGTGTCACCTTTAAGGAACTTGTTGATTGGACGGTCAGGGCGATGTGCAAAGGTCTAGATAATCACGTTTAATATCTAGCAGCTAATAACGAGGCAAAAATTGCGATCTAAACTGGTATAAATATCTTGGAGCTAAAAGGTGAAGATGAAGTTAAATGAGAATTAATTGTCACAGCAGCTGGGTATTATTACAGATACGCTGTGTGGAACATGTTCGTATTAAAAGGCGAAAGGGCAAACGGTGTTAGTGAGGGAAATAATGTAGGTGTTGACTTAAGAATATTGCGTTGGCTGCTAATCATAAAGAACTTGAAATTGAATATTACGAAGGAGAAGACTGTCTTGAACTCATCAGATTATAATAATCAAATTTTATACAAGCTGAAGCACCTGACTGCCTCGGGGTCGATGACTCTTTTTTATAAACATTCAGATTGTGAAGCAAGATTTTTTCTCATAGAATTGGAATATTAATAGAATACGTAGCGGTGGCTGTGGTTTTATACTTGCTCAGTGTATAAAAATAATACCGGTATAATCAAAAGTATTAACCCCAGCACCGAAAATAATTAGGTTATGTCAGCGGGAGGGAGATGTATAAAATTAGAACCATTATTTTATCGGCAGAATAAAATATAGGTACATTATTTATTACATTGTGCTTTCATATTGCGCGCTACGGTTATTATCTCACTATTGTCAAGTTTGATTGCTTTCTTATGCTTATTCTCCAACACTGGAACAACAGCCAGTTCCCCCCTAAGACGGATAACTAAACAGTGTTCAATGTTTCCATTGGTTATGTCTCCTCCCTCCCTTGAAACATTCATTTCAATACCGTATTTGAATAGGTTTATTGAATTACGGTGCACAATGATTGAAAGTCTGGTAAAATCCGTTGATGACTAAGTAAAAAAAAGTAATCTTATCAGCTTCAATTGGTAGCCGTAATCTTTATCAGATCCTTCCTGTGACTAACTCCTTCCATCTTATTCATAGCGAACATAATCCTTGTAACACGAACCACAAATAAGATATCACTTTCTTTATCTATTGATGTAGGTACTCGACTGTTATCTTTCATGGTTACGAAAGAGATAGTGATGGTCATAGAATTACCAAACATCTTCAAATCGCGTGAGAAGTACAAGTTATTGCTTCACGATAGTATTTTGGAATCCGTGACGAAATACTAAATCGTTTTTACCTGAAAATTTATACAGCGTCTTGAATCGTAAGTTTTCCGAAATTGCCCGAGTAGTCGTTAATTTCAATGTGTCTACGATCTCTCGGCGTATTTCGTTATCCACGAGGTTATATTTGGAGATGAGTGCAGCCACAGTGTAGTAATAGAACGTAATAATGCATGACATTCATGAAGGATACGTGTGTCATAAATACTCTTTGCTATCTCTGTATTAAAACCTACATACATAATTAAATAGGAGCATGAGTGTGGTTCACATCGGATTGTGCCACAAAAAACGACCGCTACATCAATGCATTATGGGCTAAAAAGTCATTCCAATGTAGTGATAGGCCAATATGGTGGCAACTATGATGAGAATGCCATTAGATTTGCTGATTCGTTTCGTAAAGTCAAGTCGTAATGCGTTTATGTCAATATCTGCGTATTACAGATCGCTAGCTACACACACAACCTAGTTGTCGTTCGTAGAAATCGTGTCATTAATGAAAATTAATTTATTCATATTGAAAAAAATAATGGTGCCGTAACTAAACTTGGTATTAGGTGCGGGGCAGCAACTCTATTCACGCTTACTGATGCCATAACAACAATAGTAGCGATGGAATATCTGTCAGTGAAATTTAATAAATTCGCCCAGTGAAAGTACTGCACCGACCAGAGTAGCGATACGTACACCAGTTACTTAATTATTACGGAAGTAAGTTTATATTTTATACTTTCTTTAAAAGCAGTAAAATCTCAGATTTATTATGTATTTCCTTTGTACAGCCCACGATTGTACTGCGGTGATGTTTTTGCGGATCGATTTGCTACAATTTTATGATCTCAGTAACGATAAAGAGGTTTTATAGCCCTAAAACTTCGTAGGGTGACTAATAATGTATATCAAGGCAGAAATCCGGTTGTTAAAAAGGTAAACCAATCAGAAGTTCAATCTATGAAAGCAGTAAAATCACCTAGGCAACAGAATTACGAACAAAACTATGAATATTTCCACTAATAGAAAGTAATTACATGGGTATGAATAAATATTGATTGACGTGGGGTCCCTCAAGGGGCCATCTAAGAATTGAAGCCTACGTCAATAGAACATCGGCGTCCATTCCATCCGTCGTAATGACTTTCTGAACGTTCACTATTTCTGGATTCGATAACCTTTTAGATATTTTCGCTGGACATCCGTGTATCTAATTAGTTTTCATATTGTGTGAAAGCAATAATATTTCTTTGTGTATTGATTGGATTTTCTCGGTGATCTTGGCTACAATCATCTTCTCAACTGCCGTTATGTAGAATAAGATATTTTATCAGCAGCATGAATATCTTTAACTCTCCTATGATTAGGCGTTGTCACAGTAGTTCCCGTGTCTGTCAATGCATTTACAACCAGTAAATAGAGAATAGAGACGATGCTGATGATATATTAATGTTTTATATCACTCAAGATACAATAAGAAAGAAAGTTCAGTTTCACATTATTGATTGATCGTGTACGAACAGCTCCATCCGTACTTAATCTGGCAAGACTTAAGCTTTTTATAGCCAACAGGAAATTGTTCCTCCACATAACCACTCGTGTTTTTATGGTTTTACTTTAACTATCAATAAATATGTTAGTCGTGTAATAAAAATTAAAATAATTAACGACTGAGCACCGCAGCTGAAGCTACCGACAAAAGTAGTTCGTGATTTATATCTGGAGTCTATAACGAAAATCTGTATGGGTTTTATATCTGTACATAAAATTCTGAATATATTTTCCGACATCTTTAAGCCATGGAGCGTAAGGATAGTATTTCTAGCCCATCTACAGTATCCAGTCGTGATTTATTATCTGTTCCAAATACTTGCTCTGAAAACTCGAATTTCAAATGCTTCGAACATTTTTGAAGAGTCTTACCATCAAAGAGTACTTTGTACAGCCAAAATGAAAGTGAAACTTGAAATATATGGGTCATTATCTAACATCAGAGAGCAGACTCGTATTTTAATAACAAAGTAGCCTTATGCTCCGTCGTGACAATTAAAGCATTCAATTGATAAGGCCACAAGAATGCTTAGACTATGAATGAATGTCGACTATTTATAGAGAGATAAAGTGGACTACATTGGAACCATTACTTTTTGTAACACTGATGTAATGGTGAATGTCGTTGAGGACATTTTAATTGAAGCAATTGTGACGGTATTATTGGCAATTGATCTCTGATCAGACAAATTATCAATTGATTTGAAAGAGTTCAGCGTATCGGAATAAAAAAGAATGTACTATGATCATTGATTTGCTATGATACTCGGTAAAGTCCTTGAAGGAAAGGTCGTGAGTCGACAGATGATATTTCGTATTTTTTTTCAGATAGAAAAGAAATACAGATTCCATTTTGATCTCGAAGTGGTTGCTACGGAATTTTCGTCCGAACGTAAGATAAGTGCGGATGGATAGAAACGACCTCTTGACATTTACGAAGCATTTGGGATTGGTAAACGAACCATATCTACCGTACCGTACCGTATAGCTTTCGCAAAATAATGCTGTATTTCAATGTTTGCCTTATTGGGTCAAACTATATCCAATACTGGAAAGAAATATTTGAACTAACATTAGTCATATTTACTAGTAAATTAATTGACTCATAGCACTTTAAAGAGGCCGCGTCCCTTGAATTGTTTAATAAACTATATTAAAGTATCGTCCGCTTTCATGCATGACCTATAAAACAAAAAACCAGACAAAGGCAGTCTCGATCTGGCTTTATGTATATGCAAAGAATGATAGCAAATTACTTTGGACATTAAATTCTATTACTATCAATGAAGTTAAGGTCACAGAATAAGTTTTTTTTTTTTTTCAAATAATATTGTGCCATAATGCCTTAGAATTGACCACGTAATATATGCATAAATCGATTTGTATTGTATATATATTTGCATGTAGAATTGAAAAGGATCCATCGATTTAAACTACTGAAGCACAACTGCAGAGCCAAATAAAATGAGGAAGCACACCGTTTTTTCATCAGCAAGACTTTACTGATTGAAAGAATACCGCCACAAATTTTAAATTGGCCCGTAATATCTAAGGTCGAACTGTAAAGTGATGTCATGGCACCATTAATCCAACTCCGTCTGATCCAGACCACTCGAGACAACGAAACAGTTCAGTAATACCGGAATTATTAACCGTACGACGTCACTGCGACCTCCTCGAGGTATAAATACTAGCACATATATTGACAACGTCTACGTCACACGGCATTGACAACTTTTAGTTAAATACAGTTTCCAATCTGAAGAACTTGATCAGTTGTAACGAAGGCCGAAATCAAGAGTACGAATATTTTTGGATATAGATCCGGTTTAAATGAATATGTGTATAATAAATAGTTCGCAGTTCACGCCGATGTTGTAGGTTGGATCGAGTCGCAGCATATGTACCAGGGTTGTTGCTGATGCATATTTTTTTCACATCAGCGGATGCTGATGCTGATGCTGATCTTTTATCATTGACATCAGCGGATGCTGATGCTGATGCTGATTATAATTATTTTCTTAAAAAAAACAGGCAAAAAGTATTTACCATTGTAAAATACATCTGATATAAAAGATTGTTTCAATAATTTTGGGAATTTTAATAAAAATATAATCAAACATAGTTGTTTAGTAATAATTAGTACTAGATTAGTAATTAAGTACCTAGACTACCTAGTGCAAACACTGCTATCTTTCGTTTAATTGATATTGGAATTAGATCAAAGGCAAGTTGTATTTAAAAAGGCAAGTTGTATTTAAAAAAAGTAGCTGTGCTGCTTTTCAGCTTCAAGTCTGTTCCTAGAAGATTTTTAAGTTAGGTATTTGTACGCCCTTTGCGTGAATAATCCTTGTTACATAAGTTGCAGTTTGCAGTTCTTTACTCCTTAATTTAAAATACGTCCATATTCCACTTTTCAACAGGGGTGCCATTATATTATCAATTTATCACACAACACTAAACAGTTTACGAAAAAAAATTAAAACTTTAACGCGCAATAACGTAATGAGACTTGTGTTTGTTTGCAATCGCAATCCCCGCGCGGTAGACCCTTTGATTGGTCAAAGCTTGCAAGCAAAAACTACTTGTGATTTTGTGATATAAGTCCCACCACCTCTGCGGTCATGTCAGGACTCGAACTTCAGCATTAATAATCAGCATCGATCAATGCGGATGCTGATGCTGAAGCTGATGTTGAAAATGATGCTGAAGTTCAGCGGATGCTGATGCTGATGCTGATGTTCGCAACAACCCTGATATGTACCTATATCAACACTTGGAAAGTGAGGCCAGCTCTCCGTTTATTCTAGTGATTTTTACAAAACAAGATCATCGTTCCTTAGAGGCGATTAAATTAATCTGATTCGTGCGACTCGATTGGCCAGTAATGCACTTTTGAATAAGCATGATGTCATCACATTGCAGTAATGCCAGATTCGGTTCGAATATGACCAGTGATTGTGTGCTAAGAATGTGTCAACGGTGGTCCGGATTTAAAAGAGGACAACGATTCTTTCTAGATTTAACTCTACGGTTCTGATCTAGATTTTAATCAAATAGAAGGCTATTATTTAAAGCTCGTATGACTCCCGATGCTAAGCATGAGTCATTATAAAACTGACAAACCAGAAAGAGACTTCAGCAGGTGTTAATTTATTAGAACCAAAGTTGGAGCTGGATATAACCTAACTCGTAGTGGAAAAGAACCGAAAGACAAAATAATGTATGCATCAATTACGCCGTATAAATGCGTCATTTCTAATACGAAGTGAAAACATAGCATAGCATATAATTGTGATGCTAAATGTGTCTCTAAATCTTGGCAGTCAACACTGTTAAAAAATTCCAACAAATGCTAGTACGTTTTTCAAAACATTAAATGAGTATTGCACTCATATGTGCATGAACCATGTAAAAGTCTATTGTCGGTCGAATTTTTGCGTGTATTACGTAAACAGGTTTCTCGTATTCTTTCACAACTTTCATTCATTGCGACACATTATTTGCTATTGTGCGTGCTGCGGTGGTGTTTAAAAAACGAATTTCGATTGTTCGCAACCGCACGTGTTCGGAACGGTGTTACATCTTCGCTTTGACGTAATGGATGTTAGTAAACATCATTTTTAGGACTTTGTGGTTGTGGCTTCAACAGGAGCGTGTTGAATTTTTTCCACTTAATTTTGCTCGGTTTAGAATTTAAACCGTGCCAGATGCAAAATTTTATAGACAAAATCAACTTTTAGTTGCAACAGTAGGTGCAGCAGCGAGATTAGAGTGACCTACTATTTCATCCTTTGACCTAAACCCGGAAACACTAATCTGAGTTCCGGGTACATGGAAAACCCCCTTTGTTAGATTCTAAGTTCGTTAGTAACTATAAGCCTTCAGTCTCTAATATCCGAGAAAGGAACAAACAGAAATTAAGCTTGAACACTTCTTGCAGCTTAAAACGAATTAATACTTTAAGCACAAGGAGATTTTGCGAACGAAAATTGTCGATAGTTTTACAACTAAAATCAATTTTATTTTTATCATTTACCAGAACGTTGGGGTCACTAAGAATAACGTTCTCGAGAAGAAAATATCATCCAACAAGTAGGTTCTCGCCATTCGTTAGCTTGGGATAAGATCTTTTGAAGTTTCTTTCAGAACTGTTGACCTCAAAATGGATCTTGATTAGAACTTGCCGTTACTATAAGAAGCTCTCTTTTTATCAGTTTAAGATCATCTTGTTACGGAGTTCATAATACATTTCAAATTTGTAATTCTTTGATAGTAATGTTGATCAGATCTAAATTAAAAAGCATGGCGCAAAATACTTGCTTATTATGTCTGACTGACTGATCCATGAGTTGCGTATAGCATTTTCACTTTAAAATAATTACGTGTTTGTGTAAGTACCTTACCTGCCTTCCTTTATACCTTTTCTACCTTCGGCATGAACTTCGAGATCCATGGTATGCTACTTTGAGTTAGGAGCCAGTCACGATTCTACCGTATCCAATCGAAATGTTTGATTCTAACTGGTTTCAAGTTTCCAACTACCAACACTGGTATGTAAGTTTATGTTGGCGATGCACGTATTGATATCGCTCTCAGTTCTGCTCATCCCGGAAGCGAAAACAAACTTGCAGATAAGCAACATTGTTCAAATAAAATGTAATATTTTAAATATAACTTTTGTTATTACGTATCGATGACCCGTGTCTGTTTTTCAGTCACTATGTCTGTCTGGAAACAGTGTGTCGTGTGGAATATTTTTATTTCCACTATTTACTTTTATTTGTTCTTGTTTAGCACGTTGTGTGTGTCTAGTGGACATGTGCGCTAAAGCTGTGTGAGTACTATTGTTAATGACACGTATTTGTCTTTACTGAGCCTTGAGACACGGTCGTGGCATTTCAGTATTGGTCATAGGATATCATTGAAAAAAAAAAATGTCTTGAAATTCTACGAGTATGATCTTTGAAAACAATTATTTATCCGAGCTAGTTGCATAACACAAGTCGTTTTGTAAATAAACAACGGTAAGCCGGAAGAAAACAACGAACAACACAATTCATAACTATCATTATTTTTCATTCACTCCTACAATTCTTTTTTAAAACAAATGAAACAAACAATCCATGTGTCGGGTTCATAATAAATTGTGTGATTGGAGAGTCCTCTATCCAGCAGAGACTCTTATATGCTGATGATGAAACTCTAACACACCCTTTAAAGTTCAGCTTTCCCATTCACCCTTGTCCCATTTTTCATTAAATATTTATCCGACGCCACAAAAGAAGACCGTGCTCCATCATAGCCCCATTCACGAGAGCAAATGTTGGTCAATTTACATTCCGTTCCCTCGCATCTCATCTCGCACTACTTCTTGGGGTCGCGTCACTGGCCAGTGCAAATGGGTCTCGGCCATCTATCCTCGGAGTGCCAAGTCAAGGCTACTATGATATGGATTGCCAAATTTTACGTTAATGCTCGTTTTATGGCTGTTTTTTGTACTGTGTGTGTGTGAAGGATGTTCATGTGGCATTTTTGTCAGTGACACTAGCGATTTGGATCTCGTCTAGCGATATGGTTTTATCTATCTAACATTGTTTTGGAATGATGCATGGGATTTCTGATTTCAAAGCCTCGGTAACTATAAATTTTATGTTTGTTAGTCTAAAAACGGGACTTCATTAATCATTAGTATTGTCTTTGAATTTGCATTTCATATTTTGGCAACTTTTCAAAGGATGCTGTCCTTGATAGTTAGTGGTTAGAACTTAAAGGTCGACGTCGCTTAAACCTACGTGTCTTCTTTATTATACATATATCTGGTTAAATATCACTGTGCTTATTGTTAGAGTCAACTGAAGGAAATGAGTTGAGAACGAGCTGAGGCCTATCAACGATAGGTATATGTAGATCTGTCACTGTTAATACACAGATGTGTCTTTATGACCGGCACGTTGTCTCCACGTGGTTCCAATTGGGGACGGGCGTCATTGTTTGGAGTTACAGTTTGTGTGTTACTATGGTAGGTTCTGACAGGAGCGTTCAATGGTATTGTGAAATGATGTTATAGGTTTGTTTTGTCATGAAACGAGACGGATAAATAAATAAGTACCTACAAACCAGTTTTCAATCGATACCGCTTTACCGCTGGTACTTGGCCTTACGTGTTCTGTGATTCTTTCAGAGAACTTAAGAATTCCTTTTCTACAGCAATATTGAGGTCAGCTTCTAGTCCAACTAGATACAGATGAATATCATTACATATTCCTTTTAACACGCACATCTGTACTACTTGTATGTTTTATAACGCGATTGTGTGCGAGTATAGTTACCCGTCCGCACAGATATATTCTATTTTCCTTATCAATTCATTATTCGGAGGCCGAATGCGTTCATTGTAATAGAACTAAACGTTCTTCAGACTTATTGTATTTCTTACAATATCATCATCTCAGATAATTTAGTATCCGGTTTGCGTATTCCGTTTTTTCTACTATAGTTTTTTAGCCTTGACATTTGATGTTATTTTAACCGTATTAATACAGCCGTACAATAAAAAATCGCCAGCTTTGTATTTATCAAAAGATTTTATAGCCGTTACGTGGTGCTGGGTAATTCTCTAGACTGCGGCAAAAATCGTCGGACCTACCAATTTACGCTGCTAGCTCATAAATAACCAAACACGTTGGCTTTTTTCCCCTAGAATGACAGGCGTTGATTCATGATATCGTAACGCAGTAAGGACTGATATGATCTGGTAATGAGAAGTTTCTATAGTGATAATGAATATAATGGGGGCAACATCATGCAATTGTGATATAACAATTAAGATAGACGTCATGACAGTCTATCATAAAATAATCATAGATATCATCGCTATGATACTGAAAATTCCAGTAAATTCGCATACAGAATTGTTGCAATTATGAATAAAATATCACATTTGTTTTATGACAGCAGATAAAAATTGTACTAAGTACAATCAAGCACATGTAACCAAACGTGGCTTTATTATGACAACATAGAAGGTATATTACGTAGTTCCCAGATTTTAGCATAGGATTACCCAATACACAGCCGTATATCAGCAAATATACGAAATATCAAAGATAGCATTAACAGTTATTTAGCCAATCTTATCGAAAGAGTAATCAACGGTCAATGATCAAAATTTACGTCATTATCAATACTGACGTTCAATTGACTTTTTATGACGAAGATTAAGATTCTCTTCAAGCAATTGCTTCATTGCAGTTTAAAAATGTTCAATTACTTCTAATCATTCCCTAGTAAAACAAACTTGTCATTACAAACTTATGGCATGAACGAATGAACTCGTCAATTAGTAACGAGACCTCCTACTGAACCATTTGCTGTTTATTCACAGTAAACTGTATCTTATTTGCTTACGTTAAGGGTGTTAACACCTTAGATGTTAAGTTGGTTACTATCGTCACTCACGTCTTCTTGCAACAGACCTTGCCGTTCTCACGGTTCACGTCGTCGTGGTGTCGTCTTGAGGATCGAAACCGGAGGTTGGGCAAAGTGTTGCAAAACTGTTATGGTATGGCAGGCAGTACATACGTATGGGAACTGCTAGAGAGAATTTATGCTATGTTTGATGGAAACATGGAGTACCTTTCAATGAGACAACTCCAAATTAAATGATGATGTCAGGGGTCAGGTGCATGCTGTTGCTCATCTTACAATTATCTTACGAATGTAAACTTGTTATGACTAGCCCATGTTTCCTTAAATTCTATATATTACAAGGTCCCATGACCTCTTACGGACTGATTCCTACATTAGATTATCCGATGACGAACTTAGTAAGATCCAAGTACGATGCGAGGAAAATCAGTAGGATGTTCAAGCAAGTTATTCTCTAGATACTTGTAGGCGATAATACAGTGTAAATGAATGAAATCGCCTAATCTACTGTATCTAAAGCGCTACTAATCTGGTGGACACGATCTATTGCGTACGATTCGTCTAGTCTAGATTACAAGGATATTCGCCATCTATACGAAACTACTGCACGAGGTGTTAAGCCATCTAATTCTTAGGAAGTTTTGTCATCCGTTGGCACTACTAATCGTAATATGCGAGAAGATTTACACAATCCTTCGAAATGTCAAAATGAATGCAACGGCGGATATCGTCGCCGTGGCAAAAGATGAAAACGCTCTTTTTAACCGACTTCAAAAAAGGAGGAGAGGTTCTCAATCAACCCTTATAGTTTCGCCATGTCCGTCTGTCTGTCTGTCCGCAGCTTAGCTCAAAAACTCTTAGTACTAGAAAGCTGTAATTTGCATTATTATACAGATTAGTTACGCCAACAAAGTAGTAAAATAAAATCTCGAAAAGTATTTCTTTTAGGGTATCTCCAGTACCTTCTTTTGTTTCAAAGGGTTATGGTCTTCCCAGGTCTCATTTAATTTTTTATCGAAATCGAGCGGTTTTTGAAAAATCAAAATTGTATACATCGATGATATTTTCGTTTATTCCCAAGCCTCGCTATATCATTGGAGCAGTGCGCAATATTTGTATAGGATATTACAACTAAAAATGAAAAAAATAAACATTTTTCTAAAAAATAAAAACACAAAAATGTGAAAAATAACTTTAGCTTCAGAAGTCGGTGACTTTTTTTCCGTTTGATTCAGTTTTTTTTTGCCACCGACCTCTGAAGCTTTTTTATGTTTCTGAATTCGGTTTTGTTTTTTGTAAAAAAGTTTTTATTGATGGATGTTCCTTATTTTGACTTTTGGGTAGATACATCTTTTTCTATGGAGATAATGCTTGAGGCTTACAGCGAAGCGTTTTATTGAACAGCATTTTCCTTCTAAAACTGGTCTTTAATTCTTTTTATACAATCAAGCGAGACTAGTAGAACTATCGATGGAATAAAAAATAAACGTCAACTTATTTTGCGTTACGTAACGGCTCCAGCGTGTCCAAAGGAAATTAATGAACTTAGTAGAATGCGCTTTAATTATGAACTTCGATTAAACTCTACTTTCATCAGTATAAAAGACTATGAAGCATTGGTTATTTAATTTAACATTTTTTTAATTAAACCTTTTATTAATTTCATTTATAGCTCTAGTTTCAACATAGTGTAGGAAAGTTATTTGCGGTTACTTGCATTTGATGACGTTTCTAAGGTTAGTTGCCATTATTCATGAGGAAAAAGAAAAAAATGTGTTTGTTGACAAAAACTTAGACAAAGAATATAAAACAAGAATAACCACAAAAAGAGAAACAGAAGACTGAGGTAAACAAATATAAACTTTAGTGCTAAGGAACACATAAACATAATAATGTAGGTGGCAATAGAAGATACGTATAATTACATCTTTAACATGGAACCTGTCCAGGACCATGAAGGTTAACGCCTAGCGTGTGAACTTTGGGGCGACCCGCCATCTTTAATTCATGAATATTTATACAACAATAAACTAAATCGTCGACTTAATATAGAATTTCCTGCAGAAACCACTAATTGTTTACAAACATGTTGTGGCTTTGAAGTTGTTTTTAAGATACTTATTTGGAATTCAGTTTTTTTTTACTCTTTTTTTTCTAAAAAGTAATTCTGGCTACAGAAACCTGGTTGTAAAAAAAAACACATCATGCTTATTTATTTTTCAAAGGCATAGTAAATGGAACCAAAGGATTACAAGTATGCCACAAACAGGCGTTCAGATCGTTGCCTTCTGTATCTGCCGACCTTCGTTTATTATAGCCCGAAGCACTTGAAATCAAACGTAAACAATTCTAATTTTGTTGTTGAAGTAGTAGAACAATTAATGCTTTATCTTTTATCAGATAAGTAAACATCATCCTGACTGGCATGGAATGTCGGTGGCAGTCTGGCAGACGAACCACATGCACTTATCGGCAAAATTACTGCATCTAAGGATTGCAATAACGCAAGCTGTAATAGTTGCTAAGCCACTTACGAATACCAGGGCAAATAGCTTCCTACATGAGCTGTGTTATTAAGTGTTTAACAAATCATAGGATGCTGTGGTATCACGAGTAATCATGACTGCCACCAGAACAGATCACTATGCCGTAGATGTAGGTTAGTTTGCATGTTAAATATTTCTAGCAAGATGCCGCCGGTACTTAGTACATACTATCAGGAGATAGAGAACTAACTGCTTCCGAAAAGATTCTTCCGTGATTAAACGAAGTCATTAAATCTTTTAGCTGTATTCAGTGGCGTGCCCGCAATGAAAGAGAGGGAAAGCCCAACCACCAACTGACGACATTTGGGGAAAAAATAAAGTTTCACTCTCTGTTCTGAGTTCTGACATTGGTTTTTAATAACGCCGGTTTTATTTTTCCTATTATTTAAATATGCCTAAATATAAAAATACAAATAGTCGTATTTTATATCCCTTCACAAAAGAAGTAAATGATATAAGAGCCATCTACTGACATAAACGTAACAACAGAACTCTTCAAATCAATTCGTAATTATTTTCGCGAGAGATGGCGCTCAAATAAAAAATTGGTTTCTACGACTGCAAATTGTTGAAAATGTATGAATGTGTTATTCTTATTACTCACAGTGTGAACACCCATAACTCTTCAATCTTCGCTTCTTTACCACGGACAGATGACAAAGAGCAAAGCACACAGTAATGCATGGTATTACCTACTAGATAGATTTACAGATACTTACATACTTATTAATATCAACAATGACAATTCGTTTGAGTAAATGACACTTAAATGTATAATAAAATTACTTTAATTACTTTCTGTATTCTAAATCAAAAACACTATCTTTCTGTAAAAATAATTTTATTACATCAGCATAATATGTTGGTGAAGGTTTTAATTCTACCAACAGCTGTTTTTCTATAGCAATATTATTGTCGTAAATTATGAATATATATAACTTGTCGCGAGAATTGTCACAATTACGAACGTGATTATATTTTTCTGTAAAACTCAAAGTATTTACCTTGCCCAGTATCAATTTCACACACTAATCCTTCACAAATCACAAGGAACAGATGCATGCGTATCCGAATTCATTTTAGTGTTAAAAAACTATAATAATAAAAAGAAAATGCACTAGTATTCACTAATCACTCAAAACACAACGAACATCGAACCGCGAACACACATTCTCTCTCAAACTACACTGACTTACACGCACACATTCAAAAAAAAGCCCCGCTTTATATTCAATACAAATTGTCCAAATAAGTACCTACGAAAAGTGACGAAAACAGACACAACTTGCTAGGAGTAAGCGAGAGGTCAGAAGCCAGATGTATCTGGCTTCCAGCCAGTACGTGTGAAAAAGATGGCAATAGCACTGACTGTAGGCCGTAGGTACGATTAGTTTCGCGCGCTCGTTTCGCGCAAAATCAGATGAATTTAACATATTATTATATTATTGTTTGACGTAAAGGACAATGACCAAAGTTGGTACCAAAAAGTCTCGTGCCTCAAAACCAAAATATTATAGTAATTAGTTTCATATTTTTTTACGGCATTACGCGTCGGGGATTTGATTTTTGAACTGGAAATATACTTTTCGAGTTTAAAAGTACGAATATTGTTTTACTCCCTTTATATGACGTTCCGTTTCAACTGAATATAAATGACGTTCCGTTTCAATTGAACAAACCCTTGTCTGTCGAGCGGACTCTAAAATTAATTACAATTAAGTAAGATCAGTACACCAAATCGATTTAGTTTGGTTTATTGCTATTTGCAACAAAATAGATTTTCTCAGCCTAAAGATTTTGATTTATCGATTACATCCCTAAATCCCGACTAGTTTATAGCACTTACTATACTCTATGGTTTATAGTTATCTTATCTGTGGCATCTGACATTTGTACTGTACTGACTGACTATTGGCAATGTAAAGGTCTAAAATAAAATCGAGTTTCAGTCAAGCATACTGTGGATGTTACTTTAACTCGTAATTCTTACTAATATTAGTGTATTACGCTGTTTTTAGAGCAATAATGTAATGTATGTGTGTTAAAATACGTCGTTGGTAGCGTCGAAAAAATAGACCTACTTTTTAGGTTAGTTTCGATTTTATAAAATAACTCTGAAACGCGGGTTTTTTGTTCAAAAATAATTTTTGTAGGAGTTAATACGATCAGTGTAGTCTATAAAAAACAAGGTTTGATTTTGATGCAGCATGGTACGGGATTCCATACTTCCATGAGCATTCTCTTTTAGTTTGTGTTAGATTTATTTATTTATTTTTTATTTGTTGTATTTAGTTTGATTGTAAGGCAAGCCGGGCTTTTCGGCTTGTATGATAGTTCCGCCACTGGCTGTATTTAACACATCTTTTACTATGCGATGCTAATGGGCTGCATGGATGCCAAGGCAAAACTTATTATAAACGATTTGTAAGTATCGACGTAAATAATATGCGGAGATCTTTAAACGTGTGAACACACGACATGGTAGGCCAAATTGCGGATGTAATTTCCCTCCTAATGATAGCTGATGGCGATATCATATTTAGCAATATTGAAGGCCAATCCGGTGATCGAATTCGTGCACACTGGAGCGTTACGTTTTGTTTAAAACTATCGCGTTACCGAATGTGCTACCAAGGAGTGTGCAATAAAGTAATGAAACCTTTTCCATTTTCTTGAACGAAGTTTTGTGCAGAGCTTAGCTTCTTTTACTTCGGTAGAAATTCAATTTCATTACTCCGCCTCTGTATTTTGATCTTTCGGTGCGGATTTCAAGACAATCTATAGTTCTGGGTCAGACCGGGCGTTACTGCTTTTTTTTCTTTAAGATTGAGATTTGGCTTCGGGTCTTAACTGTGTTTGATTCACCAGTTTTTTCAAATGATCTTGAGGAGGTCCGGTCATTTAACTTTTAGTTTCGGTTAATAATCGTTTGAGGAAAATTAAAATAATTGAGCCCTTGACCTCTAAATTAAAATGTATAGGTAAATCTTTTCGTTACATAATTACCTACTCATACACAAATAGTTGATAAGCATTACATGTGCTTTATGCGTTAATGCGAAAATTACGCATGGTAGCAAATCAAATTAGGAATAGGAATTTCAATGATGGTAAATTTAATGTAATTAAACAACGTGCAAATAAAAGCGCTTGATTAATGACGTGTTCATTGGAGAGACAACTAAGATTCAACAAAGAATCGTCGAAGAAGACGATAAGAGACCCTTATGGACTATTTACAAAATAAAACAAACAGGTCCAGGTTTAATCCATAATAATAACCTCAATATTAAGCTCGCACATTTTAATAAAACTCGACCACGACTTACTTGCAAACTTGCAATCTGCCATTCACAAACTGCAGAGAATCCTACACAAAAACTGAAGTGAACAGGTCCATCGGCGCCCACTCTCAACCATTAATCTGACTAATATTCTATGCCGCGAAGGTCACGACCATACAATGGAATGTTGCGATCGCAACAATGGATGGGCCGGCCACGGTTCGAATATATTAGCTTTACGATACGCTATCGATATTATTAGTATTGTCGACTATTGTGCAGTTGCACGTACCTGTAGGTACCCGAAAATTTGAGTGTTTCGACATTTATAATGGAAGGTGTAGAATTAGATGCATTGTTATTTCCTGCTTTGGGATGTGATAGTTTTGATGTGGGATTTCATTTGTAGAGTGTAGGTACTTTATCGAAATTGTGTCGAGTATCATTACCTACAATATTTTACATTACCCACTACTACTAGCGCAAAAAACTATTTGACTACCTGTACGCTTCTCTATAATAGACCCAGTGTAATAGCTTTCCCTGTTCAATAGCCACTTTGAACGTTGTTTATTTGCTGCTAAAGCTTTAATGTTTCGGATATTTTTTTAATTATATTTCCATTCCAGTTGTTACGACTTCTATTTTATATCGTTTCGCATTCCCTGAGAATCTAAGATGATAAATGTTTCTAATAATTACAACATTCCCTTATTTTGCTTTCCAATCTTCATTTCTGTATTAATGATTCAATTACAGCTTTAAAGATATTAAGTGTTTAATATCAAGCTGTACTTACTCTATAATAACATTTGAGATTTCTGTTTGCTAAGAAAGTCTTCACTACAAGAATTCTGTTTATAAACTCACTCCGTTCAATCTTTTAATAAAATAAAAATTCTAAGCATAATACCAGTCTTGGTCTTGGTATCTAAAGGGTCACATCGTGCTCCCTGACCTCAAATAATTGTAGTTCGTACCTCGCGCCACATACCACAAATGATGTGAGATTCTTGCTCACATACATCTAAGGAGGTTACATATTTCTTTTTTCTTTTTACATTATATGGTCTGGATTGTTCGCAGACACTCGGGTGTAGGCGTCCAAGATTAACTTTGATTTATTAGTCCTGTTATTTACAGTAGGATTATACGAAAATAGTCGTAATTAATTGACGTATGCTGTTTTTATTTTTGCTCGTTCCCATACATGGGCTGGCACTTAGTTGTGACCTGTAGCTGTTCTGCTTAAGGCATATAGATTATTTTTGTTTCGAGTGGGTTTCTAACGGGAGTTCCAAGTCTACTGAATAAATCAGTAAGATTAATGTATCTCATTTTGCATTAACAATGCTCGGAAGTATTGCTTATTATTCACAGCTTCCCTATATCCGCGGTAAACAACTAACATTCTACAAAAGGATATTTCGCTTCGTAAATTGTGTGCGTAGAAATACAGAAAGCAATGTAACCCAACTCACAATCAATTCTGCGTTCGTAATCAGAAACCTTGTGAAAATTCGCCTCAGTTTCAATTTCATAAGAAATTGGGAAGTTCCATGTAATTTGCTTTGGTATTTGCAATTTTGCAAGTAACCTATAGTTGCCATTTCACCGCTGACATTAACGAGCGAGTTTCTACGTTTCTAGTGTTAACGCTGGAAGCCATTTTCCTTTTGAGTCTGTCTTTTCTTAGAATTGCTAGAATTTAGTTCAGTTGTTAATAAAAAGTTCATTTCTTCAGTATTGCATTTATAGTCGGTTCAGTGGTTTCGTCTGAGACTCATATACTGTACATACGAAAGTAGTACTGATATTAAACCGTCATTGATAGTACGCCTCCAAAGACCAAAATATTTTTTTAGGCGCTGTTGTCTCAAATATGTTTTTAGTCATTACATTACACACTGTTTTTATTTAACTCGCTGGTCAGTAAAGCAACTTATAACGAGCGGCATTGTTTCCATATTTTCCATTGTCGCGTTGAAAGATAAATATGAATTTAAACAAACCTTGCCGGCACACAGCATGTTTGCTAAAGTTATCCGTACTGTTTGCGAGCGCCAACGTCATTGTTACGTCCATGTTTCTAGACAAGCCATTAGTATATTAGGAACTTATTAAACAATATCGTTTGCGTTGTGTGGGTGAGGTTCTCTGAACAAATTAAACAGTGCCGAATTAAACAGTGTATTTATTTGTGCAATGCAATTATTTGGTCCTTCGGTGCAGTACATTGGCTTTCTCTTCCTGGCTTTTCCCAGTGACTTGCTTCCTGGTTTCAACTGCTGATTCAACGTCAACTGCATTGGTAGTTTACGCAGTTTGAGGTTTATTACCAAGCCTTTGGCCCCTGACATCTAATATATACCGACCAAGATCACAATTCACAAGGCATGAAACATCGAACAAGATACAATTAGTTAGAAAAACAAATTGATGAAAGCTAACAGGAGGAAGTTCCCATACAATTATTATTTCATTACTGCCTACTTCCGTTGTATATTCCATTGATTTAAGAAATTACTCGTGGAGTCTTATTGTTAAACGTCCATGTTAATTGAAATCTGTTACAATGTATACTTTATTACAGTTCTCAAGAATTTTAATTGTTTCTTCTGCCTATTGTTTTGTGCGAACTTCAAGATCAAAAATGTACTCATTATAATATTATAAACTTTTATCAGCTGTAGTAATTATGTAAAGGACATTATATTAAATACAAGGTACTCGTGAGAACTTATGTCTTTGATAATTGCTTGTTCTCTGTCGGGTTAGATAATTCGACCACTTGAAACACATCATCCGTATTTACGGAATTGTTTCCAAAGCAATTCCGTAAATACAGATGATGTGTTGGTACTTAGTGCCATTTCCGTTCTGGTTCTGTGACAGATGTGCGGATCTATTTTTGTCGTTTTATTTGATGCCATAAAGAGCGGCTGTGTAGCAAATTGCCACATTTGTGGAATACTGTATTCGTCTCTGTGCGCGGGATGTAGTTAAAACGATTTCGTTTTGGCTTCCACCGTTTTGTTATTGCAAAAATTATGTGACCTATTATTAGTTGACTGTTTGTTGACTATGGTTATGACCTCATCATCATCTCAGTTTTCAAGTCCAATCGGATCTGTATCACCAAATACACGAGTTCCACGTCTGTTGTACTTTTAGTATTCAATTTCATTTCTGATTACTATTCTATCTTTTCATGTATAAGCTAGGTCTCAAGTCTCAATTCGTCGGCTAACAAGTGCGCCGGGTCGTCGTGATAATGTGCCGGCGGCGCGCGCGCACGTTTCGTACCAAGGTGTACCAAGCGCCGCCCGGCACCGCCGCGCACACCACAGCTGTTTTTATTCCGCACAACTAACAGATTAGCTTTAAAACAATTGTAGGAAACTCGCATTTCTATGGTTGCGTAAAGCTTTTGTTTGTGTCGTTATGATTTTAAGTACCTTTGCGTAGCTTGCTACAATGCGTACTCAAGTTATTACTTCGATGTTGCATATTTTGACCTTAGTATTTCAAAATGGTATAAGTACGCACTTCACAAGTAAGTACGTTGTTAATATGCTGATGTGGTTGTAGGTTACATCAAACTTTAAATTAGAAACGACCTAACGAAATTTCAGTCCTAAGCTATTTGCGGAGATTCTAAAATGGTCGGAAACTGCGGTTTGGTCAAAGGTTTCTAATTCGATGAAAATTCAAATTTTCCGTTCTAAATATACTGCCCTTTATCGGGATTGGCTATAAACTCGGTCTATAGACAGTGATAGTATGTATATAGATAGTAGTAAACTTTCTTGAGCGAGGTCACAATGTGTGTTTGCGGTGATTCAATGTTTGCCTTGAATGGAGGACGTAATCTCTTTGATGGTGTTTATTTTACGACGCCCCATTCTTTCTCACATGTCCGACCGGATTTTTGTACCGAAATAAAAGTTAAGGGCCCTGAACAAGAAATTTTTAGACGCAGTAAAATGCTTGTTGTGAGCTCGTAAACCCACTGTTCTGTTATTTTATCATCCGCGTTTTTACGATAACTTTTATTAAGAATGAAAAGTAAACAGGCATCTTGATGACCCCTTCTGATTCTGATGCTATGTGTAGCTCATATATTGAACAAGGCATGATCCTGCCAATGGTTACAAGTTGAAATATCAACTCTATTTCCTGGCTATTAGGTCTGTGTTCGTTTGTTTATGTAATAAACAATTTGATATTAATGTACTACGCAAATTGTAAGAAGGCCGCACATGTTTTTGACGTTGATCAGTTGATGCATGCTCATGCTTCGAATATAATTATTTTTTGTGCTCCATCAGTTTGGTTTCCTCATTGTGCAACACTGATTTATTAGGTACTTAATTTGTTGTCATATCATCACGAACATACTCAGATTTTGTTGTTCTCGTTTATTTTCAATCATGTATAAGGATAATGAGCTCCGAAAATAAATCGTTTGTTCAATTCTTATCATATGCCAATGTGTTTTCGGATGTGGCTTGTGATTTCAACTGGTTCATTACATCCTTACTGTAGGAAATTGCTCCACAGCCTGACGTTGATCTGTATTAGCTGTTTCTAGTTATCTAATTACATTTGCAACTTTTCCATTACTTAAGACGTTAGGTAAGCAGTTTTACTAAACTACTTATTACCGTTTTCCTTTCCAGAATTTCTAAAGTATTCTATTAAATCACTTTTCTCTTTGGTAACATTTCCGTTTAAGTTTGAAATGGCTTCTCTAAGTACCTACTTCAAAACTTACTTCTCTGCTGCAAGTACCTACTACTAGCAAACCAAAGCTATTTGTTAGAGTTAGACTGTCTCCACAATCGTTACAGTTATTGCCAAACGTTTAGAAGAATTTGTCATAGCAGTTTTTATGTTATACTCGTACATATTACACATGCAGAGCAAACATAGATAAAGATTGTAAAGAACATACAACTACCTGTCCTGATACAGTATAAGAAGTAACCTCTAGCCAAATACAAAGCAAAAAAATGCAACAAAAACCACAAATAAAAACCATAGACTTTTTGTCCCAATCAATACAAAAGCCTATGCACCTCACCATCTCCTATAAATACAAGTAACATACAAATCGACCCAATTCAAGTAAAGCCAAAGCATCTATTGATCGAAACCAACCATCCCACACGGGGTATAGAGCTGCGAATTATCACACAATGACATTCCTTTCGACGTATACGCAGACAGTTTTGATGATTGATGTGTACTGTCACTGTTTGTCCTGTATTTGTTGTTGGTTACCAAGAAATGGGAAAGGTTAGGAGGTGGGAACTGTTGTTGGTGTTATGGGTAGTTGTAACTGCACGTAAGTTGATTTTAGTGTGTTTGTTCATGTGTTGTTTTGGGTTATGACTTTTTTTTTGTCAGTAGACTAGAAACACTACAACTACACACAGACATTTTTATTTCTTTACTGTTGTAGGCATAGAAAAACAGCAGGAAATATGCGTTACACATTTTACAATTCAACAATATTCATTGCGTGATTTAGGTCGTTGAGAAAACCCAATTTTTCAATCTAACTAAGTACTGTATTACGATTTTTCTTCTCAAAATCCTTCGGGTTGTAATAAAAACTGTGTTATGGCATTGGGTGTAGGTTACTAAAAATTTTCAGCTACCTTAGTAAAAGGTAAATGCTCACCTTATGAAGCTAGCATCGAGGGTTATTCAACTTTTCAGCCTAGTTTTAAAATTCTGTGCACTGGTCCTTTTATACTCGCAAAAAGGCGGCTCGCTTTGTATAAAGCCAATTCTCGTTAAAGGAAGCATTGAATTCTCAAACATTCTCGTACATTTTGTGACTTTGTAATGCGCACTGTAAGAACCTGGCTTTCGTAAATATCTTTAACATTTGCCCTTTCTGGATTAAACTCACCCAAGAAAATAATTGATTCGCCTTTATATTTGTACAGCAAATTAGAATTTGAAATCTTCCTTTGTAGATTGTCTCTGACCTTTCTTACAATATGTAGAGCTAAATGGTAAACGTTTATTAATACTTTCGATTCCGTTACACTGGTTAGACAATTGGATGCGGTAGTCTTCAGATTACGCAGTTTCTTCGATCATTTATTGAAAATACAAAAACACACGAGAAACGCCTCCATCCACAACTCATTATGATTGAATTTCATAGCAACTTCTTTAGGAATAAATTCAATACAATTTGTTAGTTTTTCTTTTCACTTTTATATGTTTACTGTTATAACTAGATACATTTATTTTGAAAAAATATTATGAATGTATTTGCATTCTTAAATATTTGATTTCTTCTACACTATTGAAATTTTCGTCACATCACCGATTATGTATTTCCAACTTATTATGTAACGACTTGTCCAGCTACTTCGCTAATGACAGCCTCATTTCTACTCATCTTTTATTTATATTAACTACTTCTTGTTTGTTATTCTCTTCAGGATCAAGAGTAGTTTTATATTTGTTTTCATTATCGTTATCGCTACCAACAAGTACAGCACTTCTTTCAATTGTATCATCATAAAGGTGGCATGAGATTATCAGAACCACTTGATCAAACTCAGCAGCAAGCCGTTTTTTCAAATAGACAAGTTACAGGCACTTTTGAATTGTCAACAAACAAAAAGGTAAAGCTACAGTCCAGCCAAAAAGGCATAATAAAATATCTGAAAGAACTAGTCGTTGCCCATTCCAAAGCGTAGCTATCTATAGAGAAGAATGGGCAAGAAACTCCATGGACACTAGGAAAACTCTTATTGGTAACAAAAACCTGATGGCTACTACTATTCATACAGAAAGTGCTACAGAAATACAGGTTCTGTGAACCGGACTAAAGTACCTTTCACAGTGCACTGTGCACCTGAAGTGAACGCATCTCGCAGATCTTTTGTATAAGCTAAACGAGCCATAAATGTGGGATAGTACTACTGCCGTGCCAATCCAAAAGACTGTAAGTCGACTTACAGTGTTTTCGCTTAACAAAGCCCAATCAGTTTCTTGAAGTCTGTTTAGTACCTATGATCGACCACACTTTCATTTCAACGGTTTTTTTGCAAGATATAGCAAACAAAAAAACACTGTATAACGTAAAAAATAAGATATAAACACAGAAAAATACTGTAACAAAGTGTACAGTGTTTTGGCGAAATAGACTACACGCATTTTGCTCATGCGTAGGTAAATACAGTGTTTTGCACTGCCCGCATGCAGTTCGCGCGTTTACTGTCCAACCAACGAAAGCAGAATCGACAACAGTATTGCTATCTCGTACTTTCCTGTACCTTTATAATTCCTCTTCCTTGTTCATCACGTTCGAGTAGTTTTGTTTACATTAGTCGTGTTCCGCGCGCTGAGTGATTTGTTTGTTTTGATTTGATAATGCGTTATTAGTTTTTAATTCGAGTTATTTAGTGATAATTACTGTGAGTGACAATGAGTACGAATCGGAGTAAAATGTTAGTCAGACTGTCGAAACAAAATATGAAACATTATAATAACACAGACTCAGTTACTGTTGCGTCCAGTGTGTTAAGTGATTGTCAAGAAAAAGAAAATATAGACTGTAACAACCACAATTTGAACGAAAGTAATTACTTTCAAGATGATTTAGAGTCAAGAAACTTTATAAGTCCTATCGTTCCACTCAGTGAGACTCAGCTTGATGAATGCCTTTCTGAAGAATTGGGAGAAGGAGTTTATACTCAACTAATACCTGCATTGATTTTTGATAAGAGTTTAACCGATACAAACATCCCATATTCAGCTCCAACACCTTCAACTTCGACCGCAAGTCTTATTCCACTTGGCAAAAAAAGACCTATCACCCCCACAGCCGCCCATGAACCTACCGTTCCATTCAGTGAGACTCAGCTTGATGAATGCCTTTCTGAAGAATTGGGAGACGGAGTTTATACTCAACTAATACCTGCATTGATTTCTGATAAGAGTTTAACTGGTACTAACAACCCATATTCAGCTCCAACACCTTCAACTTCTACCGCAAGTCTTATTCCACTTGGCAAAAAAAGACCTATCACCCCCACAGCCGCCCATGAACCTACCGTTGAAGATAATATTTCTCAAACAATAAAGAAACCTAAGCGAAATAGAGATCCAGGAGCTGTATTAGAGAAACAAAGACTGAAACATCCACTATTGCCACCTTGTTCCTGTAAAAAACAGTGCATACAAAATATTCCTGAGATTGAAAGACAGTCTATACATACACAATTTTGGAACTTAGACAGGCAACGGCGCCGCGACTTTTTGTCGAGGAGTGTTAATAAGTTACCTACCACATGCACAAAAACAAAAGGCGAATCTCGAAGGCACAACACCTTAATATGGTCGCTCAATGACATCAAAGTATGTAAAGTTTTTTTTCTAAGGACCTTGGGCTTTACTAACGATGAAGCTGTACAGTCAGTCTTGAAAAATAATTATTTGCAGTGCAATAAGAATCCCAAAGTATGTGCCACACCTGATCTTCGAGGACGTCAATTTGAACCAGCTAACAAGTTTCCGCAGGAGTATGAGGACCGTTTAAAGGAATTTATATTAAAATACAACCCAATTTCATCACATTACAATAGTAACCATGCACCTAACAGAAAATACTTGCCAGTAGGCATTAATTTCTCCACAATATTTAAGCATTTTAAGCAGTTTTGCCAAGAAAATAATTTATCTACTTGTTGTTGGACTCATTTTCATAATATGATCAAGAAATTAAATCTGTCAACTGCTGAATTATCGCAAGATATTTGCACTAAGTGTAAAAATCATAAAATAGCTCACGAAAAACTACCTCTTCCTTGCAATTGCGAAGATTGTATAATCATAGGACAGCACTTAGAAAACAAACGGAATTCCCGAAGAGATTTAAAATTAGCAGAAGAACGTAGTGATAACTCCGAAGGAAAGGAGGCTGTATTCACTGTTGATATGCAAAAAGCTATTTGCATGCCACTTTTAACAACTAAAGAATATTATTTTTCTAGAAAACTTGTCCTTTTCAATGAGTCATTTGTACCGCCAGGTAAAAATAAAAATGCTGCATGCATCCTATGGCATGAAGGTGAAAGCGGCAGAAAAGCACATAACATAGCTACCACATATATATATTTCATACGAAAATACTGCCGGGACCTACACAATTTAAACTTTTTTTTGGACAACTGTAACGCACAAAACAAGAATAAAATTCTTTTTTCTGGATTAGTCAGAGTGGTAAACGATGACAAAACTAGTATTCAAAGCTTGAAATTAGAATATTTTGAACCAGGTCATACATTTATGGCTGCGGATGCAGTACACGCTGCTATAACAAAGAAACTAAAAACAGCACGTGAAGTATACGATCTGGAAGATTTCGTGACCAAAATTAAACAGTCTAGAAAAAACCTGGATGTTGACGTACTCAAACACAACGATATGTTGATTTTTAAAAACGACAGTAAAACAGCTTTCCCTAAAGATTGGAATATTCAAAATTTAAAGGTTGTTGAGTTTCGAAGAGGCAAGCTTTCTCTTTTTGCTAAAAATGATTATAATGGTGAGTTTAAAGAAATACACTTTTTAAAGAAAAAGGTTGAAGGAGATTTAAGAAAGATGATCGACAATAGAGAAGACCTTATAAATATGATAGAAACAGAAAATAAACCCAGAGGTATAAGTGAAGTTAAAAAAAAAGAATTGCTAATACTTTCAAAGTCTATGCCTGCATCGCGGCGAAGTTTTTATGAAGCCCTTGAGGAATCAGATGCACCTGACCTTGATACAAATATTGATTCTGATTTATAATCGGATAAAATTATATCGTTTTTTTTTCACTATACAATTTAAGAATTTAATGTTTGCTTACCTTTTTAATATATTTTTAATCTAATTATGCTACTATTTCGTCTTTAGAACCACACACACACACACTCACTTACTCTCAAACACATAAATACACACACATACACTGACTCACACACAAACACACTCTCACACCCTCTCAGTTACCCGCGCGCAGCGATCGCGAAAGGTCGTTAACTAGCCTAATCACTTACGGTGCCCGTGCGCACATACTTAAACATGGCGAAGTGTGCGAAATGTACCAAATTAGTTACGAAAAAGAACCCTGGAGTGCAGTGTAGCAAATGTAACAAATGGCTACATGGTGTTTGTTCTTCATTAACTACGGAACAGCTTAGTGCATTGTCGGCTACGGATTCGGTTGACTGGAAATGCCGCAACTGTATTGGTCCTAAACCAAAACGCATTTCGTGTATCCTACCGGACCCCGAAGAAAATGACTCTGACCAGGAAGAAGGTGGGATTTTTACTGTTCCGGATAAGGATGCTATCCTGGCGATTTTTCGACAAGAAACTCGCGAAATCATCAAACAAGAACTACAAACTACCCTCGACTTTTATTCTAGAAAAATCGATGACTACGAACAGAAAATGAAAGACTACGAAACCCGTGTTAAAATGGTAGAAAACCAATGCAAAGATCTTCAAAACGTTATAAAAAATATAAACCTACAAAATGATGTTCTTGAGCAAAAAGTAAATAAAATTGAACAAGCTTATTCCCATAACAACATTGAGATATGTGGTGTGAAGGAGAAAGAGGGCGAAAGCACAATGAATATTGCGTTAATGATTTGCCAAAAACTCAAGCAAAAATCTGAAGACGTCATTAGAGTTTACAGGAAAAAAAAACCAGCCGACCGCTCGACGGGCCAAAGTACAAAGGTCACCACTGCAGCCACAGCGCCGATCATCGTGTCCCTGCGTGATAATGGCCGTGACTGCTGGCTTGAGGCGGCAAAAAACATGACCCTTACTGCGCGTGACATAGGTGAAGAGAGTGACGAAAAGGTCTACATACGTGAATCTCTAAGCCCTACAACAGCCTACCTACTGTGGAAAACAAAATCTCTCCTGAAAGACAAGTTGATGTGTAAATATGTATGGTGCAAAAACGGGCTTATTATGGTACGCAAACAAGATGGTGACAAAAAAGTCTATACAGTGCGCTCAAACAGTGATATAGCAAGAATTGGAAAAGAACTACAAAAATAAAAAATAAAATGAAGGTATGCCTATAAACTAGACTACAACAAGAACCGTCCTCATGTTCCGGCAACGTAAGTACCTACCTACACTTAACTTGTCAGCCTCACCAGATTGATAATGAATACTAATTATACAGATTCATTCTTAATGGATAAAGTACATCATTCTTGGATTGATTTTACGTGTGACATACGACCGGAAAACAACGAATTATTAATATTACATGTCAACATCAGATCATTGATAAAAAATCATTCGCATTTAGAGTACATCATCACTACCAGCCCCGTGATTGTTCACCTGATTATAATTACGGAAGCTAACATCACAGATACAATAAAACCGTTATATGAACTACAGGATTATTCAATGTTTACGGAGTTACGAAGATATAGAAAAGGAGGTGGTATTGTTATTTACGTGCATAAAAGTGTTTCATTCACACGACTACCGGCTAATATATTGAACTTTGAGTGTATTATTGGTGAAGTGGAGTCTTTCGATGGCTATAAAACGTTATTATGCGCCGTATACAGGCCCCCGAGTTTAAATAAGAGCATGTTTATAAGTGAACTATCGCGACTATTATCCGGATTCCCAGTAAATAAGAACTGTTTTTTAATTGGTGACATAAACATAAATATTGACAATTCTAACGATTCAATTGTCCAACATTATCTAAACTCGTTATATGAGCTGGGGCTAGAATGCTGCATTACTCAGTCTACTAGAATAGAAAAAAGTGCAACTGGCGTATCGAAATCTTGCATAGATCATATTTTTACTCGTGACGTCGACGGCGGTCGGCTAGACAGTCATTCACTACGATCAGCTGTTGTGCAAAACGCAATAGCGGACCATTTCATAATCGGTCTTGCAATTACTAGTTCTACCCGAAAGAAACAAAGTAAAACCATTATTAAAATTAATAACGATAAAGTTAAAGAGGAACTGAGTTCAGTTGACTGGTCCCCGGTTTATGAAATGAGTGATCCAAATGAAATTGAAAGTTTTATTAGCGGTAAATTCCAAACAATATACAACAAGTGTAAACAGAAAGTAACATTAAGTTTAAATAAACGACGCCAATGTAAATGGATAACGGATAAATTAAAATATATGTCTAATAAAAAGAAAGAACTCCTAGAAATATGGAAAAAAGATATGAGTAATAATATAAATAGACAGATTTATAATAAATATAGAAACAAGACTAACAGATTATTCTCTAAAGCGAAAAATAAAGATGTAAAAAAGGATATATGTAATAACTTCAATAATCATAAAAAAATGTGGGAAATAATTAACAGACTTACAGGCAGAATTGTAAAGGCAATAGACGATATCATCCTAAGATCTTTTAGATTAAAACCTCAAATAATAGCAAATAAGTTTTCTTGTGACTTTGACACAAATGTAAAAAAAGTATTATCTGTATGTAATCAGCCACTTATTGACACAAAGTTGTACACAGAATTCTCTAATGTCTCTATTCGACTAAGCAAGATAAATGACGCCATGACGTATAAAATAATAAGAAACCTCAATGACAAAAAAAGCCCGGGCTTTGATCAGATTAGAGCAAAAGATGTCAAGCTCTTATCAAGAGAAATTACACCTGTTCTGACACACCTAATTAATAGTTGTATAACAAAGTCAGTTTATCCTAATAACTTAAAAATTGGTATAATAAGACCCATACACAAAAAAGGCAGTCACATGGATACCAACAACTATAGACCAATAACAATCCTTTCTTGCATAGATAAAATTATTGAAAAATACTTTGGGAACGTTGTGAGCGACTTTCTGTCAAGTAATGGCATAATCCATGAAAAACAATATGGATTTCAGAAAAATAAAAGTACCACGCAACTGTTATCACAGTTTACAGATGAAATCAATGATCACCTTAACAGCAAAAAACATGTAATCATAATTATGATAGATTTCAGCAAAGCTTTTGATACGTTGAATTATGAGGTACTTTACACAAAAATGCAGCAGAATGGTATACGGGGTCCAATGTTGGAATGGTTCAAAGATTATCACAAACACAGGTATAATGTGGTTAGTATAGCGGGGGCGCTCAGCGACAGAGTTCCGACACATCATGGAACGGCTCAAGGATCGATCCTCGGTCCGACTGAGTACCTACTATACGTGAACGACATGTGTAACTTATTCCGGCATGCCTCCGTGTACCAGTTTGCTGACGACACATGTCTTATCACAGCTCACAGGGATCTGGGTACGGCGGAGGAATTGATGCAAACTGAGTTTAACCTGCTATGTAAATGGGCACACGACGTTGGCTTAACAATAAATTATCAAAAAACTAAACTCATGCACATTCATTCACCGTACTTAAAAACTCAAGGAACACCAAGAGTCGTGGCTCATGAACACCAGTGCATGCATCGGCGCTTGGATACCTGTGACTGTAAGCCGGTTGAAAGTGTCAAAGAACATGTATATCTGGGTCTTAAGATCGATCATAAATTTAACTGGGGCCCTCATGTGGACTCTGTATGTGTAAAGCTTCGAGCTATCATGTCAAAATTGCGCATATTGAAGCACAAATTGCCTTATAGGACCTTGAGATTGCTGTATATGGCATTGGCCGACGCTGTTATCAATTATGGTATAACCAGCTATGGAAGAACTTATAAAACTTACCTTCAAAAAATATATAACATTCAAATAAGATTATTAAAAATAGTGGTTCCTTATAAAATTAAACTCAAATATAAACCCGATTATGATAGGTTATTCCATTACTGTAAGGTTCTAAATGTTTTTGACAAAGTAAAATTAGCTGTAGCCTCTGATTACTGTGAACAAAATATGAGTAAGCTACAGAAAATGAGTAGACCAAATTTTGTTCGTAACCTGTCGTACTTGCCTCTATATAAACTGCCGAAAGTAAGTAATGACTACGGTAGAAGGGTCTGGACGTATGCTCTTCCAAGCATTCTAAATACATTGCCTAAGGAAATAGCCAAAAAGCTGGAAAGCAAAAAGCCTCGACAGATAAAAAGCATTCTGAAGACTTTTTTTACCGTTGAGGGCTCGGAGGGGCGTACGTGTGGGTCCACTACCGGACAGACCTGTGAGTGGGTAACCTAAACCTAACCAATAGCGCACATAATCCTGCCTCAGAAGGATTGAGCGTTATTTTTTACTTGTAATAGTTGTGATAATTACTCTTTGAAATAAATAGATTCAAATTTTAAAAAAATTTTTTTTTTTTTTACACACACACACACATACACGCACCCCAACGTACACACACACATACACGCACCCCAACGTACACACACGCATACACGTACCCCAACGCACAAACACACATCTAATTGTGTTTTTTTAATAAGCGTTTGATCTCATATTTTTTTAATAAGCGCTTGATCTCATATTTTTTTAATAAGCGTTTGATCTCATATTTTTTTAATAAGCGTTTGATCTCATATTTTTTTTATAAGCGTTTGATCTCATATTTTTTTAATAAGCGTTTGATCTCATATTTTTTTAATAAGCGTTTGATCTCATACAAACCCAAAAATATTGTTACGTTTCTTTGTTTATTTTACATTTAAGAGTATGTTTTGATTAAATTTATTTTACCTTCATGTAATTGATTTTATTTACAAACCATACATCAAGCGTAAGAAGACAATAGGATTTCAGGATATCTGTGAGAGTTATGAGTGCCATATGCATTAAAACTTTATTCAAACAAACTCTTCAGCTTTGTATTAGTAGGACTAGGTAATAGAAAATGACAGATATTACTCATCTAACTTATTGCTATTGCATTCACAAGTGTCACAGAAATCATACAAAGGTGAAAATACTATAATTTACAATTCATTCCATCTGTCCTCTTAAAAAACTGTATGCTTAGATACAGTGTTTTGGCATAATGGGTTTAGAGTTTCAGACAAGGATTAAACACTGTATCCGGTTTTACAGTGTTTTGCCTTGTTTGAAGTACATTAAAATTTTATAATTGTCTTGTCAACACAAGTTAGTGGCAATAACTTCTTTCTGTAATAAAATAATTTCAAAAAAACTATTTGGCTATATACTAGAGATGCACACCTAACTATTAAATGAAAAAAATTATATAATATGCACCAATTACCTCTGTAATGGGCAAATATTAATAAAAAACACATTTTGTCAGTTATCTCAAAACTGGTTTTTGTAGGTTACAGTGTTTTGGCTTGGCAGGGCAGACTAGCTCACAGATAAACAGCAAATGTACTAGCAGCAGACAGCAATACTTACTTTGACATAACTACATCAGAGCATATAGTTTCAGGATATTATTTTGAGTGTACACCGACTGATCGTTTTTCTTAATTGACATCCCCAAATTGCAAAGATAAGCCGTCGATCTGCGACTTCCGTTCTATCGATCCTCATCACTGCATTAAAACGTTTACTTTTACTTCCCTAATTAATCTTGATTTAACTAACAACACTGTAAAGGCGTAAAGTGTTTAATCAACATAATTAATTAGCATTAAAATTCGTCTGGTCATCCCTCGTTAATTTTTAAAAGAAAGTTTTTTTTTCATTATTTTGGCATTACCATAAAAACTTAAAAAGGCTTTTGTCAAGTAAACGCAATTTCGTAATGGTCATAATCATGTTAGGTATTATCATAACAATTTAAATATGAAAGTGTGATTCGTTTAAGTAGAGAAGTTAAGTTTTGCATAAGACGAGTCAAGATGACAACCTACAATTGCGAAGTAGTAGAAACTTTAGAGAAACGTGCGGAACGGAAAACAAAACACACATGCAACTGCGAATTTCAAAATCTGCTTTTACTTTCCGATCAATGATTTTCATCTTATCTATCGAGACTGATATACTATCAGAACTCCTAGCCAACAGTGATGACTCCTTTCTCATCATAATGTTCTTCTTCTGGTGCCTCTCCAATTACTGAGGTTTCGTCATGTATTCCGAATATCTCCTTTTCCTTTGCATCATAACATATCAGGCTAAAAATGTTCATTGCTGGATCATAAGCCTCTCCAAAGCGTCGCCGCATCGACCATTCTTGTTTCGACTAAGTATATTCCAAATCTATCATAAAAGGTCTATTTGGTTGGACCATCGCTACTAAAAACTCCCCCAAACGTCGCACATGACCGATCCCTTCTCTTTTAGACTACATTTCTAAAACCATCATAGAAACTTCTAATGAGACCATTGCATCACTATAAATATCAAACTACAAAATCAAAATGGGTGTCCGTGTCCACTGTCCATTATGCACATCCTTTAGCCCACAAAGGAAGCGTCTGTCTGCTCGCATTAATCACGAGATTTTAATAGAACTATCAATGAGATGCTCCAGCTGTGTGACTTGTGAGTAATAAGAGTGAAAGAGGGCTCGTCGAGTCAGTGTACTATCGAAGTTTAAATAATTATTTTGTCATTCTGACTATCCTCGTCCCATGTTACTTAGCACCATATTTGGTTGTCAGCTGGCACTTAATCATCATTCACTCCCATTTCAAACGTATCATCCCTTCAGTGGCGTAGCGAGTCCTAATAGGGCCCTGTATGAACCTGAGTGCAGCGAAGCCCAAAAAGAGGATTATGAAATAGCGATTTGAGCTTTCTGAACAGTTTTTTTATTGAGGAGCGAGTGTAGCTAGCTCGAAAAATTGGAGCATTCTGGTCTCTTTAGAACGAGCTTGAAAAATTCGAGATTTAAGCCCCGTGATAAAATAGGACTTTATTGAAGAGCAAGCGAAGCGAATTCGAATAATACACACAAAATTCTTTACATTATGTTTTAATAATCAAGTATTTAATATTATTTTCTTTTGTTTCAGAGGAGTATTTCCATGGAAGAGCAATTCTTCAAAGAACCACGACTCGCCATCAACAGTGGTGTCATGGCGTCTCTTCGGCAGCAAATCCAGTGGGAACCTGGCTGCAAAGACTATCAACTCTGAAGCACAGAAGACGTTGACACCGGCGTCATCGGGAGCTAATACTCCTCATCATCATAAGCGGCAGGGCAGTTCTGCGAGTGAGAAGCAGTTTGAAGACCTGGTGGCCAGCTCTATTGCTCTTATACAACATGATAGGTGAGTTCACTTTTTATACACCAAACTATCTTCTAGTCTAAAGAATTAGTGAGAGAAAAGAAGAGCCACGAGAAAACATTGTTTTAATTTTACCACTCCAACTTGGCTTTTTTCAATACTAAACTCAGTTTGTCTGTTGTCGTCCTGTCCCTACTATGATGGGATGTGCCTGAACCTGAAGTGATATTTCCAAACAGAACCTTTGATATTGAAGAAAGCAAACTGCCATTAAATAAAAAGCCATTTCTATCACCTCGCTTAGATCTCATTTCTCAAGCAGCAACATTTGATTGCTTTATGATTTTACTTAGAATAGGTATACGCAGAAAACCGACTTAATTAACTACGAATTTGATATCATAAGCAATTACAGGTTCAGTTGACCTGATAGTTCTGTTTACCTTCAGAAAGGTATAGTATCCACGTCAGTTGATGACGTAGCCTACTCGTAAATGTTATTGTTTTGTCCCAATTACGAGGAAACTGGCTTGCGCAGCCATAGTATCGTATTCGTGCTTATTATCAGGAATATTGCTTGAACATACAACGTCCATTAAAGGTATTTGATATTCAAGTTGAACCAAACAATTTATAGATATGAAACTGGAATTACAAACTGGTTTTCAAATACTCTTTCAATCGTTTTCCAACGCTATGGAATTCATTTCGATCAGTAGGCTGTAACATTAATCATCTAAAGTTCAAGAGGCTCACATTGTACCGAGTCATCAGCACGATGAACTCACGCTTTCTTCGTAAAGTTCAAACCAATTTTAGGTTCAACAACATCATGTGCTACCTTTTCATCTACCGGGTTACCGTCCCTTCGCCTAATCTACTTCTTTTCGTGCCTTATAGGAAAAAGCTTACGGTATTTATTGTTTAAAGATTGACTCATAGGTACTTAGTTTAAATAATAAAAACTCGTTCCCAAATAATTATTCTTCCAATTATTTGTTATTTTACATTAATCGTTTGAAGTCCAAGAGGCTCACATAGTATGGAGTCATCGACACGATGGACTCAAACTTTCTTCATAAAATTCGAACCGATTTTAAGTTCATCAACGTCATTCGTTACCTTATCAACTACCGGGTTACCGTCCCTTCACCTACTTGCAAGCATGACAAAGCTTCCACACAAATAGTATTTCATTAGCTTTTAGTGTCACCTACACTTCGTTTTAATAAGTGTCTGATAATCTTCAAATGGTTCAAACAGCTATAATTAAGGCGAGTTATTGACTTGATGAGTAACAAAGCTTTCTTCGGGTAGTTAATCCACATTGTGGGATTTTTGACCTTTCTTTTTTCTCCTTATCGCAACTAAGTCTGATTAATAAATTAGGTATTTTTTCAAGCAAACTAAAATAGCAGCTGGTGGCATTTCTGAGAACACCGCAGCACAAACTTTTTAGTTAAAAAGTCCAATTAATCATGTCATCGACATGGCCAACTAAAAAACTTTTTCCAGAAAGATCATTAACATCGTCTAAAAGTTCAGGCCCTCGTTTAATCAACCCATCGACACGATAAACTTATACACTCTCTAAGTAGATCGTCAACATCATCCAACCTTTCAACTTTCTCACCTTGACTATACAAATTGGTCTTCCGATCCATCAGTGCACAATAGGCGGACCTGGTGACATTTCCGAGGTCATGTACAGGTGTTATTTGACCGACATTGCCTGCCCTAATAAAGTGTTTTCACGTTTTCGCGTCGCGCTTCGGTGAAACTGTTGCCTAATTAACATTTGGACTGAATTGCTGAAACAATTCAAGCTAGGCCTCGGTTTTGTATAGAAAGCAGTTTGGTAATTTTTTTGGTAGAAATTGGTCTCGAAAGTGTTACTGCGAATTTAGAATTTAGAAGTCTCTGTGCCAGTTGGTTTAATTATATGCAAAGCCATTGAAAATCAGCCCGGGGTCTATTACAATTTACAAGGGGCTTCAACATAACTGGCGAAATGCGGGTGTATAGGCAGGTACATCTCTACCTAACCCTACAGGGATTACAGGCATGATGTTGTATTATTTGGCTAATGAAAAGCTTAGGCATCCGTGCAGAAAGACCATTGTAGTTAGTCATTTTGCTTCATTGTATAAAGTTTTTTTTCGAGTATTTAAATAATTATTTCGCAGTTCAAGGTAGTTTTTCTGCGTGTAGACTATGCGTGTTTTTTTCTATTATCTACAACCCTTAATTTTGTTACTGCTTTATAGTTATACTTTCCAAAAAAGATTTTTTTTTCGATTGCTATCTTGATTGTCGTGTGTGACATCTAAATAAAAAACTCGTGTGAATGTGGGTAGGTTGACAAGCCCTAATAGTTTTGGTCGTTGCTCCGATGACATCGTTTTCCGTGCGTGTCAGGATATATTAATCCTCCAAATTATGCTGGTGTGGCTTCTGACACGGTGTACCAAATACATACTGTAGTATCATTTTATTATCATTAGTTTTTTCAGGCTAGTTTTACGTGGCATACAAGTTTGGTCCTTGTTGGCGTCCAAATTAAATAGTTATATAGTTTTCTTGATTTATGTTATCATATCAATAATACCTTTACGAGCCTTTACGCTACTTAAGTGCATCCGGCACTCTCAGTTACCGCGTCCCTGCCATCATAGCTAATTTGCTAATGTTCCCACTTTGGCTTGAGCTATTTACTTGAAACGAGTTCCAATGCCTAAGTACCCACTTACCAAAACATGCTTTGTGATCTCTCGCATTTGCTGCTATTCGATCTTGTCTTGTTAGATATACATCTGTCTAGCCTTTTCCCAATCTTGTTGGAGTCGGCTTCTAGTCTAACCGGATGCTCATGAATTCCCGTATTTTACATGGAGCGACCGCGTATCTGACCTCTTCAACCCAGTTACTAGAGAATACGATACTTCATTTCGATAATCTTTTGTAAGATATTGCAGGATATAATATTATCCATACAAGCAAGGTACTCTGCTAGCGTTTGTTTTGCTGCAATCGATTTGTGCAGTGGGTTTTACCAAATAGCCATACACGCAATTCTACAATGACTAACTTGGCTTAAGTGGTGAAGTAAGTGTCCGTTTAGGTTTTTCCTTGTTACCTAAAAAAAGTCTAAAAAACTATGGAGGAGTAACCAGTTTATATGCTATTCTAAATCTTAATTACCGTGTTATTTTAGACTCAATGACGTATAATTTCGTTCTCTGAATTAATAGTAAATTAGTAGCTAAAATGAGCACAAATGTGCACACATAAATCTATTATATTACAAAAGCAGGGCAAATCTACAAGAGCTAAGCACATTGGCACTAGTAATAAGATTACTAGAGCTTGAAGGCTGAACTGAAACTGATAATACTGCTTCAATGTGCCCAATTAATGTCACGCGTGAAGCCTTTTTCGTAAATCGTGTTAAGCACATGTGGTATTACTAATGTTTTGGTCCTTCCAGCATTTTCTAATAAGCCCAAAGCATCCAAAAGCCGTCAGCAGCACTGGCCAGCCTTTAATGATCCTACTTCTGAGTCTCTGACGTCCTCTCTTAAGGGATAAGGTTATCCCCTAATATGTGCTGATGGCGACTACCGAGGAGGTTTTACTGAGGGCCATCATAGACTAAAGAAGTCTTAAATCTACTACAGCGTATTGCCACTTGTAATATAACAAGATTAGGTACTCAGTCGAAGGCTACCAGTTTAGTGCTCTGCACTGATAAGACTGTTTCAATGTGCCCAACATTGCTGTCACGCGTAACGTGAAGTCATTGTTTATAAATCGTGTTAGCACGTGTAAGCAGAGCTTGTTCTGTGTCGTATCCATACTAATATTATAAATGCGAAAGCAATTTTGTCTACCTTTTCACGCGTCTTTTTTTGATTTGGGGGCATCATGCATCCTCGTGAGTATCTAGATATTTCACGTTTCTTCGTCTGAGGAAAACGGAGGGTTATATCAGGTTCCAAGCTACTAAAACCTCAGGGGCCGTCTCCACGAGCGAGAGAATCGCGGCGATATTACGTATTTGTATGGGATAATATCGCCGCGATTCTCTCGCTCGTGGAGACAGCCCCTCACGGTTCCGTATGTTGGGAACCTGGGAGATATTCGTAAATTCGCACACTGGGTGTGTTACCTCCAACTGGACTTTTTTTCGGTAAAAGTGAACTGATCGATTAGAAATTTGGTAGGGAGGTAACCTGGGAACTGGAGAAGGAGAAAGGCTACGACTAGACGTCATCCTGAATATGTATTTGTATTGAAAATGATGTAACGTACAATACGCGCAGATGAAGTCGCGAGCACAGCTAGTCTAACATAAACTGACAATATGTGATTTCACATAAACATTTTAATGGGCATGAGAAAATATTGCTAGTAATTTTTACGGTCTATTTAATTTTTCTATGAAAATGTATTTGGATGTTATGGTCAATTAAAAAAAATACTGATAAAGCATTTGGACTTAACGCACGTGTTAAGTAAGAAATACAAGAATGTGTTGGTGCAATAAATTATGACAAAACATCTACTAACTTTCTTGTGTAAGAAAAAATGCACGGCCGATGCCTAAGTACACGCACTTACATGAATCAGTTAAAAGGCCTACCGAAATCTATCAATACCTAATATTAGAATAATCAATAGTAAACAGAATATTAAATCGCTTTCCGAAGTACCCTTCCATACCGATAAACCAATAAATATTTAATCGCCATATTGGTACAGACATTCCAGGCATGCCGTACATTTGAAAAAACACGTTTCCCTATGCATTGTGAACAGGTGTTATGATTACGTCATAAAGAACTTAGGGAAATACCTGATCAATTTATAATACTGCGGATTCAGTGCCGGATAAGCAGTCTTATGTTTCCATCACAAGATTTGTAAAAGATGTGAGACTTGCACTGTACCATCTTTATGTGTATCCTTTGTTAATTGTATTTTGTCCTTGGGAGATACCTACAGCATTCTCGATTGATGTAGGTATTAATAACATTGATATTTGTTCGCACAGTTTTAAGCTTGTGATTATTGAAAAATTCTCACACAATGGTTTTCGCAGCCATCTTGTTCTACAGAGATGTGAATTTAATACGCTGCCATGTAATTTAATTTAATTAATATTAAACTAAAATTCGCTATTAGGTTTCATGCTGTGCTATGTTTCTGTTTGTTGAATTTCACATCAGGTTCTCAGTTCTCTTTATCAATCAAAAAGTGCTTTGTAAACTTCGTTAGAGCGTTCTGCGACAGCTCTGTCAGCTTAATCAGAATTCAAATGGCTGAATTTAAATTTTATCTGCTTCAAAAAGAAATGGATGATTGTTAAAGTGCGTGATCAATGATCCTTCCTTTATGGCAGCCGGCTTGACATAATCCCATTAATTCCCCTTATATTTAGACCGACCTCATTACGTGTCCGTGCTTACGAATTTAAATGGTCAAATTAATATTCGCTACACAACGCGAAAATTACCGGGTTCACGCAACATCGTTGGCACTTGCGCTTAATTTTCATAATGTCCGGAGAAATGGACTGTTAGCCCGTAATAAATTAGTCATATACTACATTATTTACTGTCTGCTTCCACGGGCACGAGAGGGAATCGATCGGACAATGGCCACATTTTCGACGTTAGTTAAATTATCTTCACTTTATAAGTCAACTAGGTTGAGCGGCTTCGCCCGCATGGAGTTTGGTAATTGTCCCACGGGAACGGGCTCGTACTACCGGGATAAAAGTATCCTATGTGTTATTCAATATTCCAGGTTATAAACTATCTGTGTGCCAAACACCTAAATCCGTTCAGTAGTTTTTGCGTGTAAAAGTAACAAATATCCTCACAAACTTATATTAGTAGTAAAACATAGTAGGCACTTGGTTAATATTTTCAATGCAAAGTTTTATTATAACTGACACGAAAGCTTAAACCAGAGCCCTAGTACTCGTATCTAATTTCATTCCATGTTTACAGCCAACAATAAAATCCCCAGCCTGCGGCGCTAACCCGACGTTATTATGGGAAAATAGCAGTGAACAGTTATAGGAATCGTACTACAAGGTGGCACTTTTTCAAACTACAACAGAGGCACAGAAGCGGAAATACCAGTGTAATGACAGAGCTGCCCTCCGCAATTTGCTCGTTCGTGACCGCTCTAGGGCCCGCTCTAATAGCGAACTTTATTTAATCTGTGCCACTCATCTCGCTCCGCTCTTTAACCAATTTGGCATCGCTGGGCTTACTGTTTATTCTCTCTTGCGTTTACAACCTTCTACTAAATGGTTTTTTGCCATTCATCATTGTTGATTTATCGTTTTATGTAGATTTTTCACGGTTTATTCGATGCGTGAGTTGTGCTTGTAAGCTAATACACTCATAACATTTAAAACGTATGCATAATGAAGCATACATACATTCGTGCATTATAAAAGGTGCAGACGCTTTTAAAGGAATGCGATATAATGAATTAAACATTTATTCGCAATTCGCTTTCTTAAGGGGAATGCTCCAACCAGCCCGCGAAATTCAAAATTTCTTGGGTTTTTTGCAATTTGCAGGCCAGTGCTAGGTTGTATGTTGATTAAAATATTATTCGCGGCTGTAAGACATATGTAGTTACAGAATTATAATCATCAAAATCATCAATAAAACGCTCTAAGTTCATAAAGCTGTAGGAATGACTTTTTCTTGTTCCTACACCTTTATTAACTTGGAGGGTTGTATTGGTGATTTTGATGATTATAATTCTGTAACTACATATGTCTTACAGCCGCGAATAATATTTTAATCAACATACAACCTAGCACTGGCCTGCAAATTGCAAAAAACCCAAGAAATTTTGAATTTCGCGGGCTGGTTGGAGCATTCACCTTAAATCAATGTGATCATTTAAATAACTCATCTCGTATCTCTTTGGATTGAATTTATCGGCAGTACATGTTGTACTCACGCGTTAAAAAAATTGGGAATACAAGCAGCGTGAAACACGCAAGTTGCAAAATTTTGTAGATTTTATTTTAATTGCGATTTTTTAAGCTGATTTTTTAACAAAGATTAGCGTGAACGTTAGTTAAAGGTAAGCGTCGATTACGGACGAAAAGTCAAATTGCGTATCTGCAAGATTTCGATAGATCCGTGTTAGTCTTGTAAGATGTTAATGACTTCGGCATTTTGACTTGTAGCACTTGTAGCTGTGAGAAATTAGGCAAGTTCAATTACAAAAGGTTAATTTAGGCCTGTTGCTTTTTTTGGAGAATTAACTTTGGGCAAAGATAGTCAACGTGGCAACGTGGGCATTGCTCTGGGCTGTCATTCTGTGTTGTCGAGGTCATATAGGCAGTCGGTCTATGTAAAATACTGGTCTATGTAAGATTCAGGTACATACGGTTTTACTGGAATCCAACCCCAACATATTTGGGAATAATGATGGGTCAATGTCTGCATAGACGCCATTGCACAATTCAACATTTTAAACACAAATTTATTTATTGTTATCTTAATTCTCATTGAATTTAATAGAGGTAGGTAATAGCATAAAACTTTATGACTAAAGCGAGCTATGAATGTGCGGATTCAACTGACATTTTCCATAGCAATAGTAACTTTGAGGAAAGGCCAAGGCTGAAAGCATTGTTAGGAATGGAAGTTGCTTTGTCTATAACGAGAAAAGGGTAAATATCTTAATGCTTAAAAGATTTAAAGTAGTTTTTCTGACATTTGAAAAATACATAAGTAGGTGCAAAGACTTGGTTTTTTGGGATCAAATACCTACATCCTATAGATGGCTTGGAAGGATGTCTGTGTTTTTTCGTTATGGAAATATACCTTTCCAATTCTGAGACTAAAATAAAATTTCATTTTGATCTACACCTGCTTGATAAAATTCCAAATTCAGTGCATTTCTTTGGTTGGTAATCCATAAAACATTCAGATAAAAGCAGTCTTAATATTTATACGGCAGGCAGGTGCGTTCAGAACTTCAAACAACTATGAATACAGTTTCTCAGAATCAAAATACAGAAACAATGTAACTCGGCTCGTTCTAGATATACAAGCGTGCACCTCTGCTGCGTTTCCACACATTATGTATCGCACGCAAGCCCTGCACGATATCATTTGAATATTCAATTACTTGATATTACTTTAACTACTTATAACATCACGATGAAGCCATCCTTTGTGTTATCTAATTGCGTATAATACCTACTGCATAATTATTATTGAGATATTAATTGTAAATGATTGCAACGAACCGGATTTTCCATCAATTATCCGCAATTGATTTCGTGATTCTGAAGGTTTTATTGATTTTTCATTTGGTTTTATGGTAATGTTAAGATGGGTAGAGAGAGGGCGAGGGTGATACTAATAAAATTACCAATTGCTAGTAGGTATTCTCACCACAACACTGTAAACTGGTACAGCTTAGGATAGATATATATCTGGAATATAAGATTTGCAGTTGGGTTTTGGATATCTATCCAATTATCCGGTAATGGTTGATGAGTTTAACGTTATTTATTATCTGTCGGTGGGTATTATATCTTCATGTTCCTTAGGCCTAAATCAGTAGTAGGTACCTATTGTATATCGGGCTGGTGGCCGATACTACGTATCTAAAGCGTGGACTTGTTGCTTACGGTAAAGCAAAACTTCCAATGCGCCGTCAGCCCCTAAACTAAATGTAACCCGTCTCGTTTCAGACCATCAAACTTACCCGCAAAATGCACCGAAGAGGCGCTTCGCCACAAGGCCGAGCACGCAAGAATGGTGGAGGCAGCAAGACGACGAGTCGAACGCGAGGCAGCTGCAAGACACGCGAGAATGCAAGAGTCGCTGCGGTTGGAGGAGCGGCTTGCCAGGCATGCGAAGGAGTGGACACAGAATATACTGCCAGATTGGAATAACACGTTAGTATTGATGTTTCTTCTTCTACAAGTTAGTGCAAACATATTGAGTAGCAGTAAAAGCTAGCTATGTTGGCAAGGGCTTGTCCCCAATTATGTGGGACCTAAATATAACTGACGAAATAGGTATGGGAATGCTACACCTCTGCCTAACTATTCTGAGAGAGGCCTGTATTCAAGAGCATATGTAGGATTGGATATAATACTCCCGGAGTAAAATAACACGTTAGTTTAAACATAACACAGGGGGAAGGGACATCGACACTAAAATGATTACCACGTATTCGGTACATCATTCTGAAACCCCACATAGAAAATTGTCGGTCATTAAAAAAAACATCTAACCGTTTTAGCGTCGGTGTCTCCTCCACCTTGTCTATCAGGGTACCAGCATATATACTAACTACCTACGTAACGTTCTATTGTAGTTAGATAGGAGCCTGCATACCCGAGATGGCCGGACGTAGATACTTAGTACGAGTAGCGTCACTCACTTTAGAGACTCCAGTCTAGACATCTTAATGGCCCTCGTAGGATACAGATGGTTTCAGGTTTCATAAAGAGGAAAGATTCCATATCTACACTGATGTACTGGGTGTTTTGTTAAACTTGGGCAATACTTTAGCAGTGTAGTCCTCATGAAAATAGACAAATTTAACTATTGGACTCATTCTAAAATATGATAAAAAAAACCGGCCAAGTGCGAATCGGACTCGCGCAAAAAAGGGAGTAACACCAAATAATTTAATGACAATATTTATAACACTCATTTATAGGTATAAAACAGGAAAATCAACCTTTAATCAAACATATTTTATTTACAGGAAGAACTCAAAACGCACGCTAGAACTTTGGTGGAGCGGGCTTCCGCCCGCAGTACGCGGAAAAGTATGGCAACTGGCTATCGAGAACAAACTCAAAATCACCCACGACATGTATCAAGATTACGTCGCGAGGGCAAAGCAAAGGCTACACGAAGCACAACTCCGGAGAAAACGATTAAAAATCAACAGAAACGACAAATGCAGCTGTCAGAAAGAAAATAAAGAGAAACCAACAGAACAGAAAGAAAAACTGGCCAAACTAGACGATTTGCTAGCTAAAACTGATGATAGAATCAAAACTGAAGAAGATAAACCTCGCTTAGGGATCCCTAGAAACTTCAGTGAACAGAATCTAAAGTCTCAAGCGACAGATGCAGGGCCTAAGAAGTGTTGTTCGAAATCCAACCCTAATCTGTTAGACTATGGTGACGAATGTTCCATGGAGTTGATCCAGCTGGACATTGCGCGGACGTTCCCTCATCTTTGTATCTTCCAACCTGGAGGACCGTACTTTGATGTGTTACATGAGCTCCTGGCGGCGTATGTCTGCTATAGGCCGGATATTGGATATGTTCAGGTACGTTTTTTTTTGTTATGGTGTATCAGCCATGTTAACTTCGTTAAGAAAGACTTCAGAGCATGGGGGTCCTGGGTTCGATCTCCGGTGTAATTCATTAATTATATATAGTATCCTGCTGGAACTTAAAGGAGCTCGTGGCTAAATAATAACAGCCGCTCGGGTCGATCTTTAGGTTAAGCCGCGCTTGCCTAGGTTGGTCCGTGGATGGGTGACCACCCATTACATACCGAGTTTCCTCCGTGCATCGGAAAGCACGTTAAGCTGTTAGTCCCGGCTGTCATTTGTAGATCTTTGACAATCGTTAAGATAGTCAGTGGCTCGAAAGTCTGACACCCAGTCTTACCAAAGGGTATCGTGTTTCCCAGTGCTATCTGGGTTGTGGAGGTCAGATAGGCAGTCGCTCCATGTAAAATACTGGTATTTAGTTTTAGCTGCATCCGGTTAGACTGGAAGCCGACCCCAAGATTGTTGGGAAAAGGCTAGGCAGGTGATGATCCTGCTAGAACTTAGTCCTACACTCTGTATATTAGATGAATTCGGTCGGCTTCCAGTCTTACCGGATGCTGAGTACCAGTATTTTACATGGAGCGACAACCTATCTGACCTTCACAACCCAGTTAGTACTGAGTAATACCATACCGCTTGGTAAGACTGGTTGTCAGACATTCAGGCCTTTGACTTCCTGTAACGACTGTCAAATATCTTCTAATAACATCCGGGACCAACGGATTAACGTACTTTTTGAGGCAAGGAAGAAACTATGGAATAAACTAACTAAGTATGTAATGGGTGGTCACCCATCTGCGGACCAACCTAGGCAAGCGCGGCTTAACTTGAAGATCGAGCCGAGCGGCTGTTATTATTTAGCCACGAGCTCCTCTACCTCTCTCTGCTTTGAACTTGAAATAAGAATAGATAAAGGCGGATTTCCAGTAGTTTGCCCAGTTCATTTGCAACGTAATTTTAACATTATTATAATTTATTTTTTGTTTTTAACAAAATTAAAATTGTGCCTTTTGGGCAACAACGGGGGAAAATAGAGAAGTAATGCAATTTCGTTTAAATCAAGTTAGTCACGAGTCCACGACTTGTAAACCAAGTTGCCACGAAATTCAAACAGTGATCGTGACGGGACAGTTTACTTACTTATTATTTTAACTAAATGTTAGGAATAGTTTATTTTAAATGGTCTGTCTCACGATTCTCTAGATTTCTCTCATTTCTTCGATTTTCATGCCGCTCGGATCAGTCTTTAGGTTAAGCTGCGCTTGTGCCTCGGAAAGCACATTAAGCTGTTGGTCCGGCTGTCATTTGTAGATCTTTGACAGTCGTTACAGGTAGTCAGTGGCCCGAAGTCTGACAACCAGTCTTACCAAGGGTATCGTATTACCCAGTACTAACTGGGTTGTGGAGGTCAGATAGTCAGTCGCTCCATGTAAAATACTGGTATTCAGCTGCGTCCGGTTAGACTGGAACCCGACTCCAACATAGTTGGGAAAAGCTACGCAGATGATGATGAATTCTGTGGCCTCATTCTTGCTTGTACCTCTTCCTTAGACGAATACTGCAAATATTCCTTACCCCATACATAACGTCCATTACAACGGTATCTAGCGTGACCCGCCCGCAGCTATATGATGGTAATCGTTACGTGATAACAATGCACGCGTGATACTATGAGCTTGGTCTGTAGCGGTACTTATGATTATGTTGTCGAACTTTAGTGCTTCTAGTAAATCTGATTTACTTGTTAATCCTTAAAGAAGTCGTAGAAGGCACAACATTAGGCCGTTCTGAAGTTATTGGCAGGCTATACTGCACTTAAGACGTATCCGTAAAGTGATCAGAACTCTAACTGGTCTATCACTTACTGAATCATTGGAATATCCTCAGCCAAAGTCTGCGATCATCATAGATAACTTGTTGCACTTACATACATGATTAGACTTGGCAGTATTAGTTGAAAACCAAAGTCGACACTACTCATATTAGGGTTGAACCTCGTCTGACAGCACGGAGTCGCACTTTTTTATGCTATCCTTTTCTGTCGCTCAGACCCGTTATTTGCTAGAGCGAGAAACAGAGCGGGAATGCTATTAGGACATTCAGAACGCTCTGTTACGTTGTGACTGATAAGATTCGACCCTTACTCTTTCAGCACAAAATTCGTTTGGCATCTACCATTGCAATCATTTTCGGGCCCGTATGACACAATTTGACTTTTTCCCCAAACTTTTAAATTCAATTTGCCCTTCATCTGTGCCTAATCATAGGTACCCGGATATTTGAGTAGCACCCTAACAGTCTACATTATATTCCAGCATTATTAATTGTGGTTTCTACAACTTTCTTTCTTCCATGTTTTTTTTCATACATTTTCCAAACTACTACCTTGCTTCAGAATGGTCCACATTAGCCCTATATCGAAAGTTTTGGAAGTCATGGGGATACCCTTTGCCCAGCAGTGGGATGACACAGGTTAATAGCAACAGTAGCTGACCTTGTTTCTGTATCGCCATCTTTGATTGAAAATAACATATTCTTTTACAGGGCATGTCATTCATAGCAGCAGTGCTGATTTTGAACATGGAGGCGCCTCAAGCGTTCGTCTGTTTCGCCAACTTGTTGGATGGGCCTGTGCTGAGGGCCGCTTTCACAAGGGATGGAGCAACCATGCAGGTATGTTAACTTGTTGTAATAATGCTTAGTGACTGGAATAAGGGATTCTCAATTTAAATAAAAACGCCACCAGTTTGGATTTTAGAAATTTTTGGAATGGGCATTTTTTTGTCAAAACTGTCAGTATATTATGCCAGATTTTTGTGAACTAAAAGGGACATGCAGTCATTCAGAAGAGCAGGAAGTTCCTCTCTCTGGAGCCCAGACCGTTGGTAGCTTAGACCCTGGACCTTTATTGATGCATGTTTTCACAAAAAAAAAACTGGAAGAAAAAAATTACACTCGAAGAGATGTTGAGTTGATGGACACATCCGGTTTCCGTTGAATGTTACCGCTCTTTCTACATAAATAGGTATAACTCTTTGGCTCATTTCAGCCAACAGGGAGTGCCGTCGAGCTAATGGCAACGCGTGCGATGGTTGTTATTGCTAGTATAACTCGTCTGTTGTTGTGTTCCCAGCGGCTGTGGAAGGCGTACTCCCGCCTGCTGCGACACCACGTGGCGGCGCTGGCGGACGCGCTGGCGCCGGAGCTGTACCTGCTGGAGTGGCTGTACACGGCCTTCGCCAAGGCCATGCCGCTGGACGCCGCCTGCCGCGTCTGGGACGTGTTCCTACGGGACGGAGACACCTTCCTCTTCAACACGGCGCTGGGTAAGCTTACTACGTACTTAAAAGAAGACTATAAGAAGAAAGGCCATATTTCTTTTTACAATTTTAAGGTGAGGAGGAAGACTGGCCGATAGATGGCATTATAAACTCCTTATGCCCGAGATTATAATGCCTAATCTATTAAAATGTCGAATAAAACAGTCCACATTAATTGAAAGTAATAGCCTAGGTCCCAACATTGAGAAACTGTCTTGATACCTGCTCTGGTCGTAGGTCCATTCTTGCAGGACAAATTAAATTCTCATTTCTACTTATCTACACCACAGACTAGGCTCCTCAACATTATTTTGCCTACCATAATTGCAGTCTTTTCTTTCCAATAATGTAAACCAATAATACCTGATTAAAAAAAAAAACGAATATAATATACACTCACTTCGAAACGTCAAACTCGCAATAACACTATTCGTTAACGTTGAAATAACTATATATAACATAACATAATAAATAATATGGAATAAAAACTTAAGGTATATCTTTGTTTCACCCTTGTTTAAATAACTCTTTTCTCTTCGCAGGCGTCCTCCACCTCTACCAAGAAGAACTAAAAGACATGGACTTCATCTCCGCCGCCCAGTTCCTCACAAAGCTCCCAGAAGACCTGGACACCGAGGCTCTGTTCAAGAGCATCTCAGCCGTCTCCCTAACTCTTGACGGTATGTCCTTCGAAGAACTGGCTTCATGCTGTGAGGTCGACACTACCTTGGATGATGACGTCACTGTTAGGTTATGATATAAGAGAACTTTTAATTTTGATGGTTTCTGGGACATTGTTGATGCTTTGTCGTTTAGAGTTGGGTTATAGTGAAGTTCGAGTGGATGAATGGAAGAAAATAGTGGGTTTAAGAGTGGTAAATTAATGCCGTTGTACTACAAATGCCTCAGTTCCAGGTAGTCGCGGTCTTGAAAGGTGTGAGCGAGACTCAGGATAGAGTTTTCGTACTTAACATTCGCCGTCTTACTCGCACCTTTTAAGACCACAACTGTCTAGACATTTGGAATAATCATTTATGTTACGCTGGCAAGAAAATATATACTTGTCACGTGTTACAAAAATTACTTAGCTGTCAATATTAAAAAAACTATGCCATTCTTAGGTGACGATTTGGTGCGACGAGTAATTTTGTAAGTGAATGTGAAGTGGAGTCGTAATACACTGTCAGTGAGTTTTTCGATGGCAATATCTCGTAAGTAGCGGTTTGTTAAGTGTCTATATCATTTTATATAGATTTTTTTAGAGAGTGATGAATGATTTGTATGATTGAATATTCGTTTTGTACTGTGACGTCGTGTCCTTATTTATAAAACTATGTTTATATAAGTTATTTCTTAATATCTTATGTAATTTCGAAATGTAAATAAAATAAAATTAGATATTATTTTCATGGATCGTTAAAAATTCGAATTTTTATATTTAATATTTTTAATAATTTTATTTCAATTTGTATGATTCGAATTTATATGAAAAAAATATATAAAACTACTTACGACTGGTCGTAGCGAAGTGTAAATAAATTAATAAAGTACTCAAGATTATCAGCGATCGAGCATCGAGACTGCGTATAGTAAGTACCTAAGTACCTATCGTCTCCGAATTTATTCGTGATTTTCAATAAATTTATTAAAATCACTGTATGTAATGTTATTTGTGTGTAACAAACATATCATATACATTAGGCTTGAATTACTCATTTGAAGTTCTGTTTAACGGTTGTGATGGAACTTTAGTTTAGTAATTTCGATATATGACGTCATTATTTTGCTGATGGTAATATCATCTATGTTACGTTATGGTTACCCTACGGACAAAATATCAAGGGTCAGTTCAGACAAAACGGAAAAAGGCGCGAGCAATTTACTGGCTGCATTGAAAATAGGACTGTATTTATATTGTAATAAGGCGCGCGACCGAGTCGCGAACATGCGCGAGGAGACACTTGATGTCCACGCCGATAATTATACAATTTTCTAGTTGAAACATTGGTAATACGGTCCTATTTTCAATGCAGCCAGTACCTCTGAGAGCGCCAACCCAATACCAACCTTAATGCTACTTGAAAAAAGACCACTTTTATTTGGAGAGCAGTCCAAAATCAAAGGTCAAATAAGAAAAGACTATATATCAAATGTAATCAGCAAAATTTTGGGTTATTCTGATCTATTTTTATAACTGTGACATTTCACTTTTAAACATCACAATGTGATTTGTCGCAAATATTAAAATAGTATAACGCTGTGACTATACATGCTTAAAGAATTTAATGCAACACACCCAAATCAAAATTTCAAGTAAAAAATCTTCGATAAATTCAGTTTTGCGTTTTAGTTGTCTTCTTTATCTATAGCATGAGTAGCCACAGCCCATCAATACTATCCATCTTCGTACCTGTTTCTAGAAAAAACTATTTAACAATACTATAAGGTAATTCTAGGATTATTTAAGTATCCTAACATAAATAATCATTAAACTAACATTTTGTACTACAATTCGAAATACTGCGAATAGAATTCGCTAGGCTGCGATTTTCGCAATATTCCTTATTTGAAACGAACGTTTTATTTATGTAGTTGATTTTTTAGTTTAAAATAAATTTCAAGTCCCGGATCTAAATTTTTTTAATAAATGAACAGAATTTTTAAATGAAATTCGATTTATTTTATTTAAAATCTTTCGCTAAAAATTAAAGTTGATAGAAAAGGATGGTAAATATTATTATATTTATTACTTATGTATGTTTAGTAATAATAACGAAATTGTACATTATTATAAACGCGTTAAAGCAATACGATTTCATAGTGTATACTTATAATAATTATGTGTGTATTTTTAATATTCTTAAAAGTTTTTTTTATATTGATTTTATAGATGAATATTTAAAAATGTAAAAAGAAAGTAAAGAAAAATTAACAAACGGAATAATGTTTATTAAAATATAGTAGTTGTAACTATGAATAACGGACCCTGGTAATGTTGTTATGCCAGGAGAAAACCCCAAGTGTAGAAAATGTTTAATTGCTGAAAGGTCTTTTAAAAGGACATGTACGCTGATTATATTCCAACATTTTTACATGAAGAAACACTACTTGGTATCTCTTTAACATGTTACAAATCACCCATAAAGTAATCATCTAAATTCTTACCTACAATACAAGACAATAACATACAATTCCACAGAAATTATAGTTATTTAAATATGATCCTCATCATATTTAGGTACCTGTCATATCTGAAGTTTCGCAAGCTTATTTAATTATAAATATGTCATATTAATTAACTATCTAATTATCACCTTAACCTTAGGTGTAAAACAAACTATGCAACAACCGGCGCCATTTATCAATATCTGACATTTATCTCATGATATTTTAAAGTCCAATAATGTGACTAAAGATGAAACATATTCAACATTATAAAACCCCGCACTTTGGACCTGATTAAAATTCATAATATCAACTTATCCAGTGGGTGTGAAAACAAATTGTATATACTATGAAATAATTACTATTAATTACTATAGTCTATGTCAATTATAATTATATATTAATTATGTAGTGGCGGGCGGCAAAACTATAATAATATAGAAGATTAAAATAAAAAAAAATTAAAATCAAAGCATTTATTTCAAGTAGGCCAGTTACAGGCACTTTTGAATTGTCGAAACAAAGACAACAATGAAATGTAGCTACAGTCCCAGTCACAAGGCATAAAAACTGTGAAAGTACTGTAGTTGCCCATTCCCTAACGTAGATCTCTATGGAGAAGAACGGGCAAAAAACTCCATACACACATAACCACAAAAACTTAATAAAAATCTAAATCTAGGCAGACATTTTGACGCACATTCGTAACACACTAACACTAATGTCAAAAATCTGTGTTAATTACCAGAAACCTTAATCACTTAATTAATATATACTTATGATTGAATGAATTAATTAAAATACTATTGTTATGTAACTATACTATTAACTAATTTAATAAACGATCAACGAGTAGAAAACCGGCCTAATAATTAATGACAAGTATCGAAATCTTCGAGAAATAGTTATAATTAATTATAAATTAATTAGTAAATGGATTATTAAATATACATATATTATTGTATGTTATGGCAAAACTGTATGCGCGAACGCATGATTTATAGTTATAGTGAAAGGGAGATAGGAATGCTTGTTAGAATTGCACGCAGGTTTAACTGTTATGTATGTAAATGTAAATAAGGATGGTTTTTCTTTACAATATATTTTGTTTATAATTTTGTGGTCATAGAAAAACCAAATCTTAATCTAACAATCTAATCAATCTAAACCAAAAAATCTAAAATCTTTAATCTTTTAACTCCAAACAATTTCGTCTACTCCTTTACTGTATCAATTGATTTTCTTTTCAGTAATTTAATTCGTTATTCGTTTTTTAATTTGCGTGCATGAGTAAATAGACTAATAATAAAGCAACGATATAAATATCCATTGCCTTATTTTTAGAATCAGATTATAAAAACCGGTTGGTATAATTGTTTATTTTGTAAATGCAGTTAAAAACTTAAATACACTCGAGAGCAATGAATCCGGGTCACTTAAAGAATCCTAAAAATCTCGGAAACTAAAAATGCTAGGTTAATGCAATAAATTGTATTTAATAGACAATGTAATACTCCTTAAATGAAGGTATTAAAACTTCTTAGTTATTGTAAAGTTATATCATAAAAAAATCAAATTTGAAAAAGGGCCACTTTCGAAGATGGAACTACGAAATTACAGCATTTGGTTTTGCTTTTGTTTGTAATCTGTCATTTATGTGGGTACATAAACCATGTTGATAGTGCTCTATATTCATTATTCAAGCTGAAATTATGTCGCTTACGCCTGAAGAATGCACCAGAATACTTACAATGCTGGAAACCGGCCGGAGTCAGCGCGATACAGCCAGGACTGTCGGTGTGTCGCTGTCAACAGTACAAAGAGTTCTCCGACGTTACGAAGAAACTGGTTCTAACCTACGCAGACCAGGAACGGGCAGAACCAGGTGTACCACAGCACGAGAAGACCGATACTTGGTGAACACCATGCTTCGAAATCGCTTTCTCACAGGAACTGAACTCACAAATCAGTTTCGACGCCTCGGAGGAAGTAACCCAAGTGCATGGACAGTAAGACGTCGGCTTGCTGAATCTAACTTAAAACCCCTTAGACCTGCAAACGGCCCTAAACTGGAGCGTGGGCATCGTATTTCAAGACTAAGATATGCCCAGAGCCACGTAAATTGGAGTATTGAAGATTGGTCAAAAGTTATGTTCTCCGACGAATCAAAATGTATGCTCTACAAGCACGATGGAAGACACAGAGTGTATCGAAGACCAGGGGAAAGATTCAAGCAAGCATGCATCGAAGAAAAAGTAGCCTACGGTGGTGGGTCTGTACTTGTGTGGGCCGGAATTTCTTCTGAAAGTCGCACAGAGCTGGTGATCATAGAAAACGGCTCTTTAACTAGCGTAAGATATGTGGAAGAAATCCTCAATGATCACGTTGGTCCATTTATGGTCAATTTAGGTGAGGATGCTATATTTATGCATGACAATGCCCGACCTCATACAGGTAGGATTGTGAATGACTACCTTCAAGAGATGAACATTACTCGTATGGAGTGGCCAGCGCGCAGCCCGGATATCAACCCGATCGAGCATGCTTGGGACGAGCTAGGCAGATGCGTAAAACAACGAAACCCTCCCCCAATCACGCTTCGTGAGCTCAAAATTGCTCTCACAGAGGAATGGGAGAATATTCCCCAAAATCGTATAAGGAACTTGGTGTACAGCATGCCAAACCGCGTAAACGCAGTAATGGAAGCACGAGGAGGCAATACGAAGTATTAAAATTCAAGAAAATCGTAATAAAGTTCAAAAATTTCATGTTTCCTATTTTTGTTTTAAGGAGAGATCAGCAGTTTTTTTCTTTATGTAATTTTGTGTTAATAAAATGTATGGCGACTCATATTTTTTTTACTTTCATTTAAGGAGTATTACATTGTCTATTAAATACAATTTATTGCATTAACCTATCATTTTTAGTTTCCGAGATTTTTAACATTCTTTAAGTGACCCGGATTCATTGCTCTCGAGTGTATGTATTTACTGAAATATGTACTAAGTTAAATAATCAATATCTAAATATAATAATCTCCTATGCTTTCTTCATTAAAGTTTTGACATCGTCTGAGCCTGGTAATATTTCTGTATTGTATTTTTTTCGGTAGGAATTGGTCAATGCAAAAATAAATCTTGTATTCTGCAGTTAATCTTTCTCAATAACAGTATAGCCGCTTTAAAAGTATGGTATAGCATGTATTATAATTATGTATATTGTATAATTGTAACATATTCGTGTAACTAGCAAATAAAAGCTTTAAATTATAACTTTACTGTAATAATCGTCTTGCCGCAATAATGTTGGTGATAGATTTATCGTATTAGATATGTTTACTTATATTAAAAAATATTTTAATTATATATTTATTTTATTGTGTAAAGTTTTGATAAAAATACAAAAGTTTATTTAGTGACGGACTTATTTTCAACAATTTTAGTATGTAAAATTATAGTGGTAGCAACTTTGTAAATGTTTATTTATTCTGCACATAGACGGCTTGTTAAAATGCAAAATGGTTTGCAAAGATATTATATAAATGATATTATTTTGAAAGAAATTGTTTGTGTGTTTTGTCGAGGGCTTGAAGATTAAATGATTTGTTGTCTATCTTAATTTTGCATGTTGATAAAATTTATATACATTGAGTTCATATAACTAATCAGTCTGTTTAACGCAGACAAATAAAATAACTATAAAATATTATAATTATATTAAGAACGATTTTATTAAATGTATAGATTAATAATATTACATCCTTTTCTATCTATTTCAATTAAGAATCTCGCAGAAAATATAATAGTTTATAAAACATATTTTAATGTCTCCTAAACATCCAATGAATCTTGAATAACTAAAATCAGATTTGATTAATTTGTAGGTATTTTAAAGCAAAAATAAAAAATCTATGATAATTTTAAATAAGTATGGGTGCACACTAGTGATTTCTACGTTTTTAGATACAATATTGCTATGCTAAGATTTGCCAAACCAATTTTTACTAATCTCTTAAAACGCTCTCCTCTTTCTATAATTATTTAATAAAATCTTACAAATATAAAATAAATGTGATGTTCCTAGTGTGCTTCTATATTAATTGTAAGGGTGGGGCGCATTTTGCAATACAAGCGTGTAACATGTTACACGTTGGTTACAACTGTGAGCGAACAAACATAATTACACCTATCATCTACATATTATTACTTATGTATGGTCAAGAAAATGTTGACTGCCAACTTTGATAGTCTTTTAAAAAAAATATAACTGTCATTCTTTGGCAAGCGTATATTGGCGTAGGTCCTAACTGTTCACAATTCCTCTAGATATGTACTTAAGTATTGTTTTAGTAACAAAACAACACTGCAATGTCCTATCCAAAATGAAAACTGATAATTGCTGGGCAGAAACAGATGTCTTCTGTGTCTGGCAATCCAACCATGTGTAACAAATCTATCTACAGTTCTAACGCAGCTGAACGGTGAACATCGGATTTTCAATTTTTAACCGACTTAAAAAAAAGGAGTATTGTGTTCGTTCAAGTTCCAATCTGCCCCCACCCTAACCCAATTATGATTACAGTTGTGATGTGGACTGATATTACTAATTTTAAATAATGCCATCTCAATAGTTTTTAAAGTATTGTTATTCGCAGTGTAAATAAATTGTTAGCAAGTAATAATTCGGCCCCAATACAGTACGAAAGTTATTATCATGTAATTTAATTGTAAAATAAACTTATATGAATCAAGATATGTTTTTTAATTATCTCAGTACCTGGGGTTCAAAGGTGTGAGAAGATATTGGATTATATTCAATTGCTGGGCGGGCTGCAACCAAGTATAAGTAAGTAAGTATGTAGCCACAGATCATGTCAATAGGTTTAACCTTTTGACCGCCAGAGCATAAGCGCACGCGCATGCCCTCCACGCCATCATTTTTTCACATATTTGTGTCGTTTGGCGTATCTACAGGGCACGCGCTTGCTTGTCACGTATATGTACCATGGCGGTCAAAAGGTTAAGCAATTTGGCAAGGCAGCACAATTTCGCATTTATAGCACAGCACAAGCTATTTGGTAAATTAGCAGATGAACTAGTATGTCACAAAAAATGAATTAACGATTTTACAATGCACCGAGTTCAAAAGTAGTTCATCTTTAATGTCCCATGTATCATCATTCGCTTGACCTTATGCCAATTTATTTGGGCTTCAGCGCAGCATGTCTTCCATGTACTTCTCTGTTAGTAGTCATCTCTTTAATGAGAATGACCTCTTTTATAGCCAAAAGCATCTTTTACACAGTCCATTCTTAGCTTTTTTGTTTCCTACTCGTACAGCCATCTAACAGGGTGGTAAGCACACCGACGTGAAACGGTTAGCACGTATTCAATACAATCAATACATTATTCTAACCCAACCCCGTCCAAATGACGAAAGCAAAAAAGAGGCTTCTACTTTTGTAGCAGCAGATTTTTTTAAAAATAACCGATCAAATGGGTTCAGAATGATGTACTGAAGCTGTTTTGGAGAAACTTACACTGGAGACCGATAACCTAAGTTATAGTTCAAGTAATTTGGGAGCCTACGTAGGTACAGCTTGGCAAAAAAGAGTCTAACGCGGTGACAGTTGGAACTAATATCGATGATTGTGGTTACTGGTCAACTGCTAGTACATTCTGTGTCAACAGTGCGTATATCCTAGTGGTTTTTCATAGATTTTTAAAAATTATCAACTTTCCTTGCGTAATTAACTATTTAAAATGAATAAAACTATTCGAAGCAGTGGCAGTGGCGACCTCATTTATTCCACACTCTTTTTTGCCAAGCTGTACTTATATGTATATGATAAATCAGATTGTATTATAGTGTTAAGTAATTAAGTATATAAAAGATTTCGTCTGTCACCGTGTCGGAGAGTCTTGATAAAGATCCAATGTCGGAAGGTTATCACTGTTGGTTTGTCAAGCTCACGCAAAATAGCTGATAGGAGTAGAATAGTTCACATTATAATGGAATGCGTAATAATGTGTTTAGGATTCCGCATGATTAATTGAAAAACCAATAGATTTCATGTACCACAAGTATTATATAGTGCAATAATTATCCCACCCTTCGTGTCCATGATTGGCCCAATAGTTCGCCACTTCCAGGGCATCGTCGGTGCAGCGCAGTGGCTTTGACTATCGCCTTTGATCAGAAGACAGGAGAGGTGGCGAGGTAGTCTGCGTTGTAATCACAAAGTGACTGCCAAGTTTGGAGTGTGAGAAAACTGTTCCCTAATTTCAAGTGTCGAACAGTGAAATTCTGTTCTATGGATAACTTACAGAAGTTTATCAGATCACTCGACAAGAGATTAAAACAAGGAACATTTAAAATCAATTAACCAGAACAGATTGCGTGGATAAACAGCCCTAGATTATTGGGCTAACGATGTTTTTACAGCGACACGCAAACCAACGGATGCCTACTAACCATTGATTGAACCATGATTGAACCACTAAGTACATCAGGCATAGAAGTACTTCTGTGGAGCTGGTTAAATTAAATTAATTTATTCAATAACGATTTTTACATCGTGTCTGAATTCCTATAACAATAAAATCAATCATCAATCTGTATTTAGTGTGTACATAAACTGTTCAATAAATAAATAAAGTTATTTTTATCTTTTTTTACCTTACTTTAAATGACTATAGGTACCGTTACCTCTGCTTAATCTTTCGTGGATTACAGGCGTGATATTCTGTTATGTTTATTATCTTCTTACTTTCAAATACTTACTAAGGTACATTTTAAGAATTATTAGCTAACGTACATATGTATAAGCTCATCAGGATTTTTTAAGTAGCACCCCGTAGCCGGGTGAACGGTAGGTGTAAATTATCCTAATACATGGGACTCAAACATTACCCAACTAGCGAAATGTGGGTGTACCTACACACCTACACATCTGCCTTACCCTTCGGGGATTTCAGGCGTGATGGTGTTTAAATTTAAACAATTATGTAAAGAATGTCAGGCATATTAATGCGAGGATAGTGTTTTACTTAAGTTAAATTATGTAAGAATAATTTATTGAATTACAATGTTTTGTTTGTTCCGAAGAAATAAATACATTTCTTCGGAACAAATAAAATTCATCTAAGTCTGTACCAACATAAAATTATTTGCGCAGTTCGACACGCACTATTCGAATATACCTATACCGATACCGATCGAACTATTGAACCGACTAATATAGACGATAAACATAGTCAGAATATTTCATCTGACTAAGATTTCAAAAAATTCAGCTACCCGTCGGGGGCAGCGCGTATCTTGTCTTGTTATTCGTGGGTCGTGGGACTATATACAGAATCGTGTAACGAAACCATAGCGCGATTCAGAGGGTGCCCGTTTACAGGGTCAGCGCCATCTATCGAGTGCAGTGGTACTAAAACCACGATATTTGAGAAATTGTAATCCCCTGTGTAATTTTTGTATCAGGTATTATCGATATTTAGGTAGGTACTTAGGTTATTTTTAAGGTGTGCAGTTGTCTAAGGAATCGAGCCATACTTCTTCTGAAACTAAATGAGTACGGGGTAAAATATGGTGAATCGAGACAAAACTTTGAAATGTATTCTAACGTTGAATAATCATACCTTGTTGGCAACAATAATTAAGTAATATAACTAAGTTTCTATTCATCCTATTTCGCAAAAGGAAACAAAGATTTTTCTAATTGTTACGACTAGTGAGTATAGAGAGCTCGCGGCTAAATAATAACAGCCGCACGGGACGATCTACAAATCTACAAGGTTAAGCCGTGCTTGCCAAGGTCTATCTGTGGATGGGTGACCAACTGACCATCCAGTAAATAAATGGGACCTCCGTGCCTCGGAAAGCACGTTTTGCGGTTGGTCCCGTCTGTCATTTGTAGATCTTTGACTGTCGTTACAGGTAGTTATTGGCTCGAAAGTCTGACAACCAGTCTTACCAAGGAGTACCATATTTACCAGTACCAACTGGGTTGTGGAGGTCAGATAGGCAGTCGCTCCACGTAAAATACTGGTATTCAGCTGCATCCGGTAAGACTGGGAGCCGAGGCCAATAAAGATGGGAAAAGAAAAAGGCTAAATGATGAGTAGTCGAGTGACGTTAGGGAATGGGCAACTACAGTAGGTACTTTCACAGTTTTTATGCCTTGTGACTGGGACTGTAGCTATATTTCAATGTTGTCTTTGTTTCGACAATTCAAAAGTGCCTGTAACTGGCCTACTTGAAATAAATGCTTTGATTTAGAGTTTGATTATAAGTTTAGGCCAGCCTTTGTGCTTTTTTTAGTGCTTTTCCAATCCCGTCATTTCGTACCTACTATCACAAGCCGTACGCCATGTTTTCACAAACACTAAGCGACACCTAAATGAATCCCTTTATATTTTTGAGTTATAGAAATGAACGTTGAAAATCCGAAATTGCGCATTTAATTAGGCCTGCATTTATGAAATGAGTGAAAACAGCTAGTAGAGTCGTATGAAACACAGAATAACTGTCTCCAAAATAATCATAAGTTGGTGACCAAAGGTCGTTTCCATGACAACGAACACTTTCACCATCCTAAATAATTTTCCCGATACGCTACTGATACGGTTGCTGTCAGTTATGCTCAGATTAACACACAGTTATTATGCACTGGCTGGTGTAGTTTGTTTTGTTAGAATTCCTCATCAAACATACTTAAACTGTTAAACATGACCAAATACCCAGTTCCTATGTTGGGGTCAGCCTCCAGTCAAAACAGATGCAGCTGAATACCAGTATGTTAAATGGTGGACTGCCTATCTGACCTCGACAACCCAGTTAGTACTGGGTGATACGATACCCCTTGGTAAGACTGGTTGTCATGCAGACTTTCGGGCCACTGTGTGTAATAAGTATAGTCACCCATCCATAGACCAACCTAGGCAATCACGGTTTAACCTGAAGATCGACGCGAGCGGCTGATATTATTTAGCTACGACATCATTCAACCTCCAACCTCCTACTCACCAACACCAAATTAATGACAAGTAGTAATTAGTCGCAAGCGCCACTGCTGAGCATAGGTAAAATCCTGGATTTGATTCTTGGGCCGGGCAAAGTGTTGGGTTCTTCCATCAGAAATTTCTCAGTAGCAGCCACGGGTTCTGGATTTGTGCCTGGTTTATCTCAAGAAGCTCGCCCCCTATTACATGAGACTTAAACATAACTGTTTTCCCCTAACAGTAAGAGCGATGAAGCGTGTAGGTATTCTCAGATTGGATTTTTGGAACATGGTAAATTAATAATTTAGTTCTCACTGTGTTTAATTCTTATAAACAAGAAAAAGTTTATTCCCTTTCAAGAAAAGTATTGCAAGTTTGTCTGACTCAAAACTTTCATCTATTGCTTAATTTTCTCAAAAATTACACGTATTTTCGTCATACTACCTCTACGTAGGTACACACAGCGTCAGTAAATGCTAACACCTCCAGATGCCCTCAAGCTTTACTATGCTTGAGGGGTTAGCACTTACTGACGCTGCGTGTACTTACGAATTACACTTCCCAGATTACACAACGAGAAAATATTTCCCAAATGATGCAATACCTACTTGATACCGTATTGGAAAAAGTTGTAATTAAGAAGTAGGTACCTACCATTACGGTATCTTTAAATCGGATTAAAGCTGTCGCAAAAACGTGAGCACTTTTAGATGAATGAACGTACGAATCGTCTCCCACCAACCCAGAAAAATACAACAAAAAACAAACTCTATACCGAGTAGAAAAAGTATAAAATTGAGCGGAACCCACGTACAACGCGTGCCGTTGTCACTGACCACGCGAAATAGGGGTCCGGGAGCTAATCGCGAACGCGCATGCGTCAACTGTGGGGTAACTGACAGTCCGTATTCATCCACGCGACCGGCAACCAAACATTCCCCGAGAGGAATCACGAATAATAACTAAATTAATTTCCCTGTGAGAAAATCACGGAAATGACTGAAGTTAAAAAAGTGACGGAACCGGGCGAGACCATTGGGCTGCTGGAGAAAAAAGTAAGTGGTTTTTAAGTAATGTCAAGTAAAGGTCATAGGTTTTGGAGTGGTTGTGTGACGCAAGTTGTATTTAAGGTTGAATTTCGTCAGTTCAGTGACGTCCCATGACGTGAGCACGTTTGAAAGTTTGTGTTTTGAAACTGAAATGGGAAAATTAAATTTACGAATTTTAGCAAATCACGCTAGTTAAATATTCAATTTGTACGCATTACTAACAAACATAGAAAATGAAATTCATTGCTCAATTAACAAAATTGTGTCAAATTTGTGATGCTGACGCGTTTTCTATCAAAATACCGCGTGTTCATTGCACGTGTTATGTTGAATAGTGCAATAGTTTGTTTGCTAAACAAAAATTTACTCCAAAAATACCGAATAACACTTGCAAGGTTGCAGGATTGTAGAATGCTGCGAGTTCCAAAAAAGCTTAAAATAGGCAAGTCACAACTAATTATGATAACATGTGATTAGGTATAAAATTGACGGATAAACTTACCTCAGTCGTGTGCAGGTACTGAATGTACCAACGTCAATATTATGTTCAGCAGACTCCAAAAATGTACAAATATTAGCACATTATATTTACATGCCACCATGATGTGCTAATTCTGCACTAGGAAATTCCCACCGAAAACAGAAATACCATTAACTTTTAATGCATTCAAAATAATTCATCCAATTAACATAGTTCGTACAAAACTGGCTAGATACGCTTCAAAAATTAAACCTTGATATCTTGACACCTTGATCAATATTATTAGAAACTTCAGTGCAACTGCAGGCAAAAAAGGAGGTGTCTCAAGAGAAGACGAGTAATAGAGAAATATGGAAGAAAAAGACTTGCTGCGCCGAGCCCAAATATATTTGAATAAGGGTAGGATAGGAGAATGATGATGAGATAGTCCGATATTCTTCTTCTTTTCGTTTCGACGTTACATCCACACAAGAGGCGTTGTTCAGATCATCAAGGGTGCAGAAGTACGGACACCTGGACCACTCCAGCAGGTAGGACATAGTCTGATCTGGGGCGCCACACTCGCACTCGATTCCTCTAAATCGATAAATACCCCATGTAGTCAGATTATGTTTGCAACGGCCTACTTGGGTGCGCAATCGATTTAGTACTTTCCAGATAGACTACTGCAGTTTACGACCGGGAGGCAAGTGTTCTTGGGGCTTCGCAAAGTCGTGAGGTAGCGGATACTTCTCTTCCCGTTTCTTGCTTCGGTCTTTAGGTGGCCTATCTTGGATTGCTTGTGAAGAGCGTAAGAAGCTTTTTAGTCTACCCGTGATAGTCGTAGTTCAATGCTCAGAGGATAATCAACATGCTAAGCGGTTGGACCGGCTCATTTCAGCTAATTCAGCATCATTCCACAATTACTGAATATTCGACGGCCCGCTCTCGTTTTTCAATTAATTTGTAGTCATAAATAAGTTCGTACAGCGACGAATACGAATACAAACGAGCAGGGTACATCTTTTCAGAAGTTTTCAAGAGTTCCATTAACTTTTGGGGAGCTTAAACGCTATGCTTGGGCTTTGATTTGTTTTGCGTCAAAAGTTTAAAAAACTTCCAGAGGAAGCTTAAAGCTCTCCTGGACTCTATTTTGTTGTTGCTCGTTGCTTTGCAAGATAAAGTTTACGTCTTATTTAAATCATTCATTCTTCATTTATCCCAGCCAGCCAGACGCTACGTCTGCTCTTGCAGTTTGCACTTTATCACGGTGAAAGGGACATCCCCGCGCAAACTATAACCATCAATTATTTAGTAAGATCACTTGATTCTAGTCTAGTAGACGCAATATCATGTGTTGAATTTATGGTAACTCGTCGCCCAGTGTCGATGAGATGACCTTAAAATGCAAAATCATCACTACAATACTATGAAAAGTTGTAAAATTTATAATAGGTTTTAATATATTTATCAAGATTTTATCAAAGCTAGTTAAATGCCGAGCTCTGGCCTGCGGCAATAATCTGTAATTGCTGTCCCGCCAGGGATCATGGAAACACGATCGTAGCTTGTAAGTCTGCCGATTAATGTACGCATACATTATTATTCTTATTTCGGCAGTTCGGCACAAACTAAAAAATATCTAGCTTATAATCTCATACTTACGAAAGCCGCCTCGTTGGCAAGTGAGCTTGACAGCTGAGTATGAGGTCCTGGGTTCGTATTCCGGGTCGGGCAAAGTGCTATTGGGTTTTTACATTAGGCATTTCTCAGTAGATCAGCCACGGAGTCTGGATTTGTACCCAGTTTATGGCAATAGGCTCGCTCCTATTACATGAGACTTAAAAACATAACTGGTGAAATGGGGCGTTTTAGGTACACCTCTGCCTAACCCTTCGGAGATTATAGGCGTGATGTTATGATTGTATTTATTTATATATACATATAATCACAACAACGAAAGTTAAGATATAGACAAGTATCTCCATTTCAATCTATAAACAGTATCTAGATACTACGTGCAATTGTGCACATACAAGGACCCCTTAATCAAATGATTAAATCAAAGAATTACGAGAACACGTCACCATTTTCATCATGTTCAATTGACAGGTACAAAAACGGTGTTACTGCGTTTCAAAACAACATTCTGCATCTGCGGAGGTGTGTCAAACGAGTTACGCACAATTCTGCGTAAATGACGTCAGCTAAAACCACGTTCCACCTGCTATACCAGTCTTATAAGTACGGGGAATTTCAGGTCATTGCAAGGAGTACCCGCCTACATTTTAAAGCATTTCATCATGCATCTGAGAGCTGTGTACCACAGCTTTTGCTAGTAGGTACATGCTTATCAGTAACCTATGAAGTGTTTTGACCGCGCCCCCGCCAGATTAGAGGAAGAGTGAATCGTTATCTATATTGTTGGTTACAATGTTACATAATTTTGGACTTTGCCCTCTGAAAGCTAAGGTTTATTTTGGAAAGTAAGTGTTTATTTCGTGTAGGTAGTAGTTGGTGGGTGTAGGGCTCTGAAGGTCAAAATTCATTTATACGTTTCAGAATACCTACTTACTACTTTGCTTACTATGACGAACGCCATCACTCACTCATTTTTTTTGGCGAAACTCATAAACTAAAAGGGTACTGAAATTCATATGGAATGTTTGATTAAACCAATAGTTTTCTCCAATAATAAATAAATAAAATAAATAATAAATATCCCTGGACATTTCACACAGCACCATCTAGTCCCAAGCTAAGCAACCTAATGCTTGTGTTATGGTAACTAGATGGCTGATAAACTACATATATACATTTTTTTTTTTTTTTTTTTTGTAAATACATACATATTATAGATAGAAAAACACCCAGACCCGGAACAACTACTTGTAGGTCATACAAATATTTGTTCCGTACGGGAATCGAACCCGCGACATGCAGCGCGGCAGTCAATCGCTTGACCACTGCGCCAACCGTGTCGTCAAAAATAAAGTAATCGAGTATTTTTAAATTGCAATAAAATTGTCCTCAGATGAGAATTATACGGCAAGTTATCAATTTATCATTAATTAATGTACCGAGTTACACTGGCAAGTACTTTAGACATTTTACACCAAACTGCATACTGGGAAAACCCGATGCCCATCAAACCACACTTGTCAAGTCTTCATTGCCAAAAAGCCGGTCTTGCAACTGATGATTGAGGGACCGGTTTTCAGAAACACAGGCGATGAAGTTGAAACACTCAAGAGCAATGAAAGTTCTTAATGTCGATGTCATACAGGGTATTCACGATCTTGTAAAGGAACTACTTCATAAGTATAATCAGCCGTTACCTCTCCCTCGCTAGGTATAGCTTGGCTTGCTCTTATAGCTTGTATTAGAGTAATAGTTTATAAGTTATAACCTACTATTCTTCATAGTGTTAGGGTTTCTGAACTGTCTCCTTGCCTTATAAGGCTGTATTTTTGGTCCCTGTCACGCTAGGATATCTCCTCTATGTGAAATAGTGCCGAATCTACCATGGCGAGTCCAGTGCCGAATGTTGAGGTATTTACTTACCTTTAATAACAATCATTGAAAGGCAATTGACAGCCTAAACCACTCGGTCTATTAAAGCTTAGCAATTAGCACAAAAGTTCATTATAATAACGACAAAGTTGAGTAGTAATGCGGATTATTGCAATAATCGTCACCTACATATAGGTACAGGGGTTCAAGAGGGGATGAAAGATTTCCTTGAAATTCGTCATTTCTTAATGGGGAAATTTCATCAGCCTCACGGCTTGTAAATATTTTCGTATTTGATCATCATTTGCTTAGCCTTTTCCCAAATTTATTAGTGTCGGCTTCCAGTCTTACCGGATGCAGCGAATACCAGAATTTTATATGGAGCGACTGCTTATCCTGACCTCCACAACCTTGTTAGTACTTGGTAACGCGGTACCCCTTTGTAAGACTGGTTGTCACACTTTCGGTCCACTGACTAAGTACCTATAACGACTGTCAAAGATCCACAAATGACAGCCAAGACCAACGGCTTATCGTGCTTTCTGGAGCAGGGAGGAAACTTGTAATGTAATGATGGTCACCCATCCACAGACCGATCTTAACAAGCGCGGCTTATCCTTGACAATCGACCTGAGTGGCTGCTATTATTTTGCCACGACTTCCATATAAAAATATTTTTCATAATTATCCGCAATAATAATTACCACAGTTGATTATCAAAAAGGATGCATTATTAACCTAAATATAGTTCAAGTTTATCATAGTCAGATAAACTGTAGATATGCAGGAATTACCGTGACGTCAGTGTCTACGTCACAGCATTACTTTTGTTTTACTTTTAATAATAAAATGCCTTTCATCTTCAAGCTGGTATAAGGAGGGTGTTATTACTTTTGCTTGCGTATCTGATGAAAAGGAAGGAATGGGTAGATCCATAAGTAGGAAGACATGAAGAATATTGACATTCTTTAAGAATATTCTCACTGCATGCGATGCCACAAGAATAATGTCCACGAGGTTATATCTAAATTTAATAAGAGCGATCATGGAGTTTCTGGCCCATTCAACTCCATTGAATTCTACTTTTGACTTGACTTAGGATATAAGCGGACCTTTCACGAAGCTATCCACCAAGCATTCTGTACATCAAACTAAGTAACTCAATGCAAAAATTATTGCTGGGAAACGATTTTTTTTCGGGTGCAAAATCACGTTTTGCGGACTCAATGTAACGCACTCAACATATAGGTACGGTGCTGATGGATGCATTGAGTAGTACGGAGGTCGTGGAGGTATTTAAAAGTAAAGTTATAGCAACAAAAACTTGTATTAAAAATAAAACTTGTGAAAATGTTGGAACTTTGACCCCCAATATCTCCGAAACTAAAAGGTTCCCAGGTATGGTCTAGATTCTAGAACAACAAAATGATCGCAATCACGGGGAGAACAAGTGCCTTTCGGGTTCGTTAAGGGTACCTACTTACTTTTACACCCATTATGCTTTGAGTTTGGGGTATACGTATACTGGTATTGTTTGTGTTGATAATATTAAAAGGAAAAACTAAAATTTTCATATTTAGAATCAGAATCAGAATCAGAATCAGAATCAGAATCATTTATTCGTAAACATAGGTAATAATTACAAACAAGATCTTAAAAATCAGGTAGTGCGCTATGTTTTGCCAATGGACATACAAATTACAACAAAAAAAAAAAAAAAAACACCAACAATTATATGAGTGGGTTTACAATAAAATTATTAAACGTAACTGAACATCCTTATAATATTATGATTGTATAAACATATGCAAACAAGTTAAATTTTATTATTCATAATCAATTTCATTTTCATTTCATGTCAAAATTTAAAGTCAATTACATTTTCATTCATGTCAAAATAAGTCAATTCATTTAAGATTAAGATAAAAATTAATATTCATGTCAGTTACAGAGATGCGTCATTAAGAAACTCGTCTAGAGTATAATAGCATTTTTCAAGCAGTAACCCGTTAAGCGTTTTTTTAAACTTCTGCAATGGCATACATTTTATTTCGTCGGGTATTTTATTATAAATTTGCGGTGCAACACCAAAGAAGCTTTTTTTCATTAGAGAAGTTTTACATTTGACAAGGCACAGTTCATTAATATATTGAGCACGCATCGGAGTTTTCTTTACTGAGCATAGTTTTTTGAACAAATGTGGATTTATCTTCACAAACAAAGCAGTTTCCAGGATGTAAAGAGACGGTAAAGGTAATATTTTTAACTTTTTAAAATATGGAATGCAACTATCAGTTGTTTTTAAACCACACATACATCGCAAACATCGTTTCTGCATCCTGAAAACCAGTTCCCTATTTGTTGATTGTCCCCAAAAAATAACACCATACCGCAGAACCGAGGCGACTAGTCCATGATATGCCGTCAACAGTGTATCAGTATTTACTTTCTTTGAAAGTTGATATAACAAGTATGCTGATTTACTTAATCGCTTGCAAATTTCCTCCAAATGAGGTTTCCAAGTCAGCTTATCATCTACAGTTATACCTAAGAACTTCGCAGTACTAACTTCTCCTATTTCATAATTATCATAAGCCACTTTAACCAGTGGTTTCTCAAGCCGTTGGTGAAAGTGCATTACTTTGGTTTTGTTTAAATTAATTATAAGATTATTATCATTAAGCCAATTTATTATTTTATTTAAAGTATTATTAACGTCATTTTGATAATTGTTTGGATTATTACATTCTATAATAGCCGTGCTATCGTCTGCAAAGAGTACCATTTTTTGCCCTATGAATTTTGGGAGGTCATTTATATAAATTAAGAAAAGCGGTGGTCCCAGAACGCTACCTTGATTTACTTGCTGAAATGAAGAAAACTCACTTAAAAATATGATGCAATCTGATCTTGATAACGAAGCCAATAAAAATCAAAGCTAATGAAAACTAATTAATAACTGATACTGCAATTGTAATTACTGATATTGCAATTAAGATTTATGGCTTATTTATTAAAGTAATCCACGATTTAAAAGAAAATCTGATAATTTTCTAATAGGCCGCTATCGTAACTAAGGTTCTAGGGCTCAAGCTATCACTGATAAGTACTATCATAAATATTTACCGATAATTAGTATAATCGTTGAACCTGTAACGTTTGATCTTGAGGTTAAATAATCAAGTCTTTATTGTGTTGATTTATTCAACATTGATAGTAATGGGGTAGTACCGTGTGCCGATCTGATAACTTTAAGTACCTAGGTACAAATTGATTTTCAGTACATCTAGTTAGACTGGAAGCCGGGAAGACTAGGTTCAGAAGACACCATCATCATAGTCATCTTACTGCCCTTGCCCCATGTTACTTGGGGTTGGCGCAACACGTTTTTAGGGTTCCGTACCCAAAGGGTAAAACGGGACCCTATTACTAAGACTCCGCTGTCTGTCTGTCTCCAGGCTGTATCTCATAAACCGTGATAGCTAGAAAGCTGAAATTTTCACAAATGATGTATTACTATTGCCGCTATAACAAAAAATACTAAAAACTAAAAAAAAAAAATAAGGGGGGCTCCCACACAACAGATATGATTATTTTCCAGTGTCAAACCATCTCTTCCAAGTTACACCAAAATTTGTCCAGCAGTTTAGGTGCGGAAACAACTGTCGAGAGAAAAAGTGAATACTTCGACAAGTTGGACATGAGAGAGAGTAAACCATTATCATTGTCACTTAGATGATGACTTCTGATGGCGCAAGAAAGCATTACTATGCCTACATAGAAGAAAAATAAATAATAACCAACAAAGTCATGACGGATGCCGCATAAAATATGCGAAATACATGCATATAAGTATGAAAGTATTATCTGTTTGTTTGAACTAGTGTTGCCCAAAATCGGTCTTGGTCTTGCAGTCTTGGTCTTGTTCTTGCATTTTCGCAAGACCAAGACCAAGACCAAGACCGGTGTATTGTAGCAAGACCAAGACCAAGACTGAACCCTGCAAGACTTGAGCAAGACAAGACTTAAGCCTGCAAGACTCTTGCGTCTTGCAGTTAAGACAAACTGAGATTTGGGCGTTATTAAGGGGCCGGCGATCAATGAATTGTCCATACAAACGTAATACCAAAATCATTTTCAGTTTGAGCATATTTCCACCTGATAATGTTGTTATTCGGAACAAGACAATAATTATCTAGGTTCCCATTTTTTTTTTGCTAAATACTTAGAACGAATTGTAAACCAATTGAATTTCTCACATTTTTGCAGTATAAATGATATGTTTTCATCTCATCTGTTCTATATTAAAAACGGTTATATTCTTAATATTGTTTATTTTGAAACACGACTTATATTGTTAAGTAACACAATATAAAAAAAATATTGAAAAGCATTGATTTTTCATTCATCATTTTTGGTATTACGGCAAACATTCAAATTAATCACAAATGTGCAGCGGCTAGTGGTGCTATCGCATCAAGCATTGGATGTGTTGACGTGGTATAGTGACAATAGTGTAAATGTGTGCGTGGGCACGCACGACTAGGGCTAGGTGCCCACTCACACACACAGCTCTCGCACGCGTGGCGCGGCTCATAGACCATGGTATCTATGTGTAGTGCCTATGTGTGTCGCTTCGTCAGTGTGAATGCACACTAGCGCAAAATGCATGTAGACGCCGCGCCGGGTATTCGTTCGTCAGTGTTAGACGATTACTTCATTGCGTTGTGCGTGCGTATTTGTTTGCCAATTGTATCGTAATATTTCTGACACTTATTGACCTATGCTACGGATTTGGATTTAGATTTGCCTTGTGAAAAAAAAAGACGAACTTTTATTAGAATTAAGCCGAAGTGCGAGTCAGAGACACGAAATTCAAATAAAAATCATAGGTAATCATAGGAGCCAACCAAGACTGGCTGAAGGAACGAAAAATGAGGTTGACAGCTTCATTCTTTGGTCAAGTTTGTAAACTTAGAGATACAACGTCTGGCAAAAACATAGTAAAACAATTACTATACAGTAAATTTAAAGGCAACGATGCTACAAAATATGGGATTGAAAATGAACCCATCGCATTGAAAGATGCTGAGAAACTTTTAGGGCTTCATATTGAACCATCTGGGTTGTTTATCGACGAAAAACTACATTTTCTCGGAGCAAGCCCAGATGGTTTGATAGGTGATGACGCTATCATCGAAATAAAGTGCCCTGCAAGCGCAGCAAACTTTACGCCAGATGAAGCAATAGACGAAAAAAAAATTACCTTTTGCACTAAGGATCCGACTAACATAAGTAAAATTAAATTAAAAAGAAGTCATAATTATTTTTACCAAATACAGGGACAGCTTCATGTAACAAACCGCAAATACTGTATTTTTATCGTGTGGACGCCAAAAGGACTAGCATATGAAAAAATAGAAAAAGAAGATGAATTCTGGAATTCTATCGCATCCAAATTAGAAGAATTTTATTTTAAATGCATATTGCCTGAATTAATAGATCCCCGTTTGCCCAGAAATCTGCCTATCAGAGATAGAATATAAATAATTGTTCATATTTAAAATTATTATAATGTTTTATTGTTTCACGGCCCATGGCCCTATTTCACCAAGCTGACAAGTGCGACAATCGTCAAAAAAGGATTATTAAAGTACTTAATTATTATCATGAATGCAAACAAAAATGCGGAAAATGAAGCAGTAAATGTGTATTTTTCAAAAATAAATCAATCTTTTCACAAGAGAAACTGATATTTCTCTAAAATGTCGTTTGTCGTTCACTAAATTACTACAATTTTGTTACTTATAATGTTTTAGCTGACAAAGCTCTCATAATAACGTAAATTTTTACAACTGTGTAAAATGAAGTAGAGAAGAAGTCCAAATCTCTTAAATCAACTGTATTTTATTTTTCACAATCATTTAGCAAATATGGTCACCCTACACGGTTTGATTAGAATCACGTTTCGATTTATATATTTTTTAAATCAATGTAGCAATCTCTATTACTTACCTATTTATGAATAACAAAATAAATGTGTACCTACCTTTGGAAATCCTTGTTGTTTTTATTTTGATAATTTTTAGCCGAGAATGCTGTTATTCCTAGAGACATAAAACTTGTGGCGGGCGTAAGTAGGTAGGTAGGTACTTAGATTTCAGATTTGTAGGCGAACCGTATACTTATTCGTTATATTAGTGCCTATAGAAAAAGTAGGTAAATAACCCAGGTTGTTTTCTACAAAGCCTCGATTTTGAGATATTCCAACATTTGAGATAAAAACATTGTAAGTAGACAAATTTCCTAAAAATGCATTACTGTTCTGCACATACACTAACGATTGCCCAAAGTAACTAACAAAAATAAAGCAAATAATGAACATGATATTTACGTAATGCGCTACCTATAGAATAGTAGCTAGGTAAACAATATTCACATTCACACACGCTCACGCGCTGCTCCGAAACGCGCTAGGAAGGGTGAAACAGAGACAGCAATATTTCGACGTATTTTTGCCTTCGCTTCGAATTGCAGTTGCGAGCGGCTTACGCCGGGCTCTTAAGTAGGTATTTGGTTCAATCCCGATTTTGATAGACGTTCCCCAGTATCAAAACCGTAGGTATCGACATAACACTAAACTAAGGGCTGCAGTTGTATCTGCAGTTGGCAACGTGCCGCTCGTCTGAAAGAACCCTAAAAGGTATTGTATTGATTAGGTAGGTACTTATTATATTTCAACTATTTATTAAGTAGGTAGCGTGTTAATACTCACAAATCTGTTCCCATCATCCCATGTGATAAAATGTACCTAGAATAACTTTCTAGCAAAGTTCATACCTTGTAGGTCTACCTATATTATTATCTACCTATAATAATATATTATGCTTGTTTATGTCTAATGTGCAGATCTAACGTTAGTAGGTTGGTATGTGCTTAAAATTATAGCCAACAAAATTATATAAACATTATGTAGGTACCTACTTATGTTTCAAAGTTTATATTATTCTTCTATTCAGCAAAATTTAAAACTAACAGCGAGTCGAGTAGGTCTAGTAACAGTTTCTACGGCAGCCAATGTTATGGTACAGACGCCAGCACATCAAGCTACTACACTCTGTCAAATTTCTTTAACAGATTTTCAACTTTATCGCTAAAGAATTAAGGTCAAGGTTGATTGGGAAAATGTGACGTTCCGCGAATAAACTGTTGGTCGGTCGGTGTATTATTTACCTACTTATTTGATAATTTACCGACAAAGACGCCGCGGTTTGCAACAAGTGTATCACAGCATTTGACGCACACATATGATGACACACGCATACAGCGTTTGAGCGCCGCATTCGCCGACAAAGAGTACGGCGGACAGGGCAAAATTGTTACCTATTTTGGTAGGGTTGGTACAGGAGGATAAAATTAAATGACCTTGAAGATGTCTCAGCAGTAGGAAGGTATAAATTGAATGCTTTGAGTTTCTTGTATAAATACATTCTCACACTGGCTCAAATTCGAACACTACAGCGTTTAAAGCTGTCGGGCGAGATGATAATTAATAACTAAGTAGGTATCGCATCTGTTGAAATGCGAATATTTTGATTTAGAAAATTATCATTGTTAATATCGGTAAATGATAGATAGTGATATACCTAGGTACTAAAAGTGAGCAGCAAGATGGAAAATTGTATATGCCATGTCAGTGCTTTCCATAAGTTTGTTTTAAAAAAGCTCTCAAGTAAGATTTAGAGTTTACCATTCAATTACACACAACAAATTATTGAAAAACAAAAATAATGAAAAATATATTTAGACTGAGTACTTAGGAAGTTAGCAGAAAAAATATTCTATCGTGGATACTTAGTTATTAAAAAGTTGATAAACGTTGTGTTTACTTAATTTATTTTTCTGTGCTAATGTAGACTTTGTGTCGCCGCCACCGCTTTCATGTCAAAGGTCGCCGCCACTGCTCATGTTCCAAAGAATAAAATAAGTTTCCGGGTGCTCAGAACCGACACAAATAGATTATGTTTTCCTCGCAAGGAAGATTGTAGTCGTAAGGATAGTTAGATATTATAAGAATTGTAGTAAGTAATAATAATATACCTAGTTTATATTATTATTTCCTATTATACCTTTTTAAAGGACATTGCACTGCAAATTTGGAAGTGGGTGATTTTAACATCCTTGAAACGTGGAAAAACTCCAAATATGAGCGACGTCATATTGCTTTACGCATTTTGTTTTAAAATCACACACTTCCAAAAATCGAGATTTGCAGTGTTGGTTTATCAACTTCTATCGCACCTACTCTAGTAGCGAGTAACCTCCATAAAATAGCAGGCAACGTACCGGAACGGAACTTGCCTAGTTCCAATAAAAGAGGACCATAATAAACAATATTATTTGCATAATTATCTACACTTTATTGTTGCGTAGGCACAAAACCTATCTGATTGTGAATTTGTGATACTTCTGTTTTTTAATCTTTCAAAGATTTATTCTATCTATCAAAGAATGCCGCATTTTCCTTTGTCGGTCTACGGCTTGTGCTTATAAATATGAGTTTTTATTTCAATTACAGTCATTTCCAATTGTGCTTCGCTTCGAGTCTATCTTAATTATTGTTCTCGCCCATTTACCTAGCTAGGTACTCTAAATCCTTATTGCTTTCGGAGTGAATGTTTACAATTTGACATGAGTGACGAAGATTCAAATAGCTCTAGTCGGAGTAGTGAGAGTTGCAGAATTAGATCTAAAAGACCTAAAAGCAAATTTGACGAGTTTTTCGAAATAATTCATGCGTCCCAAATTGGTATGTGTAAATTGTGCCAACATAAGAAAGTTGAAATAAAAATGAAAAACAGAAACACTTCAGGCTTAAGGAAGCATCTACTATCTTTTCACGAGAAGGAATCGCAAATATTTCTTCCTGTAAGAAAACCAACATTAAGTCAAAGTCAAAGTGGAGATATCACAAGCTTTTTAACAACCACTGCAAAAAGTAAACAGGTAAGAGAAAAATATGTTACGTAGATACTAGGTACTCAATTAATAATTACAGTAATTTACCAAAGTAAAGTAGGTACCTAGCTGTTACTCGTAGGTACTTTATTTTTGTAAATTAATTTCATCAAAAAAAACAATGCAAATAAGGGTATTTCATAAATACCTACATTAAAATTTATGAATTTAATTGGTATCTACTTTACTTTTTATAGTTTTATAATTTTTTTTTTATAAATTATTTAGTAGCGTAGTCCTCCGATTGCCGCCAAACCTGCCCAGCGTGGCAATTATAGGCAACTACCCCCCGAGTGGGAAGGCCTTTGTCCAGCAGTGGACGTTCTACGGCTGATTATGCAGATGATAATGATGAGTAGTACGTAGTTATTAAATTGTTTTACGATTTTAATCTCTATTTCTACCAACGGGTGTTTGTATAGGTACCATTGTATTACGTGTTACAGAAAGGGTAGGTAGGTATCATATCATCATATCCATTCAAACGGGGTGAAGAGTGTAGGTAGGTAGGTATCTGGTTTAGAATCTGCATTCATTTGAACCGTCAGCTAAATAAAGTACTCTACTTAAGTAGGTACATAGGTACTTAATTACTGAGGCAGCCGCGGCAGTACCTACTTAAGTTTTTTTACTACAAACAAAAAACAATTTCCCAAGCTATAATACCCACTTAGATTTTGTACTAACTAATTTGTGTTCAAGTATTTGCTATTTTGTGGCATAAAACTATCAATATAATAATAAAAATATCAGAAAAACAAATCTTTTACGGAGTTGTTTCTTGGATGAATAATTGATTGACACTATTTGACACCGATCAGCTGACGTAGGTACCTATGTAATGAATGATTTGAGTAGTAGTAATTCCCTTACAAACATTTATAATTATGTAGGTAATTATAGGTATTAAAAAATGTTGCCTTATTGGTTTGTTATCACTTATCACCATAGGAATCCGTGCCCTTGATATGTATGTACATTAAGTATATCCTTTCCGTAACACGATTTTAATCTGTACCTATACCTACCTAGGTAATTTATTCAAATGCGAAGCTAGTTTAGGTATTGATATAGAGAAACGCATGCCGTTATTTACGACAGTAAAGCCGTCGCAGGTTTGCTAGTACCTATAGTATATTTTTATAGATATCATGCTATGCTCATAGTTTTAAAATCTAATAGGTACCTATTCTTACTATTATTAACACAAATGTTTTAATATTTTATTTCAGTCAGTTTCTGAAAACCGCAGTGACAACTTTATGACAGCTACAGTTGATTGGATTGTAAAAAAATATCTTCCTTTCTCATTTTTCGATGATGAAGATACACAGGAATATTTTCGATCGATTTGCCCGAATACGATATTTCCTAAAAGGTCGACATTAAGAAGGAAAGTCAAAGAGCGATTTGAAGAACTACAATCGAATGTTAAAAATCGACTACAACAATATTCATGTAAAATGTCATTTACCATTGACGGATGGACGTCCATTGCTGGTAGGAGTTACTACGGGATCACTATACATTATATAGACAATGAATGGAAGTATCGATCTGTAGTCCTTGATTTTATACCATCGCGCGGTCGACATACTGGGTTAGATATTGCAACGATTTTCCACGAATGTTTATTGGAATATGGCATAATTGATAAAATACAGGGTATCACGGTGGACAACGCAACTGCAAATACCAAATTCATGTATGAACTTGGCAAACAACTGCTGCATTTTGATTCAGACAATCAACATTTCCGGTGCTTTGCTCACATTTTGAACCTTGGTGTACAAGATTTACTAAAGACCTTAGCATTACACAGTGAAACTGACATTAAAGAACAAGAACAGCACTATGAAGACTATGAAGACGAAACTGAGGAAGATGAAGAATATGCGCCAAATATTACTGACTCACGTACAGGTATTACAAAATTACGCAGTATTTCCAGTAAAATAAAAAGAAGCGAGATATTGAAGAGGAAGTTCCAGTCTGCTTGTGAAGCAGTTGGCGTGCCATCAAATCTGAATCCTATACTCGACTGTCCAACAAGATGGAATTCCACACATGATATGATTGGATTTGGTTTAAAAGTGAGAACTGGCATTAACATATTATGCGTTTCAGTTACCGAATTGAATGATTTTCAAATCACAGAAACTGAATGGCAAATACTCGAAAAAATACATAAGTTTTTAATAAACTTTAAACTTTTATCAACGAAACTTGGTGGAGAAAAATATGTTACATTACCGCTAGTCATTGTATCATTCAATCTATTGCTTGATAAAATTGAATCCATGGTAAAAAAATTAGATGAGAAACCTAATCGAACTGAAGTGGATGAAAGGCTCATTCTAGGTTTCCAAGCAGCCCGAGATAAAATGCTGAAACATTATAAGAAGAGCAACTGGATTTACTGTACCACTTTAATTTTAGACCCAAGGCACAAAGCTCAGACTTTTGATATGACATTATGGGGGAATCAAATTAAAACAGAAAGCCTGCGCAAATTTAATGAACTTTATAAAGAATATAAAAGTCTACACGTACAGCAACACTCGGTGTCTAAATCTCCAGAATTACCAAGAAATGAAAACAAAGTATGTGAGGATGAAGAATATGAAGATGTAATAGACTTTGAGAAACTATACGCATGTCCCTCTACGTCGTCATCTGGATCTGGATCTTGTCTTCAAGGCTTAGTTATTGACGAGTTGGAGGAGTACCTAAGTAAACCGCGAGCCGCCAGCTCAGAAGACATTTTAGAGTGGTGGAGGACGCATGAGACGGAATATCCGATTTTATCCAAGATGGCTCGTGATTTTCTTTCGATACCTGCAACTTCAGTACCGGCTGAGAGATTATTTTCTAAAGCATCGTTAGTAATTAGAAAACATAGAAATAGATTAAGTGATGAGTCAGCCAGGTGGTTACTTTGTATTAATTCTTGGTCAAAAGAATTAATATAAAGTAACCATTTTTTTTTTATTCTAAAACAACCATAATTATTCACATTTAGTTTTAGCCACACAATGAAAACCTCTCGGGGTTTATATCTGCATGTTGGCGAGCCGTTCATATCATTTTTTTACCAATTTATAGGTAGATACAATAATACATAGGTACTTATACTTAAAGGTACATTAGGAGAATTTTTGTGTAAGGAAACGCTTTGATTTGTACTTATAACTTTTCGAACTCGTTTTGTCTAACGTATGCAAGTCTACTGGAAGTTAATTATGTCAATGCTATTGTGTACTGTACTGCAATTTTTTTATTTGTGTTCAATTTTTTATTTAAATAAATGTTAAATTGCATAGATTGTCTTTATTCTACAACTCTTCCATCCCATTCCATTAACAAAATAATTATTATTAGTTAGTACCAAATAAATAAAAATAATCGTCGTGTAGGTACGACGATTATTTGTCTAAGGAATACAATTTTGTTGTAGTAGGTACCTACATCGTTTCTTACTTACACATACTTACGACAGTACCTACGTAGCAAAGCGCGCCAGTCACGAGTACGACAAATTGCCTAAAAAATGTACCTACGCACACTGTAATGAAATCTGCTAATCTCAACACACACGCACTTCCTTATTTTGGCCGCATAGGTAGGCTTTGCCTGTAGTCTTCTATTATTGGTTGATTAACATTGTACATTGGTGAATGCCCCAGGATAGCCCGCGAAATTCAAATTTTCTTTTTTTTATTGCAATTTGCAGGCCAGTGCTAGATTGTTTGTTGATTAAAATATTATTCGCGCTGTAAGACGTATGTAGTTACAGAATCATAATCATCAAAATCATCAATACAACCCTCCAAGTTCAAAGGTCGATGAGGTTGACCTTGAAAACGTCTTTTTTTTTAACAATTCCTCGACATTTATGAACTTGGAGGGTTGTGTTGATGATTTTGATGATTATAATTCTGTAACTACATACGTCTTACAGCGCGAATCATAATTTAAACTAACGTGTTCAATAAATAGCAATAGGCTAATAGGTATTTGCAAGACTTGCAAGACTTGCGAGACTCTTGCTGCAAGACCAAGACCAAGACCAAGACTGAGAGCGCAATACCAAGACCAAGACCAAGACCAGGTGTATTGACGCAAGACCAAGACCAAGACTGGCCTAAGTCTCGTCTTGGTCTTGCATTTGGGCAACACTAGTTTGAACGCATAGCATCGATACCTACTGAGGTCGTATTGATTTTTAATTATCTGTCGCTATGTGTTGCATGCACTAGGCCTGCATTATTGCCAGTTGCTATGGAACCTTGGGTTGGCTACGAAACCCAATTAGGGTTTAATGCTGTTTTAAAGCTGGGTTTAAGGCTGTTTGTGTATGTGAGTTTAAATGTTTGTAAACGCACCCACGATACAGGAGAAATTCCTAGCGTGCGGCAACGTTTTTTTTTTTAAAAAATGACATCTTTAGTTTATGTTATTTTGATGACTGAATTTTCCAAAACAAATCAGGGATTGAGAAGCCGGCAATGGTAAAACCAGTGGTTGTAGTAGCCAAAATACATTTGAAAGATCAGCTACTCAAACTCATAATGCAAATAAGGCTAATCAGTTGTCTTTTAATTTCCCTCATTCTTAAAAAGGGATAAGAGATTCAGCTGAATACCAGTATTTTACATGGAGCGACTGCCTTTCTGACCCCCGCTACTCAGTTAGTACTGAGTAATACGGAACCCCTTGGTAAGACTGGTTGTGAGACTTTCGGGCCATTGACTACCAAAGACCTACAAATGACAGCCGGGACCAACGGCTTAACGTGTTTTCCGAGGCACGGAGGAAACTCGGTATGTACCTAAGGGGTGGTCCCATTCACCGACCATCGCGAGTGTGACTTAACCTTGAAGATTGACCCGTGCGGCTGTTATTTATTTAGCCACGAGCTAGTCAAGACAAGGACCGAGACAAATAGTAATCGCTTTCAAAGCTTTTCGCATTTCTACAGTGAACAAATCCCGACTTTCAACCGGATTGACGTGGCTAAGCTTTTCGGTAGGTTATGTCAATCCAATACAATACAATTTTGATTTTTCCATAATTTTTATCGCTGGTAGAAAGTCAATTTGTCAAGACCCTCCGGATGTTTCCTTTTTCAATAAAATCAATAAGTTTCTTCCAGCAGATGCACCGTAATTGCACCATAAGCCGTAGAGATTCGTTATTGCTGAGAACGCTAATTAAAGACATAAAGACTGTCTATTATAAGTGCTGTTTTTGAAAATCTATGCGTCAGGTTTGCTAATTATATGTATTAACAGAACGATCCTAAAAAATCAATGTAGTGCTAAATAGTCTAGGCCTCCAGGTTCAACGAGTTTTACACACTAAAACAGGTATTGCTTAGAAACGACGTTTTACCATTGTTGAAAATAAACGGAACTTTTCCAGTAAACCAAAGAGGTTTCCTTTCAAATAGGGCTGACCTCTAGCTTTCTGATGAAACCAGCATTTAGCCCAAGGAAACTTATCTATAATTCTATTTCTATACTAATATTTAAAAGATAAGGTAAAATTTGTTTGTAGGTTTGTATGTAGGGCGTAATCTCCGGAATGAATGATCCAATTCTAAAAATTCATTGATTGACAGAAAGCTACATTATTCATGGGTGCTATAGGCTATACTTAAATTATATTTGTATCATGCATATTAACCAAGATATCACAATTTTTTGCGGACGAGTGCTAGTAAGTTTATAATAGGAATAGTCCTCAATGAGATGTAGATCAGGTCACAAACTTTGATCATTTGACTTTTATACTGGTTTTTTAACCACGGGCGTACGTAACCTACTTACATAGCAATTTAGTATCAGCTTTGATTTTATTATAACCATGCACATATCTAATTCACGTCATCACAAGAGTTATAATAGTGTGAGAGTGACAGACCAGTGCTATATTTAGACTAACAATGCATCTTAACCAGAGGAATGAGCAGTAATGAGCAGCATCCGGTGTGACGTAGGTTGCTACGAAACTATTTGTAGTCCATGACTTGTTACCAAATTCAGATGATTTAGTTATGTGAATCATTGTTAGAAGATGATTGATGATGATTGGTGATTGATGATTGGTTGATGATTGTTGTGGTTGTTGTTGTTGTTTGTTGATTGTAAAGTAGGAATTGTGCTCAGTTTGACGTGGGTTGTGAGGACATAACTGTACTTATTTATGAACTAGCTGTTTGTGACCGACGTACGCGAGAAATTATTATAAAAAATTACTTTCCCGTTTGAATCGGATTTTGTTAACCAATTTCGTGAGTTTTCTTTTTTTGCACGGAACCCTAATCTTTTTTCTGAAATAAAAGTAAGTTACTCCATAAAACATCAGCTATCTGCCAGTAAAATGCCCTCTTAATCGGTCTAGCCGTTTCAGAGATTAGCCGGAACAAACAGACAGACCGACAGACGACAAAAAATAAATGTTTTTGTTATAAATTTCTTACGCATTTAGTAAAAAGCTATTATTTTGAAATTACAAACAGACACTCCAATTATATTTATTTGTATGTATAGATAGCCTAGATGTCTAGATTGAGCTATGTTTTGTGATCAAGAATAATGACTAAGTTTTGTCTTACATGTCGTACAGGAAGCATCGACCTTATGTGAGACCTAGTTTCACAGTTCAGTATGATAAATTGAAGACTATTATATTGATCGAGTACATATGTAGACCAAATGAGGTGTAGTAAAACCTCCACGGAAACGAAAGAAACCCTAAAACCTACTTTCCGTGAATTAAAGTTCAAGTAAGCAGTAAATTGCATTGACTTTATCTTGTAAGGAAAATATCTGCATTTCTTAGCAGTTAGCAGTCATTGAACTCGCCGCGGTGAATTACCCCTTGCTTGAAAAACCCGACATATACCTAGGTACCAACTGCACAGGCATTCCTTGACCTATGCAATAGTACATTTTGATACTAGTGGGGTAACTTTGTAATTGCATTCGAGGCGGAATTATGGAGCCGAGAACTGCAGTAACAAATGCCCACGAGTATCAAACGACGTTTTTCAATACACTTTCGAAGAAATAAAATATAAATCCGTTTTAATATTTTATTTCTTCGAAAGTGTATTGAAAAACGTCGTTTTCGTCGTCCTATCCTAATCCTTTTTCAAAATAAAAGTATAACATCAGCTATCTGCCAGTAAAAGTCCCGTCAAAATCGGTCCAGCCGTTTCGGAGATCTAGCCAGAACAGAGTCAAAAATTAAAGGTTTTTTGTTGTTGTAAGTACCGTAACATGCATTCAGTTAAAAGCTGTTTGAAATTACAAAGAGACACTTCAATTTTATTAATTTGTATGTATGATGTATAGAAAGATATGAGAGATGATGTATTTGCATAAAACGTGCCATAAAACCGTCTATCACAACATAATGCAAATCCTATACTTAGTACATACAAGAGTTAAGCTCTGTTTAATGCATTTTATATGGGTTCATCTCACTGGCTTTAGATGTAATTGTGTTTGATTACTGAGCGGATCAGTTTCATTAGTTAATGTCTTTTGCATTCAGAAATGAAAGGAAAGATGGATCTCTTTGTTCTTTATAAGTACAAATGTGTGGGAATATTGAACTGAATCACTAGACTAGGTAGCAATATCAACTAACTTGAAATAAAGTAGGTAATCATCATTAATTCATATATTATATCATATACATAGGTATATTATTAACACTAATCCTTTTTCTAAAAGAAAAGTAGCCTATGTTACTCCATATAACATCAGCTAAAGTAACATTTAATTAAAATTATCCAAAAACGACTACAAATTGTATTATGTACCGATAAATATATATATTATTTATTTGTAATCTGTATTTGTAATCTCCTTTTAATTTCCTTCATTTTGATATCCTTGAAACCTACCTAAGGACATTTGGGTTTTTAAGACGAATTTAACGATACCTTAATTATCGAAATACATCCAGCCGTTTCGAAGATACAAAAAGTTTTATCCCTACTAAAAACTGTCTGTCTGTTACGCTTTCACGTTTAAACCACTGAACTGATTTTAATGAAATTTGGTACGGAGATAGAGTTGACCTTGAGAAAGAACATAGGATAGTTTTTATCCCGGACTTTTGAAGAGTTCTCTTGGAAACGCGATATAACCGAACTCGACGAGGGCGAAGCCGCGGGCGGAAAACTAGTGTACCATAAATACTTTCATATGCATTCAGAAAAAAGCTGTTATTTTGAAATTACAAACAGACATCTGAATTTTATTTATTTGTATAGATGAGATATTATTCGGCGATACCTTGGGGTTTCGCGATTGCATGAAAAATGCATACCCTACTACCCGTTCCGTGGTTACGACAGGGGCGGACTCCACTCGCGTATTAGGCAGTAAATTCATGCCATGCTGAGATATTAGCTTTTGGCTTCGTACAGGACCAATTTAGTTTGTGTCTTATTTTTAATTTTTATTTCTTCTTATATAATTTTGTTCTTTTTTCTTACATACTAATTATATTTTTATCAACAAAAAATAAAAAACATTTAAAAATATAAAATAATTTTGTTTTATTGTTAATTTAATCATTTTGTTTTGTCCTGTGCGGGACAGATAAATACTTTTTCTTTCTTTCTTTAAATCCTTTCTAGTTGTTTACATATAATACATCGGTGCACACAGGTTTGTTGAAAAAAAAACAGCTTTTGTTAAACATCAATTAATGCAAAGATATTTTGGGCTGCATTTGTGAAGATAAGTAATTCGTTTTTAGAAATATTATTGTATTCATTCAATTCCTTTTTAAATTTCCTACACAGATCGGCCTTCGCCGCTGTAGGTAGGTCCCTATTCGGCAAATCCCTATTAAAACGGAAGCACATTTGATAAGATAAACATTTGAAAATACCACATGCGGTTTTCCCAAATTAAAAGGCGATTAAAATGACATTACAGAACTTCTGTAAATTGTCAATAAAGATAAGATATATATATATAATTTTAAGATAAGATTAGATAAATATTAGGGGTTAAAGAATGAAATTGCCGATTTGTATGGACGATTTCGTGAAAAGTGATATTTCCATACTAACATTTTTTTTATTGGAAATGTCTGAACCATATATGATGCAATTGAAAACTATAGTTAGAGTGCAAAAAGCTGCGCTGCACTGCGTATCTTAAAATCTCAAAATTCAGTCTATGACAAAAAAGCAAAGCTGTATTATTGCAATTTGTATCCTTTGTTATTTTGTGTGCAATAAAGAATAAGAATAAGAAAAGTACCTACTTGAAGTAGTGATATAAAAACAGGTGTTTTGACACAGTATTCTATGAGGTAATATGCAACTACTAGTACGGTTTTTAAGCTCAAAAATTAAGGTAAGTAATTTTACAATTAAAGCCAATAAAAATGATATTAGGAAAAAATAAAACTAAGTATACGTCAAAGTTACAAACAGAACAAAATGTGAGAAAAAACGGAAAAAAAAATTATGGTTAAAGATCTATTATGAAAAGAAAGTGATGATAAGCGATGTGCCCATTACTTATGTAAGTGGCTCATTCGTTTATGGTAAAATTATTATACTCACAGACAACCTGCAGTATTGCCTCTCCCTTCGCCTGTAATCCAAAAGTGGTCTTGACAAAAACGCTACAGCGCAGCGATAAGACCGCCCATTGAGCCCCATTTTGTAAAGAGTTAACTTTTTCATATGTTTTTCACTAGTAATTTGTATGGGTTCATAATAAAGATAATAATATCTATTATAATAGTTAGTAGTTTTTATGGCTGTTATGGCTACCAATTTCAAATTGATATGAGTATTTAAATTGTATTTTGTACTTTTTCTAGTTTTAAGGATTTTATAAGGAAAACAAACAACTATAAAAGCTGAGATCAAATGAAACACTAATTGCAGATGATGATTAATTGCCCATTGATTTTATAATAACAATAATAGTGGTTTTACTTTTCCTCAAGCATGTTGTGAGTCGATTTAACCTAAGTTATGGGCTGAAGCAGTAAGCACCGGTTGAACTAAGGCTGAAAACAATCGTAGTAGAAATGAATGCTTACAAATGATACAATTAAGAGATTTAAAAAATAACCGACTTAAAAAAAAAAACACTGAAAATGTTTAAAATAACTTTACTTTCGGAAGTCGATGACTTCGTTTCATTGATTTTTTTTCTCGCGACTACCGACAGTCGGTTATTTTTATTTTTGACTGTTTACAAACAGTCATAGAGGAATAAAATATAAAATGAGAAAACAGTCTTGGAAAAAAAATAACCGCCCATTACTCATCGGCCCGCGCCTACGGTGGCCGAGAGCCACCACGTGGCCCCCGACGCCCGGTGCTTCTCCCGCGGCGGCTGGGACGTGAGGTTCTCTACCTCTCACGTTCCGCCACCTCCTTCGGTAGCATGACTGCTTCGCAGAAGGAGGTGACGGCTTCCCATTCCCTCTCGCCCCGGACCATGGCTTGAACCGGGGCCGGACGCGAGAGGTCGTCGCCGCCAATCGCCGCTAGGCGCTACGAGGACACGGCGGTGCTCCGCCCAAGCGGAGCCACTCCACGGTGTGCTCCACCGTGTCCTCCGGGCGATCCTCACAATGATAGCACCCGGGCGTTTCTTCCCGCCCGATTCGGTGCAGGTACCTCCCGAAACATCTCTCTGTATCCTGGAAATATGCAAATTTGTTAGAAAATACATGAACTTTTTTTACAACCCGCGGTGATAAACATAGCGACTGATCTGTTAGATATAGAAACATGTTAATGTTACCCTTTACCAGTTTTGCTGTTGAATGTAATACAATAAAACATATTTTATGAATGAGTCTTCAAATTATTTTTATTAAATTTTTTGTTGCTACGGACCCCAGTGTACGTGTGAGTACGACTCGCACTTGGCCGGTTTTTTACTTAACCCTTTGTAGTTGTAGTATCCCACACAAATTCTTTTCATAAAATTTATTTCATATTGTAACTAGAAGTAATTAAGGGACTATCATGTCATCAACGTAGGCCAAAAAGAAAAAATACGTATTAAAGGGAGCTAACTCATAAACTACTCAAGCATAAGCAAGCAAAAAAAAATATTTGGGACCACCGAAAGAATCACGTAAATCGACCCAATCATCACGGAGTAATCGATATGTTACGGCTAAAGATGGGTGTCAACATAAACTTAAGATTAGCCGGCTAAACTCCGAACTAACCGAACCTCGGGGTGCCCCTGTCGTCGACCGTCTAGGGTTAGCGTTTCCATCAGCAGGTCGACGGATCCCCGCTGCGCGGGGCTCCTATTTCTGTCTGCAAGGTTTACAGGAACCTAACTAACCGAACCTCGGGGTGCCCCTGACGTCGGAGTTTAGCCGGCTAATCTTAAGTTTATGTTGACACCCATCTTTAGCCGTAACAGATACATACACACATAAAAAAGATGCTGGTGGAATACATAACCATAGCACCATACCATACCATTGTCTCATATGACTATGACTTATGACTTAACCTCGTCCTTTTTAGAAGTCGGTTAAAAAAATAAGATTCTTTTCCAATGTCTGCATTGAAACTCTAAGCACATACGCACTGCGAATTCTTTATGTAAATATTTTCTAAACATTCTTATTTTGAGGACATCTGCCTATTGTCTAGTGTTAAATCCTGTTTTGAATTTAAGCAAATGAAGTCCATTGGCTATGTTTTACAGTTTTATAACGGGTTTGTAACTTTCTTTTATCGTAGCTATAGCAATGCGCCTGAGGTGTTTTCTTGTCTCAATAAAAAAAATGCTATAGCAAAGAGAGACATTCATTTATTCTGTACAAATATTTACCTAATGATTTATGTCTTTTATTTAAACCTGTAATAGTTTTTAGATCTTTGCAACGGCATTTTTCTGTCGCTTTCATAGAGTTTTTTTATGAATAATAATAATAATTTCCTTTTTTATTTAAAAAAAAATCTTCATAAATTTTGCCGACCTGGATGCCTCCCTGGATACATACCTGGAATAATCACAGTGCATTGACCACACTACAGTTGCACAGCGTAGTTTAATCCTACTTTCCCGAGAATTGCACTCGCCTACTGGCCGGGTCGAACAAAACCAGTCCTAGTAGCCAGTACTGCCCTACTAGATTGCACATTTGTGATAGTTTTTTTCTTTATGATATGCCTGCCAAGGCTAATCAGGTAGGCTGTAATTAAGGACAGATAATTAAACTATTATGTTTCGTTTGCTAGTATTTTCCGATGTGGAAAAAGCCGGCAGACGTGTTTAGGTAATCTAAGTTTTGAATGGTTATTAAAAACCACCTACAACTACTTCACTTATAATAAGTTTTTAAATTTTTTTTCTATCGGCCCGGTACGTCTGCTGCGGATCGGGAGAGTGGTCTCGACCTCCCTCAACCTCTCCGCAGCCTCCTTCTGTGAGATGACCGTTTCACAGAAGGAGATCACCGCATCCCACGACTCTGTGCTCGCGACCATCGCGCGAGCGACGGTTTTACCTCCTGATCCAACTTGAGGATGAAACCGTTAAACCTAGGTACAATTTGGTTATTACCTAAATGGATTTTCGTCCCACCGTTTTCAGTTTTCAAAGGTACAGGTCAATTTTTTTTAAAGGTAAGCCGGAGTACATGTCTTTAACGTGATTATATTATTTATCTATAGAATACTGACTGTGACATTTTTCAAAGGAAAGCCGGTACGAATCGAGTTGTATGGAAGCTTCAGCACTGCTGAAACTGTCAAATTTTCCCAATCAACCTTAAACGTAATGCTATAAAGATAAAGTTGAAAATCTATTAAAGAAATTTGACAGATTGTAGAAGCTTGATATGCATCGTGCCTATTTAGATGAAGCGTTTTGAGTCTTCCTTAAATGAATTAAAGCGACAGTATTTATAAATAATAAGATTTTTATGGAGACTTGAAAATACTCACTTGATGACAGAGACGACAGCCATTGAAGGGTTACGAAAGTTTTAAGCATCAATGCTTAAAACTTTCGTAACCCTTAAATGACTAACGCATCCCAAGATCTAGCTCTTACTCGCACCACTGCATTGTACTCTATAAAAAACTTGTCTATTGTCAAATCTAGGTGTGTTAAGGTTACATCTAAGTCATTGTACCAATGTTTGGGTTTTTTACAGTGCAATATTGTGCAAGATACTCTCGTTTAACAACTGTATCTGGGTAATTCCTCGTTGCATTTTCAAAATGATTGTTGCAACTTGGTTACTGTCAAGTGTTTTTTTTTTCGAATGACTGTTCAGGAATTTAGATTCAGTTTTCAGCCAATGCCTATTGAGGTCGTCTTTTTAAAATCTGAAGAAGTTTCTCAACTCCGGAGTATACTGGATGTGTGGAACGCGCAACCATGTGTGGTTACCATGAATCAGTAAGTTAAGCAGTGATAGCCTAGTGGTGTGACCGTCGGACTGCCAAGTCAAAGGTCTCGAGTTCAAACCCAAGACATACACCTCTGATTTTTCGGATTCATGTGTATTGTATAATTATCACTTGCTTCGGTGAAGGAAAACGTGAGGAAACCAGCATGCCTGAGAGGTATTTCTCGACGGCTAGTAAAGCCAAGTCAGAGGCCCATGGGCGGCATAAAAACTCTGACACTAGGTTAGGCACTAACCATACGATAAAGAAGAAGTAAGTTAACTAAACTAACTCAATAGGCACTAATAAAACAGATTCAAGGCCACGAAAGAACAGAGATCAATTGTATGTGATGACGTAACGTGATAACAAATCAGTTAGTACTGACTTCTGCATTATGTGCTGACAATGGAAACATTAGGAGCATCGTCGCATTGAATAGGAACTGTTTAAGTCACATACATGTTTTTATTTACCATGACTTGTCGTTTTGTGTTGTATTACCCTGCCAGGCAGCATTAACTGGGTTGTGGAATTGTGGATGTCAGATAGGCAGTCGCTCCATGTAAAATACTGGTATTCAGCTGCAACCGATTAGACTGGAAGCTGACCCCAACATAGTAGGGAAAAGGCTCGGCAGATGATTATGATGAGTTGTGGTTATGGTCAAAGCCAGAAGGCGGTGTTTCAGACCTCGTTGAAGGTGGTGAGATGAGCTGGATAATACCAACGACCAGTGGGTCACATTAGCCCGGGATCTAAAAAACTAGAAGTCTTAGGGACCGACTTTTGCCTAGCACTGGGATGATGTGGACTAGCAGTAACAGTTACAGTGAGTTGTGATTAATTTAGTTATGGCCGGCAATTAAAACAAGGTGACCTGCTTTTGACTTTGCCAAATAACCTTAAAGTTGTTTTAGTGGCTTGTCTTTTATGCTGAAAGTCATCAGTAGATAAAATACAAGATCAGACTCATGGGACATTAACCCCAAAAAGAAAAACATCATTTTTTTTTTAGCTAATTACGCTAGCTAATTTCATTTGACATTGTATTGATTGGTGGGACTTACGATCCAAATGAAAATCAATCTTCTCTTAATTTGAGACATAATGAATTTAATGCTTGAATTACTTAAATAAGTAATTAAAGTTAAATTTTTCCCAGAGGTCTTGCTGCGTATTAAAATAATAATAATAGAATGACTTGGAGCAGAAAGATCCGCTTGCGAAGTAGGTCGGTTTGAATTGCTATACCTAATATTTATTCATTACTAGATACAATAAATATAAGTATTTCTTGTTTAAGACATAACTTAGCTTTTTAATTGGAATGTCATAAACATTGGCATCTTATTATTAACAGGCGTATGCGTTCGGTTTTATAAGAAAAGGTTTTAACAATAGGGCCATTAAACAAATAATAATTTCTCGTCGGAAAATTTTATATTGAACTCGCAATAAGGATATTCAAACTACACAACAACAAATCCGGCTTGTGCATTTTTTTCTTGTTTATTAGGCAGAACGTTTCAGCGCCGCGGTCAGTTTACTTCGAGACGGTTTCCCGCGCAGTGATCTGTCAAGTTTGACAGCAGTTTCGGCGGGAAAGCATCAATCCTTCGTCGCGTAGAATAGATGCAGTTGCGCTTTACGATTCAGTTACTTTCTTATATGCATCGCGATCAAGGTTTTTAACACACGTGTTCTTGGTTATTTTCATTTAATTCTCAGCATTGTGTGAAACAGACATTTGGAAGTGGAAAAATGGACAAGGAAAAGTGTTGTTATGATAATTCAGCGTTTGTGTTGACTGAGAAAGAAGTTTGGATGCAAAATGAGGTTCGTACTTACAGAAATTTATAAAGGATTTTCCGCAACGGGATCTGAGAACAATTCACTACAAATTTATTAACTTTTTAGAGCAATATTTACTAAGGCATTTTGAGTTTCTATTTTTAGAAACATATTAAATCTACTTTAATGCAAACTTAAAATAAATAACAATCTATTTTAAATCACTCAGCTGACCATAAACAATACTGTAACTATTTTAATTAAAATTTTTGCAACGCAAGGATGTTCTACGATTAAATTCTTTCAGCCTTGTGAATAACCGAGTTACCGAAGCGTAACCACTGCTATCGATATAACTACTCATTTTCTACTTAAGCATATTATCATAACACAATATCACGCCTGTAATACCCGAAAGGTTGGGCAGAGGTGTACCTATCCCAACTTCACCCATTGCTGGGTGTAGGCCTTCCTTTGTTTTGCCAATCTCCACGCTTCTTTCTGTGCCAGCCTCATCCAGGTTTTACCCACGATGGCAATAATGTCGTCTGCCCATCTCGCCGCTGGCGAGTCTATTGTCTTGGATGATTTTCTACTTAATTTCTGTTCAAATATTGTAAACTAGTGGCAGAATGAGCCACTTTGTTACCATTATCGCCATCTTATATCGTCATAATCATAAAAACGCAGTGTTTATTATGATTGCTAGTACAACTGGTATTTTTTGCATTAGGTGATAAGGGAATCGGAAACTGCAACTACGGTAACATTTTATTTTTTTATATTGATCGAAGAATGTCCTTAAGTACCTACTTAATTGTTTTTAAGAAAATTTGTGGGAATCATTAATATTCTATCAGATTTTTTTTCTATTGTAATGGAATCAGCAGAATTAACTTTACATAGGTTTACGTGACGGCTTGGAAATCTACCTGATACTTAGGTTAGATGTTCAAGAATCCGTATCTTCTAATGCAAAATTATTGTGTGACATTAATAATATTGCAAATTCAGTACACAATTGAAAAATCACTGAAAATGTGGTTTTTTAGTTTCTTTAAAATACCCTTTAAAGAAACTGAAAAAAAAACGCGTTTTCTTAACAGTTTTCCACTAGATACCCAGGTAGATCAGTAGTATAATGAATAAATTGAAATAAATGCTATTAAACATATATGTCGGAGTTGGTTGTCAATTATTACAATTGTGGGTAGTCACCAAATTTTATTATGAGTTGTTTTGTTTTCTGATTATTAATTTAAGTGATTTTTACTATCAATTATGGTCAATTATTGTCTTATAAATCGAAACATAATTTATTACGTGCTAGTAATTGATTTTTGGCAACTTATTTCGATAAGTGTGACCGATAAGTTTTGTTCAAAACAATTAACGACATGTTATTTTAATTTTTAAATGATTTACTTTGTGAATTCACCATTGTTTATTTACGACAATTATTCTTGTATTATTTGATTACTGTATCGTAAATCTTATTAGATTTCGCGCACATTTTGTATCTTGTAAACGCGTGACGCACCTCCGTGCGTCAACGGACAGAGTTGATGTGGAGGGATTACAGTGGGGGCATCGTACTATAAAAGAGCGTGCTCTCAGTAAGCTCGTCAGTCGGTCTTCGGATTCGACTCATTACAGAGCTCCCCTGCTCCCGACAAAACTGTCGGTTTACCTGGTACAGCGCTGCTGTATATTGCACATAGCTGTATTTAGCTTTCTGATAGCGATACACTTTGTGTTTGGGTGGCTTGTCCACTGTACGAACTGTGACCTTAAAAGGTCTGTTCGCCTAACTGTGTGTACCTTTTTATCTGATTTATCTTTTTTTACTATTTACCATTTTTGTGTTGTGTACCATTTTGTATTGTGTGTTGTGTACCTACTGTAATAAAAATACTGTAATTGCATATACAGTCTTGTTTATCCCAATAAAATGGGAACTCCAAACCCTGAAGATATACCTCTCGGCACTCCTGATCCTACATCAGAAGTGGGATTAGGGAGAGCCCAGGAATCGGAAGGTGTTGGTGATCCATGGCGAGTAATGTTAGAGCTTCAGAATCAAAATATGACTCAGTTAATTGAAGCGATTAAGACGCACTCCGCTTCGTCTACTGTAATTCCTTTGCCCGATTTTGACCCAGACCTACCCGATTCCGATGCTCAATCTTGGAGTACAACTGTTGATATTTGTTTTTCGGAAAAGCCTCTTCAAGGTAGCACTCTCATTATTGCCCTTACTAAAGCCTTAAAAGGTAGTGCTAACGTATGGCTTTCCCAAGTATCATATGCAGGTATGACCTGGACAGACTTTATAAGAGTCTCTTTCTTTCTCGATACGCCGTTTCGGAAACTGTTGCCGCTACCCTCATTAACCTTCATAGTAGTCAACCAAAAGAAGGAGAATCTTTAGCCGCATATGCCAGTCGACAGGTCACTTCACTGACATCTTAATGGAATAGCCTGAGTGTCGAACACATTGCTGTTTCTACTGTACTGGCCCATGTCTCCAAATTTGATTCCCGTGCTCATCGACTAGCATTTACTACTGAAGTACATACTAGACATAAACTTCAACAAGAATTGAGTGTATTGTCCCACCTTAAGAGAAAGTCTCAGATTTCCTCTGACCAGCAAGATTCTTCTCAACCGAAACAGTTCAAACCAGCTAAAATAGTATGTCACTTTTGTGGTATATTGGGGCATAAGTCTACAAACTGTCGCAAGAAGGCCGAGAAAACCAGCAAATATCCTGGACCAGCCAGCTCGTCACATAAGGCAACAACTAAGAAGATAGTCTGTTACCGCTGTGGGGAAGCGGGACACGTTGCTCCTCGTTGCCCTAAGGCGACCGGAAGGCGACCGGGTGGTTCAAGTGAAGACACCGGGAGTCGACCTTCGAGCAGCCAACCATCCGTGAAGCGAGTTGAAGCTTGTGATGTACGACCTATCACTAGTGTTTTACAGCAATCTGGTGAGTCGCTTTCATTTTGTTATGACTGTTGACAGTGACGAGATAAGTAAATTTGTCCCGTGTAAGGGAACAAGCAGCCCTGGGTATAACTAAAAGTGCCGAATACGATAAAGTTCGTTTCGATAAGACTAAAGCTATTTTGAAAAAGTTTCAAGTTGGAGACTTTGTACTTATTGCTAATGAGGAACGAAATCAAACTAAATTAGATCCTAAATTTAAAGGTCCCTATAGAATTTTAGAACTATTAGATGGTGATAGATATTTGTTAAAAGCTTTGAGTAGCAATAGAATTTACAAATATGCCCATGATCGTGTACGAAAAATGCCTGAATGTCCAGTTACTGTTAGTGATGATGTCAATACTGACACTGATGATGATTCATCTGCTGCTGACATAGTATAGCTGAATTGATAAGATGTCTATGATGACTCTTGTTTAGCTTGACGCTTAATCGGATGTCTATGTTGACTCCTGGATTTGGATGTTGAACTTGACGCTTATGCGGGTTGTCTATGTTGACGCCTATGCGGGTTGTCTATTTGACTCCAAATTACTTGTCGAATCCCATGGTGTGATTTCGGCTGGGAGACTGTGTCTCTACTTTAGTTGAACTATGTATTGTCAGTAGCAGTATGGTAATTTTGAACGGTTGCGATGCAACTGCTATAATTGACTAACTCAGGATTTTTCTTTACGACATACCTTTTGTTAAGGCTTTTGTTTGTCAGAAAGGCCGATCGATATTCACAAGAGATTTTCTTTTTCAGAATCACACGAGGTCGTGTAGAACGTCAGTTCTGGCCGTGTCGGAGTTGGTTGTCAATTATTACAATTGTGGGTAGTCACCAAATTTTATTATGAGTTGTTTTGTTTTCTGATTATTAATTTAAGTGATTTTTACTATCAATTATGGTCAATTATTGTCTTATAAATCGAAACATAATTTATTACGTGCTAGTAATTGATTTTTGGCAACTTATTTCGATAAGTGTGACCGATAAGTTTTGTTCAAAACAATTAACGACATGTTATTTTAATTTTTAAATGATTTACTTTGTGAATTCACCATTGTTTATTTACGACAATTATTCTTGTATTATTTGATTACTGTATCGTAAATCTTATTAGATTTCGCGCACATTTTGTATCTTGTAAACGCGTGACGCACCTCCGTGCGTCAACGGACAGAGTTGATGTGGAGGGATTACAGTGGGGGCATCGTACTATAAAAGAGCGTGCTCTCAGTAAGCTCGTCAGTCGGTCTTCGGATTCGACTCATTACAGAGCTCCCCTGCTCCCGACAAAACTGTCGGTTTACCTGGTACAGCGCTGCTGTATATTGCACATAGCTGTATTTAGCTTTCTGATAGCGATACACTTTGTGTTTGGGTGGCTTGTCCACTGTACGAACTGTGACCTTAAAAGGTCTGTTCGCCTAACTGTGTGTACCTTTTTATCTGATTTATCTTTTTTTACTATTTACCATTTTTGTGTTGTGTACCATTTTGTATTGTGTGTTGTGTACCTACTGTAATAAAAATACTGTAATTGCATATACAGTCTTGTTTATCCCAATAAAATGGGAACTCCAAACCCTGAAGATATACCTCTCGGCACTCCTGATCCTACATATACATAAATTCAGTTACAAAATCGAAATAAAAACCTCTTTACAAATTTAACAAACAAATACACAACGTAGTTTTTACCGCCACGCGCACGGTCGAGTAATTTCTACTACATTGAACATTTTGTTTTTTTCTCGAGATAATTTCATACTATTCGTGCAATGAACAAGTTTCTCCTTTTGATTGGACGTTGAATTATTCATTTATGCCTCGTTAGTATCAAATTGTGCTAGATAGTGACCCCGATACGCTCGCCAATGATCCCCATGGGAAACACGCGATAACTTGAAAATGCTAAGGTCGATCATAATACCATTTTATTAATTAATCGTGTGAATACTTGTACCGATTCTGTGATACTTACTGGTAAACAAACGAACGTACCTGAATGTACAAGTGGGCGAACCTAAAGAAGTAGGTGATCTTAGCAGGAGGCATTCTATAGTTTCTGCCTACCCCCATGGAAAAAAGGCTTGATTTATGTGTATTACAAAAAAAAATTCAAATCAAAACTCCTAGGTATTTTCTATTCCGAAAAAAGATAAGTAATCGAGATTAGGAATTCGGTAATCGATAGCACGGGGGTTTAATTGAATTCCCGCTCGACTATATCGAATCCCGCTGAATCTGGTTGACCTAAACATGTCCTTAGAACGCCTTAAAAGCAATTTATGTATACCTAGTCAACCTAGATTTAGACCTAGTTAGCTAGATTTTATATTATGCGGCGGTCTAGACTGTGTAGGTAGCCCAGGTGCCTTAGCCATCTGTTAATAGTCTTGTAATTAATAAATATTCTAATAGTTACCCTGTATAATAGTCTTGTATACGTGTTGTTAAAGTTTATTACTGGTGTTTATTAAATAATTTTTCAACATTATTATTTTCGCTCCATATTTCAGTCTGGCATTGAATCTAGCTAGACTGATAATGTCAGGTGGCTACTTAGGTACCTTCAGAGACCGTTGATTCGAAATGTACCTAGGGGTTTATGTCTAAAAAAGGTGGTTTTCAAGTGCATCTGGTTAGACTGGAAGCCGACCCTAACATAGGTAGTAGGGAAAAGGCTAGGAAGATGATGTACGTTTATTACCTTGTATTTTTCAGTACCTAAATATCTTTGTGTCGAGTAAATTATTGCTCTTGATCTAACCCGCTCACTTTCAAAATGATTAAACACACATGTTGATCGTTAAGTAGAATCACCTACGTCATAGCAACTATTCAGACAGCCTTCCGATGTCTTTGCATTAAAAACTTCCATAACGGCTTAAAAGTCTCCCACGGGAACATCTGAGGAGCCCTGTTATTAGCGACGACCAGTCATGTTCTTGTTTCAAAATGAATGCGCATGCGATGACTACGCACGCAGCGTCGCCAACGCGAGTCTTGAATATGCGCACGAAAAAAAAAAACAGGTTGCACTCGTTTGTACGTAAGTCGTAAAGGCGTCATTCAAGATTTAGCAATTTATTTTCACGGTTTCGTGTTATTATTTTTTCAGAATAAAAAATATAATTATGTACCTTTACTTTACATCTGTTGAATGAAACAAAAAAAAAAACAAGTTTCAGCTTTACATGTCCAGAAAAATTAAAACATGTAGATACGATAAAACTGCTTCGTTTTCCTATTGGTCGCTATCGCGACTGCTAAGCATGAGGTCCTGGGTTCGATTACCGGGCCGGGTAAATTGCAATTGGGTTTTTCTGTCAAAAAAATTCTCCGTATCAGCCACGGAGTCTGGATTTGTGCCCGGTTTATGGCAATAGGCTCGCCCCCTATTACATTGAACTTAAACATAACTGGTGATATATGGGTGTAGGACTGTAGGTACTATGTATTAGGTACACCTCTGCGTAACCCTTCGTGCATTATAGGCGTGAAGTTATGTATCTATGTAATGTCTACGATAAAAATGACGAGACAGACATTTGAAAAATACATGAAAAACTTGTCTATAAGTTCAACCCAACGCTATGTGACTCGAGAACATTTGTTTCTTAGGTACCTACTTACTTTTTGAAATGTGCATTTCATGTTTCCAATAAAACACGTGAACTTACTTTATTCGACAATCAAATAATCAAAACAAATAAATAAAAAATGAAGTGTTTTTCTGTAATATCAAAATATGGCACTTATAACAAAAACACATTTTTTTGAATTTTTGTCTGTCCGTCTGTTTGTTCCGGCTAATCTCCGAAACGGCTGGACTGATTTTGACGGGACTTTTACTGGCAGATAGCTAATGGTATAAGGTCGAATATTAAACATAGGCTACTAAGGCTACTTTTATTTTAGAAAAAGACTTATCTACTCACTTTACAATTTAAAAACAATAAGAAACATTTACACTATATATTTTGTTGACTAGCTGTTGCCCGCGACCTTCGTTCGCGTGAAATTATTGTAAAAAAAATATAACCCCTTTTTTATCGGATTTTATTACCCAAAAATTTCAAGGGTTTTAATTTTTTTGCACGGAACCCTTATTATTTTTCATAAAATAGAAGTAGCCTAAGTACTTCTTATTACATCAGCTATCTGCGAGTGAAAGTCCCGTCAAAATCGGTCCAGTCGTTCCAGAGATTAGCCTGAACAAACAGACAGACAGACCGTAGTTGCACATCAAAATATGCAGACACTTCCTACGGGTCGTTTTGCCTCCGAACGACAACTCTTATTGTTATAATAAAAAACAAACTTACATTTGCAGTTGAAAAACCTGTGCTCCCATACATTCAGTTTAGGATATGTTATCCAAGTACATTTTATAAGTTGGTTGACTATTACTCGTAAACTTGTAAAGCCTACTTAGCCGTGATAGTTTTCCTCTTAACTTCGTTATATATATTATCACCGTGAATTTTTTCACGCACCTAAACACAACCGTTTAGCTGGTAGAGGGGCGGGGGGGACACTTGTGTCTAACAAAAATTTATTTAGCACTTTAAAGCTTAATATTTCATAAAGGAATCCCTTAATCGAAAAATTATTTAAAAAAGCTCGTAATACTTTTTAAAGACCTATCCAATGACAGCCCACACTAAGGGATACGCGAGAAAAAAAAATCCCCACTTTACGTGTAGGTACTGGAGATACCCGCAAAAAAAAATCTTTTCGAGACTTTATTTTACCACTTTGTCTGCGTAACTAATCTGTATATACATGCCAAATTACAGCTTTCTAGTACCTACTAAGAGTTTGAGCTAAGCTGCGGACAGACAGACAGACAGACATGGCGAAACTATAAGGGTTCCTTGTTGTTGACTACGGAACCCTAAAAATCTCAACTATTTGCACAAAGGTGGGTCAGCTAATTGCTATATTACTCACTGTACAATACATGCAGAATATATCATATAAAAAGTAGACGTATTTGTATAATAGTAATTTCACATTTTTAGGTATTCGCTGTTGTTATTGGTGGGGTAAAATGTCGATCTTATTAGGGGAGGACACTGACTCCTGTAACACAGTTTCAACTACTGCAGGAATCAAAGAATTCCACATATATGTTCAATGTTTTACGTCACAAGATATTAAGATATATTACTTAATTATTACATTCCAACAATGCGATAGTTACGTTTTAAGCTTGCTATCAACCGGGCATAAATAACCGATTTGCTAATGGAGGAACCATAACACTTTGCCCGACGACCTGGTAATCGAAATCGAATCCCGAAGCTCAAGCTCAGCAGTAGTACTTGCGGGTATTAAACCATCGAGAAGATTATGTACACAAATTATATAGCTGAAAGCCTATGTACGTTAAATACATTGTTAAAGTTAAAATCATGAGCCGTAATTAATCCTGATGACGCCGTTTTGTTCGGTTGTGCATTTCTTGAAACAACGGAAAATCAGCAATTTCCTTTGAACACAATAATAACCTAATTCAATTGTGACAATAATTTTGTCGGCCCATAATCGCACGATAAGGTACGCTGGTCGACAAAAATGAATTATTTTAACGATAATTTTCCGTCAATTAGAGTTAGACTGCGGTGTGAACGATGGTAGAAAATGTCACCGGTCACACTGCTATGCTAACAAAACTCTAGTTATCGTTAAACGTCGTAATTGGAAAAACATATACAAAACGTAGTTAGGCACCTCTTTATATGAATAGAGGATTTACTATAAATAGGTTAAATATTAAAGCTATATTTGGAAACCATGTTGGTAAATTACTGTAAGCGCATAGTTTGTGGACCAAATAAAATCTATGTTCTGATGTTTGTTATAAATTATATTATGGTATACACAAATAATATCACGCCTACACTCTCCGATGGATTTGGGCAGAGGTGTATCCCTATTTATAGTATACAGGTCGCCAGTAATTATGTTTAAATCGCATGTAATAGGGGGCGAACCGATTGTCATCAACCGGGCACAAATGGAAAATGGTTTTAATTCATTTACAACGTAGAACAAAAATATTACGTAAAAGCCTGAAAATTAAATATTTTCTATGGTATTACCTACTCATGAGTACTTATTCGTAGCTAGCTACCTTACTAAGCCAGTATTTTATATCAGTACATTATTGTATTAACATTTTCAGACCAACTGAATAGAACCTCGTTCAGAGACACCGAGGCCATAGACACAACCATAGAGTTTTACATAAACATAAAAGCAAATAACAAACGGAAAACTACCGGTATACCGGTGATGATGTAAATTAGAGTATCTACATATTTATACTAACATACATGTAAGTATGATAAGTATAAACATAAAGCAACACTATGTAAACGTTTTAAAGTAATTGCTTTACGATGATTACATAATTATGTAAGGAAAATTTTAATAATCGTCATAAGTGTTCTTGAAGAGGAGGTGGCTGGTGAGAAATATCAAGAATAATGATGGTCAACTATTAGGTTATTTGTATTTCCCATTTTCTTTCATTTTAATTTTGATTAGATATATAAATAGCAAATAAATACTTCGTACCTTTCGCCTTGAAGCGATTGGTTGCGTTCGCAGAAAGTTGAACTTTATACCTGTTTACGTAGATACTGTTTCATAAAACTCTCTCACCATCTTTCTACATATTTCAAACATATTTTTAACACATGATGACGCTGTTTTTTCTGGCACGGGCATTCTTTTCATATGACCCACCCACGACCTATCTTATGTGGTACACACTAGGTTTTCTTTTCCTTTTTTTAAAAGCATTGGCCCCACTAGGAATGTCTCCTGCATCGTGGGTGCGTTTACAAGCTTTGAAATTCACATACACAAACAGCCAGACCCGGAAAAACTACCTATAGGCCATAAAAATATTTGTTCCGTGCGGGAATCGAAACCACGACACGCAGTGCAGCAGCCAAATCGCTCAGCCACTGCGCCAACCGTGCCGTCGATACATAGGTAGGTCTACATACCCACACGCTTAGTATTCTGATTAAGTAGGTATGCAGCGTTTGATTGCAGATCTTGCGTAATCGGACATTATTAATTTCATCCACTACTAACATACTTAGTTGATTTTGTTTTCTCCAGTTTTTTATCCTATGACCTACGAACCTAACTATCTTATTTGTGACTAGTTGGCGGCGACCTCCGTCCGCAAATTATTGTGAAATTATTATAAACATTTTAACAAATAGCGAACTATTTGAATCGAATATTGTTAACAATTTCATGGAGTTTATTTTTTTTTGCATGGCATCTTAATAATTTTCATTTAAATAAAAGTAGCCTAATTTACTACTTATAACATCAGCTATCTGCCAGTGAAAGTCCTGTCTAAATAGATTCAGTCCTTTCGGGAATTAGCCGGAACAAACAGACAAAAAATAAAAAAATAAAACGTTTTTTTGCTAAAATATGTATATGAATAATTTACTTTCTGCATTCCAAAAAAAAAAGCTGTTAGATGTAATGTAAGTAACTATTTAGGTACATACAATAAGTACCTAGGTAGGTACTTGACTTATGTATGACACAAGCAAATGATTTATAAAAAACGACAGACGTGGGTCGTCGTGTGTAAGTATCGATTTGTCTTAATGTCGCTTCTAAGATAAGAATGGATAGTTAGTAATGACTATGACTGTCCACTACTTTTACTCATCAATACTTATGACTTGCCAACGTAAAACCAATGTCAGTACCGTCATACAGATGACATAGTATCCGTAAGTCACTTTTCTACGTAATTGTCAATGACTTGGAACTAGTTGAAACCACTGTAATACACGTAATAAACACACCTTAATTTCCTTTATTTGTCACTTACTACGAATATAAGACGAACTAATTATGAAGCAAATTGAAAACCTCTTCGTTCTGATTTGTGGAAACTTCGTTTCAAAAACTAAAATAAACGGAAATCACTGTAAAGCAGTATTTAAAAAAACCGGCCAAGTGCGAGTCGGACTCGCGCACGAAGGGTTCCGTACCATTTATAAAAACGGCAAAATGTCGTGTCTGTTGTATGGGAGCCCCACTTAAATTTTTTTTTTAAGTACCTATTCTGTTTTAGTATTTGTTGTTATAGCGGCAACAGAAATACACCATCTGTGAAAATTTCAACTATCTAACTATCACGGTTCATGAGATACAGCCTGGTGACAGACAGACAGACAGACAGCGGAGTCTTAGTAATAGGGTCCCGTTTTACCCTTTGGGTACGGAACCCTAAAAAGGTGTTAGCGCCAGGGAAGCCCGCAGTCAGTGTCTGTGTAAATTGAACAAAATGATTCACGACCGTAGCTCATGTATTTAGGTGTTACAGAATTATAATTACTAATTTCATTAGTTGTATTGATGATTTTAATGATTATAACCCAGTTAAGACATATTTGTTATGGTCGCGAATCATATTGTAATCAACTTACAACCTGACACTGTCCTGCAAATTGCAAAAACCGTAAAAAAATTTGAATTTTGCGGGCTACCCTTTTTTTTTTTTGGGATGGGAAATCAGCAAGCCACCACCTTAATACCTTCAAACTTCATGATGCAGTATAACATAACATCACTCCTGTCCTTCCATAGGGTTAAGCAGTGGTATGGTTACCAGTACACCCACATTTCGTCAGTTATGTTCTCGTGAACATAACTGTCGTTGCACCCATACATTTTTTGTCTTCGTCTACGCTGTTTCTCCTCTACCATTATTCGATAGTAAGTACACAAAGTGACGTTGGCACTATATACCTAAGTATAAGCTGTGAAAGCAAATAAAAGCCTTGCACACACATACAAACATAATACTGTTAGGTACATACCTAACAGTAAGTGCAATATAGTTTGTAAACTTAGCTCTTCAAACACATCGATATTGTTTGATCAACTGTGCTCTGAATCTGGAATCTAATGGACGGTTTATTACTCGTTGTTGACGCGAAGGTATTTACTAGTAAGTGACGTTCAGAATTAAAATTGAAAAATAGTTCTCTAGGTCTCTATGCCGTTTATAATGAAAGGTTGACTGGTAGAGAATACCTTGTGGCATTAAGTCCGCCTATGTACCACTTTTGTACATGAAGTTAAATAATGGTAGTAGAGGGTCGCTGGCCTAGTGGTCGCAACCGCGACTGCTGAGCACGAGGTCCTGAGTTCGATTCCCGGGTCGGGCAAATTGTTATTGGGTTTTCCATCAGGAATTTCTCAGTAGCAGCTACGGAGTCTAGATTTGTGCCAGGTTGATGGCAATAAGATCGGCTCCTATTACATGGGACTAAAAACAGCTGGCGAAATGTGGGTGGCCTATTAAGTGCACCTCTGCCTAACCCTTCGAGGATTACTGGCGTGATGTTATGTTATGTTGTAGAGTAAAAAAAGACAAATTGATAGTTCTTCTAACCTAGGGCGGCTGTTATAGAGAACGGCCGCTGTCGCTGCTACGTTTTAAAAGCTGAATCTTAGGAGCTGTCTCCGTGCCACGTATTTCTATACACTCTCTTAGAGGCCGTCTCCACGAGCGAGAGAATCGCGGCGATATTATCCCATACAAATACGTAATATCGCCGCGATTCTCTCGCTCGTGGAGACGGCCCCTTACCCAAAATTGAATGTTGAGTAAATGTCTTTGGATTTGATTTATAGCTGTAGATAATACCTTATACTCTTACAAATAGTCCATATAGGGTGGAAGAGACATCGATTCACATACCTACGATTACCACGTATTCAGTACCTAGGTACATCATTCTAAAACATGTTTTAAATTCATTTTGACCGTGTAGGCCTTTTGTAGGAAACAGCAGATTTAAAACATAATAACCGATGTAAAATTTATATGTGTTCAGAATGATGTACTGAATACGTGGTAATCGGTTGTTCGTCGACGTCCCTTGCACCCTGTATTGTACAATAGAAAACTATATTTGTATTTTTGCATTCCATGAATGAAAAAGTGTACACATTATGAACCTAGATCAACAACGCCCCAACATGAGATATGCATGCATGCATAATCAGCCTATAATGTTCCCACTGCTGGGACACACGGCCTTCTCTCTAAGAGAGGGAATGGGCTATAATCCACCACTCGGGTCAAGTGCGGTTTGGTAGATGTCACACGTCTTCGAATGTTTGGTTCTAGGACATGCCGCTTTCTCCTTCACCGTTTTTGAGAGCAGTGGTGATGAAATAAATTACACAATGTAATGCGCCTGCATGGATTCGAACCCACGACTTACTGTTCGTAAGTCGCGGCCGCCACCACTAGGCCACCGCTACTCTCACAATTCATACATAATGAAACAACAACAACAATGCAAACAAGAGATATGATATATGTTAGGTACTTAGTTTTGCAGTTTCGGTCTTTCCATTCAAAGTTATCTATTCTTACATTTCATACCATTAGCCTAGCCTTTTCCAGCCATGAAAATTATTACTACCATTACTAAAATACCTTGATACACCATCAAAAGAATAAATACAGTCTCAAGCGTATCACATACCTGGCATACCGCGCAAGAGTCTTTAAAACGTGTGCGTTACGTGACGTCACTTATTATAAGCGCCTGCGCCTCTGCGCGCGCTGACCTTGACAGAGACACTGGCGGCGGCAGGACTGGTTCATGGACATATGATGATGAAAGGATTGTTTGTCTAGGTATGTTTTGGGGGCATGTTGAAGGATAGCAATGGAATATTTTAAATACCACAATTATAAGTGTTGTGTGACTTGATTTTTTTGTTTGATTTAAAAAATTCTTTCTCTAATGGAAAGCTACATTAACAGCGAATAACATAAGCTATATTTTATCTACGTATTATCACGGGAACGGGAACTACGCGGGTGAAACCGCGGGGCGCTGCTAGTACTTAATATTTTATGTGCTGTGTGTCTGTTGGTTACCTTTTCACGTTTGAACGGCTAATCTGATTAGGCACACAGGTGAACCACGGCCTAATCACCCGGATGACACCATTCGACTACCACGTGGGAGAAGTCGCGGTCAAAAACTGATCAGCCTAAAATATTGTCACAGCTAGTGGAGGAGTGCTAGGACTCTCCTCTCTGTGAGAAAAAATGATCCGGCGGGCCAATACGCCCCATGCCTACCGAATTTTTGGTTATATCTAGGTAGCACGTTTCCTCGTGATGTAAACGGTAAGGTTTTCAAAGTTGTATTGATACTTTTTTGTCGAAACCTGTGCGGCTATTTATAACAGACCGTATAAATCACGTATTTCACAAAAAAAAACAACATTATGAGACGTAGAAGAAATCCTTTGTTGGTAAATCGATCAACCGGAAGCGGCTTCGGAACACAAAACAGATTTCCGTTATTTCCTAATTTTATTTAACTGTATTCACTGCCATTTATCATTTACGTCTAATGTACCTATATTTAAGGGAGAAATTAGGAGCCATTATTGGGAAACACTCAAAGATAGCGGCGTGACTTCGTCCGTTATTGAATTTGAAGAACTGAAAATGTCTTCAAAAACTATCATTGGCAAGCGCTTTTTTTAATTTAGATTCTTGCAGACTCTTAGTTTCGGGAAGGTGTAAACAAACTCAATAATTTATTGACTGTTTACTTTGTAGTATGAGTAAAGCGCTAGATTAACAGCGACGCAAAAGAGATTTCAAAACAACAATATGATACCAAACTAGTTAATGCTCGTTTTTCCAAGAATTAAAAGACAATTCACAACCAATTAATGATGTTATCGAGTTTCAAATTCTTTGATTAAAAGTGTTGTTTTTGTACATACGAATAAATTGTACCTACAAGGGTGATACGGTACGTCGCGTCCTCACAAACTCACGATATTTATCAATGGGGTTAGCTAGAAAACTAGAAACTACAGAACGCCACCTAACACCGCGCGTCCGTCATATTTATTTAAGGTAAGTTTGTAAGGCAAAATTCAACTTTTTTTGCAATTTGCAGGTCAGTATCAGGTTGTATGTTGATTAAATTATGATTCGCGACCATAACAAATGTAGCCTCAGAGTTTTAATCAATATGATGCTGGCGCTTTCCCCTTTAAAAAAAAGTAAAGCGTTTTCTTGAATGCTAACTGCCAAGGTAGATTAGAAAAAATAATTCAGTCAAGTGCGAGCTCTCATGATAATCGTTCCACAGTTCGGAAACCAAACTATGTTTTTTTTTTTTTATTATAATCGTAGTTATCGATCGAATTAACTAGAAATCGATTGTTCGATGATTACCTATGTTTTATCTGTTTACAATTTTTATCTGTGCTTATAAAGTAATTTGGTCCTAAATACTGATTCAAGGATTTCCTTGCAATTTTTTTTTTCAATCGATATGTCATGCACAAAATCACACTTGTAATTCACGAAGGGTCAGGCAGAGGTGTACCTGATTTCCGTTATGTTGAAAGTCCAATGTAATAGCCTATTCTTATCAATCGGACACAAGTCCAGATTCCGTGGCTGCTACTAAGATTCTGTGTGTGTAAAAGTCCTAGTGGAAAAACCCAATAACACTGCCCGACCGACCGGGCATACAATCCAGGACCTCACGCTCAGCAGTCGTGCTTGTGACCACTACACCTCATAATAACATACCTCAGAAAAGTCACGTTGAATCAGAACGTTTAAAACATCGTAATACCCATAATTATGCATAACTTGTGACAGATTGCAGTAACAAGTTTCCGCCATTTATTTATGTTACTGTTGCGATGTGCATTCGTTATCTATACTCTATACAAATAAATAAAATGTGTCTGTTTGAAATATCAAAATAACAGCTTTTTAATGAATGCATAATATGAAAATATACATATCTGGCAATTTCCTTTAACAAACACACTATTTTTTCAATTTTTGTCTGTCTGTCTGTTTGTTCCGGCTAATCTCCGAAATGGCTGGACCGATTTTTACGGGACTTTTACTGGCAGATAGCTGATGTTATAAGGTCTAACAAAGGTTTTATTTTAGAAAAAAAAAAGTTTCCGTGCAAAAAATCAAAATTCTTGAAATTGGTAACAACATTCGATTCGAAAGGGAGGATTCGGGAGGGAGGAGGGAGGATTTTTTATAATAATTTCGCGGGCAAAAGCTAGTACTTAATACTAATATTATGAAGAGGTATGATTGGTTTGTATGTAGGGGGTAATCTCCGGAACTAATGATCCAATTCTAAAAATTCTTTCACTGGCAGAAAGCTACATACATTATTCGTGGGTGTTAGAGGCTATACCTAAATTATATTTATATCATGTGTATTAGCCGAGCTATCACAATTTTTGGAGATGAAGTAGCGGATGAACACGCCGTGATGGCTCTCGGCCACCGTAGGCGCGGGCCTGTGGACGGCGAGTAATGGGCTAGCTCGCCGTCCGTCCGTCGTATGACGACGGGCAGGCCGTGTCGACGGCGCGTTCGTGTTCCACGCGCGCCTCAAAGAGTTGTCAGCATACGGGAGGGGCCCGCAAGGGCCGGTGCCTGCCAGGGCTGCGGGACTGTTCGAAAGAGATACCGCGGCCCTGGAACATAAAGGGCCAATGAAGGAACATGGGTGTTTTTTAGTCAGTAAGAGTCTGACACTCCCTTCCGCTCTGCCCAGAGCGGGAGGAGTCATTTGATGATTTCTCACCCTCCAAAAAAAAAAAAAAAAAAAAAAAAAAAAAAAAAAAAAAAAAAAAGTAGCGGATGAAATGCTAGTAAATTATACAGTTGATATCATCATCTGCCTAGCCTTATCCCAACTATTTTGGGGTCGGCATCCAGTCTAACCGGATGCAGCTGAATACCAAATTATACGGTTGATAATTGATATGTTAATTGTGTGCACGGTGTGCACCTCACTATTATTACATTTGTTTTTTTTTCTGTTTTATTGATGATCTTGACTTCTTGAGTCAACACCGTCATAAAAAAAACAATTCAACCTCAAACTTATCTTTTTGTCTGAATATGTGAATGACCTGTATGAAGACGCAAATTAACAGAGCGCTAGTCTATGCGTAGGTGTATCCAACTTTTTATTTAGGTACAGTCTCCATGATTTCTTGCTTATTTTTCTTAATTGATTGTCTTTTAATAAACGACGTAAATTACAGTTTATTTTCCTAAAGGTCTTGTGTCACTGCTGTGCCTGTCTGTAACAATGATTAATGGGTCTGGCCGAAGTACCTACGTACCTACGTCATAGTGAATATTTAAGTTTTATTTTGCAGTATGCATGTAGCAGAGTATGTGGTTTACATTTCACCGCCAGTGTCAATCTTAAAAACGAAGCCCACCCACCCACCTGAGTATAAGCGTGAGCCCTTTTGAGCCAAGCTTCGCTGGTCTTCCCCGAGATTTTCTGTAGGTCGTCCACCCAATTGGCGCCTAAAAGGCACATTATTAAGGTGGAAGCATCAGGCTAGCCCGCGAACTAGCTCGCCGTCCGTCCGTCTTATGACGACAGGCCGTGTCGACGGCGCGTTCGTGTTCCACGCGCGCCTCAAAGAAATGTCAGCAAACAGGAGGGGCCCGCAAGGGCCGATGCCTGCCAGGGCTGCGGGACTGTTCGAAAGAGATACCGCGGTCCTGGAATACAAAGGGAAAAAGAAGGAACATGGATGGGTTTTAGTCAGTAAAAGTCTGACACTCCCTTCCGCTCCGCCCAGAGCGGGAGGAGTCATTTGATGAACATGAACATACAACCTGACACTGACCTGCAAATTGCAAAAAAACAAAATCAAAAATCAAATCAAAATCAAAATATTTTTATTTCACATAGGCCTACATGGACACTTATGAAACGTCGCCAAAAAGGTGCACAGTTCGGGTTGGTCGTTTCCTATGGAGAAAAACCGGCAAGAAACTCCATGGTTACTCTTAGTCTTATATATACCTAATGATTAGATTGTATGATGTAAAGATATTTTTACAATTTTCTGCAGCTTCCACAATAACTTCACATGGTATAAATTAGTTTGCCCCTATGGTTGTGGAGCAGGACCAGCATTGAGCCAAGCATTTTTATCCCCCAACTTATAATATGCTTGCCTACATAGTGTGCGTTTTATACAAGATAAAGGACAATGACCAAAGTTGGTACCAAAAAGTCTCGCGCCTCAAAACCAAAATACTATAGTAATTAGTTTCATATTTTTTTACGGCATTACGCGTCGGGGATTTGATTTTTGAACTGGAAATATACTTTTCGAGTTTAAAAGTACGAATATTGTTTTACTCCCTTTATATGACGTTCCGTTTCAACTGAATATAAATGACGTTCCGTTTCAATTGAACAAACCCTTGTCTGTCGAGCGGACTCTAAAATTAATTACAATTAAGTAAGATCAGTACACCAAATCGATTTAGTTTGGTTTATTGCTATTTGCAACAAAATAGATTTTCTCAGCCTAAAGATTTTGATTTATCGATTACATCCCTAAATCCCGACTAGTTTATAGCACTTACTATACTCTATGGTTTATAGTTATCTTATCTGTGGCATCTGACATTTGTACTGTACTGACTGACTATTGGCAATGTAAAGGTCTAAAATAAAATCGAGTTTCAGTCAAGCATACTGTGGATGTTACTTTAACTCGTAATTCTTACTAATATTAGTGTATTACGCTGTTTTTAGAGCAATAATGTAATGTATGTGTGTTAAAATACGTCGTTGGTAGCGTCGAAAAAATAGACCTACTTTTTAGGTTAGTTTCGATTTTATAAAATAACTCTGAAACGCGGGTTGTTTTTTCAAAAATAATTTTTGTAGGAGTTAATACGATCAGTGTAGTCTATAAAAAACAAGGTTTGATTTTGATGCAGCATGGTACGGGATTCCATACTTCCATGAGCATTCTCTTTTCGTCTTATTTAGTTGTAGAAAGTGGGGAGGTATTTTATTGTAACATTGTATTGAATGTCAAAGCTCCAACTTCTTCGCATGTTTTTTTTCACAAGTTTTATATGTTATTATAACTTTAAATACCTCCATGACTATTAAATGCGTCCATCAGCACAATATATGCTATGTTTTCAGTGTGTTACATTCAGCGCTACTCTAAACCGTGTTTATTCACACCAATAAAAAATGTCGTTTCTCAGCAATAATTTTTGCGCAGATACTGTACAGCAAGCAGGGGTTTGGCGGCTTCGTGAAAGGGTTCTTTTACGCCCTGCATAATGAAAACAAAATCTTCGAATTGAATCTTTAAAAAAACACTACACAAAAGCTTAAACACTATGTTATGACATTTTAAACGTAATAATATATTAACATTATCTAACAAAGAAGCCAGGTAACCTGTTCCGTATATTTTATTTTGTTCACTGGATCTCCAAAATGTTTATTTTCAAACGTGTTTGGTAAAATTTTAGCATACATCTACCTAACAAATGTCTTGAGACAAAAACACAATGATGTCATTTCACATTATGTATGTATATTAACTAGTTATTTAAAAAGGCGATGGCGAAGAATTGTTTTTTTTAGCAACGCTAATACCACACTCATTTATATTTACATAAATTAAATACTTTTTTCACACATTCTAAACTTAGCTATCTAAAATAGTATATCTTTTTCTATTTTATTTTACTCTGTATCCTTGTACATAAAACGTTTTTTATGTGTGTGTATCTCTTTCCAAATGACTTTTTATCCTTAAATACAAAGCGTGTTTTTAAATAACAGTTGTTCATTCTTTAAGACGCAAATGAGGCTAGGATGTCCAGGAAATCAAAACAAATGCGTAATATTTATCGCATTTTCCTTTACAATCTGCGTAATCTAAGAGGAAAAATGACATGCCAGCCGCGTTCGCTCTGTCACCGAAAAACGAGTAACATGGTCGGAATCACGTAGTAGCGTTGGCAGTTTGGTAGTTCCGTTTCCTACTTAAAAAAAAAACTTTGACAGTTTTTTGACAGATAATATTTTTTTTAAATATCATTGTTCGTAAGTAGGCTTACGTTTAACCACAATCTGACCGTATTGTAGCTATCTAAGCCATGATGTGGATCTGGAAATTATGTGTAGGTTTGAAGCATTCGGACTAACTACATACCATCACTCCTCTTATCCCCGAAGGGTTAGGCAGAGGTGTACCTAATAGTACACTCACATTTCGCCAGTTATGTTTAAGTCCCATGTAATAGGGGGCAAGCGTGTTGCCTTCATCCGGGCATAAATCCAAACTCCGTGGCTGCCACTGAGAAAATCCTGAAGGAAAAACTCAATAACCCTTCGCCAGACCTGGGAACCGAACCCTGGACCTCATGCTCAGCCGTCGCGCTTGTCCAACGAGGCAGTCTACTAACTTGCTATTTAAAATTGGTCTTCTGATGTTGCAATTTTGAGTTTGATAGTCCTGGACAAAGTAAGCAAAAAAAACCCATTTAAGTAATTAAATAAAATTGTACCTTATACCGCCGAAATGAAGCGATATTCGTCATGAACTACCGCGATTTAAATTCCAGATAATAGTCTACTTTACATGGCTTGGATCTCTGCCAAACATGTTTCTTTAAACTTGAAGGTCTGTTCAACCTGCAAGACTTGGATACAAAAACAGCTAGTCTTCTTGGTAGTGTTACTGGCTTGATAGACTGTGCTTTTCACCATAAAGTAATATTACTTGAGCGCTAAGGCCAGGCAATCGCACTCTTCTTCGTCGTGTCAATGATACCTATTATTATAATGAAATTAGTTTTAACCAGAACTCTACCATCTCGACGGGGCTGATGGTGGCTTCGGACAGGTCTCTCAAAGTGCAGGTGGAAATTCAATTGGATTGATATCAGCTTTTAGCTAGCTTATCTGATAGAATGTCACTTTGTAGGCCCTCAGGTTACAAGTCAGTCCAAAAGAAGTATCGTTTTCAAACACTATAAAAACGTTCTACTATGTATCTTAATTGATTTCAAAGTTATCCTTATTTTTGTATAGTCGATACACTGCATGCCAAATTTCATGTAAAAAGATGAAACTTGTGTAATTAGTGTGAGGGAAAATAAAACCGTTAAAACTAAAATTTCTGACATTATCCTTGTATGAGAGATATTTGATTTGCCCTCTTACGCATGCGGTAAAACCGATGCTCTAAGTTATGTTAACTTACACTGATCTTTCCTGCTTCAACTTAGTTTGCACTTAGGTCATTTGCTTACTTGCTACATTGCATCAAAGTCATAAAATTGTTACAGTGTATGTAAAATTAACATGTAACCATGTTAGTTTACTATCTTTGAATATAGTAAAAATTTATGACGGAGTATCACATCACTGCTCGACTGAATTTGTTTTTGGTTGTGTTTGTAATTTAGTATGTACGACAGTTTTTTTTGGAAATACAACGGAAAAAGTTAAGAAAAAGGATGGTGCTTTTGTTTGAAAATCGCAATAAATTATTCTTCATTATTAAATTGCACGCGTGGATCGCTAGTTTCAAATAAAATATAATTACATTTTTGAACTTGAAATAAGGAAACAAAAAAGTTATGTAACTTTTATTCGGGAAAAACCTCTTGATAATGCTTATTTATTATGTTAATTTTTTGCAAATTATGAAACCAGATTGTCTAATGAACGTGCATATTTAAGTAAACACAGGGTGTAACTTACATTTGATTTTGTAAATAATAAAATCAAATGGTACATCAAAGGTATACATTGGTGTAGTCACCGCTAACATTAATCAATTTCTTCTATTTTTCTCTTCTATTATAGTTTTGTAGTTTGTAAATAATTAATATTTTAGATGAAGTAATTACAAATTTCTTAGATTGAATCAATCAATCCAAGTTCATAAAAGTCATGACTGTGTCATATCTTCTCCTATATTTAGCTATTGCCCCTCTTTTCTCGGCATTCTGCCTTATTGCGAACGAAAGAATCATAATCCTGTTCAACCTGTTTTATAATATTTAAATGTCTATGAAACAGAGTAGACTTAAAAAAACACTTTGCCCATAAGTTAATTATGAATAATTCGCGAATTTTGTTACCAAACCAGCTTTACTTCTACGAGTCTTGGGGCTTACTTTGCTACGAATAAATTTGCTACTCAAGGAAAATGACGATATAGGTATCCCTGAGAGGATATATACGACGAAATATGGTTGAAGGAAATCAGTGCAACGCAGTCAGCCTTCAAGAAAAGGAAGGCCGGAATTAAAACGTTTTGAATTTCGAATTTTGGATTTTATAGTCTGGCAATAATTCGTTATTTAGTTCGTGTTCTATTGGTGATTTGTGCTTGAATTTGGAAAGTTTTAGGAACAGTTATATTTTTATTTAAAAAATAAAAATGGTGGTTGACAGTGTTGTATTGGTGTCTATGAAAAGACTTTCGTCTTTGCATGGTAGAGTATCAGGGGTATGTACAGAGAAAATATTTTCAGTTTCTTAGTTGTAAAGTACTTAATTCAACTTCAATCTTCTAAAATATAAAGACTTGTATAGATAAATGTCGCCAACCGGCATTTTAATAAAGTTGCGAATTTTCATCATACCTAATGTTTTTGATCCAATTAGTTACAGAAAACTGGTTCCTTGAGTAACCAAAGTAAGGTAACGAATACCCAATTTAATTAAAGTAAGTAATCGTAGTTATAGCATGCAATTAATTGTTAATTGAGTTATCAAGTTTTCTTTATTTTTCCTCACGGTTACGCCTTTTACACTTCAGGACAAAGATTTATTATTTTTATTCTTGACTTAAAGGGACTTTACCCACAATACAATATAAAAACGATATAACCGTTGTGTCCATTTAGATGGCGCAAGATATGAGACAAAGGCGGTAATAACAGCCATTACTTTGAAATTACGATAACCACATGGTTTCCACATATACTAGGTACGTTGCGTTTAAAAGAGGAAGTCTTGAAGAAAAGGTCTTATTTGGCTTCACAGTTTCAAGCTTGTGCCACATCATTATACCTAGTTTAAAACCACACCATTTAGTGGCTGGTTTTTACGAGAATTCGCAGTACCCAGTCGCTCAATGACTGCTAAAATAGAGTCGTGGACTACACAAAAAAACGTAAAACAAGTTAAGAGGTTAACAAAAGTTAACATACATCTAGGAATCTACAAGGCCTGCACTGTTCACACATTTACAAACAATCGTTAAAAAGCATCTACTTATACAAAAGTAAGAAAATAATTTATTATAAAGACTAAATTAAACATTGTGACGCAAATATTGTTATCAGTGCTGTAACTATTCTGAACAAAAGGTGTTTATATGATTTGAGAACTATTGTAACTACTAACTAACTATTGTAGCTACATTTTCCCTGAGTGTCATAGCCTCATAGGCTACATTTAAAACGTACCCGTAGCTTAATTTCCGTAACCGTGAACCAAAGCTAGTGTTAACGAAAATGAGTACCTACCTAAACATATCTACAATTAGTACTCTTCAAACTATTCAAGGTGCTAGAATTGAGGTTCGTCGATGAATCAGGACCAAAAATGTAGGACAAACTATTGTGAAAAATGCATTAGTTTAGGCGGGGTTGTGTAAAAAAATTACAGCAACAAAATATCTAGACTACCTACAATATGTACCAATAGTTCGTCATTGAAACTATTGAGTCAGTGAAAATTGAAACCACACCTGTACCTTTTAGTAGACGAGCCTCTACAAATATTGGTCAGTCGATTGGGGGCAAATATTGGTCCCGAAATTGGGGCAGGACAATATCTTTTGAGGATAATGTTGGTTTTATGATCCACTTGGTATAAGGTTTATTGTTGGGTCCGCAACTCCGCATCATATTTTTTCTATTTTTAGATCGAATAGGGTTGCCAGCGTTCTTTATATTGGTCGTGTTCTTGTCTTCTCGCAAACGGAATGTATGACTAGATGTATCATGAACGTAAACAAAGCAAAAGGAGTATGTAAGGTATCCACGTTTGTGGTTTCTGCCTACCCACATGGGAAAAAGGTGTGAGTTTATGTTGTAGTACAGACGTCAGCGCATCAAGCAAGCTACCAGAAACTGTCAAATTTTCCCAATCAACATTGAACCTAATGCTTTAGCGATGAAGTTGAAAATCTATTAAAGTGAGAGGTTGTAGTAGCTTGATGTGTCTGTACATGTTCTTTTCTATCGAAGACAAACTATAGTGTTTTAAAATGTCAGTGATGTGACGTTGTTAAAAAACTCAAGGTTATGTTAGTTTTTCTTTTTATTTCATTAGCATTCGATTTATAAGTTTGCACTTTTGAAGGTCGTCCATTTTTTGTTTTCAATTGTTCTGCTTCTATTTAAATCCTTATCTATGCAACTAAAACTGCACATAAAATTAAACCCTCGATAAATTCTGGTAAGGCCAAAGATCTATCTTTATTGTCACGCCTCAGTTGATACCGATGGAATGCTAGATAATAGAGACCTTATTAAAACATTCACTTATCAAATGATAAGTATTCTGATGGATTTGCAATAACAAACTTTGTGAAAGACTGGCGCGGCGCCTGAGGTAGATTTTAAAAATCAGGTATGTGCGACAGTTTCATGATGCACATAAGATGCAAGTAAGATGATTTTGGTGCCTTACCTGTTTAATATGATCAAGCTTTCCAAGGATTTACATTATCCTGACTAACGACCTGTTAAGTTCTAGACACAGTAATATTTATTCTATTAGAGATTATAATAATAGAACAGACAAGTCTAAGATTGACTTAAACTACCGAAACCTAATGTCAAGCTCGTTGAAAGCAGCTGTAGAAAAAATCGCCAGGGTAGCCCACGAAATTCAAATTTTCTTAACGTTTTTTTGCAATTGACTATTTCATGAAAAAGTCATCTAGGGGTTAAATGAACTTACAGGGTTGTATCGATGATTTTTAATAGTTATAATTCTGTAACTACATTGGTGTTAAGATCGCGAATCATATTTTGTTTAACATAAAGCCTGCAAGTGACCTGCAAATTACAAAAAACGTCAGAAAAATTAAATTTCGCGGGGTACCCTGGTGTTTCCCCCTTAAAAGCAATTGCCTCTGGTATAGGCCCTCATATCTTCTCAGCACCATTATACATACGAAGAGCAAAACGTTACAGCTTCATTAAATGTTATAGTGTTTCAATATATTAGCATGAAACAACGATATACACACATACAGAATAAATAATAACTAACAAAGCACGTGGCGACCCACATAAGCATTATGTATGTATATAAGTATATACATAATGCATAATGCCTATGTACTACTGCAGACTGCAGTATATGCCGGAAGCAATTTATGCATCAATCACTGTAAAGCGAGGTTTACATGAAAAAGTAGTGTCACAGACCGAGGGCATATAAATAAACCTGTAAAATTTAGTTTAAACTTGTCAGCCACGTTGGTTTAGTGATGGCAAGGCACTACTGCAAAGCTTGAAATCGTGGGCTCCATTTCCAAGTCGGACCAAAAGTTATTGGGTTTTCCAGCATGAATTTTTCTCGTTAGCACACCGGAATGAGAATTTGTGCCAGGTTGCTGGCAATATACTAGTACTCACACCTATTACATCGGACTAAATCATAACTGGCGAAATGTGGGTATAAGGTACTTGGACTATGGGTTACTACAGGTAATCCTCTGCCTAACCTTCGGGGATTACAGGCGTGATATTATGTTTTATCTATACTAATATTGTTTGTAAGTTTGTTAGTTTGTATGTACAGGGGTAATCTCCGGAACGAATGATTCAATTTACAAAAAAAACGTATTTAGGTATGTCATGCATATTAGCCGAGATATCACAATTTTTGCGGACGAAGTCGCGGGAGAAGTGCTTGCGTTATCTAAAGTATTTTCTCTACACTAAATCTATGGTCGAGGATCTAAGACCTTTAAAAGTTAGGCGTAGCAAATTAAGGTGATGCAATGTATGTGTGTTTTTGTATTTGTTTTTTTTGCAATATGGGTTACGTACCTGAAATAAATGAATTTGAATTTGAATGTAAACCGCGCTTAACTCGCAACGTGACCAAACCATAAGTCAAATTAAACTGGCTTTTGAATCTAATTCTAATGTGATACAAATATTTGAACCTTTTGTAGTCTGCACTTGGTGGACTAGACAAATCGGAAGTAAATATTAATAGATCATAAAAGCGGTTGACAATGCTGGTTGTAAAATTGTAGGTACGAGGTCTGTATGTTCCGGTAGCTATTACTTACATAATTATATTATTAAGCCTTCTTGCATGTCTCAGGAACTGCTGGTTCGAATTGAAAAATTGTTTTCGTCTTGGATAGTCCATTTATCGAGGAAGGCTATAGGCTATATAACATCACGCTACGACCCTAGTTATGACTAATACGACTACCATGATCTATTGTTACTTTAAATGCATCAGATTAACAGGGCATGTGAGATCAGCGTTTTACATAATTGTTATGTGAGTACATAACATACACTCACACAAACAGCGTCTAGCGATCTGCTGGAACACAAACGTCTTCTATGTGAGTTGGCCATCATTATCCTCCATGCAGGTCCTGTGCGGTTTTGTAGATGTTACAAATGCCTTCGATTTTTTGGCTTTAGAACATGTGGCTTCCACACGAAGTATTCTTTCACAATTTTCAGTGAGTTCGATAAATACAAGAATCTATAAAGTCGAGTTTTTCTTTTATGTACAGACGCCAGCAGTCAACCTACCCGAAACGGTCAGATTTTCCCAACCAACTTTGAATTTAATGTTATAAAGATAAAGTTGAAAATCTATTAAATAAATTTGACAGATTGTAGTAGCTTGATGTGCTGGCGTCTGTACATACTTGTACTCCTTAAACTCTTGTCGTTAGCCTGTGGTGGAGTGGAGTTCACATCTTTGTCACAGTCTCTCTATCTGGCAGTTAACCGAGATTATACTTTTATAACTTTTTAATATGTTTATTTTTTCTGGAAACATTCGTTATAATAAAATCTCTTTGTTTTGTTTTATCTTTTGTATGCAAGTAAATAAGAAACTTAATTAACATGGTTTCGTCGTATAATATTTACTACTTAGGTATTTCAAAACTAGATACGCCGCCTTCTGTATCTTGGGCACAGTACCAGCTGACAGCGTTAAAGAGGAGTTTTTTGATGCCCTTATAAAGTTTGTTTAGTTTATTTCATCACTTTTAATTGTAATAATGTACACAGTTAGTTCATTAAATAAAAGCAAGTTTAATAATTCATCCTTTAAATATTTGTTCTAAGTTACATATACAGGGCGGAACTAGGGACATCGACGCGAAAACGATTACCTACCACATTTTCAGTAGGTAGGTACCTACATCATTCCCGAGCCCGAAAAAAAATCTGCTGTTTCCTACAAAAGTGCTACACGGTCAAAATGTATGGAAAAACAGTTTTTTTTTTAATAACCGATGAAAAATTTCTATGTGGGGGCGGGCTTAGAATTATGTACTGAATTCGTGGTAACCGTTTTTGCGTCGGTGGGGATTCCACCCCGTATACGAGGGCTGCACTGAAAATTTCGGGAATCAAGGAAGTGACACAACATTACTATTTAAAAATGTATTTATTGCTTTTCGAAGTATTCTCCGCGAAATTTGACACTTTTTCCATTCGATGGAACCAATCATTGAAGCAACCATTCCATTCGGAAGTTGGGGTCTCCAAAATGGCCGTTTTGTAGGCGTCCACACCTTCTTCAGGTGGTGAAAATCTCTGACCACGCAATTTATTCTTTATTTTAGGGAAAGCATAGAAATCAATAGGGCTTAGGTCAGGGCTGTACGGCGGATGGTCTAATAATTCTATGTTTTCTTGCTCTAAAAACTCTTTTGTTCTGTGCGCGGTGTGAGAACTCGCATTGTCGTGATGGAGGATGATGCACTTCTCTTTACGGAGTTCAGAAACGACCTGTGGCAAACAAATGCTAGCATACCATTCTGCATTAACCATTCTTTGTCCCTCAAGAGGAATAGTCGCAACATGGCCGGTTTTGGAGACAAACGTGGCCACCATTTTTTTTGCAACACTCTGTGAACGAACAATTTTTGTTGGCTTTAACTCATTTTCGAACACCCTAACTCGTGACTGGTTTTTTGTTTCGGGTTCGTACGCGTATATCTAGGATTCGTCACCTGATACGATGTTGTATACAGCATTTGAGGATCCTGCGTGGAATCTTTCGAGAGTTCTGACGCACCAAGTAACGCGAGCCGCTTTTTGCTCTTCACAGAGCGAAAGCGGTATCCATCGGGAAAACAACTTTTTTACACCTAATTGTTCATGCAAGATTATTTGTATTTGACTCATGCCAATGTCTAAAGTTGCCTGACTTTCGCGGTATGTCACATGTCGATCTTCCTCAATCAGCTTACGCACAGCATCAACGTTTTCTTGGGTGACTGCAGTTTTTCGACGACTTTGACGGGGATCATCACTGAGCTTGACACGTCCACGTTGAAATTCAGCAAACCAGCGATAAATTGTGGTTTTGGATGGGGCTTCATCACCAAATGCAGAAACCACCCGGTCAACACACTGTTTTTGTGTTAAACCACTTCGAAAGTCATAATAAATCATCGCTCTTGAATTTTCTCGAGTCAATTCCATTTTCTCAACGACTAAACAAGTTTGACAAAACCTTGTGACAAGACAGAGAATCTTTTTTTAAATAAATAAATGGTATTCGATTTTTAAAACCAAGGAGTTTTCAATTAAAAAGATTTTAACATGACAGGAACAGTGGAAATATTCCATTCCCGATACTTTTGTGCAGCCTGTGTACATACTAGTACTATAAAAAAGTAATGTAATGACATTACTTTTTTACCTATTAGTCTGCGAAGTACAAGTTAACGTCTACCGAAAAGGGTGTGTCTATTGTTAAATCTTTTAACTGTTACAACAACGTCGTCTATTATTGGGCAACACTTCAAGAGCAGATAGATCTTCATGAAGAGATACAAACTCATGTGACACTGCTTCGAAGATTATCTTTCAATAGCCGTTTCTGAACACGATATGAGTCAAGCGTACCTAAAGAGATGATTGACAACGTACTTACATCATTTTAGAGGTGAAAAGACTAACAAGTTTAAATGTGTTGTTTTAACCGACTTCCAAAAAGGAGGAGGTTCTATGTTCGACTGTATGTATTTTTTTTTTATTATTTATGTTCACCAATATCTCAGTCAATTGTAGAACGATTTTAAAAATATTTTTTTTATTCGAAAGAGTATACTCCCGAGGTGGTCCCATAGTCACCATGTCAGGATCTGATGATGGAATCCCAGGGAAATCTCTCAAATCTTATAGGCGCGTATTACGTGTTTTATGTTTTTTCTAAAGCTATTAAAGTATACGCATCTGTGAGTCATCACCTTATGTTGATGAGCTGTTGAGGGAAGGTATAATTAACTCCTTAACGGTTAGGAGTTGCAGGATAATTCTTTAATAAAATATTAATTGTGGACCGATTTTCAAAATTATTTTTTTCATTCGAAAGAGTATACTTTGGAAGTATACTCTTTCGAATGAAAAAAAGAACCCATAGAAATATTGGCATGATCTGATCATAGACTGAGATAATACAACTAAAAATGGAAAAATAAAAGTTGGCTAAGTACGTGGTGTCTTTGTCATGTACTTACCGATATTTGCAGGTTTGCCCCGTTCCTTCTGGGTATGAAGATCCAATTACGTAGTGTCGTTAATTTTGGCTATCTACTTAATAGCTATACTAATTGAAGTGTAGTACTAAGAAGCTTTTAAATTTGTTTGTGTGGTTCACTCATTTTCGCAATTAACTACTGATTTTGCAAATATTGATGTACAGTTCTGAAAATGTCAAACAGAAAGCTACCGCTACGCAGTTTAGAGATATATCTAGACACAGACAGACCTAGATATATATCAGTTTCCGTTTTTGCATCTGAAAATTATTACAGGATTTAAAGCTATATTTTAGGTTCAATTACATTGAAAAAATGCTCATCATTGCTCGTGGCTAAATAATAACTGCCGCTCGGGTCGATCTTTAGGTTGCTGCGTTTGTTTAGGTTGGTCCGTGGATGGGTGACCACCCATTACATACCGAGTTTCCTCCGTGCCTCGGAAAGCACGTTAAGCCGTTGGTCCCGGCTGTCATTTGTAGATCTTTGACAGTCGTTACAGGTAGTCAGTGGCTCAAAAGTCTGACAACCAGTCTTACCAAAGGGTATCGTATAGCCCAGGACTAACTGGGTTGTGGAGATCAGATAGGCAGTCGCTCCACGTAAAATACTGATAATCAGCTGCATCCGGTTAAACTGAAGCCGACCCCAAAATACCTAGTTGGGAAAAGGCTAGGCAGATGATGATACATTGAAAAATTGCGAAATCTATGTTTAAGTAAAACACGTTCGAATAAGCAGGTTAACGTCAGACAGAGGTACCCTTTGCCCTTGCAGTTAACAAACAGTAATTATTTAATTAAACGTTGCATGCTCGTACTTATTCTGTTCTCTGCGCGATCTCTTTATTTTTATAAACGTTATAGAGATGTGCCGCAATTAATCATCCAAAATGTTTTCCTGTATAAAATTATTTTTCACTGGCATTTCGCCCGTAACTTCGTCCGCAAAAAATGTGATAGCTTCGCTAATAAGCATGATTTAAAAATAATTTATAACCTATATATTATACATATACTATAGCCTATATGTATAATTTATAGCACTCTCGGATAATGCACCTTTTATCAGTAAAAAAAAAATTAATTGGGTCTTTAGTTCCGGAGTTCGTATGTATGGGACATACAAACTTACAAACAAATTTTAACTCTTTATAATATTAGTACTTTAGATTTAGGACAAATTTTAAATTATATTTTGCAACATTGAAATGAATATTATAGTAGATATATTATTATAAATACTGGTGTTCAGCATAGTTGGGAAAAGGCTAGGCAGATAATGATTGAAATTAATATTTATACATAGGTATATCACTTAATTTCCTGTAATATTCAGGTTTTGTGATAATGTGTTCACCGTCCTCAATTAAATATTGTATTCAGGAAGGAAAAGCCAAGCTAATCCGGAAAATACCATAAAATCAACAAGGGATGTACTTCCATAAAATATTTTAATTTATCGGTTTATCAATTTAATTAGTAGGTAAGCGTGTTGATTTCTAATGATAATTAGTATTAACACAACGATACCTACATGTCTTATCTCGTAAAATATGTTTTATATCGATAAAACGCGTGTCTTTTAAGGAAATGTACTAGGCTGTGAACCGGTATGACCTTAGCCAATGCTGCGCTTGCACTCGTAAAACGTTCAATATTATTATCTCCTTTTTATATGTGTAAAAAAATATGTTTGTCATATGTTCATAAATTATAATGTACTACTTTTTTTTCTGTGGAAGTAGTGGTTATGAAGGCTACCTCTACGTACAGTCGCCAACGCATCAAGTTACTACAAACTGTCAAATTTTCTCCATTCGATTGGACGAATTTAACCCTCAACATTTTATGGTTCAAAATCAATTGCAGAAATTTGACAGTTTGTGATAACTTGAAGTGCTGGCGATGGTACTTACTAGGTCTGTGCAATACTATGCTCAAAATAACATTATAACTGGGTAAATAAAAATATATATTTTAATGTTTGTCCTGAACATGAGTTTCAAAGTGAGATTAATTATGAGACATCAGCTATCCACAATTGCCACCTCTTTTAATGAGTGAGTCACATTGTCACATTATTATAGCGTCTGCTTTGCAATAGTATACCACATTACCAGTACCTAACCTACAAATACTTTCAGGTTTATTCAACGAATGTGCCACGGAATTATTTCCAAATACCGACCAAATAAGGAATATTACAATTTCGTGCTGCCACATAACCATTTAAGGTCACTGAAACAAACCCGCTTCAGAGAATTCGTACAATCATGCAATCAACAAAACTTTCAGTTATTTTTTTACGACCACCTTAAACCGATTTCTAGTACTCCAGCCATAATATTATGTGAAATACCGAGTATGCTATGGAGGTCGCGAATATAAACAAAAACTTCGGGTGAAACCGGCGGCAAAACCACTCATAGTGGTAGAACGCATGCGTCAGAATCGTAGCTATAACATATTCGCATATTTCCTGTAAATGCAGCTTTGTGCGAGTCAGCCAGTCGAGTTGACGTGTTGAGTCCCGCACTAGTCGTCAGTGCCGTGCCGATATTCAGAAAAATAGGCCGTTGACAAGTTTACGCGTGCGTGAAAAAAATATCGAAAGTAATCTCTGGTATTAGTTCGATTAAAAAAAACCACGCGGAATTTCGGCGGTTTATTTTGAATTTGGAACTGAAAATATTGTGCCCGCAAGAGACGCTGTTTTGTTTATTTTTTCTATAAGACTATCAGGTAAGTTTAATTATTGTAACATATGTACTTACTTAAAAAATAATTTATTTAACACAGGCAAAACAAAAATACAGTAACTAAAAATATTCGCAAAAACACTGTGTCTTGGAAAAATACTGAAACAATGACTGAAATCGCACGCGTATTTTCTTTTAAATGGAAAGTACCGCCTTTTGTTTTCACTTTTGCAATCAGTTTGCAAATATGCAGTTTTATAAATCTCAGATACCATTGTTATTTTCTTAATGAACATGTGTTTTGAACAAAGTCTTCAATGGGATTTAATTGTTAAGTAACTTATCGTAAATACTTGTGGTCTTTGAATCTAATCTTTGACAAATATTAGGATTACGATATCTCATTAAAGCTGGTGTTTTGATAAATATTTTAAAGTACGTTACCTAAGTCATGATATTCCTTTCATGGATATTCAACCCGTGACCCGGTCTTTTAAATTAGTGATTCTGGGACATTATTTGAGACTATTTTGGGACACTGAACCGATTTAACTTAAGATAATGAACGAATGTAGAGAAATAAGACAGAAATAGGAATTAGTAGGAAAATAGTTTTCTTTGAACCTCTTACATACAAGCTGGGAAGGCCAACAAAGAAGGTTGTTTCGTCGTGTGGTGGTGCTTTCTCAAAGACTTATTAATTTTATGGAAGAATCATTCCATCAAATATTCTGAATGGACAATAACTAAGCCAAGAGCACGTTAATTACAAAGTGACCGAAATAATTTAAGTATTTAATAATTAACAAGGGCTTAACTAGATTATGACTAAGCTGAAATATGGCAGGCCGATAACAAATGCGCGATAGCTTGTATTGGCAAACGGTACGGCTGTCTTTTGTCTTGATATTATTAATCCAGTACAGCCAAAGGTATATTGCAATTTTGAATAATGATAGGTACATACCTAATTACTTTGCTTGACTATTTTTGAGAAGAACGTTTTTTTTTATATAAAATCTGCTGTCTACACAAGGAATGCTATTTTCACATTCACATCGTCATAATGCTCCTGGCCTATCCCAATTTATTTGTAGTCTTTGCAGCATTTGTCCTTCTATGCATATATTCAGCTATCACACTTAGTCAGTACCTGTTTGCTTCCTTTTGCTTTCTAAGTATATTTTCTTTCACACAATTCATACATAAAGAAGCGTCTAGTTTTCTTACCATTTCATTATTTCAATACTCATGTTGTATGTTAACTGCGATACCTATAGTGATAAAGTCTCCCAAATGTGACACTTCTCTATCTACCAAAATTTCGACATTTCGCGATAAAAATACCTTGTGATGACAAGAAAGATGTCTCCAAGAATTGACTGAAAGTTAAATAAACCTCTTCAGGCAAACCACTTGATCTAGCACGCGGATTAAACATTACGTTTATCTGCTTTACAGTGATAAGAATTTACGAGTTCTTTAGGTAGATCTAATCTTCAGTTGTACTTATGACACTACCTACATACCTATAAATATGTATCCTAGGTTTGACTTGAGGAGCTCGTGGCTAAATAAGAACAGCCGCTCCGGTCGATCTTTAGGTTAAGCCGTGCTTACCTAGGCTGGTCCGTGGATGGGTGACCACCCATTACATACCGTTTCTTCCGTGCCTCGGAAAGCACGTTAAGCCGTTGGTCCGTGCTCTCATTTGTAGATCTTTGACAGTCGTTACAGGTAGTCAGTGACCCGAAAGTCTGACAACCAGTCTTACCAAGGGGTATCGTATTACCTAGCGCTAACTGGGTTGTGGAGGTCAGATAGGCAGTCGCTCCATGTAAAATACTGGTACTCAGCTGCATCCGGTTAGACTGGAAGCCGACCCCAACATGGTTGGGAAAAGGCTAGGCTGAAGATGATGAGGTTTAACTTAAAATGTAATGTGATGAGATATCAATGAGGACATCAAAATAAGAACAGAGAAAACATTGAACTAATGAAGAAATTACCTTCTGCTGCCCGTCCTCAAAAAGTTCACCTTTCCACGGTACCTATTATGTACTGCTTTTGAGAAGAAGTGACACAAGAAGTTCCATTGCAAGACGTCTCATGTTTTGTAACACACCAACAAACAAAACACAACAAAAACTAGCTAATCTACACAATAATAAAACTGACACATCGTCTAAGAAAGTTAGTGCTCTTTAGTTCAGTGCTTAACCCTACACAAAGCACACCTACTTGTGTAATGTTTTGAGTAGTATTAACACGTCGGTCGTTAGTCCATGGCTAATTACCTAAGCGATGCAACTTGCAGCATGTTGAATATACTTGAAGAGTATACTTTTTCGAAAAGACATTAGGCCAATTTGTACGTTTATCAATCTGAACGATTAATTGACCCTCGGGAAGGGAAAGGCTCTTCGAATACACTTACGAGGAAGAAAATTGTGCATTATAAATCCTGCTCATTGCCTTAAGCACCTTCGGACTGCTGTGTCCTGGTTTCCTCGGAAAGTTTTTGTTCCATCATCAGTCAGCGGTGTGATGCTGTCTTAGTTGCCTCGATCATCTTTTCTTCACTGTTCTAGGAATCTTTAGTATACAGGGTGTAAGGGACAGCCCTCCGCAAACTGATAGGGTGAGTTCAGTACATCATACTAAGATGACCGGTACATGAAATTATTTCAGGAACGTCATGGGAATTCAATAAACCTGATTTGTTTATTACCTCACACACACTGTATCGTTACCGTGGCAAACCGCACGTAGCGAACGGCAGCGCAGCAAGCCTTCGGCCGCCCTCCCCGGTGTTTTATTTACATAAACGGAGTGCTGCGTACAGATAATGTAATTTTTCATTGAAATAAAGAAATATTAGCCGAAGAAACGGTGTAAAAAATGAAAATTTTCCGGAGAAAATTTCAGGTGGAATATGATTCAGAATAAGGAGCTGAATGCACCCTGTAAGTTTGCGGAGGGCTGTCCCTTACACCCTGTATATCCTTTTGCTATGCCCCTAGTTTTCTTACGAACTTTTTCCTAATCGGTCAGCGGTATCTATGCTATCTTCTGCCTTCTCTTCGCTTTTTTAAGTTCCCTAAATCCTGTCCAAGACCAGTTTAAAAGTTTGTAAGGCCACTACCAAAGACCTAACGATAGTGTAATGGAGCGTTTGTGCCGCAACGCAAAACAATACTGTGGCTGTTTACAGATGTTTACAATATATCGCACGTTTGGTCAACAGAGACGCCACACTCCATCCTGTATATCACGTCTATTAAATTTGTATGATGACTTCGTATCTATTTTCGTCGTACATATTTGTTAAAAAAAATCCTTTGTTTTGGTGTTGGAATAGTGTCGTTGTGGACGCTTCTGTATTCAAAAAAATAGTTCACAAGCCTAAAGAAAGTGATTCTCTCAGCAATAACGATGATTGAAAAGAACAATGTTTTGGATTTACATAAGCTTAGTCACTCCTGAAAGCGATTACCACTGGTATTGGCCCTCTCAGTTTCTTGATACAGCAAAATTTTAAACTAGGTAAAAAACCAAGTTCAGCCGTTTCCCGTACAGTCACTAGGTATTCAGGCATAGTTTTATAGCCATAAACTACAATAATAAACTAGCAATCTTAATGTGCCTACAAAAAACCTTCGTTCGTGTTTATCGGTGGAGTATTGAAGGAAAAAACTGCCTACTCGTTTACAGTTCTTTGACCTTACGCGGAAAAGGTTAAGTTCATTACACTATAGGTCGTGGTTGTCTACACTTTTAAACAGGAACCTGAGAACATTTTTTTAATTAAAAATCTTGCCCAAAGTACTGATTCGCCACATGATGGACAGACCAACAAAAATTTAAATTTCTTTCTTTCTTTCTTATTTTTATTTTTTATTATTTTTTAATTTTTTTTTTTTTTTTAGTTTTTGGAATTTGGTATTATGAACACTAAAATTACACAAGACAGACCTCATAAACGCTTGCTCTTCTCCAATTTAAAAAGTTTGAGCTGTGGAGAACTGCTGAAGAAGAAGTGACGAATCAAACTCCCCAGCATCAAAATAAAAGACAATCACTTTATCTTTCAAAAGTACAACTGTACAAACACGGCTCTGAAAATGATTTCCTCATACGTAGGTACATCAAACAGTAAATTGCTATCGAACGGCCGGCGTCCGCATTCCTGAGACAATTCGCTATAAATCGGTAAATCACCAATTTTCTCTTAGTTTTATCTTCAATTGTTAATTGAAACTATCGGTACAAACCGTTTACAACTTGAGAAGTTAGCAACAATTAAAATGTCCTCCATTGGATTGCACTTCGAAGTTTTACCAACTTCTGCAAGAAATTACTTAGGCGGACTTTAATTTACAGTAACTTTTGGTAGATCTTGGATGATACAGAAACGCTGATCTTGGCACAAGGAAAGAGAGGTCCATGTCAACCACTCCAGCAGTGGGTGAACTTTTGGCTCGATTTAATGATATCTGGGTACTTATAACGTTAGGTCAACGATAACCCCCGTATTCTCTAAAATCCATGTGTTATTAATTTATTGTTAAACTAGCTGTTGCCCGCGACCTTCGTTAGTGTTAAAATATTATAAAAAAAGTGTGACTTCCCTTTTTGAATCGAATTTTGTTACTAATTTGAAGGGTTTTAATTTTTTTTTCACGGAACACTAGAATAAAATTAATTAGCCTATGCTAGACCTTATAACATCAGCTATCTGCCAGTAAAAGTTCCGTCAAAATTGGTCCAGCCGTTTTGGAGATAAGCCGGAACAAACTGACAGACAGGCAGACAAAAGTTTAAAAAAGAAACGTGGTTTAGTTATAAGTGCCGTAATTATTTTCATATGCATTCAATATAAAGCTATTATTTTGATATTACAAACAGACGCGTCAATTTAATTTTTTTGTATTGTATAGACGAACATTTTCTTAATTTATGGATGCTTTGCATACCCAAAACTATGAACCTTATTTAAGATAAATAGAATTTGAAGCATAGAATATACAGCACCCTCCTTTTACAAGACAATTACTTTTACTTTTACAAAAACAATGAGATAACTACATAAATTTATTCACAAGATACCTTACTATTTATATGTCCTCGCAGATCGCACAAGACCATTCATCTTATCGGATACAAAGATGCCCCATATTAGCAGTGGACGTCGGCAGACGATTCACTTTGACCCATTTCTCGTGACTTACAATACGCGCTTGATAGTCTGCTTTCTTTTATGTCAAGGTTACTAGTTCTAGTTACTTACCTACTATTGATAGGTCAAGGGAACATGAAGTTCAACCATAATTATTTATCTGTGAGGATTAGAGTCGAGACCATAGTCTTCGCCCGCGACTTTGCCCGCATGGACGTGGGAAATTATAAGACGGGATGGGATAAAACGTATACATAAGTATATGCCCTACCCGGGGTTATTTATGGTCTGCCTGTATGCCAAATTTCATCGATGTCTGTTGTGCCGTTAGGGCGTAAAATGGTAAAAGATAGACAAACAAACATACACACAGAGTTGCTTTTCCGTTTAAAATCCCTACTAATATTATAAATGCGAAAGTAACTCTGTCTGTCTGTCTGTTACGCTTTCACGTCTAAACCACGGAACTGATTTTAATGAAATTTGGTACAGAGATAGAGTAGACCTTGAGAAAGAACATAGGATAGTTTTTATCCCGGACTTTTGAAGAGTTCTCTTGGAAACGCGATATAACCGAACCCGACGCGGGCGAAGCCGCGGGCGGAAAACTAGTATTTTAATATTTATTGACCTCTTTCTGCATTTTGTAAGTAGTGATGTTTCGTAATATCGATTGTCTTGTGTATTTCCTTGTATTCAAGTGATGCAACTAGATTACCGTAAAAAACAATAAAAAAATAACAACAATAAAACACAAATACATTTACTCAAACACAAACATTTTTTTTTTAATTATACAACAAAAAATAACAATAAAAAAAAACAATCGATCGATGAATTAATTTTTCAATGGGTATCGTTCGCATGTGTTGCCGATCGTGGATACGTTTTACACACGCATATGCATTTGAGTTCTCATTATTAAAAAAAAAAAAAAAACCATTATATTTATTCTTTCGTGATTTTTTTTTGTTATTTTTTGAAAAAAATAGTCCCAATCGTTTCGAGTTCGATGATCGAGTTCATGGTATTCGGCTCCAGAACGACCTAAAAATAATGGTGTATTTACATTAAAAATAAACACAATAAAATAACCTATACTAGCTTACCTGTTTAATCATCATTATAGTAAGCCCATATTGTCCCACTGCTGGGCAAACGCCTGCCTCCATTCCCTCCAACGATCACGATTCTGTGCTACTACTTTCCAATTCTCAATTTCTATTTTTGTTTAATTATTAGAATAAAATATTTATTTGTTGTTTACTCGGAGCTATCACTTAGCTACAGTTCACTATCTTGGTATTAATTAGATAATTTATCGTAATTATGCCTAACACGGGAAGATATATGTGTCAAAAGACTGATTAGATGATAACGGTAATTTTTACACGTTTTACATAAAATACCTACATCAGGCGCTTCATAAGTAGGTCTAAAAAACTAGCCTCAACTTTCTGACTGACTTCTAGGCAGTTCAAAAGTACATCCATCGAACTAGTACGGACAAATTGTGGACATGGACACTGACAGATACTTCAATAAGTATTTGTAAGGAGGTGTCCTGTGTCCGAAGAAGCGGCCGAAATTTGTTACCAGTATGATGGTTTACCGAATTGATACAAATGCTTGGAGTGTGAATTTGAAAAGAATGTAAAGGTAGTCAATTATCCTTATCAAATTACCCTACAAGTTTTTTAACCATTGTCTAAAAGTATTATTTCAGTCTGAATCGAATCGCTCATTATTAAAGACCATTTGTTAGTAGATATTAGGTATGTACCTATTATGTTTACGTCTGCGACTTTGCCATAGAGGGCAATGAACGAACATACTAGAAACAAATATGTACTATAGGTACGTACCTAATATACATTATCTCTATCGTCATTTACAACGGATAGGATTATATAGATAGTTTAGCTAGGCTATATTCGCGGGGCTCTGAAATTATCTTAGAATATGTAGGTATATGATATGGCAAATGATAAAATTCACGTATCGAAATATCTTGTTCGCAATCAAATTGTAATCATAGCCTTAATATCGAAAAATTCGGCGGTAATAGCACAAGATGGTGCTACAAATCATGTCAACATACTGTATAAAATAACAGCACAGATACACGAAAACTATCTTCGGAAATTTTAGCTCTTTTTTCATGAAAACAATTTTGGCAAATTTTTTTGGTCACGTGTGATAAAATAAAATAAGATCCATAAAATAAGTAAAATTGACAATTTTTTTTAATGCCGTTCTACTCTGTTTCTTGTTAATATGTCATTGTACCTATGAGAGGAAAAAAAATCCGGAGGTACAGCGGAAGTTGGTAAAATTGACATAATTTTATAAAATAAATCATCTTCATAGTCAATAGATGGTTAGCAGTTTAGTTTTTTATATATTTTAATAATGAACATTAAAAAGAGCAAATAAGTATGTATTTATTAAAACTATGCACAAGTAAAAACTGTATAGATACGGACATAATGCCTTGGGCATTTTAAACCATTCTACCTTAGGGTATGCAGATACAATACCCAGTAGGTAAGTATTATGTTTCACTTAACACAAACGTTACAATTATTCAGAAACTTTCAATAATAATTATTGTTTTTATCCTGTTATTATCGTCTATGTTTGTTGCGGTTTTTCGCTTATTAATTTATTATTTTAACCCTAATGTAATTGGATTAAAATTTGTACCCACGTTGAAATTCAGGCTGCTACTTAAGTCGTTTTGTGCTTCAAATTAAGTAGGTTTATTGTAATTAAGTACTTTAAGCCTTTAAATCGTCTACCTAGGTACTTTTTAATTTTTATGTCTCTTCTTTGTAAGTACATGAACTGAGGGTCTATCGCTTTCTTAGCGTTTCGTCTACACTTCAACCAACTTATCTGTGCAGGCGGGTACACACAGAACTAAAATAAATGTACCATGTTAAACATATCGATGCGTATTTTCTTCACAACCAGCGTCACCTTGAACTGCAAACTTAATGTGGTCATACTATACCTATCACGGCTTATATCAAGATCGACATTACCTATAGGTAAGCTTTTCGGTAACTCTTGTCAACTAAAAACATTTTTGAATTTTCCGCCATCTTTATCGTTGATAGAATGCCATTTGTCTACGACCTCTGGCGTATACAAAGTGTAAACGCCAACGGATCCTCCACGAAGCCGTCAACAAGAATCTTTTTAAACACAATAGATGATCTGGTTTTTATAATGTCTAATTTAAAGCGAATCCCAAAACAAAACAAAATTAAATTGTAACTGATCAGAACAGACAGGTTTGTGTCATTATTTAATAAAAAACACCATCAAATGCCCAATTTGCATTTTTTTTTCTGCTCAGATTTTCGTGATTTTGAGAAGTAACTCATTATACTGCTCGTTTGCCAACTTGTTAGTAAAAAACGTATCTAATGACGGACAAACAAAACATAACATCATACCTTTATAAGAATTTCTTAACCGATGATGGACTCAATAAAATTTGTCGCTGGAACCAAACCCTAGACGCCTAACTGACAGGGTTGGCCCACATTTCTCCAGTTATGTTATAGTCCCATGGTCATAATAAGGGGTCGAGCCTATTGACAACCAAGCCTATACTTAACAATATTGTTGTCTGAAAAGTAAAGTAAAGATACTCCTAAATCAATATACATATTTCGCGTGCAAATACGGACATTATATTCTACATCCGTGCGGAAACGGATATCGAGAAAGGTCGACTGCTACACTTGTAAAAGTTATAAACCACAGACAACGCATACAATTCTTCACTTACCGTCATTTGACGTTCATACAAATACCTATATCGCTACTTTTTATAGTATGCAGACGACACTTCCTAATGTAATTAGCAAGTAAATATGTCGTCTTCATTGAATAGTAAGTAACTAGTTTTCCCTTGGTAACCTTTAATTAGCTAGTGTTCTTTATTTCAAGGTGAAAGAAGAATAATGTGTTATACAAATCCTTGATTGAATACGAAATTCTAGAGAAAGTCTAAGTGAAATTCTAGTGAAGATACAACTTTCTCTGATTTTGGAAAAATAACTTGGGACTATGCTAAGAACGCTTTGCGTAACGATTACATTAAATATTATACTAACCAAATATTCATAATAAAGAAGCATTAATTAGCAAAAAATTGTAACATGAAAATAACACTTAAAATCGTTTGATATTAGGAACGATTTTTTAATACTTTTCAGATGTTATATAAATACAATAGTTTTAGTGTATAATAAAACAGGAACAGGACATGACAATCAAAATGTAGAACAGAAGGACAGGAATCTTACTATTATCAAAACGGAAGAAACTTATCTTTATATCAATCAATAGTAGACGAAGGTGAATGCACAGACTACTAATATTGTTAATTGTTATTAACAAAGTTAATTTAACTATACCTACGTCCATATTGAAGTCACGCAATTTAGAGGTAAAGATGACTTAAGCAAGCACAAAGTAAAAATACTAGAATGTACTGATCTATACTAACTAATATTATAAAGAGATTAAGATTGGAAGTTATATGTTGGGGGTAATCTCCGGAATTGATGATCCAATTCTAAAAAAATATTTCACTGGTAGGAAGCTACATTATTTGGCTAACTGAACCTTCGGGGATTACAAGCATGATGATGTTATGGACAGCGAACAAAGAAAAGCTTTCATTTCAAATACGGTGAAGTGCTTTCAGATCTCTCTCCTCCAAAGAGGAGTTATGCAATCTTCCTCACCTCATATTATTCTTGAAAGACTACAGTGAAGGTAGACTAGAAAGGGAGTAAAAGTACCTAAGTAGGTACCCACTCATTCACAATCAGTTTAATTTAGTAATGTGCCAATCGCCTTCTTGCAGTGTACTTGAATAAGTGTGAATCACTTGCAATTCGCACGCGATCTTCTCATCAATGCATAAAGTTTCTATGTTATGTCAAGAGTTATAATAACACTGATTAAATTCATTATCTTCTTGACAATAAAATATTTATTCAAAAACATTGCATCATTTCTAAATCCCTGTCTAAAACTATCTCCATCAGATCATTTCTATTATTGATCTGAAATTTTGAAGATAGCACAATCGTTATCTCAAAGATTTCTCTCTTTAAAATATATTTCGTAAACACCCCACTCGAAAAACATGTCAAGATCGTTTGCACAAGCAAAATAAAGTTTTTTTTCAATTGTTTTTATTCTAAATACATAAAAGTTCAGTTTTCAAAATCCAGTTATTTTAAATTAAATAAAATGTTTGGGTCAGGATTTGGGCCTGGGGCTTTTACATTGTTGACTGTGCCAGCATTCGGACCCGCTTTTATCACGGGGGCTATTGTGGCTAATACTGTGACATCAGTTGCCAGTTCTGCTGGAAGATCTCCAGGATATCGTTCCGGTTTTCCTACTGGGTCTTATGGTGGCGGAGGCGGAAATGTAAAAAGGGTATTTTTAACTTGTTTTTATTTGTAACTTTATTATTCTTCTCTTTGCTAGGCGTGTACGTTATCAGCAGAGATTAGAATAGGTACTTAGAGTTTATTTGCCTAAACTTCAAGGAAGTGGATAATACCACCCTTTTTTTTTCTTAGCCTCTATTGTCCCACTGCTGGGCAAAAGCCTCCCCATAGCCTTCCACTCTTCTCTCCGTGTGGTTTTCTCTGGCCAATCTCTCCTAAACGCGATATAATCTCTATACCACCCTTTAAAACAGCTTTATTTTAGAACTTAAAAAAAGTTCCGGAATTCTATACGGTGGTAAGTATTATCCTCATAATATGTGTGTTATTTACTTCTTTGAAATTAAGGCAAAAAATCTATCTATTCCGATCTCTGGTAATCAGTATTATTTTTCCATTGTGGCTATGAACTATTTAGCTGTCTATTTAGAAGTTCATTTTCTGCAATGAATGTTATCGAACCGATTAATCATTAATCTAAACATGATTATGCCAAAAGACTCAACGGTCACGTGAGCGAAGCCACGGGCACAGCTAGTCAAGATATAATTGGCATTCCCTACCACCTTGTCCTCAGATTTTCTTTTAACAGTTTTTGAGATAAAATAGTTTATCCCTGGCACGATTTTAATTTTGAAACACTGTGCACTGAGCTGAGATTACCTGCGTATTTGCTCAGTCTTATCTTCAAGAAACGTCCAAATTCTTGAGATTTATCACTGACATCTGAAACTACTATCAATGTTTTGAAATCGCTGAGATGTTGTTACAATGCATAGACCAACAATGAACTATACAAAGATAGGCACTGTTTTACATCATGCATTGTGCTCTTCCTAGAGATAGGTTAGTGAATTACATCCTGCGACATTACGATCCGTATAATAGGTTCTTTTTATTTTTATACTCCGCGACTTTTTAGTCGTTCTACAACACCTTTGTAGAACGACTAAAAAGTCGCGGAGTCTACCCAATGTATCCGACATAAAATACCTCTAGGCGCGATTATTTATATTTTACCATTATTTTAAGATAATAGGTTTTATTTATTACAAAGAAAAATAACGAAAACATTTTATAGTCATTGGATACATGAAGTAGGCTGCCGTTGTAAGACGACTATATAAAATGACGGTGTATTATACCAAGTTAATCATAATAAATTCAAAATTAAATTGCCATTTATTTCGGGCAAGCATAACCCATAAACTCAGAAAAATAACATTGGCATACATAAAATACAATAAAATCGTAATAAAAGTCAAATGCAAATAAATGAAAAGAAAATAATTAAATTTCAATTAAGATATGATTAATGAAATTACAAAAACAAACAAAAAAAAATACAATTTTCGCTAATGGAAAATGGTTTGCGCCATTTTCCGCCATTTTCAAGTAGAGTATGGATATTCATTCAGACGTAACTTCCAACTTTGCCCTTATTTCATAGACTTAAACTTAACTTGCGAAATGTGGGTACCCATATTCGTGCAGGCGTTTGTATCTTCAGTAGTTCTCTTCACTAAACACCCCACTTGTAAAAGGCATTGCGTAGGTATCCAATCCACCTCTATTTACGCAAGTACTTAGCTTACCTATGTCATTGCCTTTGTTACCGACCCATGTTATCATTATCACCAATAAATGTTTTCGGAGATAAGTGAGTGGACATAAATTCGCTCAATTCAATAGATAGAGAGCAATACCTAATCTGCAATAGCAATAGCACTTTGAGTACTGTTTACTCAACAGACATATACCTACGTACTTACCCACTTTCACTCATCTTAGCTTTCAGGTTTCATTAATGAAGTCATTTGGAACTAATTGTGTGAATATCGAGCTTTAAATCAAATTAAAAATCACTTATTCAAATATGGAGAGAGAAACACCTTATTGAACTTCTGACGGCACGGTTGGCGCAGTGGCTGAGCAATTGACTGCTGCGTTGCGTGTCGCGGGTTCGATCCCCGCACGGAACAAATATTTGTATGGCCTGCAGATAATTGTTCCGGGTCTGGCTGTTTGTGCATGTGAATTTAAATGTTTGTAAACGCACCCAAGATACAGGAAAAAAAAAATCAAAAAAAAAAAATTGAACGTCAATAAGTATTACATAATTCAAGCCTTTAAAATCCTTTTGCCACTTCCCAGTGTTTTAGATGAGGAGGAGAAGTGGGGGACCAAACTCCCCGACAGCACAGTATCTGTCTGCAGTCGTTTTAAATCGGGTGATATTGGTTTGACTGGACAAAACCAAAGTACGAGTAGAAATAAATTAATTACACCGTCTGCACCTGTTGATCCATATGCTAAGTAACAAAAATCCTGAAAATGATCTGAATACAGTCGTAGGTATGTGTATTGTGTAACGAATATCAAAACAAAACACAGACACAAATGCTGCCATTGTTACGTGACGAGTAATATTTCAAATTCGCTGCTGTAACTAATCTAAATCAACTGAATACTACTTGAATACCTATATTATGTATAAATATATACTTTGAGAAGTAGGTAAGTATGTATGTATGTATAATATCTAATTTTCGCGCAAAAAATTAACAGGAATGCCTGTGAGTAGTTAAATTAGTTACAGCAGCGAATTTGAAATATTATTCGCAACATAATTATCAAATTTACGCAGATTATAGGAATTTATCAGAAGCAGCCACGGAGTCTGGATTTGTGCCCGGTTGATTAATAGGCTCGTCCCCATGTATATCAGAACGTTCGGCCAGTCAAGATAGGAAGCTGGCTGGCCCGGAACTTATTGGTAACTAATCTGCACTCCTCATATTCCTCCGTCCGCGTATCTATTTATTTTGTTGCAATATCTACATCGTCACCTTATTTCAACTATTTCGACGTGTTTTGCTTCATTCTTTAGGTAATTAAGTACCTACTCGACAAATACTTGTTTCGTTAGAACCAGTCACCATCCGCCATAGTGCATTTTTATAGATTAATCTTGAATTAACAAAAATACTGACACCATTGCACTGAAAACCTATAACACATCAGGGGTTTTACGAGTCTTCTAGGCTTCTTTCTTGTGGAGGAATCGATAATCCCAATGTTTTATGTTTCATTTTCAATTTACTATAAAAGGGGCCGTCACAAGAAAAATAAAACAGTAAAAGTTCGTTTCAGTGTCGTCACTAAATCTTTATTGATTAACGGTTTCTCTGGGCTTCTTCCTTGCGGAGGAATCGATAATCCCAATGTTTTGAGGTTATATGTTAAATTTTCATTTTACTATATAAAGGGACCGTCACAAAAAAAAATAAAGCAATAAAAATACGTTTCAGTCTCGTCACTAAATCTTTATTCATTAACGGTTTCTCTCAGGTCCTCAGTTACGGAGATTTTACGTTGGCCGAACGGCCTGATGTTCCAGGAACTAAAATTAATTTTACTTTTAACGGGTGGCATTACGAGTAAAAGTAAAGCAGTGGTTGTTTGTCACTTAATCGTCACAAAATATTTATTCAGTAACAGTTTCTCTAAGGTCCTCAGTTATGGAGATTCAGGTTGGCCGAACGTTCTGATATCAGGTCGTTCGGCCATAAATAAATGCTTCTAACTTTCGAACTGTTCTGTCACAAATTCTTTGGCTGGCATCTTTATGCGTCACATAATCGTCACTAAAAACTGGAGTAGCAGCCAGCTCCCTATCTCGACTGGCCGAACGTTCTGATATACATTCGTCCCCTATTACATTACCTATTACATGGGACTTAAACATAACTGGCGAAACGTGGGTGTACTAGTACTATAAGGTACATCTCTGCCTAAACCTTCGGGGATTACAGGCGTGATGTTATGTTACTTACTTTTAGTTAAGTTAAAAAGTTTTCAACTTTTAAAATGTCCGACATTCAGTTCAATCTGAAAACTTCAGAAGATTTTCTTATTCTGAATCATTTCAAAACCTGTATTTGATTGCATTGTGGTTAGGTTAGGATTCAGTCGAGTTTCTTTGATTGTTTCGGTGGGCAATATTGTCCTGGCCTAGATTACTGAAAACTGATGATCGTTCAATAACAATCAACAGTTTTCAGTAACTCTGTTACGCTGCTGAGTGTAATCGAGTTGATAAGAAGATAAAAAGTCCCAGAACATTCCTCGATAATTCGCTATCTCTCAAGATTTAAATACCTAAGTAATTATTCTTTAAATAACAAAAAGGTTAGGTACTTATGCATGCAACAAACTGCAGATTGCAATAACAAAGATTCCAAACATTGCATTATTCTCGTTGGTTCCACGAACGTATTCGGTATTTTCATAACACTCGCGTAAACATCAGATTGTTACATATCGTGTTACATATCTGCTCATTAGTGCTCATTATACATACCTACCTATATACTATCTGGTATCCAACGTTGGCCATAAAACCGATAAATTAAATTATGTATTTACAACACGTAATATCGTTAATTCGTTCCATAGAAAGTATTAATGAATTTATTTGCATGTTATATATTATACTATTGTATTTATATTATGCAAATAAATTCATTCAATATAACTTGTGATAAGTATTTTGTCTGATTGCAGTTGTTTTAAAAAATATCCCGCTTTTCGGTCGTCTTTTCAGGCCCGTAAGTTTTGTTTAGAAAATTCAGTATGGCGGCTGTAGGTACATATTATACCAATCTATTCAGAAAATATAGGTACCTACCTAGCTAATATCGAGACAAGAAAAGTTAGCTAGGTACTTACTTAGTTACTTCATAGAAATATTACATAAACCACGAAGTAGTGGAGAAATAAGTTTCCCCGTTTATCTTTATTATCCACAAACGTTTACCGGTAAGGTAGGTACTTACATAAACACTTTCTATTATGTAAAGACTAAAGTCTAGAGAAGACAGTTAAATACCCTTTTCAAGTAGGGATAAGTAGGTACCTACCTACTAAAACTAATGACTACTTAGCCAGAAAGGTGCTTATAATATGAGATTTTAATCCTAACGTAACGACTTTGTTATTGTATCTCTCTTGGAGTATTTTATAGCTAATTAATAGTAATTAACTACCAGTCGTTCACGAGGTAGAGAAATGAGAATTTCCGCAATATGCTTTATTTTACTTTTAATCAATAAACTTTGCTTTATAGATCACGCCTTTTGAAAGAAGTAAATTATCTCCGGAGATAAAGTAATGGAATCCATCGTAACCTGCACACCAATTGCGTACATAACAGGAGTAGTAGTTTTCTATCTCATTCCGAAAACCTTTTGAAGAAAATTAAAAGGTAATCCAAAATCTCTGTTCAAAAATTTATGTTGTTGAAATATCAAAATGAAACGCATTGGAAATGCGAGTGTGTCTCGCAATTACCCCGTTGATATGTGTCGCCTTTTTGTGGCCCATGTATGTGCCTATGTTGTTGACAACAGAGTGATTTGTTACCAAAATACGAGTCATGCTGTTATTATTAGTCACAACCACTTACATCGATACAAGTCACACAAACTGGTAGTTATTGTCACGAAATTGCTCTATGTACCTATGACTACCTAGTTACTAACTACGTCCACCGGAGTTATAAGTCGATTTGGTTTTAAACCTACATTACGAAACCACGATCTGATGAATAAACCTACTAACATTTGAAAATGTCACATGCTGCTCAATTTTATTAAAACTTGACATTTTCAGATCATAATTCTTACTTTGTCTATCTGGCAAGTAAGATAGGATTAATTAGCCTTTTCATTCGTACTGGAATTCCTCTATGTTGCAAGTTTTGGGCAGCATCAATAGCAAGTTCATCATTCTCCTACCCTCATCCCAATTGATTTGGGGTCGGCGCAGCATGTCTTCTTCTTCTATACTTCTCTATTGCTCGTCATCTCAGCAGTCACCTCCTTTCTAGCCATATCATCCTTCACACATACCATCCATCGTTTCTTTGGTCATCCTCTATTCTTCTAGCCATGCACATTCATACTCAAAACTTTCCTCACGACATTTGCCTTATTCCTCCGCATCACATGTCCGTAATACGTTAACCGATTACCACGCAACTTTTCAGTTAAGTTAGAGCGACTAATTGCAACGTGATAGCTGGGTGTGAAAAAGGACCGCTTTGATTTAGAGATCTCTCGATTTCAGCCTTAGTAAATAAAATAGCAGCGTTAAAATTAATCTTACGGAGAGACCCTAGCTTGGGTAAGTAAGTACCTTCGGGATACTTTTTATCCCGGTAGTACTATTTGTTCCCGTCACATAATTTCCAACCACAAGCCAAAAGCTGCACTTAAATTAACAAATACTTATTACGTACTTTCTATAAATTATGCCTTAGTATGTATATGTATAGCATGCAAAGTGTTGTGTTGTGTGGATTAAATTGCCTTGTCCATGTCAAGTACGGTCGTGCACCTGTCATGCACAGTAATAAGGTCCGAATCGAATTGCCATTTTAACTAACTAATTTTTTGGCTCCAAATTAATATTGAATTGACTAGGTGTGTTGTGCGGTTGCGGTTATTTTTATTAAATTGTTAGTAGAATTGAGTTATGTTAAATATCTATAACTACTTAGACTTTAGATGTAACCATGTAGACTTTTACTTAATTAATATATGCCTGCAGTCACACATACATAAGTAGTACTATAGTATTTTCTACTGCGTAGTGTTATAGCGGTAGGACTAAGAGCACACAAATGATAGAAGAACCCACCTATAGCCTGTCTTAAAATAACAACATGCTATTCAACATTCTTTAGAAGCTCATACAGCGGTTTCAAAAAAAGAAAAAAATCGTTATTATGTCTGAGAAACAATGTGGATATCATAACGACCGGCACACCTAGAAAGATATAAATTATGCTTGTTATTTTATCACAAGCATACTTACATAATTGGCTGTCTTGTAAAAGAGTATTCATCAGTCATTAAGCTGTGAAGGATTATGATTAACGAGTTATCTAAGTATATTGCCCATTAAGCACTTTCTAATAGATTGCACTCTTGCACCGCACTAGTTAGAAAGTAGAAAATATACACGCCTGCTACTTTGTCAATAGCAATTTGCTACGAAGGTTCATGTTGCCGCGCTATTTCCTTTTGTGGTTTGCGATTTGAACATTATGAACGTTTATGGGTAAAATCAATTAAAAAATACATACCTACTTCCACATGTTACGCATATGCTTATACAAAAATATTTATAAAAAGTAACTGGAAAAAATCATATATATATTTTACCTGTTATCATTAATCTTGCAACACTGATACGAAGTGTCAATTCGCCTGTCAACATGATACGTCAGCTGTTTTGTTGAGCGTTCCTGTAAATTCTGTAAACAAACAATCATTTCATAGTGAAAAGGCTTGATACGTGGTAGTCTCTGTGTTTAATAGTAAACAAATTCCGTCCAAAATGAGGTCTTCACTGTATAGACGTAGAGGTAGCGATCCAGAGAGAGAACCTTTGTTGGCAGCGATTCCCGCCGCTGGACTAAATAACAGCTTTCGAGCTGAGGTAATACGTGTTTTTTAATTATTTGCGGACTCGCGTTTCTATTTGGCCTGTTTAATAATTTCCTCTGATTAATCAACTGTAGTTTTATTAGGTTTCTGCGCAAGCTTATGACCTCCATTGCGTTGATAAATATTTTTTTTTTCTGTATACCTTCATAAAACAAAGTTTTGAGGTCGTCGTATCCATAGCCATCTATTTTTCTACGATTCTTCTGTCCATAAATAACATAATAATTTGCACTAGACATTGGCAGAATAGTCGACATCGGCTCTGCTTGCCATTAATTAAAAATAGAATAGAATAGAACATAATAATTAATTATTGACAAGGTTTTGCGCAGTTATGCGGGTGATTGCTCATTTTACCTCTACCTTGCTGAGGCAAAGTGATATACATTTTAAATAAGTACCTCTTAATGCTTTGATAACAAAGATTTTACTTTGCGTCTTTTAATCATTCTTATCATGACAGCTTTTCTTTTCTTTAGTAGTGGATTGATACAAACCTGTATTTAATTTAATTACATAAAAAACCAAAGATACAATCACAAACTTGTTCGTCTTAAATATGAGAAAGTTTTACATTCCCTTTGTTCATGATTCTTACTAATTGGTCACTCACGATGTAAAAATATATGTCATCAATTATCAAAGATTATAGTCTTGTTCACTGATTAATCTTTAAGGTATATTACACAGAAACCTGATTAATGAAATATACGATGTTGTGTAACATAAAACCTTTAAAGAATTTCAGAAACATGCTTGTTATACAATTTTAAACATAACTGACAACCTACCTTTAGTTCTAGGATGATAGTGAATTAAGGTTGAACCTAGTAGTAAAAGGCAATATTTTAAAACATATTCCACCACATCCTTTGATTTGGATACAAACATAGAGGGAAAGGTTACTGGACTGGCAGAAAAAACTAAACATGTTGAGTAGGTATCTAAACACAAACACTTTGAATTTTCAAACAGCATTAATAACCATAACTTTTCTTTATTTCCAGCGTCCAGAGGGCAACGGCACAATGGCAGACATGGGAGTATCACAAGCGGAGCTCGTGGAGCCGCGAGGAGACTCCGGACGCAAGCTGCCACAGTATCTTGCAGCTCTTGCAGGTAAAAACCAGACTATACTTTGCTACTATAAAGTAATAATGTAAACAAATCCTATCATGTCATCAGTAACTGATGACATGATAAAATAATCGAATCAATGGCATTAGTAACTGACCTAAGGATCTACATTTGGCAAATGGCAAGTGCCTTCAACATTCTGACTAACTGATGGACAACTTGACAATTTAAAAGTGCCTGTAGTCTGTAGGTACATGGTTTAATTTTAGTAAATACTTTGAGTTTAACCAGTGGGGTAATTGTGTAACACACTCACAATCCCTAAGCTTTTAATTTTGACAATACATATATTCATTGTGCTATTTATGTTGTGAGCAGGTCAAATTTTAGATTCAAACCTTAGAGAATGGATTACGAACTTATTTCGAAATCCTTTTGATTCTATTAGAAAGTGTGTTGTGCTATTTCATCAAGACAGAATTTGGATAGCATGATAACAAAATATTAAATATTTAGCTGTCATTAATTGCTTTTACATTCTTATCTCTCCTTTGACCACTACTGGGGTCTTGTGTCTTGGTTTAAATGCAAATACATTTTAAAACTATAAAATATCCATTTAAATATTCGTCCTGTGAAATTTCGACATGCAATATTAGTTAAAGTTTAGACGGAAGTGGCCTATCGTGCATCAATGTTAGAAAATGTCACGATATTGGCGATATTTACTTTGATATAGCGATATAACAAGTACATCCAAAATATGGTCCGAGTTACCTACGTCAGGTTTTGTCCGATCTTCTCTATCATTATAACCCTATGTTGTCCCACTCCAGAGCAAAGGCCTCCCTTACCCAAAACTTCCTGACTTGCAAAACACCAGGTCATCTTACCATAGAAAACAAACATAATAATACCAACTCAATATTTTAGCTACGTAAAAATTTATTTGTTATGGGGCTGTCTCCACGAGCGAGAGAATCGCGGCGATAGTATCGTCGTGCCACATATTTCTATACGATAATATTGCCGAAAAAATCTACTTAACAAATTGGCTAAGGTTATTAGTTCGTATACAGTACTATTTACGTGCTAGCACTAGTAGTTATACATAGTTATGCTAATTACCAATAGGTGTTATTATTCTCAAGTTACGACTCACAATGTATTTCTAGCTCCACTTACTTCAAACACTAGGTCCACTTCCCCGACCACTAAATACATTTAACGCTAGATGGATCTAAAAAATCACTGACTTGTATTTTTTCTCTATTCCAGCTACATTGGGAGCGCTAGCCGCAGGTTCTATGCTGGGTTGGTCAGCCCCAGTGATGGTCCAACTAACTGCTGCTCCAGAAAACAACACAAGTGGCTACGATTTCGAGGTGTCAAAGTCCCAGGGTGACTGGATTTCCTCCATCATCAACCTCGGTGCGGCCTTCATATGCTTCCCTATAGGCTTGGTAATGGACATCATAGGACGTAAAAAAACCATGTTGCTTCTCGTCTTACCGTTCACCTTAGGCTGGTTGCTGATTACCTTCGGAACCAGTGTAGGCATGCTTATAGCCGGCAGGTTCATTACTGGTGTTGCCGGAGGAGCCTTCTGTGTCACAGCGCCAGCTTACACCAGTGAAATAGCTCAAGACTCCATCCGAGGAACATTAGGAAGCTACTTCCAACTGATGATCACCGTGGGTATCCTGTTCGCGTACGTTGTCGGAGGCTACGCCTCAGTGTTCGTCTTCAACATCCTCTGTACCTGCATCCCCATCGTCTTCGGTATCATATTTTTCTTCATGCCTGAAAGTCCCAGCTTCTTGGTAGTGAAGGGCAGGAACGACGAGGCAAGAGAAGCTCTGATCAGACTTCGCGGCCAGAGTTACGATGTCGACCACGAACTGAACGACTTAAAATACAAACATGAAGAATCTCAAAGAAACAAGGTGTCTTACCTCTCCGCTATTAAGAAGAAGACCGCTTTGAAAGCCATCCTTATCTGCTACGCGCTGATGTTGTTCCAGCAGCTGTCTGGTATCAACGCAGTCATCTTCAACGCTTCTCAGATCTTCGCCGACGCTGGAGCCACAATCCCTTCGACTATTTCAACCATCATTATTGGAGTTATCCAAGTCATTGCTACATTCATCTCCAGTTTGGTTGTGGACAAACTTGGCAGGCGTATCTTGTTACTTCTCTCTGCGTTGGTGATGTGCCTGTGCTCCACTGCTCTGGGAGTGTACTTCTTCCTTCAACAGACGCACGGAGCTAACGCAGACATTGTCCAGAACATCGCTTGGTTGCCTCTCGTGTCGCTCTCCGTGTTTATCATCGCGTTCTCGCTCGGTTTCGGTCCCATTCCCTGGATGATGGCTGGTGAGCTCTGTCGTATCGACATCAAGTCCTTCGTGGGTTCTACTGCCGGTACGTTCAACTGGCTCCTCAGTTTCACCGTCACCAGTACTTTCAACTCGCTCAACGCTGCGATAGGCGCAGGCCAAGTGTTCTGGCTGTTCGCTGGCATCATGCTGCTAGGCTTCGTGTTCATCTTCTTCATCGTCCCCGAAACTAAAGGCAAGAGTGTCGACGAGATCCAAATCATGTTAGGTGGCGAACCACAGTCGAGACCCGAACCTAAGAAATAAACAACACGAACAGACTGACAGACATCACATAGTATTTTTGTACTGAGACTTACACTTAGAAGTTTCTTTGGTGTCACAGTGCTTCGGTAAAGCAATATTATAATTTTATAGAACCAAAGAATTACGATTTATCTTCTAGATGTACCGTTAGAAGTTTTACGCTGCGCTGTAAACTATTTATTTAAATTTGTTATTGAATTTATGATAATATCCAGTCACTGAGGCAGCTTGTACGAATTTTTAATAGTTGCATATTATTATGAATTCAGTTGTAGGTAGAACGATCATTTTCCCTGATGGAATTTTATCGCGATTAACATGGTAATAATAATAGTTTTAATGTTTAGGCTGAATAGTTAAGAGGTTTTAACATCTTATGTATTTATTTTTAGAGTGTTGTACTCTAAAGGTCCACTGCGTATCTTCGTCCCTAAGAAAAAAAAGGTATTCCACACATATATTACCTATTATATCATATTATCTTTACACTAAAATCCAGTTTTGTAACTATTTACTGTAATATGAACATGCAGCGTCGATGTATTTGTCATATCTAGATGTCTTAGGCAAAGGTGAATTAAAAATACCTGAGGACCAATGATTGGAACTCACAAATAACTCACTTTCTATTTTGTCGAGTTGGGTAACTTGAGTACCTTGCATGTTTGTTTGTAGTTGTTCTAGTAAGCATAAGATAATTTTGCTAACATTTTAATCAATTGAGAAACCAGTTCTTTGGATCGCTTTATTTCGAGAGAGTTCAATATTCTTTAAGAAATAATGGATTATCCGATTTTTTGATTCTAGATTTGTTTATATGCTTAGTAAAATTATCTTGTGTAGAATATAGATGTCACATATTATGTATCAAAAACCTAGTTGCCTGTATATAAAAGGGACTATGTATGTTTATGTAAGTAGTTAATAAATATTATTAGTGAATTTGCTATGAAACCTTTGACTCGGACCTAAACCTGAGGCTTGTGGCCATTACAAACTTCTCATATCTAAATGCCATAATGTTGATATTATTATATAAACTTTATGAAATGCATGTTTTTGCTAATATAATATTATATACCTGTAATAATACAATTTTATTGTCAATCTAACGCAGGTTTTGCGACATTTTACTTGTAAAAATATTTATTTTATTTAATAAAGAAATAGAAATGAACAGTTTTATTGTCAATTTTTGCTCAATTGTCATCAGAAAAAAAATTAAGTTTTATAATCATTCAGAATTCAATATTTATCAGATTTAACTAATTGTAAGTGGATTTAACGAATGCATTTATTTATTGGCTTATTTTTTTTTTTGTAATTACGTTAAACTTTTAAAATATATTGAATGCAAAGTGCACTTGCCTATGCCAACGCGATTGCCATAATGCAGGTCAGTAATTAGGCACAAAATGTACGAATTATCATAATTTTTAAATAATGCATTATTATTTAAAAATGTTCCTAAACAAATTCTTAAGTTTTTCTATAGATTCTGAAAGTTGCGGTAAACACCTATCTGTGTTTCGCATACGGGGTGGGAGGAACACCGACGCGAAAACAGTTACCACGTATTCATTTCATCATTCTGAATTTTTTCGGTTATTTAAAAAAAACAGCTGTTCCATACATTTTGACCGTGTAGGTACTTTGGTAGGAAATAGCTGATTGTTTTTTAATAACCGACCAATAATCTCCATTTGGGGGGCTCAGAATGATGTACTGAATACGTGGTAACCGCTTTCGCGTCGGTGAGCCCCCGTATAGAAAGAATAATGTGGTTGTATATATTGTTATTAGAAATAAGTTTTATAGTGATAATAAATGTGAAAAATATTTACTTAAATTTATTTTTTTAATATCCTGATTGAATCCCAGTGGAGGACTAGTAGAAATGTGGACAAATATTAGGTGTAAAGACCAAATAATTCAAAAAAACTGTACCTAAATTCAGAACAACCTAGTTGGTCTAGTAGTGCATGTGTGGCTGCTTAGCGTGAGAACCTGGGTTTGATCTTAGTAACAGCGTGGATTCTGGATTGGTGCTCGATTGATGGCAATAGAGGCTCGCTTACTTCCTATTTCATTGACCTTACATACCTGGCGAAATGTAAGTGTGTACAGTTCAAGTTCTGAAGCTATGTTATTTTTAAACCTACAACTTTAACAGAATACTGATTATGCAAATGTTTTGCAAGTTTATCAGCGTGTTTAAACCCCCGTTAATTGTTAAAACCATTTTGTCATGAAATAGTCATTCCATGGAATTATATGAACTTACAGGGTTCTACTGGTGATTTTAATTATTATAACTCAGTTTGTTACGGTCGCGAATCACATTTTAATTAACATACAACCCGACACTGACTTGAATTTCGCGCGCTACCATGGCGCTTCTACGATCATTAGTATTTGACAACCAAAATGTCAAATAAAGTTCCGATACACGCACTTTCGACTGTTTCATAGACAATATAATAATAATATTTTGTAGTCTTTTAAACAAACTACCCCCTTATCACTTAGGGGTATGAAAAATACAGACAGATGTACTGAATATACATATAAAATTTCATAAAAATCGGTCAAGCCGTTTTGGAGGAGTATGGTAACTAACATTGTGACACGAGAATTTTATATATAAGAAAGATGTACCTATACTAATAACCAATGCAAGACATTTATTTTTATGAATTGTATAATTACAAGAAAAGCATAATCGATTTCCAAAGTAAGTATCTGATTATCGGAGATAAATTGCGTCGCTGATGAGCCCTATCGGCGAAGAGTCCCGTCGAAGTAAAGTCTTGTCGGTGTTCAGACTTTCGGCCTAATGTCTGTCGGCGTTTAGCCGTACACTCGCGCAAAACACACCTCATACGGCGGGCGATCGCCTACAACTGGTCGGTTACACGGTCGATTTGAATCACCCACCGTATGCGGCTTGTCGTCGTTTATTCATTTGCGGCTTAGTCGAATAGTCATTTAGACGATCGATTTTCGTCGTGCGGCCTAGCCATGCGGCGAAAATCGACCCGTGTAAAGCCCCATATAACCATATAAGTAGCTTTGTAGGGACATCTAGTACGTCCTCAGTGAATTAAAAAAACCTACGGCTCCAAAAAATAGATGGCGCACCAAAAAAATTGCTGTATACGTGAAGGTAAGTTTCCCCCCCCCCCCCTCTCGCTATGTGATCACTGCTGCCTGGATAACGGTTATCCCAAAGAGTATAATAATAATAAGGGAGGGTTATCCGTTTTGAGAAACACCACAAAACACTACGGTGCTGAAAGAAACTCCTAAAGCGTCCAGTTGGATTTCAAGGCTCGACTGTAGCATGATGACCGGCCGCTATTTTAACCAAAATTGGTTGGACACACGGTTTTGCGACCAAACTTTCTTCCTGGGCCGGCAGTCTCGACATAGATACCGACGCTGTCGCAAACTTTCGATCGCTTAATAATAACGGAAAAAATCGGTTGCAATAACGTTGCTTGCGAGAAACGCATCTTGGATGTTGAGACTTGCATTTCTCGCAAGCAACGTTATGTACGTTTTTTTCTGTTATTGTTAAGCGATCGAAAGTTTGCGACTTTGCGACATTGTCGGTATCTATGTCGAGACTGCCGGCCCTGGTCGAAGGACTCGAAGGTTCTGCGGCCAAAAGTCGTGGTCGTGGCCGCGTAGTGTGCAAGGTCCCCAATTAAGATATTAATAGATAAGTATCGCGCAGTGTTCGTGGAAACGGGCATAACTCCTATATGTATTCTTACTACTCCTAGTCAGGTGCTCATTACACATCAATTACCTACATATCAGCATTATCAGCCTACAACAGTCCACTGCTAGACATAGGCCTCTTCAAACGCACGATTACTAACTCGATTCTCGGCAACTCTCATCCAGTTGCTACCAGCCACCCAAGATCGTCGCTCCACTGAGCCTGAGCAGGAATTATTAGTTAATCTGTGGCCTGAGGCCGTCCCACCTAACCGATTCAAGATCTCCACTCAAGAACACGTCTACCCCAACGGTCTTCGGTTGTATGGCTAATTTGGCCGGCCCATTGCCACTTCAGTCTTATCTACATACATAAAATAAAAATATAAAAATCCTAACTGATATACCTAATAAATGTAAAAGTAAGTTTCTTTGTCACGCCTAATAAATTTGGCATACGGATAGACTATGAAGTGGGTCACGGGTGAGTTACAGGTCATCGGATATTTTTATAGGTTCAAGTAGGTCGTTCCCGTGAGACAGTTTCCAACCACCACGCTATGCTACCGATTAAAGAGAAAATTTAAATTCTACATAGAAATAGTCCTAGGAATAGGAGAAAAAATAAGTATTGACCTTGTGAAGTTGTGGCAAACAAATACCTTACGCTATTATAACGCTTCGTTACCGAATATAGTGATTCGTACTCCCAAGTTAATTTTATATAGATCATTATTTATTATTTCTTCATTTTTTTCTTTGGCAACAACAAGTACAGACGCCAGCACATCAAACTACTACAATCTGTCAAATTTCTAGATTTTCAACTTTATCGCTAAAGTATTAGGTACAGGGTTGGTTGGGATTAGACTGTTTCGGGTAGCTTGATGAACTGGCGTCTGTACCTAACTCTGGTTGTTTAGCTAGGTCATAAATGCTGGGTGCAAGGGACACCGACGACGCACAATCGGTTACACCTTACACTTACCTATTCCACTTTTGTAGGAAACAGCTGTTTTTTTAAATGACCAACGAAAAATGTTTATGTACCTAGTATGTTCGGAATGATGCAGATGTACAGACGCCAGCTCATCAAGCTACTACAATCTGTCTTTATATTTCAATTTTATTGCTAAAGCATTAGGTTCAAAGTTGATTGGGAAAATTCGGGTAGCTTGACCTGCAGCTGGCGTCTGACTGAACCTACTGAGTACCTACGTGGTACCCGTTTGTGCGTCAGTCAGCGGCCCTTCTACCCTGTATACGTATTGTCTTAAGTAATACCAAAAGGCACGATTAAATACTGCGAACTACTGCGAAGAAACGCCCACAAAATACCAGCGGTGTACCTACTTTATGTACCACTATTATTTTATGTGTGACCTTCGTGTCTATGTCTAGGCAATTGTCGTTTTGCGGTTTATTTGTTTCTCACGTGACCTGTCGCATTGCATCATTCAGCTGTTTATTTAGACAAGGCACTTCTAAACTTAGCTAGCACTAATTACAATAGCTTCTGTTCTAGGAAAACTTTAATTAATAGCTAAATTACGATTGTTTTTTTTTTTATGTAGTTAGGTACTTTAGCTAATAATTTCATATAATTATCGGATTCGAAAAGGCGAACAATATAGTTGTAAGTTTATTCCATAACGAGCTTAGTTCAGTGCCGAGTCCTTATTTGGGGAATATGGGGCATATTTGTTAGTAGCCAGTCCCATGCAAGGAGCGTCTGCAATACATTGCTATAATTTTTGGCAGGCGTTAGTAGCATAAGAGTTAACTGCTCCCAATCCTGTAGGCGTATGTATTGAGGGATCATCATCAGCCTACAACAGCCACCATCAGTCCACTGCTGAACATATTGACAGATAATTTACCTAAATACAAAACATCAGGAAAACTGTTTACGTGGATGGTTGTTTGAGTGGATGAATAATATAGGTAGGATCCTGCAAAATGTGATATAGCAATGTCATTATGCAGTTTGTCCCATACTGCACAAATCAAAATGATGATACATAAGTAGGTAGGTAGGTAGGTACATTAGATATGCAGAAATACAGTGAACATCTGTTGATGATAAGAGTAGGTTATTATGTAGGTACTTTGACACCAAAGCCATGCAAATAAGTATCGGCTTAGAAAAGCAAACTAAACATTTATGACTAATGAATATGAAGTTTCTTTTCTTGCGGTCAGAATTGAATAAAGAATACTATGTAAGGACCTATATCGTAGGTAAGTACGTCTCCACACTATTTTGAACGCTTCCAATTTTTTGTTACGGGGTTGTAGTGAACACGACAAAATATTAATACCTAGTCATTATAATTGGTATTCAATCGATAGGTACTAGCTACAAGGAAGGTCACCACTATTTGTTCCTATAGATTCTTAGCAGATAGAAATAAAAACCGGCCAAGTGCGGGTCAGACTCGCGCACAAAGGGGTACGTACCATTATCAATAAAACGGCAAAAACTCATGTCTGTTGTATGGGAGCCCCCCCTAAATATTTATTTTATTTTCGTTTTAGTATTTGTTATTATAGCGGCAACAGAAATACCTACATAATTTGTGAAAATTTCAACTGTCTAGCTATCGCGGTTCTTGAGATGCAGCCTAGTGACAGACAGACACGGACACGGACATACAGAAAAGTCTTAGTAATAGGGTTCCGTTTCTTTACCCTTTGGGTACAGAACCCTAAAAAGGAACACGATTACCTACGTAATATTTTTAATTTTTCCTCAAGTTTTAATCAATAGCAGTACGAAACCCTGAAACGCTAAACCAAATTGTCAAGTTGCTGACTGTGACTACTGTGAGTTTGTGACTACATAGGAAAGTACAAAATACTAACAGAAAAGGAGCAGCAGATTGGTGTTATTACAATGTCACAATCCACAGATCGTTTTCTTCAATGACTTTTTAGTATTACCGTATCAAGCAAGTAATGTACTTACTGCTTCTAAGTAAAGTAGCTCCGTGCGATATGATACTCAGTTATCGGAGAACAGGCGCAGACGGCCTCGTTATTAATACCTTTGCAAATAAGTCAATGCATTACCAATAAAGCCCTGATTGTGGTGTAATATGATCAAAACAACAATATAGTAATAAAAATAATGTATTAATTACATTTTATACACTTGAGTACTAAAATATACATAAATAATCACACTAAAAGTGACTTTTATGGTACAAATTTGAGACTAAAATTAATAAATAATTAGTATTTACATTGCCCGGCGTTACTTAAGACCAAATTTAATTTCTATAATAACGGGGAATGTCAACACTATACAGGCCTACTTTACCCGTCATTTTTCTCTAATAAATTACACTTTTAAATTTTTAATGTTTGCATAGCGATCCTAAAAAACCGGAGCTCTTAAATATATTTTTAAACTAAATTTACATGTTTGGTGAATTCATTTTTGGTGAGTTAGGTAACATGACGATTAAAGCTACACATGATGTTTACTTCATAATTAACTCTTCATAGGTACAGACGCCAGCTGCACTTCTAGCTACTACAATCTGTCAAACTTTACTAGACTTTATCGCGAAAGCATTAGGTTCAAGGTTGTTTGGGAAAATTAAGACAGTTTCGTGGAGTGCTGGCAACTGCACAAAAAAAAAGTTAAAATTAATAGCCTAAAAAAGGTATGATGGATCATCCATATCTACAGAGCCATATTTATATAAATTTGTGGGTGAGGAATAAAAATATAATTTTGAGTCATATTGTGATTTTATTTTTCATGTAAAATTTTGAAAGATTTTATAGGTCAAAAAGATTACGGTGGTACAACATTTTTAACTGTGAAATAATAACAATAAATTAATACAATAGCTGTCTTTTATCAATAAAAAAACCCTGCTATGCCAATTACCTTGAAGTCCCTCGTAAAAATGGGACAATTGCAATCACACCTGGTTACACCCATGATTCTACTCTTTAAAATAACATACAATATTAAACTCTACAACTGTATTAATAAGGCCTGTGCTGCTATAACTAAGCTGCCTATCACTATTATGCAAGAGATAAAATACAATATATCTAACACACTTTAATGATAATGATGAGCTGATTAAATATTTACAACATGGTGTGTTTACACAATTAAAATAACAAATGATTCTACAAGTTTAAGCTTGAACTTCCTCCCCCTATCTTCGAATATGCACTTCTGTAGAAATTACAACAGAAGAGAGAATTCATCATTGCATTTAGAGATGTTGAACTGTGGGTTCTGTACAGGCCTGAGGAAACCTCCTCAATATTCGCTTCACCTATAAACTGATGCAAGTCACTCTTCGGGAACCCATCCTTGTAATACTGCTTAATAGTATCATAAGCGTCCATAATAACCGATATGAATAAACTGAGCACTACGTAAATGTACAAACTTATGAATGAATATAAGTACACACGGCTGAACCACCAAAGCATTGGCGATTTTTTCGACATAATCGAGAATGTTGCGAACATGTCATCTCCGTTTATCAAAGAAAAGAGACATTCGGAGGTTGTCGCTAAAGATCTGAACTTCATGTGGTATGGTCCTAGGATTAACCAACCACAGAACATGAAGCCCGCATAGATAAGCAAAGCACAGATTGAGAATCTGAAGATCTTAGGAGCCGCTTTCTTCAATGTCAATATAACTACATTATATGTCTTGAAGAATCCAAGATATCTCAGGACTCCAAACCATACAAGCAGGTTTCCAGTGCCTAAGAAAAGGGAACACACATTCCACTGGTCATTCGTAAACTGGTTTCGTTCAATCTGTTCTTTTATTGCTGATCCCATAATGATTAGGATGTCATTAACTATGATCATGATGTACCAGATATTTAAGAATTCCAATCTTCCATCCATGCTCAAGCTCTTGTCATAAACTTGCCTGAAGAACTGTACTGTTAGCTCTTTCAATAACTGAGCTCTGTAAATGGCCCTACTGCACAAAATAAAAGATACAGCACATATAAGGATTACAAGAATATTCAGAATACTTCTCAGAACTTGGTCTATCTTGTTGTCTGTAATGTATGCTGTGTCTCCTTTGCAAGTCAATTTGTATGGCTCTGCCTCCAAATATAGAGACATTTGTCCATCATGGTCTTCATTATCAAAAACGACTTCTATATCAAATCTGTAGCAGTCTGGTGGTGTGATCGGCCCTGCGGCTCTGAAGTTAATTGTTTTTAATGAGAACGCTAGCTTCGCCCGCACCAATGATGCAAAAGTTATATTTAAACCAGCGTCTTTAATGAATGATTGAGAATGGAACACTTCATCATTCTTTTTTGTGAAGTTTATGCAGGTTTCGACAATTTCAGAGTTGAATTCATAACTTTCATTGAATCCATTAATTATGCCTTGTTTGTAATTAAATTGACAAAATACTGGAGGCGGTTGATTATTATTCTCATCATTGTATGAGTATGGTCCGATTGCACTAGTTAGAACATTTGTATATCCATCATATGCATAGTCTAGTGTATTATAAAATTCTTCTATTTTGTATACCGCAAGAGGTCCAGCACCAGGCGGATAAGCATTAATCTCTCTTGTGGAGTCCCACCCAAGAAGGAAAAGGTGAGAAAATGTAATTCGGTTGTCCCACGTGTAGTTGACGTGATTATATCTGTTGTGTGCAAACAAACACAGTTGGAACGTAACTAGAACAATCTTTATCACCTGAACTACGAATTTGTAAGGAAACTTCCGCTTGGCCTTCCATTTCTCGATCGGATTCATAAAGAAAAACTGTAGCTTACGTCGCATCTTTTCTTCCATCTGATTGAGCTCGTTTAGGGAAGTTGAGCGTTGGGGGGAAGTACCTTGATGATTTTGATTTCCGAGGTTCATCTCGCTGCTTGTCACTCTCGCTATTCTCGGATCATCCTCCCCTTCTGAGCACGTCGTCTCCTCCGGGGACGTGATACTCTCCATTGTTATGGATTCTACAATAATTTTCGTTGATAAACAAAGGTCAGGCGATTTACATACATTTACTTTAGGTTTATAGAACTTTACCTTTATAGATGCCCTTTATATTGCAATAATGACAAGAATTGAAATCTCTTCGGCAAAGATTACACAATCAATTGTAAACCCAGATTCTTTGTTCCAAAATATTTGTTTTCCGATGACACAAATTCACCACCACAACCACAAATTCGACTGAGAAAGTGACAATAAGAAAATAAAAATAATTGTCAGTGTCAGTCAGGTATTGTCATCGATGTCATCCTTGACTTTGACATTACCTCCCTCTAATTTCTCCACAGACGAAAAATGACTGACTGAAGGAAATAAAGGAAGGTAACTATTTACTATTTCAAGCTATCGAGATATAGAAACTAAAGCAAATCAAGTTATTCTATAAAGAAGTGTTTTGGTTTTGTGCAAATCTGTTTATTCCTAAAGTTTTTACTGCAAAGTCTAGCTCAATATTATATCGTCGTTCTTACACACTACACACAACATTTAGTCAATCATCTTCCTCCCTTTCATGTGATCGCCTGCCATACAAATATTTAATTAAACGTTTCATGGACAATCATTTGACCAAAAGCCGCCGTCTATGGGTTGACAATCCTTTGCATATGTTGTGCTGTCAAAATTTTCTACTGAGTAGTCTATGGTCAATGTCGTAGATACACATCACGATATTGGAGAAAAGTTCGAAATTTTTAATTTTATGCAGTCAAAAATAGCACAGGAAGCATTATAGAAGTTTGTTTTCACTACACAAACCGCTATGGCTTTAACAGTGGACAAATTGATCAACGACGAAAGGTATAATGTGCATTTTATTATCACCTAACTACGTGTTTGCTAATTTTTCAAGGGAAAGTTTGCTTTATACTTTTTGTGTATTACATAGTTCACAAGTTCCAATGAAATTTTATTGTGATCCCAGCGAGCATGTGGAGCAGAATTGTGACGTAACTGAGGAATGTAGCTCGTGTAAACTTGATAGGCGCTATTAGAGGAAATTGCAAGTCTAATGTTAATATAAACTTTTGCAATGTTTACACATTCAATCTTTATCCAAGTTGCACACAGTGTAGGCAAGTGGCTGGACTGTGTGGAAATTGAATGCTTAGTAACACAAGAACTGGTTTCCTGTCAGGATTGAAAGCACAATTGACAGGAAGGGTAGCCTATGGATTTGACCATGACCTGGGAATGCACTGAAATAATAATCTAATCTGTATCAAGGAAAAAAACAGTGGTCTTATATATATATTACCTTGTCAGAATGCCAGCAATGTTGTATTTTTTCATTTTATAATGTTTGTCAATGTCTTTGTTATGCTGAGATTTGATTCTTAAAATAACCTGAAGGGTAACATGTAAGAAAAACAAAATAACCAAAACTATAATACAATTCAACACCAGCCATATCACAGTTAAGGTGTAAGTGACAGGGTAGCCTTCAAATTTTCTTGTTTTTTTTTGCAATTTGTTTGCTGTTCAGTGTCAGGCTGTATGTTGAACAAAATATGATTTCACATTTGTATTTACAGAATTATAATCTTTCAAATCATCAATACAACCCACTAGGTAGAGGGTTGTATTGGTGATTTTTATCATTATAACTCAGTGAAGCCATATTTGTTACGGTTGCAAATCATATTTTAATCAACATACAGCCTGACACTGACCTCCAAATTGCAAAAAACGTAAGACAATTTGAATTTTGCAGGCCAACCTGGCACATCCACCTTAAGTGAAACAGGTAGATGGACCTGTTTATATTTTTTGGTCTGTTGCATTTTCAAGTAATGAGTTTATATCTCTGGTTTATGCTAATCATCATTAATAACGGAAAACAAACATTTAATAATAATTATAAAACATGACGCATTCAAATAATAATATTATTAATCAATACAAAAAAAAAATATGTGAGAATATAATGCTCAAGATTCTTATGGCTCATTACATGTTTGTATAGATAAAAATAATGCTATTTACTTTACTGGCTAACAACTAGGCAAATGTAATATAGAGTGTACAGCATTGTTATGATGTTATTTGGTATCATAAGTGTCATCCTACAAAACACTGTCATTGATCCAAAAAGTACAGCATTAATGAGATTGAAAATTGAGTCCACTTGCAGCTTCTGATTTAGAAAAAATATTTTGCTATTGATGCCACATAATGATCAGCCCATTAATATTCCCACTGCTGGGGCACAGGCCACTCTGAGAAGGAGTGGGCTAATATCTATCAAGCATGTTTTTTTGAATAAACATGACCCACTAGGAATTTCTCCTTTTGTGGGTGCATTTACAAACATTTAAACTCACATACTCAAACAGTCATACAAATATTTGTTCCGTGCGAGGATTAAACCCACGACACGCAGCATGTGCGGTGGATGTACGTATGCTTGGTAGATAATGGCTTACTCCATGTTGGTGGGTTGGTGGTGGGAGTGATGCTAAGAAATAGCTTTTAAAATATATTTTTTTTTTTTAATAATTGCAAGCAACCTAACCTTTTTCTTCTTTTTTCAGATTTAGCGGTGACAATGTCTTCCAGTTCCTCTTATACCTACCGTTTGGTATATTACTGTTGATATTCAGAGTATTCCTGGCATTGATATTATGGATTGCATCAATTATATTGCCAAATAAATCAGCTGTACGGCAAATGCTATCTACGCTAGCTTGCTGGACATTTGGTAAGAAAGGCGCCAGTTACTTTAAAACTGGTTTTTTTATTGTATTGTTAAGAAATGATGTTTTATGAAATGTAACACAGTTTTCAATCAAGTTTTTTTGTTAAAGTATGCACACATTTTAGTGGGTACTATTCCGAAGGGAACTGCTACTGTAAACATGAATTATTTGTTTCAATGTACCTCAAGGAAAACGGCAACAGGCAGATATCATTACTAGAGACGGGGTTAAATGCATATTTGCATATGCATTTACATTTATTAAGGCTGTTTTTTGAATCTGCAATCTTTTATTTAAAATCGGCAGCATATAGTGCATTAAAAATGCAAAAATGCACCCAAGGTGAAAAATCACCTAAAATCGAATAGTGCCTGGGATGTAGAAAAATCATTTCAAGTTATAAAAATGATTAAATTCATAGAAGGCTCAGTTGTATTACTGATAATTTGGATTAGCACTTTTCGATATTGTAATACATTAAAAAGAGAACATTATTTTGTAGTACCTTTTTCAATTTTATGTTACATATTTTGACAATTTTGTTTGCATATTTCGATCATTTGTGATGCATGTGTCGACGATTTTAAGTTTTATATAATCCGGTCACTAATTACATAGAAACCCGTAGTGTCACTGCAGTCCGTAATAGCGATTAGGCAGCTTTGTCTTTTGTCTTACATTTGGGGTCACCTTCAGAATTAAACCTAAATTGATTGTCCTTTAAGGCAGATGCTTTTATTATTTTAGTATGCCATGTGTTAGTCGTGTTTTAATTTGATTCGCGCGGATTTGCCTCATGTTGATTATAAAAATATTAACAATAACATGAATCATATTGTTTGCTGATTGGTGGAAAGTATTTTGCACTTCAGTTTAGATTAGAAATGGGGGAACTTTATGTCTTTTTTTTCGTTTTCAGGTGTTTACGTAAAAATAAAGGGTACGCGCGACCCGCGCTGTAGCGTCATGGTAGCGAACTACGTCTCGTGTTTAGACTCGCTCGCCGCTTCCCACGTGCTTGGCACTATTAGTGTGAGTATCCAATAATACTTTGATCAATTCAATCAGTCCTAGACTGGAGGCCTCTTTGAAAGATATGCACAAAATGATATGAATAACATGATAGAATATACCATACTAAGCCTTATCGCATGACCGGCAACAACCTTGAATAAAACAAATAAAAACCAAAAGGCTATTGAAATTAGGCTGATAATCAATACTTTTTGAGCGCCAAAATTATATTTGGCAGTTTCCCAAAACGCTCGCCCTTCGCCACTTCTCAGTGAGCGAAAGTAACTGCCTGCCTTGTCACCTTTTCGTGCCTTAACAGCTGAACGAATTACGATGAAATTAGCACAAAATTGTACATGGGTTAGGGCTTAAGACACTTTTTATCCCGGTAATACGATCTTGTGGGCTAATTTCTGACGTCCATGCCAGCGATACAGCCAATCCGCAGTTAAAAGCTAGTGATAACATACAAATCAATCTCATTATGTTTTTCGTCGTTGTGTAGGTACCAAAATCTGTTACTAGCCTAACTCCTAGTCTAAAACAAACTCGTCATTGCCATAAAAATAAACACTTCGGTAGCTGCCGTATAGTAATGAAAAAGAAAACAAAATAAATAAGATAAGGGTCCTTTTCACGACACGTGAAAGATAATATTTTATTATGCTTGTATTTATAATATTATCACGCGCTTTTTAATGCTCCTTCTTACGCGTATGGTAATCAGATGTCAATAAACTTCTATAGACAGCTAATTATAATATGTAGGTATTTTTATAAGTGCAGATGCACTAAAAGGCGATGATGTTGTAGATATAACTGAATAATTTATTTTACGGGTGCAATTTACTAACAACAGCACCGCCTGTCGGTGCCAAAACTATCCTATCTTTGAAGCTGGGACCAACCATAGGTACACAATGGTTGGGTGGTTTTGGAGATATGCCTGTACAAACATAGTGACACGTGATTTTTATATGCTAAGAAAATATGATTGTGAACAGAATAGAATGTGAACAAAGTAACTTCTTAATATTAATTTCTTAGCGCGCAATCAACAATCGATTGCGCGAAACTCTCGGTATTGAGGCGAGCATTGAGAACCCAAAAGTTCGCATCCCATGGCAGTGCGTCAAAAAAACACATTGTTGGATTTTCAACTCTTGAGAGCTAGGCAGTGCGTTGAAAATTAATTGTGCGATGCAAATTGCCAATTGCACATTTTTTTGGCCATTGTATGTTTATCTTACCTGCCTTTATTCTGATTTTATAAGTAAAAAGGTATGCAAGGCTCCAGATTAGTATTCGAAACCTGGCTTGTTTTTGTGACAGTGCATGAGGAAAATATTTATAAAATGTCTGTATTCATTAACCTTAATGCAAGTGAAGTCATCGTCATTAAATTAAAACTACATGACATCACGCCTATATTTTCTGAAGGGTTAGGCAGTAACCACAGATGTATAGTACACCCATATTTCGTTGACTATTTTTAAATTTCATGTAAATATTTATTTATTTATTTATGAACACATCAATATGGACAAAGCCTTCCCAATTGATCTCAAACTAAATAATTATTCCTTGATATTTTTAGAAGTAGTACATTAACAGGTAGACCCCGTCTATAAACCGGAAACTCTATAGTAACAAAGATTGATGTTATGTTTGTTTTTTTTACAGCTCAGGAAATGGAAAGTACCGCCATTTTTTGCATCAACTCTCGGTATTAGAAATGCAGCACAATTCATAAGAAAGTAAGTTTTTTTCTTTCAATAATATTATTCAGAGATAAGTTTATTTATTGTTTTTTTTTTAAATTGTGTTTTGCACTGGTTAATGTCTTACAGATTATTTTAATAGAACTCATTAAATAGGCATTCAACTTTAGTGAATTTCCATAAAAATATTGATAATACTGCTATCATTAAGTAGTATAGGTATTTATCAAATATACAGGGTGTAAACAGATCCTTCACAAAGCCGTCAAACAAGCATTATGTTCATCAAACTAAGTAACTTTACGCAAAAATTATTGCTGGGAAAGGACTTTTTTTTTGTGGGGTGAAATATCACGTTTTACGGTAGGACTCAATGTAACGCACTCAAAACATTGTGCTGATGGATGGATTGAATAGAACGGGGGTCGTGGAGGTGTTTATAGTAAAAAATCTTCCATTAAAAAAATGTATTAAAAACAAAAACTTGTAAAAAAGTCGGAACTTTGACCCCCAATATCTCCGTAACTAGAAGGTTCCAGGTTTGGTATGGTCTAGAACCAAAAAAAATATCGCAATGACGGGGAGAACAAGTGCCTTTCGGCTTCGTTAAGGGTCTTGTTACACCCTTTATTAGAAGTATTTTACAAAAAAAAGCCTAAGGAATCAACTGTAGGAAGCTATTTATTACGTAATTACTAAAACTTCAACCAGTTGTACTTCTTTGTTATCGAAACAAATTATCAGAATCCCGCAAATGCGGTAAAATATCCAACCGTCAAGGCTGTAACCGGATTTCCCAGTTCACGGTGGAATCATAGACCCTATTTTAAATCATCTTCTATTATTTTTATTACAGGCAACACTTCGCCGAGTGTCCTAGCAAGCCAGTGTTGTTACAACCAGAAGGAGGTCCGACCAATGGCAAAGGACTGCTCAAGTTCACCGACTGGCCCTTCCCGCTCGGGAACAGGGTGCAACCTGTCGCTTTTAGTGAGTATTTTCCATGCCCATGAAATCTCTACTTTCTTCTATAAAACCAAGAGAGATAAGAATCTTTGACATAATGGAGACAATTTGCCTAATGATCTAACTTTCTGAGGAAATTAAATCAAAAATTTTATTCAAATTAAGCTTAAAATCGTTTTGAACGTCAAAAATATAATAAAGTCCCTCCAAAATGCAGACTCTTAGCCACTTCCTAGTATTTAGGGGAGACGTGGCGGAACAATAACGGTGGCTGGAAATGGTATCATCGTCATCAATAGTCTACAGCAGACCACTGTTGGTTATAAATAAGCGACAATGAGCGTGATTACTTATTCGTTTAGCCTCCCTCAGATTAGGTTTATACTTTAACGTGTCTAATGTGTTCGTGTCCCTGCAGGCGTGGAGCGCATGTTCACGCACGTGACGGTGCACGGCGCGGACTCCCGCGCGCAGTTCCCGTGGTCCGACGCGCTGTGGTTCCTGTGGACGCCCGTCACGGTGTTCACGCTGCGACTGCTGCCGCCCATAGAACGACACGACGATGACGACTTGTTGCTAGCTCAACATGTCACTGATAGCATAGCTGACGCGCTGCAGGTATGTAGCGGCATCGTACTAAAACTACTACAGCGCCGTCTATGACGGAAATGGAGAACTAACATCATAATCCTAAATGTTGAAAGTTTTCCGCGAGTATAAGGACACAGAAAATCGAATTCAATTGTCGGGCAGCAGGCCACCAGACACAACACTCGTCTGGTCGGAGGATCCTTCCTTTTCAAAAGAGTATTGTAGAACTTTTCACGATGTTCCTCTTACTCCTAAAGGCTCAATAAGTCTTGTTTTTTTTTCATTTATCTCCAGGCGAAGTCAGACTGACAATGTCAACTTCGTCGACCCGTTTTTAAACATGACGTGTGTGAAAATCATTCCGAGATCCAATTTACATTAATTATTTAATTTCATCGAGTAATTGTTTGTTTCCATGCAAACTGATTTTTGTATTTATTGTGGGAATATTGTTGAAAGCAAACATAAAAAAAACCTTTAATCTTTTGTAGAATTATGATGGTTGTTTTTACCATTGTAATTTTGTTATTTAGGTCGCTCAATCTAAACAGTTTATCGATAAGTCATATAGTTTACCTTACATCAGATACGTGTAGCTCAGATATCGATTTAAAAAGGTTTTATACGCTGTTTTTTTTGAAATCGAAAACAAAGAATAAAACAGGTTACAAAGACGTGATCATTGTGTACCTTATCGGGCACAGCAAAGTCGTAGAGAGAACGAGGGCTTTAAACTTTTGAACGCCATAGTCACATATACTTGACAAGCAACCGCGTGCCCTATACGCCAAATGTGTGACAGAATGGTAGGTGGAATTGTGGCTTGGCCTAGAGGGCATGCGCATGCGTTTATCCTCTGGCGGTCAAAAGGTTAATTTATCAATATTCGCATCAATACGGAATGACCAGATGTGACTGGTAGCACTAGGAGGGGACGCCCCGTAACAGGGGTGTCCAACATAATTTTATGGAGGACCAAGTTTAGAATTTTTATAACCTCTAATGGGCCAATATAAATGCAAAGTAACCTCTAAATTTAAATAAAACAACGGGATCCCTTCTTTTCGCATAATGGTCTTTGTCCTAATATACTTCGGCATAACGATTTTGGCACAATTTGTTTTGGCATAATAATACTTCGGCATAATTTTTTTAGGCATACACTTTATGTTCGCATAATCATCTTAAAGACTAATTTGTTTTGGCATAAATTTGATTCGCATAGCGTTAGTAGGCCTAATGACTATTAGCATAATAATATTTAGGCATACAATTAGTATAAATAACGTCAGGGGCTCCCCGAGGTCCGGTTAGTTAGGTTCCTGTAAACCCTGCAGTCAGAAATAGGAGCCCCGCGCAGCGGGGCTCCGTTGACCTGCTGACGGAAACCCTAACCCTAGACGGTTGACGTCAGGGGCACCCCGAGGTTCGGTAAGTTAGGTTACTGTAAACCCTGTTATTTTTGAATATTATGCTTAAAAAACTTATGCTTTAGAACTTTATGCTCAATAAATTTATGCTTTAGAATATTATGCTTCATCATTATTATGGTTAGAGAAATTATGCTTAAAAAAAATATACGTAAGCTGTTATGCGTAATTATATTATGCGAAAATATAATTATGCCAAACAAAATTATGCTAAGTTATATTAGGTCTTAACATTTTATGCAAATGGATAGGGAACCTAAAACAACCTTCGCCGGACTAGACTGCGACGATGCGGTCTGCATGCGCGGGTAGGTGAGGTGGGGCGGGAATATTTTTTAAACAATGTTCGCGCAATATTTATTGATGTCTTATAAAGCTTTAAATAGCTCGCGGGCCGGTAGTAGCCCCGGGGACCGTGTGTTGGACGGGCCTGCCCTAGAACGACATACACTGATGTGAAATTCTTTAGAAAGGTCAGGTGCGCGGTACTCTCAACTGTGTATGCTAAAAATATGTTTACGCCAATATTAAAAAATAGTTTGATCTCATTGGTACTTTTTATGGTCCCACCATCTACAATGAACTTTGACAGACCTACTCCATACGACCGGATTCAATAGCCTTTGCTGAACCCTATGTTCATCTCCCCAGGTAGAGAAGACAGAGTTCAAATGGGAGGAGCTCCGGCCAGGTCGGCGCGCGCCCGCACGACGCCGCGACGTGCCTGCTGACGTCACGCGCCTGGCGCTGCAGGTCAAGGAGGTGCTGCCGCTAGTGCCACTCGCCGACATACTCAAGGATTTGGGTGAGTTGTGTTCTACACATCTGGCCGGCCTTTTCCCACCTATGTCCACTTATAGCGAGGATGCAATACCAGTATTTCCACGGAGCTACTCCCTATCTGACCTCCACAGCCCAGATATTAGGTAACACGGTACCCCGTCAGACTCGCTCTGACTATCCTTATAACGACTATCAAAGATCTATGAATGACAGCCATCCCCGGACAGCAACCTCTGTTTAACCTGGAATATCGACCTTTGTGGCTGTTATTTTTTAGCCGGTAGCTCCTTCAGCGCCCACGAGTTATATTGTTGTACTATATTTTGGGGAACCCCCAGCAAATTATGATTTGCTGGGGGTCGTTTTACATCCGACTGTGGCGAAGTCAAAAACAAGGATTCACATACACCTGGATTAGAACGTATTGTTTCAATTACTGATTTATTCTATCTCTTGTTCCAACAGCCATAACCCGCAGTGTGGACGTAACAATAACGAACTTCCTGGAGGGAGTGACCCCGTACACCCCGGAGGCCGCGGCCCCCCCGGCCCCCCTGGCGGGCCCCTCGGGGACCCCCCTGGCGGGCCCCTCGGGGGGCTCCCCGCCCGCGCCGCGCTACGTGACGCCGGTCCCCACCGGGGTCTTCCCGAAGAGTGCGAAGGAACGACAGCTCAGCTTCCAAGAGAGAAAAGCTCAAATGATAGCCGAAGCGAGAAATAGGTATATTGAGAAAAATGGACTCAATGTAGCGCTGAATAATTGTTGAATGTATTCGTGGGTAGTTTGGTTGTTTATCGTGGAAGGCTGGTCGAAATTATCGGGGATTATTTTTGGTGCTTATAAACCTGACCGGAGGCATGTGCATAGTGCTAAGAATGCTGCTGGCACAGTCATTTTATTGTTGGCAGATGCTAAAATTGGACATTTTGACTGCTAAAGGTCGACATAGTTCAAGTTCCATCAATTCTTGGGTTCTAATGCTAAGAATTGATCTTCTATCGTGGCTACCTCAAATTAATTGTAGGTACCAAACGTATGAAAAAAAAACACCAATTAATTGACACAATGTATTTTTATAGAGGCTTTAACGCACTTCTAAAGTTATGCTTGAAAAAAAACTTTTTGGTTTCAAAATAAGCCAATATTGTCCACTGCCTACCAACCTCTATTTTTACAATAATTATTAGGATTAAGCCACAATCAACACACTAAAAACACGAATTGGTGATAGCAGATGCCATTGCTCTTGCCAATTTTTACTTGCAACACTCTTAAAGTTTACCTACGGACTGCTTAAGTCTAAAGTTTGACTGCATTTGGCCCTATTTAACACATTTAAGGGGTTTACACATAAATGCTGATTAAAATTGAGAGACGTTAAAATGTCGTAAAATGTGGTGTAAATAGACGTGTTCATGAATAACGGCTCATAGGGTTAAAAAATAACAAGGATATTAAATATAAACTTATAAAAAAGGTATAATTAAAAGAAAGAGATTATTTTATCTATGGTATTGCATCACTGTCAATATCAAAGTGACATTTATTTTCGTTGTGATAAGGTCGCTGACAAGTCTTTGAAAATCATAGTGACCTACACAAGGTGTAAACGAACCCTTCACGAAGCGAAGCCGTCAAGCAAGCAGTCTGTACATCAAACAAAGTAACTTCACGCAAAAATTATTGCTGGTAAACGACTTTTTTTCACGTTTCACGTTATGACTCAATTTAACGCACTCAAAATATTGTGCTGGTGGATGAATTGATTAGTACAGGGGTTGGAGGTATTGAAAGTAAAGTTATAACAATAAAATCTAGTATTTAAAAAAAAAGTTGGAACTTTGACCCACAATATCTCCGTAACTAGTATGGTCTAGAAAAATAATTGGTAATGACAGGGAGAGCTAGCTAGCACCTTTCGGCTTCGTTAAGGGCATTTTTACACCTATTATATTCTTACAATAACTTTGGAAAGTTACAGTAAGGTGGTTACTCATCACCAATTTTAATTTGAAATTTTATAATTATTTTGTGTTGCGTAATGTAGGGAAGGCCTATTTTAATACTAAAATAAACATGTTTTATTTGACTTGATTCCAAATAAACAACTGAATTACCCATTTGATGTCGGGCCGGTCACATGATGTTAATCAAAGGGATTAGTAGTATAGTTAGTGCCTAACTAGATCGATTACTTAGTTAAACTTAAATTGATCTAACTGTGCGTCTACATTACACTTATATAAGTTTAAATACTATAATATACTAAACGCGCAAGTTCTTGGAGGCTGCGGTCATCAAACGTCTGAGCGAGACGTCACGACAGTCAGTATCGAGTTTTTAGAAATCCCGTATTAAGAGTGTTTATACAGAAAGTGGGCAACGTCGCAGATAGCTGTCAAATATTTTGCTGTTTTGGTTAATTTGGCTAAAATGCTGTATGGAAATAAGAAATATGTCTAACTAGTGAACTAAAATATTGATTATGAAATGCAATAATTAGTATCGTAACACCGAATATTTACTTTTAGATGTAAAAAAAGTATTTGGTTACAACATAAAATTTAGTGTTTTAATTGCAATTCATTATTAATCTAGCTCACTAGTTACCCATATTTCTTATTTCCATCAGTAATATTGCCAAATTAAATAATACAGGTAAATATTTGACAGCAAAATGCGACGTTACAAACTTTTTGGATGAACTCTTAAATATTCACTGTCCCGCTCGCACTTTTCATGACCGCGACTGCGTTGACTTGGCGTTTAGTGTGGTACCACTGAAAATATATTTTTAGTTTAAATATTAACGCAGAATAAATGTAATGTAGATTGCGTAATCGTTGTGACGTCATAAATACGAGTCCTTCCAAGGTGATGACGTACCTACTTGAAAGTTTAGTTTTATAGTAAAATGTACGGTAGTCGTTACAGTAATCATATTATTTTTTAAATAAACAACTACAGACAATTGTATGGAAATTGTTTTATATTTTTTGTGATTAAACATTGAAGGTTGTTCGATATTTTTCTTTTTTTTTCGCTGGCAACACTAGCCAGTTTTTTTTAATTATTAAGAAATTGGCTACTTATTAACTTAGACTAGGTTACTCGTTCACGCCTTATGCTTGTTCCTTTAAATGTATTATTTTATGTGTTAGAACAATAAAATATACTCTCTTGCAATAATTATATTAATTTCACGCGATGCGCCTAGTTTAAGTCAATCGAGTAGAATATTACAATATTTTTGTCACTAACTAGGTGTGAAACTTTTTTCTATTTTGATTCGGTGTCAGTCGGAGTTATGTCGAGAAATTTTAATCGATTCAGTTAATATTAATCGCCTTAAACTCGACGACCGCTTATCGTTCGATATTAATAATGGATGAACTATCTGAAAGGTCGATGACATCTTTTTTGCCGCAAAAATAATATTCATATTTGTTCGCCCCTATTACATGGAACTTAAGACATGCCCTTCTGGTATTACAGAGGTGTAAGTAAGTAAGTAAGTATATTTATTTTCGTAAAATGTGGTATAAACAGGATGTTATAAAAATGATATAGAGCAGGACACATTTCGCCATAATAATAGCATGCAAATTTAAAATCATTTTGTGTGATGCTAAGGGGCTGTCTCCACGAGCGAGAGAATCGCGGCGATATTATCGTCGTCCCACGTATTTGTATGCGAAAATATCGCCGCGATTCTCTCGCTCGTGGAGACGGCCTCTAAGAGAGTGTATAGAAATACGTGGCACGACGATAATATCGTCGCGATTCTCTCGCTCGTGGAGACGGCCCCTTAGTTATGTTATTAAGGCCCGCTTGCACTACGAATCACTAAACACGCTAAAAATATTTAAAACGTCATTCCGTCTCTGTCATCTTCAAGGCGTTGGCCACAACCCGATGTTTTAAATACTTACGTTAAACGGGTTTAGGGATTCGTGGTGCAACCGGTCCTTATAGTTACCCAATAAACGAACGAACTTTAAATACAGGTCTTCTTCGAGTATTGGAACAATAAAATGACTAGGTATCAAAGTAACAGATCTATTTTAAAAAAAAGAAGCTGCTATTATTATAAAGGCGACCATTTTAGTATTTTTTCTCCGACTGATGCCAGATTTTAGGACATTGGAATTGAATATTTTGCGAAATATTTATAGAAAATCAAAGGTTATTTTTCTTATGATATTCGTATTAGAATTCCGTGTGTATATACTTCTTAATTATAGTAAATATATATAAATTATAAAATCACGCCTGAATGTAAGTTCAAACGTTATAGAACTGATTTTGATTGTGTTCCGTTAGAATAAAATACATTAAATAAAACACATGTAAATCTTTTATTAATAACAATATAAAGTTTTTGAAACAGTTTAATGACATTCACACAAATACAATACCTACCTATGTACGCCCGACTTAGGCGAAAACGTGATAGACAAATTGATGAAGCGTACAAATTCAACACTTGCCTTGCCAAATCTGTTTGGTAAAACGCACAACTTGAATAGATAACAAGATATGATTATCAATTTCTTTTTAAACTGTACCAACGCTGGCCTTTTTGATGACCATTAAGTGTAAAAAATAATTATGCACACTTTTCAAAAACAGTACCAAGAAATGATAAGCCCATATTTTAGTTAGATGCTCAATAATGAAGTCTATTTAAACTGTCAAATTTGATATTTAGTGACCGAGCATACTTCTAAATTCGGAAAATCGATCTTAAACCTCCTTGCATTAGATCTCATTTTAGAAAAGATTCAACTACCAGTGAAACTGGCTGTCCAAAAATTGTATATCGAGAGAAACGTAAATTTTAAATATGGAACGAACAAGGCTAACGAATTTTGCGGGGCTCTGAAAAAGGCATGGAATTATAAAGTATAGTCGCCAGCACATCACGTTACCACAAACTCAAATTTCTCCAAATGATTTTAAACTATAATATAAAATGTTGATGGTTAAGTTCAAAATCGAATGAGAAAATTTAACAGTTTGTTGTAACTTGATGCGCTGGCGAGGAAAAGAAACGATTTAAATGTGTGTTTGCGAAGATGGTAGTTACTGTATTTAATAACTTAGTACTGTTCAATGTTTATTTTGAAATTAATAAAATCAAAGATGGTTTTAATAAATTACGGCTTGTAATTATAAAGACTTAGCCGTTACCTTGTTCGTTCCGCTGGTTATAGGGGTTAGTTTTACTATGCTGCCAAACAGCGTTTTAGGGCAAACACTCATCAGTGCGGTGCGGAACCGTAACGCATAATGTATGCTTTAAAATGGTACCAGTAAAACTGGCACAGCTAGTTCCAAACATCGTCATAAGTTATCTGTTAATGCCATTTTTTATTTCAAAACACTTCACCTCATTGTTGGTCAGATTGTGACTTGGCTAAGGAGACGCCACAGTGAGCTTTACCGATTTTGCTCATTCTGGAAATATGGGCAAACAACATTGGTGCGGATTCGCCCTGCATTGATGTGTATTCGCCCTTACATATAGTTTCATGACTATGAAGTTTGTAATTAAATGAAGACGATGATTATTGAATAAAGTTTTGTTTCAAAAATCGTTGTTTTGATTTTATTTACTTAGATCCTTTATTGGTCTTTTCAACACATAAAAAAAAGAATACATTAACACAAAGACACACACAAACACACTCACACACATACATTCACGTAAACAACATTTAAGAGTACTAAAAATAGTGATGGTTAGGTCTCAGAGATAGGAACCTCCTCATAATGCGAGCCATATCGAGAAGGCCTGCTGAATCAGGCCCTGAATCGAACCTCCAAGCAAGAACCTCAAAAGATGATCAAGGCTTTTGGCCATCAGGCCATTGGCCGTAATGACAATCAGTACAATGATGGCCGACCTCGAACTCCGCATGTCGAAAGCCTCGTACTTGCTTCATGCTTTGCTACTTTAAAATATCCGCTCTTTGATAAGCTGATAAGGGTTATCTAGTAGTATAAACTATCTGACTGGCCATATAGGGCCATTTCTTACACCAAACCCCACAGCACTACACACTTCTCTATTCAACTTCCAGCCAGTACGGTATTGTCGGCGCCGAAAGTTTCAAAAATTAAACAGCGTGTTGATCGGTCTTCTCCATTACACCTGTAACGGCATAGCGTATACTAAATGTGTATCCTGTCCTGTGTAGCGTAAGCTAAGTTTGTATTTCGTACTTAGTATATAAGCATTGTGCAGTATGGGCTAGAGGCTCTTGGCTCTTTGTACTGGTAGTTTAGGAAGAAACAATACACGAGTTAGTCGTTGCCAGTCTTTCATTAAATCTACACCCAAGATCACACGCTAAATTGGTGACCCCGACGTGATTCATTTTTTGCAGTAGTGATAGTGTAGATAGTGTGTAAAAATGGCTAAAAGTACATCGGAACCATCACCGGACCTTGCGGCAATTACACTTACATCGAAGATCCCCGAATTTTGGGTCGACTCGCCCCGCGTTTGGTTCTACCGAATAGAGGCCATGCTGGCGCCGCAAAAATTATCGGATGAATCGCGTTTCGACATTGTCGTGTCGAAGCTGTCTAAGGAGGCCATCCAACAGGTCACAGACCTTCTAATGAATCCACCAGAAGAAAGAAAATTTGAAGCACTGAAGACACGACTTCTCGCTATTTATGAAGAATCGAAAAACCGACAACTACAAAAGTTGATTAGCGAGATGGACCTGGGAGACCAAAAGCCTTCGCAGCTTTTGCGTCGCATGCGAGAATTAGCCAAAGAGAAAATTCCTGACGACACTTTAAGGATGCTTTGGCAAGGTCATCTGCCTTCTCCGGTACGAGCAGTTTTGGCGGTCACGGATTCGAAAGATCTCGATAACTTGGCCGTCGTAGCAGATAATGTGTTAGAGTCCACGCGCGCAGCCCATGTGAGCGAAGTAAGCCAGCAGCAGCCAAGCACTTCCAAGGAGACAGACCTCATCATGGCCGAAATAGCGAAACTTACCCTGAAGGTCGAGCAATTGGAAAGGTCGAACACTAGATCGAGGCCGCAGCAACGGAATTGGAACCGTTCAAGATCAGCATCCAGAGCCGGCAGCCGAGCACGATCTGCACCGCGTAGAACTCCTGAAAGCCCAGATTGGTTGTGCTTCTATCATCATCGGTTCAGAGCAAGGGCAAAGAAATGCACTGAGCCCTGTTCCTGGAAATCGTCCTCGGAAAACTAGTCCAGGTACCAACTGCGGCGGAGGTTTGTACCATCGCCCCTTGTCACCGCCTTCGAGTCACGGATCGCAACAGCGGCTTACGTTTTCTAGTGGACACCGGTGCTAATATTTCAGTGCTACCCAGTAAGTTAGTGTTAAAAAACAATCAAAATAGTGAGTGTCAAGACTATTGCCTATTCGCTGCCAATGGGACTAAAATAAAGACGTATGGTGTCAAAGGTTTAGTGCTTGATCTAGGTTTACGTCGTGCATTACGGTGGACATTTGTGATAGCCGACGTGCATCAGCCCATATTAGGTGCTGATTTTTTAGCGAACTATAAGCTTTTAGTGGATATAAGTGCTCGTAGATTAATTGACGAAGTCACAAAATTGAAAGTTGTAGCTTCCGTTGTAAGTAGTAACGAGTCGTCAATCAAAACCGTCGATGTAAGTCATCCTTATCATGATCTGCTCGCTGAATTCCCGGATATTACCAAACCTGTTTCTTTTAAAGAGCCACCGAAACATTCGGTATTACATTACATAGAAACCAGCGGCCCGCCGGTACACGCGCGATGCAGACCGTTGCCGCCTCATCGCTACGCTAAGGTAAGGGAAGAATTTAGAATAATGCAAGAGTTGGGGATTTGTAGACCGTCGAAAAGTGCGTGGGCAAGTCCTTTACACATCGTCTTAAAGAAAAATGGGCAGTTACGTCCGTGTGGTGACTATAGAGCGCTTAACGCAATAACCAAGGCCGATCGTTATCCGATCCCGCGATTACATGATTTTACGTACTCACTAGCTAACGCAAAAATATTTTCACGTATTGATATTTGCCGTGCATATCATTTTATTTCAGTAAATCCTGCCGATGTGGAAAAGACTGCCATTATCACGCCTTTCGGCCTATTTGAATTTCCCCGAATGACATTCGGTCTAAGGAACGCTGCACAAACTTTTCAACGGTTTATGAACCACACAGTTCTCTCTGGTTTAGATTACGTTTACTGCTATATCGATGACGTCGCGATATTTAGTAAAAGTAAAATTCAACATGAGCAGCATTTACGAGAAGTTTTTAGTCGTTTAAGTAAATTTGGCTTAACTATTAATTTAGAAAAATGTGAATTTGGTAAAACAAAGATAAATTTTTTAGGTTATGAAGTTTCCACGCAAGGCATTCGACCCCTACAGGAGAAAATGGATGCCATAAATAATTACCCTAAACCAGTAACTATCGAACAGCTCAGACGATTTTTAGGGATGGTTAATTTCTACCGTTTACATTTACCTAATGCAGTAGAATATCAAGGTCATTTAAATCAATACTTAGTTAAGTCAAAGAAAAAAGATAGAACAAAAATAGAATGGACAGAATGTGCAAACGAGGCATTCTCACGGTGTAAGGCAGCGCTACAAAGCGCAGTGACGTTATCGTATCCGCAACCCGATACCCCATTCGCGCTCATGACTGATGCATCGAACACCTGCGTGGGAGCCGTTCTCCAACAATTCGTAAACAATAAATGGATACCTTTAGGCTACTTTTCAAAGAAAATGTCAATTCCGCAAACTAAATACAGTACTTTCGATAGGGAACTACTAGCAATTTATTTGGCCATTAAATATTTTCAGAACATGGTAGAAGGACGACATTTGATTATTTATACGGATCATAAACCATTAACATTCATGTTCAAAAAAACCAATTCTGATAATGAATTACCGCGTCGCGTTAGGCAAATTCTCTATATAAGTGAATACTCTACTGACATAAGGCATATAGATGGTGACAAGAACGTTGTAGCAGATGCGTTATCGCGGTTAGAGACAATAACATGTGCTACAATATTAGATTACGCTGCGATCGCCCAAGCTCAAGCAAACGATGCGAACCTGGGCTTAATGCGCAATCAACATAACAATAACAAATGTAATTTAATATTCAAAGACATAGCGATACCTGGAAGCGACCTACCGGTAACGTGTGAAACGTCAACAGATAAGGTTCGCCCGTATATACCACTAAGCTTTAGGAGACAAGCGTTCGAATCAGTACATAACCTAAGTCACCCAGGAATTCGTACTTCGCGAAAATTAGTCAAAGAAAGATTTTTCTGGGACGGGATGAATAGTGATATAGGCAAATGGACACAAAATTGTGTTAAATGCCAGCGTGCAAAAGTATCCAGGCATGTGAAGACTGAGTTAGGACTTTTTCCATTAGCGGAGCGATTTTCTCATATTCATGTCGATATCGTCGGCCCCTTGCCCACTTCTATACACGATTATAGATATCTAGTTACGATAATAGATCGCCAAACGGGTTGGCCTGAAGCGTATCCTACGAAGGATATCACAGCAGAAACTGTAGCTAAAGTGATATTAGAGGGGTGGATCGCACGTTTTGGATGCCCTGTTAAGCTGACAAGCGACCAGGGCAGACAATTTGAGAGTAGTATTTTTAAGGAACTTATGCGATATTTAGGCATTGATAAAAAGAGGACTACACCGTATCACCCTCAGTCGAACGGGAAAATAGAGCGTTGGCACCGTACTTTAAAAGCAGCTCTAATGGCAAGGCTAAACTCAACTACTTGGGTAGACGAGCTACCAATAGTTTTGTTAGGTTTACGTGCCGCCATTCGAGATGATACTGGTGTTAGTGCTGCAGAATTAACATACGCTACGGCATTACGTTTACCTGGTGATTTTTGTAGCGACTCGAACTCTAAAATATTAGATCATTGTCAATATGTGGAAAAATTACGTAACATTATTACGAACTTGAAACCGAAGCCGTTGCGACATAAGGACACTCGCACATTATTCGTTTATGCAGATTTAGATAAATGCACACACGTATTTGTACGAAATGATAAGGTTAGGAGACCTTTGGAACCGCCTTATGATGGTCCCTTTAGAGTCCTAAACAGGAAAGATAAGACGTATTTGATAGATTTTGCGGGTCGGACGGCATACATATCGATTGATCGACTCAAACCCGCATATTTGTGTAAAGAATCGTGTTCGAGCAATGTAGTAAGTAGTAGCAATAAGTTAGATGATAAGGAAATAGACGTAAGTCCGGGTCCGAGAACAGCGATTAGCGAGGATCGCTCCGCGCCCGCTAATGAAACCGCACCTTTACATAAAACGCGCAGCGGCCGAGTCAGCAAAAGACCCGTACGTTTCAATTTATAAGTAAGTTTATTGTAATAAGTTAATGTAATTTCTGATTTCTGTCAGATATAACGTATCATACATAATTATAAGAATTGTTCACATATTAACTTGCATAACGATCAAATACGAATCTCCATTGAAAAATATAGAGAATTAAAAAATAAAATGGGAAACTACGTAGTGAAGGACGAGGTCAAATCCTCAGCCGCTATCGCCCCCCAGACAGTCAAAGGCTACGACGCAAATTTAATAACCTTCATTGGTTGGTCTTCAATTTTGGCACTCATAGGCATAGTGTGTTTATGTCTATTGTTCCGTCGATGCATCGGTACATGGAAAAGTTGGTTGACCAAGCAGATGCAATCTCTGCAGTCGACCGCTTTCGAAGCGGCTCGTAAAAGTTTTAGACGGAAGCAATCGGTCGAAACTTCCCATAATGAAGATGTTTAAAGTCAAGGTCTAATAGTGATATAAGTGAGTGTATTTGTGTAAAACCTACCTAATTTCCAACCACTGTGAAACGAATGTGTACTTAATAATAAATGTATTGTATCAATTTTAGCTGTAATATTGTGTTAAGTGATGGTTTCAAAATTTTATTTTCTTTTCCGGGTTATTTTGTCAAAGCAGTGTTTCTTTTAAAAAGGGGGGGAGTAGTGTAACGGCATAGCGTATACTAAATGTGTATCCTGTGTAGCGTAAGCTAAGTTTGTATTTCGTACTTAGTATATAAGCATTGTGCAGTATGGGCTAGAGGCTCTTGGCTCTTTGTACTGGTAGTTTAGGAAGAAACAATACACGAGTTAGTCGTTGCCAGTCTTACCCTAACTTCTCCACCACTGCACACCTCAACTTCGTGTACATAAATCAACAAAAATCGGAAAAGGAAAGATGTATACAGCCTGTCTTCTCCGTTACTCCACCATGACTTCTATATTACTCACCCTAACTTCTCCACTACACATCTCGACTGCTCCATTTAACCTACAGAAGTAATAAAAAGTAACAAAAGGCACGCTATTACAAAAAACCTTTATTTAACAACACGACTTCTCGCTTCTTTCATTCTTTTGCCATCATCTGACGTAATCGGTGTCTTGAATCCAAAGACATTCAAATATTTACGAACGATAGACAGGACAAGACGAAAAAAATCGCAATCCAATACTTGTTACTACTTAGTAACAAATCGTTCTGTCTAGTGTCACACGCCCGCTTGTCAGGTAGCATTCGTGAGTCAAAATCGAAAATGTTCGGGATCAAAATTTTTGTATGAAAATATTCCCAATGTCCGCTCTATAAGTCTTTTAAATCTCTTTGTTTGAATCGAAATCAGTAAAGAAAATAAGGAGTCTTTTCTATTATACAGTCTGTCCTCATTTACTCACCCTAACTTCTCCATTCAGCCTACAGGAGCAATGAATAATAAATAAAACGCTTGAAATTATTACAAAAAATCTTTATTTATTTAATGATTTAAAAAATAGACAATACATAAGTATCTCAAGTCTCAGAGCCCCAGTCTGTGTGGGGTCCTACGCGGCGTGTTGAGGCCAGGTGTAGCGACCTCTTGCTTGACCGGTACGTCTTCTTCTCGCTTCTTCCGTTCTTCTGCCATCTTCTGCTCCGCTTGCTTCATCTCTTCTTCCATTCGTTGAAGGTGGACGGCTGCTTCTTTGCGTTTGTCGCGGTTTGATCTGTAGAAAAAGAAAGTCGTGGGTAAGTTTAATTTAATACTTACTTACTTACAGGAGCTTTAAATTATGAAAAATGATCTCGGAAATGACTGAAGTACTAAATTAAACAAACAAGAAAATCTAGTTCGATTTTTAAATTGGGTTTAATTGTGTTACAATTTATTGATATTATTTGAGCATCTCTGGGTAAGACAAACTGACTGCTGTATAGAGAAAGTCATGATCCATTGCTACAGTGCTGCATGAATCTTTTGGCGTGTGGCTATAGTAGGGACAAACGTCGCCATCTTGTTTATACAATTTCCACAGATTTGCTCTTATGCATTATAGTATAATATTCTGCTTAGTCATTATAACAAGACTGCAAAACTCACATATTCAGTCTGCAATTTCTATCACTATTATGAAGGTATATATTATTATCCTGTATCTACAACATTTAACGAGCTTGTCACTAATTGTAAATTAAATATTAAGTGATAAAAGTCACATGAAATGCGCTAGTGATTAGCTTCATCAAATACATTGTTTTACGGCAGACCAAAGGCTGCTCCCAAAAAATTAAGCAAATGTTACAAAAAAAAAAAAACAACATCCCACTCACTTCCCAGTCTCCTTAACCGAAAAGAACATCGGTCCCAGCTCAGCCAGCCAGCGGCCATCGACCGCGGTGACGCAGTGCATGTACTCCTTGGTGGTCATCATGAGCTCGTAGTACACGACGTAGTCCGGCGAGTCGCCCAGACCGAACAGCGCCGACGTGGGGTGCAGGTGGCACGGCATGCCCGTGCGGCAGTTCACGTACTCGCCGATACCCTTCAGCCGCGCCGCCTGCTGGAAGTATGCTGCGAGGAGACGCTGCCGTTAGTGGTGGAAGGTCAGAGCACAGTTATCGGGACCAGCATTCAATGTGTGTGTGATGGACCGCACGGACGGCAGTGGCTGAGCGATACGCTGCTGCGCTGCGTGTAGCGGGTCCGATCCCCGTACGGAACAAATATTAGATGGCCTACAGGTTGTTCCGGGTCTGGCTGTTTGTGAGTTTAAATGTTTGTAAACGCACCCACGATACAGGAGAAATTCTTGATTTTTTTTAAATTAACTCCATACTGTAACATAGTACATTATGAGCACCATAACGGCATTGCCTCGAATTTGGATAAGCTAGCTGCCAGGGCTGCGGGACTGTTCGAAAGAGATACCGCGGCCCTGGAACATAAAGGGCAAAAGAAGGAACATGGATGGGTTTTAGTCAGTAAAAGTCTGACACTCCCTTCCGCTACGCCCAGAGCGGGAGGAGTCATATGATTTATTTATTTATTTATTTATTTATGTACACACAGATACTTAACAGGACAAATTATATTAACATAGAAGAGCACAAAGGTACTGCTTATTTCATAAGAAATTTCTTCCAGCAGACCTGTGAGAGGAAAGATGGATTAGAGATGTAGACACAGTGTGTAGAAAAGACAAAACATAGAAATTTAATTAACTTAAAACAAAAATAGATCTATAAAAAAAAAAAATAAACATACATACTACTTACTACATACTAGTATTGTAAATATTTTCCTATACTATATATACATACATATAAATACAGAATATTACTGTATAGAGGAGAGCTAATGTTCTTTAACTTGCTTTTTGAAGAGAAATAATGTTTTAGAATCTCGAATGTTAGGCGGAAGTGAGTTCCACAAACGTACTGCGTGAACAGAGAAGGAGTAAGAATATAGTTCAGTTTTATGGGATGGGAAATTAAGATGATGCCTAAGGTGCGATCTACACAGAGCATCAGAAGGACGGGTAAAGGAAAAACGATCGCGCAGGTAGCTGGGATATGTAGGGTTATAAAGGATGTTGAAGAGGAGACATAATATGCGAGTGTTCCTACGAAGACGGATAGGGAGCCACTTGAGTTCCTTGCGGAAGTGAGAAACATGGTCATATTTCCTCAGACCAAACACAAAACGAATGCAAAGGTTTTGCAAGCGCTCAAGCTTATTCAAAAGCTCCTCGGTGGCATCCAAATAGCAGGCATCAGCGTAATCAATGATCGGCTGAATCAGAGTTTGAGCTAAGTAAATTTTGGTTTTAAAAGGTAAGAAGCTCTGTAAGGATTTAAGCGAGTGGAAAGAAAAGTGAACCTTACGACTAACCTCATTCACTTGAGCTCGCCAAGACAGATTGCTGTCAATTAAGACACCAAGGTCCTTGGCCGTTTCAGTAAACGCAATAGTTGTGCCACCCAGAGATAATGCAGGCAAAGATGACAAGTCAAGTGCAGTTCGATAGTATCTGCTGCCTATGATCATAGCCTGCGACTTAGCAGGGTTAATCTGTAAGCCGAACGACTTGGCCCATTGAAAGATGCTTTCCAGGTCATGATTCATGGCATTGATTGCTGATTCCGCATCAGCCAGCAAGAAATGTCGATACAGCTGCAAATCGTCTGCGTAGAGGTGGAAGCTGGAGGTGATAACTTTGGTAACAGTATTAATGAAGATAGAGAAAAGAAGAGGAGAGAGAACGCCACCCTGAGGAACACCAGCAGTAAGATCACACCAGTCAGAATAGATCTCTTCTTGGCGGACACACTGAGAGCGACCCCGAAGATACGAGTCAAACCAGGCTAACGCAGCGGCAGAGAAGTTAAAGGATTGAAGGATCCCAAGAAGGATGTCGAAATCCACTGAGTTGAACGCGCAACTAAAGTCAAGTAACACTAAAACAGTCAGAGATTTATTGTCCATAGCCCAGCGGATATCGTCAGTAACCTTCAAGAGTGCAGTAACAGTACTGTGGCCAGTACGGAAGCCAGATTGGAATGGAGAGATAAGAGCATTAGACGATAGATATTTGGAAATTTGACCATGAACAATGTGTTCGAGAACTTTGGAAAGGAAAGGAAGAATGGAGATGGGCCTAAAGTGGGATAAGGAAGAAGGATTGCTAACTTTAGGAAGTGGTATTATGTGGGCCTGTTTCCAGGCTGACGGAAATATACCAGAGAATAAAGAAAAATTAACAATATGAGTAAGGGTGGGGAGGAGCTCTGAAATAATGGGTATTATCATTCTCGAACACAAATTATCATGGCCCGCAGCAGAGGAGGAAATAGAGAGAAGGGACTTTTTGACAACGTCTTCGGACACAGGACTAAAATTAAAAAGTGTACAATTTGGTAACGGCAAGTTAGAGAGCTCAAATAAAGTTGAAGCTTTAACGCTTGGGGCCAGAGAAACAGGTGGAAAAGAAAAGTGCCTGTTAAGAGCGCACAAGTCGACATCTTTACAGGTATCCGTGGTAGATTTGCCGATACCAACGGACTTTAAAAACCTCCAGATATCTGAGGAGTTACGATCAACGAGAGATTCATGGAAATAGCGTCTCTTTGCATCCCGACACATGCGATTGCAGCGGTTACGCAGAGCTTTAAAGTGAATGAGATTTAGTTCCGTAGGTCTACGCCTATACCCACTCTTCGCCTTATCCTTACGAGCGATAGCATTTTTAATTTCAGTAGTCATCCACGGAGCGGGATTATGTTTAATTTTAATACGCCGACGAGGGGCGTGTTTATCATAAAGATCTAACACAATGGCATTGAAGCCATTCACCTTTTCATCGATACTGGCACTTTCGATAACGTGAGTCCAATCGATAACACCTGCATCTCGTTTCAAAGCCTCCAGGTCTAAGCTATTAAAACTACGGAGAAAACAGAATCGAGGCTTACGTTTCGGAGGTCGGATACGATATGAAAGGTAAATGAGGTCATGATACGAAAAGGTTGCAGTGAGCTGCCCAAATTCAGCAACATTATGAGGCGAAGATACTATCATTAGGTCTAGAAGAGAAGGCGTGCAATTAGGGAAGTTATGGGTCGCAGAGAGAGGTAGAATTTCAAGATTGAAAGAGGAAAAAAGCGAACGTAGTTTATGTGAACGAGAATCATTTTTAATTAAACATGTGTTAAAATCACCCATTAAAATGACATGCTCGTATGATGGACAAAGATTATTAAGCGAGGATTCTAAGGAGTCAAAATAATTAACGTGGAGGTTAGGAGCGTAAAACACAGCAAGCAATAAATTGGTATGATTTAAGGTGATCTCCAGAAACAATGATTCAGCCGACCCAGAGTACTGAGATGGAGACGCACTTACAATTTTGTGCGGTATATCAGCACGTATGTAAATGGCAACACCACCACCACCCTTACCAATCCTGTCATTTCTGACCAGAACAAAACCAGGAAGTGCGTAGTGCGTAGAAAGGAGAGAGGGTTTCAGAAAAGTTTCAGATATTAGGAGTGCATCAAGATGAACACTGCTAAAGGATGCCAGAAGATCGGAATAGTGACTAGGAACACTCTGAGCATTAATATGGGCTATGTGCAGATTGTTAGGATAGTTAGAAAAAACAGAGGAAATATTATCATGCAGAGTATGAAGCGAAGGCTCACTGTCCGCACTAACAAAGCTACAAGTCGAGGAAGAACAAGAGAAAAAACTGTCATTTAAGTCAGCTGGAATATTCATAGATAAATATAAATATTATATAAAAATAAATAACTAAAAAACAAAACGAAAAAAAAAACTACAATTAAATTTACGGCTGGTTATTTTAAATACAACCACCCTACCTCACTAGTGTGTTGGAAGAAATGATGAATTCCCATCCCAAAAAAAAACAGGTGGTGCCAATCCGATGCAGTGCTTTAAGTGTGCCAGGAGCTCGTACCACCCCTTAACGGTACTCAACTACCAAGACAGACATCATCATCTGCCTAGCCTTTTTTAAACTATGGTGGGGTCCAATCTAACCAGATGCAGCTGAATACCATTATTTTACATGGAGCGACTCCCTATCTGATCTCCACGACCCAGTTAGTACTGAGTAATACGACACCCCTTGGTAAGACTGGTTGTCAGACTTTCGGGCCACTGACTGTAACGACTGTCAAAGATCTATAAATGACAGAGACAACGGCTTAACGTGCTTTCCGAGGCACCGAGGAAACTCAGGTTGGTCACCCATCCACAGACCAATTCAGGCAAGCGAGGCTTAACCTGAACACCGACCCGGGCGGCTGTTATTATTTAGCCACGGGCTCCCCAAGACAGACAATGAATAAAAAGTCAAAATGTTGCAGATGGGCAGTGACCCGCCAACGACGATATCACCCGGCTAGGTGATTGAATGCATCGATTAATTTGAGCCATTTTCGCCTTTATCTTTTCAAGTTCAAATAAGGATGTAGTACCACATCACTACGGCTGAACAGATATAGCGAAGATCACGCCTGTGGTTAGGGATACTTTATCCCAGCACTTAATTCTCGTGTGAAAATTAATTATATCCACGCAGGTATCAGCTAGTCTTGTTTATTAATTAATTATACTCACCAGAACAGATACACTTCCGCACAGTGTCCCAGTCAGTCCCGCAGGACACGAGCGGCAGGCGCTGCTGCTGCATGATGTCCTTCAGCTGTTGCCGCACCTCGCGCACTTTGCGCATCGCCTTGCCGTGGACGAAGTGTTCCGTGCACCACTGGCCGGAGTAACTGGAAACATAAGATATGAAGTTGTGAAGGAAGTAATTTGGGGGACTGATGCCCGTTGTCATTATCATTAAGCGTGAGCTAAAAGAGCCGTTTCTAGTGTTAGTGAAAATTATAAGTGGTTTTGTCTAATGTTTGATCTAAGAGCAACCTTTGTAGGACAACTGTTTAAATATCTGTCGGGTTGTCAGGATTTATTCCGTTAGGCACGTAAATCATGTGGGCAGTAGATGGGTTTCGTGCAATTAAAATGCACTGGGTGCGATAGACTATTTCTATTAAACTAACATATTACTTGATATTACAATTTAACACAATAACACGGGGCACAATGAATCGGGGTACAGTTCCAGGCAGCTTAACTCCGCTGCGATCTGACTTTCCACTGTCGTCGTCGCCTCCGAGCTGCAAACATCAGGGCTTTGTAGAAGCACGCTGTGGTGGGGGTAGACTTGTCAGTAGGGCGCGTGATGACCGGATCCGACATATCGATACTTCAAAATAGGCCCTAAAAGTCTTATTTGCCTTTCCCTTCAAATCAAGTTCAGTGATTAAGTACCCGAATAAAATAATTAAAGACCGATTCCTCAATTGTAAGAAATAAATCTTGGGCTTGATTTTGTATCGAAAATATTATATCAAACTACTTTTATATTACTTTATTTTACATATAAAACTTATGATCTGACCACTGAAACATCAGCTCTAATTCAAAAAGATTCGCACGAAGACCCCGAATATAATTTTGAAAACCGCATTATTTCGGAAAATCATAATCAAATAAAAAAATATTCTAAATAAATACCTAGTTATTAAAACGTGACATACTTGTTAGCTTTCCACTGGTTGTACAGATGCAGTAGCGTGAGGTGATCAGACTCGGGCACTTGAAACTTCTCCTTCACGGAGTCGGCTTCCTCCTCGCGACCCTGCGGCCGGTAGAACACGGACGGTACCGACAGCATTGATACTGGAAATGATGTGAGTTACATAAGATTTTGAGAGTTATTGCCTGTTTCACAAAAACCTGATGTCCAGGAAGGACTAATTAACAGATAAAATAAAGAATAGAACAGTATCTAAAATTATTCGCAACATAAAAATAATCAGACCTTATTAGACGTCGAAAAACAAGACATAATTAAGGCACGCTAACATTACGAAAATAGGTATAGTAAAGTATATATAATAGAAGTGGTATAGTAGTACAACTAACTACCTAGCTACATTTTAAAAGCTCTTAGGGGCTGTCTCCAGGAGCGAGAGAATCGCGACGATATTATCGTCCGTGCCACGTATTTCTATACACTCTCTTAGAGGCCGTCTCCACGAGCGAGAGAATCGCGTCGATATTATCCCATACAAATACGTAATATCGCCGCGATTCACTCGCTCGTGGAGACAGCCCCTTTTTTTTTTTTTTTTTGTAGGGTGGGAAATCATCAAATGACTCCTCCCGCTCTGGGCGGAGCGGAAGGGAGTGTCAGACTCTTACTGACTAAAAACCACCCATGTTCCTTCATTGGCCCTTTATGTTCCAGGGCCGCGGTATCTCTTTCGAACAGTCCCGCAGCCCTGGCAGGCACCGGCCCTTGCGGGCCCCTCCCGTTTGCTGACAACTCTTTGAGGCGCGCGTGGAACACGAACGCGCCGTCGACACGGCCTGCCCGTCGTCATACGACGGACGGACGGCGAGCTAGCCCATTACTCACCGTCCACAGGCCCGCGCCTACGGTGGCCGAGAGCCATCACGGCGTGGCGTGAAGACAGCCCCTTACGGTTTCTAAAGCTGATGGATGAAACACGAATTAGACTTAACGTGTTTCTATGCTCCATACATCAAACTAAATAATCCCTACTCATAGTACAAAAAGATGGCTTAAAGACTGACAAAACAACACAAAAATGTTTAGCACAAATAATTAAGTAAATTGCCTTCTAATTTGAACTAGTTATTTTTTTGTGATTCATCTTTCACACAGCATTTAAGGTGACGGACCGTTTCGACTTTTTCAATTAGTTTTGAGGCGAGTGACATCTAAGGCTACTTTTTTGCGCTAATTGCACAGTTCCTATGGCATAGACCATGAGAGCGTAGCCGCAGCTAAAAGCTAGAAATATGGATAGGTTAAAAGAGGGACATACGTAGTTCAGAGTTGAACCCATAGAAAAAGTATAACCCTAGTTACCTAATATTACTTACCAATAATAAGCACTTCGACACTGCAGCCCATCTCCGCGCTGACGATGAGCATGTGGCACTGCGGCGGGTCCAGCGGGAACTCCGCCATCTGCCTGCCCAGGGCCGTCAGCGCTCCCGTCCCGTCTAGCGCGCCTAAGATCCAGAGCTGGTACATGGAGTTCAAGATTGTGTCCTGAAAACAAGAAAAACATCAGTAAATCATAGCAGCAGTGATAGCCTAGTGGTTTGACCGTCGGACTGCCAAGTCATAGGTCTCGAGTTCGAACCTAAGACACGCACCTCTGATTTTTCGTATTCATGTGCATATTGTATAATTATCACCTGCTTCGGTGAAGGAAAACATCGTGAGGAAACCAGAATGCCTGAGAGATGTTTCTCGACGGCACGTAAAGCCAAGTCAGAGCCTCATGGGCGACATAAAAACTGTGACACCAGGTTAGGCACTACACACGATAATGAAAGAAGAAGTAAATCATAACATCAAGTCTGTTATCTCCGTAAAGCTAACCCTTCAGAGGTGCTATGGCACATCGACAGTTCTGCTTAAGTCCTATGTAGCATAAAACATAATTGCAATCATCCGGATACCAATCTTTTCATTTCATTCTCGTTCCCATATCTCAATTTATTTGGATCCTTGCATCATGTCCTCTTCCATACTCCTCTATTTACTTAATGACTATCTGTGTATCAGTCCATCCACCTTTTCTTTGGTTCTACTTTTATAACCCATCCATATTTATACTCAAAACTTTCATTACGACATTTCATTCATTTTCGTATTAATTTTGGGCATCATTTAGGAGTCTTAGGCGTTAATGTCGACAATTAACGTCTTGTGACAGGAAGTGGATGATAATCCGCCACACGGTACCAATTTGGGTTGGTTATCTTCCAATCTTCAACTACTATGATCACTCCTAACTCACCTGCGGAGGCGGATCCATAAAGTGAAAAGCCAGCAGATCCTCAACTCCCAAACTCTTCAGTAGCAGCACAGTGTTAGCCAGGTTAGTCCTCTGTATCTCCGGGACAGTTGAAGATAGCAACTCATGTTGATACTGCCTCTGCGTGTAGAGACAGAACGCCTTGCCCGGGCCGGTACGACCCGCGCGGCCGGCGCGCTGCCTGGCGTTCGCTTGACTTACTGGATAGATCTGCGAAGGAGGGAAAGATTAGTTACTTGCTGTGCTCAATAAAGGGTGTAAACATACCCTTAACGAAGCCGAAAGACACTTGTTCTCCCCATCAATGCGATATTTTTTTTGTTCTGGGAACCTTCTAGATAAGGAGATATTGGGGGTCAAAGGCCCAACTTTTTCACAAGTTTTTTTTTTTTTATTGTAAGTTTTTAATGTTTTAACTTTATACACCATTATTTTTAGGTCGTTCTGGAGCCGAATACCATGAACTCGATCATCCAACTCGAAACGATTGGGACTATTTTTTTCAAAAAATAACAATAAAAAAAAATACGAAAGAATAAATTTAATGTTAAATTTAATGTTTTTTTTTGTGAAATAATGAGAATCGATCGATGAATGAATTTTTCAATGGGTATCGTTCGCATGTGTTGCCGATCGTGGATACGTTTTACACACACATATGCATTTGATTAAATTTATTCTTTCGTGTTTTTTTTTATTGTTATTTTTTGAAAAAAATAGTCCCAATCGTTTCGAGTTCGATGATCGAGTTCATGGTATTCGGCTCCAGAACGACCTAAAAATAATGGTGTATACCTCGACGACCCCCGTACTATTCGATGCATCTATCAGCACAATGTTTTGAGTCCTACCGTAAAACGTGATTTTTCACCTCACTAAAAGTCGATTCCCATAGTTTTACAAAATGCTTGTTGGGCAGCTTCGTGAACGGTCCGTTTACACCTTGTTTAGGAAGTAGGAAAATATTAGCAGAAGATAGTCGCCAATGCTGAGACGCACAAGAGAGTGGGAGTTACTTACTTGTAGTGCGTCCATACCGATCCTGGGGTTGTACACCTTGAGCTTGCAGTAGCCGCTGTCGATCACGTACATGATACCGTCCACAGTCAGTGATGTCTCTGTGAAGATAAGTCTGGATATTAGTACGAAGAACTTTTTGGGTAACCAGCAAAGATTGCCCCTTTGTATTAATAATCCATTTATTTTCAGGCAACAAAGACCCATAGATTTTACTTAACCTAAATTTATGAACATACTATAACATTTCTGTTAGTATACATACATAAGAAACTTAAAACTATGTTAATAACACTTCACTTGCACGTTTGTGCGTTCGTATGGAATTTGTCCGCGGAAGCGACGGACGCCAAAAAGTTTCTTCCAACACCAATTGGAGCAAACACGTTGGTATGCGTCCCCTAAACGCCTTGTAATTGACGTTGCGGCGGTGGCGCGACTCCAGCAGCAGTTACCTAACTAAACCGACGAATGGGTTACGCCACTTCTTCCCAAAAACACTAGTACGTGGTGAAGGCAGGGCGTTTTGGGAGACTAACTCATGTAATTTGATGTACAGAAAGTGCTAATTCTTAGTCTAGTTCGGCCTTGATTGTTTAGATGTACTCAGTCAGGTGGATGATTAGCAAACTATCATGTCTGTAGTCCACTAAGGCGTAGACGTACAGGTGTAAAGTACTTCCAGATTTCGCCATTTGCGGAAAGTCTGATGTGTTGTCTGAAAATACATGGCGAGTCTTTTGTAAGTAAAATAAAATACGATGATCATGGCATAAGGCATTGCATCTGGCACCACGAACTACCTAAGCGTGATGCTACCAACACTTCATTACTTTTAAAGTGCAAGCGCTAGGGTAGCCCGCGAAATTCAATTTTTCTTAAGTTTTTTTAGCAATTAGCAGGTCAGTGTCAGGTTGTATGTTGATTAAAATATGATTCGCGGACGTAATTTTTCATGAAATACTCATTTAATGGGATTAAATGGGCTTAGAGGGTTTTATTAACGACTAGCTTTTGTCCGCGGCTTCGCTCGCGTAGATGACGAAAAATATCCGATGGGCACGTACTATCGGGATTTTAAAAAAACCTATAGGTTACGGTAACAAACATAGTTACATACCTTCATCCCCCTTTTTAACTCTTAGGGGGTAGAATTATCGAAAATGCTGAGACACGTATAAATTAATTTTCAATCAGCAGCCTAAACACAAAATTTGAAAATCCTAACTTCAAAACTGACGGACTTTCATTTAAACTTCCATCCCCTATTTTACCCCTTTAAGGGTGGAATTCCTAAAAATCCTTTCTTAGTGGATACTTACTCTTTCCAAAGAAAACACCCTCCAAGCTTCATGTCTCTAGGACCAGCGGTTTGGGCTGTGTGTTGAATATCACCCAGTCAGTCAGTCAGTCAGTTTACCATTTTATTTATATAGATTTCAATAATTATAACTCAGTAAAGTCATATTTGTTACGTCCGCGAATCATATTTTAATCAACATACAACCTGACACTGACATGCAAATTGATAAAAACGTAAGAAAAATTGAATATCGCGGGCTACCCTGACGCTACCACCTTACCTTAATCATTTAATTTTCACAAACGTAGATGAGAGCAGCGGCGGCCCAGAGTGCAGCGGCGGCGGCCCAATGGTGGCGGCCCAGACTTACGAACGCGGCTTAGTCGTGGGTTCGAAGTGTTCGAACCCAGGCAGGTGCATAATTTTGTGTAATTTATTTCATCACCACTGCTCTCAAAATCAGTGAAGGAAAACATCGTGAGGAAACCGGCATGTCAAAGAACCAAAATTCGAAGACATGTGACATCTACCAACCCGCACTGGGCCCGCGTGGTGGATTATAGCCCATTCCCTCTCTTAGAGAGGAGGCCGTGTGTCCCAGCAGTGGGAACATTATAGACTGATTATGCTATGCTTATGCTAAGCGTAGCTCGGAATACCTATATAAAATCTAAACAGTAGCTAACTCAATCAAGCCAATCAACCATGAAGTTACTTACCCAAAGCAAAATTACAACATTGTATGACGCTGACATATCAAATTGTACGACCACATACATTTGCGGTAACAAGTTCAATGCATCGTGATTAGCTGTAAGTGGGTACTGGGTATTTTGTGGTCACCACGTCTCAATTGTGTCATTGTAGTTGTGGGCTGGGCATTGCATTGTGTGTCAATAGGAATTGAATTGAAATTGGTTCTTAGTAATTGCTTTATAAGCAAACTAGATTTTGCCGGAGTGGACGTCAAAAATTGTCCCACAGGAACGGGAACATATTCATGTAAAAATTATCCTATGGTGGTACTTTAGGTCTGGTCTTTTCGTGTCCGAAATCTGTTTGAAGAGAGACTTGTCTGCACTAAATCTGATGCATTTACTCATCGGAAGTAGCAGGAATGTAAAACTAACTCGGCTCTAGGGACATGGCTTCACATTTTTTTTGTAACCCAAGTTGCCAATAGCATAAGCATAATCAGCCTTTAATGTTCCCACTGCTGGGACACACGGCTTCCTCTATAGAGAGGGAATGGGCTGTAATAAGTTGCCAATAAATAATTAATTTAATTTGTTCTCTTCCTGATACTTTTCAGCAGATTGGATTAAGAACCTAGTCTCCCATCTTACTTACAGTGATGCATACCTAAGTTGCCACCTACCTGCAATGTTAGTAGCAACGATGCACTTCCTCTGTCCTGGCGGTGCTCTCTGGAAGATCTTGGCTTGCAGGTCAGCTGGTAGTTGTGAGTATATCGGGAGGACGGTGAGCGGGGGAGCACTGTCCAAGTCTGCGAGACGTTCTGTCAGCACCTGGACACGAAAGATGTGGATACATTCAAACACAATTAATCTCAACATCAGCGTTTAAAATTGTCAGTTAGTCCGAAAATTGGAGTTAGTTGCCCGTTCCAAAACGTAGATCTCTAAAAAGAAGAACGGGCAATGAACTCAATGGATCATTTAAAATTTAAAAAATCTAGTTAGATGTTGCAAAATCCTGGGTATTACTTGCTTTAATCATGTCTTTTTTCATACATACCTGCTGCAGGGAATAGTTCCTTTCTCAAAGAGGAAGAAGAAAGGAGGAGGAGAGGAAGGAGGACGCTGGATGACTGTTTGTTAGCGTCTACATGCCATAAAGCATTGGTTTATTGAAAATGTAGCCTTGCCAGGTTTTCTTTCACTGAACCACAGTGGTGTATATGATAAAAAATTGTAAAATAAAATGTGTAAATTCTGTATTAGTACAGGTACTTTTAGGCCCGGCTCTCATTATCGGCATTGGCAAGAAAAGGGATCCTTCGGCATTCCTACATGCAAGCGCACACTGTCGGAAACTATGTCTTGGCATGCTGTAACGTTCTTAGGGATGACGAGGCGTCCTTAAGCATGTTGCACTCGCACCGCAGCGCAAGCTACCCCCGAGTTTTGCCTCGGCGCCGGCGGCGCGGCGGGCGACGGCGTACCGAAGGATCCCGAAGTATCCCGATGCAGCCTCAAACTGCCGATGCAGTAGCCTCAAGCATACCGAAGCGGTATTTTTGTTACTAAGTACGATCATATATCATGGAAATTTCTACTTTATTGCCATGAAGTTAATGTATAATGCTTTTTATCACCTAAAATCCTTAGCCATGCCGATGCCGATAATGGGCGCCGGGCCTTAGGGACTTTCAACCTGCAGTTTGGTGCTTTATTTATTTCCCTCATATTCATTCCCACCTATTCTTTATATCCAGCTTGTGCGACGTTCTGCCCCTTTAAAAACCTCCATTCCATCGTTTCACGGAAAGGCTAAACACAATTTGATCTTTACCTCGCAAGTAACTTCAATATCTTCTTGACCCGGCATGAAGATCAGAATATCTCCTTCTTCCGGCTGCAAATGAATCTGTAGCGCCTGAAACAATCAAAATAAAGAATTAATAATAGAAACATTTGCAAGCTAATTATAACCGACTGGAAAACATCTATTTGGGGTACGGTTATTGAACTTGCTGTGAAGATACGCACTTGACCCTTTTCTTTCAAGAACGGCATACTAACTAGAAATATAATTATGTTTATCACATTCAATGTTAAGAACTACGTACTAGAGTGCTTTTAGCCATTAAAAGTGTTTATATGGAATGACATTAACACACACACATGTTAATGGGTACAACTTGGAAAATAGCGGATTAAAGAGCCGCTCGACATACAGTGCTTTCTTTCCAGAACAAGGCCAGTTGAAACTTTCACTAGGTACTGAAAAGTGCCAATAGTCTTGGCATTTTTCAGTACCTAGTGAACACCATGAAATTGATATAAACGTGGCTACTTAAAATATTATAGCTATCTATTGGGCCAGTGGCTGGGTCTAAAAAACCGACCAACTGCGAGTCAGGCTCGCGCATGAAGGGTTCCGTACCATCGTAGTAGGGGAGGCCCCTTTAGTTTATTTTTATTATTTTTTGTTATAGAAGCAACAGAATTACACATTCTGTGAAAGTTTCAACTGTCCACCTATTACGGATCATGAGATACAGCCCGCTGACAGACAGACGGACGGACAGCGGAGGCCTAGTAATAGGGTCCCGTAGGTTACCCTTCAGGTACGGAGCTCAAAAAGTACCATAGATTCGCAAAGTAGCAGGAGTGTGTGGAGTGTTTAGGACTGACTGAAATATATTGTACTATACTAAACAGACCTTAGAGAGCTGGAGATGCTTGCCAGCGTGGTCTTTGGGATTCTGTAGGATAAGAGGGCCGAGTGACAGTTACTATTAAGATAAAATGAAGCTATGCGGCTATGTACTGACGTGGCTTGTGTAATGAACCTTGCATTACCAGACGCCAATTCACCTCTGTTTTGTTTAAAAGGGTCTAAAGACTATAATTATTACCTAGGTACGTAATTTTGATCTTCTTCTTCGTCGTGTCGTTGATTTCCCTTTTTTTAAATTAAACTAATTAAAACTAACTTTAACTAAACCAGAACTTTGCCACCTCGACGGCGTTGGTGGTGGCCTCGGACAGGTCCCTCAAAGTGCACGTGGAACAATACATAGTGCATGACAGAGGTGAGCCAATTTTGATATTAAAAGCCAAACTCTTATCTTTCATTTTCTAATACCCTACTAAGCTATCTGTAAGAACAGAAGCCTACGCATGAGCCCCACATTCCTAAAGTTAACCAAATATTCTGAACAAATACCAGTATTATTGATCTAATTATTGTCCTATGAGTAGCTGTGCGTCACTGTGAAATCATTACTACATATTTGCTTATAGATTAGATTCGAATAATTAATAAATAGTACAATGACATAGATGAATGTGGCCTTAAGCCATTATTTAGTGACGTAGTAGTAACATATCTATAGTACGGAGCTGTAGATAGGGGTGGAATAATAGAGTTCAGCTGAAAACAATAATGATTTCTGAAGAGTAGTGGAATTTGCTTTTCATTGCCGCTAGCCTTTTCCCAACTATGTTGGGGTCAGCTTCCAGTCTAACCGGATGCAGCTGAATACCAGTATTTTACATGGAGCGACTGCCTATCTGACCTCTACAACCTAGTTAGTGCTAGGTAATACGATACCCTTAGGTAAGACTGGTTGTCAGACTTTCATTGCATCATCATAGCATATTCAACCAGTAACGTTTCCTCTGCCGGGACACAGGCCCTCTCACTAAAGGGGACGGGGGGCCGTTCGGTTCTAAGGGGCTGTCTCCACGAGCGAGAGAATCGCGGCGATAATATCGTCGTGCCACGTATTTCTATTCACTCTCTATGAACGCGTCTCCACACGGCGATGTTATCGCAGCGATGCGACGAGTGGCAATGTGCACGCGTAACGTTCGTCATATCGCCGGGGTATCGTCGCGACTGGTGGCGCACCCGCCGCGCGCTCGACGCAGAACGTGGCGCTCTGGCAGCGAGCGCGCGGCGGTGTCGTCCGTTAGGAGTCGTCGCGGGCACGCGGCGATTCCGTTACCAGTCGCGACGATACGCTGGCGGAATAATCGCTCGTTCGTGGAGACGACCCGATGATAGAAGCCCGGATCCGTCGCGTTTCTCTCGCTCGTGGAGATAGCCCCTAAGACATGCTGGTTGCCTCACGATGTTTTCCTGCATCGTTTCAAGAGCATTGTTGTGCATGATCATTAACTGATTAATAAATCTGATTTATACGATATAGCAACTTAGTTTCACGAAAACACACTTCTCTACGGAAGCTGGACTACAATTCTCCGTTTTAATCCAAAACTCCAAACACGATATTGTAGCATGCAGTCTCGTGAAAATACATACAATCAGATTATCATAAGGCGCTCTCCGTAATCCGCGCAGAGATATCAACGATAAAGCTGGAGGCTTAAAGACGAAGAAATATTTAATCTTATAATTAGAGTAGCAGCTGGGCTAAGAGAAGATAGCGTTTTCAAGCTAAGTACTTTTTAAAGTTAGCAAAAATATAGCTCTTCAGAAAAAACAGGTTTCGAAGAAATGATTTTTTTACTAGTTTCTGCTAACGTTGCTTACGTTGCAATGTTCCGGTTTAAAGGACTTGGCGGGTCGATGGGTGGGATTGTGTAGTTTAATCACCTCCACGACGAGCACATGCGTCAACATTATGTCGAGCGGTGAATCTCTTTCTGCAAGCATCGTGAACACTACCTTCATCCAGCTTTTTCAACGACTTCAAGAACATATCTATGAATCTCGGGAGCATTTGTTTCAAAAGAAACTTCTCAAGTCACACAGAAATGAGGTACGCAAAATTGAATCAATGACGGCGAGGGAATCAATTAATGCTCAATCAATCAATTTTCGGGAAAAAATTGACCATTCTTGAAGGGCCATAGCTTGGTCCCTATAAGGTTTATAAAGGAAGAAAAAAAAAAGAAAAAAGTCCCAACATTTCACAGTTTATCGCGTGGTGCGCACAAGTTTTTCGAAGTTGCAAATTTGGATTCACATCACTCTAACTGATATAAACAACATAATTATCAAAAATGCAGAACTACATCATGCTTTGCGATTTTAATGTTAATTTCCACTGGGCTATTTGTGGAGTTTTAATGATTTAAAGTTTTATTTAGGAGTAATCTCCAGCCACGCGTCAGAGTTGATACGCACAAAACTTTTTTTTCCGCTTTTCATAATATAATGTGATTTTCAGTATATGAGTATAGCTTTGGACATATAATAAGCCTTTACAATTAATGTGCTCTGAGATAAACACCAAGCGCTTATTTATATAGCAAAACTTGTGAAAGAACTTTGCTCAGCAGAAAATCACTGAACACTTGGCGATTGGAACATATTAATGAATAAAAGCCATGCTGAATACATAGAAAGCGCTATAAAATGGACATTCAATACACCATTGAAATAAACATGAACATAACCCCTTATCAAATACAGTAATCAAAATCACAAATCAAACACCGTACAATGATTCGCATCCTTAGCAATGATTTCTCAATGACTTGCACATGCTTACAACATAGTTTCTACACATCTCACTATGTCATACAGGCGTGAAGATTTCCATCTCATGCATAGTTAAGAGAGGCGATACTGATCAAGTGACCAGTATAAATCATAATAATTTGCTGTCAGCTTGTCTATCAGAAGATTGAAGATGAATGTGAGTTATGCACATTAAGAGGACAATGCGCAGCAAATTCCATTGTACCGTTATACTGAAGGAAATTCTTTAGTGTCGGCAGGATTTATCAGATAGATACACACGGACCATGGTGTACGGGAAATAATCGCAGAAACTGCCATAAATACCGACTCCTTTCCACCAGAGACGAGCGAGGATGCGTAGCGAGGCATGTGTGTGAAACTAACCAATAATATCGCTTCTTTTTCACAGCTTGAGGTATTCGAGCTATGTGATTGGTTAGTTCCACACATCCCTCGCTACGCAACCTCGCTCATCTCTGGTGGAAACGCATCTTAAGGGCCCTTGCGCACTACGCGGCCACGACCACGACCTGTCGCATGACTGGCCGCTATCTTGAACAAAACTGGTCGGACGCCGCGTCGTGCGATCAAACTTTCTTCCTGGTTCCGACCAAAACTTGCTTCTGCGGCCAAAAGTCGTGGTCGTGAAGTGCGCGAAGTCGCTAAGCTAAATTGTGTATTGTGTGCATCAGAGCCGAGGTGCCAAAACGAAACCCGAGGTGGATCTAACAATTTTAAACAAATTCCATGTTTGGCTTTTACTAAGTATTCAAGAAATGATAATGTAACATAACATCACGCTTGTAATCCTTCGGGGGTTAGGCAGAGGTGTACCTAATAGTAACACCCACATTTCTTAAGTTATGTTTAAGTCCCATGTAATAGGGGGCGAGCCTATTGCCATCAACCGGGCACAACCATGGCTGCTATTGAGAAATTCCTGATGTAAAAACGCAATAACAATTTGCTCGACTCGGGAATCGAACCCAGAACCTCAAGCTCAGAAGTCGTGCTTGTGACCACGAGGCTGTCTCAGAGCTGAGGTGTAAAAACGAAATCCGAGGCGGATCTAACAATTTTTAAAAACAAATTCCATGTTTGACTTTTATTAACTTGTCAAACTCCTGACTTGCGGCGGCGACCTCTCGCGCCCGGCCCTGGTTCAAGCCATGGTCCGGGGCGAGAGGGAATGGGAAGCCGTCGGTCATTTGATGATTTCCTACCCACCAAAAAAAAAAAAAAAGCGTCTGTTTATACCTTGTATTATGTTATTATACTTTGAGTGAATCAATTGGGACAATGAGGTGTCTAAACTTCCCCCATGGACTTTGTATTTCAATAGCAACCACTAATTTGCCAACTCATCGACATTAATTAATTTTAATGCAACTAAAAATCTCGTGTAAAAATAAGTGTCAGTAATGGGGGAAAATAATACAAAAAATTATAACTTCTTGCATTTGAGAGATACCGTCAAATGCAAGAAGTTATAATGTTTTGTATTATTTTCCCCCATTACAGATACTTATTTTTAGTGAACAGTTCGCCTAACAAATACACTTCAATTACAGTTATTTGCTACTTTCTAATCGGACTAATGTCGCACGCACTAAGATTGTTATAGCAGTGCCATGAACTATGCCATATCAGGAATAGCTTTTTAGAAAATTAGTGGGTGGTGCCTGGTGGTTATTTTCACACCAATTTCGTAAAAGGGCCAGCTAAATGTCACCTGCCTGACGTATTTAATTAGTTAATTGTATACAGGGTCAGGGTAGTCAGTGGCTCGAAATTCTGACAACCAGTCTTACCGAGGAGTATCGTATTACCGAGTACTAACTGGGTTGTGGAGATCAGACAGGCAGACATGCTCATTCTCTTGCCATTATCCCAATTTATTTGGGGTCGACGCAGCATGTCGTCTTCTTCCATACTTTTCTATAACTCATCATCTTGCAAACACCTCTTTTCTAGCCATATCATCCTTCACACAGTCCTCCCTTCCTGACGACGTTTTCCTCATTTATCCGCATCAAATGCCCATCAGATAGACAGTCGCTCCATGTAAAATACTGGTATTCAGCTGCATCTGGTTAGACTGGAAGTCGACTTTTGACCGATATTTGAATATAATACTAAAAAAATTTGTGACGATTATTTATTTTTGTTGGTGTGACTGCTGTATACATAGAAAAAAATATTGTGTGAATTGTTTAAATTAGTTATTTACTAGGTTATAGTCAAAGATAATGATTACTTCTATCTTAGTAAACCAATCTGCTAGGTCATTCACATTTAAAATACCAAGAAAAACAATGTTTGCAATAATCGATTCCAATTAGTCGAAGGCCAAGTAAAAAACAATTAAGCACGTATTTTGGCGCCATCCTGACTAACGACTAAGTAGTAGTTAGTAATTACGTAAACAAACGGTTAGTTAGCTACGCGTGGCGGGTAACGATTAGTAGAGGATGTCTGTAATCTCACGTACCTAAATCTCTGGTCAGGAATGTTGGTATACCGGGTAGAAGGAACTCCGACGCTAAAACGGTTACCACGTATTCAGTACATCATTTTGAACCATCATTGGAACCCATTTGCGATACGTTACAAATAAACGCGCCCCTTTTACCATGTTCCTTCTTTTGCCCTTTGTGTTCCAGGGCCGCGGCATCTCTTTCGAACAGTCCCGCAGCCCTGGCAGGCATCGGCCCCTGCGGGCCCCTCCTTTTTGCTGACATATCTTTGAGGCGCGCGTGGAACACGAACGCGCCGTCGACACGGCCTGTCGTCATAAGATGGACGGACGGCGAGCTAGCCCATTACTCACCGTCCACAGGCCCGCGCCTACGGTGGCCGAGAGCCACCACGTGGCCCCCGACGCCCGGGGCGTAAAGCGCCCCTGGTACACTAGTTCGGATCAAGGTCAAAATATTGAAGGAAAACAACGTGAGGAAACCGACATGTCCGAGACCCCAGTCAGCTCGTTCTTACTTAGAGGACGGACGTGCCTCTCGCGATCGCGTGCTCTAGCTAGCAAAGTGCATACGCATCACAACAGTGTAGCCGAGCCGTGCGTCATCAGTTCGCTCGGAGTGGTCGCGATGACCCAGATACTGTTTGTGCGAAACATGCTTGATCATCACAACATTTGTTAAGGCGAAGACATCTTTCACCGACATGGCTTCGAAAACGCAGACAATTAAATTAACCACTAATCTGGAACATGAGCTGTTTCAGTATTACAGCGAAGAAAAGACAAAGCGGCAAGAATTACAATGTCAAATAATGGCGCTTAAAACCGAAATGGAAAAGCTACGGGAAATTTTGAAAAACCAAACTGATCCAGAAAAAAATAAGGCCACTGAAAAGGTCAACAAAGAAAGTTCACCCAAACCTATCGAATATGAGACGGACGAGGATGAACTAGCCAGGGAAACGGAGTGGATTAGGATAGAAAATAAAAGAAAAAAACGGAAGCTGAACCGTACGCTGACTCCCCCCTCCCAACTTAATATTGAACAAGGGAACATAAAACCCAAAAAAATGCCAAAGCCACCCCCAATAATAGTGCAGGGTGTTAAAGATTACCAGTCATTCTATGACTCAATAGCCACTACTCAGGGCGACACGTTCACCATAAAAATGATGAACGGGGATAGCGTCAAAATAAATGCAACCAATGAAGATACCTATAGAGACATTACGAAGCTACTTACTTCAAATAATTTACTCTGGCACTCGTATGAGAACAAACAAGCCAGACCAATACGAGTGATGGCCAAAAAGCTGCATCATACATGCCAGCCAGAAAGAATTGTAGAGTACCTGAAAAACAAGGGCTACAAAATTGAAAATGCTGTAAGCAAATTAAGTTGGAGGAAAAAAGAACCACTCAACATGTTTATGTTAACATTTGAAAAAGATGAAGATATAAACAAAGTTTATGGAATCACCAATATTCTAGGGTGCAAAGTCGAAATCCACCCACTTAGAGCATCTAAGCTAGTTCCTCAGTGCAAAAGATGCCAAGCCTATGGGCACACCCAGAAGTACTGTTCGAAAGAACCAAGGTGCGTCAAGTGCACTGGCAAACACCTCACAAGAGACTGCGTGAAACCGGCACAAGATAAACCAAAATGTGTCCATTGTGGGGAGCCACATCCAGCTAACTATAGAGGGTGTATAGTAGCAAAGGAGATGCAAGTATTAAAAAGTAAATACACTACAAAACAAACTGCATCCCAACCAAAGAAGCATACCGAACCATCAGCTACTAAAGAAGCTAATGAAAAGAAAGGAATGACCCACCAACCATCCAAGCCGTCCTCGTACTCTCAAGCAGTTAAAAATAATGTGGAGACAAGTTCGGAATCAAAACTCGACAAAATTTTAAGTTTAATGGCAACATTTGATGAACGGCTTAAAAAACTAGAAATGAGTGCCAAAAAAGCTCCTATTCATCTGCGAAAATGATTAATAATCTGAAAATCATGGCTTGGAATGCTAATGGACTGTTGCAACACCAAGATGAGTTACAAGTAGTCCTAGATACAGAAAACATAGATATATGCTTAATATCAGAATCACACTTTACACGACATTCATTTGTAAAATTTCAAGGCTACAAGATATATCATGCTCTGCATCCTGATAACACCGCAAGAGGAGGCAGCGCCGTCATAATTAGAGAAAACATACATCATTATGAACAGACTAAATATGAAGACCAGGAAATGCAAGTGATCGGTGTAACTATCAAAATGAAAAGATACGACTCGGTCACTATGGCAGCTATATACATCCCCCCAAAATACGCACTAAAAAAAGAGCAATACAAGACACTCTTAGCGCGACTTGGAAATAAATTTATATTAGGTGGAGACTTCAATGCCAAGAATACTTATTGGGGCTCCAGACTAACTACAACAAAAGGCAGAGAGCTACTAAGTGCCATACAAGAAACCAAATCAGAGGCTCTATCAACAGGAAAACCGACATACTGGCCAACAGACTCAAGAAAAATTCCAGACCTAATTGACTTTTTTATATATAGAGGTATATCCTCTGACTTTATAAGTGCCGAAGAAGGATTTAATATGAACTCGGATCACTCACCAATAATTTTACATATTAGTGAACATGTCAAACAGAGAGAAGGCAATCCGTTTCTTGTGAACAAGTTCACAGACTGGGAATCATTTAAAATTGACTTAGAAAATAAAATAGACCTAAATATGTTCATCAGTGATAAGCACCAACTTAATTTCGAATTAAGCAAATTTATTGTAGATGTCCAACAAACTGCATGGGCTAATACACCCGAGAAAAAAAGAACTTTGAAGGTTAATAGTTATCCAAAAGAAATAACAGATCTGATCAGAGAAAAAAGAACCCTGAGGAAAAAGTGGCAGCAAAGCAGGTTTCCCCAAGATAAGACACTGTTAAATAGAATAACTAAACAAATTAGGAAGGCAATCAAGAAAGTTCGGGACGAAAATTTGACAAGGCATCTTCTTCAACTGACTAGTGATCGAACGACTGATTATTCGCTATGGAAAGCCACAAGGAACCAAAAACAACCTATTGCTCACATACCGCCAATAAAAGAACTAAATGGCCAATGGGCAATAAGTAACGAACAAAAAGCATCAAGGTTTGCCCAGCACTTAGAGGAAACCTTTACGCAAACCGAGAGCGCTGACCAAGATCTAAACTGGGAACAACTACAACAAGTAGACCAAGAGATAAAACTTGTAACACCAAAAGAAGTATCTAAAGAAATCAGAGATCACATCAGCCCAAAAAAATCACCTGGTTATGACCTTATCACAGGGGAAATCCTAAAGAACCTACCAAGAAAAGCCTTGGTAAAACTTACCAAGATAATCAATGCTTCTTTTAGACTGAAGCATGTTCCAGACCAATGGAAGGTTGCAGAAGTGATCATGATCCCCAAACCAGGGAAACCACCTCAAGAGGCATCATCATACAGGCCCATCTCCCTGCTGCCAGTGATATCAAAGCTTTTCGAGAAATTACTTTTAAAACGACTAAAACCTATTATAGAAAATAGCAACATTATACCAGACTATCAATTTGGATTCAGAGAAAAACATTCAACGATAGATCAGGTGCATAGAATAACAACAGTAATTGAAAAAGCTCTTGAAGATAGAAAAGTGTGTACCACTGTATTTTTAGATGTAGCCCAGGCTTTTGACAAAGTTTGGCACAAGGGATTGATCTTTAAACTAAGAACTATGTTGCCAAAACAGTTCGCAGACATATTAGAATCTTATGTAACTGGTAGAGTCTTTAGAGTAAGGCAAGAAAATACCTATTCTGAACTAAAAGACATAAAAGCTGGTGTACCACAAGGAAGTGTTCTAGGCCCGGTCCTGTACCTGTTGTACACATGTGATATACCAGAACTAGAAAATGCAACTATTGCTACTTTTGCTGATGATACCGCAATAATGGCCACTGGATCAAGTCACAAAGAAGCTGTGGTGAAAGTACAAAAAGCAATAAGCCAATTCTATGATTGGACCAAGAAGTGGAGGATCAAGTTGAATGAAACCAAATCCATTCACATTGACTTCACTAATAAGAAATCTGAATACAACCCTGTGTACATAAACAACAAAAGTGTACCGTACGAAAACACTGCCAAATATCTTGGTATGACCTTAGATGCAAAGCTTCGCTGGAAAGCCCATGTCAAAAAGAAACGAGAAGAATTAGAAATTCGTTACAGAAGAATGAACTGGTTACTAGGAAGGCATTCCGCGTTGTCAGTTCCTAACAAAATTCTGCTCTACAAAACAGTCCTTATGCCAGTATGGACCTATGGTATACAACTATGGGGTTGCGCCAAAGAAAGCAATGTAGAAATTATACAAAAATTCCAGAACAAAGTACTCAAGAACATCGTGAACGCGCCTTGGTACATAAGAATTGACGACATCCATCGGGACCTGAATATAGAGTTCGTAAACAGCATAATCCAAAAATATGCAGAAGCTCATGAACATCGACTTCATCATCATGTTAATGTCGAGGCCATCCAGCTCCTCGATAACACGGACATAGTAAGAAGGCTCAAAAGGACTAAGCCTTTTGAGTTAGTGTAGTGTAATCTATTGTGACTTTACCGCGAGTGTAATATAGTGTAGTGTACCTAGCTATTTATATGGACACAAGAACAAAGTGACTTCGCCTTAACAGACGCTAAGTAAACGCAATGGACGTGCTCTTAGATATAATTTTACTTTTAGCAAATTAAGTTAGATTAAAATTGCTTATTAGCCTTATTAGGCTAGATTGTAATATAATAAATAAGATAAAAAAAAAAAAAAAAAAAAAAAATGTCCGAGACCCAGATGTTCGAACACGTAACATCTGGGCGAACTTGGAAGAAGGGGTGTTGGGGTGCAACAATATTCGGTTCTCCATAATTTTTATTCGTACTTTCCTTACAAAAAAGTAATGTAACTAAGCATGCCTTTTGTGTAAGTAAAACTATAAAAGCTACAACATTGTCACGCCACCAAGGTTCAACGTACGAAGCTGAAATACTAGTTAGCTGTTGAAATTCAATTAGCCAGACAATCGATACTGCGGCAGCCGCGCCTGGCCGAGGTTGAAATCATTGCAAACAGTAGCCATTTCGTATGAGGACACTAGTTGATTAATGTGACCTAATGTCTAATGAGTGAAGGTATTGTCGTATTTTTTTACGAAAGTCTTTCATGAAAATACTAGCTTTTTTCTAGGTATTTGGCCTAATATTCTCTATAGTATGATTGGTAATTCAGTACATTCGTTCCTTCGAATGGGTGATAAATTGAAGTCCAAACTGGGTTGTTTTGGAAAAATTGAACATTAAACTGATAGTTCATGAACGAATAAATCCTACGAAAACCAATCTCTAATACGAGAAATCCCTACCTCTAGAGGTTAAGTGCCGTCAAGTTGATTTTGTATGCAAGTTTCAGTAAATGCAAGCTTCAGTAAATACAGCAGGTATAGTATAGCTGTACAAAGGTCGGAAGTAACGTCACTATCTTTTTTTCAATACATTTCACAAATGTTTACTAACAACAACACATCAGGCCCCAGTCAACGTCATTTGGACGTACGAAAAATTGATGCACAATCGGAGCGCAACGTGTCGTATGCACATACTCCTCCTTTATTATTATCCCAGTGCACCAATAACGCTACCAATGACGTTTAGGCTTCCGTCTCCGGCGACGCGACGGCCGAATGCTATGTGCGTAAATGCACGGATTCTGATACCGCCCGCACGCCACTTGCAAAGGCCAGTTCCAAAGTCCCAAGCTCACACGCAGTATGCGTCTGTCGGTATCAACTTAGAGCGCGGGCACACGATGCGTTGCGGCGCCGCACCGCAAAGATTTCACCGTATCAGCGGGCAGCGGGCTAAGCTAGCAGCGGGCTGATACGGTGAAATCTTTGCGGTGCGGCGCCGCAACGCATCGTGTGCCCCCGCTCTGAGGGCATAGCGACGGCTGGACACCGCGGTGTGTAGGTCACAATTTATTAAAGAAACGGTGAGTTAATAATAGACTTAGTTCTTTGCAATAATAATAAAGTCTTGTATGATGCATCGGCACAAACCATGTAATATTCACATTCTTCAATGAACTCATTTATTTAATTTATCAACTTAATTACGTGGCGCGAAAAATTAAACTTGAACCAGAGGCAAGCGTGAGATCTAAGGCAGACCATGAATTCGCGAACGATATTTTGTTCTGCATACAGTCCGCCATGTTTTCTTCGAAATTTCGGCCTCGCTAGAGGAGAAATAATGATTATAATATTTCGCTCGATCTGAAGATATTGTGTCGCGACTTCATACCGTGTGCGGTGCACTCACTACCTCCCGCCCTTGTAACGCGTCCCTCGGTCGATACGCAGGGGGCAAACAGTGAGGCTACTCACGGCGATATTTGTACGGCACGGTTGGCGCAGTAGCTGAGCGATTGACTGCTAGGCTGCGTGTCGCGGGTTCGATTCCCGCACGGAACAAATAATTGTATGGCTTACAGATAGTTGTTCCGGGTCTGGTTGTCAGTGTATTTGAGTTTAAATGCTTGTAAACGCACCCACAGAAGAAATTCTTAGTGTGAGACAACGTTATTAAAATATACAATACTAGCAATATACATGGTGTAAACGGACCCTTCATGAAGCCGTCAACCAAGCATTCTGTACATTAAAATAATTATTGATGTATTTATTCCATGTGAACACATTTACACCTGACTTTCGAGCGAGATAATGAAAGGTTATTGCAGAAGATATTTCTGAAAATTGGCTTTAAATTTGCCGCAACTGCCAAAGTGCAAATCGATTTGATCACTGCAGCTATTGCCATTTGCAAAACCTTACAAATGGGGAATTGGCGCCAAGAATAGGTCTTCTTTGCGGTGGGCAAAGTGGTGTTATTGCACTGCGAGGATTAGAAAGAGCAGTGGTGGCAACTTACGAGTGTAGGCACTAGGCCGTAGGTTCGTGACAAGGTAGGCACTTTATGTTGTAACTTAAAATAATTCATCACTGCTATCAGAACGGTGAAGAAAACCATTTCTGCATGTCCTAAAACCAATATTCTTACACGCACTGGGCCTGCGTTAAACCCACTTCCTTTCATAGAAAGGAGGCCTGTATCCCAGGAGTGGGAACATTATGAGCAGAGTCTGCTTATGCTTCACCTGTAGAATAGTGTGGTTTAAAAATAAGCAGGTCACAGGTGTGGTAGACGAAAACCGCTCTTATGGCTACGAAATAAAGTCGAAATCAAGTCCTGTGACTGTACTATGAAGAATCAATGCGTTTATCTCGACACTGCATCCAGCAATTTGACATAATTATGATCAATTACTTAAATAGAAACACTGCTCATAAATGGCTAGTTATCGATTCTACGTCCCTGAGATCGCCGACAGATTGCGCCACAAGTCTTGTTACATCGATTTATTGCGACTACACGTAGGTACAAGGAAGGCTGGTTTAAAAGTAATTTCTTCCTTTGATACCAGAAACGGGAAAATTTTATACTATAAGCCCTTTACGTTTATTTTAGTGAGAATCTGATGGAACTCTGGATTGTTTCCGAAATTTAATAGGTTGGTAATTTAACAGGTTTGGCCAAAGAAACCAGGGCCGTCCTAAAACTCTTTGGGTCGACGATATCGTCAAAGTCGCGGGAAACACCTGGATAAGAGACGCACAGAACCGAGAACCTGCTAATGATCGAACGTGAAATGGCCATCTATCGGTCAAATGAACTTAAGTCCTCAATCCGGATCTATTGTAGTTCTGATAAAGCGATGCTGGGGATTTTGTTTCGACACTTCTTCTCCCCACTTTTTTTGTTTCTTTTTTTAATGTTAATTTTAGTTCTAAAAGTGCTAATTTTCAGCCTAAATAAAATACTTTTGATTTGGATTTGATAAAGAGGTAGGTATTGTCTTGCTTGACGTTAACACAATTTGTAGATATTAAGTGACTTCTACATGATTGGATTAAATACAAGATTAATAGAGCTACAATCGTCGAGACTTCTATCAAATTGAGCGAATTTACACAGATACAAAAATGTCTAGATTCCTAAACGCATTCAGGAGTGCTGGTGCCAACTGAAGGTTCAATTAACCTTAATTAAAACGTCCAATGAACGTGACATCCTATTTAAATAATTATCTCATACTAAGCCTCTGTAAGATATTCGTATTAATTGCAAAAGCGAGTTTATCCGCGCATTCTTGCACCGAACGGGGAATCGAAGTTGTAACGCGGTCGGGGACCGCAGTTCGTTGACCGACTGATAGGGTTACCATGTTACTTGCTTCACTTCGCACAAATTCATTTAGGTCGAATTATTTGATACTTTGGTGAGCTCTAACAGCTACATGGGTCGACCATTAAGGTTAAGCAGCGCTTGGCAGCCAAGGTCGGTCAGGTCGGGTCGGTGGACCATCCATTACATACCAAGTTTCCTCCGTGCATCGAAAAGCACGTGAAGAGGTTGGTCCCAGCTGTCGTTTGTAGATATTTGACAGCCGTTACACTTGTAAAACCACCACCACCACCACACCACCCACCACCACCCACTTGGTCCGAAAGCCTAATAACCATGATTATGTTTGAAACTTTGGTATTAATCCCTCTCTCTTTCTTCGCTTCTTTAACCCGTATCTACCCAATGCTAGATCTCCTCCATTGAAACCTTCTTTACCCGGTCTTGATCAACTCTTGCTACCAGGATCCAATTAGCTAGTGGCCTGCCTACATTCCTAAGGCCAAATCAGCGTTTCCATTCCAACATTTTCTTCCCCATTTACCATTCGCTCTGTGGCCTATATGGTCTGCCCGTTTCCACATTTCCACGCTACCAAGCTAGGTATACTTAGCAGAATCAGCCTTTAATATTCCCACTGCTGGGACAAGGCCTTCGCTTTATTAGAGAACGGGCTATACTATAATACGCCGAGCGGGCCCAGTACAGTTTGGTAGATGCCACAAGTCTTCGAATTTTTTGGTTCTAGGACATGCCGGTTCTCTCACGATGTTTTCTTTCTTGGTATACTTAATTATAATTAATACGGTCATTCGGCTATTGAGTCATTGGCTTCTGTGCTAGTTGCAGGTTCAATTACCGCACAACGTAAATATTTGTATGACCTAGAGGTTTCAAGTATGTTTTGGTGTTTCTGCATTTGGCACATTTTGTGTCTGTTAATACAAGTACCCAATTTAAGGAAATTGAACGATGATGACAACCAAATGTATGAACACGGAGGAAATCAAAAGATCGTAGCTGGTTGCGTTTTGTAATATCCGCCTAACCCCATGGAAAAATGCGTGAATTCATGTGTGTATGTATGTCTTAGATCTAAGTTTATTAGCTGAATGATTGATATACAAATATATCTATAAATCCCAAATTGTAATGTGACTTCTAACAAACCGCCCAAATAAACGGTATTTACGGAATCAAAGAAACAACATAATGTCAATGGGTCATGACCTAGTCACCTATGACTCAGTTCGGCGCCTGTTTGACAAAGACAAGTACAAATGGGTCATCGTTGACCCCCCCAACTACCTAGCCGGTTATTTGAACAGTTGGTTGACCTTCCCCTTAATCTAAAATATTGGATTTGTAGATGTTTGACATTTGACATTGATATTCGATGGTCATTACTTTTTTCAGTGCGTGTCTTCTTATTGAAGTTCAACTAAAAGAAAGGTGTGTTCCGAAGATCAGCTTCATGCAATTTAATGAGTATTGCTTGTGCTCTTTAGTTCCTATTGAGAAAAGAAACTGTCGTCCTCCAGCCCTCATTCCAATCTATTTGAGGTGGGCACAGCATGTCCTCTTGCATACATCTCTCACTCTCTTTTTAGCCATATCATTTCTCAAATCATCCATAATTTCTTTTGTCTTATTCTACTTTCATTCTTCTCTTCTTTACAAACGTAAAACGTAGAATGATAAGTAGAAGAATTTAATAAAGCTTTAATATTAAGTTTTAAGTCTCTGATGAGATGATGAGTGAGTGATACGTAATACATAATACTTCTCTAGTATGGAAGAAGAATACATGCTGGGCCGACCCCAAATGAATTGGGATAAGGGCAAGAGAATGATGCTGAATGATGATGATTAGGTTATTTGTGTTACAATTTTGGTATATTCTATCTATCTATAACTACGAGTACACATTTTTTTTTAAATTAAATTTATTTTTTCAATCTTTCCCCTTTACTAAAACCATGGTAACACTACGCTGCGCGCGCGCCGCAGTGAGCGGCATTCTAACAATTCGCAATGCTCGTGATAAGCCAGTTTGTGAACTATTTGCATCGGGGACGCTTTTATTTATGGCTAATCTTTATAGGTATGACCGAGTTTTCGTATGTTCTTTTATTTATTGTATTTTTATGTAGGTCGATGTAGGATTGACAAGGGTTTCTTTCGAAATTGCGTGTATATTGCAATTATGCATGCTGTACTTTCGTTGCTAATATTATATGATTTATTAATCATAGGAATAATGCATGGAGTTTATTTCGTAGGCAGATGTTTTTTAGTAACCTGGCTGGACCTAATTTTGTCAACCGAAAACAAGAGAAAAGTCTTTCTCAGCAGGAGGGTAGGTCTTTAGGGAAGCCAAGCCTCGAGGGATAATGATGACTATAAAGGCATAGTTATGAGGCTTGGGGAAGGCATATTCGAGGCTGCTGGAGTGATTGTGGAGAATATCACCCCAGTCAGAAGTGACGAGGAGGAACACCGTATGGTTTTAGTCAGAAGAAGTCAGACCCGTCCGTCGGCCCCACGGAGGACATCCATTTAGGATTTTCACACGTAAAGCTTAATAAAGTAATACGTAGGGCTTAGTCGAGGCAGTGGACACATTTCGACTAATTTCATGAAGATTTGTTCCGTCTATCTTTCTTTAGCCTGATGTTTTGGGGATCAAATGAATACATGAAAAAAAAAAATGAAAAATATTTTATTATTACAAAAGCTTCATATACACTGAATTGTGTTTGGAGCCTCCTTTTAGGCAAACAATGCCTGTATTAGGAGACTCCGCTCTTCCATATCTTAGATATAATGATACATGCAATTATATTGGTTTTATTTACCGATGTTATTTAAAACTGAGTATGCATCATGTCATGTGTTAAGAAGCACACACATACATACAAACACACACATTGTACATTTCTCATTCATTCAAATATTACAGTGCTGCATGGTCCTTTTGACGCTTGAATGAAAAATCAAAATAGCGGTGTTTGTTTCGATTAAAACCACGCGCCTAAAGATCGCTGAACAACGTTTACATGTTGTAAAGAATTCATACTAAAATTGACAAGAACAAAAGAAATGTCACAAAAAAACCCCGGATTCCTATCATTGTAGGTAAAACATGGAATTATGGAATACATTACTGACAGCAACAACAATTTATATTTCCTTACAATTACGCGCTACAATTGCAACTCTATTCCAATTATGGAGTCTGATTGCATTTTTTTGTTATCAGCGGTTTCTTTTAAGGAAGCTAGCGTTACTTAAGCTTATGAATAATAATTGTAATTGGTTAAACGACGGGCAATTGCTATGCTTACGTAGAGCTGTAGCTGGTACTGGTTGCAGTTGGTAAGTTGTAGAATAGTGGAGTTCATGATGATGATTCAGAGAATGATCTCAGATGAATAGAGGAATGTTGTCTTTGGATTTCTTGACGAAAGGATTTCTTACGTCATTGCTGAGGTTTTAGTAATGTAAGGGATTCTAGCCTCAAATTCCCGAAGCCTTCAGATTTGTCATCAGAAGAAAGAAACTTAGGAAGAGAGATCTTTAAAATACCGATGTATTTGCTTAAGAATCAGCGCTCTTAAAGAGCAACTGATTAGTAGTAAAGGAAACCCGCTGAATCAGAAGATCCAGAGAAGACAATAATACCAAGTAGCTAAAACACTTACCTAGCCGATTTCGGTCACAGCGACTGAATTCGATGGCCTTCTAGGGTGGTAGTTGACAGCTTTGGTATTAATATTAACAAATAAACCGTGAAAGAATTTGAAAAGTAATTTGCACGTGTAAAATTAAATACAATAGCTTGACAACAGTATCTTGGCCATAGCAACCTCGATAACTAATTTATCAATCAAGTCAATTTAAAATATTAAAAAGGTTAATCAAAATGACTCCTGTCAGCGAATACTTATTTTTTTGTAACGAAGCTGCTATGTTTGTTCTCGGATATAGGTCGGATTTTCCGTGAAATCTTATAGTTATGTAGCGGCACTACAAAAAGTACTACAGCAACATAAAACAAAAGGACTACAGCGCCATCTATGACACAGAGGACAAACTAAACATCGAAATACATCTAAATCCTGCATCGCGCAAGTAATTCGCGACTTAAGACTATATAGAGGAACCCGACAACAACTGTCGGGCAGTAGCCCACCAGATAATAACACCCGTCTGGTCGGAGGATCCTCCCTTTTCTATGAGGGATGAAGAACTTTACACCCTGTTCTTTATACTCCCAAAGTTACAAATTCGTGTAAGTATAGCTTTATCGTCTTATTGCAACACCTATATTGAGCCAAGTAAAAATTATGTTAAAAGTCAGAAGTGTGGTTCGAATACGACCTCTCGTTCACCAGTGAGCTATTGCCCAACAACACAACCACAATTGCATAATTTAGTCTCTTCGAATAGATACGATGATGCATATTGATAGTTCTGCATGTTGAAAGTTTCAAATATTTGAGAGTGCTTTCAACGCTTTACGTATTTTACGCTTCGCTTGCGTGACACTGAAAATGACGTAGAAAATCTTGTATTTTACCAAGGACATCTTACTTAGAACTTTAGCAAGTCATTGCACTCAAGGTCACATTCAATCTAAAACTTCTCAGCTGAACTTTCACGAATATTAAATACGAAAACCTTTTTACATATTGTAATAAATTCTGAACAGCTTGCATAGTTCAAGGCTCGCGTGTAGGTATTTTTATTACATTTCAAGCACGATAAATATTTTCGTAAACACCAAAACGTGAAGTAAATTGGCGTGACTGTATGTGTGTGTGAATAGGAATGGCTTTTTGCTTTTTTTTTTTCTTTTTTGGAGGGTGGGAAATCATCAAATGACTCCTCCCGCTCTGGGCGGAGCGGAAGGGAGTGTCAGACTCTTACTGACTAAAAACCACCCATGTTCCTTCGTTCGCCCTTTACGTTCCAGGGCCGCGGTATCTCTTTCGAACAGTCCCGCAGCCCTGGGAATAGGAATGGCTGCCGACAATTTTACAAATTAACTTGTCACCTGGTCACGCGATGTTACCTTTGTTTACGGAGAAACGAAGAAATTCACAAGCAAGACGGACCGTATCATAGGTGTCAGTCTGATTGCTAATTGTCTGACATAAAGATTCTCTATTTTGTGACTCTATGAGGGGAAAGTCCGCCTCTGTACTTTGTGCTTGAAGTGTTAAATAAATAAATAATAAATATCGCAGTCACAGTTAACTAATGTCAAACTGTATTTTAAATTTTTGTTCTCCTTTTGTTGAAGCTGGGCTGGTGTATCTTAATACTCGGTAGTAAGTAGGTATCCTAACTAGGACGCCACGTCATATTCGATACTGTGTTTAAAACTTCTTTCGTTCCTTACGATTGATCCCTAAATCGTAAATTTTATTTTCTTGTAACGGATTGTGCCACACTCTTTTTTAAATTAATGAATAATATTGACGGCACGGTTAGCGCAGTGGCTGAGCTATTGTGGGTGTGTGGTGGGTTCGATTTCCGCACGGAACAAATATTTGTAAGGCCTATAAGTATTTGTTTCGGGTTTAGCTGTTTGTGTATGTGAGTTTAAATGTTCGTAAACGCACCCACGATACAGGAAAAATTCAAAAAGGCAAAGCCTGTGCTGATGGTTTTCATAATATCGTGTAGCTTCCAACATTGCTTAACGTGGCAGTGGTTGCGACTGATTAAAAGTCCTACTAACAGCTAGAAAGAAGTTAAATTAAATCATTAAAGATAAGGCAGTTACCTGTTTAACAGCACCATCCACATAGTCCTCACAGACATTCTTAGCGAAGAATGTCTCAACAGGGAAGGTACGTCCAGGGATGGTGAATGTGGGTACGTTGCCGAAGAACGTGGAGAACTTCGTGGAGTCCATGGTGGCTGACGTCACGATCAGCTTCAGGTCGGAGCGACGGGCCACCACCTGCGGGAGAGAAATTTGGAGTTAATTTTTCGTACAGATTTAAAATTTTGTGACAAACATGATTTTATCATCCTCCTCCCATTTCCTCTTATTCAGTGCAGGCTTTTTTTTTTCATAAAGAAGTATGGATGGGTATCTACATGAAGTAATACCTCTGTTAATTAAAAGGGTCTCCCTTGTTTGACCGAAAAGAAATTGCCAAATTATCACTTCCCAAACAAATTTTCGCATAATTTCATTTCCCAAATTATTACTTACCAAAAAATCTCTTTACAAATAATTGTTACGAAAACCTATGTTTGGCAAGTGAACGTTTGAACAATAACTTGTTCACCAACTAGTACTTTTACCATTTTTTATCTAGTCAAATATTTCAGTTGGTATAACATATTTTACGCAAAATTACATAAGCCAAATATTTGGTGGCGTCAATTTTAAACTTACCATTTCAGTCAAAAGCACTATTAACTAGTTGGAATCTCCTATTTGGATTCGGTTGGGGCTCCTATTTCTGTCTGCAGGGTTTACAGGCACCTAACTAACCGAACCTCGGGGTGCCCCTGACATCGACCGTCTAGGGTTAGCGTTTCCGTCAGCAGGTCGACGGATCCCCGCTGCGCGGGGCTCCTATTTCTGTCTGCAAGGTTTACAGGAACCTAACTAACCGAACCTCGGGGTGCCCCTGACGTCGACCGTCTAGGGTTAGCGTTTCCATCAGCAGGTCGACGGATCCCCGCTGCGCGGGGCTCCTATTTCTGTCTGCAAGGTTTACAGGAACCTAACTAACCGAACCTCGGGGTGGCCCTGACGTCGACCGTCTAGGGTTAGCGTTTCCGTCAGCAGGTCGACGGATCCCCGCTGCGCGGGGCTCCTATTTCTGTCTGCAAGGTTTACAGGAACCTAACTAACCGAACCTCGGGGTGCCCCTGACGTCGACCGTCTAGGGTTAGCGTTTCCGTCAGCAGGTCGACGGATCCCCGCTGCGCGGGGCTCCTATTTCTGTCTGCAAGGTTTACAGGAACCTAACTAACCGAACCTCGGGGTGCCCCTGACGTCGACCGTCTAGGGTTAGCGTTTCCATCAGCAGGTCGACGGATCCCCGCTGCGCGGGGCTCCTATTTCTGTCTGCAAGGTTTACAGGAACCTAACTAACCGAACCTCGGGGTGGCCCTGACGTCGACCGTCTAGGGTTAGCGTTTCCGTCAGCAGGTCGACGGATCCGCGCTGCGCGGGGTCCTATTTCTGTCTGCAAGGTTTACAGGAACCTAACTAACCGAACCTCGGGGTGCCCCTGACGTCGACCGTCTAGGGTTAGGGTTTCTGTCAGCACTCAGCATCTGTTAAATTTCAATTACGTTATATTAAATCAATTTGTGTTATGTCTTCATTCCAAAATTTTTGCCTTTATATTTTTTGTCATAACAAATCATTTGACTAAACGTTTACTGTCTTAATTTTGTTTGCTGTAATAAATCATTTGATTAAAGACCAAAAGCCTTAATGACATTTTCCTCAGTAATAATCTGCCAAGTAAACATTTGACCAAATGAAAATGTGCGTACTAAAATTATTCCAAATATTACATTGGCATAAAAAAAGGTTGCTAAAATTTGTTTGGGTAATGAAAATTTGGCAAAATCTTTTCGGCAAAACGGCAGGATCCCTAATTAAAAGCATGTTGTATCTATGATGTACTTGATCCATGGCTAAGGATGTAAGAGGAACCATAAACCATCTCGTTTAATCAAAAATCTGGGTTTTTTTACCAATGTTTCAATAGCATAATTGGAGGAGGTCATGGCTAAATAATACCGAGTTTCCTCCATGCCTCAGAAAGCACGTTAAACCGTTGGTCTCAGCCGTCATTTGTATATTTGACAGTCGTTATAGGTAGTCAGTGGCCCGAAAGTCTGATAACCAGTCTTCCAAAAGTATTGTATTACCCCAGTACTAACAGGGTGGAGGTCAGATAGGCCATCGCTCTATGTCAAATACTGGTATTCAGCTGCATCCGGTTAGACTGGAAGCCGACCCCAACTTAGTCGAGAAAAGGTTGGGCAGATGATGTTTCAATACAAAAATTCCGGAAAACAGCTGCCTCATCGTGATAAATTTGACCTAAGCTGCTCTAGGCTTAACGAAAAACGGTTGGTCTATCTAGATTGTCGATTAGTAATTTAGGCAGACTAATAAGCCAAGTGTCATCGACACTACAGTTAAAGTCATTGACTTGATCGACAGGCAGAGTGATGCACCCAAACAATTTCCTTCAGCATTTACAGCGTTCCATTAAAAACTGAATTAAAACATAATTTAACTGTCAGTTACTCACATTACATCATTATTAATGTCTACATACTAATTATTCAAGGAATTCTGAAATTGACTAAAATATCCTATTTTTAGTGATCGATTAAGGCGAATACGCCTGGGAAGACACTGAAATGAAATGTCCATTATCTTCATACTGTTGTTCATGAAAATTTGACATGAGTTTGAGTTTTTGAGTTCAACGCTAATTCAGACAAACGCATTAATTTATTTTTAAGGCAGTCCCGGGTGCATTGTAAACAACTTGTAGTTGTTTCCAATGCACCCCGGACCGCCTGTAAGTTACAAGTTGTTGTTGCTTAAAATCGGATCTTGGATTGTTACATTACAAGCGAATACTCCGTTGAGTCCTGTAAATGTATACTTTTTTCAGTCTAAATCATATTTTGATCAATATACCACCTGAAACTGTCCTGCATATTGCCAAAACATCAGAAAGAAAAATCGTTGGTTATTATATTTATTTTTAGCGCATTCCCCTTAAAAATTGACGTTCGATGATTACACGGTCTATTGCATGCGCGTGAGCAAGCTTGCGCAACACAATAGCATTCAGGTGAAAAAACTGTACAATATTTCAGACAGGCTATTTGTATATACTTCTGTAACAATGAAGTAAGCGAAAAAATTAATCAGGTATAGGTAATTGATTTGTGCGAAATAAAAGAATTTATGCGAGTTTTTGTTGAACGCCATGTCCTTGTGGTGGTAAAAGTTGGGAAAACCGGACAGGACACTAAAAATATAGGTTTTGTATGACTACTTTTAAAACTTTTTGCTCGAGATAAATATAGTCGATAAGTCAAGGCTAGATTAGTTGCGGGGAACTTCTAGAAACACAATGAAGTTATCGAAGTAGACCCCGACAGCAACAGAGGGCAATGTCGTCTGTCGCGTTTTCATAGAGCTACCACCAAGTTGTAGAGATTGGGGAGCTTTGCCGCTGCAGTTTGTCTTTTTTGTCTAGGCGCGCGTGCTCCACCCCAGGCCGCATCAAGCGAGCTGCGGCCAAACAAGCCTAATTAGTGTAAAAAAATGTTGGTGTGATTGCTTTCGGAATTGTACCTAGAACATCCATTAAGACCTTTTTGGACAATAAATTAAGCAATGAAAAAATATTGGTCTATTGTGAACCTCTATTTCGGTACCGTCTGCTACATATACGTAAAAACTGTTCATTTCAATCCAGGCGCTCAGAAAATTATATTCCATATTTTCTTAAAGAAAGACACAAGCAGCTGTTTGTGAAAATTGGATGCACTATTTTGTCTGTAAGGATTTATTGATATCGTAGCGCTCAAAGGACGTGCGTTAAGGACGTTAGTGTCAACGGCCTATGAGTGTTTTTGTACATAATTCTATTCGAACTATTTTCGTTAGTTTTGTTTACATTCTGACTAGCTCATGCCCGCGGCTTCACCCGCGTAATTGTCCCACGGGATCGTACTACCGGGATAAAAAGTATCCTATGTGTTAATCCAGGTTATAAACTATCTGTGTGCCAAATTTCATCCAAATCCGGTCAGCAGTTTTTGCGTGAAAGAGAAAAAAACATCCATCCATCCATACTCACAAACTTTCGCATTTACAATATTAGTAGGATTGTCTCTAGTATTTTTGTGTAGTCTATTTTTGTAGTGTATGTCTGTATGAAACTAATAATAATGCGGTGAAATCTTAATCGGCCTAACTTGACCCTCTGTGGGTATAGTTGTATACATCTCCACGCTCCGGTTAGGTTGAAACACTTTTTTCAAAAATTTTAACGGAAAATAACACTATAGTGACGCAGTAGGCTAAGCTACATGTACTATAGTTTAAATATTACTTCCTTACATACATATTCGAAAATATTATCTATACTAATGTAATAAAGAAGTATTTGTTTGTAAGTTTGTATGATAAGGGTAATGATCCAATTCTAAAAATTCTTTCACTGGCAAAAAGCTACATACATTATTCGTGGGTGCTAAAGGCTTATAAATTATGTTTACATCATGGATATTAGTCGAGCTATCACATTTTTTGTAGACGAAGTCGCGGGCGAAGTGCCAGTATCAAGTAACTCGACTAAAGTAGACTTTGTTTACCACAACAAAACCAAAGACCACATCTCAAATCAAACCTTTTTTGACCAAAAACAAAGAGCTCGAACTCAAACACCATCAGATTAGACCCTCCCCAATTCATTTAGAAGAACCCTTAGACTAAAGCATTCCCTCGAGTCCCCAAACACGTCACGCAGATGACGTCACGACGGATGAAGTTGGGGGCTTGGGGTATGATAGGGGAGTTTAAAAATAGCTCGTTGCGTGTCTAGACTATACACAATAACGCAGTTACAGAGGGTGTTGTTTGTATCGGAATTGCATGTGATGGCGATAAAATATTAAGTGTTGGGTCGTATATGGGATGTGTAGCTCGATTTACACAAAAATACGAAGTGCGATATAAGTTTTTCAAACTGACATGGGACCTAATGACGAGCATCGTTGACGGACTTCGTTTTGCAGCCATATACAGGATGGAATTTTTCAACCGCATCTTTCCAAAGTATTCTAAATACTGGAGATAGAATATTTATATTACAAGTCTGTATTCAAAGATTTTCCAAAATTCGCTTGCCATACTCGGGAATCGAACCGACTAATATTCTAAAAAATAACATCCTGTAATTTTATGACGTCAATAGATAGGGGCATTCATATGGATCAAATCTCTCTTACAAACATGATAAATTGAATGAAAGGAAAACCATGAAATCTAAACTTATATAGAATAAAGCATCTTTGAACCAGGATTGCTCAATAACGCAACCGAATATTTGGTCAGTTTTTATGTTATTTACGAGTATATGAGTGCAACTAGTGCTTAATTCTGTATAAAATTCAGCCTTATCGTTTTTTTTTGGTCACGTTAACTAGCCTTTCAAGCGCCATATAAACTTAACGCAACCACTTCGCGCAGGCAGACATATTTGGGATCAGGAAGTTGCTCTTTATCCCTCCCATAATATCACTAATCACTATCATTAACACTGAAAACGGGATGTTTACCACAGACGGGTAAATACCGCACGGATTTTAACGGTTTATTTTTTATTTCGGGAACTCAAAACAAATAGTAAACATGGCAAATATCCCGTTTTCAGTTGGTAATGATACGAAGTGTTGTTTGTAAAGACTTTTTGTTGTTCTAGGTTTTATAAAATGGTATGAAATAGTTATAGGTCCAATTCGTTTGTTTGTATGCCTTGAAACGAGAACCACAGAACTTGGGGGAGGCCAATGTCTATCAGAATACGTCTTTCTGCTCATATTATGAAATGTATTGCAGACAAAAAAAAACAACAGTAATGAAGCGGAATGGACGGAAGATTTTCTCTCAATTCAGATAATTGTGGCCCGTGCCAAAACGTTTAGAAGTTTCGAGAAGAAATGGAAATTTTAGGTATAGCTCTCTAAGGGGGGATGGTTCATTCATATAAACGAAGTAAATGTGCGGTCAAACCGGTAAGGACAGATTGCAGACTGGCAGTGGACACTGACAGATTCTTCAGAAGTCAAGAGCGGTGCCGGTAGTTTGGCCAGGCCGATTTGAATGAACCTTCAAAGAAGTTTTGTCAGTGATTTTAGCTTCTGTTTTCATCGTTTCAGTTACAGCGATATCAACGCTATTTCTGTAGCCCATTCAAGAATCCCCCATGATTCCGTGGTTTCTCATCAATAAACAAACGTACACAATAAGCTTACGTTACGCCATGCTCGTGTAAACCGCTGACGCGGTCGGATCACGAGTTTTTCACCCGTCAGAAAGGTATGTGTTTGCCAAATAATTTAGCATTTCTTTCATTTAATTTTCACTCATTACAGGCGTGATTTGACTCATTAGCGTTCCAGAGTTTCAAGTTGTGTTTACTTTTTTTTTTGTGTGAAATGTGCTGACATGTTTTTGGCGCTGAGTGTATTTGGAGTTGGAATATTTTTGTTAAAGCTGTCATCAATGTGAATAACTGTGTTTAGTTAACGATATTTTTCTTTACTTGCATAATAAGCTAATAGTGTCTCACTGCTGGGACATAGGCTTTCTGCCTATGAGAGGGAATGGGCTGTAACCCGCCACGCGGGCCCAGTGCGGATTTCTATACCAAATCGTGGTTTTTTATCACTATTTGCAGAATGCAAGTAATTAGGGAAACATTTAAGCATTCTGTCTGTTGATATTACATTGTATAACGGTAGAAATGTGATATATTTTTAGAACGTTAGTAAATACCGCGTGTTTATCAAAGCATAGTTATCGATAATACATAAATTACATAAGAAATTGCCTGCAACAATGTAATAAACAACCGTTGAAAATATACTAACTAGAGATAGGTACATGATAGATTTATATAAAACTAGCTGTGCCCGGCATGCGTTGCAATGCATGTTTTCCTACCTACTACTTTCACTACCCTACCTATCTACCCTACCTACCCTCCCTACCTACCTACCCTACCTACCTACCTACCTAACCTACCTACCCTACCTACCTAACCTACCTACCTACCTACCTACCTACCTAACCTACCTACCCTACCTACCTAACCTACCTACCTACCTACCTACCCTACCTCGTCGAGTTTTCATTATTTTTAAGTTGTATTCTGCTATTCGGGGCGGAGACAAATCCAACGAATCAAAAACCAAGAAAATTGGTCCAGCAGATCTCGAGTTATAAGTGTTGTAACAAACCCGACTTTGTTTTATATATATATAGATTATTATCTCTGCAATTTTCCCTGACCCCTGTCATTTAGTTCAGCTAAATTATAACCAATAGCAAATATCAGGGTTGAGGGAAAATATATACGTCGTACCACACATCAACAGACACATAGACTATCTATGTACTATATATAATAAATCGTTCAGAAATAGCTCCCAGCTTTCTCTGGCGATAATAAAACCGGAGCGCATTAACTGAGATAGCGGGTTAAAATAGACTAGATACTAAAGAATTACGGACAGAAGAACCACGGATACAAAGGTCGATGAGAAATCCATCACCATCATCTGCCTAGCCTTGTCTCAACTACGTTGGGGTCGGCTTAAGTCTAGCCGAATGCAGATTTTACATAGAGCGACTGCCTGTGTGACCTCCAAAACCTAGTTACAGGGACATACGATAGCCCTTGGTAAGACTGGTTGTCAAATTTTCTGGCTCCTGTGAACCTGTAAGAACGTGTGAGTCTATCTAGCAGGCCCCAACGAGATTTATCAACAGATGATAGCTTTTCATAAAGACAGTATTTTGTACCTAAAGAAAATAAAAAAGATATATTTTGTACCTCGACAGTTTTTGATTTAATGACGTTTCCATGAAGTGTCTAGCTAGCGGGCCCCTTATGATTATTTTTTTTGTTATTATACTTTCAGATCGCCTAATAGTGCTCAAAGTTACCAACTATTATGTACCTTACAAATCCAAAATTTCGACTTTCTGTGAGCTATACTTTAGAAAATAGTCGTTATTTAGACAAACGTCCAGCCAGCGGGCCCTTTTTTAAATATTAGTCTTTTATATCATACAATAGCATTAGGAGCTTGATACTATTATGTACCTTACAAATCCAAAATTTCGATTTTCTGTGGACTATACTTTAGAAGATATTCGTTATTTAGACAAACGTCCAGAAAACTTCCCAAAAAAAATATATCTCCAAATATCTTCTAAAGTATAGCTCGCAGAAAGTCGAAATTTTGGATTTGTAAGGTACATAATAGTATCACGCTCCTAATGCTATTGTATGATATAAAAGACTAATATTTAAAAAAGGGCCCGCTGGCTGGACGTTTGTCTAAATAACGAATATCTTTTAAAGTATAGCTCGCAGAAAGTCGAAATTTTGGATTTGTAAGGTACATAATAGTTAGTAACTTCGAGCACTATTAGGCGATCTGAAAGTATAATAACAGAAAAAATAATCATAAGGGGCCCGCTAGCTAGACACTTCATGGAAACGTCATTAAATCAAAAACTGTCAAGGTACAAAATATATCTTATTTATTTTCTTTAGGTACAAAATACTGTCTTTATGAAAAGCTATCATCTGTTGATAAATCTCGTTGGGGTCTGCTAGATAGACTCACACTGTAAGAACTGCTGATCTATAAATGATAGCCGAGACCAACGGCTTAGTCCTTTCTGAGGTAAGCAGTGGGTTATAATGGATGGTTCCATCCACAGACCAACCCCAGCAACCGTTGCTTAACCTGGAAGATCGACCGGTACGGCTCTTATTATTTGGCTACGAGCCGTTCTGGCGATGAGAAATTCATTCTCTAAATATAGGCGAAATCAAAACGTTCTAGTTGAAATGGAAGCAGATTTATTTTTATTAATAACTTTTTTTGCATAATATTCTACGCAGTGATCTTTCTGTATCCTCTGTTCTGTGACGCTAACATTTCGTATGGCCAAGCCCCCGACCACGTGAAAAATTAAATTTAGAACGATCAGCCGTTTGAAATACGAATACCGAGCTACCATTGGTTAATTTTGAATCTGAGTTCGTGACAATCGTCACGTGTGCTGCCACTGCCGCTGATATTGTTTAACGAGATTGTTTGGTAGTTGTGGATTTGAAACGTGAGATGTGGGTCGTGGTGAGGGCACTATTAAAATACCAAGTCTTTATTGATATCCTTTACTGCCTGTCATTACAATTTATATTTCAGAACCTACCTGATTAATTCACTTCACTAACTACATACCTGTGACTAAACCCAAACTGGTGTAAGCACAGTAGCCCGAAGATATCTACTGATAGTTACGAGAAGAGCCTAAAATCGCTTCAAATACAAATCTTGGGACATGATTACATGAATCTTGCTATTGCTGATTTAGATGTCGATTGATGACCATAAATTCGCACAAAAAGCATGTTAAGCCGTCGGTCCCGGCTTTCATTTGTATAATTTTGACAGTCGTTACAGGTAGTCACTGGCCCGAAAGTCTGGCAACCAGTCTTACCAAGGGCTATTGTAGTATTACCCAGTACTAACTGGGTTGTGGAGGTTAGATAGGCAGTCGCTACATGTAAATACTGGTATTCAGCTACATCCGATGAGACTGGAAGCTGACCCCAATAAAAAGGCTAGGCTGATGATGATAACCATTTTGATCTGATACAATTTCATACACGCTCATCTGGTTGTACAGTTGAAGAGAATTCCTTATTCTATCATCTATTTTTATCTACCAACAACCACATTCTGGCTACATGTGTTCCACATCTGGGTGACTTTGCCCCTTACTACGATATGACTTCACATACTATTAAAGTCTATCAGTTACGTTCCCAGGGCTATCCCGTTGCTCTCACACAGACAACATCATCACGATTAACATCAACTCCAGTGGTAAGCAGAGTTATCAATCGCTGTCACCTGCAATGAACGCTTGGCACTTGTTATACGAGTATTTATAGCTGGTCAGTTATCGATAATAAGAAATAAGAATATCAGATGGTGCAACGAATCGCCATATTGGATTTCTGAATGTGAATATCGAAGACATTTAAATATGCTGAGGAATGACGGGACTACCGCTCGCTTGTCTACATATAACATCAGGCCTGTAATCCCCGAAGGGTAAGGCAGAGGTTTATTTAATAGTACATCCACATTTCGCTAATTACGTTTCTGTGCCATGTAATAGGGAGCTAGCCTATTTCTAATCGGGCACAAATCCTGACTCCGTAGCTGCTACTGAAAAAATCCTAATGGAAACAAACAGTAACACTTTGCCCAACCAGGTAATCGCACCCAGGACCTCCAAGTTCGCTCGTCTAGTTCTAATGTAGCATTGTTAAAATTGGCAATTAAAGTGCTACATGGTTATTTTGACGCGTTGCCTTAATCAACCCAAACGCCAATCCGCCATCTTGTTTTTCAATACAATTTTCACGGACAATTACGCGAATGATTACCGACAGCAAAGCGCTAAAAGGACCATACTGCACTATAAGTAATGTTGCTTTAAGGCGTGGCTGAATCATGGGATCACATTTTTCATGACACGTCTTATGCTCTGTAATATCTTAAATCTCTTTGCTGAACACATTAGCATATTCAATATTTGAAATGAATTTTTCAATTTATAGTTGAAGATGCAATATGTGATTGGGTTGAGATTAACATTGAAGTTTTTGTAACTGGTTTCAACATTGGCAACTGTGTGCGACTTTGTCTTGGTACTTGTTATAACTTGCAATGATATGTAATGTGAACTTTGGAAATAATCAGTAATTCGATAGCAAAGATTGCATATGCTTCGACGCAATCTGTTGTCACCGAGTCAGTCGAGTGTCAACCCAAATCAATTTGATGTAAATTATTGAATATTTATGTCCTTTATTAATATATTATAGCTGTTACATTATAGCTGTCATGTAACCTGACCATGTTCTATATAGACCTTACATGTCAAATTAATTACGAAATCTCAAAACTGGGGGTCTAAAATGGCCGCTTTAGCAGAATCAATTTAGTGACCATTTTACGAATTTAAACGTAATTCATATTATTATCCAATTATGATTCTGTTATAGCGGCCATTTTAGACCCCCTGATTTAAAAAATAAAGCTTTGGCTACACGGAGGCGAATCCCGCGATGGCCAAGGCTGCGCGCGTCGTTTGTTTTAATGTTTAGCAAACCTCGTGACTACTCGTGCCAGTTTAAGTTTATATAATCGATGGGAGCGAATTTCATCCTACATCCCGTGCGGGATTTGTAGTACTTTGACCAGAGTCCATTAAATTAATAATACTTTGTTCTTATCCTCGTTAGACGTAACACCAGATTGATAGCACACTTCAGAAATTGCTTACAGACGTAAATCTAAATAAGCTATCTCTTATCGCATATCGATCAAATATCTTTCTATTGCGTCAAAGATCCTACCGAAATTTTCCTCAGTCCTGATAAAAATCAGCAGGTAAACTTGACCACAGTATAAGTATAACCAGTAAACTAACTAAGCCCTTTTTGTCAATCACCCGGGTAACAACACACTTAAAACTTAATCCATGATAGCCCTACACACGAGTATCCTGTTACCTGAAGCATGCTGAGAATTCACACTCTGCTGTACACTCTCGACCGAGAGGTCTCTAAACCGACAAACACCGAACAAGCAAGCACCTTGCTTTCAGTCCTGTGTCGGTTTTTTGTGAGATGTCTTGGGAGACACAAGGAGAGAGCTCTCGGTCCAGAGTGTACAGCCACTATAAGAACTTTGCACGGGTGAGCCGATTCCGACCATTTATTCCTCACAACAATTTGTGCCTAGTTGAAATACTGTATGTTAATACACGGTGTAAACGAACCGTTCACGAAGCCGTCCACCAAGCATTCTGTACATTGTACATAAAACTAAGTAACTTTACGCACTTTTTTTTCGGGTGGAAATTCATTCATCGCGTTTTACGGTAGGACTCAATGTAACGCACTCAAAACATTGTGCTGATGGATGGATTGAATAATACGGTAGGTGTTTATAGTTAAGTTCACACATTAAAAACATAAATTAAAAAAAAAAAAACTTGTGTAGAAATTGACCCCCAATATCTACGTCACTAGAAGGTTCTCAGGTATGGTCTAGAAAAAAAAATCGAAATGACGTGGAGAACAAGTGCCTTTCGGCTTGGTGACTTGATTCCCATAATATTTTGATGCTTCCCTTCAATTGACGCGGTACTGAACGTACGTCAATTTGCACAAATTGTTTGCAGATATATAGCTTATCTTAGATTGTTGTTCGCACGTCAGAGATGAGGAGATCTGCAGGGTGAGTCATTTTAGTACCAAGTGTGTGCGCAGCACCTTTGTTATCTAATTGCTTATTAGGAGTAATGTTTAAAGAATTTAAACGAGACAGCATCATCACTTGCCCTTATTCAAGGATAGGCGCAGCATGTCTCTTCTTCCATACTTCTTTATTACTCGTCATCTCAGCAGTCATCTCCTTTCTAGCCATATCAACCTTCACACAGTACATCCATCATTTCTATGGTTTCCCTCTTATAGCTATGTGCCATAATTTAAGCGAGACATGTGTGTAGTATAGGTAAATCAATATTTTCAAGTCAATATCTACAAGTTTGTTGAATTTTTCATGATAAGTTCAAGTAAAATACTTACTACATATCGGTATTTGATTAGAACTCTAATGTAAACTTCAGTCCGTGCCAATAATTGTATTAGATTGTTCAATGTTGTTGGTAAAATACACAGCACAAGACAAACAGAAATATTAAGTCCGTACAAACATAAAAACCAGTCAAGTGCGAGTTGGACTCCCACATCGAGGGTTCCGTATAAACTTGTAGGTATTTTGTTATTAAACAACATACGAGTATTTACGGTTTTCAGACTTTTCCCTCTATTTGTGCTAAGTATAAGACAATGCTTCTTACCAAATTTCATGATTCTAGGTCAACGGGGTTCCGGTTTAAGCATTGCCAATTTTGGTTTAAAGCAAGGTTTTACAGCACAAGAAAAGGGAAAATTCCGAAAAATAAAAAAAGTTGAAAATTAAATTAAAATTAAACTAAATTTGCCCATATCTTTTTATCAAGTTGACTCAGGACCTTGAAAAAAAAAAGATGAAGTCTGAGGTCTGTAGTCCCTATTAGGTATAAAAAAGGACCTTGATTTTTATATACCTAATAGGGACCTCAGTATCTGGTATAAATATCAACTTGCTAGGTCCGTTCCTGAGAAAATCGGTAGTGACACACGGACAGACTAACGGACACACGGACAAGAGAGTGATCTTATAAGGGTTACTTTTTTTACCTTTTGAGGTACGGAACCCTAAAAAGCAATATTCCTTTTGCCTCGTCCAAGTTAATCTGGTCATAAACGCGCGCCGATTGCGAGTTCTTATGTGATAAATAAAATACACAGTTTGTCACTAAAACATTACTAAAGCTCATTATTAACAAGATAGTCGCTTTCCTTTGGAGGTCATAGAAAGATTTATGACTTTCCCAACTGTTGTTCGAGTTACGCGCACATTTTAGGGGCGTGTGTATGTTAACGTAGAACAATTAAACTGTCTGCCAATATTTTGAGACAGCAATAAAATGTGCTTTTCTTTCAATAAACTGCAAATAACAAAGTGAATTACAAAAAAAAACATTGGGTTTCAAGAGCTTTGTATAAATTATAGCGACGTTACAAATACATTAAATGAATTGAATTCTATTACCTATTGTCTTCATGTTTCCTGTCTGTTAATTACTATACTAACAAAACCGTTGAGTTCCTAGAATGGTCAAATCTACGGACTTATGTAAGTAATACATAATTATGACGCAATATAAAGTCGGTATGTACGTCAAATGGATTAATTGCATTGTATTATGTATTTCCACGAAAGTTTTTATTGCAAGCCTTTTTTATAGCTTATTTTTTTTCGGATGGGAAATCATCAAATGACTCCTCCCGCTCTGGGCGGGGCGGAAGGGAGTGTATGTCAGACTTTTACTGACTAAAAACTATCCATGTTCCTTCTTTTGCCCTTTATGTTCCAGGACCGCGGTATCTCTTTCGAACAGTCCCGCAGCCCTGGCAGGCATCGGCCCTTGCGGGCCCCTCATGTTTGCTGACATCTCTTTGAGGCGCGCGTGGAACAAGAACGCGCCGTCGGCACGGCCTGTCGTCATACGACGGACGGACGGCGAGCTAGCCCATTACTCACCGTCCACAGGCCCGCGCCTACGGTGGCCGAGAGTCACCACGTGGCCCCCGACGCCCGGTGCTTCTCCCGCGGCGGCTGGGTCGTGAGGTTCTCAAGCCTTTTTTATACCTCCACTTACATAGGATAACAAACACGGCGATATCTACCTCAAAATTCTAAATAAATCTTGAATAGTTTTTATAAACTGTAAACTGAGTCATGGCTTCAGTCGAAAAACTTTGTTTTCAGTCACGAAAATGTCTTCAGCTGAAGTATCTAAGATATCGACTTATTCAAGTGACACTTGTTGTCATGGGGTCCGAAAGCCCACCAAGTTCTTCGGGGTATCGCCAAGCGGCTAGTAGACTCTTTATATGATCAGAAGGCTGGCCTATTTTTAAGCCACAGAATCATCCAACGTGGCAATGCTGCTAGACTTCTGAGCACTGTTCCCGTTGACAGCAGTGCGGACGAATATTTGACGCCCTGTAATTGTTTTCGCCTTTTGAAGCTTGGATATATATTTATTATTATTTGGGCGCTGTTGCAAGCACCATGATCACGGATAAACTGAAGTTATTGCGGGTGGGTGTTTATGAGCAGACAAATCGGTAAAGTCATCTATCAGTTTAAAAACTTATATTTGAACCTTGTTTATTTTCTGTATTTATATTTTCTAAATAAATATAAAAGTGATCTGTCGAAACTTATATTTTTCTATTATGTTATGTCCAGCCCTGTAACTCCAACGAAAAACACGATCATCACCAGCTTCCTGCCCTTGTCCCATTCTATTTGGGGTCGGCGCAACCCGATCATCGACATTAATACTTGACATTGCAGCCAGAAACAGATATATTTATCTACCAAGCGCTGGTTTAAAAATATTTCGTTACGAACTTCTATTCACGTTACTCTCCTCACACGAGTTTCAAGTATAAGGCTAAGTACAGGAACTGAACAGAAAATAGCTTCTTTATAACTTTCTCGCCAACGTCTAGTGGTACTCATCATCATCTGCCTAGCCTTTTCCCAACTATGTTTGGGTCGGCTTCCAGTCTAACCGGATGCAGCTGAATACCAGTATTTTACATGAAGCGACTGCCTATCTGACCTCCACAACCCAGCTAGCACTGGGTAACACGATACCCTTTGGTAAGACTGATTGTCAGACTTTCGAGCCACTACTACCTTAAGGCTGATTTTATAGTCACGCGTTTCAGCAGCGCCGTCGGAGCGCGCGCGCTCGGATATGTATTGGGGTAGTAGTAGCGTTTCAAATTCGCGTGCTTGAGCAGCGCCGTTCGGTGTTCCTGTTCAACAGCGCGCTGCCCAACGGCGCGTCTAGCGGCGTGACTATAAAACCAGCCTAACGACTGTCAAAGATATACAAATGACAGCCGGGACCAACGGCTTAACGTGCTTACCATGGCACGGACGAAACTCGGTATGTAATAGGTGGTCACCCATCCACGGACCAACCTAGGCAAGCGCGGCTTAACCTAAAGATCGACCCGAGCGGTTGTTATTATTTAGCCACGAGCTCCTCTAGTGTTACTCAGAAGGCAATAATTAATAATATCGGTTCTTTAGATGATATACCATATGAAACGGAAGAACTTTTGTATTAAGAAGGCAGATACTTGAGAAATGTAGTGCTAATAAATTATGATTGCTATAAACTCCTCTAGTAAAGTTAAATATTCCAATATTACATAACATCACGCCTGTAATCCCCGAAGGGTTAGGCAGAGGTGTACCTACTAATACACCCACATTTCGCCACTTATGTTTTTAAGCTTCATGTAATAGGGGGCGAGCTGATTGCCACCAACCGGGCAAAAAATCAGACTCCGTGGCATATTCCTGATGGAAAAACCCAATAACACTTTGCCAGACTTGGGAATCGAATCCAGGACCTCGAGCTCAGTAGCCGCGCTTGCGACCACTCGATCAACAAGGCAGGATATTAGTTCAACAAATAAAACTTCTAACTTCAAATGCAAATCCAGCATAATCTGCTTTCGTTTCAATACCCACACAGGTCCCCTTCTTAAGAACGAATAGGCCATTCTCCACGACTCGGCGCCATTGCGCGTTGGTGCTAAGTAAAAAAAAATATGTATTTAAGTAGCATGCGTCCTCATACGCCCAAACTCAACTGTGAGTCTGTGACGTGCAACACGCCAGGATTCTTGGAAAGTGAGTAATTTGGAGAAATGCCAAAGTTGTAATTGTTTTTATATCACTTACAGTAGTACGTCAATGGAAATGTGACACGGTTTGATGTTTGTATCTTTTTATATTTATTTATTTCAGTAACATACGTTTACGATTAGCTTTTGTCCGCAGCTTCGCTCGCGTACTTCTGGGATAAAAAGCATCCTATGTCCCAATTTTATTTATTTAAACTTCATGTACAATAGTGGTGCATAGCCAGACTTAATGCCACAAGGCATCCGCAGAATTAATCAGTCTGCCAAGGCAGACATCCAGAGATACAGACAGACTTTCACATTTATAACATTATTATGAGTATTATGGAATTTAAATTATAATAATTATCTTTCATAGCAAGAGAAATTCTTTGATCAAAAACTTTTACCATTAAAAAGCTTAACGTCAAGCAATATAAGAAATTAGTTTTAAAGCTTTGTACAATACTAAAGTCGACATTCTCTTGCCCATATCCCTAATCATTAGGGGTCGGCGCGGCATGTCTTTTCCTTCCTTACTTCTCTACTACTCTTCATATCATCGGACACCTCTTTTCTTGCCAATAAAACAAATATAATACTAAAGTAAGCATTATAAATCTCACAAAGTTAATCTTCATCAAAGCAGCTTGTGAAAACGTCCCACGCAAAAAGTATCTCTTTGGAAACTAGTTCCTGCCGTGGGTCGGGTAAAAGCCGCGCTTTCGCTATTATTCACGATCGTAATAACAGACTAGCGACCATAAACCACTGCCATGATTGTAAAGAGTCCTGCCCCAGTGACGTCAATTATGGAAAAAGAATAAAAATAGCACGTTGCGAAATGGTAAGCAACTTTCCAATCTATTTTTCGGGCTTCAGTGTAATATATTCAAATCAAAAGAAGTTTTTTCGAAGGCCGTGTGTCTATGAAAGTATGTTGTAAGGTTTTGTTGCCAATAATAGGCTTCGCCCAATTCCAAGAGTTTCGTAAGAAGTTTGTAAAAGCTTTTTGAGTAAAAGAGAGATGAAAGCGATGCTTATGGTTTGCGTGCTATGTAAGGGGCTTCTTTTATTTAAGAAAAACGTAAAGATGTAAATATGTAAAAAGATGTATTATTAGACATGACGCAAACACTTTTGGTGGGTACTGTGTTGTCCGGGACGTGTTGCTTATTTTTAACCGACTTCAAAAAAGGAGGAGGTTTCTCAATTCGACCGTATATATATTTTTTTTATGTGTGTTCGCGTATAACTTCGTCGTTTATGAACCGATTATGATAATTTTAAAGCACTACAATTTAAAGAAGGTCTGGAGTCGCTCTGATGATGGAACCCGAAAGACAGTCGAGGGAACTCCTCAACGGTTTACAGCAGTCACCTTGTGTTTAGGTTTGATTAGTTTGTATTGATGAGAAATTTACACCTAGATGGGTTGTGACTGTCATAAGGGGTCTGATGATGAAGACGAAGGACAGTTAAGGGAACTCCTCAACTGTTTACAGTAGCTACCTTGCGTTTGGACTTAATTCATATATATTGATTAAAACTTTGCACCCATCTGGGTTACAAGTGCCATTACAGGTCTGCTGATGAAAAATATTTGTATGGAATATTGCAACTAAAAATAAAAAAATAAAAACACTTGCAAAAAAGTTTTGATATGTAAATAAAATACGTTTTGGATAAATAACTTCGGATAACTAACTATAAAGATTTAAATCGTATTTTCACATGTCACACACTCAGACAGACGTATAGCTCTGCCTTCTAAACTTTTTCTATTGTAATTACGAAATAGTGTTTATTTCTTATTAATATTGTGCCAGACATTTATTATTAAATGACCGTTAGGGTTGCGTCCCTACAGTACCTAGGTAGGTCATCCGTTTAAACGTTGTTACTTGTGAGCGACAGAAAGTGACAGATTTGTCAATGTAGCTAAGTACTCTTATGGGATAACGCATTGTGTACTAAATGCGGTTTATGTAAATGGGATCGCTGCGTGAACATCGCCCACGGTCCCTGGGACATTGTTCGGCAATGTCTGCTATGCAATGCAGGAGAAAGTAGCCCATATGTTTCGAAACTGATTGGTATTAGGACACTTAGTTTTTAGACAAGCTAACTAAATTAAAAGTAGACCACAGAAATGATGTTTACGGGGTGGAAAAGACACCGACGCGAAAACGGTTACCACGTATTCAGTACATCATTCTGAGATTTCTATGTGAACGTCCCTTATAGAAATTTTTCATCGATAAAAAAAATCTGCTCAATCCATACATTTCGACCTTAGGTATTGCAATTTTGTAGGTAACATCTGATCTTTTTTAATAACCGATGAAAAATATGGGCCTCCCACATAGAAATCTCAGAATGATGTACTGAATACCTGATAACAGTTTTCGCTTCGGTGTCCCTTCCACCCCGTATAACGATTAACGATGGATGATAAGAAAGCTTATATAGCAAAGAAAGACTGAAGTGAACTAGCGAGATGCCGAGCTCAAGTATACATGTATGAAATTAGGAATGGATGATGCGCACTGCAATAAACGAATCCCACCTTGGCGTCTAAAAGCAAAAACTGAAGAGATGTCATCAATTTCAAACGTCTTCGACTGAATTTCACAACAACAAATAATGTCTTTTACAAATCAGCATTTCCAGAGCATAAAATTACCAATGAAGAACACTCAAATGGGATAGATTTCCCAATACGGGTATTACATGTTGATAACTTCACCGGTAATTTGTCAACGTACTTTCAACTGTAATTTCCAGTAAATGATGGATCACATTCAGAGTTTAATCTCTCAAAACGGTGAAGGGAAGCATGTTATGGACCCAACAATTCAAAGAAATGTCATGCATAGACCTGCACTGGGCTGCGTGGATTATGGCCTACTCCCTCCTACAGACAGGAGGCTTGTGGCCCAGCTGTGGAAATGATATTGACTGCTTACGCTTGACGATAGGCCGAACTAGCTGTGGGCCCGTAAAGCTCAGGATTGGTGCCCTGAAACAAAGACAAGGGGTCCCGACAGACCACGAAGGAGATGGCGGGACGAACTGAATGTCTTCTTTGAGAATCGAAAAGAAATAGCGGAGAATCGGGATCTTTGGAATGAATGGAGGGAACTGGGTCTTTGTCCAGCAGTGGGCCTATATGGGCTTGCAATAGTAATACGATAGGCGAGCAAACCTGGCCATTGCTTGTCTAATTCTAGTGTAACGTGTCAACCTTGGGAACTTTGTTATTTTGCTATAAAGCGTCACTCAGACAATACATGATTTTACATTTTTTCCATGATTGCATTTCTTTTGGTAGCTTCTCTATAGTATTTTAAGCATCAATTTGTTTCATCAAACCTACATGGGCATTTATGAAACGTCAAAACATAGGGTTCAGATTGGTCGTTTTGTTGGAGAACAACCGGTAAGAAACTCCCATCTTAAAAACATTTTCTCTTTGGGAATTGCTGATGTCGACTATTCCGCTATTCAATCTCTTTGTTTACTGGTAATGTGTCAATGTACCTACTTCCAACTGCCAATTCATGTGAATAAGTGGAGTGTCAATGATGGATCGTATTACAGTTTAAGTAGATGTGATTGCTCAGTCCGTTTTACATTGAAATTTCTAGAACATCGCCCACGGGAATTTATTTAGCGTTTAGCAATGGTGCCGCGGTTGTAGAAAGTGGTCCTTATGTTGCAAGGGTATTGTGGAATCGATACTTAAATGCAGTTTAGTGAGATAATGTGTGTTTTTGAATGCATTATCTTTGTGTGTTTGTGGAAACGCCGGGACAAACGAGGGGGACCTCTAGAAGGATACTCTGCCCATTTCAGAGATATTCTTCAGAAAGGTCTGATAGAAATGTGTGATCTACTTGCAAACGGCGTGTGTGGCCAGATATAGGTATGGACTGGATGCGGACGAAACAAATGGAGTATGTAAGGGGCTGTCTCCACGAGCGAGAGAATCGCGACGATATTATAGATATTTCTATACACTCTTTTAGAGGCCGTCTCCACGAGCGAGAGAATCGCGGCGATATTATCCCATACAAATACGTAATATCGCCGCGATTCTCTCGCTCGTGGAGACGGCCCCTAAGGGTCTCAGCAGGTTCCGCTAAACATCATGGGATAAAGACGGACTTTTTGTGTATGTATTTTGTTTGTTTTTCTTGGACTTTTCTTTCAGATTTATCTTGGTCTGTCCTTAGGTCTTTCATATCTTTGATTTTTATATCTATTAGGTGCCCACTCTCGTATTAGTCGCATAATCGATATTACAAAGCAACATTACTTAAGATATCGCAATTATCAAAAATCGCATTTATAAACTGCCCATAAAACTCTTCACGGTTCATTGCAAATTGTCAGTTTCCTTAAAATGACTATAAAATCAGCAATTTTAACATGCAATCAATATTTAACGCACTGTTTCCAATTGATTCGTTTATTAAACGATCTAACATTTCGCTTGTCTTGGTGTGGACCTAGGAGGGATGAACCGCATGTGACTAAAAGAATGTTGATGGATGGAAACGAAGAAGGAGGCCAAAGAAAAGATGGATGGATTGTGTGAGGAATGATATGAAAGAGAAAGGAGTAAATGATGCCGTGACGTCTGACAGGGGAGAATGGAAGAAGAAAACGTGTTGCGCCGCCGCCGAGCCCAAGTAGAATGGGAACAATGCAGGAAGGAGACGAAATATTCATCATGCTCTTCTCTCTATGCTTAACATCAGGCCTGTAATCCCTGAAAGGTTAGGCAGAAGGTACATTCACATTTCATCGGTACTGTTTAAGTCTCCCGTCCCAAGGATTAGCCTATTGGGACAAATCCTGACTCCAGCTGATACTAAGAAAAAATCGAAAAACACTTTTGAATCCTGACCAGAGAATCAAATCTAGGACCTCACTCTCAGTAGTAGCGCTTGCGAGACAGTTTTATAAAATAACCACAAAATAATTTTAAGTTTCAAGCTCAGAATAAAATAGTTATTTGAAAGGGCAAATGTGACCAAAGTACTAAATTAAATCCAGACTGACTAGATATAATCCTTGAACTAGCTTCAACCGAATGCTTGTTCACTTGTCGTTATGGTATATTTTTAGTAGCTTAGTCATGCTAACCTTATCTTACTTATTACTAATATTATAAATGCGAAATTTTGTGAGGATGGATGGATGTTTGTTGCTCTTTCACGCAGAAACTACTGAACGGATTTGGATGACATTTACGCACACAGATAGTTTATAACCTGGATTAACACATATGATACTTTTTACCCCGATAGTATGAACCCGAGGGACAATTATCGAACTCCACGCCGGCGAAGCCGCGGGCATAAGCTAGTATCTCATATTTTTTTCAGACGCTGCTATGACGGCCATTACAAAAAACATGTTGTCTTCAAGATACATATATAGTATATAAAGTCACAGTATTTTCCCATCAAGGTAAGCAGAAGCTACACGCCACCATTCCTTACAATGTATACGCCTTTTCCTTCGTCCTTTTCCAATATATAATAATATATCTGATCTACACAAATAAATAAAATTAAAGTGTCTGTTTGTAATATCAAAATAACAGCTTTTTACTGAATGAGTTTGAAAATATATACGGTACTTGTAACAAAAACACATTATTTAAAATTTTTGTCTGTATATCTGTTTGTTTCGGCTAATCTCCTCTGGCTGGACCGATGACGGGACTTTTTCTGGCAGATAGCTAATGTTATAAGGTCTAACATAGGCTTTTATTTTAGAAAAATAATTAGAGTTCCGTGTAAAAAAAATTAAAAGCCTTGAAATTGGTAACAAAATTCGATTCAAAAAGGGAAGTAATATTTTTTATAATAATTTCACGCTAACGAAGGTCGCGGACAACACCTAGTAATATAATGAACTCCATACTCCTATATTTCTCGTCACCTCTCACAGTCCATCCACCGTTTATTTTGTCTTACTCTACTCTTAAACCCATCCACATTCATACTCAAAACTTTCCTCACGACGTTTTCCACATTCCTCCGCATCACATGTCCATCCTACGATAACGGATTACCACACAACTTTTCAGTCACCGGCGCTACTTTCAGACTTCCTCTTAAGTACTCATTTCTTGTTAGGGTTCCGTACCCAAAGGGTAAAACGGGACCCTATTACTAAGACTTCGCTGTCTGTCTGTCTCCAGGCTGTATCTCATAAACCGTGATAGCTAGAAAGCTGAAATTTTCACAAATGATGTATTACTATTGCCGCTATAACAACAAATACTAAAAATTAAATATTAAGGGGGCTCCCATTCAACAGATATGATTTTTTTGCCGTTTTTATAGATAAAGGTACGGAACCCTTCGTGCGCGAGTCCGACTCGCACTTGGCCGGTTTTTTTATCCATTCGCGTCACACCACACATAACACCTAAACATTCTCATGTTGTTTCCACTAATGTAGGTTTAATGAACAATGGAAAGTCAACCTTGTTACCACCTTGTTGATTGGCTACTATTTAAAGTTACAAGCTGTTCTTACATAGTTAACACTTCGGCATTGCTATGTAGAACGAATGCATTAACGGATAAGGAGAGGAGCTCGTGGTTAAATAATAATAGCCGCTCGGGTCGATATTTAGGTTAAGCCGTGCTTGCCTAGGTTGGTCTGTGGATTGGTGACCACCCCCGAGTTTCCTCCGTGCCTCGGAAAGCACGTTAAGCCGTTGGCCCCGGCTATCATTTGTAGATCTTTGACAGTCGTTACAGGTCGATATTTAGGTTAAGCCGTGCTTGCCTAGGTTGGTCTGTGGATTGGTGACCACCCCCGAGTTTCCTCCGTGCCTCGGAAAGCACGTTAATCCGTTGGTCCCGGCTATCATTTGTAGATCTTTGACAGTCGTTACAGGTAGTCAGTGGCCCGAAAGTCTGACAACCAGTCTTACCAAGGATATCGTATTACCTAGTACTAACTGGGTTGTGGAGGTCAGATAGGCAGTCGCTCCACGTAAAATACTGGTATTCAGCTGAATCCGGTTAGATTGGAATCCTACCCCAAAATAGTTGGGAAAAGGCTAGGCAGATGATGATGAATGCCTGGATAAGCAAAAAGACCATAATAATTACAAATCGACGCACGTGTTTTGTAATGTAAGTAAAGTGAGTAATGAAATAATCCTACTAGGTACTACTGGAAAAAAAACCGGACAAGTGCGAGTTCAACTCGCGTGGAGAGGGTTCCGTACGGTAACTATCTAAGTTCCGTAAATTGTTTTAAATTTGACCCAAATTTTACCATAAATTTTTTATAGGTTTTCCTGTAATGTATTGGCAAAGAACAATTTTTTGTATTTTTCCAAAAATTTCGGAGTTATAGGGGGGGGGGGGTCATGGTCAATTTAGTTATATTATTAGTATTCATTTTCATGTCGGTAACCCAAAGATTACACGTCCGTCTTTGGGTTACCGACTTACAGATGTGTACCTAATTTCAACTTAATCGGTCCAGTAATTTCGGAGTAAATTGGCTGTGACAGACGGACAGACAAAGACACACGGGTGATCCTATAATGGTTCCGTTGTTTCCTATTGAGGTACGGAACCCTCAAAACTAAAAAATGCAAGCTATGCCGTACAACGTGCCCGTAAGTATTCGAGAACAGTTTAATTATGTTCTTGCACTTGAGCTTTTGTTGTATCAATTCGTAAAGTCTTTTCAATTACAATAAAATCTGTAAAGAAGTAGTAGTGCTCGTGCTTTTAACCGTTGAGGAGTTAACTCATGAGGAGACTTTCTTGGCTGCAAGATCAGGCTATGTCTTTCATAAAAATGTATTGTCACCAAAACCAAAGGTGTGTGAAAAGTTTCAGCTCTATAGATTGGGGGGAACTAGTTGAAAATGCAGTTACAAAATTTTACCAACACATGCTTGTAATTAATTAAAGAAATTGCTTAGAGAATGGGAAGCAATGCGACTCATGATGTACTCTTAATCACTATATAATTTTACCATTGCTGGGGCACAGGCCGCCATTTTGTGAAAGGGAGTGGGCTGTAATCTACCACTCGGAGATAGTGCGGGTTATTTGATGTCATGTCTTCGAGTTTTGGTTCTAGGACATGCCAGTTCCCTCACGATTTTCCTTCACCGTTTTGAGACAGTAGTCAAGCAAATGAAACAAACAACACAACGCGCGTGACGCTTCACGCAAGTGGTATCGCTTGATGTGAACGAGGCATCAGGAAATATAGATACTGTGTACACTATACAGCGTGTTTGCACCGTAATTGGAAATATATCTCCGTTCACAGGAGTGGCTTTGATATACGCTCGCTGAGGGCCTTTCCTTTATAATTGACGTAGTGAATTATTGCCGGTTTCCGGAGTTACAGCGGGTACTGTTTCCTATTTATTTTTGTCCACAATTTGTTGTGTAATGCTTGCTGCGGATATAATTGAAGGAATGTAATCTAAAAGTGTTCTGTCGGGTTATGTTCGTTTATTTTTCAGTCTGTTGGTTACATTTTTGTTAAGTAAAAGTAAAGTTACTTTCTACCTTTAAGTTAAAGTTACCATTGTTTCCAGCAGTTTCTTTAAACTGTGCTATCTTTCCACCATCCTTGGTTGACTGGAGCCATGGCAAGTCCGCCTCTGTACTTTTTTTATTGTTTGTGTATAGTTATAATAAATAAATACATTACTTGTGTTTTGAGTGCTTTACGCGTCACGTTTAGTGCAAGTAAATGTTTATTCTTTCTTTCTAATAATCGTCATAAAGGAGCAGCTTTATTTTTTTTGCACGGTACCCTAATTCTTATTCTAAAATAAAAGTAACTTTAGTTCCTCCTTATGATATCAGCTATCTGCCAGTAAAAGTCCCGTCAAAATCCGTCCAGCCGTTTCGAATATTAGCTAGCTGAAACGGATTGTGTTAAAATTGCAAGGGTAATTTTTTTACTCGGAATCCTAATATTTTTTCAAAATCCGTTTCAAACGGCTAATCTTCATAGCCTATGAAAGACCATAACATCAGCTGTATGTCAGTTAAAGTCCCGTCAAAATCGGTCAAGCCGTTTCGGAGATTAGACGGAACAAACAAACGGACAGACAGACAAAAAAAAAAAAAAAAGATTTTGTGTTAAGTACCGTATATACTGTCAAATGCATTCAGTAAAAAGCTTTTATTTTGGTATTTAAAGTAGACACTTAGACACTTCAATTTTATTTAATTTGTATAGATGTATAGATTGTCCACATTCAAAATGTTACTCACGTGCACCTCAGTTTGACAATCACTACGAGTAACATTCCTCATCATTGCTTCATTAAAAGACATCAAACTATAGTCAATAGTGCTAAAACTAACAAAGATGTCTTCACCTAAACAACACATGAGCACATGCTTGTACCAAGTTTCAACACGTGTGACAGAACGTGCTTTCACAAGCACGTATATGATAAAATAGTAGACACTACTACTATGAGTGAAGAATTTGACACCTCTTTGATTGTTCTTCACTACGTAATGAAGTATACATGTGTAAGAATCTCAGATGCTTGGAAAAGGGCTGTTACTTGTAATACGTTTATAAAGAAAGAAAAAGTATTTATTTGCCAATGCATTTCATAATCAATAATTTAGTTCACTAGTTAGCCATATGTCTTATTTCCATACAGTAATATTGCCAAATTAATCAAAACAGCGAAATATTTGATAGCTATTTGCGACGTTGCCCACTTTCTGTATAAACGCTCTTAAACTAAACTGATCCTGTACTAGGCCAAAAGGCCTCAAATATCGGCAGCATGCTGTAACATAAAAAAAAGTCACAACGCTGGTATTCTGATGGCCCCAAGTCATGCCACGAGTGGTGCAAGTGATCTGATAGAATCTGCTTCTTAGCGTATCAACGGCAAAAAGTTCAATTTAATATGTTAGGCTTAAAATTCAGTCATGTCAACTCCGCTCACTGATGCAGTCATCAAGTAATGACTTTAGTCATCAGGTGAAGGTCGAAGGTGGGCATTTATCTGATCGATTAATTATTTATGTTCCACATTAATAACATATACTGCGTTTCTACGAATGTAAGTGCAGTAAAATGGATTGTTTTACACAATGTTGAGTTCATTGCAGTATGTCTAAAAATAGAGATTCTTATTTTGTAGTTTCAACGTTAGTTCATTGAATCGTTTGCTGACTATGGTGTTGTTTACGGTCAGGAAACTATTTCATTGCTTTATCCGGAGTCTACAATGTAGTTTGACGTAGAATAATATTTAGCAGTGCGATATTCATGGAATATTTGAGATGGAAACGTAATTAGAAGAAACTCATGATGAAGTAATTACACGAATGATAAGAGTTATGTATAAAATTAATGGCTTTCTATTGGTTTTGGTAAGTACAGTAAATAGTTTCAGGTTTTTGTAAAGCAAAGTGAATGCTTTCAGTAGAATTACTAATCTAATCACTGCTGGATTCTTCTTAGTGCACACTTTTCTTTGAACATTTTATACGGGGTGGAACGGACACCGAAGCGGAAACGGTTACCACGTATTCAGTACATCATTCTGAGAGAAAAAAAAACAGCTGTTCCATACATTTTGACCGTGTAGGTATTGCACTTTTGTGAGAAAGCAGATGTTTTTCCATATGTGTTAGACCCCCCCGGTCAGAATGATGCACCCCTTATATTGCCTAAACATTTATCTTAATGGAAAATGAAATGGCCTCTATATACAAATTCCAGTTTTGATATATAGAAATCGTGTGGGCGCCATCTTGAATTAAATTGGCAGGTGTGCTTGACGTCATCAAATGTCAACGGATACTGTGTGACTACCCTTTTCCAATATAGTAAACAATGGAACCGATTACTTTATAAGGTAACGAATTTGGTAGGTTATGTGTGCAAGAAATATAGATAACAATGTTAAGAGTGATGAGAGATCTGTCCTTGAAAAGTTTTGGTGGGTCCTTCCTTGAGAGCAAGCAGAATTTTGAACAGGTATACTACATTTTGATATAAGTGGGGAAACTTTGTTACTGCATTCGTGTTATGGAGCCAAGAACTGCAGTAACAAACGCGTTTCAAACAACGTTTTTCAAAACACTTTCGAAGAAATAAAATATTAGAACGGAAAGTATTTTTGTCAGGAATTATTAGGAAACTATGATTTAGGTTATTTGCTTTTTTCCACGCTTTGCTTTCGCCAGGTTGAAGCAAAGGTATGATGCCGCTAAACAGCCTAATATGAAAAATAGAAAATTAAAATATTTTTTAATTTAGAACACAAATAAATGTTAATTTGTTCATAAAAGTAAATATTTGTTTTAAAAATCATGTTTATCTAAGATATTCTATTTATAAACACCATTTAAATACTCAAAAAATATTTACGCCGTAAAGACGCATCTCTTTGCCGAGATAAAAAAAAAAAACAATCACAGTCGACTTTAGTCATTGAACCCATTTGGACTTAGTACAAGTATAGTACTTATCTGTGGAAATTTTTATTTCCCCACGTGCTCGGAAAAATATAAAAATCGCGTTTCAGGCGTGCGAAATACGTTGTATGTTGAACCTAATCGTAGTGCGAGAAGAACCAGTTTTCGAGAAAGTGTATTGAAAAATACTTTTAGGCCTCTGTCCTGGTGTCTAAAAGCTTGATTAAGAACTGACAGATGTGTTGCTGTAGAGTTTCAAATCAAATCATCATTTATTTGTCAGAACATGGTCGCTATGTATATTACATGGTCTTGAGTTTATATTCTCATCACATTCTTCCACATGGGCATACAAATGTTAAATACATAATTAGGATATAATTTTCGAAAACAAGAAGTTATTTTTTAGATATTTATTGTACCTATCACTATGTTTTCTTATTTAACCCAAAGGTTGACTGGTAGAGAATGCCTTGTGGCATTAAGTCCGCCTATGTACCACTATTGTACATGAAGTTTAAATAAATAAATAAATAATTGTTACATTGGTGATAAATAGATATTGATAAATAGTTTGTTAGAGCAACTAAATTTATGACTTTGACTCTCCTATTTGTGCAGTCTGTTGGTAAAACTGAACTGCTGTGTTGGTCGACAAGTCATAAGGTAACGAGTTTTAAATGAACATGCTGTGTAACAAACAGTCTTAACAAAGGGTGTCTTGGAAACTGGGCCTTGGTCAGGCAGGTAGTCCTCCATAAAAATACTGGTACAAACAGGTGCATCTGGTTAGACTGGAAGCTGATCTCAAGTTGAGAAAGGGCTAAACAGTAATGATGATTAGAATATTGATCATTTTGATAACGTATTTTAAAGCAGAATTAATCTCTTAAAAGTTTTGTTAATTCTGTCTGAGCTCAGTTTTAGATAACCTAAAGTTTATTAAGTCGTAAACTGTCTGCAAGTTCAGTTCTAAAATTAATGGTATGAATGAAAATTTTCCAGCAGCATAACTTGTGCTCTTCAGACCATAACAAGCTATTAAGGGACCTAATTTGGGCCATAATTTTAATTTATTAGGCACTTAAAAGCTAATTGGTAATTTTATGTGTCAAGTTACAAGATAATAGATATAGTTTTATATAATTTGACTAATTTCTTCTTGCGAGGGTCATGTATCTTTCAACTTTTGTCTATAATTGGGTGAAAGTTGAGTCCAAAACCTTTTTCATATACTACACATAAAGTTCCCACTAATATTATGCAGGCCTCCTCTCTGTGGGAGGGCGTGGTCCGCCACGCGAGATAAGTGTGGGTTGGTGAATGTCACAGGTCTTCGAAATTTTGATTCTAGGACCTGCACATTCTAATTCCTCTCATCCCCATTCTATCATCGGACGAGCGTCACCGTTACATGGTTGAAGTTCCACTGACCTGAACAAAGCGCTATGCTTCTAAATTTTTTTTGCGAACCGCCAGTCTGTTGGATTCACTGACGGCTTCACTGTTTCCCGACCATTATAATCTAGATTCTCCCCTTGATTTCATTTCGACATGTAAGTCGGGGATGACCCCCCCGCCCTGGGCGGAGCGGAAGGGAGTGTCAGACTCTTACTGACTAAAAACCACCCATGTTCCTTCATTGGCCCTTTATGTTCCAGAGCCGCGGTATCTCTTTCGAACAGTCCCGCAGCCCTGGCCCCTCCCGTTGCTGACAACTCTTTGAGGCGCGCGTGGAACACGAACGCGCCGTCGACACGACCTGCCCGTCGTCATACGACGGACGGACGGCGAGCTAGCCCATTACTCACCGTCCACAGGCCCGTGCCTACGGTGGCCGAGAGCCATCACGGCGTGGCCCCCGACGCCCGGTGCTTCTCCTCCCGCGGCGGCTGGGACGTGAGGCTCTCTCAACAGACTGCTGGCCTTATGGGCTTACCATATTTTAAGGGTCCGTACCCAAAGGGTAAAACAGGACCCTATTACCAATACTCCGCTGTCTGTCTGCCCATCTGTCACCAGACTGTATCTCATGAACCGTGATAGTTAGGCAGTTGAAATTTTCACAGATGATGTATTTCTGTTGCCGCTATAACAACCAATACTAATAAAACATTTATTTATTTAGGTTAACCAACAATTGTTTACACTATATACATTTCTGATTTAATAACTAGAGTAACATATTCAAATGCAACAATTAATTTATTACAGGTTAACACCACATGCACAAAAAACGGCTTACATAACATATTTAAGTAGGGTTCCCATACAAGACATGACTTTTTTTTGCTTTGATAGATAATAATTGTACGGAACCCTTCGTGCGCGAGTCCGACTCGCACTTGGCCAGTTTTTCTATTGCCCCTTAGGCACTCCACAGTCCTCTGGGCAACCACTGGTCTCTCAATCATTATCATACATTCAATAAATTTATGATAATCGGAGCCTGGTGAATGTTTTATCCAGTTAAACGTGCTGCACGGTAAGTACCTTGATCTGACAGTGTCAAGGCGAAGACTTGGCCGCAAGAATGGAATATATGTGAATATGGCATTGCAGGTAACAAGGTAATACTTTGTATGTATGTCAATACATTATGTGATTTACCTGATGGGTCTTTTGATATATTTTTTAAGGAGGTGACTGCTGATATGAGGAGTAATAGAGCAGTAAGGAAGAAGAAGACATGCAGTTCCGACCACAAATAAACTGGGATAAGGGTTTGGTGAATGATGATGATATTCAGTATGTGGGTTCGTAAATGAACTTAACGCCTACCTATTATAAGTTTTTAAACTGTCATGGTCACTAACATTATAATTAACACTAGAAATAGGATATTTACCATGTCCACTGTTTGTTTTGAGTTCCCGATATTTCGTCGCTGTTGCAAGCACCATGATCACGGATAGACTGAAGTTACTGCGGGTGGGTGTTTATGAGCAGACAAATCGGTCTACCCTCTTTCTTGTTCGTTTTTAACGCCTGTTGCCTATTAAGTCGGGCCTGGGATCTAATTTGACACGGTTTAAATCCAGGAGTTAGCCTAGAATTGCGTCAGGCACTTCCTTACATGTCATTGAAGCCAGAAAAATATAGGTGTTGCCCTTTGATGAAGAACCACCGATTCAACGACAGTAAACCTCGTTGCAGAAAGAGACGAGCTTCATGTATAACGAAAGGTTGTAAGTCCAGTCCTAACAGAGCGGGAAGGACTGTTTTGAAAAAGCAGAGAGAGGACAGCAGTCTCTAGAAGCAAAATTGAGTGATGAACTTTTCCTGTCACTATAGAGACAGACCTTCGCCAAAAGTAAAGGATAAGTGGGGTACATACATACATAACTTTATGTAAAATAGGTGAATGTTTGTAATAAAAATTCAGGTAGGTATTGGTAAAAAAAAGCTTTGACATTTTTTTAAGGAATGTTTTTTTTTCCGAACCAGATGCATATCACTTCCGAATTGTATCAAAAATATAGCGAAGTAACCTTTCTTAAAAATATCGAGTCTCTTGATTAAAGTTCGAACTACATACAGGGTGTAAACGGACCCATCATGAAGCCGTTAACTAAGCATTATGTACATCAAACCAAGTAACTTTACGCACAAATTATTGCTGGGAAACGACTCTTTTTTGGGGTGAAAAATCACGTTTTACGGTAGGACTCAATGTAATGAACTCAAAAAATTGTGCTGATGGATGGATTGAATAGGACGGGGGTCGTGGAGGAAAGATCTATTTAAAACGTGTATTTAAAAAAAATAATGTGAAAAAGTTGGAACTTTGACCCCCAATATCTCCGTAATTAGAAGGTTCTCAGGGATGGTTTAAAACAAAAAAACCGGCCAAGTGCGAGTCGGATTCGCGCACGAGGGTTCCGTACCATTATCTATAAAAACGGCAAAAAATCATATCTGTTGTATGGGAGCCCCTCTTAATATATTTTTTTTTTAACTTTTAGTATTTGTTGTTATAGCGGCAATAGTAATACATCATTTTTGTGAAAAGTTCGGCTTTCTAGCTATCACGGTTTATGAGATACACCCTAGAGACAGACAGACAGACAGACAGACAGCGAAGTCCCGTAGGGATAGGGTCCCGTTTTACCCTTTGGTACGGAACCCTAAAAATGATCGCAATGACGGGGAAAACAAGTACCTTTCGGTTTCGTTAAGGGTATTGTTACATCCTTTACAAACATTGATCAGGAAAGTTTGAGTGACAAAGTTCAAGAGCTTTCAATCTAGGCTAAGATGAAGTGGGTATAAGTTTAAATTACATTCTGAAGTTGATTTAGTTATTATCTTCAAGAGTAGTTAGTTATTTAGTTTTGATGGTTTGAGCTTAGTTTTAGAGATAAGTATTGTTCTGTAAGTGGGTTTTGGAAATAGGTCGGGATCAAGAGATGTGTGTTTTTGAGTAGTTTAATTTTGCGGTATTTTGTATTTGTAGCACTGTTTTGTCAACGTTCTTTTGTTGCAAAAACTACTTAACCTAAAAAAAACTGCTTTACATCATAAAAAGTAACTTTCTATTCATGGGTAGAAAATAATGCCAATTATATCAGTACACCACACTACCTTACCAGCTATAAAGTAATAGAAAAGGTCGTTAAGAGTTTTCACAATAAACGTTAGTAAATTCTAAAACATGTGGCCTTTAAGGTGTCACGTTTCACATCAACCATTAACTACTGTGTCGAGAACCTATGTTTGTCACGATATGGATGTCATTGACTAATTTCTTTGAAAAGGATATTAAATAAAATAGTATCCGCTCAGATCGGCCCAGGGAACGGGGACGAGATGGCCCAGAAACGTACCTACCGCATCGGTAGCTTTTTGTAGCAGTGGGACAGTATCAGCTACAATAAGGTAAGAGGATAGTTAGAGGTAGAGGTGTGTTAACTTTTGTTAACTTCTTATCTTGTTTTCCGTTTCTTTTTGTATAGTAAGCAACGACTTATTGTCGGGCCTTTGCTGTCCCCCCATACTTGAGTACTAATGCTGTAACATCTAATCATTTTAAAAGAGTAACCATGGAGTTTCTTGCCGGTTCTTCTCCATAGGAAACGACCAACCCGAACCGTGCATCTTTTTGTCGACGTTTCAGTGCCCATGTAGGCCTATGTGAAATAAAAATATTTTGATTTTGAGGATGATGACGATATACAGCATCTAATTGTATGTTTTTCTATAAGTTCCTTCTGCATGATGATAAAGTCAAATAAAGATAAATTAGGACACAATACTGAGGGACATAATATGCACCAAAAATACATGAAACCTTATTTGGAAAACAAAAAAATTGGAAGCGAATCTCAGTAATTTTCGAGATTAACCTAAACAAAACATAGACAGACAGTTAACAGCCTCGTTTTAAAATAATGTGCTCACCATAAATCATCACATTCTGTTTAGGAAACGCTTAAAAGATCAACGAGCACATTACATCCGCATAGTTTAGCCCACATATGAGAATAAACTAATAATAATTAAGGTTACAGACCTTGAAAGGGATCACGCATGCTACGTTGTTAAGAACATGAACGACCTTTTTTATAATGCGGTAAACAATTGTTCCATGGTTATCGTATGAAATGAAGAGGTGCTTCACATGTGATTCTTCAATAGTGACACATAATCCCAAAGGCTAGGAGTGAATGCACTGAACCAAGAATAAAAGCAAGAAAAAGAAGGAAAGGAGTCGAACGCTTTTATAAACACATTGATTTAGAGACGTGCACTATGGGGCCTCGACCACGTCTTGTCGGATGACCGGCCGCTGTCCGGTCGCTACAAAACTGGTCGGACGCCCGGCTGTGCGGCCAAATTTTCTTCCTGATTTTGAGTCACTTCTGCGGCTAAAAGTCGTCGCCGTGGCCGCGTAGCGCGGGGTCCCTTAGGCGGAGCTTATTATTAAACGGGCAATATTATCTGTCGCTGCTATGGCTGACGGTAGAATTCGATTATATAGCCAATTAGCCAAAGATGGTAGCTAGCCATTCAGTTCTTCAACGTTTTTCTTGATAGATGACTTGATGCGCTAAATACAGTTAAATATTATTTTTGCATAAAGATAGGGCCTATTACGACTGCAGCTGGCAATTTTATGAAACCAAATCAATTACTAATAACAAAGTTACGAATACGTTAAACGCTACGCTTTCCAGCAAATAAATTATAAGCCAGACAAACGTTCACGTAACACTAAATGGTTATAAATTATGATGACAAACCTCCGAGGAAGTTAGGAGCAATCAATTTACATAATAGTAAACGACACAATGTCGGAACACTACGACGGTGGTCCAATGGATAGCTATCGCGTAATCGGGCTTCGATTACGCTGAACGGGATTCTAGCGAGGAAAGAACGCAAAAACGAGATTCCCTTGAGAACTCTTGGACATTATAGGAGAAGGCTAAGGAATGTAATCGGGTAGATGGGCTCTTGGGCACGTACTTATGGCCGTTTTGCTTCGTCCCATGTGGCCATAGGAATTTAGGTGCCACTAGTAACGAAATAACCTAATCAACCCAAGACATGGGTACGGAAGAAAATTACTAGAAAATCATGGCAAACATGTCACTCAAAACGTGATTGCCAGGATAGCTATAGTACTGAGTGAAAATAAAACGAATACAAGATAGATAAATGAATATAAAGATGCTGAAACAAGGACAGTTAACGCTTAACGTAATGACGAAGATTACTGTTAAAATATAGGTACTGAAGATCGTGCTAAGAGCATTTGAAACATACTTCGTATTACTTGCCGTTCATAGGGTACGGTATTAAAAATGGGCCAAGTGCGAGTCGGACTCGCGTATGAAGGGTTCCGTACCATCGCCATAGGGGAGCCCACTTACATTTTTAATTTATTTTTATTATTTGTTCTAAAATTAATTGTTATAAAATTTCAACTGTCTACCTATTACGGATCATGAGATACAGGACGCTGACAGACAGACGGGGATGGACGGACAGCAGAGGCTTAGTAAAAGGGTCCCGTTGGTTACCCTTCGGGTACGGAACCCTAACAAAGAACAGTATATTCCAAAGAATTCATCAACAGTATTGGCGCGAAATTGCCAGGCAGTCTTTCAAATGATGTAATTCTATCAAAGTTATTGGATTTAAAATTGAATCGGACCAATCGAATTCAAACTGAGTTTTCTCCTAATTGTGAATTCTGTATTTGAAATGTACTCGTATAATTTCATTTCAGATTCCGATATTGGAAAAGTGTTCACTTCACGTTGGCAGCTGTGATGAAATTCAACTCTCTATTTATTTATCCATTAATTTGCAGCTATTCAAATTGAATTTCTGAAGCAACTAAAGCCGTCTTTACATTAACGAGGCGCATATCATTTTAGTAAAACATTCAACTAAAGAAGTCATATCAATTTATTGAACCAAAGTTAAAGAACTTGGCGATTAAACATGATTTACTGCAGACAGATTTTTATTGCACAATTCAGAATTTATGATTCATCTTTATTTATTACCCAATTCAAACAACTCGGCATTTAATGGTACAGTAATCTTATAATGTTAGACTTAACTGTTAAGTTAATTTTACCGTTACGGTAAAGACTAGACACTGGTTGGAGGAAACTGGTCAAGATCTTGGTATTAACACTAGCATTGGATTGATTGAAGCATAATCAGTGAATCAGTCTGTATAATCCCACACTGCTGGGGACACACGCCTCCTCTCTGTAAGTGGAAATGCGCTGGAAACCACTATGGGAGCCAAGTGTGGATTGGTGGAAGACACATGTTTTCCTTACGATGATTTCTTTCACGGTTTCGACAGAAAACAGACGCTAAAATGATTCTCGAAAATTCTATAACAAGGAAGTATTAAAACTGATCAATGCTTTGCCAAAAAAAGAAATAGAGCACAGAGATACGATCACATCGCGTGAGTACGATATATTAGCAACAGGCAATGAAAATGTCAACTGTTTAGATAAAACACATTGAATGATTTCAGGCCGTCCGTCGTTGATAAATCGATTTATAATCTTTTGTCTATGTTCACTATGTCAAGGTTGTGTCCTGATTTCTGTATCTGATAATGTGTGTGCTTTTATAGCATATGGGACGGGTCGGACAGGTAGCGTTTGATTTACATGTAAAAGGCGGGACTGAGATCAATTATTTCAATGTTGGTGAGATTGCAATAGAGAGTGATGTTACTGAAAATATAATAGCTTTTAGTTTCTTTAAGGAACTTAGTAAAGTTACCAGTGTAGGACCTAGTAATGCTAAAAAACCAGATTTCAAAGAATGCCATATTTATAATTCTTGTAGATAGATGTGTTTCAAACCATAGCATGCATGAAAAAAAAAGGCAAAATACACCGTAGATCTATTACTGACACACACGCAAACATTAGAACTTGGATGAGGCACAGAACTACGGAGACTGGCACAAACGAAGAGCGGCCTATAATACCCAGTAGTGGGTTAAGTCGGGCTGTGAATGATGGTGATGTAACACGTTTTGCCAGTTCAGGGTTGAACAACCTTTATCACTAAATCACTTTCAATTTCTTTAAAATACAGTTTCCAGATGATGCGTACCTTCCCGCTACTAGAAAACCCGCTGACACCGCGACAGAGTCCTTACATCAATCCATTATGACATCATCTGTCGCCCGTCATAACACGGGTGATATCAGCACAGCACACACCACCACGCTACACAATTGAAGAAACCTGGCTTGAGAAACGAATGGCGCCGGTACATCATAACATCTGAGGTATTTATTATTTAGTTATGTTTTTAGATAGGTCATGGTTTGTCATAGAAAAGGAAATTGTAACCCACAACATAACATCACGCCTGTAATCCCCGAAGCACTAGGCAAAGGTGTAAGTGAACATCATTTGTAAGAACGTTACAGGAAAAATTTGGATGCCGATGGCACAGAAGCGTGGAGATTAGCACAAAAAAGGCAGATTAGTGTGTTAAGTTTTCCCGACCTTAAAATAGAAACCGAAGTTCAAACTCTGTAGTAGCTGCGACAACGAGACTGAAGAGGCAGTTCATAATCTTCCTCCAAGTAGAGGCGAAACACCCCCTCCACGTTCAAAAATGCGCTCTAACCATACATATTCCCCATCTGATAGGTAGAACGGAACATCTACTGACTACGTCTGAAACGACGTTATTAACCCACAGCTTCGGGGGCTAGGGACGGATTTATGTTAGGAAAATCAGATATGAACCCCAGAATTCTGTCGTTGAACTCGATAACACACTCGATAGGCACCACTCCGATTATTTATTAAATAATCTCTGTAGAAAATAGTTTTTGTTCGCAATTACTTTGTAAATAACTGCGAGCAACAGCGCTTCAATAATCGATTGTAAAGATCATGTCAAATACTCCAATTCAATCATTGTTCTTGTAATAGCTCCACAGATTTCTCTGCGATTGACCGCAATTGATCGCTGATGGCAATATTACAACCGTGAATAAAACTTTACTAACGTTTCTATTGTAAGCCGTTGTTATTACTGCTGACATACTTAAATAGAGGCCAGTTGACATTAAATCAGCGGTAGCATGATTAGTGATATGTTGGCCAGTCGAAGACAACGAACTATTTAGAAAAATAAAACATTTGCATATTCAAAATGGAAAGTGCAGTTTCAATGACAACAGTAATGAACTGGCCCAGGGATTCTTTATCCCAGTTCTGATTTCCGATGGCATTACAAAAAATATATCTAGAAACCTCATGAATTCTAGATGATTAATGGATATAAAAAACACTCCGGAAAAAGAACCGTGAGAACTAAAATTATCTCATGAAAACTACCTTTAAAACTGTAAGAAGAAATATTTTAATATTGAATTAAAAATCTGTTGGATGCTGTTGGAACATTTGATACAGAAATATACCGGTGCAACGGGATACAGTGAGTGCCAAGCATTCTCAACTGTAAATGAGGAGTGACTAGTCATCTTTATACATATTTTTGTACTACCACTCATGGTTGGACAGAGATCATATTATTCTACAGTAGTTGAAGCAATTTACATTCTAGTATAAGTAGTTTCGTATATTTTTGATTGAATGACGGACATCGCGGGAAATCATATTCATACACGAGTATTCAAATATGAAGTTTTATATTCCATGATTCCATGATCACGAAGATTTTTAGAACTTTACTAGATGATAAAGACTACTACCATCGCACCACTTCATGACCTCGAGTTATGGCTCTCGTACAAAGGAACGGTCCATGGCTCCAGATTTGTTTGCAAACAAGACATAGTCTTAGGAAGTAGCAAGTATTCATTGATGATATATTAGATACATGATGCCCTAGCCAAAGTGGAATGAAGAATAAAGAAAAATATACCGTATGACCCATTTTGGGAAATTCATTTCAATAAAAACAAACCTGCTACTACATTGAATAAGAATGAAAAAAAAACATGAGTACCTATTACTGCTTCCTCATAAAATGTCATTTCCTATAGAAAAAAATATAAAGTATTTACTGCCTACATGTTTGTATTCAAAGCAGGCAGTCAATTTAAATATGCATTCATCTTAAAAAGCTACTTCCTCAATACATATTAATATAATAAGGGTCATGGCTTAACATGATTTTGTAAAGACTGACGTGTGTACCATCTTGTCTTTTGGGAGTTTTTTTTTATTTAGTATCGCTTGTTAAATATATCTGTCTAGATTTTAAAGCAGTTACAGTTGGTAATTGTCAGTCTGCATCATTGCTTGGAAAAAGCATCCCTAGGACATGGCTCGAATTTGCGTGCTACTTTTTATCACACTCCAAGGGAATTCGTAATTCATTGCTTCGTTGGGGTAAAAAAAATATCTTCTTTAAAGTCTTCAGAAATGCAGACTAGTGAACCAACCACTTACACCAACTACAGTTCCATAATTATATGAATTGCCAAAATTAAAAGCATTGGTACTGTGTGGGTGTTACGCATTATGTGGAATGTGGAACATTTCTTACAGGTTATATCCAGTTCGTCCGGTCATCACCAGTTCTTCCGTCCTACGTGTGATCTACATTTGTACTGATGTTTATTTAGCACTTACTTAAGAAGGATCTAGAACACTGGTGCTATTTGCCTTGTAAAATTGTTTAGCAGTGATTATGCGATCATTAACAACTAGAATTCTAGACTGTGTCAAGTTATGCTAAGTATTTCATTTAGGTTAGGTTCAATACTTAGGTCCTGTTTAGTCTCTAGGGTAGGTCACGTTTTGTTATTGTGTAGGTTACTAGTAGTAACATGGGCATACAATTAGAATAACCACTGCTCATTTAATCTAGAAAAACCGGCCAAGTGCGAGTCGGACTCGCGCACGAAGGGTTCCGTACCATTATCTATAAAAACGGCAAAAAAATCATATCTGTTGTATGGGAGCCCCCCTCGATATTTTTTTTTTTAATTTTTAGTATTTTTTGTTATAGCGGCAATAGTAATACATCACTTGTGAAAATTTCAGCTTTCTAGCTATCACGGTTTATGAGATACAGCCTGGGGACAGACAGACAGACAGACAGCGAAGTCTTAGTAATAGGGTCCCGTTTTACCCTTTGGGTACGGAACCCTAAAAAAGGAATACGAATATACTCAAAGTGTCTACACGTCGGGACAGATTATAGATTTGTAGGTAGTTTGACATTTAGAGACGTACATTTAAAATTACGTGATTAGTCCATTTTATGTAGCAAAATAGTTTTTTTAAAGCAACCTCATAGGTTCAAGGTAAAAGGTTCAAGGAAAACTTCCTCAAATGGGGATTTATAGTATAGACGATTTCAACCTAGTGCAAATGCGGTGCTTTTTCACTAATGATGATCTATAAATGATTCTAAAGATTTGTTAAGAGCTTAGACAAGATAAGATAGGTGATAAACAGGAAAACCCTGTGCACAGAAGACAGTTCCTATTACAAGTGAGTCAGGTGGCTGCCTCCAGTAAGGCGGGTGTCATACGAGACAACCTCGCCGGCCATGCGCCGGCGCCGACGTCTGGCGCCAATATACAGTGACCACGTGCGTGACCGCACGCCATGTGTTCACGTCTTAAGTGAAGAGTTAGAAGCTGGAAGTTAGATTGAATCCTGTTAATGGGCCAATGACTGGCAAAATCTTGGTGATGAAGACTATTCTAGAACCTATTCCGGGGTAATAAGATTTAATAAGAATGCCCTTTTCAGCCTACCACCAAGCGATGCCATTGCTCTTCATTGCTGATCTCGTGAAGTGGAGTTACCTCGATGGAACGGTAATCCATGTCCTTCGCACTCTTGGCCCATAACATGCAGTCTAACTGACTTCTACGCTGCCACCGACGGCGTCGTGAAAGTGGCAAGTTTAGGGCCTGCGATAAGGGAAGATGGAAAATAACCGTTGTTATTCTCTCGGGAACCAAGTCTCAAATTAAAGTTCTAAGGTACCGAAACTTTGGAAGCATACAAACCGTAAAAGTTTTTTTTTATCGATGATATCTCGTCTTGTTGGAAATTAAAGAATTCACTTCTTCAATAACTGATTTGGTAGCTTCATTTAACTTAATTTTGTACTTTCTGTAAGTATCTCAAATAGAGCAGATCCTAAAGATAACTAACTATGCAAAGTTATCATTTAATCTCTATTTGACATCGACGATTATATATTTAATTCCCATTTTGTACGCACTACTATCTTAAGTGACCTGTTAATTAAGTGGTTCAAGATTATTTCTATGATTCACACTTTAGTTTCGATAGTTGGACAAGTTTGGACATGTTCAGATTCTTTTCGGTACTCACGAGCTTGTGATTTTTAATTACACTTAAAAATAAACTTTATTGTTTGTGTTATAAAGTACAAAGTTGCAGAACATCGACAAAGACATCAAACGGTTCCTTGGACGACCTCGAGCGAACTTGCGACCGAAGTTTTCGTTTGCACTAAAAGACTCTAAAGATAAGGTGCATAATTCAACGTCTGCAGCGCTGGGCTGTCTTAGGGGCCTGGCAAGACCCACCTCGTTCGTTGAAAAAAGGAAATAAGATCATTGAGTCAGAGGCTCGGCTCCGGCGCCTGCGCGCCGTAGGTATGTGGTCATGCACGTGTTACTTTGCGTGGGAGCCACCTACAGGTGATGTTGCGATCGATATTACACGTGGTCGATTGCATAATAACGTGGCAAGACAGTGCGAAGACAGAACAGAAACAGCGCGAACGGCCGAGTGCACCTCTCAAGCAAATGGCCAAGTTCTTAGTCTTCGAACTGACTCATCGCTGTAGTTGTTGGTTTGAGAACTTCTTTGACAGCTCTAAGACGTTTGAAGGTTTACACTTACACTGTCACTTACGGGATATCTATCTTTCTTCTTCTAAAGAAGAAAACCCGATTTTCAATTACTAAATACGGAAGATTAAATCATGGAAGATATCTTAAAACAGTGTTTGAAGGTTTTTTTGAACTTAGCTGTTGTGATTAGTTGACTGAATAACATCTTTACAAATAAATAAAAATGAAGTGTCAGTTTGTAATATCAAAATAACAGCTTTTTACTACTTGTACTTATAACAAAAACACATTTTTTTCAATTATTGTCTGTCTGTTTTTTCCGGCTAATCTCCGAAACGGCTGGATCAATTTTGACGGGACTTTTACTGGCTGTTCTGACATACGCTACTTTTATTTTAGAAAAATAATTTGGGTTCCGTGCAAAAAAATTAAAACCTTTGAAATTGTTAACAAAATCCGATTCAAAAAGGGAAGCACTTTTTTTAAAGTAATTTCACGCGAACAAAGGTCGGGCAACAGCTAGTTACGCAATAAAATACGATTAGACAGTAATGTAAGCCTTTACAAAAAATTCTTCTGATACTCACTAGTACCAGAAGAATTTTCTGAAACTGTGCAAAGAGGTGTTGTGCGGCAAGCTCGGGCTTCAAGTCTCATCATCTGCCTAGCCTTTTCACAACTACGTTGGAGTCGCCATCCAGTCTAACCGGATGCAGCTGAATACCAGTATTTTACATGGAGCGACTGCCTATCTGACTTCCACAACCCAGTTAGACTGGTAATACGGACAGACTTTCGGAACACTGACTACCTGAAACGGGTGTCAAAGATCCACAAATGACAGCCGAGATCAACAACTTAACGTGCTGTCTGTGGCACGGAGGAAACTTGGTATCGAATGGGTGGTCAGCCATCCACGGACCAACCTGGGCAAGCGCGGCTTAGCCTGAGGATCGACCCGAGCGACGGTTATTATTTAGCCACGAGCTTCTTTGAGCCAAGAGCTCCTCGCTTCAAGTCTTCGTTTTAAGTCTCGTGGGTTAAAAAGAAAAACCAGGTAAACTTGAAGGTAACTAATGAGTAACAGAAATATTGCCACTGCGCACTTTGTATGGTCAAGAACGTAGAAGCTTGTATGTGGGTGGAGGTGCAATGACTGCTTAGGCATTCGGCATAAAGATTTATTCTGGTTTTATGACAAGAAAAAATGAGAAATACGACCGAAGCTGAGGGGGTAATGGGTGCAATTGCCTCTGTCAATCCATGACTCGTATCAAATCTAGTGATGCAGAGGTAATGTAAAATACATAATAATAACATCGTGCCTGTAATCCACGAACGGTTAGACAGAGGTATACCTAATAGTACACCCACATTTCAGCAGTTATGTTTTTTAAGTCCCATGTAATAGGGGGCAAGCCTAATGCCATTAACCGGGCACAAATCCATAATCCGTGGCTGTTACTGAGAAATTCCTGATGGAAAACCCCAATAACAATAAAAAAGTTATATTTGTACAACCTTAATAAAATATTACTAGTTCAACTTTGGAAGTCTTTAAACGGACTCCGGACTGAGGTTGGCAAAAAGCACTAAAGCTTATCAGAGACTGAGATTTGTAAATGAAACTGTCCTTGGGCATAAATGTGGTGATGTTCCATAAACGGTGGGAGAATATATCATGTCCTGTGTGTCCTATTATCTGCAACTGGTGGACGCCACTGAAGACCCTAAACTCGTAGCCGAACTCTGGACGGACTCGAATTAGATGGCCATCGATAAGCCAAAGAGAAGACCAATGGATATGCACCGTACGCAGAGAAAACATTAAGATGATTACAAAATACCCGTAGCAGTCTTAGTCAAGTTCTTTTGTGTGCAGTGGCTGAAATTCTGGAATGTCATAACCAGATACATTTTTTTGTTCAAGTGGAAACAAGATATCATATCACGAATGGACGTCAGAGCAACCTGTTTTTCGTTTACCGCAGCTAGAAGGCAAGTTTCAAAATGCATAAAACCTGATAAGTTTGTGACTATGACGTCAAACTAAGAATTAATTTAGGACATCGTCTAACCGGATCACCATTACTAAAGCATTTAAGGTGATTCTAGGAGGGTGGGTAGATATTTGCATTTTATTTACATGTTCATCAAACCAGTCAGTCAACTACCTACATAAACGAATTATTTTCTGAGTCCACAAAGAAAGACTATTATAGAAAGGATCTCATGAATGCTAAACGTCAAGATTTTGAAAAGCAAATAAACTTATCTCGAAACACAGCACGGTGTTGTACTAATTTAATTTATTTATTCAGAAATACATTCTAAGCTAACTTGTTTTATCAAAACGCTTAAAAGATCATATTACAATGTCAAATAGCATCTTATAATTACAATAATTCAAAAAGCAAAATAAAAATTATATGTCAAGTGGTGTCATACATAATATATAACAAATAAAATATATAAGTTCTGTTAAGTCAAAAATTAATTTGTCAAATAAATACATGTGATGTCATGTCCGGTTAGACTGGAAGCCGACCGAAAAGGTTACATTAACATGTCAGTGGAATTCAATATTATTACAGTACAGTTTTGATTTAAAAAAAATAAAAAATGTAACGTTCTGGTCGAATAATTTAAATTTCAAACTGAAGTACACATCCCTTTCATTCTTTTTGATGGTGTTGGTGTCCGAAGTGCGTTAGCTGTTTTAGCACCAAACACCTAACATGAATTTCTATAAGGTTTTGTTTTAAACGCAATGACATTTTTTTCCATTTAAAAAACTTTTCTAAACAACACGTTATTTTGTTCTACAGCGAGCGACATTTATACAATTTCACCCCGATTTCAGAAATAACCAACAACTTAATACTTGATGAGAAATCGTCATAGATTTTTCGATTTGATTTACCATACATACAAAAGAAATCGTACAAGGTCCTTACGTAAAGGTCATACTAGTATGCACGTGTGTTCCCAACGTGGCGCCGCGCCGCTGAGTTTAACGTTACAATGAACAAGTCAATTCCAACGGCCTCTTGATCAGGGCTGACACTTGTTGGTTTAGAAGGAGAATTGAATTAACTCGCGAAATTCCGCAAACGTGCTGGGTATCAAATGGCTTAGCATGATAAATTGCGGGCCTTTTCGGGGAAACGATTCTCAACCTACTTTGAACTAAAGACTTTTGATTTTGATTTAATATTGATATTATTTGAGGGTCAACAACCGTAGGCACTTAGGCACTTGCTTTTACTTGAAATATCAGTTTAAAAAATCCGTTTGTGTTGTGTAAACTTCAAATATGTGATGAGTCGTGTAACGTGTTCATATTTCAATCGATAGCCATTATATCTGCGGAGTTTCGCGAGCTAATTCAATTTGATATTGAAAGCACGACTTCTTCAACAAGACTGATTTTTCCTCTAGAGGGCAAGAAAGATCCAACTAAGACTTATGTACCAAAGTATACTTCCCAGTAGAAAACCAATGCACTCTGCATTGGAGAAGTTTTTGACTTGCATGTGGCTTTGGGACGCCCCTACAATATTGATTCACTTAACAACGCAAGATACAAAAAAGTTCATGGCAACGGACGTTTGCCAACAGCTGGTTGTGGAAACATATTCAAGTCTTCGATAAGTGCTTATAAACGTTATGTTGGCTTTTGTAATTGTCTTAACAAAAACCAACAGCCAATCATATTGAATTTCAAGGTCTTGACCCTATTGATTGTCGAATTGTGTCTAAGCACGGCTCGTGTATGCCTCACACCCCACTCCTCAGCTACTTTGAAAGTACAGCCAACCGCACGTTTATGGTGGACAGCGCACATCATCTGACCAAGACAATGTCTGGAATCTGGACTTGAAACGAGACTGTGAGCTGTGAGTGTTTCTTTGCAAAATAGTCAAATACGAAACGACGACCTCATATATATCTCCCTGCCCTTGTCCCATGTTATTTGGGGTCATTGCAACACATTTTTTCCATTCTCCCCTGTCAATCGTCACGCTATCATTCACTTCTTTTTCCTTCATATCATTCGTCACACAATCCATCCATCTTCTCTTTGGTCTTCCACTTCCTCTTGCTTCATCACTCTTTTAGTCACATGCTATTCGTCTTTATGTTTTGAACGACATCATGTAGATGCTTAAAAAAATTGTTGATGTGATAAATTGTTTGAACAATCTGCTTACAAATGACGTGCGGTTGATCGTATAGCAAGCAGCACGTGTAGAAAAGCAGCCGAATAGCGGCCTACAGCTGTCAACACAAATATGGATATACGTAAACAAGACCAGGTGTAAAGGAGATAGTTCGTGTCACGCAGTATTTTAGCTTAGTAGAGGAGAGCGTGGGGAGGGGGCGTGGTGGTGGGAGTGCAACGCGTAGTAATTCTATAATGACATTATATAAAAATTACGTAAAGGCCACCCGTATTAAGCACGTGTTTAGAAGCGTGCGCGCAATAGGTTTCACGTTTCAATGAACTATTCAATTGGAATAGCGTTCTCTTTGAGTAAGGCTGCGCTATATTAATTATGTATTTATTTACGTGAAGGTTGGGTCTAGGAAAATGTTTTAATAATCTCACTTATTTGGCAATAGTGAAGCGTCCACCAAGGGCCTGGATGAAATGGTCCATCCAAATCTGGTCCACCAGTTAAAATCAAGAGCGGAGCATTAAGGATTTATGGCAAATACCTATGACAACCATAATTATGAACAATGGCACCTATGGAATAATGGCAGTTATGTTTAAGACACATTTAATAGGGGGCGTTCCTATTGCCATCAACTGGGCACAAATATATATTCGGTGGCCTGGGAACCGATCCAATGAAACCATGACTGCTGAGCACGAGGACCTGCCTCATGCTCAGCAGTCGTGCTTGCGACCACTAGCTCAACGAGGCTGATCTGTACAATCTTCAATGGAATTGTGAGCTATCTTTATTGAACTTTAAAAGTGTTCAGCTAGTGATACTAGAAAAAAAAATCGATTTAATAAGCCAGCTTATCAGACATTACTAACATAGTTTGATAAATCTACTCTAGGTTGTATCAGTCAATGCATTGCAAGACCATCAACATGGCATGCTTGATAAATTGCTTCAAAGTCAAGGTTATATTTTCTAAACATGCTCAATCAATACTCGTACAAAACATGTAACATGCGACAGGCCTAGCACGCTAATTTAGTTGAATTTGAGTAATATAAGTGAGACTGATTTGGAACGAATGCTATAAAATATTAATATTGTAAAAGTTTATCATAAAATTATGAGATATGATAAACTTTTAATGATACATTAGCCCGCAACCATTGTCCGCGTGAAATCATTTTTTAAATATTACTTCCCTGTTTTAATCAAATGTTGTTAACAATTACAAGGTTTTTTTTTGTATAGAACCCTAAATCTTTTTCTAAAATAAATCAGCTATCTGTCGGTAAAAGTCCCATCAAACTCGGTCTAGCCGTTTCGGAGATAAGCCGGAACAATCAGACAGATAAACAAAAAATCTGTGTTTGCATCGATGGGGCAATTGCAATAGACGTACTCGTAGCACTGTAAGTTGCATCACTGCTTCTCAATAATAAGACCCTGTCAAATGAACATAGCTCATATTTTCATTATGATTGACACCTGGCAGATAAATCAGGATAGCAAGCGAGAGAAGGATGCTGCGACGCATGCTGTAATCAAAGTAATACAGGCTAGAGATAGTACTCGTAGGAAAGACTTACCTTACACAATTCAACCAAAATTGAAAGAGGTTCGACATAGTCCCAGATATCAATCCGTCTTGCTATACAACAAGTTACCGTTGGAATTTAAAAGCATATCCAGTGCAAATTTATTTAAAAACAAATTAAGGACATATTTATTGAGGAAGGGCTATTACAGTACCTATTGATGAATTCGGTAGTTGACAAATGATAATGAAGTAATTCAGTGCCTATTAATTTTATTACATTCTTTTTTTGACATTATATTTCTTTATTAAATGACTATTAATTTTATTATTTTTTTTTTTTTTGATATTATATTTCTTTATTAAGTGACTATTAATTTTATTATTGTAAAAAATTAGTTATTGTTAATTTTTATTTTTATTATTACTATTACTAATCCTATTAATCTTATTTTAAGTTTCTACACAATGTATTTTGTTAAGAAATAAATGACTTATGACTTAATGATAAGCGCATCCACAAATGGAGATGTCAACTATCAAGAAAACTTTATTTAAAACGGGCAATTTATTCTGTTCATGACTTCTTACGTATTAACCAACACAACATCGACCGGCGGAACAAACAACGCCATACTCCACAGTCTCCACAAGATTAAAATTACAAATACAAGGGACTAGCGAATTAATTTCAGAAATAAACTTAAATGAAGTATATGAATGAAAAAAACATAGGTAGAAGAAGCCATAAAACATATCGAAGTACCGTTTTAGATAAGCTCAGTATGAACTCGTTTTACTCAATCATGTTATTGAGTTCGACAACAATGGCTAAACTTTGGTACTAAAACATAAGTGTATTACGAATAAGAATAACAGAACCTGTGATTTAGATAAATCTAAAGCGACTACAGTCGAAAAAGCGGTAAAGTGAGATATGGGGATGTACCTAAGTGCTCGAAAGAGCTAGAAATCTAGAATGGTTTTAGCGAATTAAGTTGTTGAAGTAAGGAAAACTTGCTCAAGTGGACATTTTAGACGATTCCAGCCTGGAGTGTAAATTTGGTGCTGTACCACAAATAATGGGACCCCTGATATGGCATGCCTATGTGTCCCGCGTGCTTGCGCGCGACTTGTGAACGCGCGAAATGATGGACGCTGGTAATAGCGCCAAACACGTAGAAGAACAGTTTTCAAACTAAAATGTAGCAAACAGGTTAATAAGTAAGGATGGAATCAGACGAAGTTGACGCCGCGCCGTTACCTCCTTGAAGACGAAATAACTGCTAACAGTGATAAAAGTAAGGTGGTATCGAACCCCGGATAAACATTTCCAGCGAGCTTTTCTTTTTAGGCTTTTTACATTAAACTTTTTCCAGCCTAAGTGCCAAATTTGTCTTTTCCGAAGACCTGTCTTTGTGCGGTCAGTAAACACCTTAATCAGCAGTAAATGAATCTAGAACTGGCGCAAATAATCCAAAAAAAATTAATTTTTTCCCGGCATTATTCTCATGACTCAAAGACAAGCAAAAAATGTAGTTTTACGTGATGAATTACTTCACCCATATCTTGGTAAACATTAAATTGTACTAAAAATATATTTATCTTGAACAATCCATGGCCATCTAAAAATATTGCGTTTGGGTCTCCCTTGTTTTACCGAAAAGAAATTGCCAAATTATCACTTCCCAAACAAATTTTCGCATAATTTCATTTGCCAAATTATTACTTACCAAAAAATCTCTTTACAAATAATTGTTACGAAAACCTATGTTTGGCAAGTGAACGTTTGAACAATAACTTGTTCACCAACTAGTACTTTTACCATTTTTTATCTAGTCAAATATTTCAGTTGGTATAACATATTTTACGCAAAATTAAATAAGCCAAATATTTGGTGTCGTCAATTTTAAACTTACCATTTCAGTCAAAAGCACTATTAACTAGTTGGAATCTCCTATTTGGATTCGGTTGGGGCTCCTATTTCTGTCTGCAGGGTTTACAGGCACCTAACTAACCGAACCTCGGGGTGCCCCTGACGTCGACCGTCTAGGGTTAGCGTTTCCGTCAGCAGGTCGACGGATCCCCGCTGCGCGGGGCTCCTATTTCTGTCTGCAAGGTTTACAGGAACCTAACTAACCGAACCTCGGGGTGCCCCTGACGTCGACCGTCTAGGGTTAGCGTTTCCGTCAGCAGGTCGACGGATCCCCGCTTCGCGGGGCTCCTATTTCTGTCTGCAAGGTTTACAGGAACCTAACTAACCGAACCTCGGGGTGCCCCTGACGTCGACCGTCTAGGGTTAGCGTTTCCGTCAGCAGGTCGACGGATCCCCGCTGCGCGGGGCTCCTATTTCTGTCTGCAAGGTTTACAGGAACCTAACTAACCGAACCTCGGGGTGCCCCTGACGTCGACCGTCTAGGGTTAGGGTTTCTGTCAGCATCTGTTAAATTTCAATTACGTTATATTAAATCAATTTGTGTTATGTCTTCATTCCAAAATGTTTGCCTTTATATTTTTTGTCATAACAAATCATTTGACTAAACGTTTATTGTCTTAATTTTGTTTGCTGTAATAAATCATTTGATTAAAGACCAAAAGCCTTAATGAAATTATCCTTGGTAATAATCTGCCAAGTAAACATTTGACCAAATGAAAATGTACGTACTAAAATTATTCCAAATATTACATTGGTGTAAAAAAAGGTTGCTAAAATTTGTTTGGGTAATGAAAATTTGGCAAAATCTTTTCGGCAAAACGGCAGGATCCCATTGCGTTTACATAATTATAGTCGACATTATTGATTTCTTCCTACGTTCCTACTTGACTGCCCCATTGGTGTAGTGTGTCGCAAGGGCGACTGCTGAGCATGAGGTCCTGGGTTCGATTCCCAGGTCGGGGAAAAGTGTTATTCGGTTTTTCCATCAGGAATTTCTAAGTAGCAGCTATGGGGTTTGGATTTGTGCCCGGTTGATGGCAATAAGCTCGCCCCCTATTACATGGGACTTAAACATAACTGGCGAAATGTGGGTGTACTAATAGGTACACCTCTGCCTTCGGGGATTGCAGGCGTGGTATATTTATTTCTTTAGTGGCGATAACATTTTGTATTGTGTTCGATATTTTCCTAGGTGGCCCACATTTTAAAGGATAATTTTATATTGTTAGCACATTATTAATTCTAATTACTTAATACTAAGCTTTAATTCGATTTTAATTGGTATTTACCTGCATGCAATTAATACAAAAAATGGAAAGTAAGTATTTTAGGACATTAATTGTCTGTCTGCAAAGCGTTACTGGGTTTTTTACAACAGAAATTCCAGTCTGGAATTGAGCCCAATTGATGGCAATAGGCTCGCCCCCTATTACATGGGACTTAAACATAACTGGCGAAATGTGGGTGTACTACATACACCTCTACCAAAACTCCACAAAACAAATCCCAAAAAGAAGACTTGACTACTTAATTCCCAAATCAACAATGTGAAAAATCGACTACGAGATAACTCACAAATGCGCCTTTTAATTTTTATTCAGATATCAAATACAATACCCATCCATTTCATGTGCCATTTGCACTTGACAGGTTTTAGTAAAAACGAAACAAGAATTTTATTTTTTTCGTCTGCTGTAAAGCCTTTTTTTTTTTTTTTTGGAGGGTGGGAAATCATCAAATGACTCCTCCCGCTCTGGGCGGAGCGGAAGGGAGTGTCAGACTCTTACTGACTAAAAACCACCCATGTTCCTTCATTGGCCCTTTATGTTCCAGGGCCGCGGTATCTCTTTCGAACAGTCCCGCAGCCCTGGCAGGCACCGGCCCTTGCGGGCCCCTCCCGTTTGCTGACAACTCTTTGAGGCGCGCGTGGAACACGAACGCGCCGTCGACACGGCTCTGCTGTAAAGCCTTATATTTACTTTCATGTCTGTCAGAAACAAGTCATTACGCAATTTCAGTTTTTCATCTAAAGAATTAAGAATGCGGTGAAAATTAACGTTATTTTCAAACTCTTGTTTTCATGAGCGTAGCTAATTATGATTAGTTTTCTATAATTTCATTAGAGTTTCGCACGGTATTGGGCGCTTAATTCATAAGGAGGCTATATAGTTAATGTCTTATCTAGTATTCCAAAACTTGCGCACGCAAAACGCCATTTTAACAACTTAATTTATTTCTTGCGTGATACGTGAACAAAGAAAATCGTGTGGCAAAGATATTAACACAGTTTCAACCTTTCTACTTTCATAAATCGCTTTTTAATTGTTTGGAAACATGACGAGTGACCTTCAACTTCACCTTTAAATAGAATACGATAAAAAAAGAAATTCTAACATGCGACCTTGCGTGTTGAAATATGAAGCTCAACTGAGCTCAACTAAGCGTTTTAACATTTTGAAAATAGAACATGACAATTTAAAAATAAAAAGGTTAGACAATTTATACACACATTTTCTGCAAACACATGCATTTTATTCTGCATGCATGTGTTGTACGGTTCGATAAGTTGTTTCAAAAATAGAACACGTTTGTTGCGCGCACGCAGTTTTAATTATAATGTAGCGTGTTGAATTTATACGTTAAAGAGGAAATTCTTTACATAAACTCACGCCGTCTTCTCATGTGGGTAGGCAGAAACAACAAACGCCAGTTGCTCAGATCCTTACTTAGTCTCATACATCAGGGGGGTTACTATGACGTCTTAAAGCAGGAGTTATTCCAGTGTGGGAAAGAGATAGAGAGCTATACAGGTCGTGTAGCACCATCTATTTCCCACACTGGAATTACTACTGCCCAAAGACATGGTAGACCACCTGTTCAAACAACCACGCCGATTGAGATAACTACGCACCTAACTTTTCTGAACAACATCACTAGTAGAGAATGCCTTGTGGCATTAAGTCCGCCTATGTACCACTCTTGTACATGAAGTTTAAATAAATAAAAAATAATAAGTGTATTAAATGCTAAGCCACATAGCGTGCTTGCCTAGGTTTGGCCGTGGATGGGTGACACATTACATACCGAGTTTCGGAGTTTCCTCCGTGTCATGGCTGTCATTTGTAGATCTTCAGAAGTTGTTACAGGTAGTGGCCTGAAATTCTGACAATCAGTCTTATCAAGGGTATCGTATTGCCCAGTACAAACTGGTTTGTGGAGGCAGTCGCTCCATGTAAAATATTGGTATTCCGCTGCATCCAGTTAGACTGGAAGCCGACCCCAACGTAGTTGGGTAAAGGCTAGGCAGATGACGTATGAAATTCTTTACCCTAATCAAATTATTGTCGATACAGCGATTGGAACAAAGTGGATCAGTAGGAGCGGTGGTGTTTCAGTTTTATTTATAGGTGTAGAGCTGATTCGCATAGCTCGGCGGTTAAGTTGGTATGTCAGCACTGCACCTTAAGGTTCTGGTCACGATCTTTAGCGCCGAGGAATTTAATTAACGTCGGGGTGTAAGACGAATATTATACCGTACACCCTAGTTTGTAGTTATACGCTTGTAGTAATACGAGTATTACGATACGTTTGTGCGATTTTAATTTTATTTTTAATTAATAATATTATTTATAATGTAACTTTTAATTCATTTTCTTTATTTTCATTTTCTTTATTTAGTTTTTTATTTTGAAATTAGGTCCTGAAATCATTTGTCTTTTGGAAATTTATCTTTTGTATGGGCTCGTGCCTGAAATAAATGAATTTTATTTATTTTTATTTTATTTTTATAAACCACACAAAGCATTACGCCTGTACACCCCGAAGGCTTAGGCAGAGGTGAAATGAAAATGTTTATTTCAGCAAGCTAGATTCCCACATACCCTCATGTTCCACATTTTGTCGGGTAGATTAGGTTTAGAGTGCCTCTTTGGTCTAGTGGTCGCAAGCGTGACTGCTGAGCATGAGGTCATGGGTTCGATTCCCGGGTCGGGCAAAGTGTTATTGGGTTATTACATCAGGAATTTCTGAGTAGCATCCACGGAGTCTGGATTTATGCCCGGTCGATGGCAATAGGCTCGCCTCCTATTCCATGGAAACTGGCGAAATGTGGGTGTAGGTAATATTAGGTACACCTCTGCCTAACCCTTTGGGGATTACAAGCGTGATGATGTTATGGTTAGGTTTATGTTTAAAGCTAGGAATACACATGCCATAAGTAACACATCAAAGCACTATATCGGCCGACTTCCAGCATTTCTGTATCGTTTTCGCATTTTGAGTTAGTTCTATGATAGCATTACAAACGTTTATACGGCTACTGTAATGCTAATTTGGGCACAAATTATACGGCTTTAGATCATAAATAAGTTCACAAATAGTTGTTTAATTGCATTACAGGCGCATTATATTAGCATTATTGTGACCAAATAAGTTGCGAATCGCATTATAGAAGCATTATTACGGTCAATGAAGTTGCCAATCGCATTACAGAAACATTATACTAGCAATATTATTGATAATGAAGATGCTAATTACATTACAAAAGCATTAGACTAGCATAAGATTGTTCTAAAAGTATGATTGAGGCTATTTAAGTGTTCACAGGTAGAACTTAAATCATCATTGCAAAATCATCTCTAATACCATAGCACAAATGTTATAATACAATTAACGTTGTAATTTCACTACTTTGTTCAGCAATATAATATGGACGAAGATCGTCAAAACTGAGTGACACCATACTTGTATTTGCATTAAAATAAAATTTATAATACTTGCTAAGTTTTTGACTCTTTTGTTATTTCATGCCTATTTTAAACGCAATCTAGTTTACTGTAAATATCTATATAAGTTTCATTGAAAATTTTCACGCGCCTTCGATATTTTGTAGTTTTGATAATATCAAAACTACAAAATATATTATAAAATGTTATATAAAATATGAATCAAATAATCAAAACAATTTTTTTATTCCTAGTCTAGAATGAATTTTGCATTAACGTAATAGTATTGATTGGGCAGTATTAAATTAAGTTAAATCATTATGATAAAGGTCTATTGCTATTATAAATAGGTTCGAATGATAATATTTTTTGGTTATAAAATATTTTCAAAATGGCGTGAGTCTACAATAGCCCGGTGAACCTTTATAAAGGCCAATTAATGCCGTCAGCAATATAAATAGTCACACGTGAACAATCGTTAAGCTAGAGGCCAGAGAGAAGACTTTTGATGAACCACCGTAGTGCCATTGGCTATAAAGTAGATCTCGAAGGGTTCACCGATATACCAATAGACTTGATGTAGACTGAAATAGTGCCATTGCTTTAAAGTAATTTTGGGGATCCTTGAGCAAAACAATAAAACTCATTTCAGAATTTGTATTACTTGAATAATCACAACTTAATTTTGTTATTAGCATAATTATCATAATCATTACACACGGTTAGGCAACACACCATAAAAAAATGCTGTTATTTGTTGATGTATACACATATGTATTATATTTTATGTGCTTTTCCCCAATATGGCCGACAAATGGTTTTAAGAATACAGTAAAGTGAATGTATATATAGCTTTAGGCATTACAATAACTCACGTGTATTTGATTAAAGAGCTGTTACTCGCACAACAGCACTCAGTTGATCTTTAAAAATGCAAGCATTATATTGATTCACGTTTATGCTGTTCAGCAGTATTAGGCTTTTACTTAGCACTTAAAAGTGCTATAACACAACAAAGGGCACTAAAAACAACCTAAAGCTGTATAACGGATTTACGGTGCATTATAATGGTACAAGTTTATGCTATTAAGCGGCAATAGGCATTATCTTACTGCTTAAAATGCTATTGTAAACCCTAAGGCACTAAAAATAGCTGAAAGCTGTATACTGGATTTACGATGCATTATAATGGTACAGGTTTATGCTATTAAGCGGCAATAGGCATTATCTTACTGCTTAACAATGCTATTGTAAACCCTAAGACACTAAAAACAGCTGAAAGCTGTACAGCTGCATTGTGGTTGGCTTCACTAAAACTAAAGGCTTTACAAAAGCATTTTGATAGGCCATTATCCAACCGTTATACATTGTAAAGCATCATAATGGTTTTGAAATACCAATATAAAGCATCAAGACGTTCGGTGAACTTTTGTAAGAGTTTATACGGACCTTAAGTTTTACATAAGTTTACTATTCGTATTTTAAAATGCTTCTTGTGTTACTTGGGCAATGATCACCAATTTTGATGTTGTTATCGCACACTGGCACGCCAGCTACTTGCATAGTATTGAGAAAAATTCTGGCATTATGTTGGTCTTTTTTCCTAAATTATTTGTTGCTTTACTGTCTGCGAGTACTGACTACATTCTGTAGTAGCTTTATTCATACGACGACAATCCATTGATGGATTGATATGCAGATGTAATGCGAAAATCTCGAACTCCATTACAAGATAGCAAAAAAGTATGTCAACAGTAATCTTAACAAATGAACATCGTTATTCCACATTTCAGAAGTACTATAAAGTAAGCACTTTATGGCACTAGGCACAAGTATTTACAAACGATGCCAATTGTTCTGAGTTGGGAAACTTGCCAGAATTATAAGATAGCAATGCCAGTCTTGTTTTCCACACTGGTTTGGGAATGTTATTGTCTTTTTTATAGGTACTGGTTCCTATTGCCCATCCATATAATCATCAGCCTAGCCTTTTCCTAGCTATGTTCGAGTCGCTTCCAGTATTTTACACGGAGCGACTGCCTATCTGATTTTCACAATCCAGTTAGTACCCAAAAGAGTATGTCGGGTTGTCAGGATTTATTCCGTTAGGCTTGTACATCATGTAGGCAGCAGATGGGTTTCGTGCAATGAAAATACACTGGGTGCGATACACTGTTTCTATTAAACTAACAAATTACTTGAAATAAAAATTAAACAACACGGGGCACAATGAATCAGGGTACAGTTCCAGGACGTCTTAACTCCGCTGCGCACAGACACTCAATGTCCACTGTCGCCTCGAGCTGAAAACATCAGGGTTCTGTAGAAGCACGCAGTGGTGGTTGTCAGTAGGTCGCGTGATGTCACCACTGGCGTACTTGCGATTCATTTTAAGTCCGTACCAATGACCGGATCCGACAAGTATATCTTTGGCCGGAACCATAACGAACAGTAAAGAGATAGATTTAAATTTATAGATCACAAAATAGCTTTACTTTCTGTCAACAATAACAATCAAACATTTCGTTACTTCACGAACGAACTGCGCCAAAATAGTTCGCAATAAAGCATTTTATTATCGAAGCACTTGTCCTTGACACAGTCTAAACATTAAACAAGTTGTGGAAGAACGTTGAACTTCTGGAATATTTTTGAACGTGACCTATTTATGTCTTTACAAGCTTTTGCACGCGGATTCGCTCTCGTGAAAGTCGGGAATTATCCCATGGCTACGGTACGTGTGGGTTGAAGGCTTAATTAGGTCTTTTTCTAGGTTTTAGACTTAATACAGGCTGTAAACGAACCCTTCACGAAAGCCGTCATATCAAGTATTCTGTATATCAAACTAAGAAACTCTACGCAAACATTATTGCTGGGTAACAACTTTATCACGTTTTAGTGTAGTACTCAATGTAACGCACTCAAAACATTGTGCTGATGGATGCATTGAATAGGACAAGGGTCATGGAGGTATTTAAAGTAAAGGTGTATCATTAAACATCATCGGTCACCATCGTTTTTTCATGATATTTTAAAAATCACATTAAATTGTTCTAAACATTTGCACGCCATAGTAAGTGGCAAACATGTCTGAATCAATTTTCTTCAATGTTATCCTGCATGCACTTTTTAATATTGTATGTATACACATGTCTGGAGCAAATAAATATATCTTATCTTATCTTAAAAACTTGTATTTAAAAATAAACTTGTGAATAGTATTAAGGCCCCGTTGGTTACCGTTCGGGTACGGATTACAGAACCTTAAAAAGGAGGAACTTTGACCTCGGTAACTAGAAGGTTCCCAGGTATGATCTAGAAATAAATGATCGCAATGACGGGGAGAACAAGTTCTTTTCGGCTACCTTAAGGGTATTTTTATACTCATTATATATTTATTGCGCACACTGCGCTCCAAAACGTAAATCGTTGACGTGGCTCAAAAGGCTGCCCAACTTAAATGGGACTGGGCAGGACATGTCTGCCGCATGCCGAATGAACTGTGGGCCCGTAAAGCTCAGGATTGGTGCCCTGAAACAGTGACACGAGGTCGCGGCAGACCACGAAGGAGATGGCGGGACGAACTGGATGTCTTCCTTGAGAATTGGAAAGTAGTAGCACAGAATCGTGACCGTTGGAAGCAATGGAGGGAGGCCTTTGCCCAGCAGTGGGACAGTATGGGCTAGCTATAATAATATAATAATAATAATATATTTAATTCCTTATGAATCGGTTTAGTGTTTTAGGCATGAAAATATAATAGATATACAGAAGTACTTTCGCATTTATGATGTTAGTATGAATACTGTGGTAAGTAATTGAGGATAAAATATTTTACAAGATTTGATTTATGATGAGTTTAAATATTTTCTGGAAGTAGGTACTTGGATTCTGTGTTTTTAAGAAGTGGGAATATGGGACAGCCTATATAATAAATTAGGTTAATAGATACTTCGATTTATAATCATTGCGGCGCATCATTCACATTAACATTGAAAAGTTTGAAACACAGTAAACATAGGAAAGATTGTGATGAAAAATAATGGTGTTGATCGGTGGAACTTTCCCATGGTTTGTTTTCGGCTGGCAATGCTTCCATGTTTTCAGTCCCGGTTATACATAAGGAACAAACAGAGGTAAAGGTTTTATAAAACCAACTGATAGCTGTTTGTTATTGTCCTTCACAAGTTCACAAGCCGCCAAGCAAGTCTTATCATTCATTTTTCATTATTAACAATGAAATTGTCACCACGGAATAAATCAAGACTGTCAAAGAATATTATTCATTCATTGTGCATATTTTTACAGGGCACCAAGCTCCCAGTCTTTCTTGACACCTCACGGTAGCGCTGCCAGCAAGGACCCAGCATTAAAATTCAGTACATTCTAAATTAGTTCCCTTTCCCGCCGTCTCCCAACCATATACTGGGCGCTCTATATGTGATTATTACTCATGTGTTTCACCTTTTTCTCCTTTGGTATATGAGTAAGCATTTTATGTGCAAGTTCATTGACCCCGTCTGACGACATTAAGCTTTCATACTTATTTGTGAATGTACGCTTTCGTATTTGGTAAGAACGTAATAGATTATTTTAATGGATGTTACTTTTACCTGTGTCATCTAAGTGTACAATCTATAAACTTTGATCTTACGTAATCTCTTTACTGAACGAAAAATATTGTAAGTACACAAATAGTAACATGAGTCCCGAAACACTGAACTTTATTAATCAAACGTTTTTTAATTAACTTCAACGAGACGATAAGTCAAAAATTTAAAACGGATTAATAATAAATAATATATTAATTTGGCAATATGCATACCTACGTGTTATACATCAGTTTTACTCCATCACGACAAAGTACAGAAGTACCACAATACAGAGGGGAAGGGACACCGATGAAAAATATGTGCAGGGTTTCGGAATAATGTACCGAATACGTCAGTCGTAAGTCGTCGTTTGTGCGTCGGTGTCCCTTCCTGTTCAGTGCACCTTCTATTCTTACATTTATTTCAGAAACCATTGCAATAAAGCCAGAAAAAGCAATGCATAAAATAACTATGTTATCGTTCTACAGTTATTATGTTATGTTACAAATACGACTTCCTTCCGTTCGGCTGATACAGACTGATTGCATTGCCTGTTTGTTATGACTGGCTGTTTGTTGCAGAAACTATTTATAATTAGCGAGAGAATATTATAGTTTGCGGGAAATGGCTCTAAAGTGGCGGTGGGCAGAATAATAGGAGAGACTTGGTGATGTCAGCAGGAGGAGAGCTCTCACTGAATGGCTACCGAAAGACGGTAGAAGAAGTGTAGGTGGACAAACAGCCAGAAGTGTGGATGATGAAGATCGCGCAAGATCTGGTTCAGACTCGCGCAGACCGGGAAATAATAGCACAAAGGGAGTAGAGCTATACCCAGCAGTGGGTGGAACAAGGCTGCCAATGATGTCGATGATGATGATTATGGAATAGGCTTTAGTAGAAAGACTAATTAAACATGAATGATAACTTCAAATCTACAATGGATTCACTGGTCTCGACAAAAACGCGCACTTGTGTTGAGAATTCATTGGAGAATTGTTTCACAGAGAATTTGGAATGAGGCATCAAGGAAAAGATTAGTCTGAACTACTAATCTCTTGAAAGGACACGGGAATGGGAATGTTCCTAAAGCTTAACTCCATAAGGAAATCGTACGCAAGGATAGTGACTCAATGATACTACAAGCAGATAAGTGGCTAATGCACAATCACAATAAAAAAAGCAAACAACTTCAAATCTCTTGATATTTCATCTCTGAAATATGTCCTCGCCACTTCCGCACCTAATCTCGGTAATCTCTGTTAGTGCATCATAAACAACTCATGTAAAGCTGCATGCATACATCCAAATATTTTTTATCAAGAGTATCTACTTCACGCATTTAAAATTATGAATACACATCATAGCGAATCATCATCATCTGCCTAGCCTTTTCTCAACAATCTTGGGGTCGGCTCCCAGTCTAACCGGATGCAGCTGAATACCAGTATTTGTTGAGCGACTGCCTATCTGACCTCCAGCACACATCATAGCGAAATGGATATAATTATTTCTCCTCAGATTTTTTTATTCGTAAATATTATTTTTCGTATCCATAAGTTTATGCTTTGGGAGTCAACAAAATATACATTTGTCCCACAGTCAATACATCTGTGTAGCACGTCTTGTGGTTATTTAAGATCTTTTGCGTCTTTCATCAGTGTTTCTAAAAATAAACACCGTCACAAAATAAAAAAATAACTGCATCTTAATTTCGCTCTGTCCTCACATCCGCAATAGCATCAAGTGCATTATACATGGTACTTCTAAGATGCATGTGTGTAAGCAACTCATTAGCAACTAAGCCGAACTCACGATTAATTGTTCGTGCTTCCTTAGCGACCACTTCAAAGCATACATTCTCACAGTCTTCCTAAAATAGTAATATAATAATATGTTGGGACAACCCGCACGCAAAATACGCGCATTGGACGTGGAGTTGCGGACACCAGCCCGTTATACAATACAATACAATGTTGGGACAACCAACACACCACCATCTGCTCCCAAACTAGGCAGAGCCTGTACTATGGCAACCAGACAACAACTGATATACATACTTATATATTTCTAAATACATACATATTATAGATAAATTACACACCCAGATACAGAACAAATAATCGTACTCATCGCACAAAGATTTGTCCTGTGTGGGAATCGAACCCACGACCTCCGTCCTAGCAGTTTAGGATCACTAACCACTAGACCAACAGGCCAAAAAATGATAGTGCATCTTCACTTTACGCGGGAGTTTTATTTTCGTACGATCAGTAGGTGGCTACGTTAATCATTAGTGGCGTTTTTGAAGTCTTCTAAAGTGCAGGGACATTTTGGACGCTCCAGCAAGTCGGCTATTGTCTGGTTGGGTTGCAGCGTATTCAATCACACTGGGTGCCGGAAGGACATTTAATCCCCCATTTTGCCAGATGTATTTGCAGACTTCTTATTAAATGCTTTAAACTAAAACGAATACTATTCCAAAAATAGAACTGCATCCTAATTTCGCTTCGTCCTTACTTCCGCAACAGCATTTATATACAACTAGTGCATCATACATGGTACTAAGGTGCATGTGTATAATGTACGTGCCTCCTTAGTTTCCGCGTCAGGGCATTGCTGCACATACTACGTGCTAAGCCATGTGTTGACAAATTGTGCGAAATTGTTCCGCGTCGGGAAATGATAGCGTGACCGTGAAACAGTGTTAGTCTGTGTATTCTGGGTACGATTAATTTGTTTGATGATAATCATATCGAGACCCGTAGTGATTCTTCTTTATTTTCTTATTGACTGTACGTGCTGCAATTTGTAAATTGCCAGTACTAGCATGCTGCAAAGAGTTTGTTAGCAAAAAAAGGTTGACTATTCACTAACAATAATAAAGATTGGCTCATCTGGTCAACTGTCCGGAATGATGAATTAGATCAAACTGCGACTATAAGGATCTGGTTTCCTTCAGAATAATTTGGGTTGGACATAAGACAGTTTTCACGGCATTAAACCGCATAGATGCTGACCATATTTATCGCCTCATTTTACTGCTTCGGTGAGCTAGGAGTCAGAAGCACTACCCGTCGGATATTACAAGTGATAATATTTTATTATTCGGAGTTTGGATTTGTGCCCCGTTAATGGCAATAGGCTCGCCCTCTATTACATGCGACTAAAACAAAACTAGCAAAATGTGGGTGTACTATTAGGTACACCTCTGCCTAACCCTTCGCAGATTACAGGCGTGATGTTATGTTTTAAAATAACGTTTGTCTGGTACTATTATCACAAAAGAGGAAACATACAGAACTATTTGAAAAGAATGCAATGAATAGAAACAAAAATACAAGTGAACATAGAGAACATAAATAAATAAATAAATATCCCTGGACATTCCACACAGCACCATCTAGTCCCAAGCTAAGCAACCTAATGCTTGTGTTATGGTAGCTAGATGGCTGATAAACTACATATATACATTTTTTTTTTGTAAATACATACATATTATAGATAGAAATAACATACTGTGTGACAACCTGTTTTATTTATTCGAAGACGGTAGACATGTTATCAAGAGCCTGAATAACATGCCACCTCAAATAATGACACCCTCTCGTACAATTTGAATTACCGTATTAATGCCTACGCTGCGTACGCACAAATCTGGCGCACAGCCAGACAGCAACGGGACAGTTTTAAAACTGCACTTCGTAAATATACTGGCAGACTTTCTTTTGTGAATTTGGGTAAATAAATCTTGTGGTAGTACTTACGGAAGAAAAGCTTTGTGCGTTGTTCTCTTTAATAATAAGACGAAACAGGAAAAATAATGCCATCAGTTTGATTAATAGAATTTGGCAATTCAATTTTTATTTCTTGTTGTTATGAACTTTCAAAAGTGCACATCATTGACATTAACCACGGCCATCAGTGTGTTGTCACCTGGTTTGCACCACCCGGTGACCACGAGTGGGGATTCGGAGTAAAGGAACATTCCCACGAACGAGGGCGACTCAGTCCCCAGAAACTAGCAACAGCTCAGAAACCATTCCATAATATTAATAACGTCTAAACTCTAAAGCATAGGTTCCTATTTCTTTTTAGAACTCAAAATATCAGGACTTTTGCTTTTCTAGTGAAATATTTACCTTAACTAGTCCATACCACAGATAATATAATCCATACTTAGTATTTAAGTAACTCTTACTTATACGAACTACTTACTACTTTAGAGGGTCTACTTATGTTAGATGAGGATTAGTGTCTCCGTCGAGAAGAAAGTTTTTCGATGAAACCTAGACTTTAACGACGAAGTGCTCTGAGCTTTATTGACAAGTCTTTATATACTCATGTATACGCTTTCAAAGTATTAACTTATTCACTCAGTCATCCATAAAATCTTTAAGATTACGAAAAGATTTACGTACTTTACGATCCAAAGTCAATTGTAGTTTGTGTTGCCACACACTTAGGAGTACGTAGTAAAAGTATAAACACTGTAAAGCTCTTGAAAGAGTACCTGGCACGCAGCCACGAGGCGCCTCGCCCGGCTGCTCGCTAAAATAATATCCAAACTTATGTTTTTGTTGTACCTGCCAAATAACGATGTACTCAGAGTAAAGGCAAGCGTATACTCTGTCTGCCTGCATCATCAATAAGGCTAAGGATTTCAAAAAGCAGTTATCATTAGGAACGTGATATCAATAAAAGTGGTTAGATCAAACGTAATCATCATCCATCATTGTCCTGCCCTCATCCCATTTTTTTTGTGGTCGGCACAGCACGTTAGTTGGAACTAAACGATTGATCCTAAATCAAACATCGTAGTTGCCCAGAGGTAGCGTGAGCTTCGAAGCGGGTTTATGAGCAGGGACTGTACCACTACCTCTAGTAGCAACCTTCGCCCGCGTGACTTTTTATAAAATAGGACCCCCCCATTTGAATCAGATTTCGTTAACAATTTCAAGGGTTTTATTTTTTTTGCACGGAACCTTCTTCTAAAATAAAAGTAAGCCCAAGTTACTCTGTATAACATCAGCTTTCTGCCAGTAAAAATTGGTCCAATCGTTTCGGAGATTTGCCGGAACAAACAAACAGACAGACAAAAAAAATGTTAGGAGTAAGCTGTTATTTTGAAATTACAAACAAACACTTAAATTTTATTTATTTGTATAGATCACTTCAGTATGGTACAAGGTGGGAGTTACTTGTCCAGTATAGCTTCATTTCTGGTGATGGTAGGCTCCTGCCATCATAGATATATAGATAGTTAAGCCAAACCAGTATGCATACACATAAGAACTAATAGGTTTTCAAGATTGAAATTGGAATAGCCTAAAAAGTAAAGAAATCATGCTGGTGAAGGTAATAGTACAAGCAAAGATATAATCTTACAGACTGTGCGTTCACCCTTAGAAGCTCAAAATTGGACGAGATATCAACCGTTCTTCGAATGCATACGATTAAAGAATCACAATCAATTTATTTTTGGACACTGCCATTGATCAGCAGACAATGACACTATTGATTAATTACTGTTTACAATATCGGTCATAATACTGGTAATAATGAATAGGTATCTCAGTGATTACAATATGATTCAGTTTGTTTTTAAACTTCAGAGGACGTAGTTCCGTGAAAAGATTTAGCGTTGACGTTCAAAGGAAATTGTAGTATGAGTTATTTGTACTTAGGTGTAATTCTACGTCTACTGTGTTTGTTAATGAAGGAACTTGTTTCTCAATATCCTCATTTCTTGAGGATTCCTCTTCTTATGTTCGGTACTTTAGTTTGATTATTCATATATGTTCAGGCTTTAATATCTTTAATATCATCTGCTGTATCTAAACGATTATACTCTTCTGCCATTTCGTTAAAATAATATTTTCCAAATTACATCTAACTAAAGTTACACTATCAGTTACAAGACGTATTATCTATTTCTGTCCTTACAAAACTAGTCTTACTATATTAAAGTCGCATTGACTAGTACCTTACAAGGAGAACAGAAACAGAATGCAGCCGGTGACTGCATAAGTACCCACGGGCTATAAACGGAGACTTGTCTAAGAGTAGATTCTTGAGAATAGATCAGAAAGCCAGCTCCATTTAACAAGCGAAAATACGCGCAAGCACACATAGACACGTACGAACGGGCGATATGAAACAAATGCCGGTCGCGAGTACGCTTGCACTCGCAATACGAGAAGTGTGTGTAATTGTGTGTGTGTTTTCGCTCAACGTATTACGCTAACCTTCTGTATATTCTGTGACCTAAGTAAAGTCTAATGAAATTCATGTATGTACTACATACAGCACCAAGACCGTCTCTGAGAATGAACGTTTAATTGAATGAGGTGGAATAAATTAAAGAATTTGGGACGACGACGCGTGGCTGCATTAATGGAAGCGTTGACGAAAATTTGGAGACAATGATTGTATATTTTAAATTAGAATCAACAGACGCATGTAGTCTACTACAATTTACAATGTACGAAACACTGAAAATTGTATTGTAGTTTACATAATTTGTAACGTTCCTACTGAATATTCAATGATTTTTGTGAATATTGTGTTGAAACGTAACTGTGATTTGAAGTAGAGAAAGAGAAATCCACAAGTTTAGTATTTACAGATATTTCAGTTTTGTATCCATTCACAGAATGGATTTGGTTTCAGTAAATCCTGCGAACTCTTGTAAACTACAATGGACTTACAAGTAATACTAAAGTTTTTTTTTATTACTTTAAAGTCTGGCGTTTGGCCGTAACTCGCCTGATGTGAAGCGATGATGCAGCCTAAGATGGAGCACACTTACCTAGAAGAAACCGATTCGCTAGAAGTTTGAATAGATCTAGATTATAATGAACAGGGAACAGAGAAGCCGGTAGTGAATTCCATAGACTGGCAGTTCGCACAATATCTAAGAGGATTGTTCTAACCCTTGATTTAATTAAAAGCTTGGAAATCAATATCTATGAATCACTTAACATTCGAATTAAGAACACAGACACGTATAGACAATGGAGCGGATTTGAAGCTGCTTTTTAATCAGTTCGTGTAGTCTAATCAGACCAGACTATAGGATCGTCTGGCAAGTTGAATAATGAATCCTATATAAATTGTGGTTTAGCTGTATTTGAATTAAGTTTTCAGTCATTTAATTGAATGTCATTTGTGATTGTGAATTTACATTAAAAAAAACTTTAATTCCACTTGTTGGGAAATTCAGCTTACGAATACAGTCTCCTACGTTCAGATTACTTTTTCTGTCTCCTCTGCCATAGTTTACACTTAAACTAAGATAAGGTCACTAAAACTCGAATTCAAAGTCGTTCAGAATCGTTCTGTTTCTGTCTATCGTTTCAAGTTAACAGAGAAAGAATTGTGTTACTCATGCTTAGCATTACATGCAAGTAGATTTGGAGATTTCTGGTACAAGTGGGTCCTAGTCTAATGGTCTCTAGATGTGGAAGAGAAACAGAATACACTAAATGATCTTTTTCTTGCTTTTTAACAAATGAAGTAGTTATCATAAAAACCTCTTACATGGTACGTATGTGTCAATCCAACATGTTTGAGCGTAGAAAGTAAACGGTTAACTGAATAGCAGTCACGAGTAGTCACGACTTGGTGTACACATGGCTTTGGGTCGTGAGAGGGAGGAATATTAATCTCTTAGACGATAACGATGCAAATATGGTTAGGTTTATAGATGGAATTGTCATTAGAAACCAACAAAAAGTTTTTTTAAATATACCATTACTCGTTTTTGCATTCGTTATACTCAGCAGATGTATGAGACTTGCTTGAAACTCGTGCAGACTCAGCTGTGGGTGTCAAACACAACAAGCAAGCAAAAGCAGCAACAGCAGACAAGCAGCCGATGATGACGTATGTAATGCCATAACACGCATTACCAAAATAGCCATAAAAATCTACATTAAAGACAAACTAAACGAAGATAACATGTAAACTATCCCTGGGGCAACAAACAGCAGTCTAAAAACTGCTTAGTTTCAAGCACACAATAATATCATAAATATTCCAAACAAAGTAATGAAAAAAACTTTGCGATTCGAAAACCAAGTCTCCCAAATATAGATAATCTTTCACTGCTTTCGCTCGCAGCTAAAAAGGGATTCTACGATGACGTCACTCGATCCGGTGCAAGTAATAGTTTCTTGGCAGATGTCTAAAGTAAAACCGTTGGACTATATGAGTCATGTTCCTTGTCATGCAGTACTTACCTTTCATTTTCTTTATGACTAAAACTAGAAACAGTACCTGAAACAAGTCAGTAAATATTTTAGTTAATAGGTTTGTTGACTTCATAAATATTATAATGAAATATTTGCGCATAAATCGTGATGATTAAGAAGCAGGACTGTGTCAACGCTAAAAGCAGCTATATTTGCAGACATGAATCTATTAAGAAGTCATGTATCTAGTGATTCATGTTATTCTTTAACACGGGTCTTTAAAAGTTGCCATTTATTCATTCCTGCATTTTCCCTCATGCATTTTCCTAATCAGTGCTGAAATCATGAATTTTAATATAAAGACATTAACAAGAATAAGACGTGGAAAACCCCCTGACAGGAAACTGGCTTCAACACGAGTACACTTTAAAGTGCTAAAATTTCCGACTATCTAAACGGTTGACCAAGAGCGTCACCTCCCATAAATAACAATCAAATTCTTCACGAACTAGACTAACAGCATAATAGAGCAAAATATTTTCGATCTATTGTCACCCTACGGTTCAATGAACTGGCGACCTTCTATTCCAATCCTTGGTATTTAGCTAGCCTCGTAGCTAATACTTGCAGAAGCTATACTGAGATTTCTATTACTGATACACTTAGTCTCGGATTTTGAAAGCTTCTTTAATCGTAATGTCCTGTCATTAAATCTTTGTGGATGTCTCCATATCTCTCTACTAATCACAACAACTAATATTTGTATTTAAATATGTATTTTATTTTTTATTGTGATTTTATTTTTTGTGTACGTGTTTTAATATGTATTAGTAGATTATTGTATAAGACTATTTTGTGTATTTTATCTATGGGCCTTAGTTGCCTGATATGCCAATTTATAAAGCAGATTTTAAGTTAAGATGCCTTTCAGAAATTCGGTTTAAGTATCGTAATGATTCGGATGAGGTCGGTATGTGAACAGTGTCAAAAGCTTTAGTGAAGTCTATAATGTCCAAGCACATTATTTAGTTCAGTTTACAGCTACGTTTGCAGATTATTGTGGAAAGTCCCAGTGGGTTTGTATAGTTGTGTTTTTAATTAGAATAAGTGGTCCGCAGTCGTTCCAATTTAATTAAAATAAGTCGGCCTTCGTGCAGACAGGACTGCTGTGTGATCTTGTTAATAAAATGCAAAAGTTATTACATACAATAATTGTCACGCTTCTTTAGAATCTTGATCACACAGCTGTGTTTCAGAAGCTGTACCCACATTTCGCTAGTTTTGTTGTAAGTTCCGTGTAATGGGACCCAGGACCTGACTGCCGTGTTGGTTTAGAAGTTGCAAGCGTTATTGCTGAGTACGAATTTGTTAGACTTGGGACGTTACATATGAGAAGTGAAGATCTTACTTCTTTCACTACTTTAAGTAACTTGAACGGGATTATTGAAGCCCTATCGGTATTCAACTTTACAAATGCAGGCATGCTACAAGGTAACCTTTTGGGACCTATACTCTTTAATAAAGGAAGGAATATTTTTTTGACTTTTAAAGTAGCCCCGGAAGACGGAATCACAATCACATTCGAAATAGCAAAATTAACGAAGCGATAAACAATGACATAATCATGTAAAACAGTAAATCACGAACAAATCATGTTTATTTAATTCACGAACGTGTATTATTGTTCTAGGTCAGCCACAGCAAATGAATATTTACTTAATTAACGTGAATGTACACAAAGAGCAAAGTTCAAGAACGACAGATCATAGTCTAGTGATAAAAGTGATAGCAGACATGAAAGTGATAATGTTGAAGAATGACAACCCAAAATTGTATCCTAGGCTTATGATAACAGAGGTTTTTCCGGAATAGCAAGTCATTAGACTATAGATGCTTTATTTCATATAACCGATATTGCGGGGAATAAGGGGATAGTAAAACATTATGTGGGATTATGGCAAGCCTACCATTTCCTGAGCATAATAAAAGGCATATTTATGGAAAACTGGATGGTATTTGTGCATGATACGATACGAATGATCAGTTTTACTACTTAAACCTTCAAACTTTAATACCACTAAATTTATTGATGTGCCTTTAATTCGACATGATTTATTATGACATGTATCTTGTTGGTAAATTAACTATAGCAGCATTTATGCTTATCTTGTTTCCTAATTCACAAGCATCCAATACGGAATCAAATGAGTAACTTAATATGCAGAAACAGTAAATAGAATATCAATAAACAACTATAATAATGTCATCATAAAACAAGGAAGTTAAGCATCTATTTCTAATTCCTGGTTTATATACCTTTCAAGTATCTTTATCAGTTAAAGTGTTTTAATATTTACTGAGATACTCGTAGCTAAAGAAAAACAGCTGCATGGGTCGTTCTTAAAGGTTAAGCAGCGCTTGCCGAGGTCGACAAGGACAGGTGACAATCTAATATACCAAGATCCCTCCTCTTTAAGCTGCTGATTCCGGCTGTAGTTCATAAATCTTTTAAAGTCGTTAGGGGTAGTCCGAATCTTAGGCGCGGTTTATACAGAAGAGACTTGACGAGGGCGTGTGGCGTGTCGGAAAGAGAATTGCACCTGCGCTTCCAGGTGCCGTCATCGCCACCAGGTGACGAAAAACGATTCTATGCGACTTAAATATTAGGTTCATTTTAGGTTTCTTTGATTATCCGCCACCGCACCACGCCCTCGCCACGTCTCTTCTGTATAAACCGCGCCTTGGAAAATCTGAAAACCGTTGTGGAGGTCTGAAAGCCAGTCGCTCCATATAAAATACTGGTATCTAGCTGCATCTGATTAGTTCAGAAGCCGAAACCAACATAGTTAGGAAGACTAAGCAGATGATGGTCAAACGACAAAGAATATAATGTAACAGTGATTTTTTTATGTTACACTTAATTTTTAAGTCAATTTTATCGCTACAGTTAAAACTCGACAGTAAGGTATATATTTAGCAGATGAGATGACTAATTAAGACGCAGTATGAACATTTGCTTTTAATTATATCTGTTAAGTTCATAAGCCAATACATGCACACCGTCTATTTTTATCTCCACTGCAATAACATCTACATATTTATTTATATTGCTATTGCCTCACACTTATGTCACACAACAGCCACTTAAGAGGTTTACATCACTCTTAGAATATGTTGTCTTTATCAAACGCATCTGAATACCAGTCATTATTATATCCACACTAACAACAACAACCTTGTTACCTAAGTGTGAGGGTTCAATATGGTTGGAACAAGATTAATTATGCGACGAGTCCGTTATCTATCAATGAAAATAAAATAAACATTTGACCCTCTGTGTTGTTAATTGTTGTTATTAATAGAATATGTTCAGATAACAACAATCGTAGTTTGTTCGTACTAAAATTTTCCGAAGTTTATTGTGGGACAAACGGTTGATTGTAATGTAAATATATATTGAAATGGAGCAGACGGTGTTAAGGTGAATATTGTTGGAAAGTTTGGTGACAACATTGTTCATAGATTACCTACGTAAGTATTTACTGAATGCATTATTTGTCTAGAAGAACAAAGTCACTTGTAAGTCAGGCCATCTGCTGTAGCTAAGCTAGAAGCGACTGCGGTGTTAAAATTGAAGGTCAGTTCAGATCCTCTCGGGACTTTAGTAGCTAAACTTTTTGCTGAATTTGGCAGCGACATGGCCTTAATTTAATTAAACGGAGTTTGCATACCCAGTTTACATATTACTTTATATACGCGCGACATCGACTCGTAATTCATTCCCTAATTGGCGTCGGGATGTTTATTGAATAACAAAATACCACTTAAGGTGAATGCTCCAACCAACCCGCGAAATTCAAAAGAGAATGCTCATGGAAGTATGGAATCCCGTACCATGCTGCATCAAAATCAAACCTTGTTTTTTATAGACTACACTGATCGTATTAACTCCTACAAAAATTATTTTTGAAAAAAAAAACCCGCGTTTCAGAGTTATTTTATAAAATCGAAACTAACCTAAAAAGTAGGTCTATTTTTTCGACGCTACCAACGACGTATTTTAACACACATACATTACATTATTGCTCTAAAAACAGCGTAATACACTAATATTAGTAAGAATTACGAGTTAAAGTAACATCCACAGTATGCTTGACTGAAACTCGATTTTATTTTAGACCTTTACATTGCCAATAGTCAGTCAGTACAGTACAAATGTCAGATGCCACAGATAAGATAACTATAAACCATAGAGTATAGTAAGTGCTATAAACTAGTCGGGATTTAGGGATGTAATCGATAAATCAAAATCTTTAGGCTGAGAAAATCAATTTTGTTGCAAATAGCAATAAACCAAACTAAATCGATTTGGTGTACTGATCTTACTTAATTGTAATTAATTTTAGAGTCCGCTCGACAGACAAGGGTTTGTTCAATTGAAACGGAACGTCATTTATATTCAGTTGAAACGGAACGTCATATAAAGGGAGTAAAACAATATTCGTACTTTTAAACTCGAAAAGTATATTTCCAGTTCAAAAATCAAATCCCCGACGCGTAATGCCGTAAAAAAATATGAAACTAATTACTATAATATTTTGGTTTTGAGGCGCGAGACTTTTTGGTACCAACTTTGGTCATTGTCCTTTTCTTACGTTTTTTGCAATTTGCAGGCCAGTGCTAGGTTGTATGTTGATTAAAATATTATTCGCGGCTGTAAGACATATGTAGTTACAGAATTATAATCATCAAAATCATCAATACAACGCTCTAAGTTCATAAAGCTGTAGGAATGACTTTTTCTGTTTTTTTTTTGTTCCTACGCCTTTATGAATTTGGAGGGTTGTATTGGTGATTTTGATGATTATAATTCTGTAACTACATACGTCTTACAGCCGCGAATAATATTTTAATCAACATACAACCTAGCACTGGCCTGCAAATTGCAAAAAACGCAAGAAATTTTGAATTTCGCGGGCTGGTTGGAGCATTCACCTTAAACACTCAATTATAACAACGCGTAGGTACCATGAACAAATGGTGGTCAATAAAATAAATCAAGTGTTTATAGTGGAGTATTTGTTAATATGGTAAACTAACTTTCTCATAAACACATAAATGTACTATTAAAATTATGTTTACGGAAATGTGCCAACATGGTGTCTTCAGTCTATACATCATTTCAAACAAAATTAATTCATTGGAAGCTACGTATGATTCACCATGCTGGACTTTTCCCAATTACGTTAAGGATCTAGATCTAGAGTTAGGAGTCATTGTGTCTAATGGCTCTGACTTGTCAGTTAACTTTATTACGCGTATGAAAGCCAAGAATCCAAGATCGATGGCTATTTCATGGGTAAAGTACGGTAACACAGTTCACACTTGTTCACTACCATGTTGCTTCATGTCGCAGACTGCTAATCAATCACATAGTTCTTCAAGGTCACAAAAAGCTTTGATCACCCCTCTACAAAACATTGAAGGGCTATCGAAAACATTCAAACAATGCCAACTGCGTACAACAATATAATAACGTATAATAATCAACTGTCTATTGATATAGCTTCAAATATGTGAAGACATTGCCAAGGATTGTTGCACCATTTTATAAGATATTATTGAACCTAGGTAATAGTTTGTTTACATAGTTTACTTGCGTGTATCACAACGTGGTTTCAGATTCTTGATAGCAGGAGTCATGTTATTGACTTAAGCTCGTGCGATGTTTTTAAGGTTGAAAACATCGCATTTAAAGAGAATAAGAAGCACAATGCAAGTAATAAACATAAGTAAGAGAAGAATAGTGAAGCTAATGCTATTTAGCTAAGGCTGAAAACAAATCTAGAAACGGCTAGACTGGTACATAATCCAATTGACCGATTAGGAACAGTAAATAAGACAAAGAGACGAAATGCCACGACAAATATAAATTAATGATTGGAAATTGAAATAGATGAATGTTTTCGTCAACAGAGTAATTGTGATTGGTAGAGGACGTAAGTAGATGTTTATTAGCATTGCACCGCCTGGAAAATATTTGTTCAGTTGCATCTACAATACGCATTTAATAGTACAACAAATATATGTTAGATTAGAATGTACTGCTGTTATTGAAATAGCCCTCAGGATAGGTGGAGCAACAATCTTTACAACATCTTTATTTTTGTATAGATTTCTTTTATCAAAATAAATTATGTAAAGAACTACCTAGTTGGTCCGGAGGAAGGTAATGACATTCGTGATACAGGATAATCCTAGTACGAGTGCCAAAGCACTCCTTTGACACTTAATTGCACATTCATTCTAAGAAATTAGTATTTAAGGAGATTTACTATACCATTTAAACCAGAAATAAAGGTTTTTATTTTATTTTATTATTTACAGGGTGAAGATTTTGCCGGGTGCATGAAGATGGAGAATGTTTGAAAGTTTAGCTCTCTTTCTTCCACTCGCCCCTGTCAGCCGCCACAGTGTCGGGTATGTGATGAGGACATGTGAAACGCATATAACTTAAAAAGTGACGAATTCAAATGTTAGAGACGAACGAGACAAATGGATGGAGCAGGAGAGGAAGGTGCATATTACAGTGACGGCTGGCAGGGGCGAGTGGAAGAAAGAAACGTGTTGCGCCAACCCCAAGAGACATGGTACAATGGCAGAAAGGCCCTTGTCCCATGTTACTTGGGGTCGGCGCAACACGTTTAATGGCAGAAGGATGACGATGGTTATCTATGATGGTGGACTAATAATAATGGATGGATAAGAGTAAAGGCGCGTCGAGCTCAGTTGTCTGCAATTGAAGAAACCTATAGGCCAACAGGAGATTGCTATTGGTTAAAGCTGATGATGTGAAATCGTTGAGTCTAAAATCAGTTCAAGAGGACTCGTTAGGTAGAGGTGTACCCATTAGTACATTCGCATTTTGCCAGTTATGTTTAAATCTCATGTAAAAGGGGGCGAGTTTATTACCACTAACCGGGCATAAGTCCAGACTTCGTGGTTACTACTGAGAAATTCCTGATGGAAAAACCCAATAACACTTTGCCCGACCTGAGAACCAAACTCAGGACCTCATGCTCAGCAGTCGCGCTTCCGACCACTAAATCAACGAGACAGTCAGTAAAGTGAAATAAGATTAATATCTAACATAAAATCATGTTTGTTGTGCCCCAAATCATAGAAATTACACATCTCTCCGAATAAATATTTCCTAAAACATGGAATTTCATGAGTTTTGATAGTTTCAAGTGTTTACAAGTCGGCTCGCTCTAATGTTGCGGTGACCTTCGCGTTGTGTATCAAAATGATTTGTTCACGTCTAATATTTATCACTTGCGTGGGTAAATACAGATAAAGTGCAGTGACACCTAATGATTTCCTCAAACTAGTCGTCGAGGTATTTACTTTGTCGATATTAGAAAGTAGATAGTCGTTGTATTGTCCCTAACTATTACCGTTGATAATGTTATTACCTAGTTATCTACACTAATATTATAAAGAGGAAAAAATTGTATTTTTGTGTGTGTGTATGTTTGTAATGAATAAACTCAAAAACTACTGTGCCGATTTCAAAAATTCTTTCACCATTGGGAAGCTACATTCACCCTGAGCAAAGCCGGGACGAGCCGCTAGTTTTAATAAATATACTGATTTTGACTGCCTCGTTAGTCTAGTGGTTGCAACCGCGACTGCTCAGCATGAGCTCCTGGGTTCGATTCCCAGGTTGGCCAAAGTGATATTGGGTTTTTCCATCATGAATTTCTTAGTAGCAGCCACGGAGTATGGATTTGCGCCCGGTTGATGGTAATAGGCTTGCCCCCTATTACATGGGATTTGAACATAACTGGCGATATGTGGGTGTGCTATTAGGTAAACCTCTGCCTAACTCTTCGGGGATTACAGGCGTGATGTTATGTTTATTTTAAATATTAGTTATTCCTCAGGAGGAATTTGGAGTGAAGAAGGATGATTCGTTTTCTATAAGAATCTTTGGAGTAGCAAAGATCTGCATAGTTGGATTAATCTTCTCTTAAACGTTTTGATGATGATGTTTATTTTGTCTGTGTTCATTTGTATTGAGAATTTTGCATTTCAACTGCCGATTTCAAATATCTATGTTGCCAGTCTCCTAAATTTTCTTTAATTTGACACATGAAATATTACCTACTCCATTAACTCAGAGATTTCCGTTGTTTTGTGCCAGAATCTGTTCCTTCCTGAAGATTCAAGAAACGTTCAATGATAATGTGTGTGTTACCTTTTTTTTTGTGATGGGAAATCATCAAATGACCCCTCCCGCTCTGGGCGGAGCGGAAGGGAGTATCAGACTTTTACTGACTAAAACCCATCCATGTTCCTTCTTTTGCCCTTTGTGTTTCAGGGCCGTGGTATCTCTTTCGAATGGTCCCGCAGCCCTGGCAGGCAACGGCCCTTACGGGCCTGTTTGCTGACATCTCTTTGAGGCACGCGTGGAACACGAACGCGCCGTCGACACGGCCTGTCGTCATAAGACGGACGGACGGCGAGCTAGCCCATTACTCACCGTCCACAGGCCCACTTATGTGTGTTACCTGGTACTGTTTTATGTGTAGGTATTTGAAAGAAATTTATTAGGATCACGACAGTGTCTGTTTTCTTCTTGCAATTTTTTCAAGCTGTCATATTGAGTGCCATTGGGATGCAGTTGGTAATAATAAATTTATTTATTGCCATAAAAACAGGTTACAGAAAAATGAGAAACCCTGGCTCCAGAGCTACGTTAGAGGACCTGTATTTCAGGAGCCAGAAAGGGAAAATGGGTGTTAAGTTAATCAATAAAATTAAAACAGGTTTCACACAGACTTAAAATATTGTAGATACATCTGCAGTATAAATTTGTATTACCTAGTTTAATTTGTTTTAATTTAGTTTAATTTATTTATTAAGTTTAATTTAGTGTAACTTTGATATAGTCTTTCTATTTCTATTTACAAAATAATATGTACGACAACGTTTTGTGTGCGTGCAGAGTTTACCTGTAAGTGATTACACTTTATTCTGATTTGTTGCTTCTGTTTCATTTGTTTATACCAGTGTATACAATTGTTAGGGAACCAAATAAATAAAACTTTCTAGTCATCAAGCTAAATTAAGTCTCTCAGACACTATTCAGCAACGTGCAGACAAGAATAATTTGAAATATTATGGACGAGAGGCGGCTATACAATTACTGGGAGACAAGCTAGTAATCTATTACGCCATTCACTATTGCACTAGTCAAGCCTTGATGCAATGCAATATTTGGCATCTGCAAATACACTTTAAATGCCGACAGACATTCCAATATCACACTTTATTCGCAAGGCCTCCAAAATGGCACTGCATCTTCGTAATAGCTTTTAGATCTTAGATATCAAAGTTCCACTAGAATACTAGCACTCCCCAAGTGACAGATGAATCGATGCACTGGTGGTAGCGCGAAAGAAATGGGCAGACACCATATGACCCAGACTGGATAGTAGATGGGGAAGAAGGAGACCCTGAACTAGTCATAAGAGCTTAAGAAGCCCACGATCTATGTTGGCCGACGACCTGGTAAAAGTTCTAAACAAGATTCAGATGCGGGAAGCCCAAGACCGGGTGAAGTGGCGCGTAATGGTGGAGACCTACACCCAGGATTAGGTGGATAAACTCAAACTCAAAGCATTTATTTCAATTAGACCATTACAGGCACTTTTGAAAGTCAAAAACAAAAAAGCTAAGCTACAGTCACAGTCACAAGGCATAATAACTTGCGAAAGTACTGTAGTTGAACATTCCAAATCGTAGATCTCTATGGAGAAGAATGGGCAAGAAACTCCATGGACACTCTTTTTAATCAAAATGTTGTATGATAATACGGGTTGAAGAGAGAGAAAAATGAAAACAGGTGAAGAAGCGGTACAAAGAGAACATACACCACACAACAGCAAGCCATTCAGGGAAATTAGATTGGTAACCTCATTATATTGTTTTGATGGCGTTACCACAACTATGTGGTGTTTCCCAGCTATTTGACGTAATAATTTCTATATTATACCTAATTATTCATACGGAGGCGTTATTAGAATGAATCATATGCCTATAATGGGTACAAAAATACTTATTTAGACATGAGAGCAATCAGGAAGCTGACACAAAACAATGTAACAGCCAATGTTTATTTACAATACCAATTCCTGGGTGTCATAACTACCAAATTATTTCCTCAATGACGATGCTATCAGGAAATTGACGAAGCGAAACCTTGGAACGGTGGCAGACGAAACTGAGCGCGATCGAGGGCGATGACCCCGATCAACTTATATGCAATAATGTGCTAATACCGAGCTGGTATGATCGTCTGATGTATGTAAGAATGTTGCTACATAAAACGGTGATGTTTTGATTAATCGTTTTTTAATATGGACAGTAATTGAAGAAGGACATCATCATGTACTACATGGAGCGGCTGCCTGTCTGACCTCCATAACCCAGTTAGTACTGGGTAATACGATACCCATTGGTAAGACAGGTTGTCAGACTTTCGGGTCACTGACTACCTGTAACGACTGTCAAAGATCTACAGATGACAGCCGGGACCAACAGCTTAACGTGCTTTCCGAGGCACGGAGGAAACTAGGTATATAATGGGTGGTCGGGATGTCATTCAACCTAGGCAAGCACGGCTTAACCTGAAGACCTAGATAGACCCGAGCGGCTGTTACTATTTAGCCACGAACTCCTCTTTCAAGAAGAACGTATGTTACGTATTTACTTTTTATGTAGAATTCTGTTACTACTTTAAATTAAACCAACCACCAACCATCCTATCCTAACTTCCTAACTAATATTATAAATGCGAAAGTAGGTTTGTTTGTTACCTTTTCACGTCTAAACCACTAAAGCGATCATCCTGAAATCTTGCATGTATGTTGTCAGGTGTACAGAAACGGACATAGGGTACCTTTCATCCCGAAAAAAAGTACTGTTCCCGAGGAAAACAACAAGAATGTTCTTATGATTTTGAATCATGATTGAATTACTTATACTATTATAGAAACTTTACAAGTGTGTTAAGAGTTTAATTTTCAAATTCTAAATTAACGCGAGCAAAGCCGCGGGCAAAAGCGTAGTTAATAAACTACTTCACGGCATGGTGGTAATGACTTGATACATAATGTGGAATGGTCGAATCCCCTAAGAAAAATGAACTATCATCAGAATTTCGATATAAAACACTTTTTAGTTAAATAATATTTCTGTATTTGAAAACAACAAACCCTGCCCTCGCCAACAGGGTTGTTATTCATAATATCTAGGGCAAAATATTTTATTCATTCGATATTACGTTGGCACTCAAACCCTCTTCAAGCCGGTGAATTGAATCTTTTCGACATGATCTAATATTTCATCTATATTATATTTTTCTTCTTCTTTTGTATATAAATCAGCGTTCTAGTCCAACCGAAAGTAATACCATACGACAGGGCAGATGAACATTACATTTTCTTGTTCTGAATTTCAAGCAGGTAAATATTATCTTTTCTCATCTCTCCAGAATACATATATACATAGAACTAAAGTATGAGTCACAGTTATACAGGTTAAAATCCTTTATAGATCGACTTGTAAGTAAACTGATGCTAATAACATAACAACATGGATTTATTTCTCATTCAGTTTTTTTATATTAAATGGGCTGACACCCCCCAATGGGCTAATCTTGACCTTAATCTAGTTCTGAGGACAGAGATGAGGTCGACGATGGAACGAGCTAACGCAAAAGAAGCCTATTAACTCGCGACTTAAATAGATAATTTTGCATTAGAGAATTAAAATCTTAACAGACAGTGATGTAGAGGAAAAATATGGCGAAGGGCAGACTTTATCCTTATTCTTCAGTAGCTGTTGCCCACGACCTCCGTTCGCGTGAAATTGTTATAAAATATTACTTTCCTTTTTGACTCGGATTTTTTTTACCAATTAGGTACAAAGGTTTTAATTTTTTTGCAAGGAAGCCTAATTATTTTTCTGAAATTAAAGTAGCCTAAGTTAGATCTTATAACATCAGTTATATGCTAGTAAAAATCGGTCCAGCCCTTTCGGAAATTAGACGGAACAAACAGACAGACAGACAAAAATTTAAAAAATCTGTTTTTGCTGTCGTATATATTTTCATATGCATTCAGTAACAAGCTGTTATTTTGATTTTACAAACAGATACTTCAATTTAATTTATTTATATAGAAGATGTATAGATTGAATACAAATTTAAAAATTTACATTCACATTGCAATAATATAACATAAGTAGGCGAACTTTACCCAGAATTGGGTTTCCTTACCACAAACCTTATACTTCTACCGACTGTCTGTGTGTTTGACTTTCTGAACAAGACAAAATAGAAAGTGTCGAAACTAAGCTAAAGCTGAAATATACTATCGATGCGAGGCTGAGGACTGAACTGTGACCTAAAATATAACAGGTAATTTATCAAGCAACAGATTGCTATTAAAATACTAAATATTCATATTAAACTGTGTCAGATTACCAGTCACAAACTCACAATCGATAAGTTCAAACTCCTCTAAGGTCCTCGAAACACGTGTCTAGTCAAACATGCTCCCATTTTATAACAAATAAATCTTTCATATTAGTTTCAACGCGCATTATATCAAACAATAGGTACTATTTGTACTATTATCATTAAGGAAATGGAAAGTTACCACACTCAACTGATAAGATTAGGCTGGACAAGCAGGTTTGTTGACATTCTTGGATCAGGAAGTATCTTTTAGTAAGTCTATTTGTTGGAAATAAACAATTAATAAAAGATGCCAAACGATCTATAGCATATTGAGCCACTAGCGATGTCTTCGTTTTCTACTATACCATTGTATCGTGTAGCTAGTGTGACCATTTCTTTTATTTATTTCTCTACATATTTTAAATTTAAAAAGAAATGATTTAATGACTATCTTTTTCTTTTTTTTGATTTGATGTTTTTTTTAATGATTTTATTCTTATTATTGATTGTTTTGACATTATTAGTAAGTAACTAAATACCAAGATTTTCCAAATATAATTATGTACTAACACTAGTGTTTATGATGTTTATGTATTATTTTACTAACAAATTGGATTGTATTATCTGGGTAATAAATGATTTGATTTTGATTTTTTTTAAATCATTTCTGTCCGTGTGACGCTTCATCATCATCATTATCATTACAACAGTCCACTGCTGGACATAGGCCTCCTCAATCGCACGCCACTCAACTCGATTCTCGGTAACTCTCATCCAGCCACCCTGCAAAGATCGTCGCTCCACCGAGCCCGAGAGCGTCCCACCTTACTCTTGCCCATTCGCGATCTCCACTCAAGAACACGTCTACCCCAACGGTCAGCGGTTCGGCTAATATGGCCGGCCCATTGCCGCTTCAGCTTGCTTCGCTTAGTACTTTTTAATTTCATAATTGTTTTTTTGGCATAAGCCATGTCAGAGACCCATGGGCGGCAAAAATCTCTGACACCAGGTTTAAGGCACTAACCACGCGATAAAGAAGAGAAAGTATTAATTTTGATGAGATTTACTCGTTAGATAATTTATTACCGAATGTTTATTGTGTTTAATAAAAACATGTCTCAAAGAATTCCTGGACGGGATTAGAGGAGTCAATTGCCCTGCAAGGGGACAAAATAGGCTTTTGAATAAAAAAAACAACTTACATGTAATCAAAGAGATTTAAAAGACTTATAGAGCGGACATTGGGAATATTTTCAAACGAAATTTGATCCCGAACATTTTTGATTTTGACACACAAATGCTACCTGACAAGCAGGCTTGACACTAGACAAAACGACTTGTTACTAAGTAGTAACAAGTATTGGATTACGATTTTCTTCGTCTTGTCCGGTCTATGGCTCGTAAACATTTGAATATCTTTGCATGTAATAAAGTAATCGCGATGTTTTATCATGTTATAAAACTGTGCGTAGGGGCAAGCGGGTCAGTAATACTACTGACCCGCTCGATAGTATAAAATTGACGCAAGGAATTTAGTGCCGCTCAACAAGCTTGGATGTGAAACTTCACTACGTTTAGCATAAATTATTCTGAAGTAAACTAAGTCTGCTTCGACCTAGTTCTATCTTGTTTGGTAGAAAGTAATCTAAAATCAATAGTTTTAGTTTATTCATCGTGAGGAGACCGGCATGTCTTAAAACCAAAAACTAGAGGACATGTCTCAGCCACGCGGACCCAGTGGTTCGTGTGACTGGATTACGACCCTCTGCCTCTCATAAAGGGACACCTGTCTCAATGTCTCAGCAGTGGGCACTTTATGGGCTACTTATCAAAAAGTTATTAGTTTATTCAAGTCGCTACACAAAAAATTAAAGGATTCGTTCCACTTCAGTAACTTATTCGAGAACATTCTTGTACAGGACCAGTCTCCCTTTCGCTACTTATCATGCGTGTTTTTATTGACATTTTTGTATCTGTAGCAATAAAAGCTGACTTTGAAAGGTCATTGCAGTGCCCTTTGCACCCGATATTGACATTGAACCTGTTTCGACCTTCAACGAGTCTTTTAATAGTATGATTGCTGTTATGAACACGTTTCATTTATTATATTGTTATATGATCATTTATATCTATACAAATAAATAAATTTGAAGTGTCTGTTTGTAATTTCATAATAACAGCTTTTTTACTAAATGCATATGAAAGTAGGTACCTATATGTATACGGTACTAGCAACAAAAAAAAATATATATAAATTTTTGTCTGTCTGTTTGTTCTGGCTAATCTCCGAAACGGCTGGACCGATTTTAACGGGTTTTTTTGGACTTTTACTGGCAGACAGCCGATGTTATAAGGAGTAACCGTAGGCTAATGCTTTTATTTTAGAAAATGGATTAGGTTTCCGTGCAAAAAAAAAAAGAAAATTCATGAATTACCTAGTGAACAAAATCCGATTCAAAGGAAGCAATATTTTTATAATAATTTCGTGCGGACGAAGGTTTCGCGGGCAATAGCTAGCTAGTAGTAATAATAGTGCTGTCTAACTTTGACGTGTACCATCTGAATCATACATAACATGACGCCTGTAATCTTCAGGGAGTAGGCAGCGGTTTACTTAATAGCCACGCCCACATTTCACCAGTTATATTTAAGTCTCATGTAATAGGGAGTTTTTACAACATAAAATTTCAGAACTTCATAAATTTGTTTAGGTATGTACATGTGAAGATAGCTCCTCAAAATATGTGATAATGATAATAAGTGATAGTTTTGACCAGGATTCGAAGTTAAATATCTTGATAATTATCACTGATGATCTAGATACTAACAAAAATCATAAAAATATAATTGATAAACTTCACAAGTAGCAGAACGCGATCTTCCGATTCCACGCGTGCCCAAATGAGTTAAACTTAAAAAAATCTGTCACAAATTATAATGACAGTTATTCAAAGAAAATAATTATCTTGATAATTTGGAACCCTGGTTTTGACAGGTCTAAATGTTTTTTTCTTTCTCTGAAGAAAAAGACAACAATACCCGTACGTTTAGTCGATGCGTTTCAGTTTTTAGTTGTTTACCAAACACAACTTAATAATATTATCAAATATACTTCATTCCGTCTCAACTAATATCTCAGTGGGAGGCAAAACAAATAGGTTACTTCCCGATAACCCTTTATTACTCAGAAATACAAGGTCCGTGTCACAAAAATAGATAAATCGATACAAGCAGATAGCTACCAACGCATGTAATACTATAAATATGAGCGTAAACATAAACACATAGTGGGCGGAACTATTACGTGACATTTTACGTCACAGCCCTGATAGACTGATAGTAGATACTAACGACAAAAGTAAAAATCAACTTACAGAAGAAACGAATAAAGTAGGAATTACTTTGGGAGAGACAGAGGTGACAAAAACGGCGAATAGTGCCAGAGATTCCCACGTGTGCTCATAACTTGGTATCGATGCTCGGAATGCATCGAGTGAACCGCGGTAACGATTATGCAATACGACTATAGCGATGTTGGATAGCTAGCTGTGAAGTTGATCTATTATTAAACCGTGCACTTGAGAGCAATGTGAGATTTACGCAATCATTTAATGAAGAATGTCGACGATTTGTGAAGTTCTGTTTAAGCGACATTTAAGAAATTAAAACCTAATAATGTACTTCAGCTGCATCGGGTTACACTGGAAGGCGACCCCAGCATATTTGGGAAAAGGCTAGGCTATGATGATGTACTCCAATGGGAGTAATGAAGAAAAAGGAGTAAATGATGGCGTGACGGCTGACAGGGGAGAATGGAAGAAGAAAAACGTGTTGGGTCGACACCAAGTAATATCGGAGAAGGGCAGGGAAAAGACGATGAATTACTTGGAAAGTATCTATCGTGGTGTGAATATGGTTGTCATAGAAAACATAAATGGTTTGACCATCCACCAGTCCAACGATATGGTCTTCGTAATAGTAACTGCCAATATCCCTCCGTATTTGGAAACATGAGTGGCGTCAAGAAGCAACGCATTGCGCAGGATTCATTACTTCATCTAGGATTGGATTTCGAATTGCGATGGGCAGTTGATGATGTCAGATTGACGAAATTAAATGACCTCACGAATCGTCTGTGATACGTTGACCATCTACTTGCGTTAATAGTGTTCGATTTCTGTTATTTTTTGTGCCGCAACAGGATAAACGGTTCTTAAAAAGAAAATTGTTTGCTCTCAGGATTTAGATGACAATATGAAACTTTCGATTGACGAAAAAAAACGGCCGCAGTATTTTAACGAGCGCTTCAAACTACAATTATTTTAAGCTAAAAATTTAGAACCATTATTAAGAAAAAAATTAATTATTATCAACCACATAATCATGACCATAATTTACAACCAGCTTAATTAGCATTGGTCAGTACGGACAGAAAATGCTATGTCGACCACTCATTTGCTCTTCAAAGCATTGATTCCGAAACCAATGTGACTCAAAAGGCTAATATGCTGACGATAATTAAACACGAAACAAAGAATCCTACTGACGCTCTAGCCAGGAAAGCGTAATCAGTTGTTTTCAAAACGTAAATTTGTGTAGAGTGCAATGAAGCTTATAATAAACCATTATCGTATCAGACTAATCTGTCTATCATCACGGGGAGCAGTTGGCATCAGATCCGTCTACGTTGTTAGTACTTCATGAGTGCAAGATACATGTGACAGTCACGGGGCTCTCTGATTAGGGAGTATTTTTAAATAATGTTTTATAATGACACAGACAAATTAGTATGACCATACATTATTAAAACTAGGAACAAATGCTCGGAATCTCCCGGCTCGGGCAAATTGTTATTGGGATTTTCCATCAGAAATTCCTCACTATACTCCGTGCGTTATAGCATGGTGCGTATGACAGGTGCCTGTATGACGTTGACGTCTGTCAGTACCACATGACTAGGGATGTGACATTATGCAATTCATTTTTTCGATAACGATACTCGCAGCTTAGATCTAGTTCTCTTTAATATTGTTACGAAAATTAGTGTGTTATTCAGTTGTGCAGTGTAACTACGTGTATAAACTTGTCAAGATAAATGTATTATGGCTACATAAGTATCTTTGTACCTTTATAAAATAATTAAAATCGGGTTTATGTTTTTTTTGTGACAACATTTTTGCTCTATGGCGCATTCATCTAAACTCATATCTGGAAGGTATATAGGCTTTTAACAGTAAAAAATTGATCTACACACAATATACGTTTTTTATTATATAAAATATCGACTTTCCATCGTAGCAGTACATCCCATCACTAAATACGTCTATGGCGTTACGTTATACGAATAACACTTTGCTTAATTTTTCATTCAATTTGATTTTATTTGTGGACTAGAACATTCTGGTTGGGTTTAAATTAATTTACTACAGTTATTAATGATTTAATATATTACGAATGTGGTACAGCTGAAATACTAAGTCATAATTTGTAAATCGCGGCAACTTTCAAGAGTGAAATGAAATGTTACTGAAACTGTCATACGCACCATGTTACAGCGTACGGAGTATAGCAGCCATGGAGTCTAGATTTGTGCCCGGTTGATAGCAATAGGCTCGCTTCTTATTAGAAGGGTCTTAAACATAACTGGCGAAATGTGGGTGTACTATTAGGTACACCTTTGCCTACCCCTTAGGGGATTACAGGCGTGATGTTATATTATGCTTCAGGTAACAGGTTTAAAGTTTAGGTGACACCCGCGTTTGGTTCTACAAGGAGGACCTAATTGGTTTACTGATTTTATTTATACTGTGATTGTGATGAGCCGTATCATGAGTTGTGAATAGTAATAAGTAGTTGATTAATTGGAGACAGGTGTGAGATAGAAATAGTTTTGTACTTTGTAGTACAAAAATATCACGTCTGTAATCCAAAAGGGTTAGGCAGGTGTGTAGGTACCTATTCAAGACCCACAGTAAGCTAGTAATGTTGTAATAGGGGCCCTATTGCCATCAACCGGCGCAAATCCAGAGTTCGAGCTGCTACTGTCAATTACCGAATTTTTGAATTTTACATCATTAGGTACCATATTGGTGGCTGCGGGACTGTTCGAAAGAGATACCGCGGCCCTGGAACACAAAGGGCAAAAGAAGGAACATGGATGGCGATAACAGTAAAATCAAAATGATCAGTGGAAGGTTATAATCTTCCTTACTTAAGGATAAAATTGGTATAAAATTTTTCGTATTCGTGCCGCCATTTCCAACTGCCGCATTGCAGGTTTTTACTTTTGTTACTTTTGTTCATGCAGCCGGATCTCTTAATCAAATTTTCCTTGATTAAAACCTTAATCAATGATGTGACTGATACTTACAGAGAAAAACCTAAAATAATTGCAAACACCGGATATTAATGACGTTATTGCCAATTATGTCCTGAAACGTATATCTTCATCACAAATCATACTTTATTATTAAATACATTAAAATGGCATTAGGATCACACAAAAGATTCATTATTGTCGATTACGTGTTTTCATACGAATCAACGAAAAATACGGAAATGGCTTGTTTATTACAAAATGTTGGAAAATGAGGTCAAATAACGATTGCATGACAAATACTAATCATGATTGGCACGACAACACCGATGGCGACAAAAAACTTTTAATGTGTTGGCGTGCAAGCAAAGTAGTGGCTTTAAAAGGGTGCTTGTTGAAGAAAATTAGGTGTTAGGGTGCTCATGGCCTAGTTTTGGAGGCAGGTGGCCTACCATGACGTCTTAAAGAAGGAGTAATTCCAGTGTGGGAAAGAGATGGCGCTAGCACAGATTAGTCCAGATACTTCACTCAGTAGAAAATTTCCAATACCTATTACGATAATTGCCTACTCCCTCGCGTCAACAACCACTGTATGCTAAAATGCACCTAAATGCTCAAGCGTACAGCAGTGATTGCTTCGCACCGCGCGATTCCACAGTAATCGCAGGGCTGCCTCTTCGATAAAATTAAATTAACATAACTTTTTATCTATGTTATTGAGAACTGTGAATATGTTCTGACTTTTATGTGGCAGTTAAAAATTTTATCATTTATAAAATATTTAACCAACTTAAAAAAAATTACAGGTAAATGGAAATCATTGACAGGTAAATGGAAAAATGTTAGGTGTTTATCCCTTCTTTTGCTTGATTTACACCCATCTACAGCACATAAGGCACCACACGGCATCGTCATACGCGTACGAACGAACAGCACTATTAAAATTGAACGGCGTGCGCGCGCTTCGCTTGCGAAAACCGCACTGAATTTGATCCGCCGGCGGACCGAGACCGCTCGGCTGGGCGGTAGGCACTTATAGCGCGCAAGTACATGGAGTGACGGAGGCCTGGCGCTAGACGACCTGTATAGCTCTGTCTCTTTCCCACACTGGAATTACTTCTGATTTAAGACGACATAGCAACCCCCCAGATCTTTAAATAAGGCTGTTATAGATCCAAAACCAACTACAAGTGGTCGAAGGAACTAGGAGTCATGTGGCCTTTGTCCAAAGATAGGAAGATGTTTGCTAATAATAACAGATATTTATTTATTTATTGCATTTGGGAAAACAAACAGTAGTATATTGCACATAAACAAAAAAAAAATAGTCTTAATAAATATACTACCCACAACATTATCCACAGATTACTATGATAAATAATAAAAACAAACTGTTAACAACGTGTAGGTACTGTAACTAACTTAATGAAAAAGAATTTAAAAGTAAAAAAAAAAGTTAAATATATGAAATTGAAAACAAATTAAAAAAAATAAATAATGCGTGATGTATCATACAGGTCCCTACCCTATCAACATCATCATCATTATCATCAGCCTAAAACAGTCCACGGCAGGACATAGGCTAGTTAAATCGCACGTCTCTTAACTCGATTCTTGGCAACTCCCATCTAGTTGCTACCAGCCACCCTGCGAAGATCGTCGCTCCACCGAGTCTGAGGGCTTCCTAAATTACGCTTGTCGATTTGCGGTTTCCTCTCAAGAACACGTCTACCCAACGGTCAACGGTTTTACAGCTTATATGGCCGGCCCATTGCCACTTCAGCTTACTTATTTTGTGGGCTATGTCGAGAATTCTGCTTCTCTGTCGGATCACGGGTCCGGATAACAACAGATATACCTAAGTTTAACTCTTGAATTTGAATCCAATATATTATTTTGTCAATGTCGACACCAGAATACAACATTATTATAGAGGCAGGGCCGTTTTTGTAAAAGAAAAAGAAGGAGTCATCACATTTGTTTTACTATTATCCTTATAAAGGATATTGAGAAGTTAAGATAAGCTAAGGTTTGCTATAATACTACAAAACAACAACAAGTCATGTGAGTTGATAAATGCATAATTATCAATATGGAACATCAGTAAGATTCTATTATATTCATAATCATGACGATCTACTAAGCCTTTGAAGAATTTATAAAGAGTGACGTACGACAAAGTACTGGACAAAAGATTATAAAGACTTAAAAACATGGGCTTTGATTAAAAAAAGACCTAAGGCTGCTTCAGACATTCTTGACCTGACAACAACCTTTAATACCAAACCATTTAATTTCCACAGTTGTAGTTGAAAAAGACGAGGAAAATACTACAGTAAATTGTTACGAATAAATGAGAGAAATTGCAGAAACAACTTAATTTGAAGACAATAATGAAGTAACAGCAAACTAATTGCTTAATGAAGCAATCAATTCTAAGAGTGTTAACAAAGGTCTGATAAGGCAGATTGGAACGGATAATGATAAGGATGTTGCAGTGATAAGATAAACTCTGGTAGAAGGGGTACTGGGCAATGTTATATTATGTTTTAATGTAGATAATTCCCAAGCTATCGCAATGTTTTGTATTTGGTGCCGAACGGGTCAAGGAGGGTTTATTATTTGAGAATTTATACTGATATGTCTTATTGTATCACGTTTAATTGAGGCAGATCAGTATATAAAGTTTACCACGTCGTCGCTAAATTAATCGGAACTCATTCAATTCTTTTCTCGCTACTGATATTTGTTCTCCAAGAAGATAGGTATTCTCAAACCCTCCATAATGGTGGTCTTATCTTCTCTCATTGCCTGTACGATAACAAATGCTTTGGCACAAAACAATTTCAAACGAAACGAATAGAATCTTCTACCGAGCTGTTTCATCTGTCGTAGTAAATCCAACCTTTTACGGGCTTCACATGGCTTCACACACCATTTCCCACAGTAAAGTAAAAATCAATATTTTCTCTGCTCGCATTTTCAGTTTTTTTACACGATAAAATCCCAATTTTATAAGGTCTCTTTGAGTTGATTTTTTTTAATTACTTTACATTTTATGCTTTATGCTTTTATATTTAAAGTCTACCTTTCCTCTACCTAACATTCACTTACACACGCCCTTCCGTCCCCCTGCTAGAGCCCTATATTCCGCAGTGATGATTCAAACCTTACGACCTTAACCGACTCTAATCGGATATCGCACTGAATCCTTGAAAAAACAAATATTTCAGTGGAAAAATTACATATTTATCATCGTTCTACAATGAGCTCGTGTATGTCGCGATTTTTATCTATAGCTGATAGCTGTTTTGATATAAAATATAACAAAAGTCTCAATTATAAACTTTCACTTACGTTTTTTAATGGTTTAAGAAAATAGTTTTCGCTTCTTCCGCGTGTATGACTTTGTATTGTTTATTTTTTAATTATTTCCTAAAACTGTTTGAGAATGTGTCGAGAAAGGAAGAGATTTTATCAGATGTCTTCCTAGCAAGAAGGAAAACACAGTACAACATAGTACAAAACATAATGTTAATATTTAATACTCAGTATAACCAAGTACAAGAAGCTCGAAGTGATGCAAAGAAGACAATAGTAGAGATAATCTGGATCTCAGGACTTAAGAATGATAAGAATGCGCCGAGCAATATCTTTGATACACTTGTACACTTTCTACGTCAATAAACTGTTTTTCAATAGTCACCATGATTGGTAATAGCAGTTTTACGTCAAAAATGGCAAAGCAATGATGATTTTAGATTCTTCAATAGATTAAATAATCAACGAAATGATAAGTTGTACTCAAAATATTGATAAAAGAATGTACTTGTTTTTTAAAGGAGATTCAGTGGTTAGACTTTGGAAAGAATCTACAAACCAGACAAGCAAAACTATGTCTAGTTGAATCAAATTCATATTTTGACAGTTGTACGTCCGTTGGGATTTTTCCTTTATTTAAAATATTCTTCAGTAAAATTTCAAGCTGCTAGAGTTTAAGAATGGTCTGCTTTTTGGTGAATTAACAACATTAATTATTTAAGAGTATAGTCTCATTGTATTTACTATTTACTAAGGTATTGATGTTGATCATCATCATTTTAGCCTAGAATGACCTACTGTTGGGTATAGGCCTCCCCTTTCTTCTGTCATTCTTCTCTAATATTGATGATTTGTGATGTAATTGGATATTTTAATTCAAATACCAAAACATGAAGCATTTGCATTTCCTTGATCATTTGTTTAGATAATTCAATACCTATGCCTCGTTTACACGTTTATTCCACAAACGAACGTGCTTCAGCCATTTCAGATATCTAATTGATTAATTAATCATTAGCCATGATAAGTGCTGTCAGTGGGTTTTTTGTTTGCATAACTAGAGAACCGGTTTGAAAATTATTTTACTGTCTTAAGATAAGTCTATGTAGATAAGGGCAGTATTTTACCTTCATTTCTGAAAACATGAGTTCAGACCATTTTCATCTGTCTAATTTTTTCTAGACTATGTTAAGGTCGGCTCCCAGTCTCTTTGCATTCTGCTGAATACCAGATATTTACATAGACCGACAGCCTCCACATTCAGTTACTGGGACTGGTAACACGACACTCCTTGGAAAGACTGGACAACCTGAGTTAAAACCAATTCTGTCTTTACTTTTTGTCTTCGTATACGTTGGGGAATTATAATTTCTATACCACTTAGTCATTAAATATCTCCTACAGTCACTCGGTGGTAAATTGGAGTGACTAGGGCTTAACATACTTAATCTAGGAATGTGAAGCTTCTGCTAGATTGTAGTTATCTATGTATTATCTTGAAAACAATAGGCCGATAGCATAATACTGCCGTCTCGTTGTACGATAAAGAATTCCAATAATTATTTGTTCTATTGGTTTTAATGAGAAATTATGACTGGTTATATTACAGTCTGCATACCAACTTAAATAATTTCACAAGTGGCAAAAGAAATTAATAGCTCAGAGGAGGATAAATAACAGGTTTTGCAGTTTAGAAGGTACCTACAATGTAAAACTCAAAATATTACATCGATGACAGAAATAGCTTAAATAACAATGTATCAATGTATTCGTATTGAGGTCTTAATACATTGTAAGATCACATAAACAAGATAACATCCTGAATTTAGTTCACTAAAGACAAACATCTAAATGTAGCTGTTGGTGTTGTCATGCGAAATTCTAAACCTATATATAAGAGATATTATTCCATTTATAATAAGAAATATTACAGACTGAGATTATCCTGAAATTCTGCGAACCAGTTTGACCTTCACTGGAAGCGGGATTTCCGAGATATTGGCTTGCTAAGGTCAGAGAGCAGCTTTGGATGAAATATCGATATTGTCGTGAATTTAGTCAGAGTTAAATTCTACTGAATAATACAGGGTGGAAGGCACACCGACGCTCAAACGGTTCCACGTATTCAGTGCATCATTCTGGACCCCGCATAGAAGTTTTTCATCGGTAATTAAAATAAAATCTGCTGTTTCCTACAAAAGTGCAATAACTACACGGTCAAAATGTATGGAACATCTAATTTGTTTTATTACCGATGAAAAATTTTGATGTGAATGATGTACCGAATACGTGGTAATAGTTTGTCCTGTCACTCTGTAATAGTGAAAAGCGGTGTGTTTGTTAGCGCCTATATTCGTCACTGGAAAACTCAATGTTAGGGGATGTTGGTACCCTGTAAAGGATCTCCTTACTGCTGAATATTGTTGACGCTTCGTGCATGGCCCGCGACGGTTTTGGTCGAAGACAGAACGGTCTAATAGGCATAGTCTCATTCACACTTTCCTGAGACGTTCCTAGCACGGTTATGGTGGTCATGGTATTTTTATCTTTTACTGCGTTGTGGAGGTCTGATAGGCAGTTGCTCGGGGCTTCTCTGACCTTCTTTTCTTTCTGTTGCTACAATACTGGTATCAAGGTGCAAAAAATAAATAAACAAGCATGCAAAACCGCGAACGTCAAAACAATATCTCGAGTACACATAAGTAAAAGCGAACAAGACAATATTAATGCAAAATATTTGATGTTTGTTTCTCTCACTGAAGGCTTGTTGAGGAAGGTCATGTCACGGACAAAGGAAATTAACGAGCAAGTCGCCATCTTTGTTTACTCGTGCAAATAATTAGGTAGGATGTTTAGCTTACGGCTAGCATACCTAGATAGACTGCAATGGTGTTGATTGGCTGATTCAATGGTACAATACCAAAACGTGTGTGTTGATTGGCTAGTGCCGCCGTGAGCCAATCAAATCGTTGATTGACGATGTTACGATGAAGGACGGTTACATTAGCGTCTAAGTGTGTTCACGATTCACAACTGCCCACGCTAGATGAATACTCACGCGAAATCTCCCTAATAGCTCAATCAATTTACATAAACGCACATCAGACCATACATAGGTACATAAACTCACGCCTTGTTCTCATAGGGGTAGGCAGAGACTACAGAAAGCCACCTGCTACGATTCTTACACAGTTCTTTTGAAACGTCCACGTTCATGCATCTGGTCATACATGCTCATCGTTTGCGAGTACTACGCACCTGACCTTTCTGACGAACATCGCCAATGAGGTCAGTGTTTGTCCTTCCATGACGACCACACACATCTACCTTGTAAATACTTTTTGTTAGTCGCCTTTAATTACTTCTGAACATAAAAAACCGTTAAAGAATATTCTTAGCAAAGTTACAACATTTTCTTATACAGCGCTTTTAAAGAAGATGTTGTAGTCGAATACTGACGCGAAATCTCCCTAATGGCCCAATCAATTTACATAAATGTCGATCAGACCATAGTACTTATTGGTATTCCGGCCACAAAAGATGACGTCACCGAGAAAGCGGTTTTCTAAAGCACGGAATGTGAATCTGAATTTGCTATTCCGAATTTCGCAATTGTACTGACCTTGACGATGTTCGGGTCAGGGTTGCTTGGAGTTCGGTGTCTCGTGATTCTACTACGGCTATTAAATTTCAGCGTACTATTTGAAGGTGTATTGGAAGGTGTTCTATTGTCATAAATGTAGGATAAAGCACTGATGGTTGAAGGCTAAGGTTAACAAAAGCCAGAGGTTTTCATTCAGAATCACGAGAGGGCTGATATAAACACGGGCGGGACAGTAGTAAAGCAAGTGGTTTGGTGATGATTGTATCCTCTAGGGCAGGCCCGTCCAACACATCGCCCCCCGGGCCACCTTCCGGCCCGCGAGCTATTTAAAACTTTATAAGACATCAATAAATAAACTTGAATAAACATTGGACATTGTTTAAAAAACGGACCTGATTCAGTTTTTCCTGCGCCATATTACTTACCCGCGAATATAGACCGCATCATCGCAGTCTAGTCCGACGAAGCTTGTTTTGTTTAAATTTAGAGGTCACTTGTTTTGGGCCGCAACGGTTACAAAAATACTAAACTTGGCCCTCCATAAAATTATGTTGGACACCCCTGCTCTAGGACCTATACCAGAACTAGACCAGTTTCCCTTTTACGTCTTCAAAGCAAGAGTGAACAGCTATCTTCTGGGCGTGTTCATTCCTTCGCTTTCTATTAGGCGACATCGTTCAAGATAAGATCCATTAGGAGTTCTTCGAACTCTTTAGTCGCTAAAGACAACCACAATGTGTTGATAACCGGCACAAGTCACATACGTTTCCCGAAAATTAATGTGTTTTGTACTAATATCTTCAACAAATTCCAAGAGAAGATTCTCAATTCTTCACCACCACATGCAAGAAAATGCCATATCCATACTCTCCCCATGAGAATGGATCCAACTAAGTTTTGTGTGAGCTATGTATTAACTCGCAAGTCGCAAGTAAACATGAAGGTGTAACCAAAGACATGTGCTGACGTATGACGTACGTGTCAGATGCTGTGTTTATCTTGTATTATGTACGTGAAAGATTAGCACATGATTATCTACTGAAGCTTTTGCCTGCGGCTTCGCTCGCGATGTGATAGTAAAATTTCAGGGGAATTGGATGAGTAGTTCCGAAGATTCATCCATAAATTACGTCACACGAATTCCCCCCCCCCCCCGTCCTTGTCACAGCTGGTCACATTTGTGACGTCACATATTTTGCAAATTTTACATGATTTCATACAGATGAAGTTGGAAATATTTTTAAGTTTTTGTTAATAGTTTAAAGGACAATGACCAAAGTTGGTACCAAAAAGTCTCGCGCCTCAAAACCAAAATATTATAGTAATTAGTTTCATATTTTTTAACGGCATTACGCGTCGGGGATTTGATTTTTGAACTGGAAATATACTTTTCGAGTTTAAAAGTATGAATATTGTTTTACTCCCTTTATATGACGTTCCGTTTCAACTGAATATAAATGACGTTCCGTTTCAATTGAACAAACCCTTGTCTGTCGAGCGGACTCTAAAATTAATTACAATTAAGTAAGATCAGTACACCAAATCGATTTAGTTTGGTTTATTGCTATTTGCAACAAAATAGATTTTCTCAGCCTAAAGATTTTGATTTATCGATTACATCCCTAAATCCCGACTAGTTTATAGCACTTACTATACTCTATGGTTTATAGTTATCTTATCTGTGGCATCTGACATTTGTACTGTACTGCTGACTGACTATTGGCAATGTAAAGGTCTAAAATAAAATCGAGTTTCAGTCAAGCATACTGTGGATGTTACTTTAACTCGTAATTCTTACTAATATTAGTGTATTACGCTGTTTTTAGAGCAATAATGTAATGTATGTGTGTTAAAATACGTCGTTGGTAGCGTCGAAAAAATAGACCTACTTTTTAGGTTAGTTTCGATTTTATAAAATAACTCAGAAACGCGGGTTTTTTTTTCAAAAATAATTTTTGTAGGAGTTAATACGATCAGTGTAGTCTATAAAAAACAAGGTTTGATTTTGATGCAGCATGGTACGGGATTCCATACTTCCATGAGCATTCTCTTTTCGTGTTTTAATACTTACATATTTTAGATTTTGAAATGTGACGTCACAAAATTTAGGAGCCCTCCCACCTCTTGTCATACTTCGTTGACCCCTTAACGTGACGTAATTTACGGATGGCCCCTTACCGCCTACATCCAAACTTACAAACAAATATCTCTGGTTTCCCTTCAAAACGCATAACATACAAACATTTGCCTCTTTATAATATTAGTATAGATGTATTGTGTACGTCACATGATTATCTGATGTACAACGTAGTGTTATGGCTACGCTATATATAATTATGGCAACGTAGTATTGGGACTAGGCATCGTCTGGAAGGTTATGGAAGGCAGATGGAGATTATTTATGGTATTATATGATATGGGATTACAAATAATGTGTCTATTGTATTATCAGTTATTTGGAAGTCGCATATTTGGTGTTTTCGGATTCAGTAAATGCTGCGATATTATTGGATTCAGTCCCTATAAAATGATGTTCTTTTTATTTACGTGCACATTTTTAAATAGGCCGATTGGTTTCCGACTATCGAATGCAAATGTATGTATTTTCTTACGAATAGGTAAGTCTATAACCATGTTGTTGAACCAAACATCTTAATTTGTTTTTCGACTTGGCTCGCAGATCAACTTATGAGGCTGGCTTCTGCTTAACTGGACTATCCTGTGGATGCCTCGAGTGTGAGGCCTCCAGCCAGGGGCATAAAACTTATAAACTAAGTAACAGCGCGCAAAGGGCAACCCCTGTGGGGTACGGGCGTCGCTGGGAAGTGCAGCAAAGGGACAGGCTGGATCTGAGTGAACGAACCAACACCTTCGATTTATTCTTTTCATTGCTATGAGTGGCATGCTTTTTGAAAGCAACATTAATGAAAAAGAATTGTTTAAATGAATAAAGTGAACAAAGAATTATAACTATCCAAAATAATCTTCGAAAGTAGACGAAGCTTCAATATAAAGTTAAATTATATACATATAATTTAACTATCATCGCCCAGATATCACAGTTCATTGGTAAACATGAAGATACATATGCATTTAGATACGTAGATTATGTATATACGACATCATAATGATGATCTGCTTCTTGCTTCATTGGCTTTTGTTATTAGTATGCATCGTTGAAACGATTTCTAATCAATATTGCTTGGTTTGTTTTAGAAATTTGGCTATGCTATTTAGTACTGCTATGTTAACATGATCTGTATCTGTTCAAGTGGTCGGGTCGTGGCTAAATAATAACATCCACTAGGGTCGACCTTCAGGTGGAGCCGCGCTAGCCTATGGTGTTCCGTGGATGGGTGACCACCCTTTACATGCCGAGTTTCCTCCGTATCTCGGAAAGCAGGAAAGCACGTTAAGCCGTTGGTCCCGAATGTCATTTGTAGATCTTTGTCAGTCGTTACAGGTAGTCAGTGGCCCGAAAGTCTGACAACCAGTCTTACCAAGGGGTATCGTATTACCAAGTACTACAGTTAGTACCCCTCCTGGGTATCTGACCACCAGAACCTTCGCTTCATGTAAAATAGTAGTATTCAGCTGATCTGGTTAGACAGGAAGCCGACCCCAACATAGTTGGGAAAAGGCTAGGCAGATGATGATCTGTTCAAGTCATGCCGTACATTGCATAGTGTTAACACATATTAGAAGATTTGTTAACTACTGCCTTTGTCCACGACTTCACTTGCGTGGTGTTCGAAAATGATCCCACAGGAAAGTACTACGGCACAGACGTCTCCTGTGACCTTACCTAGGTCATGTTCTACCTGTGTGCTGAATTTCATCGAAATGTGTAAAGCCGTTAAAGGCGTGAAAAATATAGACGCAGTCATTTTCGCATTTATAATATTGGTGTATTATAATAATTGTTATGATTATATTATACTCTATGATTTACTTTACATTATTCTTTTACGCAGTGATGCACAAACGCGTTTTTATTCGTTTTAAGTAGTTTTTACGTTTTATGTTAGCGTTTTAAAAAGATATTCTTAACACTTTTTCTACGTTTTGGTTATCAAACCAAGTGTAATGATAACACTTTTCTAGTTTTTTTATACGAGTATCTTTCCGGCAGTGTAAGACTTTTCAGAGCTCTTATCTTTGAAACAATGTGGTTGATACCGGTTTTTTAACAGTAAACATGATATTCGTGGAATTACTGTATCTAAACTTGACATTGCAAATACTTAAGATCGCGACAAGCTGAGTTGATTGATCTTTTTCTCTTCGTCTTGTCGATGATTCAATTTGATGAGCATCGACCAGTTGGACAAAGAGCAGGGCAGTGCGTGGAACATCGTTTGTGAGGCTCTTCAGTCAGACTTTGTTTACTCGGATCGATTGAAACATAATCCTACCCATTTACTAAAACTAGACTGTGCACTCAAATACTCCGATTCTGGTGCTTCATTTGCACATATCTAAAATTCATATGCAAATTCTATTATTCGCAACCAAAACAGCATTAAAAACTCTAACGGCAATGATATGGAAATTCCTAGACAGACTTGCAGAATTAAACAGTGTAAACATCTTAAAACCACAACGATCCGGTTTTAACATATTTTATAGCAAAACCGGTCTAATATTCGGCCTTGATGCGTTAGTGCAATTTAATGCTAATGTTATTGCTTGGGATAATACTGTGAGTCAGTAGCTAGTGTAGTAACTAGTATGTACTCGTATGCTCGTTTGAACGAGGCATGGAAAAGAATAAATCTTGTGTTACAAGTTTTAGTATGATATAATTGGTGTAATGACTTTTGATGGGGAATTCTTGACTGAGAAACCAACCTGTATTTTTTAACGTTGCTACAATGTTGGTATTTCCTAATTATCCGTTTCACACATGCAAAAATATTCGTGTACTGAGATGTTTTATCGGAAAATTCCTCATTCCTAGTCTGTCAAAAAGGCTCGATCTAGAGGAGACTATTCATTGACATAAATTCGTTAACTGGCCCTGTCATGAAACAAATACCTGTAGGCCATACAATTATTTATTTAAACTTCATGTACAAGAGTGCTACATATGCGGATATTAATGCCACAAGGCATTCTCTACCAGTTAATCTAACATAACCTAACCTCTCTTCAACTTTCCTTCACAACTTGAATCAAAGTGTACTTAAAGAAAAGTTAGCAAAAAAAGTAGGAAAAACTTAACATAGTCTATAATTCTCTCATTTCTCTAGATTACAAGGAGAAACTTGGTTAAATAAAGCTTATCTGACTAGTCAGACAGTTTAACATAGATCGATGTGCGTGGTTCCGTAACCTCGTTTTAATAAATACCATAAAACGGTAATCGGAGACCGTAAGACCCAGATGTGCGATTTCTCTGCGTTTTTTCGATGCAACCAACGATTTTGACGTTGAAATCGATTTTGTATGGAAAAATAGAGTATGTTCTAAAATAAGACCATTCACACAAATACGTAAAAAGTTTTTTTTTAATGTAAAAAGTAGAAAAACAATTCAGGGTGATTCATGTTATTGACGGCTTCATGTGTATGACCTTATATACTCACATGTTCGTTTTAGGATTGTTCTAGACTGTTAGTAGTCGTAACTGCCTCGCTAGTCATGGTTGCGCGACTGCTGAGCATGAGGTCCTGGGTTCGATTCCCAGGTTGGCCAAAGTGATATTGGGTTTTACCATCAGGAATTTCTTAGTAGCAGCCACGGACTATGGATTTGCACCCGGTTGATGGCAATAGGCTCACCCCCTATTACATGGGACTTAAAACTTAACTGGTGAAATGTGTGTGTACTATTAGGGTACACCTCTACCTAACCCTTCGTGGATTACAGTGTACTAAGGTTATTCACGCAAATACGTACCAACCAAAATATTTTTTTCATTTGGGCTCTGCCGCAGTAGCGTAATAAGAGTCTTTATATAAAAAAAAGATGGTGATTCATGTTATGGACGGTGTGTGGCCTCACTTTAGGATTGTTCTAGACGTTTTAGTAGTTTTTTATTCAGACGGGGCCATTACTCATGTTAGTCAAGAATCTGTTTGTTATACACGAGTTTAAAGTTCGTTTGAGCTTAATATATAAATTGTTTGTCAGTTTTCACTATGTTCGGACATGCTGAACTCCGAAACTATGATCTCCTAATGTCAATTTTCGATTTCAATGAAATTTTGAGAATGTGTATGGTTGTTTCCAGCTTGAAAGATATGATAGTTTTGGACCTGATGCAAAGTCGGGGCGTGTCGCTAGTATATTATAAACAAGACTAGTACTGTAACACCAAACATTAGTAACATAAAAACACCCAGTAAACAAGTCAATCCTACAAACACACACAAGTAATCTGTTTATTGGAATTACAGTACTCAAGGATACGGTGATGTGGTTACAACCCTGAGAGTGAATGCTCATGGCCGTTAGGGAATTGGGAGCGTATGTTTAGAAATTGCTCTGAGCGAGGATGAACATAAACATCCGAAACAATTCTAGGACGTTTCTATTTTGATTTAAGGTGAATGCGACCAACCAACCCGCGAAATTCAAATTTTCTTACGTTTTTTGCAATTTGCCAGTGCTAGGTTGTATGTTAATTATTCGCGGCTGTAAGACATATGTAGTTACAGAATTATAATCATCAATATCATCAATACAACGCTCTAAGTTAATAAAGCTGTAGGAATTAATTTTAATCAACATACAAATTGCAAAAAACGTAAGAAAATTTGAATTTCGCGGGTTGGTTGGTTGCATTCACCTTAACTCGTTTGACTAAGAAATGTTGTTTATCAAGGAATTATGTGACGCTTTGGGTATTATTGTGTTTAATCACTATTTAACAAATATAGGTAAAATGAAGGTACTTGATAAATATTTCGCACGTTTTCGAGTTTTGTAGCGAGGATCGTGATATAATTAGAATATCACTGTCGTTGGCTACGGACGTTTGTATTGTTAAACCAAATGCATCCAAACGCGCCATCTAATATAGAACATGAACTACAGATGAAGTTTATTTAATAAACAAATGACAGATTTGGAGTATGTAGGGTGACTGGTAATTAGTGACCGATACTTAAGCACGTGATTGTACTCATGATAACAAACCGCTTTCCCTAAGAAACATATTTTTTAATATCATTCGCTTTTATCACAATAACAACACAGCCGTATGAATTACGCGCGCGCGCCTGTGACCTATCAGCTGTTAGCCACGTGACGCAGTTTTGTCTCATTACTATCGTACCGTGCAACAGTGGGTAGGCAGAGCACCCAACCCCGCGGCTCGCAACCCGCTCCGTAATGCTCCACCGTTGTGTTATTGTGATAAAAGTGAATGAATATTGAAAAAAAAAATAATTTTGGGAACGTTGTTTGTTATCATGAGTACAATCATGTATTTAAGTATCGGCCACAAATTACCAGTCACCCTGTATAAGGAGCGTAGCAGCTGACGTTCTGTCTGTAGTTTCTATTTACCCCCATGGAAAGAGTGTGCATGAGTTTATGTTTGTATGTAAATGGCATATTTTGTCTATCGTGCCTTTAGCAAAAGGATTTGAAATCAAATCACCCTAGAGAATGATAGTACACCATACCTAATAGGAAACTCAGTAAAGCGGCATACCAAGTTGAATGAAAATGTGCCAAAGACGCTGCAAATTTACCATTTTGATGCTATTTTGCATTTTCAAATAGCTGCAATATGAATAACCAAACAAGATGTTCATAATAGGAAAGTATGTTGAATATATACTGCGCAAAAGTTGTAAAATATATTGAATATGGAGCGACTGGTGATTTCCCCGGAGGCTTCGAATTTATTGCATAGCCAGCGGTGGAGGCTGTCGATAAGGATGATTTACAAAGGACTATGAGAGATTTAGGGTTAAATCGGCCGGATAATAGGAATGGGGCTTTGTGATAGGAGCTTAATTAGACGCTTTGGTGGTTACTTACGATAATAGTGGATTTTATATATTAGACGAGACCGAGGTGTTTTTTTTTTGAACTATGGAGACCACTTGAATGCTTGTTTTTTATAATCTGTGAAATTAAAAACTGTCCCAACGGGGGTGCAGTATTATTATGCGCCTCTGTCGAACGCTACGGTGAATTCAGGCATTGTTATGTTAGATAACGAAAAATAAACACTGCGACCTTTAGTTTTAATTATAATGAAGTTTCAATCGAATGTAATTTCATCAGAAATTCTCTTAGCGTTTGGAATCCTTGAGTTCCTAATCCGGGGCTTTCCGGAGCTAAGCGAGTCCATTACTTAATCTCAAAGTTTGGGGATAAGCTCAGACGGCAACAGAAAGGATCAGTCTAAGCTTCGAATTACAGAACATTTAAATACATCAGAGGAATTTGGAGCTGATATAAAGATACACAAAGATATAGAAAAAGAGCCCATAGTATAGCATTTAAAGAAAAAAACAAAAGAGAGGTGCGTTTTTGACATTAAACTCACAACACCTCATAAAAAAACGAAAAGAAAAATGCGTATAATGCTGATAGAGCCTGAGTTCAGCAAAATGCCAGATGGCATAAACCTGTAAGGTGCCCCACAATTGGGACACAGGCCGCCTCTCTGGGAAAGGAATTGAGCTGTAATCCACCACGTCAGCCCAGGAATTTGGAGCTGATATCAAGATGGACAAAAAATATAAGAGGTCATAATATTTTAACAGCGTCAATTCCCAAGAGCAAAAATTACCGACAACAGATATAACTAATTAAAAGGCTATTTAAGAGGGCAATTATCATCAAGAAATTAAAGATAAAAATAGACCGTGACAAACAGCAGTCAAGGCCGTACAAGATATAGAACAACTATAAACTACCTTATTGAGTAAGAAGTAATCAAAGGCGTTGTCTTGATATGGTGACTAATATGATTGTCATGTTGTTTTATTACACGTAAACGGAGTTTCTGAAGGAAAAAGTCAGGAAGTGCAAGTCCTTGTTAAGAATGTTAATTCAATTAACACGTATTAATCATGTTTTATGTCCGTGACGAGGGGGCAAATACGCAAGTATGTTAATGCGTTTAATCATACATGGGTAAATACAGTATTGGAAAGGTCCCTAGAGTGTGGTACAATTCAAGATATAGTCATTAGCGCAGATAAGTACAATTTAGTGCACAGGTGACTCTGGTTCACTGCTTCTCTTGCCCTTGTCCCAATTAATTAGGGGTCTGCGCAGCATGTCTTCTTCTTCCATACTTTTCTAGTACTCGTCATCTCATGAGACAACTGTTTTCGTGCCATATCATTCTTCACATAGGCCATCCATCTTTTCTTTGGTCTTTCTCTACTCTTATATCCATCCACAGTCATACTCAAAACTTTCCTCACGGCATTTTCCTCATTCCTCCGTATAACATGCCCATACCACGATACCCGATTACCACACAACTTTTCAGTCACCGGCGCCACTTTCAGACTTCCTCTTATGTACTTATTTTATCCATTCGCGTAACACCACACATCCCCCTTAGCAGTCTCATCTGAGCCACATGCAAATGCCTTTCATTCATCCCTTTTGTGGCCCAACATTCTGATTCATACAAGACAGCAGGTCTAACCATTGTTTTATAAATCTTCCCTTTACGTGTAAGGGGAATGCGGGAGTCGCAGATTGTTTCAGGTGACCGTCTAGCAATTAAATCAATCAAAGTGGTTTGTCCAACAATATTGGATACGCAAAAGCTCTCACATCACTAAATGCAAAATCGTTTTCTTTATAAATACGAGTATACAAATATAAAAACACTAACATGAAGTGAGGCTGTTTGAGATAGAAATATCGATGCTAGAATCTAATGACATTCGAACTATATTGACACCTTTTTTGGGATGGGAAATGGGGAACGGTATGGAGTGTCAGACTTTTACTGACTAAAACCCATCCATGTTCCTTCTTTTGCCCATTGTGTTCCACGGCCGCGGTATCTCTTTCGAACAGTCCCGCAACCCAGGCAGGCATCGGCCCTTGCGGGCCCCTCCTGTTTGCTGACATCTCTTTGAGGCGCGCGTGACGAACGCGCCGTCGACACGGCCTGTCGTCATAAGACGGACGGACGGCGAGCTAGCCCATTACTCACCGTCCACAGGCATTATATTGACACCTGGGGCTTTGGCGGTAAATATTTGTGAAATTAATGTTTAGTTGAAAATAATAAGATAGCGGTGTATGTTCCGATTCTGGAAACGCGCCAAAACATCCTTGTATAGTGTCACCTACACGGCTACACGTTTGTTTACAGTATTATTCACGTGCAAGATTCGGGATGCCCGACTAATTTCTGACTCAAATGTAACTGCTCATAACAAGATAAGGCGCGAGGTCGCGAGTCGCGAGAGCAACACAAAACGTGAATATTAACATTTAAAACTGTCTAAGAAAGTTAAGTTTTATCTTTATTTAATTAAGAGGCTTTCGTCATACATATTTAAACATATCAGTTGAATCCTGACACATACACAGGATAACAAGAACACAAATGCGAGTACAGCCTATGTTCGCGAAAAATAATTATAAACTTGTGAATTTTAAGGACCAGTTCTTATTCAAGGAGTCCAGCTCATCCTGTTATCTCCGGCTGGGCGAGTAAAACTATTAAAAACTTCAATGCGACGCGCGACGTAGGGTTCCTTACCCTGTCCTTGTTTTGGGCATTACTAATTGGCATTACTAAGCAAATTAAATCATAGTTACCTAATAATTCCTGACAAAAATATTTTCATGTTGAAAAACGTTGTTTGATACGCGGATTTGTTACTGCAGTTCTCGGCTCCATAGCCTCCATAACACCCTCGCCTGCAGCTCGGGTGTTAATTCCGCCTCGAATGCAATAACAAAGTTTACCCACTTATATCAAAATGTACAGTTATGTTTCATATTATTTAGTTCCTTTGCTTTTAACGGTGCACTTTGATTTCACTTTTTACTAGGCACTAAGAACAATGGGTGATTTGATTTTTATGCAGTTTGTAGTTGTTCTGTTATAAAATAAAATGTTCTTTCTATGACGTAATATGTCGACATGTGCTGACTACGTCGTCAAAACCTGAGGTTACTGCAACATTAAACATTCAAGTTTTTACACAAACAAGAGTCATAAAATGTTTCGTTCAGAGAGAAAATTGTCCTTTAAACTTTTATATTATTACTTGTTTATTTTCCTGTGACAAGTTCTTTTATTCATAAACGCTCTAAGACAATAAAAATGCACCTTTATAAAACAAAAAGGGGCAATGAACAGCCTTTTAATAAACTGACCCTATTCCTTTCATTTCAAAACAAGGAAGTAGGTAACACAAAAGCGTACAAATACCACTCAATTCAATAGAAGTTTAAGTACAAAAGTTTTAGAAATAACTAAACTTACCAACATGGAGAAAATCTATATAGAATTTGAAAAAGGTCAATCAGACCTCCGTGGCTGCCTTCAAAAGGACTGAACTTCAGCTAATAGCTCACACCAATACCACCTTTAGTCAAAACACAATAAAGACGATATTGAGATGAAGAGATCACGAGAAGGGATTCGCTCAATAGACTGGGGTTACGTGACTAAACGCACGGAGTTACTACGCAGTGGTTCAAATATTTTTTTTGGCAACGGAACAGATTAACGGAAATTGGTTAATGTTCTCGGGGACACGTATATGGTTTATGCGAGTCTAGTCATGTAGTTTGACAGAATGGTATCACATATACAAAGATCAGAAGAGGTAGAGTAGGTATACAGATACATATGAAGTTCTACTTAACTGAAATTAGAGGGGAGAGATTAATATAAATGTTGATGGTTCGAGAGGGAGAGCACGACCAAAGAAGCGATAGATGGATTGTGTGAGGAATAACACAAAAGAAAAAGGAGTAAATGATAGCGTGACGGTTGACAGAGGAGAATGGAAGAAAACAACGTGTTGCACTGACCCCAAGTAACATGGAACAAGGGCAGGAAGATGATGAAATTAAAGAGAAGTATTGTACACTCTAACTATTCTAATCTCAGGTCACGAGTTAATGAAATCGCCTTGTTCTGCACTGGCATGTTTTTCTTCCCAATGCTCCATATTCATGACAATTAAGATGGATTGTTCGGGTCATTATTGATCAAGACATCGTCTAGACATAATAACAAATATTCAAAAATATGGTAGCCTATATAGTCTACCTACCTTATTGCCTCATATGGTATTGCAACATGAAGCAATGATGTTGTTTTCTTGATTTTTTACGTTTATTCTAGAACGTTACGCTACGTTCGTTTTGACAGACTACGTAGTAATCCCATGCTTGATCGATTTCACTACGAAGTTGTCAAAGTCAATAGTTGAACATATCCCTGTGGCAGACAGATGACTCATCTCAAATTGCAAAGCTCTTCGAACATTTTCCTCATCACGACATGGCGGCTATTTCGACATCTTTAGACAAATTGCTACGCGCATACTGTATGTGCGTTTAAATGATATTTTAGATCATTTGTACGCAGCCCTAGTAGTCGGATTTTGCCCTGCGATCTTGCGGTTGGACGTGGTAAAATGTGTTGTAGGACTTGTAGGCTTTTGTTGTCACAATCATAAATGGACAGATTGGTGATCGCAGTTACACATACCTTCCGATATTAGCAGACAGGTGGACGCTACTGCTAGGCTTTTTTTTCTGCAATCATAATCAACATCATTGGCAGCCTTATCATGGCCTCCTCTCTTATGTCTCATGCTGTCCTGGTCTGTGCGAGTCTCACTCAATGAGCAGCTCATCTATATAAACTCTTAATATACTTAGCACACTCGCGGGAAGGCGGAACGTGACCTAGTTGTAGTTGGAACCACGTGGTGGAGCATTTATTAATCGATCTTAATTATTTTACCGGCACATAGTCAACATTAGCTCTGATTCTTTCGTGTTTTTTCTAGATACATCCAGATCTTCGATGCCGAACGAAATTCGATCGGTATGACCCGAATGAAAGCCGAGTATATGTACTTAGGTAGTAATTGCTTAGGGCTGGGCTTTGTTATTCACCAATTACTGACAAAGCGAATCTGGAGACCCGAACATGTGTGTATTACACTACTACCCTTTCATAGTGTCAACTTTCATATACCATTATTTCAGTACACAAAAGCTGTATACAAGGTGTAAACGGACTTCAAGGAGCCGCCAACCAAGCATTCTGTACATCAAACTAAGTAACACTGCGCAAAAATTGTGATGTGGACAACAAGTGCCTTCGGCTTCTTGAACGGTCTTTTTACACCCTAGACATGACGAAGTATCATAACCAGCCACAAGTACGGTAACCAGTTCGGCGCAGTGTAGGTAGTCGTAAAAACGTATAGAAAGAGGCTCAATTTCATACACAATTAATTCCCACAAAAGCTGTACAAATAAAACAAAGTATAACAACCAGACACATGTAGCCTGACCGGTATGAAGTATGAAATACGAATTGTCGTAAGTAATACGATGTCGGTACTCGATAGTGCTCCTCTTCCGCAATGCCTCGAGCCAGATATAACTCGATCAACTGAGGTTACATTCGTGTTTATGTTAAAGAAGAATGCAGTTGTGGTGGCTTCGGTTACATTCTCTTGAGATAAGTGAGTTAGTAAGTAATGATTTAATTGCCTACCTAATTGCTAAGCCTAGATACCATCAGTGTTGTTTCCATAAAAGATGGTTATGCTATTCCAGATAAAGTCTAAAGAGAATTCTGTATCTTGAAGGACAGATGGTGTACGTTATTGATGATGTTTGGAGTTGACGTCCTCATAGTCTTTTATCTTTTAATTTTTCTATTTCGAAACATGAGGGCCTAGGAAACAGGAATTCGCTTAAAAAGCGTTTCGATAGTCTACAACGACCTTCTACAGAATTCTACCAAAAGCTCGTCTTATGACATCACGCCTGTAGTCCCCGAAGAGTTAGGCAGGGGTGTAGTGTACCTAATAGTACACCCGCATTTCACCAGTTTTGTTTTAAGTCCCATGTAAAAAGTAAGCCAAAAATGAAAGTCTTAAGTAAGAAATCCTGTTGTCATAAATGTTGGCGAAGGTGGGTGTCGATCTCATTTTGTATGCGGAGCAAATATGGCAAGAGATCGAAGAGAAAAGGATAGAGACGGGGGAGACCTTTGCCGAGCAGTGGGGGCGATATGATAACAGAAAAAAAGACATCGTTATCACTCGCATTCACACACGATAGAAATTCACGTTCTCTGGGTCCTGGTCTCGTTTAGACATAAAACTATACGTATAGTAAATGTAACTGCTGTAATTTTTGCTGACAAGTTATTAAAAACCGGCCAAGTGCGAGTCGGACTCGCGCACGAAGGGTTCCGTACCATTATCTATAAAAACGGCAAAAAAATCATATCTGTTGTATGGGAGCCCCCCTTAATTTTTTTTTTTAATTTTTAGTATTTGTTGTTATAGCGGCAATAGTAATACATCATTTGTGAAAATTTCAGCTTTCTAGCTATCACGGTGTATGAGATACAGCCTGGAGACAGACAGACAGCGGAGTCTTAGTAATAGGGTCCCGTTTTACCCTTTGGGTACGGAACCCTAAAAAAGACATCGTTATCACTCGCATTCACACACGATAGAAATTCACGTTGTCTGGGACCTGGTCTTATTTAGACATAAAAACTATACGTATAATAACTGCTGTAATTTTTGCTGGCAGAAAAGACAAGTTGTTATAAAAGGGGCCGCATTATAGACAGCAGATGGCTTGCCAATTTAACAAGAAAGGCTTGAAAACTACAAACAGTTCTGTCAAATATGTAACCGTAATTAACTTACCACCTCATTAGTGTAAGCTACCCCTGAATAATGATAAAGCGTACCAGACCGACTGCCAATACCGTTTTATTGGAAATTCTAATGAGCTCAATGAACTCCCAATGGCAAATTCAAGTTACTGGCAATTCGCGCCAAACGCAGATATTGTACTGGACAGTTTTCAAATATGAAAATTCTAGGAAAATTACAGTTCCAGAAGGATTAATTGTGGTCGTAAAGGTTTAAAAATACAGATAGAAATTGACCTTAGTTTATAAATACTTTGATGGATGACAAGGTTAATGGAATCAAGGTTGGAAAGAGAAACGACGTTCTTGAAACGAGGGTCCTTCTCTAAAGAGATTTTATAATAAGATAAAGTCTTTAAGATATCCTTGACAACATACAAGCCAACTACAAAGGATCACGTGAAGTATTACAAGGTTAAAAGAAACGTTGTATTGCGGGGATGATTTTGAAGAACTTGAATATATGTATAAAGGGTGTAACAAGACCCTTAACGAAGCCGAAAGGCACTTTTACCTATCATTGCGATATTTTGTTTGTTCTAGACCATACCTGGGAGCATTCTAGTTATGGAGATATTGGGGGTCAAAGTTCAACTTTATCACAAGTTTTTTTTTTTTAATAAGTAAGTACTTGTTTTTAATGCAAGATTTTTACTCTAAACATCTCCACGACCCCAGTACTATTCAATCCATTAGCACAAAGTTTTGAGTGCGTTACATAGTATCCTACCGTAAAACGTGATTTTTCAGCCCAAAAAAAGTCTTTTCCAAGCAATAATTTTTGCGTAAAGTTACTTAGTTTGATGGGTGTCGGCGATAATTTCCTATTTCTTAATTTTCCACACGTCAATTTTTGCAAATTATTATCCGGACAAAGTCTTCTTTATGAAAATTCTTAATTTTACCAATTCTTAATTTTCCGAATGCCTCATTTTTCTAATTATAGATAGTACGAATTCGGAATTTTTGTAATAAGTACAGTCAGTAAAATGTTTTGGAAACATATTCATTGTGCGTACAGCTAAGCAGTGGAATTCCCTACCGCAGTCTGTGTTTCCTGATAGGTTACTTCTAAGAAAAGAAAAGAAAGCAAGAAAGAAAAATTGTTTATTCTGCACAAACAAAACGCACATTACAGAAAAATTTTGAAGCAAGCGTGATCCACCGTCGACCACATCATCACTTACGATCAGGTGAGATAATGGTTCACTTACCATCACGTGAGATAATGGTTAAGCGCGAGCCTATCATTAATGAAAAAATAAATAAAAAAGCGGCAAAGTGCAAGTCGGACTCGCGCGTAAAGGGGTCCGAACAGCTGCGGGACTGTTCGTAAGAGATACCGCGGCCCTGGAACATAAAGGGCAAAAGAAGGAACATGGATGGTTTTTAGTCAGTAAAAGTCTCACACTCCCTTCCGCTCCGCCCAGAGCGGGTGGAGTCATTTGATGATTTCCCATCCGAAAAAAAAAAAGAAAAGGACGAAATTTTTACAGATATGAAATTTATTTGACATTTATACTTGACACTTTATCTGTTTTATCATAACGCAATGAGTTTTTTAGTAAATAGGCGAGTGTATTAGACGTAGGTTTCTTCATAGACATAATACATAATTATTATGAACTAGCTTCTGCCCGCGACTTCGTACGCGGATCCCGTTGCTTATGCCAGCGACAACGGGGTCGTCAAAATCGAAAATTTGAAACGTCTGATGTAGAATTCTAAGGCCCGGGGACGGGAAAACAACGGGATGAGCGAGACGATTGGAGTCGTTCCTGATCATTCATTTTTGTATGTCAACAGGAAATGCCCATCAGACTAAATAACTTTTGCTAAGACGTCATTCCTTAATATGTTATAGCGCTGCCATGGGCTATGGAGTTCCACAGCAGGTGTTCCAGATCTTCAAATTTATTCTCACAGCAGAAAATGCTCTTCACGTGGAATATTTTTAGCTATGGCACCATTTTTATATCTCTTATACTGTAGCTGGTCTGTTGCGGTTCTGCATCAGGTGTTAATTTTCCAAAATAAATTATAGCCTTTATGTTGCCCAGACTATACAACAAAAAACTTTTCTTCCCGTTACTCTGCAGCAGATACCAAGGGTACACTGAATTAACTTCTGTTTCTTCATGCCGTACTCCAGCAATCCTTTCTCTCTCATTTTCTAACTGATTATGAATATTTTGTTGTGTGCGTGTTCGGGACAATGTATGATAATCTCGATCAGTAGTTTCAAAAGACCTGTTAGTAGATGTGCGAATTCGCTGAGAACTCAAGCGTGATTCTGTATCGGTAAACGTTTCTGACTCGCGAGACAATGCATGTCGCTCACGATCAGCAGACAGTCGCGCATCACGTACTGCACTTGTCTCTAGAGACCTAGCAGCAGATGCGTAGATACGCTGAGAACTCAAGCGCAATTCTCTATCCGTGAACGTCTCCGACTCGCGAGACAATGCGTGACATTCACGATCAGCGAAGAGTCACGCATCATATTCCTCACTTGTCTCTAGAGACCTAGCAGCAGATGCGTAGATACGCTGAGAACTCAAGCGCAATTCTCTATCCGTGAACGTCTCCGACTCGCGAGACAATGCGTGACGTTCACGATCAGCGGACAGTCGCGCATCATGTTCCGCACTTGTTTCTAGAGACCTATAAGCAGATACGTAGATACGCTGAGAACTCAAGCGCAATTCTCTATCCGTGAACGTCTCCGACTCGCGAGACAATGCGTGACGTTCACGATCAGCGGATAGTCGCGCATCATGTTCCTTACTTGTCTCAAGAGACCTTGAAGCAGATGCGTAGATACGCTGAGAACTCAAGCGCAATTCTCTATCCGTGAACGTCTCCGACTCGCGAGACAATGCGTGACGTTCACGATCAGCGGACAGTCGCGCATCATGTTCCGCACTTGTTTCTAGAGACCTATAAGCAGATACGTAGATACGCTGAGAACTCAAGCGCAATTCTCTATCCGTGAACGTCTCCGACTCGCGAGACAATGCGTGACGTTCACGATCAGCGGATAGTCGCGCATCATGTTCCTTACTTGTCTCAAGAGACCTTGAAGCAGATGCGTAGATACGCTGAGAACTCAAGCGCAATTCTCTATCCGTGAACGTCTCCGACTCGCGAGACAATGCATGACGTTCACAATCAGCGGAGAGTCGCGCATCATATTCTTCACTGGTCTCTAGAGACCTGGTTGTAGATGCATAAATACTCTGAGAACGCAAGCGAGCTTCGCGATCCAAAGAGGTTTCTACAGAGCGAGTTGCAGCCTGATGTTCTCGAACAGCATCAAGTCTATCCTGACGCTCTTCGTTAGATTCTTGGGATCTTATTATCCTCAATCTTTTAGCTCCTTTGGAACGTTGGGAAAGATTTGAACTCTTTCTAGGCATGGTTATTGTTTTATTCTGAATTAAAATCTAAGTGACTGCTCCCCTGCGTTACCGGGTAGGCTACCGTGTCACGAAGATAAATGGAAAAGGAAATAAATGGGAGTTTTAGCCAGTAGAGTCAAATTTTCAATGATTCATAGAATTTTCATCGAAAATCAGTCCTAAACTGTTACCGCCTTCACCGCGTGGAGGTACTCCCAGCTTATGTTATTTTATAATTATACAGTGAACTCTTGGAGTTCCACAACAGGTGTTCCAGATCTACAATCTTTATACGTCAACAAAGAGTGCTCATCAGGCTGAACAACTCTTACTAAGACGTCATTCCTATATAGGTTATAGTGTAGCTGGGCTCTTGCGAGTTCCATATCAGCTGTTCCAGATTTTCAAATTGTATACGACAACAGAGAGTGTTCATCAGGCTGAGCAACTCTTGCTAAGACGTCATTCCTATATATGTTATAGTGTAGCTAGGCTTTGGAGTTCCACATAAGCTGTTCCAGATCTTCAAATTTTATACGACAACAGAGAGTACTCATCAGGCTGAACAACTCTTGCTAAGATGTCATTCCTATATATGTTATAGTGTAGCTGGGCTCTTGGAGTTCCACATCAGGTGTTCCAGATCTTCAAATTTATTCTCTTAGCAGAAAATGCTCATCACGTGAAACAATTTTTGCTAAGGTACCATTTTTGTATCTCTTATAGTTTAGCTGGTCTGTTGCGGTTCTGCATCAGGTGTTCAAGTTTCCAAGATAAATTATAGCCTATATGTTGCTCAGACTTTATACCTATACAACAAAACAAAAATCATTCAAATCCGTCAAGTAGTTCCGAAGATTAGCGTGTACAAACAAACAGACAAACAGACAGAATTTTTTTTTTGGTTTCGTGCTCTATTACTGTTTCTAAACCCCCCTCAATTATTTTTTTTTTAATATATTCAGTGTACAGACACAGTTTTTTTACTGTTTTATTATATGTATATAGATATAGATTACACAAATATGCCAACTGTATTTTCTTTTGTAAAAAAACAGAATTCGTAACATCTATAATTAGGAAAATGAGGCATTCGGAAAATTAAGAATTGGTAAAATTAAGAATTTTCATAAAGAAGACTTTGTCCGGATAATAATTTGCAAAAATTGACGTGTGGAAAATTAAGAAATAGGAAATTATCGCCGACATCGTTTGATGTACATAATGCTTTCGGCTTTTTAAAAGTATTAAAATGGATAAAGTATCCTTAAGAGATAGACATATGCCATCGCGGACTTTTCTGTGGACCTACATAAGATACACAATTCCACCATACATTATTTTGTTATATCTCAAAAGGGTTTAGGCAGCGTTTGCGTTGAAAGCTCCCAGACGGCATACTTTTTCCGACACCTCCAACAAATATCATTATATTTTAGCTAATGTATACGAAAACTTGACAAATTATTTATTAAAACCTTCCACGAGAACCACTCTATCCATTGGTGAAAACAGCATGAAAAGCGGTGCAGGAGTTTTTGAGTTTATCGTGAACAGACAGACAGACGCGGCGGAGGACTTTGTTTTATATTATGTAGTGATAACACACGTGTAACATAAAATAGCGTAATTCGTAGATCCGTGCGAAATGCACACATAAGCAACTATACTTGTATTATGTACTCAGAATGTTTCGTACATTCAGTGAAGCGATAAAAATGTCCATATTGATTGCTAACTACAATAAAATGGCTGTTCAGTTCTATTTCTAGAAACGCTTAGAATATAAGTATAAAACTCATTAGTAGATAAGTGTTCTCATAGTGTTGGTAATTCCGCAAATTCATTAACTTTTGGGGGTATGAAGAACAGGGTGTAAAGTCCTCCATCCCTAGACCAGACGGGTGTTATGTCTAGTGGGCTACTGCTCGGCAGTTGTTGACGGGTTCTTCTATATAGTCTTAAGTCGCGGATAACTTTACTTGCGCGATGCAGGATTTAGTTGTATTTCGATGTTTAGTTTATCCTGTACTAATGTACTGTGGTACTTTTTGTTCTATGTTGCTGTAGTACTTTTTGTCGTGCCGCTACAAACTTAAGACTATACCACGGTGGATAATCCCATTACTATTTTATTATCTAGCGTGAAATGTACCGTCAATGCCAATTGATTGAAGCGTTCTATGATAAAAGTATTTCACTAGATCACACGGAAATTAGGGCATCCATACTTGGCGTACATAGAACTACTAAAAAGGTTCTATAACATGCAGACATAGTGTTGTCTCGACTCGTGTTTCTTTGTTGGGGATCGTCAGACAGATGTATTGCGAGGGAATTAGTTCTTTCAACTCTTCTCCCCAAGAAAAACATTGGGGACAAGAATAGGTAGTGTAGGTCGTCCGGCGGCAAGATAGGCAGACGACATTGTTGCCTTTGTGAGAATATCCTGGATGAGGCTGGCACAGGAGCGTGGAGCTTGGGCCAAGCTCCACGCTTTTCGCTTTGCTTGTGCCAAGCTGCTTGGCACAAGCAAAGAGAGGCCTATACCCAGCAGTGGGTGAAGTCGGGCTGTGGATGATGATGATGATGAAGAAGAAAATTAAGACTGTATGGTTTAGTGCGACTGTCTAACTAATGTAATTTGACGTTCAGAAATGGCTGATTTATAGCTTCATTTGGATAACTAAATGACTTTATTGGTCACCATTTTGTTCCAAATTCATTTAGATTTGAAGATCTGATATGACAAGGTGCTTATATCCATCAAGCACTTATGCTAATGCACAAGTACACGTCAACTAACTATATTACTTACAACACAATGTCAAATAAACATTACAAATACCGACATCCGATAAGATACCTGGTTTTTCTGCATCAAACCCTATGACGTGAAAACCTATCGAGTTTCTAAGAATTAAAAGGGAAACCGTATTACACACGATGCACCTATGACTCAGATTTAATGGAAAATGCGCCGTATGAACAAGTAGATAAGATTATATTACGGAATAGAAACAATACGAGAGGAGGGTCGATAAGGTCTGATATAGAATTCGTTTACAATCAAATGATATCACGTCAATCAGTATGAAAAACAATTCGGTGATTCTAGAAAAAATGGAAATGACACGTTTATTGGATTCACGTGATTTTATTAAGTCATTGTTATTCATAGTGCCTTATTCAATAGTTGGTTGAATATTGAAATCTTTCCGTTTTGACGTCAATTGGATAGTACGTCAAAGAAATTTACAGCAATTTTACTGTAAGTGGGTCGAGGCTAAATCATAACAGCCGCTCGGATCAGTCTTCATGTGTAGCCCTACTTGCCTAGGCTGGTCTGTGGATGGGTGATCTCATCACTCATTACATACCAAGTTATGTCCGTGCTTCGGAGAGCACGCTAAGCCGTTGATCCCGGTTATCATATTTGTAGATCTTTGACTGTCGTTACAGGTAGTAGTCCTTGCAGGCCGTTAGAAGGGTATCGTATTACCTCTATGTAAAATACTGGTACAGGTACAGGTCAGCTGCATTTATTAGACTGGAAGCCGACACCAAAATAGTTGAGTTACTTGGGCATGATTCCGCGTACAAGCTCATTTATCTAAATTTCAATCAATTTCAGCATCAAGGTCAAAAACTTAAAAAAAAATTGTATTACGATTTCAAATCTTAACACCGATATCAAAAGAAATTATCGCGAGATAATTGTAAGACACAGACTTTAGTTCATATCTCTCACGTTTGGTGAGCGTGATTGATCGTCATTTCATCACTCATTTCAGTAACTTTCCTATACTGTTTTCAAAGATTCTGTCTTAGAGGATTATTTGTGAATTGATATATCTCAGCCTTGAGGAGAGATAAATTTCCCTACCCGGATACTTTGTGATATTAACAATGCAAAAATGTTTAATCAGTTTTTTATCATCATCACCCGACTACGCTTTTAGCAAATATGTTGGGGTCGGTTCTGAAACAGCTGAATTTCAAAAGGAACGACTGCCTATCTGACCTCCACAACCCAATTGCTGGCTTGCTGGATAGTACGATACCCCTTGGTGAGACTAGTTGTCACACTTTCGGGGGCTTATTCCTAACAGTTCACGTGAAATGAAAAAGTTGCAACCTATTTTGTTCCTTACAAATTAAGATAAAAAGGTTATAATTACTTTGTATCATGATCTTTATCTGCTTCCCACGTCTCATGTTTATTTTTTCTGATTATTTCGAGCCAAGTTCGCATATTAAACATCTTTTCATTTTGCAGAGCTGTCTTGTGTAAATATTGAGCACTGTGGACTTACAGATTCTGTCCTTCGTCTTTTTTCTTTGTCTTTAAAACAAACTCATTTTTTATTATGGACAAAAGCAGCATTTCTTTCTTTACATTAATAACTTAATGCACTGGATTTAATGTCACTATAAAAGCTTCAAATGCTGCAGAGCATACACTTCGTACTAATGTAAAAATTGTATATTAAAATAAACAAAATAATTGTCGAAATGTATGATTGAAGAATTTTGTTTGTCATAACAACTTGACCAAATATTTGTGTTTGTCTTGATTTTTTTCGAAGAACAGAATATTTCCATTTGGAATATTCTTGCTTATTATATTTTTTCTTCGTTCGTTATTAATTTGTTTATTTTAGTTTACTTATTAGTTTTTAATTTAGTTTGTTTTAATTTGTTTTTTTGTTTATTTCATAATCATATCCAGTGGAAATTTTATAATTGCTAATTGAACGATTTCTTATATACAATGTCGTACTTTGGCCTCCGAAACACGTAAAATCAATTGAAATTTTGTTATGTTGGACCAACAAGTAAAGCCAACATTGGTCAGAAAGTTCCCCTAGCAACACTGGCCAATGGCCGCTCAATGCCAACGAATTACGATCATTGCTTACTCTGACAGACCCCTTGTGTGCTGTGACGTATGTAGTTTTTCAGACATGGGCTGGCCCGCATAGCATCGCCAAGTTACAGAGGCATCGCTTACGTGTCAAATGGAATGTATCCTAAGTCCATATATACGTTGGTTTGTTTGTATGTGGGTGTGTGTGGGAGAGTGTTAATTATGTTACATAGTAGCTAAGTGTCTGAGCAAGCAGTAGTTTGTTTTTTGATTGTAAGATAGATGTTAGGTGAAGGGGAGAATTATAAACGATCAAGATTTATGAAGCTATTTGTTCTGTAATTTTATTGGATGGAATTTAGAAAATGCAACGTTGAATCATCAACCAATTTTTAAACGTCTGGATAATATTATTCGCCTCAATTATAAACATGTCTCAAATATTTTAGAGAAGAAGTTAATCATTGAAAGTTATTAGCACGATGAAGATTAAACAAGCAAAAATGCACTTAACGATATAGATCGACCAGATGAGCAAATAAACAATGATGAAGTACTATTTACTCTGCAAATGCGAAGGTCAGTTCAGCATTGTGAGGTCGCCAACTACACTTCCGATACCTACTAACGTCGGAAGCGAGTGTGGTGCCGTGGGAGATAAAATGGATTATGATCATTCCTACATGTGAGAATTAGAAACAGTACTAGATGTTTATTATGCAACGAATAATCTAGCAGTGACGAAGGTTCTATACAACACGACCTACCGGCTTCCCTATGAAAAATGGCACCGTCAGTACTCTATAGACAAATAATATAATCACATTAAAGATATGTACTCCGGTTTACCTCTTACAAAAATTGACCCTTCGCTACTGTAATCTAGGAACTAACTAAATGCTGAAGCATCTAAATCTCGCCCAGTGAGGAATGGCGAAATACAAGTAGCGCAATAATCAGACCGAATGTAAAGAGGGTTGTTATTAACCCTTGGCAATTGTCACATGTCTTTGAATGTTTGGTTCTCAGACATGCTGATTTCCTCATAATATTTACCCAGGTATTCATCATCATCATCTGCCTTGCCTTTTCCCAACAAGTTTTAGTTTAGATTTTTCAGGGTACATCGTCGTAAATTATAGGTATGTGACGACGAAATATTGGTAAATATTTTAAAAGAGTATCAATGGAGTTACGAGTACTTTCCCATTCTTCTCTATACGATACTATTGGATTCAGAAAAGAATTGATTCTTCAATTCTATTCCGTTTTAAAGTTCAAAAGTGCTATAAATGCTTTGACAATGCATTTGGTGTCTGCTTAGTCCGAAAGCAGAATCTGAATACTAGTATGCTACGGGGAGCGAGTAATATGATGAGATTACAACTACGATAGACCAGAGTCTAAAAGATTATCTTTGTATTTGTATGTGTTCGCTAATTCAAGAATAGCCCAGATAAGGCTTCCTAAATACACAGCTGTAATACTCTGAAGGCTCGTGGGATGGATTTTGAACAGATGATTTATCAGACTGTAGGAGACTATTAAAAATTAGAATTTCAGCAACAGCGGTTGTAGCAGTCAGATAGACAGTCGCTCCATGTAAAATACTGGTTTTCAGATGCATCCGGTTACACTGGAAGCCGACCTCAACATAGTTTTAAAAAGCTTAGGCCGATAATGATGACGATACAGTAAAAACAGCATCTGAAAGTATCGCTAAAATGGTGCTGCAGAAGAAAAAATCTTGGTTGCGAAAATTTCCCGAATGGACGGGAGTCACGGGTGCTACTGAGATGTCTAAAGCCAAAGAGTAATTTCAGAGGGGTAGTAATAAAAGCTCCGAAAAAAATGAGCTATATGTACTCAAAAAATGAAATTTACTGCTTTATATACTATGTTCCGACAGCTGGAAAGACAAAGAAACGACCGAATAAAATACTGAAATTTCCGAAAATCAATACAGCATTTGCAACGACCATTCCACGTAATATTTTTCCACCAGCTTAAATTGCGTTTTACCGAAAACTACAGTTAGTCATTTTCATCGTAATTCACCTGTTGTCAATTTAGAATTAATCTATAAAATAAATAAAACAGGAATAAAATCAACGTTAAGATAAATATCCAAATGTTGTAATAAGGCGTAGTCGACGTAGCCCCGCTAGGCGGGGCTCCTATTTGTCTGCAGGGTATATAGTAACCTAACACGAAGGGGATGGCGGGGTCTTAGTTCGCACGAAGCTCTTCGAACCTAACCTGTCCGGAGTCGGGTTGCCCTAAGTCCCGAGCTCGCTTCGCTCGCTGTTGCATCCTAAGTTATAGAGCTTAAGAAAACGATTATTTTAGCAGAACATGTTTTCGGAAACTTTGTATTTTTTTTTTTGGAAGTTAGGTAATTTTTAAATTTAGTTTATTATTTTTCGTAGAATTGTAATTTGAGTAAGCTTATGTTTGTTTGTTAAATACATTTTTGTCAGTTAATGTTGTATTCATTTTCCGGTAATTATTTTTAACCAAGGTTAGCATTACAGTCAACCACAGATCGTCGGAAGTTAATTTGTTTTTCGGAAGCTTTATTATTCCCATTTCAGAGTTGAAGCCCAATTTTAAGTAATTCGGGAGGCATCAAAATAAGAAGAAAAAAATCGCTGATATAAATGATAATATTAATGAAGCAAATATACAAAACGAAATAGACATATACAACGAACAGTCTGCTAATAAATCAGTTAGGGTAAACGCCCTCTAATGAAATACGAATGATAATGTATGCAGAGTTGTAGATTCCAATTTCATATTCAAATACATAGCTCAATAATGTATGTACAAAATACATTTGCACTTCTACGACAAATAGATTCATCGTTCTCTTATTATTTGTGAAGGTTCTTTCTATAATTTGTTATGTCCCATTTGGCCTTCTATAAGTTTTTTGTTGGCGTCACGAGACCTGCCATGGTTTTTTGTGGCGTACTTCGACGGACACGCACTGGTTTTTTCTGTTTGATTTTTGTGTCGGCGAATGAACAAGAAGTGTTTACGTACGGAAGTGGAAAATTATGTAAGGTTTTAGTACATCGTAGTAGTAAATAGTACACGTGTTGATAGTGATGTTCCTTTTACGTCTATCAGCCGATCTGCAGAAGTCATTCGGCGGATTAAAAAAAAAAACATACTTTTGTCAAATGTGTCGTTACTGTTTTGAATGCGTTATAAACATAGACAACTTTTCCTCAAATTGAAGGAATTGTTACAATTTCTAAAAAAAAACCTACCCTTTTGTTGTTATTAGCACCTTAGGACTGACTCTAGTAAATATTTCTTTTCTTTTATTGGTGAACGTGACTTTGTACACCTCAGGGAAAACCGAAGAGAACATTCATATAATACATTTATATTAAGTAATACCTTCAGAATTAACACGAGTGACACTTCAACAAAGAATTTATTATTTACACCTTGGAAGAGGGACTTTTTCAAATAATAATTTTCTTGCGGGTGATGTTGCAATAAACATAACTACTGTATGTCGCCATTATCTTTGAAAGTTACGTAAATATTTAAGAGTTTCTCTTCAAATAGACTTTTGTAGAAAGAAAAGATATTTTTGATTTATTATTCTAAGATAATTTACCATCTTTCATTCTCATAGATTACTCGAAATAATATACCGTGACCAACATTCAGACTAACTGTCTTGTTCTGGGTTCTCTGGCAACTAACATTTTGTAATCTAGTCCGTAGGTATTATTTTAAGTTACTCATCTTTTGTTTAACCTATGCTTACTGATTACTGTATTACTTGGATAATAAACTATTTCAAATAAATAACTAAAGATCATCATAAACCACACATTTTCCGGACAATAGACAATGCCACGGAACATATAAATATTTCAAGAGACGGTAGTAAATAAGCCTATAACAAGTGATAAAGTTTTCTAAACGACGGATAATCGACTATGATTAATACTGGCACCTATCATGGAAGGCAGGCGTAGGTGATGTAGGACATCCTATTGAAGTACCTACTGACGTAGATAACAATACTACGGTTGAATGAGGTGAATCATTTGATTCATAATATTTCTAGTCCTTGAATGGAAGGTAAAGTTACATTCCTGATGTACGAATTAAACTATTGTACGATGGCAATAGTAACCATTCTTAGTTTGATAAGAACATCAGTACTACTTTTAAGGCTGCAGTAAGATGCAATGTAATTTAACGATTGAAAGCTATGTTAGTTGTAAGCCAATTAAGTAGTTCCTTCTTAAGTGGTTCTTCAATATTGTGTAGAGCATTTACCACTTATTGTTTTCCTTTAACTGTTCTTGTAAGTGCAACACACATGCACATGCGCATGCACATGCGTGTACATGCTTCAAGATTGTCAGAAAATTGTTAAAAATTTCGTCATTAAGTTAAGTTTTGCTCTTCGTTCCTGTTTCCTTTCTGATAACTGTATTGACTTATGCTTCTAGGTTTTTCATCACTAAAATGTAGATCACTATTCTAGATTCCGTGATCCGTCATTAGACTTAGTTTCTCTTATCTGAGTATTTATCAAGTCTACATCAGAACAATGCAATGCTAGATTGCGTCACAGCACCCAATCTTTCGGTAACGTATCCTCTGACTCATTTGTGTCAAAAATATGACGATCATAAACGTCCTGTTTAAAGCTCAACTCAGGTTACAATTTTAATATCGAATAGCTGAATAAAACAGCATAATGAGTATTCAAGGTTACGCCATTAACTTTGGACGCCTGGATAATGTATTTTAATATCTGTGTGACTTTTCCATTATCATGTGTAATGGAAAAAGTCATCCAACGGTTGAATGGTTTTCACAATGAGCTGTTAGATTCGTCATGGTTGATGTGGATTCTCTAAGTTTGCTGCGCAATTCATTTGCAACTGGTTAGTCTGGTAGCAAAAGATCATTAACACCATTGTATTTGTATCAGGCGTTATTCAAAAGTTTACAATTTTATTGGTCTCAATTGTATGAATATCTAACTTAACCCAGCCTTGGAGCTTTAAATCCAGTGATATTTTTCATGTTTAGTTTATTGTATTATAAATAAAACAAATGGTATTATCCCCATGTTACTTATATCCTGGAAGTGTAGGCAAATAAACGAATAAATTGAAACTGGAGCGCCAAAATATTTACCTCTTACAAAATTGTTCGTAATATTCTTTCTTAAATTCAGTTTAAAGCCCCTTAAATACTCGAACCTTCTACAGAATAATTTGCATTGAGTGTTGATTGATATTATTAGGACATTGAACCGGTGATCAACCAAAGTGCGTCCTTCGCACTTAAGTGTCAAAGGCTTTTTGTGAACTTGTTCAGACTTTGGTTGGATCCTGTCATTATCTATTGGAGTGTTTCTGAAATCTATAGACGTGTATTTGAATAATTTTGTTAATCGAATACTTTCAGCTGTTATTTATCAATTGTACAGTGTGGTTATGCTGACAGTTCGAGTTGTTAATTTCATTAAATCAAAATTATTAATTAATGCCGTAGTAAGGAGAGCAGATACACTCGCGAGTTGATGACCAACCTTCATCCTAGGCCACATCATCGCTTCACATCAGGCGAGTTGCATTTAATATTAAAAAAAAACCGGCCAAATGCGAGTCGGGCTCGCGCACGAAGGGTTCCGTACCATTATCTATAAAAAATACGAAAAAAACACGTTTATTGTATGGGGACCCCAATTAATATATATTTTTTTAATTTTTAGTATTTGTTGTCATAGCGGCAACGGAAATACATCATTTGTGAAAATTTCAGCTTTCTAGCTATCACGGTTTATGAGATACAGCCTGGAGATAGACAGACAGACAGACAGCGGAGGCTTAGTAATAGGGTACCGTTTTACCCTTTAGGTACGGAAACCTAAAAAGGAACTGGAAAAGCACCTAAAGAAGAAAAATAGCGTAGTATAGAAAACATTTATAAGTTACAAAAACATATCAATAATGAAAGTCAAGACAATGTCATTAATCTTAAACATTTGTTCGTTCACGTGCACCCAGACGGCTTTACAAATGCAAAGTACGCAACATTAAATATTTATTATCTCCGGCCTTGAAGCAGCTTGCTTGCTGAATTGTAAGTATTCGAAAATTCAATTAACTTCACAAATATAAACTGTAAAAGTCTTATCGTTGTACTTTTGTGTAAAGGACTGAAGTTAAGATACTTTTGATCTTCAAGATGAATGGGCGGATTTTAGCACTGTAATTAAGTGTTAATTTAGAGACCAATTTAAGTACTGAGTAATTTAAGTGGTGATCAGTTCAATCTCAGCATGATCTATATTAGCAAAAAAAGCATAGACGTCAGCCCATAATGCTTCCACTGCTCTCCCCCTGCTCTCTCTTCTACTCTTTGTAAAATAGTCTCTATTGCTTCATCCAATTAACTAATTGATGCTACTGCCAACATCATCATCATCATTATTCTCCTGCCGATATCCCAATTTATTTGGGGTCGGCGCAGCATATTTTCTTCTTTCATACTTCTCCATTACTCGTCATCTCATCAGACACCTCCGTTCTAGCCATATCATCCTTCACACCGGGCGGTGTAGAGAAACGATGGATGGGCATCCATCGTTTCTTTGGGCTTCCTCTACTTATCTTCTTCTTCCATACTTCTCCATTACTCGTCATCTCATCTGTCACCTCCTTTCTTGCCATATCATCCTTCACACAGCCCATCCATCGTTTCTTTTGGCTTCCTTTACTCTTATACCCATCCACATTCATACTCAAAATTTTCCTCACGACATTTTCCACATTCCTCCGCATACCATGCCCATACCAACTGCTAACATAAAATATTGAAAAGACGGCTCTTCTATGATCTCTGTCTATTTTAATATAGCGTCCTGTCTATGTTCTTTTTCTATCATCGTCTCAGAATAATTAATATAATCTGTAATTTATGCACCTGACCTTCCAGCAAATGCGCATTACAAAATCATCATAATTATTATTCCTTTATTCATCTTTTTACAAACTTGATATATTTTAAAATATTAATTTAAAAATAAAATATAAAAAAACATTTAAAAATATAAAGATAATCATCATAATAATTGTTATTAAGGAAACCTGTTGCGCTGCTTAACATCGAATGTTCTGGACTAATATTAACAAAAGGACACACAGGTATCAAACAAAAGACGTAACTTAAATTTACATATTGATGTAACCGAGGGACTTCACATTTAGGACAGGTTTAGGTGCAAGCTCTGTGCTTCGGTCAAATAACCTAAAGTTTTGTTTTTTTCGCACGCTTTTTAATCCTCTTCTGAATCTTTTTTGTCTTCTGTATCATTATAATTATGTCCCCATTGACCTATGAGTGAGAATATAAACAGATTATATTTGTCAGTTGGTTTAACCCGTGGCTAATTGGCTATGGACCGTAGCCATTTACGATCGGCCTTTTCTTTCAAAGGATATACTATGAATGTTAAGGGTTACTGTTTTATTAATAGATAGGCCATCTGTCACATGATAGAGAATATTTATTGACTTTTAAAGCAGATTTATGTCAATCGTGATACATGACACAACTTCGATATGAATGTTTTCCTTTTAATGCCATAAGAACTAATAAACATGACGTTTAATTAAACCTAAACATCGAGTCTTTAATATTCAAGGAAATGATTGCATCAATTTCGAAAGCGAAACATAGGAACATAGGTATGGATAATGCAAATATAAAGGTAAATACATGACTAATCAATAATCATTCAAATACTTGTAATTTCGTGACAGTGTGCTTGTAGACCGAAATTAAAGATAAGGCCTTGACAAATGTACGATATATAAGAAAAGGTGAGGTGAGGTAGTGGTTGATGCAATTGCTGACTATTCTGATAATTTAGAAAGTGAGTAATACGTTGTGCTTATAACTGGAATATACTGAAATAAACATACAAACAAACTCACTCCTTATCCTATGCCATCTGCTCCAAATGCTACAATCCTTACATACAACTTTAGCGTCATTCACGGTTTTAGAATTGGTCATATACGCACGCCGCGCCGGTTGCGAGAACCGAGAACTATGCAATATGCATGATGTTTCTGGAGAACATCACCAAGTTCCCAATCACCATTGTTTCAATGAATGAGTAGCTTATAATGAAATCAGACAACTAGAAGATACAAATATAGCGAAAATTACATACAGAATCTAATAATGAAGTAGCTGTAATTGTTCTAGAAACTTCGCTTACATTTCTAAAGAGTCCCGATATACGATCTCATGTAGGTCAAGGTCATTTTAAAGGACCCCCTCCTTTCGTACAGCCAGACGCACGTTTGAAGGACGTTTCTAGAATTAATATTTATTCGAGCGGATGCATTCGATTACATTCTGTTTGGCTGGAGCGAAGTTTTCTTTGTTAAGCCTTGGAGATATTGGTGTTTGTGCATGTATCTGTTGCTTATTTAGGAATTTTAGGAGTATAATTTTACTGCCGGTTCCTGGAGATTAAAGTTGCTGGTTTTGAAGTTTTTTTTACTCTTACTGTATTATGAAAAGGTTTTCAGGGAAATTCTTTTGTGTTCATAGAGGACTTTTACTTTGATTACAAGTCGGCAGGAACTTTTTAAATGGGTCAGTACTATTTACAAAATTTTCTGGATCCTGTCCTATAAAAGATCCCAGGAGTCTCTAAAATGTTTAGATTGTAAATTTTTTTGACATTTCCCTTCCGATACTAGAGAAGATTGTTTTAAACCTATTTAAATGGATCTAATTCTCTAAATTATTTAGTCGATGGTTTTGGTGACGGTAAAACTCTAATGATTCTATGTTGACACCAACTTAAATGAATAAAATGTATGAATAAAAAAATGTGTGAATAAAAAAATAAAAACGAAGAAAAAAAGTAGGTTCTCAACTCGACGCGTTTATTTTTGTTTCTTTTTGCAATTATTCTGTTACAAAAAACGTGATTAAATAAAAAGACACAAACAGTAGACACTATCATATTTACATTTAAATCTAATATTATGAAAAAATATCTTAATTGTAATCTAATCCTTAATATTTTTATTGCATAATGTAAGTAAATGAAATTGTTATTGATCTGATTTGGTTTTGTAGCTATAGCTGGCTTTATGTTAACTTATTTATTTAAGTATTCCAAAACATTTGTTAATTTTGATTATGCCCATCTAGTGGCAATCTTTAAATATGTTTTATCTGTGGATAATGCAGTGGACTACAACATTACAACTTAGTTTTGTTAGTCTTATGTTTTATATTATGTTGTAGTTGTTTATTATCCCTCAATAAATAAAATAAAAAAAATCTTGTATTCAAACTCAAAGCATTTATTTCAATTAGACCATAACAGGCACTTTTGAATGTCAGAAAAAACAAACATGGCGAAGCTACAGTCACAGACACAAGCCATAACAACTTGTGAAAGAATTGTAGTTGCCCATTCCATTCATTCTGAAACACATTCGGTATCATAACATTTTCAAATCCAGAACATAAGATCAAAAACAGAGAACCTTTTCATTCATTCCCAAGAATCGTAAAAAGAGCTTTAATATAATATATTAGGGCTTATTTCGCGGTCCCTAGTTTACTCGGGGGTCGTTATTTATAGAAGAACAGGAATAACTTTCAAAATTCTATTGAGTTTTTCTTTAAATAGAAGTTCCGTTTATTACGAATTAGTAACCTTGATTTTGAAGTAAAAGTAAAAAGGGATAAAACTTTTATTATGTTTGTTTTATTGGAACTTTTTGTGGTTCAGTAATTTCGTAATACATTGTTTACTTATGATAATTTCTTCTAGTTTATGAATATATGTACGACTAACATTCTATCATGTCATTTTAAGTTGTATCACCATCATCTGAATGTTTGTGTTTATTGAGTGAAGTAATATTACATGCAACATCCTGTGTTTATGATTTCGTTGCACTGACATGATCACAAGTTCAATTGTTAATGCGTTCATTGGATTTAGGTACAGATTGTTTGCCTCTGCCTTGAAATACTAGGAGCTCATGAGTCTCAAGATCTATCCTTGACATAAAGTTCTTCATTCGTCCTTCAAAGCAATTAAAGCCTTTATCTAAATCTACATCTACTAACAAGAGATAATTATAATGATTACTTGTAAGATAAGTGTTGAAGCTCATTTTATGTATCTACAAACAAACATACAGTCCACGTTTCTTTATAGTAGCGAGTCGCCGACCGTATTAAATCTAATGTTATAATATTTTTAAGTTAGTTGCCAATAAACACGATCCAAGACAGACGCTTGTTTCCATGAGCTAACTCCTCGCCAAACCAAATTAAACCCTAACGTACACAACATAATGGTCATAATCGAGCCGGATCATTAGTGAAGTTAATATAGAAAAAATAACATTCCATCAGAGATAAGAAGCCGGCGAGTGAATCGTTAAGCGTAAACAAACCAATTAGCAGTGATTTTAACAAAAAAAACGTTGTTTCCTCAAGTTTTACATCGGATTTGTGTATTATATCGAAGATTCACTTATTTAACAGTGAAATATGTCTAAGACGACCGAAGAAGCACTTGGTATACTTGAAGATACAGCAGAGTTACTGAAGAAAACACAAATAAACTTACGAAAATGTCCTAAACAACGTTTGACGAAAGGTTACATACAATCTAGAATTCAGTGCCTCGAAGAATACTGGAAAACATTCAACGGCGCGCATCAAGACTTAGCGAGGATGACACCGAGAGATAAACGTAATTTGTTGTCGTATTTCGTTAATGAAGAGTTTTTTATTTATGAAGATCTTTATTTGTGTTTGTTGGGTGAATTACGCGATATGTTAGAAAAGGTAACCACGAAATCATCGCAAATGATGAACATCGATAACGCGGACGAAGATAACCAACAAACACAGGTGAGACTGCCAAGTATAACGATACCTACGTTTTCTGGAACCTATGAAGACTGGCCTGCGTTTAAAGATTTATATGTTTCATTAGTGCATGATAACAAGTCATTGAGCAACGTTCAAAAGTTGCATTATTTGAAGACTAGCATCAGCGGTGAAGCAGCAACCCTACTTAAATATATACAAGTAACTGAAAGTAACTATTTACAAGCATGGGAAACATTGAAGAATCGTTACGGCAATCGAAGATTGATAGTTAACTTAATGTTGAAGAGATTAGTTTATCAAAAAAAGGCGAACACTCAATCGGCCAGTCAACTGAAGTCAATTTTGGATACAACTTCTGAAATTTTAGACAACCTTAAAAACTCCAACGTGAACACCGACTCCTGGGATCCTATAATCATATTTCTGGTCGTACAGAAGCTGGACCCGGAATCTCATAAAGACTGGGAAGAGTACGCCTACAAAGGCAGTTCAGAGGATTTACCTACGTGGAATGAGCTTAAAACATTCCTAAATGGCAAATTTCGTGCATTAGAATTAATTACACCCTCTTCAACATCAGCCACGCGTGAAAAACCTAAAGAACGCGGTTCATTCCATGTTTCAACTAATGAAAGGGAAAATACTTGTATAATGTGTAAGGAAAATCACACCCTGTCTCACTGCAAATTGTTTGCGAAGATGCAACCTTCAGAACGCTTTGATTGTGTAAAGAATAACAAGCTCTGTTTTAACTGCCTGGCATCAGGACATTCGGTCTTCAAATGCCGTGTTCCAATGTCCTGTCACAAGTGTAAAAGACGTCATCATACTCTCATACATCTAACAAAGAAGACGGATACATCGGCATCATCTGAGGCTGTACAACCGACGCCGACAGTATCAACTCAAGCAGATGTAGAAGAAAAGGCCCAAGTCAACACAATGATTGCGTCGTACTACAATGCCAGAAAAGATATAGGAATGTTAGCAACCGCAATGGTGATAGTAAAGAGTGAACAAGGACACACCATTGTACTCAAGGCACTCATAGATCCAGGATCACAAGCCTGCTTTATTAGTGAGAAAGCGGCACAACTATTAAAACTCAAAAGGCAGGTAACTAATTGCATTATTACTGGAATGGAATCCATGAAGGTCGCTGTCAAGCATGAAGTGAAAATAGAAGTTTTATCACGATGGGAATCAAATTTTGCACTATCTATACAAGCCTACGTGATGACCAAGCACTTGACAATACAATTACCTGCAAATACATGGTCAACAAGCAAATGGCCACACTTGGCAGATCTAGACTTAGCAGACCCAAAGTATGGAGTATCTGGAAACATTGATCTGCTTCTAGACGTCAAGGGATATGCCAAAATACTACAAGATGGTCTAATCAAAGGTCCACCGGGGTCACCTATAGCACAGAGAACCAACCTCGGCTGGATAATATTTGGTGAAATAAACATAAAAACAAACACAAAAGAAAAATGTTTAATGGCGATAAATGAACAATTCGATGTGAAAGAACTATTGAAGACTATGTGGGAGTTAGAAAGCGATACAAAAAGAAATTTTACTAAAGAGGAAATATTATGCGAAGAAATTTATGAAAAAACACATACAAGAAACAATGAAGGACGCTACATAGTTAAATTACCCTTTAAAAACGACAACTTAAAATCACCCGACGGAAAGACAAGAGAGATAGCATTAAACAGATTTCTGCAACTGGAGAAAAGACTGAACAAAAATCCCGATCTGAAAGAAGAATACAAAAGGGTTATTGAAGAATACATAAACTTAAAACACATAGAAGAAGTACCAAAAAAAGAAATAAATACAAAAAAGTCTGTCTACTTACCCCACCACGCAGTAGTCAGGAACGATAAAGAAAGCACGAAGACTCGCGTCGTTTTTGACGCTTCCTGCAAGGGTTGCAATGGAGTTTCCCTAAACGACGAATTACTGGCAGGTCCTGTTCTACAAGACGACTTGCGAAGCCTAATAGTAAGATGGCGAACACACGCAGTGTGTTTTGTTTCTGACATTCAAAAAATGTACCGAATGATATTGGTAGCCCAGGAAGACACCGATTACCAGAGAATACTGTGGCGAAACGACTCGTCTGAAATCATACAAGATTTAAGACTCCTGACTGTTACCTTCGGCACAGCGTCAGCACCATATTTAGCAGTAAAAACACTTATGCAACTTGCTAAAGATGAAGGTGCCAACTATCCTGAAGCTGCTAGGGTGTTACAAGAAGATTTATATGTGGATGACGTTATGTCAGGATGTGACGATTTAGAGCAAGCCATTCAAATAAGCAAAGACCTGAAAGAATTATTACAACGAGGTGGCTTTCAACTAAAGAAGTGGTCGTCAAATAACATAGATTTTTTAAAATCAATAGATCCAGAGGACAGATCTATCAATGCACATATGGATCTAAATATAGATGGTACCATAAAAGCTTTAGGTGTACAATGGAACTTAGGCAGCGATCAATTTGAATACCAACTAAACCTAGTTCCTCTTCCTGCGATCGTTACGAAGCGAAGTATATTGTCAGATGTCCAAAAGCTTTTCGACCCGCTCGGTTGGATAGCGCCATGCATCGTGCAAGCAAAAATTTTGATTCAGAAGCTCTGGCAAATTAAACTTGATTGGGATCAAGAAATTACTCCAGCTGTGAGAGAAGAGTGGATAACTATACGAGACGATATTGCCAACGTCAATGCAATTAGAATAGATCGATGGATGGGCACGTACAGTTTAAAGAAGAATAGCATACAACTCCATGGTTTTAGCGATGCATCGATGAGAGCATACGCAGCTGTTGTGTACTGTCGCGTACATTACTCGGATGGTGCAATCAAAACATCATTGATTGCAGCAAGAACTCGCGTTGCTCCGTTAAAGACAGTGTCATTACCACGACTTGAGTTGTGTGGAGCTGTTCTGGTGTCAAGATTATTAAAACAAATTTCAACAGCAATGAAGATCCCACTAAGTAATGTTTTTGCTTGGACTGATTCCTCAATAGTTCTTGCTTGGCTACAAAAAGAACCTAGCAGATGGAAGACTTTTGTTGCCAATAGAACGGTTGAAATAACTGGCAATGTCCCGAAAGAACAATGGTACCACGTACAATCGCAAGAGAACCCCGCTGATATAGCGTCTAGAGGTGCACTAGTATTAGAGTTAAAAACATGCGACTTATGGTGGAAAGGGCCCCAATGGCTTTCAAAAGGTAAAGATACTTATTTTACCAAACCAGAAATCATATCTACAGAGCTAGAAAAGAAGACCACTATACAAACTTTTACAATGACCAAAAACGAAGAAGATGAGACAAGATTAACAGAACAATTTGAAAAATACAACTCGTTGAAGGAATTAATTAAAAGTATTGCATTCTGTATTAGATTTTTAAAACATAAAAGGTTAAAGGAAGGCATAGATACTGCTTTGACAACGGAAGAATTAGAATTTGCATTAAACATATGCATAAAAAAGGTACAAGGCGAAGAATATGCAGACGAAATTGAGTCTCTAAGAAAGGGTAAACAGGTTAAAAGAACTAGCACATTAAAAACTTTAGATCCGTACTTAGATGAGAACCAGATGCTTCGGGTTGGCGGACGCCTTAGACACGCTAACATAGCGGATCAAAGTAAGCACCCAATCATATTGGGTCATAGAAACAAACTCACTCCTTTGATCATTGCCGATGCACACACAAGAACCCTACACGGAGGAATCCAAATAATGTTGAGCTTTTTGAGATCTAAGTATTGGATAACGCGAGCTAAAGCACAAGTCAAACAATATGTTCACCGATGCTTAGTATGCGCCAAACAGAATGCGACTGCAAGAACGCAAGTAATGGGTGATTTGCCAAAGGTTCGTGTGACACCAGCTCGACCGTTTCTGCATTCCGGTGTAGACTTCGCTGGACCATTACAAGTTCTATGGAGCAAGGGAAGAGGCGTCAAGGCACACAAGGCGTACATATCAATCTTCATATGTATGGCTACCAAGGCCGTTCATTTGGAGCTAGTTGGAGATATGACGTCAGAGGCGTTCATCGGCGCATATAAAAGATTCTGTGCGAGAAGAGGCAAGTGTGCACATTTATGGAGTGACCAGGGGAGGAATTTCATCGGGGCAAATAAAGAGTTGGTAGCCATGTGGAAGGAAGCAAGCTTGGAGTTCTCTGGAGCAATCGCAGAAACGCTTGCATCTGATGGCACGCAATGGCATTTTATTCCTGCATACAGCCCAAACTTCGGCGGCCTCTGGGAGGCAGGAGTAAAATCCACGAAGTATCACTTAAAACGAATACTAACCAGCAACTTAACTTTCGAGGAGATGTCGACAGTGCTGTGTGAAATAGAAGCTTGCTTGAACTCGAGGCCGTTGTGCCCCCAAGATGATTTGGACAATGTGAATATCGAGCCATTAACACCTGGCCACTTTTTAATTGGAGAAGCACCCCTTGTCATACCTAGCCCAAAGTTACAAAATTTGAAGGTGCACACATTATCACGATGGCAACATGTCCAAAAGTTGTTGCATGATTTTTGGTCTAGATGGCAACAGGAATATTTAACTAGACTACAACAACGTCCAAAATGGCTCAAACGAGGAAAGGAGTTTGAAGTCGGTAATATTGTTTTGATCAAGCAGGAGAACCTTCCACCAGGGAAGTGGTTATTGGGACGTATAGTGAGCAAACACCCAGGACCAGATGGGTGCACAAGAGTTTATAGCGTCAAAAGCGGTGACAGCGTTGTAAAGAGAACTGTGACCAAACTCTGTCCACTGCCAATAGATAGTAACCCTGAATAGTCCAATAATTTAGTGTTTAGTTAGTGTTTGATAATTTTGCATGACGTGTAATGTTAATTGCATATTTATGGTTCATTTGAAAGGACTCTTATAGTCCTTTGGTGGGCGGCTTATGTTGAAGCTCATTTTATGTATCTACAAACAAACATACAGTCCACGTTTCTTTATAGTAGCGAGTCGCCGACCGTATTAAATCTAATGTTATAATATTTTTAAGTTAGTTGCCAATAAACACGATCCAAGACAGACGCTTGTTTCCATGAGCTAACTCCTCGCCAAACCAAATTAAACCCTAACGTACACAACAATAAGCGATTATAATTTAAATGGCTTCCTTGACATTGTTTTTGACATTTTGGCAGCACTTTCCGAGTTTGTTTGTAAATATTTATTAGATGTGTGCGGTGTGCGTACGTGGCTACGTTCATGTATCTACCGAATGTGACTCGGCAGGATAATTGGGGCATAAAAACCAACGTATTCCCTGTGTTGGTACCTATAAGCACCTAATACCTATGTTGTGTTATATTACAACTTGTTTGGGGAAAAAACGGCGCCTTCGTCATATTTTGTAATGTTGGGCAATTTTTTTAGGTAAATTCGCAATGATATTTTAGGGAGTCAAAAATGATTAGTACTGACTGAGCCATGTGGTCTGATAACCCACCTAAGAGGATTACAGTTTTTAAGAAATATTTAGGGTCGTTTTGAAAAGAACATGCTTCGTAATAATTTGTGGAGTTGTGTAAACTTTAGAAGTAACAAGTACTTATAAAGAGCGTTGAAAGGGGTTAAATCAATGACTAACGCTAAGACATAGCCTTATGGAATTCATTATCATAGACAGATGATCAAACATGTTCATCAATGAACAAACTGGCAAACGTGCCAAGGAAACCCATCTAACAGGATAACTATACTGTTTACCAAAACAAACCAGCCTTAGATAACGAACAACTCAAATTAAATAACAGTTATTTCGAACTGATAAGTGTTAAAATGAAGTGAAAAAATCATACCTGGCAGTTGGCGCCGGCATGTCGCGGGGAGGGGCGCCTGAGGGGGAGGCGAGAGGGAGGGGGGGCAAGGCGCGCGGGGGGTGTCACAACTAGCAGCGAGTGAGGTCAAGCCGGTGCATCAACAAGGGATGGGACAACACTCTTGTTTTGTTTTTTATCGATTTTTTTTTTGTTTTTCGATGCTTCGTTGTATCCGGTCATGAATGGGGCTCTTTTCTAGTTTGTAACATTAAGTCTGTAATCTCCGAAGGCCATTCCGCCAGTCATGTTGAAGTCCCATGTAACAGAGGGCGAGCCTATTGCCAGCAACAGGGCACAAATCCAGAGTTCGGGCTCGTTCTGGTCCGTGAGTGTCAGAATGAGGGATAAGATATTTTGTCAATAGAGTAACGGTCGGATTCAAACATAATTAGGGAAATGTGGGTGTGACTGCCTTACCCTTCGGGGATTACAGGCGTGATGTTATGTATGTTGTAACAGTCGGCAACAGTGTTTTCCTGCCCAATAAAATATCAGCTTGTGTTCGAACAAAAACAAATTAAACTTAGAAATTAAACAGATAGTCAGAATTTCGGAGATGATAGGAAACAGAAACAAACGGCAATTACAGCTTGGTAACGATTTGACGTAGACAGCGCCTTTATTCCGTAGCAATAAGGGCCGTTTTCACATTTCATGTCATCGTTCAGTAGGTATTTGTGTTTATGAAAGTAGTTGTGCGGATAATCCGGAAACAGCACGTGAGCAAAACTGTAAACATTTATAAAGTGCAATATGTCTCACAAAAGTTACACAACATGAATAACACGTGAATCTCGTTACATAGGCCATATGTGTACATATTCAGTTACTGTTAAGCACTATTGCGTCCTGTTCATTGAGAAATTTGAGTTTGCAAAACATTCTTGGTTTTACAACCACTTCCGCGAAACTAAAACTAGTCACAAAAAGGACAAATCTTCTCGGTGCTTCCAAAGAATACAATGCTACTGGAATTAAAAGAAAAATAAAGGTTCATCGAAGCCCGTTAAGAAGTTAACACAATAGCTGCAGTAAAACAACAATGAAACCTACAATACATGCGTGTTATCGCACAATACCCAACACTAGTGAGGTCAGACAGACCGGAGGGGCCCGCCCCGCTCCCCGCGGCCCCCCGCCGGCCGTATAAAACCGCTCCCCCACACGCGCGCCGCGTCTGACGTTACTGCGCCACCGTATAGCTCGGTCCTACAACGACCGCAATACCACGCGCTAAATAAATTGTGAAAGTGTTGCTTATAAAACGTGATTTCTCGAGTGAGAGTACATTGCCGCGCCTAAGAACCAAGAAGACGCGACGCCTTCGCAACGTAATAATCAGTGGAAGGGGAATTGTCTCGTGCATTTGAGCTTGGAGAGGGGTTCAATGGAAGCGAGGTTCGTGACCTGCCGGAGTTTCCAGCAGATCAAGCCGCCTGAGAAGAGCCTAGCGCCGTCCCCACCGACGGTGAAGGGGCTCCTGTCTCGATTCGGGAGTCAGGCACAGGCTTTGTTCGCGCCCAAGAAACCCCGCTTCGGTTCGTCAGTGGCGATACACAAGCTCCGGGAGACCAAGTGGTTCAAGCATGATGAACAGAACATATTGTGCGCCGTCCTCGAGACAGGATTCATTCTCGAGGTGCGCGCCGAGGACCCACTGCCCCCGGACTCTTTACTGTCGCCAGACTATCACATGTATGCAGTCGCCATGTGGAAGAAGGGTAAAGGTGTGTACCATAAATGTGTTGTATTAATGACGTTAATTTATTATCGGTATTGTTGAACATAAAAGGAATTTAAAGTTGTCGTGTTCGCTCACGACAGGCATCGTAATGGGGGCGCGATGATAACGCTCACTTCGTGCGAGCCTCCGAGCGAGACTAAATAAAGTTGGCACAGTTCACCCACGGTCACACGTAATAAGACGAATTCACAATAGCGTTTGTAAATAATTCATGTGCATGCGCGATTCACCTTATTGAGATCAACCGATGGATTGTTGATGCGTTAAAAGCTCGTATAACCGTCGGCAATACGAGAACTTGAGTTTCGAAAGGGCAAAGGCCTTGGAGTTTTTCTTACAAAAATATCCGAGACGCCGATGGAATTTCGAAGCGAGACTTGAGGGATCCGGTTTTTAATTATAGAATTTGTTCTTCCGACAGAAAAAACAAAGAACCCGGAACAGATAGACGTGTACACAGTTCAACAGAAAGGTGTGAGAAAACGTGTCGTGAAGACAACATTGGGTGCCTTTTGGAAGAAGGACTCCGTGATACGCATCAACAATGTGGACGATAAGCAGGAGACGCCGAACATCGAGAAGGATATCAGAGCCAAGGTAACTATCACCACGAAACTTTCGGAAGTCCACGTTTCCAATTCCAATATTTACTAAAAACACGTTTGCGTTAGCTTCAAACTATATCCCCACTATCTAACTCTACTACTATAGTTGCAAATCATGATAACTGTAAATTACTTGACGATTACAAATAATTACGTGTCGCTGATAACTATAAATTAATCTAACAAGTTTTATTATTGAAACACATTCAACCTGATAGTTGTTCAAGTGACATAATGAAACAAGGTCTTCAATGATCCACGAACATTGAATACCGAGGCTAACGTTTCATACAAGTTTTGTAACGTAACATTGCTAAAACCAGACAGTCTGTATTGAAAAAGATTACGACATGCACTATGAACAATAGTCCAAATATTAAAACAATTGTAATCGTGTGATTACTGCTTTCATGTCATGATTTGTTAACTTTGATCGCACTTTGAGATTGGCCTCGTGTTTATGCAAATTCACGAATATCTTTAGTAGTTCCCACGTCAAACATCTGTGTTATCTTAACACTTTTTCAATCTAATTTGTCTTTCTCCTCTTGAACTAATCCCATTTAGATTAGATGTAATGCATGATAATATTCCAACCTTCAAAGGTTTATCAAGAGACTCACTCGAACTTAGACGTTCTTCCTTCAATACCGTAGGCTTGCGTCAGAATTGGAAACCTCTCCTTTCAGATAGCGAAAACCTCAAGGGGTCTTTCGTTTATTGGAAACTATGGGCACACTCGAACAGTGGAACAGCTACTAAGGAGCTTCTACTGATTGCAGCTGGATATGGCAACTAAATCAAGGTTCGAGAGGAATTGGCACAATACCCTGCACTTCGTCCACTGGTGCAGATACGGCGAGACACCGCAAGAGGCTCGCATGAGACAGGTAAATTGCACACGATTATAAGTCCAGAACTGCATAGAATTCTAGAAACCAATAAACGCTTTTAACGAGTTCGCGCATTAAGTTACCGTGTGACGCGTTTGTTGTACGCGATTCAATACGTTCCTTAATCCGATTCAAATGTTTGTTTCTAGAATGTTTTTTTTTTAATTCTTATCTTTTTAATGCATGCGAATGCATAGATGCAAGCGGAGAGTAAGCCGGCCCTTTCAACGTTTCGAAACGAACACGATCTAAAGGCTGTATTACTTCACCCATGTACAATTTTACACTCAGTCAAGCATCGTAAATGCTTCTTTACTATTCAGCTTCATGTGTATGTCTATGCTGATTGAGTTTTTTTACTGTGGACTGAATGGGGCATCGGAGTTAATGGCACATCAAGACTGGCGATCATCCATCATGCATGGGGCATAAACTGGGTCCGAGAGTAAAAAAGAGATCGCACAAAGCAGAAATTTTGTTACAGATCAGCTTAACGACGTCGAAAACACCTATGATTATCATCTTTTGATGGTAATTGTTGAGGCGCTTTGGACACTTACAGCTGGCAAGAATAACAAATACCGGTGAGGTTTTGAATTTTAACTGATTCTAAGATGTTTAGGAGTCAGTGTGCCTTTTTATGTGTTCTAACTCTTAGATACCTGTGAGTGGTCACGTAGTGGCTGAGATGATTCAATACTTGTGTGCCCCACTGTACATATCACTGACTAATCGAGTTGAAGAGAGAAAAAAATACACAAAAAACGTGTGCTAAAATTCTCATATCAAATTAGGCGATCAACCAGTGAAAATTGTTTAAAACGTTGTCCGATTTTCCGTGCGGTCATGCGTACATAAATTTACCACGTCGATCGTTAATTTATTGGATAATTAAAACGATTTACAAATTAATTGGTCTTTCAAACGTTTCTAAAATGCATTAATAATTTTATTATGGTTCAGAATTGATTGGTAGAGGAACGTACGTCATTGAATTGCGTTAGGCAACCTTTTACCGACGAAGACATTTTCTTATTTATTCAGCTTTTATGTTGTTACTGAAATACGAATCATACGGAGTGATAATTGAGTTCGATTTGCCTGATGACCGTTGAACAGTGAAAGTCAATAATGATTAAAACGTATGGCTTTAATCATTATTGTTTTTGATGTACATTTGTTTAAACAGTGATACCAAGACGATTGTTACCATGCAATTGACATTATAAACGTTATCAATTGTTACTTTTTGTACGACAATGTATAACAGTCATTTATATTGTATGGATCAAGAAGTATTGTGGCAATTGAGTAAATATGGATTGTTTTGAAACTTGATTCATAAAATAGCAATTTCATTTGTTTCTTATTGAGCTATTTGAGATCTTAGATAGCTTAGTATGTTATTGATATCATTATTCTTTTCTTGACTAGCAAAGCGGTGAAACATTTTTAGTTATCTTTCAAAAATATATAATGACGTTTTGACGTACAAATAAAATTCTTAATTTTTCTCGATTTATTAAAGAAACAGTTGAAACTACTGTAATATTTTGTTTATCGATGGTCTGATATAAAAAGTTTGACATAAAAAAATATATCTGTATTATGAAAACAATGGATTAATAGACAATAAAGAGGTAAAGTCCCTTTGTAAGCATTGTGGTGGGACTTGAACATAATTTACATTTCAATTCAATTATTCAAAGTAAATTACATAACATTATTTAAATGCAGTTATTTATGTAATAGTAATTGAACTGTTATGGCTTGTAGTAACAATCCGCATTCATTTAAATATAATCTATCTATTGACGGATTTCCTTACAACTAATATAATAAACTATTGTGGTTACTCTATAATCTGTGGTAAATATTACTTACTTTTAAAGTACTCGTTGGTTATATTATTTTACTAATGATTAAACGGTCATAATTAATAGATATGTTCTTATGATCCAAATTAATTATGTTATCAAAAGTGCGTAACCTATTTTTGTTTAAAGCAAGCACAAGTTATTTGAACTTTCTAAAAATGATATAGATATTGACTTAGTTTGTATGGAATACAATATGTGGATAAACGGACTTCTTCGTATTTAATTATATTAGACATAGAAAATATTTGCCACAAAGAAAAAAAGTCTATGGTTGGTGTCTTTTATCAGACAGTGCAGCACTAAAGACAGGGTTATGTTTTTGTTTCGGTTGTATTAACAATTTTCTCACTGTACTCTTGTTTAATGTTTTATAAATACTTGATTAGTTTAACTTATGGTTGCCCTGCTATAAACAATAATATTGGACTTTCCCAAACAGTCAATGTTTGTAAAATCCACAGAACAGGAAATAGCATAAAAATACCAGACTTCAACAAGCACTCAATGAATTGTTTATTTTTTTATTAGTCAATGAAACATAACTATACCTAACTAATGTTATAAACACGAACCTACGTCAGTAGTAAGGAAAATACTACTAGACTGCTCTGCTTTTCATAATATTTAAGGTAAACGAATCAAGGAAATTAAATGATGTACATATTTACAATACCACTAGCTTTCCGCGACTTTGTACTACCGAGTCCACTGAGATTCTGCCACTATTCACCCATATGCACTAAGTAATAAGGTTGAAAGTGGTCGACAGTCAGTGAACTGGGTAGTACATGAATAGTTCTTGGTTATAATAATATAAAACGTATTCTATGGCACTCTGTAAATCGGTTGAGGAGATCCGAAGATTACCGCCTACATCCAAACTTTACGTCTTAACAATATATGTATAGTATAGATTCGATAAAAATATACCAAAGCTCAGACAATAGATAAACTTTTTAAAAAGGTGAATGGAAAATTAATATAGGTTAAACAAAAAAAAAGGTCGACCACAAAAAAAAAATCACAGATAACATAAAAATAGAAGCGTTATCAATGGTTAACGGTCACTTTTTAACTACGCCATTCTTTTATCGTAATGTTAAACAATTGATCAGGTTTAAACCACTTATAACCGGTTCGTGTCCATGGATAATTGGAATTACTCAAGACTAATGGACTGTAGGACCGTTTCGCTATACAATTAAATGACATTGAAGTTTTATTATCATTACGAAACATTAACATAAAAATAACTAGTAAAATGATAATTTTGCGATCGTGAAAATATTTACATGGAAATTATTAAGACAACTATCGGTTATGAAGTTAAAATTCTTATAAAATTCACTATAATGTGTTTGCTATAATTATTACTGCCTCTGCACATTTGTACTTAAATAATGCGTAGGCGCAAAGACAACGTCATACAAAGAACACCATTGACATCATATTTAGAATCGTCAATCAAACCAAAATAATACTTATTCCTGTAAGAAACTGAGTACAAACACTTTTATTTTCACTTTTTTTTCAACTAGTTTATATTGGTATTTCCTATCTGGCTACTCTGAGAAGAAACACGGGAACAAACTCAGTCTAGACATTATCTTGCTCAGACCAGACCATACGAGGACCATGGAGATGGCTAGCCTACTTAATGTTCACTGAATATTTATAAGCAAAGCCACACCTCTAAAATTATGTAACGCATTGCATAGAACAGTATACGTAGCAAAACTTGTCTTCTCCACCGCTATAGTTTGCAAACTAGTTTGTAATAGTCACGGGCTGACCTTTCACACCTATCATTAAAAGATAGATAAAATTTTATGGATAATTTGTAAGTCACGAAACGGACATGAAAGATAAAATAATATAATTCACTGGTTTCTGATAGAGCGTGGAAAAATTCTCGACAGTGTTGATATGAAATGTGCAAAGTATTTTAACAAATTATGTGTCTTTGTGATAGTCAAAAAAGTCCCCTAACAGTTCCATTGTGTTTACAGTCCATTAACGCTTTAATTGTTTTTTTCTATATGTTCAGTATTCTACACTTGATAGACATTATTCAAAGTTTTTTCTAAAAACTAATACGCGGTGACGTCTCTACTAAACTTACTGACATAAAAACTTCTTTAGACTAATTTTCCAATCTATTTGTTCCAGATAAGCGAGTCGTTCAAGTGGGGAAACGTCGGCATGAATATGGGTGTAATGCTTGTCAGTCAGAGCTACGCCAGAGAGAAGGCCAAGTCCGTCTGAGTATCGCCGACCAGCGGCTCCCACTCCGCTGGTTACTACCCCTGCTACGCCTGCTTTTGGCCCACCCACCCTAAGAAAATCGACAACGTCTAAGTATCAATTTGATTACGGAACATGTTCAGAAATGGGGAAGGAAACTGTGGAACTAATGGCGCTGTCTTAGCTAGTTCCAACCATTAGATCATTTGACCTCATTGGTCAGATTGGGACCTAGCTATAGTCACGCCATCTACAAAGAGCGTAGCGTAACCTTCCCCGTTGAAAGAGTTCCAATATCGAAAGAATTGTTACATCGGTTTATTTGAATTTGAAATTGCATTTCTAATTTAAATTAAGAATATTTAGACTCCGGATTGGATTATTTGAATTCGGAACAACGCTTCCGAATTGGGAAAACTTTCAATTCGGAATTTTTCCTGAAGAGATCGGTTTTTTTTTTTGTAAAATGGTTTTTATGTCTTGAATGTTATGTTCCTTCTTATGAATTTCATTAAGTATAATATTTTCTTTTTGTTTCGTTGTCTTTCCTGCCAGTATTTACTTTGACAACTATTATTACTGTCTCTCTTTGTATAATGATAAATTCTAGGGGCATCTTTCACACACTTTAGATACTGTTGGACCAAATTCAAGTTGCGGCTTACACATATTTAGATGGTGTTATACTTTAAAGATAATATAAAAAGTAGATTAGCATATTAGATAGCGAATGTAGTTCTCAATACATCTGGTTTTGTGCCGCCTAAATACATAAATTGTATAAGAGGAAAATTGTGAAAGTGGCCCTCTATAGCTTTAATTCGGATGTATAATAACAAAATTATGATAAAACATTCCTGTTATTAAAGAAAAAGACGCCCCTCGGCTCGTATATTAATATAACTATATTATGCTAATATTAAACTATTTAATGTTTAATCTTTATATCTATCTGAGAGTGGTGACCCTAGTCTTATGAGTATTTGTATCACTCTTTCTGATTAAAATAAGACTGTTTTGTTTTCCAATTTGGAATACGATTTCGTTCGAAAATCGCTCAATGTGAATTGAATTAGTCAAAAGAAGTATTGTTACGTTGGTCAGCCCTGATGGGGTTGACAGTTGAAAGTATTTTTAAACTGCATAGTTTATGCGAGCTAATTAATTTAATGTTAATTATTGAGACAGATGTCGACTGTTGTGAGAGTTGTACTCGTGTATGTTTAAACGTTCTATTTATAATGAAGCATTTTTATGAATAAATGATTACTTTATAACTGTGTTGAGTTTATTTTTAAATCCTACATCCCTGTGGTCTCTCTAGATAACAAGGCGGGTGGAACTAGATATAAATGGCGGGATTATGATAATTTTAACTAGACACATAGACCTTATACATTACTAGCGACCCGGCCCTGCTTCGTTTCGGAGATTGGCGTGTACGAACATAGCAACACGTGATTTTATATATTATATTAACACACAGAGAAATGGACGCAGAGTATGGTATTTCTGCTTCAGGCTCTTAATCCTACTAATATCATAAATGTGAAAGTTCGTGAGGAATGTTTGTTACTCTTTCACGCAAAAACTGCTGACCGGATTTGGATGAAATTTGGCACACAGATAGTTGATAACCTAGATTAACACATAGGATACTTTTAATCCCGATAGTACGATCACGTGGGACAATTAATGAACTCCACGCGGGCAAAGCCGTGGGCACTAGTTAGTTTTACATTAATAAGCCAGCTTTGCCTCTATATATCTCCCACCAACTATGAATAGATAGAATACCGTTATTATTACAGGGCAGCGAAAATACCAAAATTTTGTCACGTAAAAAACAATCATTGATCACTATGGTCGTTCGCTTTGGCTGGCAAGTTTAGTTCATTAAGAATATATTTCATGCTAGTTATTAATGTCTTAAATTAACTTAGAAAGAACACAAAATTCACATTATTATTATTAATCCTGATATAACCTTAACATCATTCTGAAACACATTATTATACAAACAACTAGCTTCTGCCCGCGGCTTCGGCCGCGTGGTCTACATGGAAACTAATGACATTTTTTTTTTCAGAATAAAACATTATAAACGCTCTCACTCCCTCTCATTGAATATACGAACTGAAAATATCCCAAACGAAGCAATAAGGACGAAGTTCTCCGTAAAACTAAACTAATATCTGGGATGACAGTATGTACACAAATTTTCAAGTCAATCGACCCCGAGAATAAAAAGTTTCACAGAAAATTTAACCCAATTTCATCCTTAGGGGTGGGATTTCGAAAAATCCTTTCTTAGTATATACCTACTCTTCACACAAACAATACACCTTCAAAATTTCATGTCTCTAGGACTAGCGGTTTGGGCTGTGCGTTGATGTATCAGTCAGTCAGGTCTTTGAATGTTATATGTATAGATGAAGGACCAAAATGTAAAATAGTGACATGAAGATTGTGTGTAGTCTAGTCAAAGGTACCCAAAATTTGATAAAAAGCTGAACATTAGCTAAATCGATCAATTCTCAAAGGAAATGTGGCTTTTCCCAACAATTATCAAAACTTCAAAGTCATTGTCACAATGTGAAAAAATTTTAGAACAACGCCATCTACCTTTGAACGCACGAATTTATGTTGATAGGATGGCAAAAGGAATAGAACAGCGGTTGTCATACAAAGATTCCAAGTGATGCCAAGAATATTCACACCTTGTTTATTGAGATCAAAATAGATAATTATGGACTTTGTCTTTAAGATGTGACAGTTAAAAATGCAATAGATGTTTTGTCATTCGTCATGCTGTGCGCATTTAAAAAATGTATCTTAGTTGTTTTATGAGCGCTGTTTTTTATTTATAGTAATGAGCAGATTGGTTCAGTGCAGACGCACTTGGATAAATGCGTCTGCGTGGGACCCATTGAGGGTTGGTGGCCAACTCGCACTGAGCCCACGTGGTACTGGGCACAGACAGCACCCCAAGCTATCCCAATGAACCTTAAACGTAATGCTTTAGCAATAAAGTTGAAAATCTATTAAAGAAATTTGACAGATTGAAGTAGCTTGATGTGCTGGCGTCTGTACATAATAAAGAATATTTAATATTATAACAGTATGGGAAGGTAAATTTTGGCAAAATCTGCTGAGATTTGTCCAGAGCCCCACAAATCATAACTGAAAGAGGTGTGCAACTGTAAAACGTTCAATTAATTTAGGTATTATTTTTACTGGGTGTAATTTTACTTATTTTATGTTTGTGTATTTTGTCTTATAGCATTGTATTGGACGAGTCTGCAATGATTTTATAATTGGTGGTAAATAAATAAATATTTTTTTACCTTTGATATTTCAATGAAACCTCAATGTTTTGATATAATATCGCCATTGCTTCCATGTGAAGTAGAGGCAGGTTGCTAGTAAAATAATAAATCAGCCTGATTCTCAAAAAATATGTTTTGTTTTTGAACCTCAGAGGCTCACAGGAATGTTTTCAGTCTTGCTTTAAGAGAATCAGTGACAGACTAACTTTGCCGTGTAACGAAACCATAGCGCGATTCAGTATTTGAGTAAAACGCCATCTAGCGAGCTTGTGTCAATTTTCGGCCGGGTTTGGTTTGGATAAGTTTTACATTTGAGTGGCTTGATAGGAGGGGCAATCGAATATAATTTAGTAGATATACGTTTGAGAAAAAGCCGCTCAACTTTACTAGAATTTGCAGAATGTAGTATTATAAATTGTGTTAATTACTTTGCTGTAAAGGCAACCGTTTCGGGGGACCGTCTTATAATTTTGACTTTAAGTTAAGTGCTGATTTTGAGCCTAATATCAATAAATGACTTTTCACGCAGCGGCAGAACAACGTGTTTTCTGCATAGTGATAGTTTACGACTCGGAAAGTTTAATACGCTCCTATTTATAGACACATTAATAAACACGCGCATTTTCCAGAATTTTTCTGAAAAAAAAAATGCAGTTCCTAACCTGGCTAAAAATCGGTCATGAACTTTGCACTTATGCTGAGATTTATAAACATAACTTTGCTCGTATCTTGACTTAGCGTTGTTCCTATCTCTGTCGCACAGTTGGCAAATTCCACGTGCAAGACAGAGACGGGAAGTCTAAGCATGACCTAAGTCATTTGTAAAAAGACCCTCACCGAAGCCAAAAGGTACTTGTTCTCCCCGTCATTGCGATCATTTTTTATTATCATTTGTTATAGATCTTGGCCTAGTCTTATAAATCTATCCACCTACCTCTCTTAGCAGTCCAAACAGCATATCCGTAGACAGCGAACGTTCATGAGCCTCGTCCATGATAATGGCGCAGTAGTTATCCAGGTCTGGCTCCCGTAGACCCTCGCGGAGTAGGATGCCGTCAGTCATGTACTTGATCACCGTGTTGGGGGAGGAACAGTCCTCGAAACGGATAGCGTAGCCTACTTCGTCACCTGGGGAGATGGAAATATCGGTTTGTATTTTTGGTAGAATTACTAGGCTTTACGTTTGATGTGATCACGCAGGAATTGACTCAAAGTATCATTTTACTCACCTAGTTTAGTATGCATTTCATCGGACACTCTCTTGGCGACGGACATGGCAGCCACACGACGCGGCTGCGTGCATCCGATCATGCCGAGTCGGCTGAAGCCCTCCTCGTGAAGATACTGGGTCAGCTGCGTTGTTTTACCGCTGCCGGTCTCACCTGGAATACATTTAAGTATTTTTACTGCCTCGTTAGTCTAGGTCTGTTGACCATCAGATCCTGGGATCGATTCCCAGATTGGGCAAAGTGGTATAGGGTTTTGTCATCAAGAATTTGTCAGCAGCAACTACGGAGAGGTTTGGCGTATGTCATTACTTCCCAAAAAAACGAATAAGTACTTATGTTTATGTGATGTAACTACAAATTGAATTTACGTTTACTGGGAGTTCTTGATCACGCAGTTAAGCATCGTAAAGTGTGATAATCATCAAAATAAGTGTCATAATTGACTGTATTGCTTGATGCTTGACTTAGAGCCTTAAATTATACGAGTCCGCGTAACACTGGTCAATTTCCCTCACTCGTTAAATTATTTAATTCGACAGTTTCGCTGACGAATCGAAGAAACTGGCAAAACTGTCGAGCTGACGCAACTGTCTATACCCGTCGAAAGGACTGCAGATCTTAGTATTAGATTTTCTTTTCAGCATTTATAAATAAACATGATATCTCTACTGGGGAAAAATATCTTGACAGGATGCTCAAAGAGATCACCATTATCATCATCTTCTTGCCCTTGTCCCATTCTACTTAGTCTACATTCTACTTGGAGTCGGCGCAACACGTTTTCTTCTTCCATTCTCCCCTGTCAGACGTCACGGCATCATTTATTCTTTTCTCTTATATATCATTCCTCACACAATCATCATTTCTTTGCCTTCCTCTCCCTCTCGAGGGGGGCCAGGTGTCCGTAGCACAGTTAAAGTTCTTCATCCCCCATAGAAAAGGGAGGATTCTCTCACCAGAAGGGTGTTATGTCTGGTGGGCTACTGTCCGACAATTGTTGTCGGGTTCTTCTATATAGTCTTAGGTCGCGAATAACTTTACTTCGCGATGTAGGATTTCGATGTTTAGTTCATCATTTGCGTCATAGATGGCGCTGTAGTACTTTTTGTTGTATTTGCTGTGGTACTTTTTGTAGTGCCGCTGCAGGTTTCCTGACTCCCACAAACTTTTGTACCTCTTCTAACACCTCTATATTGAAATAGTACTTTGAGGAAGAAAATAAATCTTATTTTTTTTTTATCGCGCTAGAGCGGAACCTGACCTTAACAAAATTGGGAGAATGCTAGGCAGATGATGACCCATTCCGTCTGTGAAGTTTCGACAAATAACCAACAGCAGCCTAGTATAAATAAGTTTATATATTATAAAAAGAACTTACCAACTATAATAACGACACTGTTCTCCCTGATGACTTGCAGCAATTCCTCTCTGACTGCGAATACTGGTAGGAACCGTCTCTGCTCAGATATCGTCATCTTCTTCACGAAGTCGGACTTGGATTCCACTTCTTGAGGCTCTGTGGAGGTGGTAATGGAACTTTAACTAAAGAACTTTTACTCAAACCAAAGTCAGTCCGTGTGCAAGTTAAGAGGGAACAGGGCCTGCGAGGAATTTGAAAAATAGGTATTTGCAAAAACTATTGCCGTCGCGCTGCGTCAAGCCGGCGCCCGTAGAGTGCGATAGGGACAGCTGCAGCTCAGACCGATTAAATCACAAAAAAAATTACAAGATCGACGTTTCGTATTCCCCTTTTATCTTCTCGAAAACTGAGCCGATTCAATTATTTTTGACATTAAAATTTTAAGAGAGAGTAAGAAATTGATAGGAACCTAGACATACCGTCTAGGTTCCTATCAATTTCTTTTATGTTAACTTTTCGAATTTGTCTGATAGCCCTATAATCACGGCCGTAAAAATGGGTCATTTTTGGCATTTTTGGAGAGTAATATTTAAGTACTTGTTTGTCTCCGAAAAAAAGGAAATGACAGGGACGTGTCTACAGTAGACCTTGATTTTAGGAAAAAAAAAACTGATTGCTGTAGAGGCATTATTCAGGAAGAAAAAGGGAATACATTTGTATGGAGGATTGCAGCCCCTGTTCCCTCTTAATCCAATGGAATAACACATTATCCTATGGCGCTCGTCAGTTGAATAGTTTAGTTTTCTATAAAATAAATATTTTTTTGTACTTAATCAAGTTTGATCTTTGAAATTTAACCCATTTCCTGTCACATGAACCACATATGGTTCAGGGCGATTGTTTAGCTATTGTGTCTGCTTTGCGGACGGTGAAAGTGTTAAGAAACAATTTTACGTCTTTATAAAGTAGCAATTCAAGCCAGGGGTGTAGTTCTTATTGGATCATCACCTATCAACTTTATTGTTGTGTAAATTAAGTTAATTTCAGAACAACGACGACGGCAAGCAGAGTACTAACAACATGTCAGAGAAATATTGAAGTCACAGCGGATATTACACTCTGGAGGAGCTCGTGGCTAAATATTTACAGCCGGTCAGATCAATCTTCAGGTTTAGCCGCGCTTGCCTAGGTTGGTCTGTGGATGGGTGACCACCCATAACATACCGAGTTTCCTCCGTGCCTCAGAAAGCACGCTAAGCCGTTGGTCCCGGCTGTCATTTGTCTATCTTTGACAGTCGTAACAGGTGGTCGGTGTCTGACAACGAGTCTTATCAAGGGGTATCGTTTTACCGAGTACTAACTGGGTTGTGCAGATCAGATAGGCAGTCGCTTCATGCAAATTACTGGTATTCGGCTGCATTCGGTTAGACTGGAAGCCGACTTCAACAAAGTTGGGAGAAGGCTGCGCAGATGATGATGAGCGGATACACGTACCTACTACCGTCGCTTCGATTAACGTAGATATACAGAATACCTTTTTTTTTCGGATGGGAAATCATCAAATGACTCCTCCCGCTCTGGGCGGAGCGGAAGGGAGTGTCATACTTTTACTGACTAAAAACCATCCATGTTCCTTCTTTTGCCCTTTTTGTTCCAGAGCCGCGGTATCTCTTTCGAACAGTCCTGCAGCCCTTGCGGGCCCCTCCTGTTTGCTGACATCTCTTTGAGGCGCGCGTGGAACACGAACGCGCCGTCAACACGGCCTGTCGTCATAAGACGGACGGACGGCGAGCTAGCCCATTACTCATCGTCCACAGGCCCGCGATATACAGAATACCTTGGACTGAAATAGACGGTTGGATATACTCTCCAAATATTGATACCAGCATCAAAGACTTTCGTAAATCTTTTCGACAAGGAACATTAGGCGTTGAACGTAAGATTTGTTTTCGGAAGTCACATGAACTAGACCCTTAATTAATTGTGAAAGCAGTTTACTTACGATTATCCATATGTTCGGCGTATTTGTAAGCGTCTTTAGTTGGGCCGTCTTCCAGTTCTTCTTCTTTCTTTTGAATTCCCATGATGTTGCCTGGAATTGGAACGAAGAAAAGATTATTAATTTAATTTATAAATTATACATACATTTGAGGTTATTTGGTCTGCTAACATCAGCAGTAGCGCTTAACGAATAACATCACGCCTGTAATCCCCAAAGGGTCAGGCAGAGGTTTACCTAATTGTACACCCACATTGCGGCGAGCCTATTGGCATCAACCGGGCACAAATTCAGACTCCGTGGCTGCTACTAAGAAAATTCTGATGGGAAAACCCAATAACACTTTGCCCGACCCAAGAATCGAACCCAGGACCTCATGCTCAGCAGCGCTTGCGACCACAAGACCGACGAGGCTATTCAATCCATTATAATAAGATTTATTTTTCAATGCCATCATCTTCTGTTATAATTTTCATACCAATTTTAGTTCCCTCCAACTTCCAGTGTTTCTTCTGAGCCTTCCTTCTTTCTTTCTGCTCTCGGAACGCCTTAACTAGAGCAGAGCCTTTGCGAGCGTTCATCGCCATATCAGAAGTGGGATCTTTTACCTGTAAAAAGAAAATTGTATTATGTTAGGGGCTTTTAGTAATATAACATCATCGATTGTAATCCCTCAAAGAGGTAGACAGAGGTTCAGAACATCAATATTTCGTTAGTCACTCTTAGGAGAACGTACTATCGCAAGCGCATCAAGTTACTGAACATTTTGAACTTAATCATCAACATTTTATGTTTTAAAATCTTTGATTGTTGTGCTGGCGTCTGTAAAGGGGGCGAGTACAGGTGTCTGAGCCTTATTCGTATGGAACTAATGAACATACTCAGAATGCGCCACGTAGGTACATTTGAACGATAGTGGTTGAATTATTTTCGACAAACTCAACGAGTTGGGTTAGTGTAAGTGCATAGCAAAAAGTACTACAGCGCCATCTATGTTAAAAATAAAGAACTAACATTAAAATTCTGAATCGCGCTATTAAAGTTATCCGCGACTTGGAAAAACTCGACAACAACTGTCGAGCAGTAGCCCACCAGACACAACACCCATTCAGTCGGAGGATCCTTCCTTATCTATAGAGTATTGAGGAACTTATCAGCCTGTTATTCATACTCCTAAAATAGTTTCAGCTGGGAGAGGCCTGTGTCACCGTAGGTTTCAGATGTACGACATCATCCCTCCCACATAGCCTAGTGGTGTGACCGTCGGACTGCCAAGTCATAGGTCTCGAGTTCGAACCCAAGACACACACCGCTGATTTTTGGGATTCATATGCGTTTTGTATAATTAATTATGACTTGCTTCGGTGATGGAAAACATCGTGAGGAAACCAGCATGCCTGAGAGATATTTCTAGACGGCATGTAAAGCCAAATCAGAGGCCCATGAGCGGCATAAAAATTCTGACACCAGGTTAAGCACTATAAAGAAAGAAAGATCCCTCCCTATTGGCGGGCACGCGTTTGTACTAGACTCACAGCACTACATTTGCACTCCAGGTTCGAATCGGTTTTAAATTCCCTTATCGAAAAAAGAAAATAATTTACCGGTATAACAGGTTCGGGTTGCTTGGTGAATACTATCCTGCCGTCAAGGAATGGAGGCACTATGTTGTGGACGAGCAAGTGTACGCGGTCCACGTTTTCCTGAAAATAGAGTTGAAATTAGAATAACATTACACTCGATCAAAGCAGACATGTCTAGTAATAACAGACACATCAATTATTTAAAAAAATGTTTTATTTACCTCATCCAAATCATTGTTAACATTAATAGCGTGGACCACACCGCTGGTCAGCATTCTGTTTCGCTCCCACAGTTCGTTGTCCTTGTCTATCTGCTGCCTTTGTGCCGATACTTTGCGATTGCGTCTCTTTTCTATTTGTTCCTCTTTGCGTGCGACGTACTCTGATGATGTGCCTGCGAAGGGGTCCGATTCGTCGGCTTCACCTGGGAATTAAAATTATGGTGGAATATAATATAAAGCAGAAACAGATCTAAGAAGCAGAATACAGGAAACCACACATAATTAAGGCTCTTTGGTTCAGTGCCAATCAAAGCGAAAATATAGTCTTAATTTTTAGTGACATAAAGAGCAAAGTTGTTCGAACCTCATAGAGGCATCAAAAGGCTCGTGAGACGTATTCAGCATTTACAATTTAAGATACTAATAATAAGGTTTATTATTCAATGGCATAAAAAAATTGTCCTGCAGTCTTCTTTAGTTTGAGCTGACTGCCTCTTTACCAATGACATAGTGCATCAGTATCGTATCAGCCAAAATTTACAACATGTTTCGAATATTGCAACGAGTCTAGTTGACACGTAAATAAAATACATAGTGCACAGATATTATTTACCTTCTCCCATGTTATACCAAGCTCGGTCCAGTTTCTTTTCAGCTTCCTCCCAGTCTGTATCGTCAATGTCCACTGCTCGCCTTGAACTGGCGAATCTGTAAATAACCATTTATTTTGGTAAAAACTATGATATTAAACAGGATTCAGAAATCAACTACTCCATAGTAATAGACGAATTACGGAAACTGCCCGATTGCGACTAGATAAAGACGCTGGTAAAATGAAACATTTTTTTTTTATATTTGATGGGCCTACTCTTGACCTCAATCTAGTCCTGAGGACAGAGATGAGGTCGACGATGGAACGAGCTAACCCAAAAGAAGCCTATTAACTCGCGACTTAAATAGATTGGGCATACATAACTAAGATTTTGAAACAATTTTTGATTTAAAAGAGTGTCCATGGAGTTTCTAGCCCATTCTTCTCCATAGAGATCTATGCTTTGGAATGGGCAACTACAGTACTTTTACAAGTTATTATGCCTTATGACTGACTGTAGCTTCGCATTCTTTGTTTTTTTGACATTAAAAAGTGCCTGTAATGGTCTTATTGAAACAAATGCTTTGTGTTTGGGTTTGAAAAAAATTGATGGTAGTAATAAAAGAAAACAATCCTCGAAGGGTTAGGCAGAGGTGTAGCCAATTATCATATACCCAAATTTCGCCAGTTATGTTTAAGTCCCATTTAAAGGGGGCGAGCCTATGCCTAACACTTTGCCCGACCCAGGAATCAAACCCAGGACTTCATACTCAGCAGTCGCGCTTGTGACCACTCGACCAACAAGGCAGTCGCTTCATGTAAAATTCAGCTGCATCCGGTTAGACTGGAAGCTGACCCCAACAATTATGTAGTTAGGCAGATGATGAACAAAAGAAAACAATACTTACTTATGAGGCGAAGCTCTAGGAGTATTCTCGTATGGTCGACCCTTATAATCTTTCAATGGTTTGCCACTTCTGTCGCTTCTCTGAGACCGGTCACCACCTCCGTCCCGAGTCAGTGGGGTTGGGAAGTCCCAGCTGGACTTTCGGATTGGTGCCTTGGGGTCATCGTCATCATCATCCCAGGCTGTCTTATCCGTTGGCTTAAGGACTTTCATGCTGGAAAATGTCAAGATATATAAAGAGAAATTAAAAAATTATTTCCTTGTAGACTGCCAAATTTTAAGTTCTTATCTACATTTTATAAAATCGACCCCGTTTACTTTATAACCTAAGATTTGAGCTAGCAATTTGTTCAGCAAGATTAACTAGAATCGATAGAATCTTATTCCACCAACGGGCAGCAAGAAAAGATAAACCACTAAAACACAAACTAACTTCTTCTGTTCAGCGTGTCAATGAAAATTCCAATTGAATCAGCCCAAAATTTTGTATATCAGTTAAAATAAAGTACAAACTAACTGATTACTTATAAACAAGGTGGATTTTTCATTAAGGGCTTGCATAGGTTCAAACAGTACTTATGTGGACTACTTCACAGGTACAACTGATGATTTATATCAAAAACATACCTGGGAGTCCTAGGCTCATCTTTAAATCTCGGCTCATAGTAACTCCTTCTAGAACTTTCCCCACCCCTCCTCTCGCTGTCCCTTCTATCCGAGTCCCTCCCAGCTTGTCTTCTATCCCTTTCCTTATCTCTCTCCCTCCTCATGTCATCCCTGCGGTCATCTCTTCTGCGGTCACGGTCAGGTCTCCTGTCATATCGGTAACGATAATAGCGGTCGTCCTCCTCATCCTTTGACCGTGTTTTCTTTTCTTCTTGCGTTGAGTAGTGCACACCTTTTTCTTTTGCGTCTTTTTCTTTTCTGCAAGAAGTGGTTTATTTAAACTTAAATCTTTCTCTATTTGGTAAAAGCTGATGACGTTACATGGTTTACGAGACAACCTCCCAATTATCCCGATAGTTGCACCATATTGTGACACGCTGAATAAATTCAGTCACAATTTGGTGTAATTATTAATTAATTACAAGAATTCAAATTATTAAACTGTACTTGGATATCTGCTACACTATGAGCTTTATGTTTACGAGACAACCTCCCAATTATCCCGATAGTTGCACCATATTGTGACACGCTGAATAAATTCAGTCACAATTTGGTGTAATTATTAATTAATTACAAGAATTCAAATTATTAAACTGTACTTGGATATCTGCTACACTATGAGCTTTAGTTCAGCTACTACTAACACTCAATAGTATTTAAAATAAAGATCCAATTCTGGAGTTTAAAAACTTCAGTTAAGTTATTATAAAACATGTAAAGTGTTTTCTTATTGGATTGAAAAACATCATGACTGAAGATATTTGAAAATACTTTTACTTGATACTTTTAATTTTTAGGTGATTGAGGAACATTAGCAGAGACAGAAACTATTTATTTGTTTTGAATCCTCAATGTCTGCTGACTTTATATTAAATTTCTTGTATAGGGTATTTGACTTAGTTTTAAAATGTACGCAACCTATTAACAATGATAAATTTGGTGTTATCATCCTAGTGGATCGAAAGGCTGCAGTTTTAATAACCGCAGCTGTTCATTGTAAACAAATAAAACAATCATAAAACTAAGTTAAAACAAATTTTTTCACTTCTGTAATCGCTCAAGCATCCGTTCCCGCGCTTGTTCTGATATGCCACCGGTGTAAGTAGGTGTTTCTTCATTATGCTTCCTGTATTTACGCTCTTTCGAAGCGCTGGCATCAGATTTACTGTCGTCGACATCATCTTCGTTATTGTCGTCTTGAAACGAGATCAGACGGTTCTGTTTACGCTTGGCTGCGGCTAGCTTGTCAAGACCAAGTAACGAAGGCCTGGCAAACTGAAACTCCCCTGGAGCTTCTTTCTTTTTAAGAATAAGACCGCCGGGAGCATCCCCAGAAGATCCCTCCAAACGATGCAAGTTTTCGTCCTCTTCCGACATTGTGATAATGCAACGAACTCACTAACACTTATCACTAAAGTAAAACTACTGATTTGTGTAGACTACAATATCCTTAACAGGTTGTTCAAGTAAATAAATTACAAAAACATTGCGCTCACTCGCGTGACGACAATGCTTTGACATTAGAATGACAGAACTCACAAACAGGTGAGAAATGACAATGACATTTACAACTTAAATGTTGCCTGCCATAAAAATTATTATGATGCGTTCTATTTTATCAAAATTCAATTTCAAAACCTTTTTACTGGGTTATCTTTCTGTTTTAAGAAAGCCGATGAAGCTATACTATACCCATCAACTTTTGAAACCTTTCGTATGAAAGGATGTGTAATCGATGTTTGGTATTTTTTATTTAGAAAAGATCTAGAAATGTTGACACTTAACTGAGCTTTTCTTGTATTTTGCAATGAAACTAGCTCCTAACTGGATGAACTCGTAAATAAATCAGCATGCTGCATACATAGTTACAAATAATTATTTATTCAAACTCGCTTGCTTGATAAACTACAATATTCATGAGGAAGCAGCACATTTCTCCAAGATTAAGGAAAGGAAGCGAACACGTTGAGTCATTAAATATTTCACAACCACTATAAATACGACTCAGTGAAGGATTTATACTGAAACAGCTTCTTTGTGGTGTCAACAAAGCGGGTGAATTCCGTGTAGACTGTTCGCATACAAACACTAATATGTCTTGGAAAAAGGTAAGTATTGCACTGTCCTATGCCAGGTTTCGTTGCAAAAACAAAGTAGTGGTCAGTCGGTCGTCTTAAAAAAATTTAGGGTAGTATTTGCTGAAATATCACTAGACACTTTGATATAAAATCAGCGATAAAATAATAGTGAAGCTGAAGAGTCTGTGCCTAATGTTCCGTACCTAACCAACGTAGCAGGGGCAGGGGGCAGCTGCCCCCCCCCCCCCGTAGAGGATTTTTAAAAGTTATAATTTTTCCTGCCGGATGTCACAAAACGCACGTAATAATTTGTAAAAGTGTATTGTAGCGTACAATAGAATCACTCAAACTAAAATATTTTTTAAGGTTAAAAATGAGCCTCTGAGTACTTTTACTACCGCTCCAAACTTACACATTTTCTTTAAACCAACGCGCGGTTTGTACTTTGAACCCTGCAAAAAAACTTTGATGACAAAGGCTCCAAGGGCGGATCTAGAGGGGGGGTCATGACCCTGGACTGGGAAAAATTATAATTTTAATATTTTCTATTAAAAAAAAATATTAAGTAATATATTTTGTCGCTACACTAACTGGTAGTGTAGCAAGAATATATAAAAAAATTCTAATAGTGGGTTTTTTTTTTAATTCTTTTGAACATAAAGGGGTTTTTGTCCATACGGATATGCCAACCCCATCGTACCATATGGATTATTTACATTGTAGGGAATATTCACTTACTAAATAATAATAAAAGGAAGAAAATAATAGAAGGAGAATCATTAGTTAGAAGTCTTCACCAAGCCACACAACCTCTTTGCAATCGTTGATGTAGGGTTTGCCAAGATAACTTGGATTAGCCCAACATCAAGAATGTTCAATTTAAACTCTCTAACCAATAATACCCTTTCATTCTTGCTCCTAACGCACTCCATCAGCAAATGTTGTACATCTTCAATTTTGTTGCATATTTCACAATTAGGGGATGCAACCTTTCGCATTAGAAAAGCAACTTTGCTGATGGATAGTGTCCAGAACGTAGCCTTAGTGCTAACTTAACATAATTTCTACCCAAACTTGTATCCTCGAACCAGGGCACGCGAGGAGGCTCGTTCTGAATTACTTTATACCAAATTCCTTTCGCTTTAGATATTTCATCAAAGTTACTCCTCCATCTGTCAAAGCACGACAGCTTAAACTTGGAGCAATATTCCCAGTAATCTGGAATGTTTACAGTTTCGCTACCCATCTCTACTGCAAGCTTTGACAGACGGTCAGCCTCCTCGTTGCCCAGTAAGCCTATGTGTGCTGGAACCCACTGCAATATTACCCTAGTCTCGTCTTTGTTAATATCTTTAATCAATTTAAGGATATCATAGGCTATCGATGCACCTCTGCAGCCAGAGACGCATCGAGCCACATGTTGTATGGCACTCCTGCTATCAGTAAAAATAACTACTTTATTAAGTTTTTCACTAACTGCATAGGCCACTGCTTGATATATTGCAATGAGCTCCAGAGACATTATACAGACAGGTGTATCAATTTTAAAAGTAGCTTTATAACCCGTATTTAGACAGAAGAAGGCGGTTCCATACCCATTTGCACTTTTTGAACCATCTGTGAAAATTTTACACCAGTCATTGTACAATTGTACAATCTATACATATAATAAAACAGTAAAAAAACTGTGTCTGTACATTGAATATATTAAAAAAATAATAATTGAGGGGGGTTTAGAAACAGTAATAGAGCACGAAACCAAAAAAAAAATTCTGTCTGTTTGTCTGTTTGTCTGTTTGTCTGTTTGTCTGTTTGTCTGTTTGTTTGTACACGCTAATCTTCGGAACTGCTTGACGGATTTGAATGATTTTTGTTTTGTTGTATAGGTATAAAGTCTGAGCAACACATAGGCTATAATTTATCTTGGAAACTTGAACACCTGATGCAGAACCGCAAAAGAACAGCTAAACTATAAGAGATACAAAAATGGTACCATAGCAAAAATTGTTTCACGTGATGAGCATTTTCTGCTAAGAGAATAAATTTGAAGATCTGGAACACCTGATGTGGAACTCCAAGAGCCCAGCTACACTATAACATATATAGGAATGACGTCTTAGCAAGAGTTGTTCAGCCTGATGAGTACTCTGTGTTGTCGTATAAAATTTGAAGATCTGGAATAGCTTATGTGGAACTCCAAGAGCCTAGCTACACTATAACATATATAGGAATGACGTCTTAGCAAGAGTTGTTCAGCCTGATGAGTACTCTGTGTTGTCGTATAAAATTTGAAGATCTGGAATAGCTTATGTGGAACTCCAAGAGCCTAGCTACACTATAACATATATAGGAATGACGTCTTAGCAAGAGTTGCTCAGCCTAATGAACACTCTCTGTTGTCGTATAAAATTTGAAGATCTGGAACAGCTGATATGGAACTCCAAGAGCCCAGCTACACTATAACCTATATAGGAATGACGTCTTAGCAGGAGTTGTTCAGCCTGATGAGCACTCTCTGTTGACGTATAAAATTTGAAGATCTGGAATAGCTTATGTGGAACTCCAAGAGCCTAGCTACACTATAACATATATAGGAATGACGTCTTAGCAAGAGTTGCTCAGCCTAATGAACACTCTCTGTTGTCGTATAAAATTTGAAGATCTGGAACAGCTGATATGGAACTCCAAGAGCCCAGCTACACTATAACCTATATAGGAATGACGTCTTAGCAAGAGTTGTTCAGCCTGATGAGCACTCTCTGTTGACGTATAAAGATTGTAGATCTGGAACACCTGTTGTGGAACTCCAAGAGTTCACTGTGTAATTATAAAATAACATAAGCTGGGAGTACCTCCACGCGGTGAGGCGGTAACAGTTTAGGACTGATTTTCGATGAAAATTCTATGAATCATTGAAAATTTTACTCTACTGGCTAAAACTCCCATTTATTTCCTTTTCCATTTATCTTCGCGACACGGTAGCCTACCCGGTAACGCAGGGGAGCAGTCACTTAGATTTTAATTGATCAGGTTTTTTCAGAATAAAACTATAACCATGGCTAGAAAGAGGTCAAATCTTTCCCAACGTTCCAAAGGAGCTAAAAGATTGAGGATCATAAGATCCCAAGAATCTAACGAAGAGCGTCAGGATAGACTTGATGCTGTTCGAGAACATCAGGCTGCAACTCGCTCTGTAGAAACCTCTTCGGGTCACGAAGCTCGCTTGCGTTCTCAGCGTATTTATGCATCTACATCCAGGTCTCTAGAGACCAGTGAAGAATATGATGCGCGACTCTCCGCTGATCGTGAACGTCATGCATTGTCTCGCGAGTCGGAGACGTTCACGGATAGAGAATTGCGCTTGGGTTCTCAGCGTATCTACGCATCTGCTTCAAGGTCTCTAGAGACAAGTAAGGAACATGATGCGCGACTGTCCGCTGATCGTGAACGTCACGCATTGTCTCGCGAGTCGGAGACGTTCACGGATAGAGAATTGCGCTTGAGTTCTCAGCGTATCTACGCATCTGCTGCTAGGTCTTTAGAGACAAGTGCAGTACGTGATGCGCGACTGTCTGCTGATCGTGAGCGACATGCATTGTCTCGCGAGTCAGAAACGTTTACCGATACAGAATCACGCTTGAGTTCTCAGTGAATTCGCACATCTACTAACAGGTCTTTTGAAACGAGTGATGAACGTGATGCGCGACTAACTGCTGCTCGAGATTATCATACATTGTCCTGAACACGCACACAACAAAATATTCATAATCAGTTAGAAAGTGAGAGAGAAAGGATTGGATTGAAGGACAGAAGTTAATTCAGTGTACCCTTGGGATCTGCTGCGGAGTAACGGGAAGAAAAGATTTTTGTTGTATAGTCTGGGCAACATAAAGGCTATAATTTATTTTGGAAAATTAATACCTGATGCAGAACCGCAACAGACCAGCTACAGTATAAGAAATATAAAAATGGTGCCATAGCTAAAAATATTCCACGTGAAGAGCATTTTCTGCTGTGAGAATAAATTTGAAGATCTGGAACACCTGCTGTGGAACTCCAAAGCCCATGGCAGCGCTATAGCAAATTAGGGAATGACGTCTTAGCAAAAGTTATTTAGTCTGATGGGCATTTCCTGTTGACATACAAAAATGAATGATCTGGAACGACTCCAATCGTCTCGCTCATCCCGTTGTTTTCCCGTCCCCGGGCCTTAGAATTCTACATCAGACGTTTCAAATTTTCAATTTTAACGACCCTGTTGTCGCTGGCATAAGCAACGGGATCCGCGTACGAAGTCGCGGGCAGAAGCTAGTTTAATATAAGATTAGAAATCGACTGAGGAATGTTTTGATTCTGCTGCCTTTACCTTCCACAGCCGATAATCATTTACTATTATTGAAACTGGAGCATTATCGAATAACAGTTTAAAGTTGATTGCTAGTTGTTTCATAGTTTCAATGTCTTGAACTTCATTAGCATAGGTACTCGACTTTTGGAATGAAAACGCTCAGTTGAAATAAATTATTATTGTAATCGAATTCGAGCCCGTCATGACTAGATCACGACTATGTGACCCCCCTTGACATGAAAGCTGGATCCGCCCTTGAAAGGCTCCTTTTTTCTGCCACTCCTATTAGATTTTCGCATCGGTCGGTCGGATCGGATATAGAGCTAGAGGATAAAATAAAACGGAGCCCCTTGCCCCGAGGCATTAATAGACAATATACATACATACACAAGGTGGCAAAAAATAGATCATGTGAATATTTTGATCTCAAATTACATAATTATCTGAATTATTCGAGGTAATATATACAAAAATTCCGAACTCGTCCAAGGCAAGGTGTCATAAAAATTTCGAGCTCGCTTCGCTCGCTCTTGCAGCCTACTAAGGCCTACTTCATTTTGAATGTTGACTTTGTTTGTAAGTCAATCAAGTGACTCTTGTATGAAGGGTCAGAACAATTTTAACCTGTCCAGGGTAGGGTGTTCGAATTTTCAAGCTCGCTTCGCTCGCCCTTGTAGACTTGGTTAATTTTATTTTTAAAATTGTCACCATAATATGTCGATTAAGTACCATCTATTTTTGAATAAAAGGACTTAAGAAAAGCTATCTTGTCTGGAGTGGAGAGCTAAAATTTTCTTTTAGTTCCTAGACTTTTCAAATACCTGACTCTTCAAAATTAGTAATTCCTACTTCTGTATAAACAAGTATCGAAAATCTAAGCAATCCGAGGTAACCGAGGTACTAACATTTTTGAAGTGGATATAGCATTTTAGATTCTTAGAAGAAGTTCAGCCTTACAAATCTATTTTACTCGCACCCTTTTGCCCACCTATACCAAAAGCTGGCGATGCCCTTGTTTACAAAATAATTTCCAAAATATTATTTTTACGTATTTAGATAGGTACGGTTCCGTTAACTAAATGTACCATGTACCTACCGCTTTGACAGCTACGGCATAAAGGCGTGCTATTGACTGTAGCCTATATAATTATATAAGTTGAAAAATATCGTACACTAGCTGTTCCCGGCATGCGTTGCAATGCATGTTTTCCTACCTACTACTTTCACTACCCTACCTACCCACCCTACCTACCTACCCTACCTACCTACCCTACCTACCCTACCTACCTACCTACCCTACCTACCTACCCTACCTACCCTACCTACCCTACCTACCCTACCTACCTACCTACCCTACCTATCTACCTACTCTACCTAACAACCCTACTTACCTACCCTACCTACCTACCTACCCTACCTACCTACCCTACCTACCTACCCTACCTACCTACCCTACCTACCTACCCTACCTACCTACCCTACCTACCTACCCTACCTACCTACCCTACCTACCTACCCTACCTACCTACCCTACCTACCTACCCTACCTACCTACCCTACCTACCTACCCTACCTACCAACCCTACCTACCTACCCTACCTACCTCCTACCTACCTACCTACCCTACCTACCCTACCTCTCTTTTCTCGCCTTTTAAACCTTCCCTAGACCTCCACGAACATTTCAAGACTAAGATAAGATAAATCCGTTCAGCCGTTCTCGAGTTTTAGTGAGACTAACGAACAGCAATTCATTTTTATATATATAGATTACATAACTATATGATAAATGCAGGGCAATACTCGATTAAGTAGGTAGGGGAGACATGATATTATGTGACATGAGATATTTTTTGTGGGGTACGAAACATACCTACCTGCCTTGCCTACCTCTTCGATTAAAACAAGCGTCATGTTATGAATCTGGAAGTGGCGAAGTTATGGGCTAAAAAAAAAAATGTCGTGCCAGCGACACGAAGAAGTTATGAATCTAATAATAAATTAATACTAACAATAAACAAACGATACTTCTTTCCAACATATGCATATAAATTACTAGCTGTTGCCCGCGACTTCGTTCACGTGGAAATTTTGATGTGAATGTGTGAGAAAAAAAAGATAGCGTATGTCCTTTCCCAGGATATAATCTATCTCCTTGCTAAATTTCATTACGATCCGATCAGCCGTTTAGTCGTAAAAAGGTAACAAACAAACAGAGTTACTTGAGCATTTCTAATTTAGTATGGACAGTATGGATTACCTACGATAATTATCACTTTTATGGAGACCATAGCAATTTATAGTCTAGGAAAATTCAGAATTGATCTTACAGCCTTCATAAAATCTACTTCAGACAGAACCAAATGAAAAAAGTAACAGTCGAACAATAATAACACATAATATAGGTACGAAAATATGTATTTGCCACAAATTACTCTTGCATATAAATCTTTCAATTTGTTCCATCAACCGAAATAGAACAGTTTGTGATCATCTCTTGTGGCATTTGGACGTGTGTGCCAAGACTAAAAAAATCATGTATTGGCGCGAAAGTTACCTGCGCGAGTTTTTTTTAATTCTTTGATTAATTTATACAGGAATTAGTTTTGTTAGTCCTAAAGTGTGTTGGAAACTCCTTTGATGTGTAGATTGTTGTGTGAAGTGATGTGAGGGAAGGACGATAGTCAATATATTGCGTGTGACAAGTTTATTTTAAAAGTTGCTCTGGTTTTTGTGCGAAAGTTTGTGGTTTGTGTTCGTCATGACCGATGTAGAAAATACCGGCGGGAAGGAGGTTATCAAAGAAGAGGGTGAGCGTTCATTAACGTTTTTTGAACATTTTTATTTTATTTAATAGTGGACAAGTAAACAACAGTTAAAAATGTTGTGTTACAAAAATAGGTAAACATATAACTCACACCATTGTCCATGAGTTAATAAATGAACAAATAAATAAGGAACAGAAATGCATTGATAATAAAATTATGGGTTTGAGTTAATTAATTAATTTTAGATTAAGATTGTGGTGAAAGAATATTTATAGCCAGTGTATTAATTTTTTTACTGGAAAGAGAGAATATATCTATGTCCATGAAGTGTGTGTTGTAAATTTCCACAAGTTGACGAAGAGGCACTCGTGCCCCAGCAGCGTTGGTCCTGCATGAATCCATGTGCGTGGAACAGCCGGGGCACGTGGGACAGCCATCAGATATCTGTTCTAGGTACTGTAGCGTCATTGATTAATTTGTGATTTCAATACATTCAAATCTATTGTTAAGTAAACGCCGAGACTAAAAATCCGCCCCTAAGACGACCCACTGACTAAAACTTTTTCTGTACTAATTAATTGTTTAGTCACAACCAAGATTGTTATTTAATTTATTGACGTGTTGGTAAATAAAATTAATTGTGATCGTGTGAAAACCTAACTTCTTGCCTATGCTTGAATCATCAACTCCGGCGCAATAAACAATTTGAAAATCTACGTCTTTTTCCATTAGCTACTGTAGGCATGTCATAAGATGGAAATGTTTTGCAGTAAGAAACAAATAAACAGGACCTACCTTTACAAAAGAACGATAATTATTGAGATTCAAATTGTTTTTAAAATGCCTCTGAGGTTTTCGTTGTTTGTTTTTCCAAGAAATACTTTAGGTTAAATCAACCAGTAAACTGTAAGAATTGTGAAGCTAATGTGATCGTTAAATAGGTAGGTACTTATTTGTTAAGGTTCATAGAAATTTGTCGTATGCTAATCAAAAAACTTACCTAAACTAAAAACTAGGCACAATTATTATTGTAATGTATGTAGGTAGAATATTGGCAAGCTCCAGCAGCAGAAAGGGTAGCAAAAGGGTTGATAAACCTGAGCACCAACCTTATGGTTGGTCTAGCCTTTCTTTCTTTCTGCTTGTGTGTGTGCTGTAGGAACAGCAGGGATTTCACTTTGCCTTCCACAGTATATTAATGTCCTCATCATATTGCAACACCAGCAAACAATGGTAAAACTTGTGATCACGGAAGCTGGCAACGTTTTCAAATTACTGTTAAAAGAAACGGTGGCCATGGATAAATAGGCGTAGACCGAAGTAGAAACTTTGCGAAGTCTTCGAAATTAAATCCGGATTCATATTTTTACTTGAGACAACATAAATTCAAGCAAAACTGGTTTAATTGAATGTTATTAATTTTAAATTACACAAATGAAAACCATTAATTACATACAAATCTGATTATGAATGGGCCTATTTGAATATTTAACTATGGCAACATTACGACGGATCTTAATTCGAATTTGGAATTGAAGCAGGCGCGGCAATGAATCAATTGCTCGAGATAATTGAATAGAACGCTTCTTAGAACAATTTTACGTGTTTTGAAACTCAAATATACTATACGAAATTGTTCGATGTTTCGAATTGATCTGGCGTAATTTTAAGTATCTTATGATTCTTGTCAGCTTCCGACCCATTGTCTGTGTTTGTTGTGGTGCACAATACGTTTTTTTTCTTGTATCTTGGGATCACTCGGGGTATCAATCAGCACATAAGTACACAATATTACATTTCGATCGATAAGAATCACATCTTGCTAAGAGTGCAACTACGTTATTCTATTGCTGGTTACAACTCAAAGTTTAGACCACCATGCCACAATAATAATTTATTTTCAAGAGAAAATTATGGCCTGTGAAACACTTACCTAAGCAGCTAATTATTCTATATTAATATTAAAAAGAGGTAAAATTTGTTTGTAAGATTGTATGTAGGGGTAACCTCCGGAACTAGGTAATGATCCAATTTCAAAAATTCTTCCACTGGCAGAAAGCTACATTATTCGTGAGTGCTGTAGGCTATAATTTATATTTATATCATAATTATATTAGTCGAGCTATCACAACTTTTGCGGTCGTAGTTGCGGACGATGTGCTATATATAATAAGACACGAAATAATGTATGTTTATGAGTTGGAGTGATCGTTTAATGCAAATTTTAAAGTTTTGTTTTCGATCAAAAGAACGATCTAAGGGTCAAAAAACTTAAATTAGAAACGACGTAGGTTGAAGTACTACCTACGCTATGTACCTATGTTTTACGTTTGTCGAGTTTACAAAGAAGTTATTTTGAAGCGCATCAAGGGCGTTGACTGTCTATGAAAATATGCAAAGTTCAGATATAATCGATGACCTTTTACTCCTTGTTAATGTGGCATGTAAACTCTGACACCAGGTTAGGCACTAATCACACGAAAAAAAAGAAAGAATGACAGTAACGTGCCTGTCTATGGTCACCAGTAGAACTGACGACCTAAATCAGGGCCGTTACAACTAGGATGACACTGCTCATCCACTTTCCCGCTTTCCTGGTGCTGTCCTCGCCTTCCCTTTTGATGTGAACTTCAGTGAAATATCAAGTAGGTACTTACCAGATAGAAAAATAGATAGCATCAGTAGAGTTTTTCAGTTTTATGTTTTTTGAAGTTTTATCTAAAGTCTGTTATCGAGACCTCGTCAAATATTTAAGTGCGCTCTTTAGGTTTTTAAACTTGATCTGAAACCCTGAGACTGTTCATGAAACACTTCGTGTTTTATTTATATGCTTTCGTGCTTTGTATTAATTGTATGCTTTTACCTAAACGGCCATAACTTTCGTGTTTTAGTGATGTTTTAAAAACTTGCAACATTTTGGCATTTAAAAAGATGACAGTTCAAAAGTATTACATTTCTTGCTCTTCTAGGATTCCAGATTTTATTTACATCTACGTAAAATTAATACATTCTTGATGGATTATTATTTCATATCAATGTAGGTAGTGCATTGCTCTCCGTGAAACTTAAGATCACAAAATACTACATCGGCTTCCATACCACGCACGAGTGAAATTGTTAATATTGTTATACCAATCACCGAACTAGGAGCAGCATCTTATCTTCATCATCGAAGGCCTCGTTCACGACCTCAGGTGGTAATACTTGCTTCAAGGACACGTGCGTTCTTCACTTGTTTCTTTCGCGTGAGTACCGTCGCGTCGTAAATTACGTCTCGGTGGCTCTATGCTCTCATGCTCTATGCTTATTATTTCATTTGTTATTCCAAAGTCGCAACACTTTTATAGCTTGTGTACCGTAATCTGAAAATTACCAGTGCCTTCATTGACTTTATTGAGGACATTGCGCATTCTGACTTTCAACCGCCAATGGAGTGACATTTCAGCGGTAATTCGGTGATATCCAAGCATTGAACTTTAGAAAATGCATTTGTTTACCCATTAACATGTTTTGTGGGCAAATTAAAGTAACAGAACAAGGTGATGGCATTGTAACCCGATGACATATTGTTACAAAATTTTATTGAAGATTTTAAAGATCCGAGCCAGAAATCTGAAGCCTTGATAGTTTTATTTGAAGACTAGTGAAAATTCTTGTGAAAATATTTCTTTTGATTTATTCAGTCTTCCAAGTCCAATAGCTTTAAATCCATCGTGAAAAAAATGGTTTAGTCCAGGTTTTAAATTGCGTGGAGGAAAGTCATTCTTCTTTTTTTATTATGAGACATTAGCATTCCGCGTTTGTTTTAGGTAGAACCAGCATTAAGGGGTTTGTCTCCACCGATTGCGGTATCAGATTGAATTTGCCACGGATCACGGTGAAGCGCTACGGTTTTTGGAAAATATTTATTCATAAATAGATAATACATAATCTAGTTAATAAATAGCATTAGGCAGCGATTGCGCTCACTGACGGTCGACCAATTTTGAACCTTATTACTCAGGGTGAAAAGTGGTTGATGGTCAGTGAACTCGGTAGTATCAACTGAGCATCAAAAGTTTATGATATTCCAAAATATAATAGCATAATAATTAGCCTTTTTCTACTGCTGGGATACAGCTATCCTATCTGCAAGAGCGAATGGGCCTTAGTCCACCTGATAGGACCAGGCGGTGAGGTGGATGTCATTGTCAGCGAACTTTTGATTCTAGGTCATACTACACACTATGTTTTCCTTGATAATTTTGAGACCAGTTGGGTTCGAACTCACAACCTGCTACACGCAAATTGGAGCCTGAACTATTGGGCCAGCACTGTTCAGACACACTACATCAACTTAAACTACTATAAGGTTTTAAACTAACATGGTTACTAACACTATCATCTATCTATACTAATAAATAAAATTGAAGTGTCTGAAATATCAAAATAACAGCTTTTTACTGAATGCATATGAAAATATATACGGCATAACGGCACATATAACAAAAACACCCTTTTTTCAGATTTTGTCTGTCTGTCTGTTTATTCCGGCTAATTTCCGAAACGGCAGGACCGATTTGACGGTACTTTTACTGGCAGATAGCTGATGTTATAAGGTCTAACATAAGCTACTTTTATTTTAGAAAAATAATTAAGGTTCCGTGTAAAACAAACACCCTTGAAATTGGTTCAAAACAAAATTCGAAACGGGAAGTCATATTTTTATAATATTTACACGAACGAAGATTGCGGGCAACAGCTAGTTAACACTAAAAACGGGGTCGTTTTGTCTGCTCAAACCACCCACCCGCAATAACTTCAGTTTATATCCGTGAACATGGCGCTTTCAACAATCTTCATCATCCAACCACTAAACAAATCGTTTTACCTTTCAAACAATAACACAGAAATTCTTCAAGCAAAACATTCCTGCTTATACCTACATTCCTAGTAGGTATGTACATACCACGCTAAACGCTTTGAAGTATATAATAGGTAAATAAAACTGAGATCAAAGGCACGGTGACAAGAAGTGACTACGGTGTGTGTTTGGTTTATTTTCACATCATTTTGTCGTCGGATCCTTGGATACTTTAGCCTTCCTGCATTTGGTCTGAATACTTAGTTTGCCGATTTAATTTAGTTGGATAACGTAACATCACGCCAGTAATCCCCGACGGGCTAGGCAGAGGTGTACCTCATCATAGTACACCCACATTTAGGCAGTTATGCTTTAAGTTCCATGTAATAGGGGGCGAGCATATTGCCATAAACCGGGCACAAATCCAGACTCCGTGGCTGCTACTAAGAAATCCCTGATGTAAATCCCAATAACACTTTGCCTGACCCGGGAATCGAATCCAGGACCTCATGCTCAGCAGGCACGCTTGCGACCACTGTGTTGGTGCTGTGTGACCGTGTTATGTTATTTTGTTTGCAATGCTCTTCTGCCGTACAATGTACATAAAGCCCTGGAACTACTGTGTAATTTATTATCTAATAATCTAATGCTTACATGCTTTATCTAACTTTAAAACAAGGTAGGTAAGAGCTATCCTTAAAACATTTTTGAAACCAGCTATTACCATTAAAGCGAGGAGTAATTATAGACATGTGATGTACGTGAGATCTTACGCAGCTGGCACTCTTTTACCCTCAATTATCGTGGAAACTTCTGGCCTCGTAAGCTCTTAATTAATCGTATAATTTTGTGGTAATTTGAATAAATAGGAAGTGCTGAATATGACGCATGTTTTCAGACAGTCTTATGGAAGCACTTGAGAAGTTTACTTCAACACTGAAACTTTGTTCCCCTTTGTAACTCTTTTACCTGGTAAAATAGGTTTACTCCGATTGGCCCCCACCGGTCTGCTACCAGTGGTGGCAGTTGCAACTATTTTTATCATCTGCCAAGTGGTGATATGAGAATAATAGGTAACACCACGTGGTGGTAGATGATCGGAATAAACCCTAAAATACTGGTATTGCTCCATCCGATTAGACTGGAAGCCGACCCTGAGATACTTTGTTGAGAAAACGCTAGGCAGATGATGTAGGCAACTATCTCACCTTTTGGCCTCGAGCGACTGCAGAGTAAATAAATGAAAGTAGCATTCCCCGCGAAGTGACTTACGAAATGATGACGAGAAAAAGTAACGCGCAAGTCGCTAGATGCATCGCCCGAGGTTGTCTAGCACACTGAAATTTTATTCCTTAATTTATTTTCTCTTAGGGCTGATTTTTCAATAGTTCGTCATTTTATGTCAGGAGAATAAATGTGTTAGTTTGACATATTTTCTTCACAAACGATGTCAAACCGTAAAGGCGGGTCCACACCTGCGCACTTGCAGCAAACGCGCGGAAACCTTGCACTCTAAGCGGCTTTTTTGTCGTGTACGCGTCACATTCGACGTGCGCTCGAATCTCGTGAACATGTTCATAAGATGCCCGCGACCACACCGTTCATGCACGTCCGCAGGTGTAGACGCACCTTAATATTTATTCCTCAGTTAAAAGATAATTGGTTTACTCAACTAGCTACTGCTCTTTCAGTTTCTTTTAGGAATTCCTTGGCGCCAAGTTTAGGTTAGGTATCAACCTCACTCAATCTTATTGTCTTTTGAATAGCATAATAATCATTCAGTCTATAAAGTTTCCACTACTGAGCCAAAAAAGAGCCCTGATCTTTTCTGTGAGAAGAAAACTTCCAAAACGTATTATTTTACCGCAGGATCACTTGCCAAATTATTCAGCTTAAATTTGTAGAACTTTAAACTTTCCTAAAACCTGATTTACTTCAGCGGATTAAGGGCATGATAACTCCAAAATCAACATTTTCCGTTTGTTCTTAATTAACTCGTTTAATAAAACCTTTTCAGATTAGCGACAGACGAAACGAGAGTGTTTAAATTAATTAAGAAGAAATTTCTTTATTTAAACTAATCCACTTATTTTAACCAGCCTCCCACATTTCGCCAATAGTGTTTAAGTCCCAAGTAATAGGGGCGAGCCTATTGACATAACCCAGACTCTACTGAGAGAGAAACGAAATGTGATACTAATTAAACACATCTGCCTAAGTTGACTACATAAGTCAGTTGAGATAGTTTACAAATTTGAATCTGAATTACATTGTGTGTCCGTAAAACCTAGCCTAGAGTTTATCAAAATCTATATCTATACTTTTTTTTTCTTTTGCCCTTTATGTTCCACGGTCGCGGTAACTCTTTCGAACAGTCCCGCTGCCCATCTATATCTATACTTGCAAATAAATAAAGTTGATGTGTCTGTTTGTAATTTTAAAATAACATTTTTTTCTGAATGAAAGTTTATCATCGTCATCATCATCCACAGGCCGACTTCACCCACTGCTGGGTATAGGCCTCTCTTTGCTTGTGCCAAGCTCCGCGCTCCCGTGCCAGCCTCATCCAGGGTATTCCCGCAATGGCAACAATGTCGTCTGCCCATCTCGACGCCGAACGACCAACACTCCTCTTTCCATTCCTTGGACGCCACTCGGTCACATTTTTACTCCACCTGCCATCACCGTGCCTTGCTGGGTGTCCTGCCCAAAGAAAGAAAGTTTATACGGTACTTAAAAAAAAAGTTTGTCTGTATGTCTGTTTGTTCCGGCTCATCTCCGAAACTACTCGACCGATTTTGACGAGACTTTTACTGGCAGATAGCTAATGGTATAAACAGTAACTTGGGCTACACTTTTTAGAAAAAGATTTATGGTTCCGTCCAAAAAAAATTAAAATCATGTTAACAAAATCCGATTCAATTAGGGAAGATATAGTTTTATAATAATTTCACGCGGGCGGAGGTCGCGGGCAACAGCTAGTACCTATTTAATTAAATTACAATAAGTTGGCTGAAAAACCTAATTTGCGAAAATAAATTGGCTGAAGAAAGTAATGTACAAAAATAATTTGGCTGAAAAACCTAATTTTTTAAAATAAGTTATACCTATTTAATTAAATTACAATAAGTTGGCTGAAAAACCTAATTTGCGAAAATAAATTGGCTGAAGAAAGTAATGTACAAAAATAATTTAGCTGAAAAACCTAATTTTTTAAAATAAGTTGGTGAAAACTCTAATTTGCAAAAATAAGTCGGCTGAAGAACCTAATTTGCAAAAATAAGTTGGCTGAAAAACCTAATTTGTAAAATAAGTTGGCTGGAAAACCCAATTTGAAAATTGATGTTTTGAGACGGTATTTCAGTGCTGCGAGAGCTAAATTCTTGCATTATCTTGTGAAATTATTCGTAAGAACATAAGACCAATTAACTAAATGTTACTGTCTTGAAAGGTGGCCCACTTTGTCTTTGATTCCGGGAAAGCATTTTCAGTAACCATGTGTCATAGTACAATTCGGTGCTACGGAATACGAAGCACTTGACGTAAATTAATATGATTTTGGCACTATTCCAACTGTATCTATGATCTATTATTGTCTCTCCCAACGATATTATAATTTGATGAACTATTATTTTCTCCTTTATTAATTTTTATAACACATTTTTTACATAATAATAATATAAACATATGAAAATAGGTTTCCGCCGGTGTCAGGAACAGAGTCAAAGCTACCGGTCACAATGAGAGCTGTATTGAGGAGTACCGCCTAAGAAGAGTCTTGAAAGATGTTCGTCGAGGCTCTTAATGAACTATTATTACTAATATAATTATTGGAAAATATTCCTGGCTTATACCCGCACTGGACAGGTTGCAATCCACCACGCTAGGATTGCAACCTACTCGCTCTTCCACAAGAGGAGGCCTTTGTCCCAGCAGTGGGAACCGTATGGGTTGACTGTGTTATTCCTGGCAGTCATTCAAAATTAGGCGGTAAAATGAATTTCTTTATTATGCAGCTGTTTCGAAGTCTGATGACTCATTTTTTCTGATGTGAAGAAACACAGGCGTCAGTTAAATTTGTGGTTTGTGGCGATATTGGCTATGAATACTATAAAATAC